>CM062805.1:1180376608-1182776608 GCA_031772625.1 Pinus tabuliformis | reverse complement strand
CTCAAATTGGTCACCACCACCGTTTCCTTCTTCAAACCCATGGCTGAATCAACCAAACCAATCTGGTTGGCCGAATTTCCCTTATACTTCACCATATTGGCAAAATAGCCCATATCCTCCGCAATGGACTCCCCCTACTTCACGAGGTTCATCCTGGCAGACAAACTGGCAAAGACTGATGCAACAGCCAGTAGGAACTATTTGGCTCCCTCAACCTACTCTGCCATCTCTGCAACAAAATCCCCAATCTAATTTGAGACCGCAACTCCCAACCCAACCCAACCCCAATCCAAATAATAGAACGGTCCAATCTCTTCAAATCATAGAATCACTAGAAATAGGGCCTGACCTGCGGGAGTGTAATGATCTTCAATTACGATCTAGACGTATCATAAAAAATGAGGGAGATAAAACAGTTCATAGTGAAGATCAGTTAGTAACAGAACATCAGTTGCAATGAGAGGATGCAAATAAGCAACAGTCTCATAATCAAGCAACCACATCCTCTCCCCCGTTCCCAGAATGATTAGTCATACCTCGACCTTTACAGTATTCTGACTTTGACATTCTGGGGGAATTACAAAATTTGTATATAAAAATCCCGTTCCTCCAAGCCATTCAAGATATTCCTATATATGCAAAAACTATTAAAGAATTGCGCATAAAGAAACCAAGGAGGAATGTAACAACTAATCCAAGAGTCCAAGTAGTCGGTACTTTATCTGATCTCTTATCTGGGAAAGAAACACCCATCAAATATGAAGACCTGGGAAATCCAATTGTAACTGTTCAAATTTACGGTCAGACCTTGTCTAATGCCTTAGTTGATCTAGGAGCTGCAATCAATATTTTAACAACCACAACCTGTCAAAAACCTGGCATTACATCTGTAGAACCTACCTCTACTTTGTTAGAATTCGCTGACCGATCTGTGATTAAACCAGAAGGTACTCTACACGATGTCATGGTCTCTGTAGATTCCTAGGAATATCCGACCGATTTCCTGATAATTAATCCAAAAACTTGACTTGATGGACACCCGCTAATCCTAGGTAGGCCTTGGCTTGCCACCACCGATGCTTACATTGGTTGCCGGCAAGGAAATATGACCATAACTAAAGGACCCGATATTAAGAATTTGGTTCTATACCCTCCAGCGCAACCAAGTCTCACAATAATTAAAACTAACAAGTATCCTGTATCATACCTTACTAATAACATTAGATCTCCATTGACTTTGCAAGAGGCACTTGATTTTAAAGACCAAACAGAAGATGATGCCATTAACAATTTCATTAGTCAAACCGAAGCTGAATCCTGCACACAATGTCACATGATAGAAGCAACATTTGATAATGAATTAGAAGAAGATCCTCTGAAAGACACACATGATCAAACAATACCTGTTACTTCTGTCGCAAATAGTAAAATTGTGGAAATTGAACCGGGAAAAACTTTAAATATCAATGCCAACCTCACATCTGAACAAGAAACTAAGCTCATCCATCTGTTAAGAAAATATCAACAGGCATTTGCATGGGATTACCCTGATATGAAAGGAATCGACCCACATTTGTGTACACACCACATTTATATAGAAAAAGATGCTAGACCTGTCCATCAACCGCAGAGAAGACTTAATCCTCATCTAAAGGATGTGGTGAAAGCGGAACTCCAGAAACTGTTAGATGTCAATTTTATTTATCTTATTTCTGACAGTAAGTGGGTCTCTCCACTTGTGGTCGTACCAAAAAAGAATGGGAAATGGAGAATTTGTGTGGATTACAGGGAACTCAATAAAGCAACACAAAAAGACCACTTTCCACTCCCGTTCATAGACCAAGTGCTAGATACTTAGGCAAGAAAAAACTTATTTTCCTTCCTGGATGGCTTCAGTGGATACAATCAGATTCAGATTGCCCCTGAAGACCAGGACAAAACAACTTTCACTTGTCCTTGGGGGGAATTTGCCTACCGAGTTCTACCGTCTGGCCTATGTAATGCTCCCGCCACATTCCAAAGGGCTATCCTTAGCATTTTTGCAGATTTAATAAATGATGGACTTGAAGTGTATATGGATGACTTTACACCCTATGGAGATGATTTTGATCCAACGCTAAATACCCTAGAAAAATACCTACAACGCTGTATAGCTACCATGCTTTGCTTAAGTCACGAAAAATGTTACATGGTGATGACTGAAGGACTTATTCTGGGACACTATGTTTCAGCAGCTGGCATTCAGGTAGACTCGGCCAAAATCCAAATACTTTTGCTTATTCCCACTCCTACTACTCAAACGGAGGTACGCAACTTTCTTGGATTTTCTGGATATTATAGACGATTTATAGAACATTATTCACACATTGCTGCACCTTTATATGCACTAACTGGTAACGTTGATTTTCTTTGGACAGAAAAATGTGAACGTGCTTTTAAGGATTTAAAGAAGCTTGTATCCACAGCCTCAGTCCTGCGAGGACCAAACTAGGATCTGCCATTTCAGATATCAGCTGATGCCTCAGATACAGCCATTGGCGCAGTCCTTGGGTAGGAAGAGGATAAAAAACCATATGATATCTATTACATCAGCAAACATTTATCCCCTGCTGAATTAAATTACACTGTTACTGAAAAAGAATTCCTAGCTGTAATACATGCTGTCAATAAATTTAGACATTATATTACAGGCTATCCTGTTATTTTGTATACGGATCATTCCACCATAAAATACTTAGCAAATAAGCCTGTCACAAATGCCAGAATAACTAGATGGTTGATTTTATTGCAGGAATTCGATATCACAATCAAGGACCGGCCTGGCAAAGAGAACCATGTAGCCGATTTTCTCTCGAGAATGCCAAAGCCAATTGATGCAGCAACAGTTGAAGATCAATTTCCGGACGAACATCTGTTTGTTGTTGCCGTTCGAACACCCTGGTATGCCGATGTTGCCAATTACCTTGCAGTAGGTAAACTACCAAAACACTTAACCCCTAATGAGTGAAAACAGATTGTTCAGAAGAGTACTTGATTCTCCTGGATTGGGGGCTATTTGTTTCATACAGGGGCAGACATGCATATCAAGAGATGTGTTCGAGAAGATGAAATCTTTGACATCCTAAAAGCCTGTCACGACGAACCATGTGGGGGACACTTCACTGAGCGTAGAACTGGACACAAAGTATTACAGACAGGATATTACTGGCCCATGATTTTCAGAGATGCAAAGAAATTTGTCCAAGCCTGTGGCAGCTACTAGCGAGCAGGACATCCTGGTCAAGCTGACGAGATGCCCCTCAAACCACAGTTAATCATCGAACCATTCGAGCACTGGGCTCTTGATTTCGTTGGACCCATCAACCCCTCATCAAATCAGAGAACATATATCTTGGTGGCAACAGAATATGTCACTAAGTGGGTTGAAGCAGAAGCATTGCCAAGAGCCACAGAGGACTCTGTCATACAGTTCCTCTTCCATCTATTTGTACGTTATGGCCTTCCAAGGGAAATAATCACAGACAGAGGACCACAATTTGCTGGCAATAGATTAGCAGCAACACTTAATAATTATCATGTCCAGCACAAAATTACTACTCCATATCACCCACAGGCGAACGGACAAGTAGAAAGCAGCAATAAGGTAATAGAATCAATCCTAACAAAAACCATTGCATCACATAGGCGTGATTGGGCTGCCCGACTACCCGAAGCACTTTGGGCCTATAGAACAACATGGAGAAGCACCACTGGTTACTCACCTTATCAATTAGTGTTTGGAAAACAACCCATTTTCCCTATAGAGTTTGAAATCCAAACATTACGAACAACACAGGAAGTTGGCTTAGATCTAACTGAGGCACAAATTAATCGACTACAACAGATCAATGAATTGGACGAAATTAGGCTCTCCGCACTACAAAATACAACATTGATTCAACAGCAGCGAGCTAAATGGCATGATTCCCTCATCAAAAACAAAGTCTTCCATGAGGGAGACTGGGCCCTATTATATGACTTTTAGTTTTAGGAGTTCCCTGGGAAACTCCAGACTCGTTGGTTGGGACCATACGAAATCCAGAAGGTACATGACAATGGGACCATCACTTTAATCACTATTGACGGTTCTGGATATACCTTCAAAGTGAATGGCCACCGAGTTCGTCTCTATCGTAAACCACTCACTTGGGAATCCTTCTACCAACAGCTACGCAGAGACGCTGATATGGAGATTTTAGGAGAGGAAGAGAAATCTTCCTCACCTGTAATTAATTTCTTTTCACAATTTGTAAATAATTTCTTTTCTTCAAACTCATTTGTGCACATATAGATTTTAATTTTTTTGCCGTTCCTGAAACGAATGGCATTTGCATGTTTCTGCTGTTCCTTTTCAAAAGGAACAACACTTTTGGTTTTTCTGCTGTTCCTTTTCGAAAGGAACAACACTTTTGGTTTTTCTGCTGTTCCTTTTTAAAAGGAACAACACTTTTTGTTTTTCTGCTATTCCTTTTCAAAAGAACAACACTTTTGGTTTTTCTGCTGTTCCTTTTCAAAAGGAACAACACTTTTGGTTTTTCTGCTGTTCCTTTTCAAAGGAACGACACTTTTGGTTTTTCTATTGTTCCTTTTCAAAAGGAACGACACTTTTGGTTTTTCTGTTGTTCCTTTTCAAAAGGAACGACACTTTTGGTTTTTCTGCTGTTCCTTTCAAAAGGAACAACGCTTTTGGTTTTTCTGCAGTTCCTTTTCAAAAGGAACAACGCTTTTGATTTTTCTGTTGTTCCTTTTCAAAAGGAACAACACTTTTGGATTTTCTGCTATTCCTTTTCAAAAGGAACAACACTTTTGGATTTTTTGTTGTTCCTTTTCAAAAGGAACAACACTTTTGGTTTTTTTGTTGTTCCTTTTCAAAAGGAACAACACTTTTGGTTTTTCTGCTGTTCCTTTTCAAAAGGAACAACACTTTTGGTTTTTCTGCTGTTCCTTTTCAAAAGGAACAACACTTTTGATTTTTCTGCTGTTCCTTTTTAAAAGGAACGACACTTTTGGTTTTTCTACCATTCCTTTTCAAAAGGAACAACACTCTTGATTTTTGCTGTTCCTTTATCAAAGGAACGACGTTCGCTTGTCTTGTTGTTCCTTTTCTAAAAGGAACAACATTTTGATTTTTGCTGCTCCTTTTTCAAAAGGAACGCCATTGGTGTGTTTTGCTATTCCTTTTTCAAAAGGAACGGCATTGCTGTGTTCTGCTATTCCTTTTTCAAAAGGAACGACATTTGCACTTTTGAAACCTATGCTCCTTTATTGTTCTAGCATACTTTTTGTGAAACAGCTTATCCCTTTTGTTGGTCCAAGTTTGAGGATGCTTCTTGCCCCTATTCTTTCAAAGTCTTTTAGAGACAAGCGATGCACTTATGCAATGAATACAAAATCACAACATACTGAAATCAGGCAATTATAAATCGCTATCTTTATAAGGCTATGTATTGGTAAGAGGACAGAAGGAAGGATATACTTATCTTTTGTTGTCATTGTCTTATTAATTTTGCCCTGATTGGTTATCTTTATCATGCCATTCTTTTTTAATTCCCTTTGATTTTTGTTTAGGAATAAGAGCAAAGGGTTTATATCCTCCTATTGAGATGATAAGACTTCTTCCACCATTCCTACTCTTAAGGAGTGTTGAACCACCCTTTGTGGATATATAAGGAAAAGTGCTTTATGAAAAAAAAGAGAAAGAAAAAGCAAATGAATTATAAATTGTCCAACGCAGGATAGGAGGTCTCATCAAGAGCCAACCTACCATGATCATGAGGATAGAAGCGAAGTGGCATTCCCACTATGGCCACCACACCAGGGATATGGTCCAAAAGGTATAACAAATAAACAAACCTTGGAACAGGAGGTCTCATCACGAGCCGGCCCGCCCACTCTTCGCCCCCTCCTCGTGAATGGCATTATGGCCTACACTTTGACATCACATTCCTTAATATGCACATAAAGGATCATGGTTCCGGGGGTGAAATAAACAACTCTGCCAAGGTTATGGACACCTGTCGGCAGCAGAGCACTATTAATGGTATCATAGTCACATTAATTACACCAATAGGTAGGATACTAATACTCTTTTGTTTCTTATATCCTATGCACTAATCATGCATTACTTCCCGACTTATATACCGCATGAACATTTATTACACCAATCATGGCAAAGGAGGTGACAATGACCACTTGAGATTTGACAAGTACGACAGACGTCCTATCCCCTGGCCTCACATCATATCACAGTAGCCTCTTACGTAATACACGATCTAACTTTATGCCTCGATTTCGGTAATCCGTTGTTTTTCTAAACATGGCATATTTTCATACACTGTTCCTTTATGACTTGGTTACAGATCGGGTGCTGCTCCTTTCTTTGATGGTTGGGGTAGCCTATCGCATTATGGGGGGGGGGAGGTTCACCTCATGATTCCTTGGGTTATGTGTCAGCTCACTATTCAGGAAAGATAGTGTACCAGGAAATGGCACGGTTTAACGACATGACATTTCTATTTTTTCTATACAAGTTGCTGTTCATAAGTCATTTCTGTTGCATACTCTGTGTTTTTATAAATCCGACGATTATTACCCTCTCTGTGTTTCAAATAGCACAAGCAGTTGCTGTTCCATTGAGAACCCACAGTGAAACCATGGGAGGCAGGGCAATTCAAAGCGAACCACGGGAGTTGACAGTGTCCGCTGCTGCTCGGGAGATCCTGGAAAGAGCAGGGTGGCTGACTTATCTCAGTCGCCTGAAGGAGTCCAATGAAATAGTGGCGATGGAATTTCTGCAAAACCTGCAGGAGGATCACTCCACGGTGTGGGGGAAGCGGATAGCAGTCACCGACGATATAAATGCAGAAGTCTCGGGACTACCAGCCACCAGACCTGTATGGACATTAAAGAAGGAAAGACTCCAGAAGATCATGAAAATTTTCCAGGACGAAGGCCAGAGCTTAACAATTAAAGGGAAGGGAGTCCTGCCAACAACGCTAGGAGAACACTGGGTAGAATTAGCAAGAACAGTGCAAAGCTACATCACCTGCGAGGGGAGAAAAGACGTGGTAAGGCCACGACACCTTAAACTCTTAGCTGTTTTAAAGCAGAAATGCTCTGTAAACCTTCCTGCACTTTTGAATTCTTTACTCCATGACGTCGCACAAAACCTGAAAAAGGCACAGCATGTAGAGTCAGTTGTCAGCCACCATGGATTAATCCGACTAATAGTTAGTCATAGCCTCACCTAGCAGCAAAGCAGCTGGGAATAATTAATTGCAATAATTGAGGGGAGAGCAATAGCACCTTCCCCAAAACGTAAACATACTCTAAGCACACCAGAACGTCCGGAAAAATGCAGAGAATTAAGAAAACAAAAACATGTTGCAAGCACATCCGAATGACCAGAAACATGCCAGGAATCAACAAAGAGTAAGCATGACACTGATACACTGGAACAGACAGAGAAACACAGAAAATTAGTCCGGTTGGCCCAAATAAGAGGAAGGCTGGAAAAACTCCAGGAAAGCACCAGCCAACCAGTGGTAATTGAGGACGAGCAACCCTCACGACCAGAAATAGAAGAAGAACAAGTTGAAGGAGAAAAGGAAGGAGAGGCCGAGGAGGCTGAGCAATCCGAAGAGGAAAACGATGAAGTAGCTGAGCATTTGGAAACAGAAGCTGAGCCTCCTGAGACAGAAGCTGAGCCTCCTGAGACAGAAGCTGAGCCTCCTGAGATAGAAGCTGAGCATCCTGAAATGGAAGCTGAGCATCCTGAGGCAGAAGATGGACAATCCAGGCAGGAGGAGGAAATGGGACAGCAGGTAGGTAGTCCACCACAGGACCCAGTGGGAGAAGAGGAATTGGCCGCAATCTTGGCCAATATGGGTGAGTATGGCCAACCTTCCACTCCATCATACCTCCACGACAAACCCCAGGAAGAAGATGCACCTGAAAAACCACATGCAGAAGAGGCAGAAGAGGGAAATCTGCCCGTTCATGATGAAAAGGAGATAGGAGACGCTGAGAGAGAACAATTTGTTGCCACAGCACTAGAGGAAATTCCATAGGAAGTGAGGATAGAAAGAGAAGCCACGGAACCAGTTAGGGTTCATACTCTAGAACAGCTAGCACAAAACAGTGAAGAAATACCCCAGGAGAAAGATCCAGGGATTAGTCACGGCCCAGAACGCAACAAAACGCCTGTTGTTCCTTCTAATAAAACATTGGAAATTAGAGAATTACGAAAGGAACATCGGAGGTTATTGAGCATAATAGCCCAGCTCCACCAGCAGATCAGGATCCTGAAAGTGAGGCAGAGGACAAGGAAGACCGCCGGGAGGAAAAATATGACCACTGCAGTAAGAATCCGTAGGATAAAACGGCGAAGGACTAAAAATTGCTCTGTTGATCAAAACCCTGCTCAAAATCCAACTGTTGTTTCGAATGAAGCTGAAGGCCCAGCTGCTGTTCCAAATGAAGCTGAAGGCCCAGCTGCTGTTCCGAAGGAAGCTGAAGGTCCAGCTGCTGTTCCAAATAATGCTGAGGGACAGACTATTGTTCCATTTGAAAAGGAACAGCTGCAAGCTGGTATTCGTGTTAAAAAAGAAAAGGACAACAAGGAGATTCAAACAGAGGCACCACCCTAAGGGGTGATAAGGGTTTTGAACTCGAAACAACGCAATAAGAAAGTTCAGGTAAAACTACCGACCTTCACTGATGCATGGAAAAGGGATCCAAAGACGAGGACCTTGCACAAAGGATTGAAACAGGCTCAGCAAGAAATGGAGAGGCTTAGAGAGCAAACAGTCCCTCATGAGAAGTATGAAGAACTCCAATAGCAACTAAGGAACGTCAACCAATCCGAAAGCCAGGCCTTTGAAGGGTGGCAAAAGGAACAGGAGAAAGTTGCAAAGGTAACCCGTAGGCTAAATACTGTTATCAAACAGATGAATACCTTGTGTTCTTTATACAACGACGTTTTAGCATGTAGGGCCCCTGCCAAAAACTATGCTCTGTTTTTATTGGAACGATACTTACAATTAAAAATAAAGGCTGTTAAAGCAGGTGCCCCGATACAAATTAATACTGTCAATTATTTTATAGATTGTTGTAAACATTATGGAGTGAAGGTTCAGAGATTGCTATGTGAATTTTATTTGCATAACCTTGTGCTAGATCAAGAGACTGAGTTGAACCCTGGCCCTTTTGTTGGGGACATTCAATTGCAAGCATTCATCTCATTCGGGGTTAATCAGATTAAATGGCTCAAAGCCTATAACACTTTCCAGAGGCAGGAAAATGGCCTAGATTTGTGGGTAAGGGCTGAGCCTAGGGACCTAGTACGGCTATGGAAAGCACATAGAAACCTTATGAGAACTCTGGGTGTCATCGAAACATTAGGACCCATGCACGAGGCACTCATTCGACAAAGTTTAGAATATTTTCTTTCTATCAAAGACCTCGCCATTGATGCAGCCAAATTCCGGTACCGAATCTCTAATCCAAACATCCAGCTCAGGGAGCCATTTAAGTATGAGAATTTTCAATTAGCTGCCAATCGTTTGAACCTCTATGGCGAAAGAATTTTGAGGGCAGGGCCATCCTGGTTAGGATATAGATTCCGCAGTCCAATTATCTGGCACCCTGCACCTGGATATCAAGCCCTATATGAGATGCCTGAGGGTCAAACAGGCCAGTTCTTTGACTACCTAGTCACTCACCATGGCTGTAGGCCTCCGCATGAGATTCCTTCTCCAGCCTATTCTCTCACTACTTTGCATGTCAACTACAATGTTTTCATGAGGGCATGAAATAGGGTAAGCAGGGGGGTGTGTGGAGTACTAAAAAGGTATGTTTTTAATGATCATTTCAGTGGCTTTTCAGTGGGACTTATGAGTCTTTTACATCATGAATGTGGAAAACAATAGAGAATTGTGATAAAATATGTGGGATTGGTATGCAAGACTTATCCGCTGATAGTTGTCATTCTCCTGTGCAGGAAAGGGTAAAAACGAGGAGCTGCTGTTCCAAAGAAAAAGATAAGAACAGGGTAACTGCTGTCCCTTTGACAAAGGACCGAGTGCAAATGAGGAAAATCAGGCTGAAGCAAACCGGTCCGGAAAAGGAGGAGAGGGCACCAGCTCAGCGGAGGAGAAAATAAGTGATTAAGGATTAACAGTTTGGCGAGTCCCTCAGGATCTTCGATCCTGAGGGATCGCTGCTTTATTTATCTTATCGCTTAGACATCTCCGCCGTTACCCTTATATAAAGGGACGACACTGTTAGTCTAGGGGGAGATGCTTTTATGTAACTTCTTGTTAAAGATTGAACTTTGATCATCGAATCTCGTTGAACTTGGCTCCTTGTACTTTCTGTTTTATGCATTAATATAAACTTGGTGATTATCTTATCTCTACGTCTGGATTAACTTAAAGCGGTGTACCCTTAAGGCTAAGGGCCCAGCCCCAAAGGACACTTGCTTCTGTATCACTACGATTTGATTTCTGCGTGGTTTGCTTATCATCACTAGTTGGTAATCTGATATGCTTTATAAGTTACATCACATGCTCTGTTAAGATTCGTTCGTTAATGTTCTTTCTATTGACTTTGCATTATATTATCAATACTTTCAGAGTGGATGCAATCTTATTAGACTTAATTGAACATTGTTATCATTGTGTTATGAAGCTTCTATGCTGACTATGTGTGTTAAGGAAATTATCTGAAAGGTGTGTTCTTTATGAATCATGGTTCATGCTGTTCCATTTTGAAACACAAATTGTAATTCCTGTTGATGATTGGTGTTAAATCAGATTACTGCTTCAGAGTGTTCTGTGTGTATGATTTTCACATGTTGTTCCATAATTAGTAATTAATGTTGTTCCATTAGTTGGTTGCGTGATTTGCTTGGAGAATGAAAGATTGGAGTTTTGGATTACAATGAGTGCATTTGAGTTGATAGGATAAAGTTTGATTATTACTCGCGAGGTTTAGTTATAGCGATTGCTGTTCCATTTTAAGCATTGCTGTTCCATTCTAGATTTGCTGTTCAATTTCCTATTTGCCGTTCCATTTTTATCTGCCATTTCATTTACTCGCATTTGGTGTGAGAGACGATCTGTGGCTGTAGTGAGCCTCGGCATTTACTGCCTCGCTCCCAGACCCGTGGTCCATGCTCTAGTTTCCTTTCCATCAGTTTCCAAAGGGATGGGATATTGCTATCGAACCCTTGACTGATAAAGTTGCCTAGCTTTAAGAGTGTGTGCTTTAGTCATTTGAAGGAACTTAGTCATAGACAAGCATTAGTTTACTCTTGTGTTTTTGTAGGACACTGTACTACTAGCATTACTCTGACAAATAGCCTCAGATTGAGTCACTCTTTGAAATAACCAAACGCTCCCGGATTGACATATTAATGTGAGGTAATTAGAGGTGAAAGAGACCCTTTTTATAGCTCTACAATATGCAGAGGTCTCCTCTTAATAAAACAAGTCTTGGTTATTAACAAAATTGTGAGGCTCCCAAGAACAATGGTTCACCAAGCTAACCAAATGAAGATCATCCCAAGAAGCTTGATCATACTTTCATTTCATATAGTAGCATCTCTTTTAAAGATCCAAAGAAAGTGATGAATCAAGGCAAGCATGTTAATTTCAATGACTCTCCAGATAATTCTAGGAAGGAGCAAAATATAAGAAGCTAGAATGAAGAAAGAGGATCTCTTATGATAAAGAATCCTTACAAAGGATCCAAAAGGAGAAATGAAGCAGGTGTTGAAAATAAAAAAGTGAATATGGCTCTACTAGGAAATAATTTCAGAAATTCAAGCTTTCCCCATGGGGAGTTGACTGAAAAAGAAATACCATACCACATACTTTCATATTGGGGCATAAAAAATGAGGAAAAATTGAAATAATATATTGAGCATATAATAAGGGGGCGAATGATTTAATATCTTGTATAGAAATATGTGTATTATAAGGTATTGTTTATACAATTCATTGGTCAATCTTCCTAAAACATGGTTGATCTTTGTGTGCCTTACACCATTAAATGCTACATATCATAGTGAGATGTGCTTCAGTGTGGGTTGAGTAATTTCATTGTGGGAGAACTAATATGAATCTACAATGTATATCAGAAGAAGAAAGATGCATTGTACAATGCATGTTAGGTCATAAGAGAGGCATCATGTCACTATACTAGGGATATAAATATAAAGGGGTATAAAAAATGTTAATGGAAAGATGGATACCTACAATATGTAGTGAAAGTAGGGGTTTTTCAAATTGGAAGGTGTATTGGGGTCGTATTGGTGGAGGTTTAAATAAAATGATTTTTAGAGGCATTTTACAATATGTAGTCAAATTAAAGGTATTGTTTAGTATGCCACAAACTCACGTGATATGTTAGAGATTCATTCAGTGAAGCCCTTGTGGATTCCCTTCTACACCTAGGTATCAAAATAAGTTTCCTGGTCATTGTTTCTCATGCACAAAGTTGTGCGACAAAGCACTAAATTGTAGGACCTATGGTGTTGTGAGATATAGAGGATTTGGTCAAGTACATATATGGAGGCATATGGACCAAATTAGTAGAATTCCTCAACCATTTACACAAATGTTGAAGCCCAATGTTGAATGTTACATATGTCACAATGAGGGTCATATAACATGAGATTATAGACTCAACTTGAGATGGTACTGTAATAGAGAAGGACTTCCTATAAATACAAGAATTAATTCTATGAGATGGAGAAGAGGTCAAGAAGGACCTAATTTAGATATGGCTCCTCAGATCTAATCCTTGGTGAAGGCTTCTCTAAGGCCATCACTCAAAAATTGAAGCGATCCTATGCAGGTGGAGCACTTTGAGGACAACATATGGAAGGTGCTTAGCAATGAAGGGAGAATGGTCTCAAGGGGAGACTTTGAAGGTGTAGATAGAGTTATGAGATGGAAGAATGATTATATGGTAACAAAGAGGAAACATGGTTCTTACAATTCCATAGGATCATACAATAACAAGAATAGTTCAAGATGGTTTTGCAACATTCTTATAGAGATAGGAATAGTTTGTGGAGTTCTAGTAGATACTTAGAAGATGTAGACATTATGGCAGAAAAGGAGCCACCACATGATCAAGCTTGCACATGGATATAGTAGATATTTATGACCCTTTTCCATTGATTTCAAATTGGGAGACAATGCATACATTAATATAGATATTGACCAAAGGAGAGAAATGTAGTCATTGATAGGAGGAAGGAAAGAAAGAAGAGAGGCATTTTTGTAGTTAGATAGGGGGAGTTCTCAACATTATGTCAAAGGGATTTTTGGTGCATATCTAGGTTCAATTTTCTAATGGTGTTGCCATAAATGAAAATGGGGGATATATTTACACATATTATTGTTATTGATGACAACAAGGTGTCATTGATGTCAAAGGTTGTTCAAGACAACCACAATATCATTTTTGTTTCCTAAGGAAATAACAATACCCTTTATGAAGCAGTATGACAACTAGGTATCTTGCAGGATCTCATCAAGTGAATTTAATGGAGGTTGAAGTTACTTGAGTTTTTGATGTAGTTATGGTGTTATAATGATCCTATACATAACATTATTGCATGTTCCTCATCGATAGTTTCCAATGGTATATGCTTCATTAAAAAACTCCTCATGGATGAGAAGTTATGACCATTTTAAAATTAACATTAATTAGAGTTCCAAACTATAGGAAAAAACCCAAATTATTGATATGTTAAATATTATGCACCTCTTGGGTGCATCCATGTTTCATTGACCAAGTCAAAAACAGATCTCAATGAAACTTGCATGAATTTTAACCAGTTTAATAGTGTTCATATTTTCATTGATTGGACAACTCAAAGTACTGGATGAGAAGGTGAATAGTTGATGACATCGCGAGTTGCATGATGTGTAACACATCCTGTCAAGCTAATAAATAGTTGACACATGGCAAGCATTATTTGGGAGCATATGTGGTCCGAGTGGACTTACAAGACACATGACATATATTGGTGATCGGGAGTTCAAAATTTACTAAAACTTCAAAGTTGTCAGAATGGTGTGGAACCTAAACAACCACGTAGCCCTCATCATCCTGAATCCAATGCAACTTGTTTCATGCAAAATAGACACCGTATTCTCCCACAAACATGATCTGTTCACTTTGTAAAATAGGTAAAAAATTTGCAGGTGGCTAACAGGGATGTTGACTAGGCATCCGTACCACCTAGGTGGCAAGGGAAATATTCTTGGAATATTCCCTTTTAGTGGCATCATCCTATTGGTCCATGTGTATTTTGTTTGGGACCAATGGGGAGGTGACACATGGCTAAGCCAGAGGCCGCCTCGTGTCCTCCTAATGGCGCTTTAAAATTTTGGTATGGCGGATAGGGCGGAGGCTGGGCTCGACCTCGCAACCTCTCTTAGTATAGCGCAGTGACATATCAATGAGCCCGCACATTGATTCTTAACCAACTATGGTGACGGTTTGTATTTAAAGTTTGTTGCGGCAAGATATGGGGGGGTGGGTGGACTTAACTGCCCCGCATGTGAACACTGAAACCACCAGCCGTAGACTATTTAATGTGACCACCACAGTCACCACCACCACCCACCTAACCCCTAGACTAACCACTACACATTTGGACACACTTGCAAACGGTTACTGTGACCACCAGAGAGAGGGGGCCAACATCGATGGCTAAGCCCTCAGTGCATGGTCCCCATATGACCAAGATTTTGGTTTTAAGGCCTTGGCAAAAAAATTAACGGTCCTACAAATCCACCCGAAATCTGGGGAATTTATCACTCCGTTAGTAGAAAATGGGGCGAATTTGCAGGATGATGCCAAATTTTGTGCAAATTGTAGAGCGAATAGTGGAGAAACTAGGAGAGGTCATAACTTCTCCAGTTTTCAACTAACTTGGGTGCAAAAAGAGGCTAGATAGCCATTTTTGGAATTCTGGACTCATTGGAGGAGGTTTAAGAATGAAAGGAGAACTTATAGATATAATTTTTTTGCAGAATGAAGTCTATGGGCGCCATGGTTGACCAGAGTGTTGATACAATTTATGGAGGATTTTGAAGATGGAGATGACCTTGCAAGGGTTTTCTATCCTCCATGTGCTTTTTGCAACAGTCATTACATCAATTCTGTAGCATTTATTCGTCTTTTATCTATATGTGTTTTGGAGAAGAGACTTGTTTATGTACTTCAAGTGGATTGTGGTATTGTTTATGCTCTTTGAAGTTGGAGTATGGGGTCTTGGTGTAATATGCCTATGTTTGCTAAAGGTTTACATGTTTGACTATAGGTTAACATGTGTATGGAGTGAGAAATCTTGTAGAAGTTGTTTCTTTGAAGGAGAAACTAACCATTCCATTTCATCACTTTATGTACTCTTATTTTTTTAAACATTGAGCATAATGAGAATGGGTCATGCCATTAGAGCTGATCCAAGGAGATGTAGCCCAGGAGGGGTGAACTCCTTTAACAATGGCTGGTGTATTACTAATTGATGCATGCTTCCATTCAGTGTTTTGATTTCATGTTTAAATTTTTTCATGAAATTAACTTAAGAAAACACACATAAAAACTCATGTTTTTACTTTCTATTTTGGAGTACAAACCTCAAGCACATTTTTGTATTCTGATGAGGATCTTAGCATAGAAATCTAATATTCCAAATTCAGATCAAGTTGGTATCAAAGCACTAGTTTTCTTTGTGCAAGGAGGAATTGACTGTTGTTTGCAAGTGAATGTGTTTTGAATCTCAAGTGAGGGGAATGTTTTGGAAAGGAGAGCAAGATTGTTACAATCTCTACCACCATTTCTACCTCAAGTTGCAGTAGAAGCTTCAAGCAAAGCATGTCCCAAGAAGGAGAGCCTACAAGAATGTCAGAGGATGTGAAGGCTTTTAGAAAGGCTTTGTTAGACATGGAAAAAATGGTGAAAGTCCTCTATGAAGAGAGGAATACCAAATTTGAAGGTGAAATCTCTAGACCTCCAAGAGGAGAATGTTCTCCAAGAGAAGAAGGTAACAAGAATGGTAATAAACCACCATCTTCTCCACAATATTCATGTTTTTCTACAACTCTTATCCAAAATGCTAGTGTAGAAAGTCCCTCAGAGAAGGTAGATGGACAAGTTTGTACCTTTTGTCCACATGATCCAAGTGGCTCTAGAGAGACACACAAGACAAAGAGGACTTAGGAAAGCTCAAAAATCAAAGTGCTTGGATTATGCTCAAACCAAATTCATGTCGAAGATCTCGTCGTCGTGATCGTGGTGGTGCAAACGGTTCGTCAAACCGAGTCCATATGCGAAAGTTAGGAGCAGTCAAAGTTGGTTTGACTTTTTGATGAATGGGCAACTTAAGGAGGCCACAAATTTGACCGAACCCGGCGACTGGATTCTGGCGAGCTCTGGCCAAACTCCGCGAAATTTTTTTACCTCGTTAATTTGACTCCTATGGCTAAAAATTTCAAATTTCAAAAAATGTGCATTTTGTTATTAAAAAACAAAAAAATATATATAATAAAAGGGGGTGGGGGCCACCAACCCCACCACCCCCATGTAACCATCGCTCTAATTAAAGAGAGGCCGGTGGGAGTTGAGCTTGCTCAGCCACATGGGCTGGCCCACTGAGCGGCCCCATAACAAACACCAAAAATATTACAACGCGCCAAACATAAAAAAACCATATATGTATTAGCGCCCAACCATAAATGGTATGCGCCATAACATGCAGAGGAGGGTACGGGGCGGGCCGCCCAAGGTGGGCCTAGCCACCCAAAATTTATGTATAAAAATAATTTTGTGCTGTTGTTAAAAACAAATTTGGTTAAAAAATGGGAGGAGGCAGGATTTGACCACCTTACCTCCCCCTTAATAAATGGAGCCTTAACAAACTCAAAGAAACAAATTTCTTGTAAACTCAGCCACCAAAATTTTATAAGAACCCAGTTTTTGCTAGAGCTGGAGGAGAGAGGGGCTACAATAAATTTCGAGACAGGAGTAGGCATGGAAATTGAGGCAGTGTATTACTTTTTTAATGCAGGAACCATGAATTTTGCAAGAAGGAAAAATTTTCAACTTCTTAGAAATTGACAAATTTTATATGGATTGTACACCTCTCGCCGCCATGAACACGATGGTGCTATCAATTTTTCAATATTAGTTCTACATTTTCCAGTCATTTCCAGAATGCACGAAGAACCATGATTTCAGTAAAAACAGAGAGCGGAACCATGAGCCATGAAATTTTCCCAAGGAGTTAAAATTTCTCTTTGTCAGAATATGGTCAAGTTTAGACTTGTTTTTCATGGTTTTCCGTAGGGATCCTAATGGTGAAATCAGATTTGACATCTAAGTAGCGGATTTTCAGCTCCTCCCTGAAATAGAATCTTTGAGAAATCCTGAGGGAATCTAAAAGATTTCTTGAGATCCAAATTTTCAACTTCTTAGAATTCGGATTTGGACAGTCATTTCAGCACTACTCGATGCCACAAATCTGATGGTCTATTCAGATGTTTATTTCTCTCATTTCTTCTTTCAGTCACTTTTCTAATTTCCAGTACAGATGTCCATCTTCATGTACGAATAGTCTACTTCTTGCGATCGATGCTGTGAGATCAATGTTTCAACAAGCTTCATCACTTTGATAGCCTTTGCTTCAAATGGCCCTTGGTGGTGAGGTATATGATGTGTTCATGTACTTCTTCTTTCTGCATTATGTTGTACAGATCCATGATTGATGTTGATGAAAGATCTTGCTTATTACATGTTGTCATGATTCCTTGCTTGATTTGATGCAGGATCTTTTTATGTGATGTACTTTCTGTCATAACTCTTCATGTTATGCTTTGAGATCCCTTGTTGTATGTTGTTGGGATACTCTTGTTGTCGTCATGCATGTGTTCTTCTTTGACATCCCTTTTGTGCCATGTTGGCGAGATGCACACCATGCTTGTTTTTGTGTCATACTGATAGGAGTCTTTTGATTAAGAGTTCTAGCTGTGGAACATCTCTTAGAGCCACTCCTGTGTGAGGGAATTTTTCCTTGAATGATTGAGACATCATCTCTGTGTACATCATCTTTATTAACAATGCATAATGCAACGACCTACACCATCTTGACACTGGGGCCTGGAGATGTAGTCCCTCCTGGATGAACTCCGTTATCAATGGCTTATGTTTTCATGTGCTGATGATTGTTATGTTCCTCTTCTTTTCTGCACGTAGATGTATTCATTAATGTTCTTTTAAAAATCAATTTTAACACATCGCGAAAGTAAAAGGTCTTGGAAGGGTCCTTCTTCACACCCAGACCTAGATCAAGTGGTATTAGAGCGATCTTTACATGTATGTGAAATGCAGTGTGAACAATGGAACCTGCAGCGATAGAGAATGAAAGAGAAATGTACGAGACCATAGTCAACATTTCCAAGAGAATGGAAATCATGTATGAAACTCTACAGAAAGAGACAGAGGAAAAGGAGCGAAAACAACTTCAGTTGCAAGCCACGGAAGAGGCCATGGAAGAACTGAAGCAAAACAAACATAATCTTCAAATAAAGAATGATGAATTGAAGATGCGGCTACATGAAGAGAAAGAGGAAAAACAAAGTTTGCTACGACAGCTGCAAGCAAAGGATGAGGCCTTGGAAAAGCTGCAACATGACTCATGTGAGGTAAAAAATAGTTCTTCATCTTCTTGTATGTTTCCTGATGATGATTTTGCTGTGTTTGAAAATCACACCACAAGAATTGGCTCCAAATTGTTGAAGAGAATGGGGTATGAAGGAAAAGGCTTGGGCGTTAATGGCCAAGCCATTGTCAACCCCATCAAAGTAGAGGAATTACCTTGTCAAGCAAGACTTGGGTATGTCACGAAAGAAGTTGGGGAATGTGATTCACCAATAACGAATAATGAGTAGCCCTCATCAGTTCTTTCCAAATCGAAAGAGAAGGTAAAAGTTGTTGATTTCCTTTCGATTCCATCTTCTCATAGTATGATTTCTGTTGGAGATTTGGAGATCCCAATTATAGGGACGAATATGAGGCTCCTTTCAAAGACAAGGCACGAGGAGAAAGAACTTGGTGCTAATAACCAAGGCACCACTCAACCTTTGGAGGTTATGCATGAACCTCGATTTGCAGGCTCGAGATACACTAAAGAGAGTGCTCAAAGGTGTCAGAGTTGTATGAGACTTTGTCGAGGAAAGAGAATGATGGGAGAACATCCCCATCATCCCATGGCAGTTTCCATCACAGGGAGAGAGCTGAGGCAAGCTCTCATCACCATGATGACATCAGAAACAACAAAAGAAGGTGTAATCATTTTCGATCTTTGAATGCTTATTTTGATTATGATCATGTTTTTAATAATGAACGAAGATTAAGGCATCGAAAAACATGTACTTTTTGTGGTTTACCTAACCATACCTTTTCCAAGTGTTGGAAAAGAATGGCAGCACTCATGAGGCGTGAAAAACCCTCTCCACGGCATGAAAATAAATAGGTTAGGTAGATATGGAGGAAGAAAGCCTACAAAAGTCATTGCGATAGTAATGGCCATCAGAGAGCCACTTGTTGGAAGCTCCATCCAGAGTAGCGCCCTAAAGACAAAGCATCGGCGCGTGAAGTAGGAAGAGCAGTTGTTTGACAAGAAAAACCACCTCCTTGTATTCACATTGATCAGTGAAAAATGGTTTCTAGACATGTTGTTGTTTCAAGGTCATTCTTCTCTAAATCATTTGCTGCATTTTAAAGTGTAAAAGTGATGATGTGTTTCCATCACTGGGTCAGCAACAATGATGTCTGGTCATGTTTTGAGTCGTCTTTTGAGTCTCATGTTAAAACTCTGAAAGAGATGTTATGTTTCCGTTACTTGTCAAAACAATAGTGTTTGGCCTTATGAATGTAAATCATGTGTTGCAGTGATGATGTGTTTTCCATCACTTTTTGAAGCAACCATGATGAGTTGGCCTTGTTGTCATAGCTGGGGTATTACGTCCATCTTGTTGTAAACTTGACCACTGAGTATGTGTTATAAACTTGTGGCAAGTATGGGACGTTTGGGTCTTTAGTTTGGTCATGTTATTCAAAGCATGTGATTTTCAAACAATGTACTACAGGTTGCAGAGGTGGTAGGTGTCGGATCATTGCTTAAGGCTCCGAAGAACAAAGGTGAAGGAGATGGAAGTGAGACCTTTTCAAGATGCTTGTGATGTAGATAGGGTATAGAAAAGTTGTAGATTATTTTTCATGCTTTTGGAGGACCAAAAGCTCCTCAATGGGGAGGATTGATCCAGGTGGCTCCAGAGAGACGCACAGGACAAAGAGGACTTAGGAAATCTCAAAAATAAAAGTGCTTGGATTATTCTCAAACCAAATTCATGTCGAAGATCTCGTCGTCGTGATCATGGTGGTGTGAACGGTTCATCAAACCGAGTCCGTATGCGAAAGTTAGGAGCAGTCAAAGCTGGTTTGACTTTTTGATGACTGAGCAACTTAAGGAGGCCACAAATTTGACCGAACCTAGCCACCGGATTCCGACCAGCTCCAGCCAAACTTTGGGAAAATTTTTTACCTCGTTAATTTGACTCCTACAGCTAAAAATTCTGAATTTCAAAAAGTGTGCATTTTGTTATTAAAAAACAAAAAAAAATATAATAAAAGGGGGTGGGGGCCACCAACCCCACCACCTCCATGTAACCATCACTCTAATTAAAAAGAGGCCAATTGGAGTTGAACTCGCCCAACCACATGGGCCAGCCCACTGGGTGGCCCCATAACAAACACCAAAAATATTACAACGTGCCAAACATAAAAAAACCATATATGTATTAGTGCCCAACCATAAATGGTATGCGCCATAACATGCGGAGGAGGGTACGAGGCGGGCCGCCCAAGGTGGGCCCAGCCACCCAAAATTTATGTATAAAAATAATTTTGTGCTGTTGTTAAAAACAAATTTGGTTAAAAAATGGGAGGAGGCAGGATTTGAACCCCTGACCTCCCCCTTAATAAATGGAGCCTTAACCAACTCAACCAAAAGAATTTCTTGAAAACTCAGCCACCAAAATTTGATAAGAACTCAGTTTTTTCCTGAGTTGGAGGAGATAGGGACTGCACGAATTTCAAGATAGGAGCTAGCACAGAAATCGAGGCAGTTTATTAATTTTTTAATGCAGGAACCATGAATTTTGCAGGAAGGAAAAAATTTCAACTTCTCAGAAATTGACAAATTTTATATGGATTTTACACCTCTCGTTGCCACGAACATGATAGTGCTATCTATTTTTCAATCTTAGTTCTGCATCTTCCAGTCATTTCCAGAATGCATGCGGAACCATGATTTCAGCAAAAACAAGGAGCGAAACCATGAGCCATGAAATTTTCCCAAGGAGGTAAAATTTCACTTTGTCAAAATATGGTCAAGTTTATACTTGTTTTTCATGGTTTTCTATAGGGATGCGAATGGTGAAATAAGATTTGAAATCTGAGCAGCAGATTTTCATCTCATCCCTAAAACAGAATCTTTGAGGAATCCCGAGGGAATCTAAAAGTTCCTTGAGCTCCGAATTTTCAACTTCTCAAAATTCGGATTTTGGATAGTCGTTTCAGCACTACTCGATGCCACAAATCTGATGGTGTATTCATATTTGTTTTTTTCTCATTTCTTCTTTCAGTCACTTTTCTAAGTGCTAGTGCAGATGTCCATCTTCATGTGCAAACAGTCTATTTCTTGCGATCGATGCTATGAGATCAATGTTTCAGCAAGCTTCAGCACTTTGACAACCTTTGCTTCAGATGGCCCTTGGTGGTGAGGTATACGATGTGTTCATGTACTTCTTCTTTCTGCATTATGTTGTACAGATCCATGATTGATGTTGATGCAGGATCTTGCTTATTACATGTTGTCATGATTCCTTGCTTGATTTGATGTAGGATATTTTTATGTGATGTACTTTCTATCATAACTCTTCATGTTATTCTTTGAGATTCCTTGTTGTATGTTGTTGGGATACTCTTGTTGTCGTCATGCATGTGTTCTGCTTTGACATCCCTTTTGTGCCATGTTGGTGCGATGCGCACCATGCTTGTTTTTGTGTCATACTAATAGGAGTCTTTTGATTGAGAGTTCTAGCTGTGGAACATCTCTTAGAGCCACTCCTATGTATGACCGAGACATCATCTCTGTGTACATCATCTTTATTGACAACACATAATGCAGCGGCCTACACCATCTTGACATCGGGGCCCGGAGACATAGTCCTTCTTAGACGAACTCCGTTATCAATGGCTTATGTTTTCATGTGATGATGATTGTTATGTTCCTCTTCTTTTTTGCATGCAGATGTATTCATTAGTGTTATTTTAGAAAGAAATTTTAACACATCACGAAAGTAAAAGGTCTTGGAAGGGTCCTTCTTCACACCTGGACCTGGATCACCACAATATGTGGAGGATGAGGTTCTATCATGACCCAAATTTAAGGAGCTAAAAGAAGAGATCCAAAGAGTCTAACATGGTACATCCAGAATTAAAAGAGAGTTTGAAAACATCTTTTTATGTCAATCAAAAGATGAAGCAAATGGTAAGAATTTACATGATTCTTCTTTACATGAAAGTGTTGATGTAAATTCATTTGCATCCTTTGAAAAACATAGTAAAGGCATTGGATCCAATCTCTTGACCAAGATGGTTACAAGGGAGGAGGACATGGAGTAAACCAACAAGGCATTAAAAATCCAATTGAGGCAAATGAGAGGCCTAAATATGAAGGCTTAGGCTATCTTACAAAATAAGAATGATCTTCTAGTGACAGCTCATGGGTATCGTGTTCCCTTTGCCATAAAAGAGGACATGAGGCAATATGTTGGGGTTTGCATCTAGAATTGGTACCCACTTGGTTCCTCAAGAATAAGGAGGAATTGAAGTGAAAAACATCTTCAAAGAGAGATGAAAAAGTTGAAGAAGAAATGAAGTTAAGTTCTTCTTTCCATGCAAGTTCCTCACACAAGAAGCGTAAGCCAAAGGACAACAAAAAGAGGTATAATTGTCCTGTTAATTCAAATACTTTTCATAATGGAAAACAACATGCTGATTTGAATAACATGTTGAGGAATGTATTTCCATGCACCTTTTTCCTTTCATCTAACCATTGTGTAGATAAGTGCTATAAAAGGAAAGCAATCATAAAGAAGATGTTTATGTCTAATGGAATTGAGACTGAAAAGAGAAAATCTCATCCAAGGTTAAAGAGATGTGAGCCAAGAGAAGCTCAAAAGAACTTTTTCATTCACTACAATATCAGTGGGTATTGGTTCAAGAAGTGTTGGAATTTTTTTCCATAAGTTCATCCTAGCAAGGGCTAGCAAATTATGCAAGCACTAGAAGAGGAAGCGATAAAAGAAAAAGTGGTGCAAGATGCGACCATCCCTGAAGTAGCTTCAAAAGAAGAAAACATTCAAATAGAGGGTCATTTACCTGGTTGGGTAAGAAATGAGAGGACTATTTGTCCAAGTGAACTTTGTAAATCTTTGTTTTGCACTAGTTTCTTATCCCCGTATTTGGGCAATTTGTAAAAGTGATGTTCATAAATAAATCACTTATATGCAACAATGTTTTCTTTGGGCATTGTTATGCTAGTTTGGCTTGTTGATAGTCAATTTGAATGAAAAATTTGGGAGTCAAGTTTATTCCATCTTGTAAAATGCATTTCTATTTGTAGTTTAAGAAAGCATTTTAAAATTGTTTTATGAGTAGTTGCAGCACATTCAGTATGTTACAAATGTGTTAAGAACTCAAGTTATACAAGTATTCACTATGTGAAACTTGTTTTGGTTCATTTGTCAAAGTCTTTTTGGGATTTTTATCCTTGATAAGGATTTTGCAGAAGAGCGCCTTGGAATTCTTCTTGGGAAGGATGTTTCTATGGATGGCCATAGTGACATGGACAAGTCGAGAAGAACATTGAACTTGAATTCTTTGGTCAGGTTATATTTCAAGTTCATCTTGAGAAAGAGCCAAGACAAATATAAGTCAAGGCACTAAAATCATAGATTGGATCGAGTTTGGAAAAATGAAGGAACTCTACCTTCAAATGATGAACAATTGAAAGTGAACTTTTGGAGACCAAACATTTTCAGTGGGGAAGAGTGATCAGGAGCTCAAAATTTACCAAAAACTCAAAGTTTTCAGAATGGTTTGGAACCTGAATGACCGCATAGTTCTTGTCATCCTAAATCCAGCGCAACTCATTTTGCTCAAAATAGATAACGTATGCTCCTAGAAACGCGATCTGTTCTCTTTGTCAAACAGGTAAAAAATTTGCAGGTGGCTGATAGGGATGCTGACTGGGAATTCGTACCGCCTAGGTGGCAAGGGTAATATTCTTTGAATATTCCTATAATATTCTTGGAATATTCTATTTTGGTGGCATCATCCTATTGGTCCATGTGTCTTTTGTTTCGGCCAATGAAGAGGTGACATGTGGCTAAGCGGAGGCTGCCACATGTCCTCCTAATGCTGCTTTAAAATTTTAGTGTGGTGAACAAGGAGAAGGTTGGGATCAACCCCACAACCTCCCTTAGCACAGTGAAATGACTTACCAATGAGCCCGCATATCGAGTCTTAACCAACTATGGTGACAGGTTTTATTTAAAGTTTGTTGCGGCAAGATATGGGGTGGCGGGTGGACTTAATCGCCCCCCATGTGACACTGAAACTGGCAGCCACAGACTGTTTGATTTGGCTACCATGGTCACCACCACCACCCACCTGACCACCAGACTAACCACTACAAATGTGAACACACTTTCAAATGGTTACTATAACTGCTGGATAGAGGGGGCCAACGCTGGGGGCTAACCCCTGGGTGCATGGTCCCCATATGACCAAGATTTTGGTTTTAAAGCATCAGCGAAAAAATTAATGAACCTACAAATTTTCTTGCAATCTGGGGAATTTGTCAGTCCGTTAGCAGAAAATGGGGCAAATTTGTAGGATGATGCCAAATTTTGTGCAAATTGTAGAGTAAATAGTGGAGAAAATAGGAGAGGTCATAAATTCTCAATTTTTTGACCAAATTGGGTGCAAAAAGAGGCTAGATAACCATTTTTGGACATTATGGACTCATTGAAGTAGGCTTCAGAATCAAAGGAGCACTTCTAGATAGTATTTTTGTAGAATGAAGTCTATTGGTGCATGGTCAACCAGACTATTGATACAGTTTATGGAGGCATTTGAAGATGGAGATGACCTTGCAGGGATTTTCCAACCTCCATGTTCTTTCTGCAACAATGATTACATAAATTTTATATATTTTATTCCTCTTTTCTCTATATGTGTTTTGGATAAGAGACTTGTTTATGTACTTCAAGTGGATTATGGTACTGTTTATGCTCTTTGAAGTTGGAATATGGGGCATTGGTGTAAGATGCCTATGTTTGCTAAAGGTTTACATGTTTGACTATAGGTTAACATGTGTATGGAGTGATAACCATTGTAGAAGTTGTTTCTTTGAAGGAGAAACTAACCATTCCATTTCAACACTTTATGTACTCTTCCTTTTCTAGACATTGAGCATAATGAGAAGGGGTCATGCCATTTGAGCTGATCCAAGGAGATGTAGCCCAGGAGGGGTGAAATCCTTTAACAATGGTTGGTGTATTAATGATTGATGCATGATTCCATTCAATGTTTTGATTTCATGTTTAAAGTTTTTCATGAAATTAACTTAAGAAAGCACACATAAAAGCTCATGTTTTTACTTGTTATTTTGGAGTATAAACCTCAAGCACATTTTTGTATTCTGATGAGGATATTAGCATAGAAATATAATATTCCAAATTCAGATCAGTTGGTTAGTAAACAGTGATGACATGAACCATTTGACGCATGACACATGGATTTCATTCCCCTTCAATAATGATGTGGAAACTCTGGCACATGGCAGTAAAGTATAGGACGTGGTAGCATGTGTCATATGGCATCAATGTGGCATGACATGTCAGGAGCTGATGTCAGCATGATGGAGTGGTGCCACTAGGGACTGGCACATGGCAAGGAGATTTGGTATACTTTGATTGGTGGAAATTTCAAATTTGGGTGACACATGGCACTGTTCACGAGCTTCCATGTGTCATGGTGATGCCATCATGTGGATGACCATGGATCCCTAAGAACCTGGTCATATTGAACTTGACTCAAATATTAATGGCATAGTCTCATTACAATGGTCATATGGAATGATAATATTCACCTCAACTCAAAATTTAATGGCATGATCTTATTGCAATGGTCATATGCATGACTGAATGGGCAAGGCCGACTACATTATTTTGTTGTCGACTTCATTGTCCCTGATACCACCGATGGAACACACACACACACACACACACACACACACACACACACACACACATATATATGTATGTATATGTATATGCATATGTATATGTATATGTATGTATGTATATATGATTGATGTTCTTCACTTAGAACACAATCACATCTTCAATTGAACCCACATACAAAATAACGAATGGTCAATGATCATAAGTATAAACTAGTTGAAGGAAATGACTCGTGTCTATTAATTGTGTTTATTCTAGTGGATTTCTGGTTATATAAATTTGAAGAGTGGCTATATGTGGTGGTGACCCATTTCTATCATGGAGTCTAGCAGAGAGAAAGGGTCTGAGACAGAAGAAGACTCCATTCTTGCTGGAGTAACAATGGTTAAAGACTAGTTTTTTATTGATTTATGGCAGAGTTATATTGGAGGTTATATTGGTAGAATTTTTGGCCACGTATATTTCCACATAACAATGTTTGAGCCTTGGAGGCACAATTTTGGTTCGTTTAAACATAAAAATAATCAACCGATTAAGGAATTTTATGAGGAGTTGATTTGGGCACAAAAGCAATGTGGATCCATTCAAATCAAGCTACGTAAACATAGTTGAGCACCTATAGTATGGATGAATTATTACGTGGTTAGTGACTCAACTACTTAGTCTCGTCAAATTATATACATCGTGTCAAAACTTACACATCATACTGCTTAACAATGAGTAGGGTCGCATTGTTAGACCCATTCCTTGAATCTAGTGTTGCCATATTAAAATGACTAGGAAATGGTGACTTAACAAGTCACATGGTATGGCAGAGATGGCAACATACATGTGTTGTATGCCAAAGTTCACACAGTTGACCTATACCAGTTGATAGGTCAGGGTTATTTTTATTTTTTGTATAATTGTTATTATGACGTACTGTTAACAAGCCAAGATCTATATTCTATAGCACTGATGCCAGAAACTAACAATTTGTAGAAACATGTCTAAAAAGAGGCAAATTGTAGAATGTTTAACTTGATCTATTGTTTTATATGGTTTTTATAGGTTTCTAGGCTCATTATTGGTCGGAATTGGATTACGGAAGAAGCATGTTGATTAGGGCTAGAGATGGATGATTTTGAAGGCATATAAAGACTTGTTAAATTATATTTGATGACTAGAATATCTATTGGTTTTTTTTAGGTTTTATGAGATGGTGGAAGTGGTTTTAGATATAGGGCGAGAACAATTTCTGACAAGAATTTTGTGTGACTAGATTGATGGACTAGTTAGAGAAAAGTATGGACAACAATATGATGGTTAGTGATAATGATTGATATGATAGTTTGTTGTAGTTCTTGCAATGACAATGTTTGTAGGTTGCAATGCCAATGATTCCAATGACTATGTTTGCAGGTTGCAGTGACAATAATTACAATAATAATGTGTGTAGGTTGTAATGATGGTGACAATATGTATAGGTTATAACGATGGTAAATTATTGTGATTGCAGGTTGTGAATATTTTTCTTTATTAATATATAATTATATTTGATGATAATGGATCTAGTTTGAAATATTTTGAAAAGATGTCCATGAGAAGTTGAAGAAGGATGTGGGTGCCTCCACTGAGGTTGGAGCCTAGACCAGTTTAGTGCTTTCTCATCACTGAGGTTCATACCTTAGTCAAGTTGGAGCCTAGAGAAGGTTAGAGCTTGATCATCATCAAGGTTGAAGCCTAAAATAGGTTATAACCCACTATGAGTATTTGCTTGCATATTTTTGAGGCTTGTGCCTCAATCAGGTTGTACCCTACTACAAGTGGTAACTTTCATATCTTGGGGGTGGTTTCCTCCTGCAGATCGATGCCTACAAATCTATGTAATGAATTGAAGATAAATAAGAAGGATTTTTGGTTTTCTCTCGTATGAGTTTCCACATAAAAGCTTGTGTGTCTTTGATGTGATGGCTTCTTGATGTGTTGTTAACTTTACAATGCATTGTTTTACATATTGATGTGTTGCTTATGGTTATGGTTCATTTTAATATGATTGATTGATTATGAAAAGTTATGAAATGGTAATTATTCTCACACGGAATCACCCTACACTCTCAATGTGATCTTTTTTCCAACATCATTACCAAGGAAACTATTTTTAATCTTAACCTCCAATAGTCCTTGATAAAGACTATGGTTGTGTTGCATCTTGCTCAAAGATCCACAACAAAGTTGGAAGGAATAATTGAATATGTAATGGTATCCATAGACTCTTGGGAATATCCCACATATTTCTTTGTCCTCAATTCTAAGGCCAAGTTCAATGGTTATCCACTCATTCTAAGGGGACCTTAGTTATCTATGATTGTTGCATATATCAGTTATACCACTAGAAACATGACAAATACTAATGGGGAATATTAAAAA
The DNA here is from genome assembly GCA_031772625.1 of Pinus tabuliformis. NCBI lineage: Eukaryota > Viridiplantae > Streptophyta > Pinopsida > Pinales > Pinaceae > Pinus > Pinus tabuliformis. The sequence goes on along the minus strand of CM062805.1, from coordinate 1,182,747,761 downwards.
TAGTTTGTATTGTATCCCCCAGCTCAACCTCTTGTTGAAGATAATTTTCCTATACGGATAGCAGAAGAAGAAGATGATGATTCTAACCTCTCATCACCCTATCCTGTGTGTAACATAGAAAGAACACTCCACAACAAGTAGGCTGATAAAGGTGACTTCATTGATAATTATCTGCAAAACTAATATCCTACTACTAAGAAAATTGATGGGTTTAAAGAGGATTTATCCCTAGGACAACCTAGATATTATAAGGATAATTTATAGGTAGAATTATTGACTACTAATTCTAATAAGAACATCATAGAAGTGGTGGAAATCATCCCCTCCAAACTGTTAAAAATTAGTTCCTAACTTTTATTTGATTAAGAGGATCAATTTCTCATTGCCTTGAGGTAGCATATTAGTGGATTTGCATAAGATTACAAGGGAATGAAAGGTATAAATCCATATATATTCACCCATCACATATACATAAAATAAGATCGTGATCTCATTTTCCAACCTCAAAGGAAAATTTATTCTTCTTTAAAGGAGGTTATTAAAGAAGAATTGCATAAATTACTTGATGCGGGATTAATCTATCCAAAATAAAATAGTGAATATTGGATATCTCCTTTGGTTATTGTTGCCAAAGAGAATGTAAAATGAATAATTTGTTTTGACTATAGGGAACTTAATAAATCCACAAGGAAATATCATTTTCCATTTCTCTTAATTGATTGAATCCCTGAAGTGCTTTATTGGAAAAGGCCATTTTCTCTTGTCCTTAATTGACTAAGTCCTTGAATTTCTTTCCGGAAAAGGTCATTTTACTTCTTGGATGGGTTTAGTGGGTATAATCAAATCCAAATCAATCTTGAATATCATGATAATACCACTTTAATTTGTCCTTGCGGGGGTTTTGTTGAGAAGTTGTTTCGATTTGGCTTATGTAATGACCCTGCCACTTTCCAAAGGGTTTTTCTTAGCATCTTTTCTGGTCTTGTAAATGATTAAATAGAAATTTATATGGATGAATTCACACCCTATGGGAATGAATTTCAAGAAGCTCTCTCTAATATTAACAAGGTCTTGCAAAGATGTGGGGAGATGAACCTCTCCTTAAGCCATGAAAAAATCTTGTTCCTAATGAATGAGGGAGTTGTTCTAGGACATTTCCTCTCCTCAAAAGGGATTCAAGTGGATCCTAGTAAGGTGGAAATCATCAACCACCTTATTGTACCTTAAAAACAAAGAGATGTCAGAAGTTTCTTAGGCCTTGCAAGATACTATAGGAGGTTTATAAAGGATTTCTGTAAAATTGCCTTTCCTTTTTTTTTGCTAACCAAAGACATCGAGTTTTGTTAGACGTGTCCATGACACAAAGTATTTGAGAGCATAAAGGAAAATTTAATGATAAAACATGTTCTTAGAGGTCCTAATTGGACATTTCCCTTTCACATTCACACAAATTCATTAGACAAGGAAATTGGAGTAGATTTAGGTCAAATTTAGGGTACACTTTCTTATGCAATATACTTCATTATTAAGAATATCTCAAAGGATGAATTGAATTAAACTGTAATTGAAGAAGAACTACTCATTGTTGTACATTCTTCGAATAAGTTTAGAAACTACATTATTTTTTACCAAGTCTTTGTACAGACTATCTATGAATTAATTAAATGTTTGATGAATAAACTAGATGTAAATGCTAGGTTAATCAGGTGGCTTTTTTTTTTACAAAAATTCAATTTAAACATTGTTGACAAACTAGGGAAATAAAATGTTGTTGTAAATTTCTTATCAAGATTAATGTTTTCTATAGATGAAGGGCTATTTGATGACCAACTTATGATGATCATATTTTTTCCATCTCACTTCTTTCTTCATGTTTTGCGACATTTCCAAATATCTAGCCATTGGTCAACTCCCTCCTAACTTGTCTTCAAGGGAGAAATTCAAGATCATAAGAAAAAGTGCCTCCTATACCTGGATTGGTGAATGCCTCTTCAAGTTGGGACATGATTAGGCTTTAAGAAGATTTTTGAAGGATGATGAGGTCTATGATATCCTCTCATATTGTCATGATGGGTCTTGTGGAGGTCATTTTTCTATAAGGAGGACAACCTACAAGATATTGCAAGTATGATAGTTTTGGCCAACTCTTTATAAGGAAGACAATAGATATATTGCATAATGTGATGAGTGCTAGAGAATGGGGAAGCCTACAAGGAAGGATGAAATGGCCCTTAAATATCAACTATATTTTCAGCCATTTGAGAAATAGGGCATGGAATTCATTTTTCATATTGATCCCCTATAAAGACAAAAAAGGTATATCATTGTATGCACTAATTATTTAACTAAATGGGTTGAAGTAAAAGTAGCAAAGGAAACCACAGAGAAAAATGTAGATGTGTTTTAAGGAGAAATTTTTCTATAATTTTGGATTTTTAAGAGAGTTAGTGATAGATCAAGGCAACCATTTTAATTCTAACCTAATTGAGGGGACACTGAAGCATTATGACATTCAGCATTGGAATTCCACTACCTACTATCCCCAATAAAATTGGAAAATATAGGTCACCAATAAAGCCTTAGAGAACACTCTTACTAAGGTAATTAGTGGAAGCAATAAATACTGGGCAAAAAGGCTTGTTGAGGCCACTTGGGCTTACAATACCACTTGGCAAACCACCATTGGTTTCACTCCATATGAGCTAGTTTATGGAAAGAAGGATTTATTGCTAGTTGAATTTGAATAAAACACTTTGATGATGGCATATTAGATAGATATGGATTTGACCAAGGCACAAACTAAAATGATACAACAACTAAATTCCTTGGATAAGTACAAGATACAGGTCTTGTTGCATACTAAGGTAGTCCAACTACAAAGGAAAATCAAGCATGATAGACACATTAGAACCAGAGAATTCCAAAGAGGGTGATTGGGCCTTCTGGTATATATATAGGTTTAAGGAATTTAAGGAAAGATCATGACCAAATCTTTGGGACCTTACCTAGTGGAAAAATGTTATCACTATAATCCCATTGTTCTACCTTTATCTTGTAATGATAATTGTGACTGTAATAGAAATGTGGAGAAACATGATTAAATGAACCTCTAATAAAAAAATTTCTAATTATTATCTAAACTTAATGAAAAGCAAGTCAAGGTTATACAACTTTATGGGTCCTTAATCTAAGGAAGTTTTCCTACTTGCTTGTATTGAAAGACTTGATCCAACAAAAATTAATGTTTGGAGTCACTTTCTTGCTAGCGTGCTTAAAAACCCATACCCAATCGAATTAAATGTAAAAGTTGCTTGTAGTTCAGAGAAGCCATTGTATGACAAGTTTATTGTGATGTGATTGGGGCTGAATTGAGTTTGAAGTGCCACTGACAGTGTCATTTATGAGATTGGACTAGGGTAGTGGCAGGTTAGGCGGAATCCATTCCCCTCTCCCTCTCGCAGATCGAGGAGAAAATGCACTGAAGAGCCAAGATAGGGCTCTCTATAATACATGAAGGGACATAGATAGATTTCCTATATGTATTCAATATCGAAGAGAGATGGGGGTTCTCTCTCGGAGTTTCAAGTTGGAGCTTGGTTTAGTTACTCAATTATAATTCTTTCGCTTAGAAATTCATTGTTTAAAAATGTCAATGGAGCATGGGAATTCATATCTATTCGAGGAATAAAGAATTCAAGTTTGGTGGGTGATTGTGTAGCTGTGGAGCATATTGAACACTTAGTTCTTGCCAAATTTTTGTTAACCACTAAACTAGTGGGTGCTTGATGTTGGCTATAAAACAACATAGTTCTTTTTGATTTTCTATTAAACCACCTGGCTAGTGGGTGCTTAATGTTGGTTGTGAAACCACTTAGTACTTTTCAATCTTTTGTTAAACCACCTAACTATTGGTTGCTTGTTGTTGTTGTGAAACAACTTAGTGCTTGCTAATTTCTTGCGAAACCACCTAACTACTTTAACTACTGGGTGTCTGATATTGGTTGTGAAACCACTTAGTGGTTTCCAATTTGTTGTTAAACCATCTAATTACTAGGTGCTTGATGTTGGATGTTAAACCACTTAGTGATTTTCAATATGTTTTTAAACCAACTAACTGCTTGTTAAACACACCCCTCTGGAATTGGGGTGAAGCCCTGTGTTTTGAAACTCAGGGAGAAAGTCAGTTACCATGGTGCTTTCTATATAGTTGTTAAACCATGTAAATAGTGGAATCCATCTCCAAAATGTGTTACCAAACCATTTGGTGTGAAATTACCCTTGCAAAAGTATTTCTCAAACTCTGGATCCAGAACATGGGTGGTAAGTTGTAAGAAAGATTGCAGTGTAGCTAGCCTATGGTTGGGTGGAGAATAGAAGTCCCCTATTTAGTTGCCAACCATATTAAAATAATTAGATAAATATAATTATTATGCATATATGAATTATGGATGATGACTATGTTTGTTATGTTAATGGATGATATGTGGCTCTATGTGATTAATGATATAATGTCTGAGTCATTGTGTATTCATGGTTGATAAGCTATTTAAATTGTCCATGGTGCTAAGGAATGCTTGAATGAGGTGATTATGCCATCATGAATTATAGGATAACGTAAATCTATGCAGTTCATTGAATTAACCTATTATTTTATAAGCTCTTAATTATCTCATATGTTTATGAATTGAGAATTTCACTTCCATACACTTCCTTGTAGGGTATCTTACATGTTAGGAGATTGAATTACATACTATGTGTTAAATGTGTGTCTAGTTAGAGATAATATCCACTTATTTTATGAATGATGTGATAATTTTGTGAGTTATGCACTATTATATGCTACTATAACCAAGAATTGTAATCAAATGTAACATACTTAGATTCACCATTTTAAGTATGGTCTATAATCCTCCTGTGTGATCATGTAAACTTCTATGTCACCTTGCTACTTAATGAAGAAATATCATCTCATAGAAGAGGTTAGCTAGCCTGCAATAGTAAGAATATTTGGATTGCTCTGTATAAATCACATTGCACAATGTTGAAAAATGGGTAAATGGTTGTTGATACCATGCCTCATCGATGTCAACTACATCTGAATATGCCCACATACCTTGGTGGCCCAGGTTGATTTCCTTTTAGATAAATACCATGGATTAGCTTATTGCTCATGCTATGATCTTGTTGTGGGATCCCGTATCTCTGCAATCAATACTATGGATTAGTTCAAACTTTAACAATGATGTTAGCACAAGTCCCTTAATTCCCCAAGTTAACCCATCATTAGATAACACATAATCTTGTGCTATCCCCAAATTCATCACAAGAATCTCTAAGTACTAGGGCCTTACAAATTTAAAGCATACGACCCTTGTTAGAATTGAGGCTTAACCTTTGAGGTGTTAAGCACTATTGGGTCCTCGTGACCGCTGGCACTTCTTTGTTAAATTTCAACAATGGTGAACTTAACCAGAACTGAGAACTTTAGATGTTGTGATTCCCATTTTTCAGGGTCATAAGATGACCGGATAACTTTGTCGCCTCGTCAACACTCACAACTCTACACACTTTCGTTAATGGTCAGTGGTAGTGAAAGAACTACAAACTATGGAAAGGTCTCTATATATCAGATTTGTTAATGGATGGGGTTGCCTTGCAATTGTCACCACTCCACAACCTTTAGTTCTCTCATGGTAAGGTGGTGGGCGGAAAAAAATTGTAGTGAATTATTCCATCTCCTGGGTTTTTCAGTTGACGGTGCACCACGGCTTACTGCCCTACACCCAATCTTGGAACTTATATTGATGGATGGTATGACTTGAGAGTAGAATGAAGCAAGTTTGTGGATCCCTTCACCATCGAATCCCAAATAGAAATGGGTATAATGGGGAACACCCTGGAAAACACAAGGAGGAGGACCCTATGGACCTTACGCTTGAGATTATGTGGAAGTGGTCACATTGATGCCACATAGGAATCTAATGTGATGTGGAAAAATATAGTGATGACATGGTAGTGCATGTGGATGCCACATGGTAGTACCATAATAACATGGAACCATGCCAAGTTAATGTGGAAAGGAAATAAGGGTCACACATGGGTGCCATGTGATATTCTAATACTAATGTGGCCTTATTTGATTGGAAAAAATTCAAGAAGGAACAAATTTAAATCCAAAAGCCATATTGAGATAAAATGTGTATCGCTAGAAAGCTCTCGATAAGCTGAATGTAGTGGTGGCTTTGGTTTCTAGTTTTAAAAAACTTGGAAAAATTGAAATTTTGTGGCCCTATCTTCCTAACATATCTTGGAAGTTACAACTTCCATGGGCCAAGATAATACAAGGGGCAGGAGGGAGCGTTATAAAGTGGTACCAAATCCAAGCTCAAATCCTAGGTCTATAGAGCTAGAAATACAGCTTATGAAGCAAAGGTCCAACACTAGACCTTTGGGGATAGAGATAGAGGGTTTGATACAAAGTGGTATTGTATTAGAGCCAAGATTCAACACTTGGACTAGATGGGACTTGAAAGGGAAAGTTAGAAGCTCTGATATAGAGTGGTATTATCATATCTTAGGTGTTAGAGCCTCGATTGACCTCAGGCTGAAGGGAGGCAATCCTAGGATAACCACAAACCAAGCTTAACCTACTAGCTAACCCTACCAGGTCAAGAGAGGGCTCTCTCCTTGTCAATATTAGTTGATATGACTAAATTAAATATGGATTTTAGGCTAGGTATAGTATCTCTAGGGTTTTTTGGTTGATTTTGTTGGTTTTGTTGCTAGATCAAATGGAGCAGGGAGCTTTGGGTCTGGGAAATGAAATTAGGATGCAGGGTGTTCTATGGGGAAAGGTAGGTAAGTGTTTTGGCACTTATAATTGAGTGATATGGTAGGTATAATACTGATGAGGAGCTAAGGATGGCATGCAAAGATCATGAGTCCTCTTCAAACAGTAGAAAACATCAAAAACTAAATGGATTCCCAAGGCAAAGCACTGTAACCAATGTATTCTACCTATCTATCTTGATTTCATTTAGTTTAGAAGAATGAATTAGATTTTGGCACACATAACACATGAGAAAAACTAATGACAGAAGGAGAAACTATGCAAAAACACATTACCACAAGAATCCCACAAAAATAGCTGCAAATCCTGGTTTATTTCCTTGCCAAACTGTTGTAGAGATGTACAATGTAGCTCAAAGCATCCAAGAGAGTCCAACCTTTGCTAATGATTGAAAAAATACATAATATAGACATAAAAACCACCTATGCTAGCCATCAGGCGTCGAATCCAAGAGATAAGTGATTGTTTCAACCATAACTAACTAGGAACAGGAATATAGGTAGTGGAACAACTTGCCTCTAAAACCATGGAAACTAATTCATTGACCCCCAAACCACCTCAAAATGATGAATCTATCCTCTAAGGTCATTTTACAATTACATTTACATAGCATAGCATCATTTACAATCATAAATTCATCCAAGATGAGAGAAAAAGTCAATTTGTAGAAAAACTGGGTGAAATTTGGATTTTTAGGCAAACTGGCTCTATGCGTAGCGCCACTGGCCAGGTGCATAGCGCCACTTCACAGCTGATTTTGGAGGCCTTATCCTTAGCCACATTGAGCCTAAGATAGCTCATTGGAAAGGCATTCCTATCTAGTTTCTGTAACATCTTGAATTTTTGCATTTGGAGGTAATTTTCCCTTTCAAAAGTGGAATCTCCCAAGGCTACTTCCTGTGTGTCCAAAAAGAGGCAGAGAGGTCATTTTTTGATGGTTTTTTGACCTTTAGGTGACCAAGTTTTGCTCCAAAATTGTTGAAAATTTCAGGTATTGATTCTCTCATCATGATAAATCCAAATATGCAAACCATTTCTCCAAAAAGTCTCCCATTCAAAAGCATAGCGCCGGTGGTGCTACGCACCTAGGGCAAATTTTTGTGTTGCAAAATTCCAAAAATTGAAAATGACCAAAATTTGTCAAAACTTGCCCAGATTTGGCACAAGGCTCCATCATTAGTTGCTTTGATGGGCTAGTGAGGCTTCAACCAAGATTTTTAACTTGTCTTTCTCCTCTTTTCTCCTCAAGGCTTTCCTCAACCTTGCCTTAAGCTTCCTCATCCTTATATTGCATATTTTGTTCTGGGTCATATAATGATAAGCCATGTGGTGAAGCATCTTCTTGTCTCCATTGGCCTTCTCAAGCAGCATTTCAAGGTGTATATTGACCCTTTCAAGCCATGTTTCCTGGTCATTCTCAATCTCTTGTTCAATGGAGGTCAACTTGACCTTCTAGCAGCAACAAAAAGTTTCCTAGTGCCCCTCTCATATGTCACAAATACTAGCACTCCAACAGTTTCAGTCTCTTAGACCTTTTCATGTCTTGAAGGTCCACCTTCTTCATGAGGCACTGATGAAAAGACTTGAGGACCTTTGAAAATTTCATGAGAAATGAAGGTCTCCCATGGCATGTTAAGAAGGTTCAGCTGATGCAAAACAATGATTTTAATCAAAGAGTAGTGGTAGATGCTGGTTAACTGCTGGGGGTATGATTTCTTTTTTACAATGAATGCCATTTTATATATGTTTCTGAACATGAAGCAAGGGATATTCATCATTCTCACCCTATTGAAATGCATCAACAGTCTGATGTGGTAGGCATACAGTCGAGAGAACTTGCCTTCACAAGTAAAGTACTTAATGATGATCTTCATTAATGGAGCAAACCTATCCTCCAAAAATTTAAAGGGGAATACTCTCTTGAGTCCGTTATTATATTTAGCCTTGATGTAAGGCTCATAGTACTCTATGTCAATATCTTGACCTTTGTTCCACTTTTCACCCACATTTGGAATGCCTGTAGCCTCTAAAATGACAGTTGGTGACAAAGTGAATGTAACTCCAGCAAGGTTTGCCTCATTGTTGTCCAAATGTGTCACAAACAACCTTGCTAATTCATGATGGGATTTAACCCTCTCCACCATTTCAAAGAAACTGAAACATGACTGATGTCTAAAACAAGAAAGGGAAAATGGGCAGGCTTGCAGCTCCCTCAAACTGGTGGGATCCTCTCTGATATGTTTTCCTCCCTTATTAGGCTTTTTGCCCCGTGTGTCTCTCTCCTTGGAACTTTCACTATGGGTTTCTTCCTCCATTTCATACTCACTATCCCTCTCCATTTTTTTACAACTGTTTCTCTTTGTGGTGAACGAAGAGTGGTGGATTGGTGAATGAAGGTAAGATGAGTATGAAGAGATTTGAAGAGGAAAGCAGGTGAGGGTGAACAAGAATGGGAAAGGGATGTAGGGAGTGAGTAGGGTTAGTGAATAGTGTAGGGTTTGGGGTACATGTATAGGGTTTGGGATGTATGAGTATAGGGTTTGGGAATTAGGGAGAAGTTTAGGGAATGATGTCTAGGGAATTATGTATGGGAGGATGGGGTTTAGGGAAATAGTAAAAGATGATATATAACAGTAGTAATGAGTGTGTTTTTACAATATATGAGACAATTTAGTGACAATTAGGGTTTGATGTTTTTGAGAGACAAAACAACCCAAGATTGATGCAACAATTCTTTTCAGCAAGAATGGTGGTGATACTTACTTGCAATGGAGGAAATTGGGAGTTTTGAGGCGATTTGATGCAATTTGCAATGATTTGTAGCTCAACTTCCAGGTGTGTAGTGCACTCTCCCAGGTGTGTAGTGCTGGTTTGGTGCGTAGCGCCAGTTCAAAATTACACAGTAGAAAAAACCCAGGTGCGTAGCACCACTCCTATGCATAGTGCCGGGCTTTGGTGCGTAGTGCTAGGCAAATTTCTCCAAAAACATAGCAATTTCCCTCCCTTTGCTCAAGAACCCCTCAAAATCATGTTTTTGCTCATGAAACTCAACTCAAACAATGAAATAACTTGAGAGAGAAATGACCTTTATATGGCTTGGGAACTTTTGATTTTTCATTCTTCAAAACCCACTTTATAATGTCTCTTGGCTTTTTCAAATACTCTGATTTTTGCATGCTTGATTTTTTGCTTGAAATAGGTGAACTGATGCTTGATGATCTTTTACTTTTGTAGTGGCATGAATTTGGAAATATCAGCAGGTGACCAAGAGCAACATGAGACCATTAATTACATATGAGAAATGATAAAATTACATGAAATTTACAAATCAATACCAATGCTCTATTTTCACCTCAAACTGGTTTTGAGGTGAAAAACTTATTAAGTTTACAAATTATGATATTAAAACTTTCTTGATAATTATTGTCATCCTCAAGTGTCTGCTGACCATTATTATTCAATGGTTACTGAAAATTTGACATGGTGAAACCATAATACCTAATGAGACTATAACCCTAAGACCTAGGACCTATTTAATGAAATAAACTAAAAATGAACCTGAACTTGAACCATTGACTGAATCACACATGAAAAAAGGTAAGTAGATATGTGTCATGAGGGAAAAACTGAAATGTGCCTACCATAAGTTGATCCATGACCTAATGGAATACAACTCATTGAGAATGGGACTTCTAATATGAATGCAAAAGAGTGAATTTTGATCACTGATGGTGGTGTGAAGGCATTGACACTAACATTAGGCTCATCACTGGATCTAAAAGAGGCTCATGTGAAAAATTATTACAAAAATCTAATTATTATGTATGTTAATTTCCCTTAGATTTATAGCTAATGGGATTTTTAACCTTGATATAATGCTTACATGTATTTCATTTATATAACTAGAATGGGTTTTATATGTGTGTAAAGATTAGGTCAGCATGCATTAGATCAAATTTCTTAGTGTTGGCATGAGAAGGTAATCAGTTAATATGTTTATTTTTTATGTGACTAGTAGTTATGTGTGTGTGAAAACATCTAATAAGATGCAACTGTAGTAAGAAATAGAGGAATGGACAATAATATGGTACAACACCGCATGAACCAACTCCATCATGAGAATAAAGAGGAAGGTTCCCCTAATGAAACCGATACCCTCATGAGTTTGAGAGACAATTTAAAGAGTTGCAAAGCATAAAATGAAAGAATCATTAGAAAGCAAGAAGAACATGCAAAGCTAAACACAATGCTACTACAAAACATGGCCTATGTGTAAGGGTTGTTGTAACGTGCATCAATATCCAGAGATATAAGAGTATCATAATGACAACATCAGAGAGAAACCTCATAAGGTTTGGAAAAAGATAAAACCATTGACATGTTGTGTATGTAGAGGTTCAACACCTAATCTGCGAGTGCCCTAATAAACAACAAAAGAAGAATAGTTCATGTAAACCCTAGACACATTAACCATCAACTACTAATGAAAAAGAGAGAGGAGGGAGCATCCCCATAAGCTCTTTGAAACACTGAAAAGTTATTCTTGAACTATTTAGAAATATTTTTGGGATCTTGAAGTTTCTCTAGGCCCTAGATAAGATTCTGGATAAAATTTTGTGCATGTAATAAGTTCCCTTGTTGAGGTAAAAATAGAATGTTGGATGTGTTGTGAATCGACGTGTTTTGAAATTATTCATGTGTCATTGGATACATGTTTCTATTTTGTTGATTGTGATCATGGCCATGCTTTGTGTTGTTTGTCATGTGTTGTTGTTTTTTTCCTTTGTTTTTCATTTTTCCTTTCCTTCTTCGTTAGCTTTTGGTTTGGTTTTCTAGGTGTGGGAAAGGGAAGGAAGGGAGCTCATGGAGAAGATATTAATAAAAACCAACTTGAAGTTCAAGATATGTGCATGTGATAAACCACATTAGAGGGAAGATGAGGATAATGGATTAGCCAAGGGGCCTAGATGGGTCCACATGAACCAGTTGGACAATAATGCCACAATTTTAACAATGGCATAAGAAGGAAGTTTCCTTAACTAAAAGTGTGCTTGGTTGATATATGTTTTATATTTTATGAATATGTGAATGATGGGAAAAATAAGAAAAGTGAATAATGATGTCATTTCATTTGAAAGATCATTATTTGAGGACCATCATAGCAGGAGAATAATTAATTTAATATTATGAGTATGCAAATATTTATTTTTTACTTTTCTATGTTTTGGGTATAGAAAAGTTACTTGATGGATCCCATGTCATTTGGAATGCCCATCGGGGGAGTTTGCAAGAATGATATCTTATTGTTAACTATCAACATTAGAATGCATATGATATGCTTGGGCTGATGATACTAGTCATGTAAATATTTTAATACAACAGAGGTTGAAATTTAACTTTAAAAATTACAAGACAATGTTAGAATTTGTAAAGTGGATACCTAATGTGAATGCCTTTATGAAAGTTTCATTAAAACTTATAAGCAATAGAATTGATAGATTTGTGACTAATGTTCGAAGTTTAGATAATTCCAAGGATTCTTGAATATTGCAATAGCATATATGCTACAAGCCAACTGGACCCCTACAAAAAGCTTCAGTCGAAAGTGTTGGTAATGGTAACCAAGTAAGTGAGGCAAGCAATAAGACAATATAAAAAAGGTAAAGTAGATAAATTAGGTAAGAGTTCCTTTCATATTAAATTGATATATTTTATTTCAAAGTTAATGAATGTATTGCATGGATGCCTAGGAAGGGGCATGGTTAAGGAATGAAGCCTTCAATGTGAAAAACTCCAATGAATTTTGTAATGTATGCTAAACTACTCATGAACTTAAAGATATGCATCTCTTAGTTATGGCTCTTTGGGTTGATGAAATAAATGTTCGATTACACGATGAAATACTCTGAATGAATGTGATGCACAAATATGATACTATGGTAATTTTATTTCTATTCATTGGAGACTGATAGAATTGTTATGTGTGTTCAATAACTCTGAGACCACTTCAAGATGTGATTTTTTTGCAATAAAGAGATTGTATATATAAACATTGACAATTTTTTGGCTGATGCAACAACAAGATTGAAAGTAGATAGATAGAATGAGGTGTGATCTAGAATCCATTGTGACAAAACAACACCACCTACAAAGGAGCCGAACAACATGACTACAAGTCTCATGCTTATGAAATTTGGCTTCTCAATGAAGTAAAGTTGAGAAATTAAAATTTCTGGTTTGAAATCTTTAAGATTATCTCATGGAAACTAAATATTGTGACGCTGGTGAAACAAGGGAGAATGGAGCTCGGGAAGGAGACTTTCACGATGACATTTCCATCCTATCACACTTTTTTTACCTCATGGGAAATAGTCATAACTAGTTCTTGACTATAACACTCCGTGAGCAGTGTATTAGAGCATGCCATACCATCACTTGGCCATAATACTACATTCACATTACATTATAGCATGCCAAAATGACTCTTGGCTATAAGACTCTAATGAGTACCCCATGCAGGAAATCCCTTGGATAAGTAGAATTCTCGAGATGGGGGTTCCTGGGCTCAAAAGGTAAGTAGTTGATGGGGGACCATGCAGGAAAACATTTGGACATATATACTTCCCGGAATGGGGGTTTACTAGGCCAATAAAGGTGAGTAGCTGATGGGAGGAGAAATATGTCCCACACTCACTAAGATATGAGCATGAGGATGTTTTTCCAATAAATACTATGAGTTGTAACTATTTCCTATGGAGCCATATGAAGAAAAGAATAACGATAGAGATAAGTATCAGTTAAAGAATTTTCTGTTGAAATTTTTGGTTTAATTTGATTTTTTAAAAATTATGATTAATCTCATAAGAATCATATGCTTATGATATAGATGATATGTTGAACTATCCAACATAGAAATATGTTTCTTATCACAAGCAATATCAAAGGAGTATCAACATTGTAATATCAAAGTGGTACATCAGAAGCCTAGTGGATTTGAAGACCTTATAGACTATGAAATTATGGTGACACTAGAACCCTATGATATACATTGATCGCCATGAGATATGATATGACAAATGTGTTGTGTTATTAGAGCAAGATAAAGGTGTTCCTTGGTTGTGAGACTCCATCAATACCTTCCTTTGCGAAGAATCCTTGCGAAGGAATGGATAACCCAAGGGATTGGGGAGGAAAAGAAATGGATGCCTGAAATTGGAAGGTGTGTGATTGCAAGGAAGAGGAAACTTAAGGAAATTGGTTTTCAAGGAGTCATTCACATACTCATTGGTATAAAAAATGCATTGGTTTTGTCCCAGGAATCAATGAGTTGAATATATTACTTATGAAAGCATTGAGGATAATGAATGACATGGATAGAAATGAAAATTCAAGACATGGAATATGTCGTTGATGTAAGCACTATAATTATCATTAGGTGGATTTTGAGGTCTAAAATGGGCCTCTTATGGAAAATAATAAAATAATAGTTAAAATAATAAAATAAGAGCTATGAATTTTTAAAGAAAATAAAAGAAACTACGTCTTTGTTGTATTTTTGCCTTATATCCTTATATGTTTACTCAAATGTGAAGTGTATACACCTGTTGGATGTGGAACTAAATTTGATGTCCAACGAGTACGCACTTTAGATACTTCTGATAAGACCCACATTGAAAAAAAAATGATGATACATTAAAAAAGTGTGTTGAACACATCTTTTTTAATGTATATTCAATATTTTTTGATGTGGGTCTTCTCAGAAGTGTGCAGAGTGGGTACTTGTTGGATGTGGAATTTAATTCTGTATCCAGTGGGTGTCTACACTTGACATTTGAGTAAACCTATAATGATAAGTTGAAAATACAATTAAAAAAGCAGTTTTTTTCTTTTCCCTCCAAAATATTCTTGCTTGAGGATCACATCATCATCTTAAATCCTATTGGTTCTTTTAAAGTTAATTTTGTTCGTACAATTTTTTTTTTGAGGCCCATTTTATACCTCGAAATTCCCCTAATGAAAGCTCAAATTTGGTTTATGTTTTCCATTATAGAACATCGAGGATAATGTTCCTTTGAGGGAGTGGGGTTTGTAACATCCCCTTGTTCTCATAATGATAATTGTGATTATAACACAAGAATGGAGAAACATTACTAGATAAACCTTTAATTAAACAATTGCTAATTACTATCTAAACTTAATTAAAAACAAATGAAGGTTGGATAGCCTTGTGGATCCATATTCTAAGGGAATGTTTCCTACTTGTGTGTTTTGAAAGCCTTAACCTAGCCAAATTTAATGTCTGAAGTCACTTGTTTGCTGGCTTCTTTGAAAATCCATACCCAACTAAATTAAATGCAACAGTTGCTTGCATCCTAGAGAAGCCATTGTCTGAGAGGTTTAATGTGATGCAATTGGGGCTTAACTGAGTTGGCAAAGCCACCGATAATGTCATTTATGAGATTATACTGGGGCAATAGAAGGGATGATGGTCCCTCTTGAAGACCGAGGAGTTAATGCACTGAAGAGCTAAGATGTTGCTCTCTATAATACATGAAGGGACACAAAGAGATTGTCTATATGTACGCATTGTAGAAGAGAGACGGAGGTTATCTCTAAGAGTTTCATGTTGGAGCTTGGTTAAGCTACTTGATTAGAATTGGGTCACTTAGTAATTCACTATTTAAAACTCTCAGTGGAGTGTGGGCATTCATATCTCCTAGAGAAATGAGGACTTCAAGGCTAACTAGAGTCTGTGTGGATTTGGGGATCATACTGAACACTTGGTGCTTTCCAATTTGTTATTAATCCACCTAACTACTTAGTGCTCACCATTTTTTTGTTAAACCACCTAACTACTGGGTGCTTGTTGTTAGCTGTGAAACCACTTAGTTCTTACCAATTTTCTATCAAACCACCTAACTATTGGGTGATTTCTATTGGTTATAAAACCACTTAGTGCTTACTAATTTTATTTTAAACCACCTAACTATTGGGTGCTTGTTGTTGGTTCTAAAACCACTTAACTCTTGCTAATTTTTTATTAAACCATCTAACTACTAGGTGCTTATTGTTGGATGTGAAACCACTTAGAGCTTGCAAATTCTTTGTTAAACTACCCAACTACTGGGTGCTTGTTGTTGGTTTTGAAAGCACTTATTTCTTTCCAAAATATTTTTTAATCACCCTCATAGTGGATTCAATTCTAAGAAGTTGAGCAACACAACCATCTAGATTTGGGGTGAAGCCATGTGTTTTGAAACTCAGGGAGAAAGTGGGACACTGTGGTGCATGTTATATAGCTATTAAACCAATTGGAAAATGGAATCCGTCTCTGGAGTGTTTGACCAAACCATTTGGTATCAAAATTACAGCTACAAAAGTATCTCCTCATACTTTTGATATAGCTCAGGGGTGGACAGCTGGAAGAAAGATTGCAGCATAGCTAGCCTATGGTTGGGTGGAGATTGGAAGTCCCTCCTTCAATTACCAACCATCTTAAAATACTTAGATATGTATAATGACTTCTAGATCTATGAATTATGGATATGACTATGTTTGTTATGCTAATGGATGATACATGGTTCAATGTGATTCATCACAGAATGCCTGAGTAATTGTATATTCATGGTTGATAAGATATTTTAATTTTATATGGTGGTAAGTAATGCTTTAATGAGGTGACTGTGTCATCTTCATGAGTTGGAAGATTACTTACATCATTATGATTTATTGTCTAAAGTTCACTCAACTAACCTATTATTTTATAAGCCCTCAGTTATCTCATATGTTTATGGCTTGAGCAACTCGCTTCTATACACATGATTTTAGGTTATCTTACATGTTAGGAGATTGAATTACATGCTATGTGCTAAATGAGTATCTAGTTAGATATTATAACCACTTAGTTAATAAATGATGTGATGATTTTGTGAGATACGCATTCGTATATACTATTGTTCCCAAGAATTGTAATAAAATGCAATACCTTGAGATTCTCCATTTTAAGTATGATCTGTGGTCTTCTTGTGTGATCATGTAAACTTTTCTATCACCTTGCTACTAAATTAATAATTCCTATCTCATAGAATAGGTTAGCTAGCCTACAATAGTCAAAAGAGTTGGACTTCTCTGTACAAATCATATAGTGTTGAAAATGGGAAAATGGCCATTGATATGATGCCTTTCTAATGTCGACTGCATCCAACTACACTTGCACATGTTGGTATCCCATATTGATTTCCTTTTAGAACACAAACATGGGTCATCTTTCTACTCATGCTTCAATCTCATTATGGGATCCCTTAAATATATCTATAATCAATACTATGGATTAGTTCAAAATTTAACAACACTATTAGCGCTTCCCTTAATAAGTCAAGGTATCCACCATTAGATAATACATAACCCTATGATATCCCCAAATTCACCACACTTAGCTCTAAGCATCAAGGGCTTATAACTTCAAAGCATATGATCGTTGTTAGAACCCAGGCTAAACCCTAGAGGTGCTAAGGACTATTGAGACCCCACGATCGCCAACACTACTTTGTTTAATTTTGATGGTGGTGAACTTAATTGACAATAATGGTGGTAATATAACTTTAGATATCTTGAAAATTATTTTCTTAGGCCCATTAGTGTACAATATCACTTCACTACCATGTCATCACCCATAACTCTACACACTTTCTTCTATGCCCGATGGCGGTGATAGAACTAGACATGACAAAAATGTCTCTTCCTATCAAATCCAATAATAAATGGGACCAAATCGTTCTTATCACTAGTCAAAAATATTTAGCACTCTCATGGTAATTTTGTGGTTGTACATGGGAAAAAAATTGTAGTGAATTTATGTCTGTCAGTTTTGTTAGTTAACAGGGAACCACCACTTGCCACCCACCACCTAGTCTTGGAGCTTATACATTGTGGGTGGTATTATGTCAGAGTGGCATCATATGGAGATTTGGACACCATCAGGATTGGATCCTGGATATAAATGCATATAATGGGGAATACCCCGCAAAACACAAGGAGGGGGACCTTGTGGGCCCTGTGCTTGAGACGACGTAGTAGTGGCCATGTTGATGCCAGGTAATAACTAAAGGTGACATGGACTGGTACAATGTTGACATTGCAGTGGAACATGGATGCCATGTGGATGTAACATAATAACATGGACCTATGTCAAGTTAATGTGGTAGAGAAATAATGGTCACACGTGGATGCCACATGGGAACCCAATGCTAATGTGGCCTTATCTAATTGGTCAAACTTTAGGAATGAATAACTTTCAAACTGTGAGCTGAATTGAGATCAAATTTATATCACCAAAAATATCTCAGTGAGCTGAACACAATTGTGGCATTTACATCAAGTTCTAATGCTTGGAAACAATGAAATTTTGTTACCTCGTCTTCCTAAAATACATTGGAGGTCAAGTCAGATAACAAGTAACACCTTCCATAGTTTGAGATAGTACAAGGAGGTGGGATGGAGTGTTACAATGAAAATGGCACTATTAGGACCAAAACCATATACTAGGAGAAAATTCCACTATTAGTGAATGGTAATAGATTGAAAGTTTACAAGAATCCCTTTTCCAAGGTTGAATTTAAAGTTTCCACAAGGAACTTAATGTGATTGGGAGAACCAATGCTCTCAATCCATCCAACTCTTGACCAGCAAAGAAATAGAAAGAGAAAAGAAGAAGAATAAAAGTAATATTCTCAATTGAAAACCTCCTTTGAGGCGTTTGAGACAGGCTCATTAGTTGAAAACTCCATGATGTAATCAATGATTTGGGAAAATAAATAAATAGAAAGAGAATAAAGCTTCAGGTGAAAACCTCTTCTGAGTTTCCTGAAGCAAGATTGTTCTCTAGCTAAAAACTATTGGAAATAATACTGGGGGGGGTGAATCAATATTATCAGATCAATAATTTTTCATTTCCCAAACACATTTATATACACTACTTTTGTCAAGTGAACTAGTGTGTACACGCTACTGTGACTAGAGAAACCAGCGTATACCCAAAGAACTTGTGATTTAGTCAATTTATCATGTGTTTATCTTTAACTAGTGCATCAGTAACTTATTAAACAGTGCAGTAAAAATAGAATAAACCATCACACATAAGAAACACACATTAACACCAATATTTAAGGTGGAAACCCAATGCGGGAGAAAACCACCCGCTACTGTCGTCTCTGTCTTCTTTTAATAATAAGAAAATCTGTTTACAATCTTGTACTGGTGCAGACTCATACCAGTACGCATGCACCCACCTGCAGAAGGCTACAAATTTCTCTCATTTTCCAGCTTCTACTGGAAGGGAGCTACAACCATGTAGCTCTTGTACTAGCCAATGTGTTTATTAGTACGTAGGCGTTGGCCTACAGAAGGATACAACCTTCTCTCTTCCTCCATGGACCACGTTTCATAAATTTTTAGACTAGATGCTCCTGGTACACAACAATACACATGAAGGCCTCGTTTCATCAAATTTTCATACTGGACCCATCAAAACTTTCAAAATACATCAACCAATAATCAATTAATCTGAATAGTTAGATCATTGTCACCAGAACACTATGCTGAACCCAGAAACCTGTATTATCATTTAGAACTAGCTGCAACCTCAAAAATCATGTATTAGAATGTATACGCCGCTTTACTGAACCCAACATGCATGTATACGCTACTTCGTTTAATCAAACCTGCGTATACCTTCAAAAATACTGAAAGATAAAACTTCTGAATCAAGTCTGTAGTAACCAGCAATATACTAAACATCTACTGTCAATTTACAGAGCTTTACATAGGCAGTAGCAGAGATCACCTTTCTCACTTATACAATCAATCAATCAGATATCAAACTCCTTATGCATTCAGTTTTACATTTAGATCTAAGAAGACTTCATTGACAAACAATAGTAAAACAACAAAATTGATTAGATAGATCAGTCAGTTCTGAAGAATACAATTTTCCTTTGCATACGCTACTTAGAAGAGTTGAACCTGTGTGTACACATGCTTTTACCGAGATAAACCAATGTATAGATCTACAAATATTAACTCATAACTTTTCTACTATTTCGGACTTCAGGCAAACTGAGATCATGACATTTAAAGAATAAAATAGGTGTACATAATCATATCTAGCCCAACCACTATCAGATCATTCAATGAGAAGTCATTTCAAGTCTCATGATCCTGATTCAACATTGAATTCAAGGTGCACAAAATATTTCAGATCAATCACAACCATAGCCCCTGCAACATAATATATACTTCATATAGAAGTATTCCTTAGAAACCTTTTTACTTGCACACTCTGGCCTTATGACCTTCTCCCCCTTACATAGTTTTAGGCTTTCCTCAATACCTCGTGTTAGCTACCTATACCAATAGGTTTCATATTTCATGATTGGCAAATAAAAGTTCCAAATATGCTCTGCTTTGGTGATTCAAAGATCCCATATTTCCATGAGAAGACAAGGTGTGTATGTAGCTTGATGTTGTCTCAATTTTGATGGATGGTCCAACAGCCTAATCTGGATCATGCCATGTTTCAATTTTTGTTGTAGAATAGAGAAAGAAGTCTGTCCAAACTGTTTAATCTTGGCAGACCAGTAACTAGGTAGAGAAAGTAAGGTTTTCAACTGCTTAATCTGGGACCTTGGAAGCAATAAGGGTAGCCTTAGATATAAAGTCAAAAGAAAAAGCCAAAAGAAAAGAAAAGGCACATAAGGGTCTGCAAGTCTAAGTGCACCCTCCATGAAGAAACAAAAAATGCTAGACAAGTAGATGGGTAGGTAGATGGGGTTGCAGAAATGTCACTCATTTCAACTGAATCTTGCTGGTCTAACATAAAGGAAACATCAGTGGATAGAGAAGCTCCTCTTCTCCATCATGTTGCAGCAAAGCAAAAGAGCATGACTAAATCCCTTTCCTCCCCTTTCACATTCATTACTAACATCCCTTCATCAGTTGTGTTCATGAAAGAATTTAAGGTTTTATGTTGGTTCTTATTCCTTTAAAAGCCACATTTCTTGTCTAAAATTCTTTTCATTTTGATCTACTCCCTAAGCTAAGTTCTTTTCATATAAACTTAGTGATATCACTCCTCATTCACCTCTTCCATTCATATTAACCCCTAACTTCTTAGTATCTAAATCCTCTATGTTGCCCTTGCCCTATTATTATAAACACTATGGTGTATAAACCCCAAGCATTCTATAAATATCCCTTCCCCCCTGGCATTATAGCCATATGTTCACAGTCAGGGATTAAATTGACATCTGGTCAGTTTAAGAACCCAAACTCTACCCCTTTTCCCCCTTCAAAAGTTATCTAAACCATTAACCCCTTCATTTGCTAAAAAACCTTGTAAATGAACCCATTTTCACCCCTAACCCGCTCATTTGCAAAAATACATGAAAAACCCACATTTCGGCTTTATCCAAAGTTTGGCGCAAAAGCGCATTTGCATTCAAAAATACATTGAAAACCATACAAATCGCCGAAAGTCCCAAAGTCCCCGCTGGGCGCATCCTCCAAAGAAAAATATTATTTTATTCCCGCCCCCTTCCGTATTGACCTGGCACATTAACGATCCGTCGACCGTCGGATCTGGCCCTTTTCATCGGACGACTCTCATACATTTCGGACCGGGCCCGACGTTCGAAAGTTACCTTCCGAAATCTGTCAGAGGGTGACGTCAGGTCTCTGCCACGTGTCACCCCCAAATCGTATCGGAGCACCCTCTGACAATTCCGCTTCCGTATAGAGAGCGGTGCGATATTTAACCGCTTACCGTTTCTGTGAACCCGCCTTGCCAACGTCACTGCTACATCACCGCCACGTCAGCGCCCCCGTCCGCCACTGCTCTGACCTGCCCGCCACCTCATCATCCCCGTGGACCACTCTCAAGCCACCACATCCCTCGGTGATGTCATGCTGACGTCATCCGACCTTGACCCCACCTGATGACGTCATGCTGACGTCATCCAAAAAAGGCGCCAAATAACCCAAAAGTCTATATTTTGGCCAAAATTAATGTTTTTCGTTACTTTTGCGAAAAAGACTGTTACTCCCCCTGCATGGATTTTACGTCCAAATCCATCGCCGACTAGTTGAAATCAACCAGGAGACCGCTGACGCTTCCATCCCACCTGCATTTGCAAACTTTGCCAAGCAATTCACCAGGTATTTATCAAATTTACCTCCCCTGCGCTCGGTTGTGTCCATAATTGTCTGAAACAAAGTTAAAAGAGTGGGCAAGCTTATAATTTACCGGAAAATCCCCTGTGGCTAGCCTCCATTTTCAATTGTAAAGTCGAAATTCACCTGCAGAGCCTTGTTTAGCCAAATTCTCACAAAACATACAGTTAGTTCGCGCATTCGTGAACTAAGAACCCAAACCGCACCAATTCACCCTGAAGAGAGTTTTAAGGCCGAGCATTTGCTCTAGTAGTCCTCTGTGTAGTATTCCAATTGCTGCTGTTACAATTTACCCTCTCTTCCTTGCAATTCACCTCTATATTGCAAAAATACTCCTCTGTGTTGCTCTGCATAGTAACACCAGTACATACAAACAGAAGCCTAAAGTAACCATGGATGCACCAGTAGCTCCTGTAGCCTTGAACATTGCTCCATTAAATGCCCCTCAGAGAGAATTAGAATGGCAACCATTAGCAGACCTGGATTATCAGATATCAGAAGAAATGCTAATGCACAGCAAGTACCACATCCACTTGTTAAACGAATTGAAGATTAAACATGAGACTGGAACAGATGTATTGGGCATTTGGGATTCTTTCCTCCCTCTCTTCAAGCTCCCTCAGGTCAACCAGTTTCCTGACCTAATCCACCTATGTGCTGAATGCTACGACGCCACTCAGAGGGCTGTGATTGACCCTTCAGGCTCAGTTGTTTTCTATGTCACCCCTGAAGCCATCAGAGAGATGCTGCACTTCAAAACTGAGAAGAAATTAGTCCCTTTATCACTGGCTGATCTGATAAAGCAAGGAGCTAAATTGACAGATGCTCAGGTCACCAAACTAAATCAATTGTACATTGACTCTGACACTGTGAAGTACCCTCCCATTTCTCATGTTTACCTCAACCAATTGGGCAGGGACCTTGTAGACATGATCAGTCCCATTTTGGGCTATAATTCAATTGAATTTGTTGATGAAACTGTGCTAGTGATGATGCTCATGTTTTCCCCTGGAAAGTCTCCAATCTGCTATGACTATGCCACCTACATATCTGACAAAATACATGAGCAATTGATGAACTTGGCAAGAGAAAGGGTGTTTAGATACACCTCCTACATCTACCACTTAATCTTGTATTATCAACATGAGAAATTTCACTTTGCTATGAAGAGAGTGGATGCACAAGGCAATCCAAGGTCAGTAGTCTATTGGTCCTTTGCTATCCATTGCAGATCTTGTTCTCCATACACTTATTGTGAGTTTATAGACCTCTTCATACACCCAGCCATGTCTCTGCTTATGAGCTCACCTCCTCCTAGACTAACTGATGAGATGCAGAGGATTCTTCCGCTTTCCAAGGTATACAGCGTTGGGGATTGGTACTATTACCAACACCACACAGCCATCAGAATATATGGGTGTGAATTGCCCCCATACAGATTGCCCAAATATGTGCCCATGAGATTGTTTGCCCTTGAATACTTCATGCAGTTTGGGAACGCTGATGTGCTACATTTTTCAGGCAAAGGCAAGAAGGCACAGCTCAAAGTGAGAAACCAATTAGGCCACTTCATTTATAACAAAAGGGAGGAAGGTTGGCGAGAAGCAGACAGAATGCTAGAATCCCTTGGCCTACAGACCAGTTTCCTTTGGAAACCTTATGACCCCAATCACTTCATAACTTTAAGAAGGGTCAAGTATAGGCTAGCCAGTTATGACCACGTAAGGTTGCCTCACATAGAAAAATATGAAAATCAAATAAAGTGGAGGAGAGGCACCTTAGAGGAAGCTGTCACACAAGAAGAATTAAATCAAAGAGCAGTTAAAAATCTCCAAAAGATGGCTGACTTAGAGCTTTGTGCACAGGTATTTGCTCTTCTAGGCACTCAAGTGGGAGCAGCTGCCTCATCCTCCACAGCACATCAGCAAGCATCCAAAGCTACTGATCAAACCTCTAGCAAAGGCAAAGAGAAAGAGATGGAGCCAGAGTAGCCACCTCATGAACAGGTACAGCAACAGGAAGTGCAGCAACAGCAACAGGTACAACAGCAACAAGGGGGGCAACAAGAAAAAGAACAGCCAGTGCAACAAGAGCAAACATCACAGGTCCCAAAATCCACCGAGCAGCAAGCTCAGGACACTCTGCCTCCTAGGCATGAGACAACAGTGGAGGCCTCAGTCCTCCAAACTCCACAAAAGGAAGACATAAGTAGAAAGTGGGACAGAGAGACTCCCCTCACAACATCAACAACTCATGGGGAGAAAAGGCACAGAATGAATCCCCTTTCTGAGGAAGAAATGCCAATAGGGCAATCTTTAGGCATGGGCCCACCTAGCATGGAGGCATCTGCAAGTTCCTTCCAACAGGAACAAGAGAGGACAGTGGGAGGAGAAGTCAGCTCCTAAAGCCAGCAAAGAGGAGCTGAGGTGGGCATCAAGCAGCAGTTCATTGATATAAAGAAGAGGAATGAGCCCATAAGAGTACAACTATATAATCATTTGTTGAAAATGGCTCCCACTAACCAGCAAAGACTAATGTCTGCATATGATGTCCAGGAGGGAAAGATGATCATGAGCCACTTTATGCCAGCCGTGTTGCAGCCACAGTCAGCTGCAGATTACATAAGGACCAACCTTAAGGTCCTTGCCAAGGACATCCACCCAATGGATAAAATCGAATTACATAAGCAAACGGGTGAGATGGTGTATGCCTCCTTGGCAGATAAGACATTGGAGAACTACAGGCTAGAAAATAGCCTAAATAATACAGCTGCCCAACTGGAGTTGGAGAGAGCATCCTCTCAAGCCAAGGACAACAGAATCAAAGCCTTGGAGGAGATAATCATAGAACTTGGGCATGATCCCAAGGACATCAAGGCTGTTCAAGCATTATTGAAGTTAAGGGATGCAGATATGGCAGCACTAAGGAAAATGGTAAAAGTCCCAGCAACCATTCACCCACAAACTGGAGAAGTTGCCCAACTGAGACATGACCAAGATGCAGCAGCTATGCTAGTGTCCCTATACAAACAGCTGATCCAAACACAAGAGAAATTGGGAGAATCGGAGGCTGCACAGGCTGCACTGTAGGTAGCATTACAACAGAAAGAAGGAGGACAAACATCTCAGCCTCCTCCAGAAATAATTAACCTGGAGGAACCTCCTTAGACTACTGCTCCTCCTACTGAACAGACAGCACCATCTACATCAGCAACTGCACCAACAACAGAGCAGGCTCCAAGCCTCGATATGCAAAAGCTCAAGAATGAAATCCAAGCCCTGGAAGCCCAAATGGCAGAGCTAAATGAGGCCAGGGAGAGTCTAGCTAAGCTCAATGAAAGATATGACAAATCCAAGCAGACTGTAGCAGAAAAAGGAAGAGAGATAAAGGCTCTCAAAGATAAGATAAAGGAGCTGGAGAAGGAGCTGACACTTGATAAAGTGGTGGCTGAACTCAGGACAGTTTTATGGGCCAACGTTGGCCAATCAATCAGTGATCAATGGAAATACATTGAGACCTTTCATGAGAAGATAGAGCTCATAGGGAAAGCACATAGAGAAATCCAAAGATCAAGGGCATCTCTAGGCAATATGCCTGAGGTTGCCAATAGAATGATCAATGTGCTTAATAACAGAACAAGTGCTCAGCTGGCAGCAATGGGAATCTCCAGTAGAACTGAAACCATCTAGCTGATAAAGAGGGTCCTCACACTAAGAAACCTGGTACAAACACTGGAAATAAGAAGCCAGGATATGCAGACAGAGGTTAATAAGTTCACGGACAAATTTGTGGCATTACAAAACAGAGGTCTTCCTAGCTTACTGAACAGCGTAGGAAGACTACTTTCACATGAAAATTATGCCAAAAGGGTCAACACATTTGCTACAAATCAGATTACAGAAAGACCCAACACTTTAGAAGAATCAGGGCCAGCATCAGGGCAGAGTCTCTACAACAGGATTGAGAACCCATTTTTCATCATGAATGAGATCCAACATTTGTTTGAAGTGCCTCCAAATTTCTACAAATACACAGAGGCAGATGAGACTCTAGAGGCAATCCTGAGAAATCAATTGCCCACATAGGAATTCTGGACCAAAATGATACAAACAGTACTGTAAACCAGAGCCTGTATTCAAGTTTTTCTTTTTTAAATATATAAATTATCATGCACAGGAAAATTTTGATAAAATCAGCATGCATGGAGAAGAATGGGCTGAGCCAACTTAGCAAAACTATTCGGCCACTAAAGCAGCACTGACAGTCACAGGTGGCAGGGCCGAAAAGATACAGAAGGACAGAGCCACAAAGACACGTCATCCAGCATTTATAACAGAACATTCAACCGACTCAGTGGCCTCCAAAGGTCAAAAAGTCTTCTGACAGAATTGAAGAGCATTTATGTTGTATTCAAAGCTGTAATAACTTCTTATCTGTTGTTCTATACAAGTTGGTGAACATATTTATTTCTCAGATGACTCAACGCCTCAGATATTTTGTATGACCATTTGTATATAGACCCCCCTCGCATAAGTTTGCAGGGGTTGTTGTTGATTTCTCTTCTAGAGTTCCTTATGCTGTAAATTTTCAGAGTATTAATACAAAGGCTGATGGAATTTCCAAAGCTCTGCGTTATCTGAGTCATTGTGGTGTTTTGCTGAATGTTACAGGATTCCTGCGTACTTCATGGGACAATAAGTTCTCCTTAAAAACTCTTCGTTATGTGTTTTTTTTGTTATATTTTCATAGCTCTTTCATGTTCCAGTGTTTCATAGTTGATGGCAAAGAAAAAGAATAGTTCCAGGATTTATTCACAGAATACCCTGAGCTCAATCTATGCTGTTATAAATGTTTTTCTTCAGTTATAGTCGTAAGGTGTAATTCTTAACTGCTGCACCTCCAAACTATATCTTTCACAGTGATTGTTGTTTCAGGAATTCAAGTTTGCTCCTTTGCAACATATCTCTTTCCTACACCCTCAGCTTAGTGGAAAATTCTTAATTGCTTTTCACTGGTTAAGCACAGTTCACAATCACAATTTAAATTTTGTTCCATGATGTATTTGAATGGCCCTGCAGTTTTAGCAACTCAACTCAATCCCTTAGACAAACTGTAGCCACATACTCCATTGCCCAATGGACTAGAACTATCTGAAGATTTACACCTTAGTTACAGAGTACATCCCTCAACCAAAACATAAAACCAAGCCCTGAATTCATAACTAGCCTAAAATCTTCACAAAACAGAGACAAACCTTAAAGAGAGAGCCCTCTCTGATTATAGTTGGGCTAGAAGCTGTAATCCAAAGATTGGTTAGTGGTTACCCTGGCCGTATTCCCTTGGGAGTCAAAGGGAACAACCTGGGTGTTAACATAATTGGCGACTCCACTGGGGACTTCCTCAGGGTTTTCTAATTTCTGTATATTTCTTAAAGCTGCTTCAGTCAATTTTCATGCTAGCTTTAAGATATACACAGTCACTCCAAAATCTTGTCTAGCCCTTGTAGACACAAAAATATTCCAAAAAACATAACTCAAAAACAAGTTCAGAAGCTGGCTCCCAAGAAGAATCCACGATATACAAGGTCAAATCCTGACCCAAATCCTCCAACTGTTTTTGAAAATCCTAATACAATCCCTAAGATCATTAGGAAGCAGCAGGGACAGGAAACTCTTGTTGATTCAAGTCCTGAGACAGCTCATCCAAACCCTGTTCCAACTCCAATCAAGGTTCTATTTCGGTCTACCCTTGGTTCCCCCAGTTCACCATCCACATCTCAAAGCCCTCCTTTCACACCTCCATCCACTGCACATATTCCCTTGACCAACACTCTAGTTTCTACCGTTCCCACTACCCCTGTTGTACCAGTCATTCATGTTATCCTAGTTATCCCTGTCAATCCTATAAATCCTGCAAATATGGCTAATAGATATGCACCCCTGCAGTTGCCTGCTAATGCTGCAGCTCTACCTCAGGACTACCAATCCAAGATCTCATATTTTGACTCCATTGGCCCTTTCACAGCAATTCAGCATGCCAGAAGGATGCAAGACCATTTTGAGAACTATGAAATAGATGATGACAGTGTGAGAATGAGAATCTTTGTTCAGATCCTGACAGGGGATGTAAGAACTTGGTTTAGATTACTGGCCGTAAATACCATCACAACCCCTGATGAGCTCTATCAAGCCTTTACTAATAGATGGGAGAAAAAGAAAGATCCCCTGCACATACTTGGTGAATACGATACAATCAAACGAGGTCCTCAAGAGACCGTGTTGGGGTATTGTGCAAGATTCAACAACGTATATAACGCAATACCATAGAATTTAAGACCTCCTCCTGATTTAGCCTTGTACAAATTTCCTGATGGTTTTGACCCTGATATGGCATATCAGTTGAAGGAAAGAGCCCCTGAAACCCTTGAAGATGCCCAAAAAGTTGATGTCACAGTAGAAGCTAACCTGATTGCCAAAAGAAACAGGGCAAGATTGGAAAAGAGAACCACCTTCAAAGAAGAACCCTCAGCCTTTGATAAAAAACTGGATGCAATACTCACTGGTATGAAGAGATTGGGTGATAGAGTAGAATCAGTTTAGAGAAAGTCATCATGGGAAGCACCACAAAATAACCCTATCAGGAATCCCAATTTTAGGAGAAATCAAAACCCAAACGTTGGCAAGGCCGTTTCTGATCCAGACA
Organism: Pinus tabuliformis; assembly: GCA_031772625.1. Classification (NCBI taxonomy): domain Eukaryota; kingdom Viridiplantae; phylum Streptophyta; class Pinopsida; order Pinales; family Pinaceae; genus Pinus; species Pinus tabuliformis. The sequence continues at coordinate 1,182,718,984 of CM062805.1, read as the reverse complement.
TAAGACCTCCTTTCTAGGAAAACTATACTAAGGCATCCACTCCGAATGAGCAAACAGACGACACCCACATTAACCTGATGGGCCTGAATGATGAGCAGCAAGTTTCTCTGAGTCAAGAGGATCATAAAGATGATGACATTCAAAAACTCCAAACCAGGTTAGGTGAGTCATTTGACTTTAAACAAGGATATGACACAGCTGTTTATGAAGTTCATAAGCAATACAAGCTAAGAAGCAGAACTATAAATGTAACACAGCCTGAAAAAACAAAGGATAGCCAGCAGCCCAAAAGAGCCATAGTCACAGAGCCGAATGACACAACTGATTCAGTTACAAATGAAATAACCGTTCAAGAAGTCACTGAACCATTACCTTCAAAACAACAGCCCAGGGCTGCATCACCCTTGCACCCTAATCCAAGTAATACTCCTCAAGAGATGAGTAAGAAGGACAAGCCTCAAGATCAAGGAAAGAATCAAGAAGAAGACTCAGTGAACAAGGAAAAGGCTGTCACCCACAACACCAAGATCCCATCTGAAAGACCCTTTGACTTAGAAGCTGAAATTAGCAAATTGAAGGTAGCTATACCTCTTTCAGAACTAGCCAAGCATGACATTTATAGACAACAAATTAAGAAATCCCTTCAAATTACTCGTAATAAAGATAATTTCAATGTGTTGGATGACACCCCAGAATTGCTTTTTGGTCCAGAGGTTGATGGAAAGACAGCAGTTACAGGGGTCTTACCTTTCTATGTCAGCCTGCATGTTCATGATAAGATACTACACAATGCAATGTTTGACTCAGGTGCCTCTCACAACTTGATGCCTAAATCGGTCATGGAAAGATTGAATCTAGATATTACAAGACCATATAAGGACCTATTCTCATTTGACTCCAGCCAAGTTAAGTGTTTAGGCTTATTAAAAGACTTATGTGTGTCCCTAGTTCAGTACCCAAATAAAACAATTCTAATGGATGTTGTAGTTGCTGATATCCCACCCAAATATGGGATGCTGTTATCAAGATCATGGGGGGCTAAACTCCAAGGTTCCCTACAATTAGACATGTCGTATGCAACCATCTCAGTCTTTGGTCAACCCAAGAGGTTATATAGAGAGTCACTTATGAAATACATGGTCAGCAGTGAAGAAAAACCTCAAAACTTTCCCATATATGCTGTCCATTCTGATATAGATTCATATATTCTCTTCAATGATAATTCAGGTCTTACAAATGATGATGAAACCAAGACACTCAAAAAAGATCAAGACATTAATGAACAAGCTGCTGCTCTAGAAATAAAGCTGATCCAATCAAGTGATGAGACTGTCCTAAAAGACAAACTAAATGAAAAACCAGAACTTCAACTCACAATCCCAGATCACAGAGAAGTTATTAAGTCTCCCCTAGAACAAGAGATCCTATGGTTCCTTGAATTTGATGGGTCAGTCAACAAATTAGGGGCAGGGGCTGGAGTTTGGATACATAACAAGAAGAACAATCATGCTGAAGGTCGAGCATATAGGCTAAATTTCAGATGCACTAATAACATGGCAGAATATGAATCTCTTTTACTAGGCCTCAAACTAGTAAAATTCTTACAAGCCACAAAGGTTTCAATACTAGGAGATTCTGACCTAGTTGTCCAACAAGTAAAGGGTAATTTTGTCACCAATGACAAAAGACTGAGATCTTATAGATCTGTTGTTGCTGAAATACTAAATTCCTTCACTGAATTTCAAATCGCCACAATTTCTAGGACCCACAATCTTCATGATCATAGTTTAGCCACATTTGCAAGTACCTGCAAGCTACCCTTTGAACCTGGCCATTGCTTTACAACTGAGGTAAAACAAAGACCTTCTGTTCCAAACAATGTTAAAGATTGGCAAGTATTTGAAGATGACACACAAATAAATAATTTCTTGACCTTGCAACAAGAATTTGTAGGATTAAACATTGACACTGAGGGAGCAAGTCAATCACAAATACAGAGTGAACAGAACAACAAGCCAATATCACCCAATACAGCTCACCAAATCCTACATCCAACAATTTTTAACAAAAACAACATACAAGAAATTCAACAAACCAGTTATGAAGAAATAGCTGCTACAGAGGATGAGATCATAGAGCTGAAAGATAATTTTCTTCCAACAGGCCTAACTCCATTGGAGGACATTTTTGACTCAAATGATATCCCTAGAAAACCAAAAATGCAGCCCCTTAATGCTGCTATTGAGGAATGCAACATTGGAACTATTGAGAAGCCCAAAATAATAAAATTGTCTGCATCCTTACCTCCTGATCAAAAACCTAAATACATTGACCTCTTCAAAGAGTTTCAAGATGTCTTTGCATGGGGTTATGAGGATTTAAAATCCTATGACACCTAAGTTATCCAGCATACTATCCCTCTCAAGCCTAATCAAAAGCCATTCAAGCAGAAATTGAGAAGGATCAATCCCATGCTTCTCCCTTCAATTGAAAAAGAACTGCAAAAAATGTTTAAAGCTGGCATCATAGCACCCATCAGGTTTTCTGATTGGATTTCCAATTTGGTACCTACAAGAAAGAAAACTGGTGAGTTAAGACTTTGTGTTGATCTTAGAAATCTAAACCAAGTGTCCCTCAAAGACAACTATCCCTTACCCAAGATGGATCACATTCTCCAAAGAGTGGTAGGGGCCTCAAGGATCTCATTACTTGATGGATTCTCAGGCTTTAATCAAATCCTAGTGCACCCTGATGATCAAGACAAAACTGCATTCACAACCCCGTGGGGAACCTTCAAGTATGTAAAAATTCCTTTTGGATTGAAAAATGCAGGAGCAACATTTCAAAGAGCAATGGATATTGCTTTTGCCAAAGAGATTCATGACTTTCTTGTCATTTATTTGGATGACCTCACACCTTTCTCAAAATCTGACCAAGAACACTTGAAGCATTTAAGGCAGATCTTCTTAACATGTAGGAAATATGGAATTTCCTTGAATCCCAAGAAGTCTCTATTTGGTTTGGAAGAAGGTAAGCTGTTAGGGCATATCATTTCAAAGGATGGAATAAGAATTGACCCAAACAAGATACAAGCTATCTTACAAATGCCCCACCCAAGAAACATCAAAGAATTGCAAGCTTTCTGAGGGAAGATCAATTTCTTAAGAAGGTTTATCCCAAACTTAGCAGAACTGATCAGATTATTGAACAACATATTGAAGAAGGATTCAAAAGTGAAATGGACAGTAGAAGCAAATCAAGCCTTTGAAGGTATAAAATTGGCCCTTACCCAAACCCCAGTCTTAACAAATCCTCAATTTGATAGAGAATTTATCATTTTCTCTTTTGCCTCCCAGCATACTATTGCTGCTGTTTTATTACAGAAAGATGACCAAGGAAATGAGAAACCCATTGCTTTCTTTAGTAGAGCTCTTAGAGATGCACCTCTGAAATATTAGATCATGGAAAAACAAGCTTATGCTTTGGTCAAGGCCATTAAAGACTTCAGGATTTACATCCTTTATTCCCATGTTGTAGCTTATGTGCCAAGTCCCATTGTGAAAGACATACTCACTCAAGAAAACTTAGAGGGCAGAAGAGGAAAATGGATTGCCAACATTTTGGAATTTGATATTGAAGTAAAACCTACAAAACTAATAAAAGGGCAAGGTTTGGCCAAACTAATGACAGAAGCAAACTTCCAAGCCTTAGACATAAACCAGCTGGACAATGAATCGGAGCTGGCGACTCCAAAGATCAATCTAGCCTTTGAACAATCCCCTTGGTATTCTGATATCTGTTATGTGTTACAAAACTTGTGTGCTCCCCCAGGATTGTCCAGAACTAAATGTAGGTTCCTAAAAATGAAAGCTTCAAGATTTTGTGCAATGGATGGCAATTTGCTTTGGAAAAACCATGAGGGTATATTGTTAAACTACCTGATTGAGAATGAGACTAACAATGTCACCAAAGAATTTCATGCAGGTGACTGTGGTGGACACTTGTATTGGAAGTCCATTGTGGATAAGATACTGAGGGCTGGTTACTATTGGCCCACTGTTTTCTCTGATGTCAAGAAATTTATCACCTCATGTCATAAATGTCAAGTGTTTGAGGGAAAGAGAAAGTTACTTCCACTTCCTTTGAGGCCTATTGCAACAGAGAGACCTTTTCAACAATGGGGCTTGGATTTCATTGGGGAAATTCACCCCTCATCTTCAGGCCAACATAGATGGATTCTAACAGCTACACTACTTTACTAAATGGATTGAAGCTGTTCCATGCAGACAAGCAAATGATTCCACTATCATTCAGTTCCTTAAGACCAATATTCTTTCTAGATTTGGCTGTCCTGATAAGATAATAACAGACAATGCTGCTGCCTTCAAATCTAAGAAGATGGTGAATTTCTGCCACAAATTTCACATTACCATGGGCCATTCTACTGCATACTATCCCCAAGGAAATGGCCTTGCTGAATCATCAAATAAAAGCCTGGTAAACATCATAAAGAAAGTGTTGGAAGAAAATAAGAAGAATTGGCACAAGAAGCTTGTCAATGCCCTATGGGCAGATAGACTAACAACCAAAAGATCAATTGGGATCAGCCCATATGAGTTAGTTTATGGATTAGAAGCCAAATTTCCTTCATCACTAGGGGTTCCTGTCATGAAACTTCTTCAAGAAAGCCAGGCTGAACCAAATGATGTGCAAAGAAGGGTAAATCAAATTATATGTTTGCAGCAAACTAGAGATCAAGTTTATAGCAGAGTTCAAGTCTTACAAGAAAAATTAAAGAAAGCCTTTGACAGGAGGACTAAGGCTGAAGATTTCAACATAGGTGATAAAGTCCTCAAGTGGGATTCAAGAAGGGAAGATAAAGGAAAACATGGAAAATTTGATTCCCTTTGGAGAGGACCATTTGCTGTTCAAGCAGTGCAAGGAAATAATACTTACTTCCTTAGGAATCTTGATGAAACTGATTTGGATGAAGGTCCTGTAAATGGCAGGATGTTGAAGCACTATTTTGACTACTATCCATAACTGCAGCCTAAGTTTCCCCTGTACATATTCAGGTGTATATATTACTTTCTGTTAACATGTAAAAATGCAGTTTCTCAAGTTTTATTAGTTATCAGCAAAAGGCAAATAAGTCCATAGATGCACCAAGAGGAGAAGAGCACAATTTTGAGAGTTCAAAGAGAAGTACTCCAAGTTTGGTAAGAGAACTCATGGACCAAGGCATTCTGACCTGCTGTTCTTGGTCTTTCAAATGGAAAAACCATCCCCATGTGGAGCCACTGTTAGCTACCTATACCAATAGGTTTCATATTTCATGATTGGCAAATAAAAGTTCCAAATATGCTCTGCTTTGGTGATTCAAAGATCCCATATTTCCATGAGAAGACAAGGTGTGTATGTAGCTTGATGTTGTCTCAATTTTGATGGATGGTCCAACAGCCTAATCTAGATCATGCCATGTTTCAATTTTTGTTGTAGAATAGAGAAAGAAGTTTGTCCAAAATGTTTAATCTTGGCAGACCAGTAGCTAGGTAGAGAAAGTAAGGTTTCCAACTGCTTAATCTGGGACCTTGGAAGCAATAAGGGTAGCCTTAGATAGAAAGTCAAAAGAAAAAGCCAAAAGAAAAGAAAAGGCACATAAGGGTCTACAAGTCTAAGTGCACCCTCCATGAAGAAACAAAAAATGCTAGACAAGTAGATGGGTAGGTAGATGGGGTTGCAGAAATGTCACTCATTTCAACTGAATCTTGCTGGTCTAACATAAAGGAAACATCAGTGGATAGAGAAGCTCCTCTTCTCCATCATGTTGCAGCAAAGCAAAGGAGCATGACTAACTCCCTTTCCTCCCCTTTCACATTCATTACTAACATCCCTTCATCAGTTGTGTTCATGAAAGAATTTAAGGTTTTATGTTGGTTCTTATTCCTTTAAAAGCCACATTTCTTGTCTAAAATTCTTTTCATTTTGATCTACTCCCTAAGCTAAGTTCTTTTCATATAAACTTAGTGATATCACTCCTCATTCACCTCTTCCATTCATATTAACCCCTAACTTCTTAGTATCTAAATCCCCTATGTTGCCCTTTACCTATTATTATAAACACTATGGTGTATAAACCCCAAGCATTCTATAAATATCCCTTCCCCCTGGCATTATAGCCATATGTTCACAGTCAGGGATTAAATTGACATATGGTTAGTTTAAGAACCCAAACCCTACCCCTTTTCCCCCTTCATAAGTTATCTAAACCATTAACCCCTTCATTTGCTAAAAAACCTTGTAAATGAACCCATTTTCACCCCTAACCCGCTCATTTGCAAAAATACATGAAAGACCCACATTTCGGCTTTATCCAAAGTTTGGCGCGAAAGCGCATTTGCATTCAAAAATACATTGAAAACCATACAAATCGCCGAAAGTCCTAAAGTCCCCGCCGGGCGCATCCTCCAAAGAAAAATATTATTTTATTCCCGCCCCCTTCCGTATTGACTTGGCACATTAACGATCCATCGACCGTCGGATCTAGCCCTTTTCATCAGACGGCTCTCATGCATTTCGGACCGGGCCCGACGTCCGAAAGTTACCTTCCGAAATCTGTCAGAGGGTGACGTCAGGCCTCTGCCACGCGTCACCCCCAAATCGTATCGGAGCACCCTCTGACAATTCCGCTTCCGTATAGAGAGCGGTGCGATTTTTAACCGCTTACCGTTTCTGGTTTCTGTGAACCCGCCTTGCCAATGTCACTGCTACATCACCACCGCGTCAGCGCCCCCGTCCGCCACTGCTCTGACCTACCCACCACCTCATCATCCCTGTGGACCACTCTCAAGCCGCCACGTCCCTCGGTGACGTCATGCTAACGTCATCCGACCTTGACCCCACCTGATGTCGTCATGGTGACGTCATCCCAAAAAGGCCCCAAATAACCCAAAAGTCTATATTTTGGCCAAAATTCATGTTTTTCGTTACTTTTGCGAAAAAGACTGTTACTCCCCCTACATGCATTTTACGTCCAAATCCATCGCCGACCAGTTGAAATCAACCAGGAGACCGCTGGCGCTTCCATCCCACCTGCATTTGCAAACTTTGCCAAGCAATTCACCAGGTATTTATCAAATTTACCTCCCCTGCGCTCGGTTTTGTCCATAATTGTCTGAAACAAAGTTAAAAGAGTGGGCAAGCTTATAATTTACCAGCAAATCCCCTGTGGCTAGCCTCCATTTTCAATTGTAAAGTCAAAATTCACCTGCAGAGCCTTGTTTAGCCAAATTCTCACAAAACATACAGTTAGTTCGCGCATTCGTGAACTAAGAACCCAAACCGCACCAATTCACCCTGAAGAGAGTTTTAAGGCTGAGCATTTGCTCTAGTAGTCCTCTGTGCAGTATTCCAATTGCTGCTGTTACAATTTACCCTCTCTTCCTTGCAATTCACCTCTATATTGCAAAAATACTCCTCTGTGTTGCTCTGCATAGTAACACCAGTGCATACAAACAGAAGCCTAAAGTAACCATGGATGCACCAGTAGCTCCTGTAGCCTTGAACATTGCTCCATTAAATGCCCCTCAGAGAGAATTAGAATGGCAACCATTAGCAGACCTGGATTATCAGATATCAGAAGAAATGTTAATGCACAGCAAGTACCACATCCACTTGTTAAACGAATTGAAGATTAAACATGAGACTGGAACAGATGTATTGGGCATTTGGGATTCTTTCCTCCCTCTCTTCAAGCTCCCTCAGGTCAACCAATTTCCTGACCTAATCCACCTATGTGCTGAATGCTACGACGCCACTCAGAGGGCTGTGATTGACCCTTCAGGCTCAGTTGTTTTCTATGTCACCCCTGAGGCCATCAGAGAGATACTGCACTTCAAAACTGAGAAGAAATTAGTCCCTTTATCACTGGCTGATCTGATAAAGCAAGGAGCTAAATTGACAGATGCTCAGGTCACCAAACTAAATCAATTGTACATTGACTCTGACACTGTGAAGTACCCTCCCATTTCTCATGTTTACCTCAACCAATTGGGCAGGGACCTTGTAGACATGATCAGTCCCATTCTGGGCTATAATTCAATTGAATTTGTTGATGAAACTGTGCTAGTGATGATGCTCATGTTTTCCCTTGGCAAGTCTCCAATATGCTATGACTATGGCACCTACATATCTGACAAAATACATGAGAAATTGATGAACTTGGCAAGAGAAAGGGTGTTTAGATACACCTCCTACATCTACCACTTAATCTTGTATTATCAACATGAGAAATTTCACTTTGCTATGAAGAGAGTGGATGCACAAGGCAATCCAAGGTCAGTAGTCTATTGGTCCTCTGCTATCCATTGCAGATCTTGTTCTCCATACACTTATTGTGAGTTCATAGACCTCTTCATACACCCAGCCATGTCTCTGCTCATGAGCTCACCTCCTCCTAGACTAACTGATGAGATGCAGAGGATTCTTCAGCTGTCCAAGGTATACAACATTGGGGATTGGTACTATTACCAACACCACACAGTCATCAGAATATATGGGTGTGAATTGCCCCCATACAGATTGCCCAAATATGTGCCCATGAGATTGTTTGCCCTTGAATACTTCAGGCAGTTTGGGAATGCTGATGTGCTACATTTTTCAGGCAAAGGCAAGAAGGCACAGCTCAAAGTGAGAAACCAATTAGGCCACTTTATTTATAACAAAAGGGAGGAAGGTTGGCGAGAAGCAGACAGAATGCTAGAATCCCTTGGCCTACAGACCAGTTTCCTTTGGAAACCTTATGACCCCAATCACTTCATAACTTTAAGAAGGGTCAAGTATAGGCTGGCCAGTTATGACCACGTAAGGTTGCCTCACATAGAAAAATATGCAAATCAAATAAAGTGGAGGAGAGGCACCTTAGAGGAAGCTGTCACACAAGAAGAATTAAATCAAAGAGCAGTTAAAAATCTCCAAAAGATGGCTGACTTAGAGCTTTGTGCACAGGTATTTTCTCTTCCAGGCACTCAAGTGGGAGCAGTTGCCTCATCCTCCACAGCACATCAGCAAGCAGCCAAAGCTACTGATAAAACCTCTAGCAAAGGCAAAGAGAAAGAGATGGAGCCAGAGCAGCCACCTGATGACCAGGTATAGCAGCAAGAAGTGCAGCAACAGCAACAGGTACAACAGCAACAAGGGGGGCAGCAAGAAAAAGAACAGCCAGTGCAACAAGAGCAAACATCACAGGCCCCAAAATCCATTGAGCAGCAAGCTCAGGACACTCTGCCTCCTAGGCAGGAGACAACAGTGGAGGCCTCAGTCCTCCAAACCCCACAAAAAGAAGACATAAGTAGAAAGAGGGACAAAGAGACTCCCCTCACAACATCAACAACTCATGGGGAGAAAAGACACAGAATGAATCCCCTTTCTGAGGAAGAAATGCCAATAGGGCAATCTTTGGGCATGGGCCCACCTAGCATGGAGGCATCTGCAAGTTCCTTCCAGCAGGAACAAGAGAGGATAGTGGGAGGAGAAGTCATCTCCTCAAGCCAGCAAAGAGGAGCTGAGGTGGGCATCAAGCAGCAGTTCATTGATATAAAGAAGAGGAATGAGCCCATAAGAGTACAACTATATAATCATTTGTTGAAAATGGCTCCCACTAACCAGCAAAGACTAATGTCTGCATATGATGTCCAGGAGGGCAAGATGATCATGAGCCACTTTATGCCAGCCGTGTTGCAGCCGCAGTCAGCTGCAGATTACATAACGACCAACCTTGAGGTCCTTGCCAAGGACATCCACCCAATGGATAAAATCGAATTACATAAGCAAACAGGTGAGATGGTGTATGCCTCCTTGGCAGATAAGACATTGGAGAACTACAGGCTAGAAAATAGCCTAAATAATACAGCTGCCCAACTGGAGTTGGAGAGAGCATCCTCTCAAGCCAAGGACAACAGAATCAAAGCCTTGGAGGAGATAATCATAGAACTTGGGCATGATCCCAAGGACATCAAGGCTGTCCAAGCATTATTGAAGTTAAGGGATGCAGATATGGCAGCACTAATGAAAATGGTAAAAGTCCCAGCAACCATTCACCCACAAACTGGAGAAGTTGCCCAGCTGAGACATGACCAAGATGCAGCATCTATGCTAGTGTCCCTATACAAACAGCTGATCCAAACACAAGAGAAATTGGGAGAATCGGAGGCTGCACAGGCTGCACTGTAGGCAGCATTACAACAGAAAGAAGGAGGACAAACATCTCAGCCTCCTCCAGAAATAATTAACCTGGAGGAACCTCCTCAGACTACTGCTCCTCCTACTGAACAGACAGCACCATCTACATCAGCAACTGCACCAATGACAGAGCAGGCTCCAAGCCTGGATATGCAAAAGCTCAAGAATGAAATCCAAGCCCTGGAAGCCCAAATGGCAGAGCTAAATGAGGCCAGGGAGAGTCTAGCTAAGCTCAATGAAAGATATGTCAAATCCAAGAAGACTGTAGCAGAAAAAGGAAGAGAGATAAAGTCTCTCAAAGATAAGATAAAGGAGCTGGAGAAGGAGCTGACACTTGATAAAGTGGTGGCTGAACTCAGGACAGTTTTATGGGCCAACATTGGCCAATCAATCACTGATCAATGGCAATACATTGAGACCATTCATGAGCAGATAGAGCTCATAGGGAAAGCACATAGAGAAATCCAAAGATCAAGGGCATCTCTAGGCAATATGCCTGAGGTTGCCAATAGAATGATTAATGTGCTTAATAACAGAACAAGTGCTCAGCTGGCAGCAATGGGAATCTCCAGTAGAACTGAAACCATCCAGCTGATAAAGAGGGTCCTCACACTAAGAAACTTGGTACAAACACTGGAAAGAAGAAGCCAGGATATGCAGACAGAGGTTAATAAGTTCACGGACAAATTTGTGGCATTACAAAATAGAGGTCTTCCTAGCTTACTGAACAGTGCAGGAAGACTACTTTCACATGAAAATTATGCCAAAAGGGTCAACACATTTGCTACAAACCAGATTACAGAAAGACCCAGCACTTTAGAAGAATCAGGGCCACCGTCAGGGCAGAGTCTCTACAACAGGATTGAGAACCTATTTTTCATCATGAATGAGATCCAACATTTGTTTGAAGTGCCTCCAAATTTCTACAAATACACAGAGGCAGATGAGACTCTAGAGGCAACCCTGAGACATCAATTGCCCACACAGGAATTCTGGACCAAAATGATACAAACAATACTCTTAACCAGAGCCTGTATTCAAGTTTTTCTTTTTTAAATATATAAATTATCATGCACAGGAAAATTTTGATAAAATCAGCATGCATGGAGAAGAATGGGCTGAGCCAACTCAGCAAAACTATTCGGCCACTAAAGCAGCACTGACAGTCACAAGTGGCAGGGCCGAAAAGATACAGGAGGACAGAGCCACAAAGACACGTCATCCAGCATTTATAACAGAACATTCAACCGACTCAGTGGCCTCCAAAGGTCAAAAAGTCTTCTGACAGAATTGAAGAGCATTTATGTTGTATTCAAAGCTATAATAACTTCTTATCTGTTGTTCTGTACAAGTTGGTGAACATATTTATTTCTTAGATGACTCAACGCCTCAGATATTTTGTATGACCATTTGTATATAGACCCCCCTCGCATAAGTTTGCACGGGTTGTTGTTGATTTCTCTTCTAGAGTTCCTTATGCTGTAAATTTTCAGATTATAATACAAAGGCTGATGGAATTTCCAAAGCTCTGCGTTATCTGAGTCATTGTGGTGTTTTGCTGAATGTTACAGGATTCCTGCGTACTTCATGGCACAATAAGTTCTCCTTAAAAACTCTTCGTTATGTGTTTGTTTTGTTATATTTTCATAGCTCTTTCATGTTCTAGTGTTTCATAGTTGATGGCAAAGAAAAATAATAGTTCCAAGATTTATTCAGAGAATACCCTGAGCTCAATCTATGCTGTTATAAATGTTTTTCTTCAGTTATAGTCGTAAGGTGTAATTCTTAACTGCTGCACCTCCAAACTATATCTTTCACAATGATTGTTGTTTCAGGAATTCAAGTTTGATCCTTTGCAACATATCTCTTTCCTACACCCTCAGCTTAGTGGAAAATTCTTAATTGCTTTTCACTGGTTAAGCACAGTTCACAATCACAATTTAAATTCTGTTCCATGATGTATTTGAATGGCCCTGCAGTTTCAGCAACTCAACTCAATCCCTTAGACAAACTGTAGCCACAGACTCCATTGCCCAATGGACTAGAACTATCTGAAGATTTACACCTTAGTTACAGAGGACATCCCTCAACCAAAACATAAAACCAAGCCCTGAATTCATAACTAGCCTAAAATCTTCACAAAACAGAGACAAACCTTAAAGAGAGAGCCCTCTCTGATTACAATTGGGCTAGAAGCTGTAATCGAAAGATTGGTTAGTGGTTACCCCGGCTGTATTCCCTTGGGAGTCAAAGGGAACAACCTGGGTGTTAACACCTCGGACCAAAACCACTTAAGACCCATGGTATTCGTGGATAGGATCAAATAGTTGTTACTCCACTCAATATTGTGGGCTAATACTAAGGTATTGACCCCTGGTATTGTTTACTCTTGAATTTCCTTGATTTTCCAACATATACGCGCTTTTCTTCTTGCGAAAGTGTGTCTATACGTATACGCGCCTTTTGTTCTGTGAACCAGCGTGTATATGCTATTTTGACTAAGAGGACCTGTGTATACATCTTAAAAATGCTTTACAACATCCTTTTCCTTCAACTTCTTTATTTTGATCAGTAGACCTTAGTTCCATCTTCTTGTTCTTCTATGCCAATGCCTTGTTACCTTTGAATAGACCTATTGTACTGAGAGTTTCCTTTTGTCAAAACTGAACTGGCCAATGAGTGAGTTGCAGTCAAGGACAACACTTGTATCATAATTCCAATAATCTCCCCCTTTGGACTTGATGGAAACCATGCCGGTGTTGATTACTGCAAGATGTAGAAACTGCTAGAGATAACAAGCAACACCAAAATACTCTCCCCCTTTGACATCAAGGGGAAAGAGTGGACCAAGATACTCTCACCCTTTGATAAAAAGTATGTTTTCCATGATCCCCTTGAGTGCATGTCAAGTCTGCAGAGATATGTTTCAAAAGAATAACATGACTCTATAACTCAACTAAGTGAGTATGACCTCCATATGAACAATGAGTCATACATACATCAATCACCCTACCAAGTGGGGATATACCAATTGTTTATACATGAAAAAAATACAACAATTATTACATCATCCATCACATGCAAAGTGGGTATACAAATTACATCATATGTCCAATAGTACTCATTCAAATATAGACCATGACATAAGAAGTCATATCTCACCCTAGATATTTACATGACTTATGCAACAAATGATATAAGTATCTGAAGCCATAGCTGAACATAAAAACCATGATGCTGACAATGAAAAATGTGTGTGAAGGCTAATTCTCCCCCTAAACCTGTGCTACCTGTGCATTGTCAACAAGTCATTCATCAAGGAATCTTTGTCAGACAGATAAAAATCAATGAACAAAGCATATCATCAGACTGTAATCATCAATATCAGACCGAGCACCCATATCAGAGTTTGATCCAATGTTTTTCTGTCAGAAAAACATATACGCTCCTTCAGCCATAGAAACCTGCGTGTATACGAGACTATACTTCATGAAACCCGCGTATAATAACCTTCCTATGAAAACTAGATTTAAAAGTAGGATGATGCAACCACTGCTCCCAACTTTTGTATGAGATATTCAAATGTTTCTCTGGGAAGTGGTTTAGTGAATATATCAGCAACATGCTCTTTGGAGGGAACATACTCCAATTTAACCTTTTGTTCAAGCAGTTTTTCTCGTAGAAAATGGTACTTAATGGGTGTGTGCTAGGTCTTGGAGCGCATGACAGGATTTTTTGAAATACAGATGGTACTTGTATTATCACATAAAATGGAGATGGGTGGAGTACATGTGATTTGAATGTCCTGTAATGTTTGCATTGTCCAAAGTATTTGTGTGCAGCAAGATGCAGCAGCCAAATATTCTGCTTCAGCTATAGATAAGGCAATCGAACTTTGTTTCTCGCTGAACCAAGACACTAATAGAGAACCCATATAGAATGTGCCTCCACTAGTGCTCTTTCAATCATCAACATTTCCTACCCAATCTGCATTTGTATATGCATGAAGATTGAGAGCTGTATCTTTAGGATACCATAGTCCAAATTCCTGAGTTCCTTGAAGATATTTGAAAATTATTTTAACTGCCTGAAGATGTCAATCCTTTGGATTTGCTTGGAACCTTCCAACAATTCCTACTACATGCGTGATATCAGGTCTGGTACCTGTTAGATAGAGCAAACTTTTGATCATATATTTGTATGTTGGTTGGTTTACTACTCATGATTCATTTTGAGAAATGAGACTGCATCATGTTACCATTAGAGTACATACTAGTTTAGAATCTTCCATTCCATACTTCTTCAAGATCTGCATGAGATATTTTGTTTGTGAAAGGAAAATAAATTTTTTTGTTTGTTATACTTGTAGACCAAGAAAATAAGTAAGTTCAACAAGTAAGGACATTCTAAATTCTTGTTGCATTCTTGAAGAAAAATTCTGACTCATGGATTCTTCATTGCTACCAAAGATGATATCATCAACATAAACAACAATAATTAGCAGTTTATCATTTTCAATCTTTTTGTATAAATTGCTATCTGCAGAACCTTTTGTGAAACCTTGTTGTTGTATATATTTGTCAAGGCAGTAATACCAAGCCCTTGGAGCTTGTTTCATACCATAGAGAGCCTTTTTGAGCTTGCATACGAGTTTTTCATCATTTCCAAGAATGAATCCTTCTGGTTGTTCAATATAAAATTATTCTTCTAAATCTCCATCAATAAAGGCTGGTTTTACATCCATTTGATATACTTTGAATTTTTGAAAACTAGAAAGAGCAAGAAACATCCTTATGGCTTCATGTCTGGAAACAGATGCAAAAGTTTCTTCAAAATATATACCTTCTTGCTGAGCATACCCTTTGCAAAACAAGTCTTGCCTTGTTTCTAATAACTTCTCCATTTTCTTTCAGCTTATTCTTGAATATCCATTTTGTTCCTATAACATTTTTATCATGAGGTCTAGGAACAAATTCTCAAGTATCAATCTTTTTAATTTGATCAAGTTCTTCATCGATGGCCTTGACCCAACATTCATCTTTGCAGGCTTCATTTACATTCTGAGGTTCTATGGAGGATAGTAATGCTAGATAACTTGAGGTCTCTGTAAGAGTTCTTCTTGTCTGTACTCCATACCCTTTTTCTCCTAAAATTTGAGATTTTGGATGATTCTTCTGAACATACCTAGATGGAGTCTTTTCCCTGTCTGTTGTATCTTCTTCTTGTGCTTCATTGGTTTCTTCTTCTATGTCATTTTGATTTGATGTGGGAAGGAATTCCCCATCTTCCACATTTTTATATTCCTCTGTTGATTTCATTTGTTCCAAATTTCTGCATGCTTCATCAATTACAACATCAACGCTTTCAACAATTTTGGAAGTCTTCTGTTATAACATTTGTATCCTTTACTTCTAGATGAATAACCAAGAAGAATTCCTTCGTCTGCTCTAGGTTCAAACTTACCAAGTTTTTCATCAATCCTTTTGATGAAAAAATTGCTTCCAAAAACTCTAAAGTGTTTTACAGTAGGAGGCTTACCATACCAAAGTTCATATGGATATTGATTGCTATTTACTTGAACATTAACTTTGTTGAGAATAGTTACGGCAGCAAATGCAGCTTCACCCCAGAAGGTTACAGGAGTTCCAGATTCATCAGGCATAGCTTGAGCCATTTGTTGAACTGTTCTGTTCATTCTTTCCACCACACCATTTTTCTGAGGATTTCTTGCTATGAAGAATTGCCTTTTTATTCCATGTTGTTCACAAATGTCAAAGAATTCATCTAATATTAATTCTCCCCCTCGATCATATCTAAGACATTTGATTTTTCGATTTGATTCATTTTCAACTAAAGATTTGAAGGCTTTAAACTTTTCAAATGCTTCATCTTTATGCTTTAGTATACCTATCAAACACATCTTGGAAAAATCATCAATAAATAAAATAAAGTATTCTTCTCCACGAGGTGACTTTTTCCTTGCTGGTCCACATAAATCAGTATGGATGAGTTCTAGAGGCTTACTTGTTGATCCTTCTTTTTCATTGAAGTGAACTCTAGTTTGCTTACTGACTTGACATGATTTGCATATGGTATTTTCTGGGATGATGATATCTGGAAGATCACGAACAACCTTGAGCCTGCATGCTTTTCTTATTTGAGAAAAGCTTAGATGTCCCAATCTTCTATGCCATAGCCAGTTTTCATCTACTTTGCTTAGATAGCATTGTTGTTGTCCCCCTTTGAGTATGTATAAGTTGTTTATATTTCTTGTTCCATTGATCATGGTCTTTCCTGTATCAAGCTCACGAACCGCACATCCGTTTGATCAAAACACAACCTCATTTGCTTTATCACATATTTGACTAACACTCAACAGGTTATGTTGTAAACCATCTACATACATGAAATTTCCATATTTAACCTTTTCTTTCATGAAGACATAACCTTTCAATGACAACTAGAGTGTCATTTCCAAATGAGACATTATTTTTCTTTTCTAAAGCATTATATGAATGCAGTTTCTCTTTATCACCTGTCATGTGTTTGGAGCATCCACTTTCGATGTACCACTAATTTTCTTTTCCTTCTGTATACAGAGCTATGCCACATCTTTCTTATTGAGATTCCTTCTTTCTCCATATCTTGGGATTTAATTGTGTTTTATCCTTTTGAATTGATGGTCGAAATTTTCTCCTGTAATCAGATTCTTCATGACCAAAGTTGTTACAAATCAAACATTCTACTTCATTTTCAAGAGGAGAAAATTTATTATAGGAACTTTTCTTGATTCCTGCTACTCCTTTGTTTTCTTGCTTCTCTAGTCATGATGGTTTTGTAAGCAACACATTAAGCATCCTTATGCCCAAAGTTATGACATGAAAAACATTTCCCATTAAAGAAGTTTCTGTGATCATATAATCTTTTGGCATTGTTTACCTATTGGTTGAAGTTGCTACTAATGTTCATCCTTGGAGTAAATTGAGTATGATTTACATGATGAGTAATTTTAGGCCTTTGCTGATGATTGACATACTATTCACTGGTCTTTGCTGCATCAAGATAGCTTCTGGTGGAGGTTGACGGATTCTGTGATTGAGATGATTCTTCAGTATATCCAAGACCTATCTTTATTAGAGGAGAATGTTGAACTTTGATGATTTCATTTAAAGTTTCAGATCCTTTAGAAAATCTAAGATTAAGAGATTTTGTCTTATCAAGTTCTTTTCTTAGACCCACAATTTCACATTCTAGATTTTCATTGTGTTTTTCTCTTTCGGTGAGTTGGTGTGTCAACGTATCTATGATCATATTCTTTTCTTCTAAATAAATTTTGAGTTTATTGATTTCTTGAAGAAAGTCTTCCTCTTCTAAGGCATCTAAAAAACAATCATTGTCATAAGACATGAGTAGTCTATAATCTTGTTCAATTTCATCTTTATCACTCTTGGATAAGCCATCACTATCTTCATGCGTATAGTAACTCCTATTCACAACCTATTTTATATTTCCTTTTGCATATTCCTTTCCTTTTTCATATTTATCTTATGAGGACATTTGGCAGCATAATGGACGACTCTACCACAAGAAAAGAATTTGAAAGGTAGCTTACCTCTGAATCTTCATGAACCCCGTTGAAGCTTCTTCACAAAATTTACCTTATCTTCTTCTTTTGAATGTGTTCTGATTCATTGTGCTCTTCCTTTTCTTTTCCCTTTGTTGACACTTTGAAATAGGCTTCTCTCATATTTGATGGACCTCCTTTTCTCATTTCAAAGCCAATTAGGATTCCATGGATTTGAGTCATAGTAATAGTTTGAAGATCCTGTTGTTCTTCTATGGCAGACACTTTTGACTCAAATTTAGAAGACAAAGATCTCAAAAATTTCTCAACTAAAGTAGCTTCCTTTATCTCTTCACCCATATTCTTCATATAATTAACAATATCATCTATATTTAAAAAGTAACTAGCAACACTCTCATCACTACGCATCGTAAGAATTTCATACTGAATTCTGAGAGTTTGAAGCTTAAAACATTTTACCTGAGAGTCTCCTTCGTGGCTCTGATTGATTTTGTCCCATATCTCTTTGGCTGCCTTGAGCTACATGGCTTTGACAAATTTTGATTTTGATAGACTTCCCAATAACTATTGAAAGCTTTGGCATTGGTTTCATATAACTTCTTACCTATAGAGTCTGTAGGAATTGCTGCTAGAAATTGATATCCTCCTTCCACAATTTCCCAAACATCGGCTCCAAGCGATTGTAGATAGGCTCTGGTTCTTATTTTCCAATATAATAAGTTTCTCCCATTGAAGATAGGTATTTTGATGGATCCCATGCCTTCATGATTATTCATCTTGAAAGATCTTCCTTAAAGTGATCAAGCTTCTTCTGAAGGACTTGCTCTGATACCAATTGTTGGAAATAACACTGAGAGCGGGCGGGTGGAATCATTATTATTAGATCAATAATTTTTCATTTCCCAAATAGATTTATATATGCTACTTCTGTGAAGCGAACCAGCATATACACACTACTGTGATTAGAGAAACCAGTGTATACCCAAAGAACTTGTGACTTAGTCAATTTTTCATGTGTTGATATTTAACCAGTGCATCAGTAACTTATTAAACAATGCAGTAAAAAAATAATAAACCATCACACATAAGTAACACACATGAACACCAGGATTTGAAGGTGGAAACCCAATGCAGGAGAAAACCACCTGTTGCTATTGTCTCTGTCTTCTTTTAATAATAAGAAAATCTATTTACAATCTTGTACTAGTGCAGACTCATACCAGTATGCAGGCACCCACCTACAGAAGGCTACAACCTTCTCTCATTTTCCAGCTTCTAATGGAAGGGAGCTACAACCCCCTAGCTCTTGTACTAGCCAATTTGTTTACTAGTACATAGGCACCAGCCTACAGAAGGCTATGACCTTCTCTCTTCCTCCAAGGACCACATTTCGTAAATTTTCAAACTGGATTCTCCTGGTACACAACAATACACATGAAGGCCTCGTTTCATCAAATTTTCATAGTTGACCCATCAAAACTTTCAAACTGCACCAACCAATAATCAGTTAATACGAATAGTTAGATCACTGTCACCAGAACATTGTGATGAACTCAGAAACATGCATTATCATTCAGAACCAGTTGCAACCTCAAAAATCATGCATCAGAATGTATATGCTACTTTACTAAACCCAAACTGCATGTATACACTACTTCCTTTAATCAAACTTGCGTATACCTTCAAAGCTACTGAAACATAAAACTTCTGAATCAAGTCTATAACAACCAGCAATATACTGAACATCTAATGTCAATTTACAGAGATTGACACAGGCAATAGCAAATATCACCCTTCTCACTTATACAATCAATCAATCAGATATCAAACTCCTTATGCATTCAGCTTTACATTTAGATCTAAGAATACTTCAATGAAAAACAGTAGTAAAACAACAGAACTGATTAGATAGACCTGTCAAATCTGAAGAATACACTTTTCCTTTGTATATGCTACTTGAAAGAGTTGAACCTACGTGTACACACACTTTTACTGAGATGAACCAACGTAAAGATCTACAAATATTAACTCATAACTTCGTTGCTATTCTGGACTTTAGACAAATCTAGATCATGAAATTTAAAGAACAAAATAGGTGCACATAATCAAATCTAGCCCAATCACTATCAGATCATTCAATGATAAGTCATTTCAGGTTTCATGATCTTGGTTCAACATTGAATTCATGGTGCACAAAAATATTTCAGATCAAGTCACAAACATAGCCACTAAAACATAAAATATACTTCATATAGAAGTATTCCTTAGAAACCCTTTTACTTGCACACTCTGGCCTTATGACCTTCTCCTCCTTATAGAGTTTTAGGCTTTTCTCAATACCTCGGACCAAAACCACTTAGGATCCGTGGTATTCTTGGACGGGATCAAATAGTTGTTATATCACTCAATATTGTGGGCTAATACCATGATATTGACCCCTGGTATTGTTTACTCTTGAATTTCCTTGATTTTCCAACATGTACGCGCTTTTCTTCTTGCGAAAGTGTGTGTATACATATATGTGCCTTTTGTTCTGTGAACCAGCGTGTATACATTGTTTTGACTAAGAGGACCTGCATATACATCTTACAACTGATTTACACCATCCTTTTCCTTCAACTTCTTTATTCTGATCAGTATACCTTAGTTCCATCTTCCTGTTCTTCTATACCAATGCCCTATACCTTAGTTCCATCTTCCTGTTCTTCTATACCAATGCCCTGTTACCTCTTAATAGACCTGTTGTACTGAGAGTTTCCTTTTGTCAAAACTAATCTGGCTTGTGAGTGATTTTCCATCAAGGACAACACTTGTATCATAATTCCAACAAAAACCTCCATGAGGCAACCACTGAGTCGAGAGAAAAATAAAATAAAATAAAATAAACAGTTTGACTTTTCATCACTTCTCACATTTATTTTTGTGCACAGAACGTTTCGCCTACAATAGAAGAAGAAACAACAATCATGCCAACTAAAATGAACATACTGTAAACATTAGAAAGTGGACAGTATGACACCCATTTCAAGTCATCAACATAGATTGTCTCAAGGTTGGACGAATTGGTATTCTTGTATCATTTTCCATTCCCTTCATTTCCAACACCATCCATATCATATTCCTCACTTTCCATAGGTTTTCTGCAACATTCCTAAAGTGTTACAGGAAAGTCCAGACTACTACAAGAGAAATATGTCTCTAAAAAAAGATAAAGATCCAATTTTTTTTAATTATCTTTTCCAAAAGAGAGCACCAATAGGGTCCTAAGAATTAACCTTTCCATTTCCTATCTCCACAAATGTGTTCCTCTCACTCTATTAGCCTTATTTCAACCTGTAGCAGCCTATTTCCTTCATTTTTTCATCACATACAACTTAAAACCTTCTCCATTCCAAATTTCATTCATCCTTCTGAATTATAAAGTCACCAACATCAACTGAGAATATTTTTCACTAAGCTTGGAAGGCCTCTTTTCCTGCTACAGGAAAATACACGGTCTTGTAGCAAGCTACAAGGTCCCTACAGACCCAACCTTTTTCTAGCATATAAGGATCTCTCTAAGGGAACCATATTTTTTAACAAATCCACATATCTAAAAGACACCTCCATGATTGATGAATAATTCATAATCAACTATAAGATCCCGTACAAATTGTTATAGGATGAACTATACACAACAAACAACATCAACAAAGTCTTTGAAGCACCCTCAACCATGGCTACTAGGATTTCGAAAGGTAAAGTGTTATAGACATTTTTGGGCACTGCAACCCCAATCATATATGTCCATAAACCAAGGGCTCCTAAGTCCCTACAAGTGTTGCTTAACACTCTAAAGAAACAAGGTCAGATGATTACATCATCTCCCAGAAGTTCTCCATGAAAAACTACTCAGAAATGGTCAAAACTGGACCATACTGATTGCTCAGTGCTGAGGGTGAGATGCATCCCACCTAAATGCACATGGGAGGTGCAATGCATACTAAAAAGTCCTTCTATAGGGTGCGATGGACAATAATAGACAAGTGGCGGAGACAGTTTGCGAGGTGGATGATCATGGAATCTTCCAGAAACTTCTCTTGTGACACTTGCCTCTCAAAATTGCCCAAGGATGAGTAAGAGACCAATGAGATCTCCAAGTGGAATCAAGAACTATCAGAGAGAAGACACTAATCAAAAACCCAGAGCTGACTCACACCTCTGCAAATATCTATATATAGATCTCTCATCCCAGAGATCCAGAGGCTGGAATTTTGTATCTTGTAAGGAAGTGCTACTAGTTTCTTAGTGTAACATCATAGTATTGGGTGATCTAAGCTTTTCATGAGGTGAAGAAGGGCTTTCTTGCTGAGAGGATGACGTTGGGTCAGAACAATTGGTTGTAATCCTCTTTGCTATTCTTGATATTAATAAAGCTATTCATGTTTTCCTCCATATTCTTGTATGATTGATGATATATGCATTTGTGTGGTCAATATATATCTGGTCCTATATTGTTTATGATAGTAGATCTCTGTTCTTGGATAGTGTTATGCTGCTTTGATTCTACAGGTGCTCTTTGAAGCTGGGTAGACGAGGAAGTGAGTGGCAAAGATCTATCAGAAGGGAGAGGAATCAAGCAAGGAACCAAGTGCAAGACAGAGGTTGGTCTCCTTTGTTCCCCTCTTATCTACTTCTCATAAAGGAAAACGAAAGTAGTTTTAGTTTGTTTGTTTCTAAGATAGCTACCAGTCTTAGTGGGACTAGCAGCTCTGCATAGACACTAGATTTCCTGATAACAAAATGGCGACTCTGCTGGGGAGCGAATAGATTGTTTGTTTTTCTATATTTGTTTTCTTTATAAACTTACAGACGGAGCCTGAAGTCAAGCCAGCTAGCCTTCGAACTGCATTTGCTATGCAAGTGCAAAGTAGATCAATGTTGCTTCAGTCTATCTTTGGGTTTTGTTTATGAACTGAACAGTCTAATTTCCCTTGTGGTGGCTCTAGTAACCTCCTTAGATCTACCCCTATGATTTATTTACTGATTATTACTTGCTCAGCCTAAATCCATGAACTGTGCTACAAACTGTGATCAAGAATTGGATCAAAAGTCTCGCACTATACCATCGCACCCTCTCTTCAAGGATGTCAGTATGCATCGCACTTCCTGTGTGCTGTAGGTGGGATGCATACTGGAATCCCTATGTAACAGGTGCATTGATCAGAAAAGGCTAATTTTGCCTCCAAACTTTGGTTTTTATTCACTCTTTTCAGATCTATTCAAGAGTTTTGTTGTCTGTAGTCAGTATACCTCTATTGGAAACCCCCTTCCTTGCCATTATTCTGCCTCCATTGTGCAAAGAACTGTAAATGTTTTTATGTATTGTGAGCCATTTTCAGTTCTCTTTTACAAAGAAGTAGCGTAATTGAACTGTCGTTTCTTGATTTGGAAGTGTCGCAAGTGTCGTTTTCAGTCATAGAAGAGAATCCGATTGTTCTTGATAGTCGATTACATTGTTACTCTTGTATTTGATTTGAATTAGTAGTTTTTCAAGTGTCAAAAGCAAGTTTTCAATTCCAAATCGCAAAGTGTCACCATTGTCTTCATTTTGTCTTGAAAAGAAGCTTATTAGTAATGTCGCTTTGAAAAATAATTCAGATTTGTGCTTAGCTTTCTTTTTATCATTCACACATTAAGAAGGCTAAAAAAAATACATGCATGTGCATTTGCATTTAGACTGTTTGTTGGTTTGATTTAGGACAGTGCATATAGTGTGTGCTCTCTACTTTATGTTGAAAGAATATCATCTCTCTTTCTTTAGTAGCTAGGATTTTCATTGCAAAATGAAGATTAAACGATTGTTTATCATCTTAGATTGCATTTTAGGAATTGTATATCTACATCACGCGGTGAACCTGAAAGGAAAATTTCTTAAACAAGATCAACTGTAAAATAAATTTAATGAATCTAAAAACGCTTTGGAACCTAACGCATAGCATTTAGAAGTCTAGGCTAGAGACGTATTCCAGCGTCGTAAAGCCTGGTAACTGTTGCTTTCATTGCTGGTTAGGTGATTCCTCCACTTTGAGATGACAAGTGCCAGTACGGACTTGTGCTCCCACGTACCGTCGAGTATATATTGGGAGACCACAATAGGCTATATCCTTTATCCATAGGAAGCCGTGTCTGCCGCCCTATCGATCGCAATGCACTGAACACAGCATTCGGGAAGATTTACTGCCGTACCGTAAAAAGTATTCTGCAGTTTTGCGATTGGTTTGGTAATCCCTCTGTCTATATTTCTAGAGTAGTCTCTTTCGTTCCTTTTCAGACTCCTTAAAGAAAAAGGTCCATCTAAGCACTTGTCACTTCAAGCTCATTAAAAATCGAAGGTGACTAGAGTCATCTTTTGTTTTTTCTCGACTCTTAAAAATTGAAAAAACAAGTTGTGTCAAAGCGTCTAAAATTTATTTTAATCAGAATAAACATCACCTTTCCTACGTTGGTCTTAGGTTGAGAAAAATGGAGTCCACCAAACAAGGATTTCCCCTTGGAGGAAATACTAGTCCTTTCTCCTCTTGGGGAGATGTTGGTGCACACCATATGGCCACATTGTCGCTTCCAGGATTGACAATCGGCCTGCCCGTATGGCTCTTCTCGACCTCTGTTATTCAGAACATTGTGATTCCTAAGAAATCAAGTAAGCAACTAGATGATACCAAATCTACCCCCCAACCTTCCACTTCGTCCGATTCTCCCTCTCCTCCTTCCTCTTCACTTGATGGGGCTGGTAAAGCCAAAAGTCACGTAACTAAGAAGAAGAAGGAGAAGAAGAAGAAAGAGAAGAAGAAGAAGGAGCCAAAGACGACAGGGGGCAACCAGGCATCATTTAGTGAAAATCCACACACTGCACTGTCAAAGCCTAAATCTCCATGTGTCATTTACAAAGGAGATAACTATCATCGAGATTGTCCCTGCATCCCTCGGATCTTAAGGGACTAGTCTCCTCATTTGCACAATTCGGTGTCAAAAACCTCTGACGATCATGTTGAAAGTACACCATCAACTAGTGAAAGAGAAAAGTTGGGACAGAAAAGGAAAATTAAATTCCCTTGTAAACTGTGTGAAGGCGATCATGCCATCCACCGGTGTCCCTTCCTTGACGAGGCTAAAAGAGTTTTGGATGACCGTCTGGTTTCACCGTTACGGCTTCCTCCTGGATATAAGAAACTCTTGCCAAGTCCATCGCTAGTTGAAAATCCGACTGACACGCCATTGTGGTCGATCGAAGCATCTATCGTTGAAGATAAACCATCTGAATTCACACCAGACGAAAGTCAAAAGGTCAAGGTGGCAGTTGACCTGGTCTTGCCTTCAGAAGGTCCATCTTCAGATGATACAGTCACCGGAGAGAATGAGAACAACACCGTTCAAATTCTCTTCATAAACACAGACTCTGATGAACATGGGGGCAATCTACCTGTTCCTTTACCGCAGGAAGGAAGTCCATCAGAGTCATATCGGCCGTCTATTCGGTCCCATCTCCAAGCAACCTAGTTGTTTCCTTCGATTGGAATCTACTAGGCAGACCCCGTTTATGACTAGTGTACCGTTTCGAATCATTGCTCAAATATACAGAATGATCATGGCTGGTACCATCATAGATGAAGGGGCTTCTGTGAGTATCCTTTCCTCAACTGCTTGGAAAGCGCTTGGTTCGCCATCGCTTTTGCCTGAAATGAGAAATCTAACAGGCTTTGACAAAGGAACCAGTCGACCGTTAGGGATCCTTCCCAATGTGCCGATAACATTGAGAAGGAAAACCATTCACATGAATGTAATGGTAGTCCAAGGGCCCCTGGATTATAATCTACTCCTTTGACGCGACTATATTTATTGCATGGGAGCCATTGCCTCCTCACTCTTTATAGTAATGTGTTTTCCACATGAAGGAAGAGTGGTCAAGCTCGTAGACCAGCTTTCATTCCCCGGTTCACACATAGAAAATAGTCAAATACCATCCCTGAATGGTCTTTTCACGCAAGGAATGTCTCATCAATCCCCAGTCCGTCCACCTGATGAGCACGAGTGATTCGGGAGGACATGACTGAAACCCAGGGGGCATGCACCCTGGTCTGTTTCGGTAGGAAAACCTTGGGTATAGGGTAGGTTTCTGCGAAGGATATATGACTAGTCTATGAGATTAGACTGGAATAAGATTCCTCTGTCAAAGTTATGTGAGTGGAGGCAAGTTGCGCCACTCACCTTTGTCTATTTCGGTAGACATCGTCGAGGAAGTGTTTTGTCTGCAGTGCGAATAGAACAATCTTTGGTAACCTGGAAATTTTTCGCTATACCTGGGGGCATGCAAGCGAAGAATGACCATTTATTTTTTAAATTTTTAGGTCCTCTAACCTTTTAAACTCGTAGGATTGGTCATTTCCTAACTTGCATAAAGAAAGGATGCGGGGCAAATCTTTGAAAAAATGCCATCTTAGATGAGACATCCTTATTATACGACTGGATCGAGCAGTTTTTATGTGGAGTTCAAGCTCGTTAAAAATTAAACATAAGCAGTGAGAAAATGTTTCCCCCAGAGTTTAAGCTCATTCATTAAAAAATGAACCAATTTCTGGTAAATAACCATCGTGAATGCATTATTATCAGCCTTTGAAGCCTTGGTCATGCTCCCATCATCACCTCCACTCTGTATTGGCCGATCATTCACCTCCATTTGATTGTTTACCCTTTTTGAGGAACAACTGCGAAGATTGATCCTGTTAGCCATCCTTGTGACACTGTCGTGATTGGAAAATTCCAAACCTTACCTGGAATTAGTTGCTACCCGAATTTATCACTCGTTCCTCGAAAAACGAGTCTCCTTTAAGTTCTTTTCATCTAACTCGTAAAATATGAAAATATTGCCGAGCAATTGGCCTCTCCAGCTCGTTAAAGTGACCGGAAGTGCTATCCCTCCTTTAGATTTTAATCTTTTTGGACCTGAGGGATTATTACACAAAAGGATCGAGTGCTTGTTTTGTTTGGCTCGTTAAAATTACCGAAAATTCATCCCTTTTGTATTATTTTATACTTTTTCGAACTTAAGGGATTATATGACGAAAAAGGATTTTTGGATTTTTCTTTACATCCCTTTTAGACTCTCTAAAATTGAAAAGGACCGAGTTATCTTTGTCGTTAAACTCGTTAAAACTGAATAGCGACAAACTTTTCCATATAGACAAGAACGAGTTTCACTATCGCTAGGCTCGTTAAAACATAGCGATGGGTTTGCCCGAAGGGAAAATTAAAGAACAAGCATATGTTATCCTCCTCAAGCTTGACAAAAATAAAGAGGTACTGGTCAGCAATGACTGGGGAAAAATTGGGAAGAAAACTTGAAGAAACTTTATTGGTAGCAAGTCGCTCTTGAACATGAGACTTTCACTCTGCATCCGAGTCGGGTTGGGTTGTTCTGTTCACTAGCCATATCACCATGGGTCCATCACACCATCCACATTTGGGGTTAATTCTAACAATCCATCATGTCAGTGTCTCCGTTATGTTCAAGAGAAGTCGCTCAGAGAATTCACCTGTGTCTCATCCACTGCAATACATTTATGCTCCATTCTTTCATGACCGCCACCCTGAACCTTATATCATTAGATCATTTTCACCTCCATTAAAATCATTTGCTCCATTCCGTGTCATAGATGTGGGATTCATTAAGGCCCTCCTATGATGGATCGCTTCTTGTTGACATCAGCTCATTATCCAGGAAGTCGATCTAGGAACAACCCTTTCAATACTTTGAAGCTTGCATGCCTCAATGGCAAGTTTCTCACTTCCGGCGACAGGTTTTCATCAATGGCCTTTGACCAAAAGATTTTGCATGGTGTTCGACACCAAGTCCCTTATTCACACCACGTGAATTGTAGTGTAGTACCTTAAGGGTCATCATCATTATCGGTGATTCCTCTCGCGCCTGTTAACAGCTTACATCACTGGCTGGTAATCAGGCGATGTCTTTCCATGTTCAACTCTAGAACATCTCTCACATGGATCGACTTGTACTTCGAGTGAAGATCGAATGAGATTGAAGACCCCGGATCTAGTTTCATCCATCCGGGCTGCGATATATATTCAGGAAAATAAAGACATTAAATGTACATCATTGCTGCACAGATAATCATCCAATCTAAGGGATGATGGCTCTACCAGAATTGTCAGTCTGCACACAGACGATTGTCTGTCTTATGTACATGAAAATGAATTTATAAAGCTGAGCATGGGAAATGCCCGCCGCAGCTAGATCATGAGAATATTATGAAGATAATGTATTGTATTGTATCTTATTATAGGTCGCCTTCCAGCTCGAAAAAACTTCAGATCCTCATGATAAAGCATTTCACCCGACATCAAAAGATTAACGACCTCATGCTTTAGGGGGCAACTGTTATAGACATTTTTGGGCACTGCAACCCCAATCATATATGTCCATAAACCAAGGGCTCCTAAGTCCCTAAAAGTGTTGCTTAACACTCTAAAGAAACAAGGTCAGCTGATTACATCATCTCCCAGAAGTTCTCCATGAAAAACTACTCAGAAATGGTCAAAACTGGACCATACTGATTGCTCAGTGCTGAGGGTGAGATGCATCCCACCTAAATGCACACAGGAGGTGTGATGCATACTGAAAATTCCTTCTATAGGGTGTGATGGATGAGAATAGACAAGTGGCAGAGACATTTTGCGAGGTGGATGATCATGGAATCTTCCAGAAACTTCTCCTGTGACACTTGCCTCTCAGAATCGCCCAAGGATGAGTAAGAGATCAATGAGATCTCCAAGTGGAATCAAGAACTATCAGAGAGAAGACACTAATCAAAAACCCAGAGCTGACTCACACCTCTGCAAATATCTATATATAGATCTCTCATCCCAGAGATCCAGAGGCTGGAATTTTGTATCTTGTAAGGAAGTGCTACTAGTTTCTTGGTGTAACATCATAGTATTGGGTGATCTAAGCTTTTCATGAGGTGAAGAAGGGCTTTCTTGCTGAGAGGATGACGTTGGGTCAGAACAATTGGTTGTAATCCTCTTTGCTATTCTTGATATTAATAAAGCTATTCATGTTTTCCTCCATATTCTTGTATGATTGATGATATATGCATTTGTGTGGTCAATATATATCTGGTCCTATATTGTTTATGATAGTAGATCTCTGTTCTTGGATAGTGTTATGCTGCTTTGATTCTACAGGTTCTCTTTGAAGCTGGGTAGACGAGGAAGCGAGTGGCAAAGATCTATCAGAAGGGAGAGGAATCCAGCAAGGAACTAAGCGCAAGACAGAGGTTGGTCTCCTTTGTTCCCCTCTTATCTACTTCTCATAAAGGAAAACAAAATTAGTTTTAGTTTGTTTGTTTCTAAGATAACTACCAGTCTTAGTGGGACTAGCAGCTTTGCATAGACACTAGATTTCCCTATAACATAAAGACAAGTTATGGAGCCCTGGGTTCTCTCTAAATTCATCTTAAGAATAGTGAAAATTTCCTTTTTGTGCACAAATTAGGGATCAAATAAGCTATAAATCAAAAACCAACAAACAATGGCAACACCCACATTTTCCAAAAGTTTTCCTCCCACTTTTGGTACTCTAGTAAGACAAACAAATCATCTTTTGTCTCATTTGAAAAAGGTGGCCATTTTTTTAATGATATAGTAGTCAAAGGAGGATGAGGTGGTGAGTACATCCTATAATCATGTTGAAGAGTTGAGTGGTAAATTATCATATACCCAATCCCCTCAATGACTTACAAAGGTTACGCAGTCCATGAATTTTCTTTTTTCCTTTTACTAACTTGAAAATAAGCTCTTATACCATTTTGTAACACTCCCTCCCACCCCCCTATTGTGCTCTACAACAACCCCCCATTTCATATGATTTTTATTCACAAAACTATCATATGAAATGGGTCCCTTTTAGTTTTGATTGGTATCAACTTTGTATTATTCAAAAAGGTTCGAAAACAAAATGAAAACATTACAAAAAACCTTTTTGACAAACCAATTTTGGTCTTATAATATAATCAATCTTTTATCATTGCGATAAAGCGATCGCAAGATCGCATATCGCAATGACAAAGGAGGCATAACTTAAAAACCCATTGGTTTTCTACGACGCGATAACATGCAATAGCTTATCGAACATCGGCAATCATAAGTTCCCATAATTAAAGTGCCTTTCGATCCGATGTGATGCGATAAACTCCCGTTCGCCCCAATGCGATGCGATATCGATATCGGCGATCGGCGATATACCATGCATGCTTTTTAAAGTGCCCATACTCCCAATGCGATGTGATGCGATATCGCTATCGCCGATCGGCGATTTCAAAAGATGTCAATATGAAGATTTAAGTTTTCCCCGACACCCGATTGCGATAAAGCCAAAAGCGCAAACTTCAAAAAGCCGTTAAAGCAGAGGTATTACGATTAATTCATATTTAAGGCCTTATCTTTCAAACAGTGATTCACCTGCGCTCAACCGCCAAAACGTCCAAGGCACGCTTAAACAAATCATGCGGCCGATAAGAGATATGATGAGCATTTAAAGGATTGACAGGTTTTAATGGCCATTTAATGAAATATTAAGCTTAAAAAATCTTCTCATAGATTGTATCCATGGCCACTTTAAAGTTAATCCCTCATCATGCATTGATCAATATATCTCACTCATATTTGGTTTTCGCTACCAATTCTCTGTGTTACGCTTATTTCCACTACTGTGCAGAATTCTTCCGAAGTAATAGATTCAAGCAGAATGGGGAAGAAGTCTAAGAAAACCACAGTCGCTTCCACTGCACCAGCCACAGGACAAGCCGTCGCTGATCCAGCAAATAAAAAGAAAGGATTAATATCTGATACTACATGTTCAGGACTTGCCAAGACCACTTGGCAAAGTACCTATAATTTGATCGAAGTCGAAGAACCAAAGGTGACGGCAGTACAAGCTACAGCGGGTTCCAGTAGAAAATCTGATGGTACTTTGAAAGACTTGGCCGACTCTTTCCTTCATCGGATAGCGGCTCGGGAACAAATTCTCCCATATATGGATGTAGTAAAGTGGGCAATTGAGGAAATCCCAATCACAGACAGAACTTTCTGCACCAGAGATGGGAGAATCTTCGATTCATTCAAGGCTGATGATTTGAGGCAAATGTATCATTTGCCTGAGCCAGAGAAGAAATACAACAAGGCATTTCTGGAGAAATTCCGAAATGAGAACGAAATGGAATCCGAACCCATTCAGGAATGGAGGCAAAATCCGGCGAAACACAAGCATGAAACTTCTGGTAAGTACTCTGTTGATTCTCTATGTTCTCAGTATTGTTATGCTGGGATAATGATGTGTAGATTGTGGGGGTTGCACGATTTCGCTAATTTCACTATAGAAATGGTTCCCTTGATGGAAGCGGCATGTAATAGTGAGATAATGGATTGGGAAACCATACTGTCAGATAAGCTAGTGACAACAGTTCTTAGTTTTAGAACTAAAACTTCCGTCTCAGAAAGGATTATTCCCCCATTCTACTACAGTGATTATATTCTAGATACCCTGTGTTTTAATTCTGAGTTTCCTGTACTCGGTTGGAGTTGGACTCCACAAGACCCCATGCCTATTCACATATACCATCAGAAATTGTGGAAGACTTTGTTATAGAAATTTTTGTGCCTTACAGCATTGAGCATGAAATGTCCATAATATAAGGGATCCAAAGTCCCTAAACATGTTGTTCCTACCCCTAGAGGAATAAGGCTAACAAACCACAGCAATTCACAGAAGTTCTCCACCAGAAACTGCTCAAAAACAAGTCAATCCAGGATCATTTCAGTGGCTACACTAGCTGTTTGCACTGAATGTCAAAGCCAACACTGGCTACCTGCATTGAATGTCAAAGGGAACACTGGCTACCTACGCTGAATGAGAGTGGACGTGTGGAAAGCTCATTTCTCAAGGTGTCAAAACCTAGGAAGCTTCCAAAATGAAACTTGCCTCAGGGAATTCAACTGGTGATGAGTAAGAGGTTCCAAATCTCCAAGTGGAAGCAAGAACCTCCAAGTGAAATCAAGAACTGACAGAGGGAGAGGACACTAGTCAGGTCTCAAGCTGACTCACCCTCTCTCCAAACATCTATATATGGATCTCTCCTCCATGAGATCTAGGGGTTGGAATTTTGTTATTGCAAAGAATTGCTGTTGGTTTGAGATTGGAATCATTGGGTGCTTAATGCTTTGAAGGGGGTGAAGATAGGAATTCCATTCGTTGGGAAGGAGATGCTGGATTGGAGCCCTCTGGGTTGTATCTCTTCCTGAACCTTGTTATTCATCAATAAAGCTATCTTGGTTTCTCCTATATACTGATGTATCTTTGATGTATGATTGCATTAGTGTATTTGGTTTACTTCTAATCCTAAACTAGTTATGAATGTGAATATCTATCTTTGTGTAGTGTTCTTCTCTTGTCGCAAGTAGCTGTTCTCTTGTGATCTTGCAGGAACCCGTTGAAGCTGGACAAGCAAGAAGGCAAGTAGCTATTCTCTTGTGATCTTGCATGAACCTGTTGAAGCTGGGTGAGTGAGAAGGCAAGTAGCTGTGAACTCCCAAAGAGAAGAGAGACCAGATCGAGGGACAAACGGAAGACACCGGTAAGTCTATTTATCTCTCTTCTTTCACATTTCATAAAGGAAGAAACCAGAATAGCTGTCCTTGTTTGTTGCTAAGGCACTGTCACACCTTAGGTGGATAGGATCGTCCTGCATAGGCATTTTTCCCCACAAAAAATTGGCGAATCCACTGGGGAGATCTGTTTAGTCATTTTATTTGTGTTTCAATCATTGTTTGCTTCATAGACTTGACAACAACAGTCGAACTGCATCTGCTATTCCCATATGCAAAGTAGACAGTTGCTGCTTTGATCCAATCACTGGACTTGTCTATGATCTGAACAATGGACTCACAAATGATTTGATGATCCTTTTTGAAAGATCTTAGTACTCCCTCAAAGCATCCCTTTGATTACACCTTGCTTGTTGTTTTTATTTGGCCTGAAACAGTGAATTAAATAGCAATCTGTGACCCAGAACCTGTGAGAAACGAGAGTTTCTCCTTCAGCGCAGACCCAGTGAAGGGATTCTGCATTTCAACGTAGGTCTCGTGAAGGCTACCTATGCTGAATGTCAAAACCCCTGCGTTGAGGTTGCGCTGAACCAGTTTGGCCTTGTGCAGCTGGGGTTCTCTGCTCTGTGTTGCCTTGTTTTGATCTCTGATTTTTGCAGCCTGTAACCAGCATAGGTACCAGTCTGATAACTCCTTTTCTCTGCTTAAATTCCACCTCCTTTTGTACAAAAAGACTGTGAGTGTTTTTATGTGTTTGTGGCATCATTTGCAGTTTTCCTTTGTATGAGTGAAATAGTCATCCTGTAGCCCTTGATTCAGATCTGTTGATTGTGATCTTAGGAGAGAGTTCATTGGCTGTTTACAGTTGATTATACATTTGCTCTTGCTTATTGGTTTGAGTTTGTCTCTTTTAAGTGTCGGAACAAGTATTCATTTCGAAAATCGTTTAAGTGTTGTAATCTCTTCTACCCTCTCTGATTTCGAAAAAGTAAACTTGTTTGTATTTGTCATTTAAAAGAAAATTCAAAGTTGTACAAAAAGCTTTCTTTGTAGGCATCAATACTAAGAAAGCGGAAAACAAACACCTGCATTGTGCATTTGCATTTTGATAGTTTGCATGTTTGATTTAGGAAAAGTGCATTAGAGTGTGCTGATTGCTCTTTGAGAAAAGATGGTGTCTTTCTTTTCCCTTAGTAGCTAGGATTTTCAAAGTTGAAAAGATATAAAGCTTGCTTATCATCTTTAGACTGCATTTAGGAATTGTATCATACATCATGTGGTGAACCTTGAAAGGCAAAATTCTAAAAAGATCAACCTAAAATAAATTGAATGAACTTAACAACGCTTTGCAACATAACGCACAACATAGAGGTCTAGGCTAGAGACGTGTTCCGGCGTCGTAAAGCCTGGTGACTGTCGATCTCGTTGATGGTGGGTGATTCCTCCTGAGGGATGATAGCGCCAGTACGGATTGTGCTCCCACGTACCATCGCGTATATATTGGGAGACCCCTATAGGCATAAAACCTTTATCCTTAGGAAGCCGTGTCGGCCGGCCTACTGATCGCAATGCACTGAACACAGCATTCAGGAAGATCGACCGCCCGTACCCTAAAAAGTATTCTACGGTTTTGCGAAAAATTTGGCACACCCTCTGCCTAGAACTCCAGAGCAGTTCCTTTTGGCCTTTTTCAGACTCTATAACGGAAAAAGTCCATCCGAGCATTTGTCACTTCGGGCTCGTTAAAACATCGAAGGAGACTAGAGTCATCTTTAGCTTTTTCTCGACTCTTTAAAATTGAAAAAGCAAGTTGTGTCTAAAGCGTCGTTAAAATTTATTTTAAACGGAACAATCACCCTTTATTCCTACGTTGGTCTTTAGGTTGAAAAAATGGAGCACACTAACCAAGGAATTCCCCTTGGTGGAAATCCTAGTCCCTTCTCCTCTTGGGGAGATGTTGGTGCGCCCCATATGGCCACATTGTCGCTTCCAGGATTGACAATTGGCCTGCCGGTCTGGCTCTTTTCAACCAATGTCGTTCAGAACACCACCATTCCTGAACAATCGAGTCAACAGTTAGACCAGACCAGAGTCGCCCACCAGCCTTCTACTTCATCTAATTCTTCCTCTCCTCCTTCCTCTTCACTTGACGGAACTGGTAAAACAAAAAACTAAGTTCCTAAGGAGAAGAAGGAAAAGAAGAAGAAAGAGAAGAAGAAGAAGGAGCCAAAAGCGACTGGGGGCAAATGAGTGTCGTCTGACAAAAATCCACACACAGCACTGACCAGGCCTAAATCGCCATGTGTCATATGCAAGGGAGACCACTTCCACAGAGATTGTCCCTACATACCTCGGATACTAAGGGACTGGTCTCCCCGTTTGCACAATTCGGTAGCAT
This sequence comes from Pinus tabuliformis, assembly GCA_031772625.1. NCBI lineage: Eukaryota > Viridiplantae > Streptophyta > Pinopsida > Pinales > Pinaceae > Pinus > Pinus tabuliformis. The sequence continues at coordinate 1,182,684,104 of CM062805.1, read as the reverse complement.
CAACCTCTGATAGCCATGTTGACTGCTCACCGTCGACTAGTGAAAGTGAAGTCCCAGGACAGAGAGGGAAAGCTAGATTTCCCTGTAAACTGTGTGAAGGCGATCATGCCATCCACCGTTGTCCCTTCTTAGATGAGGCTAAAAGAGTTCTGGAAGATCACCCGATTTTACGAGCGCAACTTCCTCCTGGATATCAAAAACTCCTGCCAAGTCCTTCACTAGTTGAGAACCCGGCTGGCCCGCCCAGGTGGTCAGCCGAAGCACCTATCATTGAAGATGAACCGTCTGGATCCATGCCTGATGAAAGTCAAAAGATTGAGGTGGCAGTTGACCCGGTTTTGCCTTCAGAGGCCTATCTTCGAATGATACCATCACAGAGGAGAATAAAAACGACACCATCCAAATTCTCTTCATCAACACAGACTCTGACGAACAAGGGGGCAATTTTCCCATTCCTTCATCGCAGGAAGGAACTTCGTCAGAGTCATACCCAGCTGTCTATTCGGTCCCACCACCAAGCAACCTAGTTGTCTCGTTCGACTGGAACCAACTAGGCAGACCTCGGTTGCCGGCAAGCATACCATTCAGAATTATCGTTCAAATATATAGAATGGTAATGGCTGGCACTATCATTGATGATGGGGCATCTGTGAGTATCCTTTCCTCTATTGCTTGGAAAGCGCTTGGTTCGCCAGCGCTTTTTCCTGAAATGAGAAATCTATCAGGTTTTGATAAAGGAACCAGTCGACCTTTAGGGATCCTCCCCAATGTGCCCATAACATTGAAAGGGAAGACCGTTCAAATGAACGTGATGTTCGTTCAAGGACCCTTGGATTATAACCTACTCCTTGGACGAGACTATATATATTGCATGGGAGCCATCATCTCCTCACTCTTTAGAGTAATGTGTTTTCCGCATGAAGGAAGAGTGGTCAAGCTCGTGGACCAACTTTCATTTCCCGGATCACGCATCGCAAATAGTCATATACCATCCCTAAATGGTCTCTTCACTCAAGAAATGTCTCAACCCACGGTCCGTCCTCCTAATGAGCACGAGTAATCCAAGAGGATATGACCGGAACCCAGGGGGCATGCGTCCTGGTCTGCTTCGGCAGGAAAACTTTGGGTATAGGGTAGGTTTCCGCGAGAGAATATGACTAGTCCATACCCCGTCCGTGGTTGGAAGAGGGGTTGTTCTGGAATAAGATTCTCTTGTCAAAGTTATGTGAGAGGGTGGGTCTCGTCACTCACCTTTGTTTATCTTGGTAGACATCGCCGAAGAAGTGTTTTGTTGAAAGAATAACAGAACAATCTTTGGGTAGCCTGAAAGAGGTAGGCCTCTCCTGGTAAAACAAATGTTTTATCTACAAATTGAGGGGTAACCTTGAAATCGTACTTTATACCTGGGGGCATGCAAACCTTTTGGAGTGCAAGCAAGGGGCGGCTATTTATTTTTTAAATTTTTAGGTACTCCCTTTAAACCTATAGGTCTAACCCTTTAAACTCGTAGGATTAGTCGTTTCCAAACTTTCATAACGAAAGGATCCAGAGCAAAGCTTACGTAAGATCTAAGCTCCCTAAAAAATAGCATCTTCAATGAGACACTCATATCATATGACTGGGTATCGAGCAGTTTTAGCACACAGTTCATGCTCGTTAAAAAATAAACGCAAGATCCGAGCAGTTTTAGCACATAGTTCATGCTCGTTAAAAAATAAACATAAGACCGAGCAAATGTTTCCACCCGCGTTTAAGCTCGTTAAAAAATGAACTATCCCGGTAAATAACCACAGTGAATGTAATATTATCAGCCATTAAAGCCTTGGTCGTGTTTGCACCATCACCTCCACTTTTCATTTGGCCGATCGTTCACCTCCATATGATTGTTTACCCGTTTTGAGGAACAGCTGTGAAGAGTGATTACACCTAGCCATCCTTGTGACACTGCCGTGATTGGAAAATTCCAACCTGTACCTGGAATCAGCTGCTAACCCTATTTATCACTTGTTCCTCAAAAGACGAGTCTTCTTTAAGCTCTTTTCAACTGGCTCGTAAAATATGAAAAGATTGCCGAGTCCTTGGCCTTCCAGCTCGTTAAAGGGACAGGAAGAGCTATCCCTCCTCTAGATTTTAATCTTTTTGGACCTGAGGGATTATTGCACAAAAAGATCGAGCGCTTGTTTTATTCGGCTCATTAAAACTATCGAAAACTCATCCATTCTGTATTGTTTTATACTTTTTCGGACTTAAGGGATTAGATGATGAAAAAGGACTTTTGGAGTTAACTTTATGTACCTTTTCAGACTCTCTAAAAATGAAAAGGACCGAGTTATCCTTGTCGTTAGACTCGTTAAAATCATTAAATAGCAACATACTTGTCTTTAGACGAGAACGAGTTTCACTATCGCTAGGCTCGTTAAAACATAGCGATGAGCTTGACCGAAGGGCAGGTTATAGAACAAGCATATGTTATCCTCCTCAAGCTTGACAAAAATAAAGAGGTACTAGTCAGCAATGACTGGGGAAAAATTGGGAGAAACTAAAGAAAACTTTGATGGTAGCAAGTCGCTCTTGAACATTACACTTTTCCTCCGTACCACAATCGGGTTGGGTTGTTTCATTCACTGATCACATCCATGGTCTTGCCATACCATCCATATTTGGGGTAATGCTACCAATCCATTGCATCAGTGTCGCCATATGTTCAAGAGAAGTCGTTCAGAAAAGTCAACCATGTCCCATCCACTGCCATACATTACCTTTCATCCTTTCATGACCGCCACCCTGAATCATATGTCACAGATCGTTTTCGCCTCCATTAAAATCATTAGCTCCGTTCCGTGTCACTGATGTGGGATTCATTAAGGCCCTCCTTTGACGGATCGCTTCTTGTCGACATCAGCTCATTATCCAAGAAGTTGATCTAGGAACAACCCCTTTAGTACTTTGAAGCTTGCATGCCTCAATGGCAAGTTTCTCACTTCCGGCGACAGGTATACATCAATGACCTTCGACCGAAAGATTTTGCGTGGTGTTCGACGCCAAGTCCTTTATTCACACCACGTGAATTGTACTGCAGTACCTTGAGGGTCATTATCATTAACGGTGATTCCTCTCACGCTTGTTAAACGGTTTACATCATTGACTGGTAATCAAGCGATGTCTTTCCATGTTCGACTTCAGAACATTTCTCACATGGATCGACTTGTACTTAGAGTGAAGATCGAACGAGCTTGAAGACCCCGGATCTAGTTTCATCCATCCGGGCTGCGATATATATTCAGGAAAGATAAAGACATTGACATGTACATCATTGCAGTAGATAATCATCCTACTCAAAGGATGATAATTTCATCAAAATTATCAGTCTACCATCAGACGATTGTCTGTTCTATGTACAGAAAAATGAATTTATAAAGCTGAGCATGGGAATGCCCGCCTCAGCTAGATCATGAAAGCAGTATGAAAAATAATGTATTGTATTGTATCTTATTACAGGTCTCCTCCCAGCATTGGATGAACTTCGGATCCCCCTGATAAAGCATTTCACTCGATAAACAGCCTCATACTTTAGGGGGCAACTGTTATAGACATTTTTGTGCCTTACAGCATTGAGCATGAAATGTCCATAATCTAAGGGATCCAAAGTCCCTAAACATGTTGTTCCTACCCCTAGAGGAACAAGGCTAACAAACCACAGCAATTCACAGAAGTTCTCCACCAGAAACTGCTCAAAAACAAGTCAATTCAGGATCATTTCAGTGGCTACACTAGCTGTTTGCACTGAATGTCAAAGCCAACGCTGGCTACCTGCGTTGAATGTCAAAGGGAACACTGGCTACTTGCGCTAAACGAGAGTGGACGTGTGGCAAGCTCATTTCTCAAGGTGTCAAAACCCAGGAAGCTTCCAAAATGACACTTGCCTCAGGGAATTCGACTGGTGATGAGTAAGAGGTTCCAAATCTCCAAGTGGAAGCAAGAACCTCCAAGTGGAATCAAGAACTAACAGAGGGAGAGGACACTAGTCAGGTCTCAAGCTGACTCACCCTCTCTCCAAACATCTATATATGGATCTCTCCTCCATGAGATCTAGGGGCTGGAATTTTGTTATTGCAAAGAATTGCTGTTGGTTTGAGATTGGAATCATTGGGTGCTTAATGCTTTGAAGGGGGTGAAGATAGGAATTCCATTTGCTGGGAAGGAGATGCTGGATTGGAGCCCTCTGGGTTGTATCTCTTCTTGAACCTTGTTATTCATCAATAAAGCTATCTTGGTTTCTCCTATATACTGATGTATCTTTGATGTATGATTGCATTAGTGTATTTGGTTTACTTCTAATCCTAAACTAGTTATGAATGTGAATATCTGTCTTTGTGTAGTGTTCTTCTCTTGTCGCAAGTAGCTGTTCTCTTGTGATCTTGCAGGAACCCATTGAAGCTGGACAAGCAAGAAGGCAAGTAGCTGTTCTCTTATGATCTTGCATGAACCTGTTGAAGCTGGGCGAGTGAGAAGGCAAGTAGATGTGAACTCCCAAAGAGAAGAGAGACCGGATCGAGGGACAAACGGAAGACACCGGTAAGTCTATTTATCTCTCTTCTTTCACATTTCATAAAGGAAGAAACCAGAATAGCTGTCCTTGTTTGTTGCTAAGGCATTGTCACACCTTAGGTGGATAGGATCGTCCTGCATAGGCATTTTTCCCCACAACAGACTTCCTATAAGCACCATTTGTACCAAGTCTGCAACGGCTTCATGTTACCCATTCATTATTCTATTTTTAATAAACCTGCTCCCAAAATTTCTTACCAAGCAGGGATTGATTTAACATCAATTGGAAGATGGTTCGGAGAGGAGAAATTTACTTATGTAAGAATCTTCGGCAGCCAAGCCGAACCTCATGTCCTTCCTTTGTACGTACCTGACAAACTACTGGCAAGGGAGATAGCCTATCAAATTATTGCCGAGGGAGTTACACAAACTTTCAAGAAAAATAAGAAGCAGGTCTAGCCCTCCTTTCCTCTGAGATGTGGTGTCTACACTTTGCATGATTTCAAACATGCAGAAAAAGAAGCTACAAAAATGAAATCATTAACTCTAGCGACTCTCCCAAATAGACGATTTGATCCCAACAAAGTCGCCTATAATGCACTTGAACAAGCCAAATTAACAAAGTTTGATCATGTAGAAGATAAGTTTGACGACCTGTTCTCTTCAGCTGAATCAATGTATCAGGTTAGATCGCTGGCCATAATGCAATACAAAGATGAAGGGTTAGCTGAATTCAACAGACTTAGAGAACAGAGGTTGCAAACTCTGCCTCTAGATCTGTTAGCAACAACCCCAGCAACAAGACCAAGCGAGCCTGAACAACAACATTCAAAGGAACCTCCGGTTACAACAAAAGAATAGGAGAAAGTGCAGGAGGAAACCCAGAACAAAGAACAGGAGAAGGTGCGAGAGGAAACCCAGACTAAAGAGCAGAAACAGAGCAACATAGAGGTGAATGTGGATACTCAAATTGATCCCAAATTGCTCCAAGAATGGCAGCAATTTGATTCAATTATCAGTAGTCTTGAATGTTCAAAGGACACCGAAACTTCGAAAGCAGCAGATACACAGGAAACCACTTCACAACAGGTTCCAAGTGGAACCAGCGGCCTACCCAGTTCAAAGGAAGTAGAAATAATCCCGAAGGACCCCTCGGATCAAATCATTTTGCAGATAGAAGAAATTCCTCCCTTGGATGTCTTCTATAGCCCAAGGCATAAAGCTGTGGTAAAACGACAGAGGAAGAGAAGAAGGACTGATCAACCTTCCCTTTTCCCAGAACAGACGGTCACGGGCAATGTGGTTTGGAAGGAGGAATTTGACCCCTCTGATGACCTAACAAAACTATCACAATATGCTGGAGCCTATTCAGCAGCAACAGTAGACAAGGAATCAGAGGTGAGTCTTTTATTAAAAATGAAAGACCAGGAAATCTTTCTATTGCAAGCGCAACTAACAGAAGCACAACAGAAAGCAGAGCAGGCAGAACAATAATTGTTAACACAACAACAAATAAATAATCAATTAACTCAACAATTGCGGGAAGAGAAACAGAGGATTGATCATAGCGCAATTCAGAAGCAGAAAGAGTTGTCTGAAGCCTTGGCACAACTGAGGGTAGCAAATGAACAAATGTTGAAGTCAAAAGATGAGCAGATTGCTCAACTATCAGCACAGCTTGAGAAGACAAAGGGAGTTCCACAAATAACCAAATTCAAATTAGAAACATTACAGATAAATAAGGCATTAATAGCACAAATCAAGCTTCTATGTCAACAAATCGCCCAGGCGGAACCACTATGCGAATTGACGACATCAATAAGTAAACGAACAGAAAAGGCTAGAACGGAATTAGATCAAGCTGAAGAAACATTCACTGAATTCTTGATTGGCAAGATACCGATCAGGGACAATCGGAAAATTTACCAAGAATTTTAGAGTCACATAAAGAAATATTGTTTACAAAATGGCAGTCCCAGTTAATGAAAGCAGAGAGTGCAATTTCAAGGTGCAAATCAACCACAAGTAATTTGGTTGAATTGGTTAATAATACTCTCTACTTGTCAAACATGATTTACCAATGCACTCCAGGTAAATTGACAGCGGTCAAAACATTGGAGCAGTCATGTTATCCAGATCTAGAGGAAAAGGGGAGATTAATTGATGGAATTAACAGTTTAACATGGGATACCTATTGGTTCTTCTTGGTAAAACCAAACAATCAAAGAGCCGCCCTCAAATGCCTTACAGATGCAATCGGGTATATTATCCCCGATATTCAGGATGCCACCTATGCCGCCCAGATTAACTCTCGCCTCAAAAGACCGCCCGAAGTGGAGCCAATGCTTGCGATAAGTCAGCTCAAGTTTAAAGGCAAACAACCTACTTGATGATTCATGCCGCCGACTGCCAGGTTGCTGAGAAGGAGATATTCAAAATCATTTGATACCAATTAAGTAGGATTTCAGTTTCATAGATAGTTAGTTTAATTCAGTATTTATAGACCCTTTCATGTTTTTAGAAAGGGTTGTAAAGTTTTGTACTTGACTTAAAACCTGAAGTTGCACTACTGTGCTTCAAGCATATTCTTTTATAAAACTGGACCAATCATTCTGATTTTGGAAAACAAGCTTTTATGCAAATGTGCACTACTGTCTTTGTTTGAAAGTATTTCTGCGTTAGAGGAAGAATTTCAAATAGTGATTGATATTGGAGAGTGACTCGCAGCTCATATGGTACTACTATCTATGTCTGAATCCATTCTTTTTATATGAATTGTTATTTGATCGCCTTTGCTATTATCGAATATATATATGTGTTTTAACAACATTTCTTTATTCCCTCCACTATTGGATGTTTATGGTAATGCTTTTCTTTTGATCATATATGTATTGATGATATAAATGATGAGTGTAGCAATATTGCATTAATCATCTTGTTTAACTATTTAAGCAAAGTAATCCTTGAATGAGTAAATGTCCATGTTTATTAGATGGAGTCATCTACATGCCTGTTAATAAACATAGATCATCAAGCGCTACACATCAAAGTACAATAGTTCACGGGATTAGTAGTAATTCTTTTTATTTCGCTGATAAATTAAGTTATTCTCCTATCATTAGATTAGTAGGCCATTCATTCATTCATTCCGTTTATTCATTGCTGGGAAACTGGTCCCATTATCCCTAGTCGGAGCCACCATTCCAAACGGAAAAGGAGCTGTATTAAGGTCCGGACCGGGTGGTTATCCCCCAATGTTGATACAACGATTTTCGGGGCATCAACATTTTTGGTGCTAGAAGGAGGGCCTCAACTGTGAATGGCAAGCAAACCCAAATCTGTAGGCCATTCTAAGAGTAATTCTCCCTCCACATCACTTCGTACTTCCCAATTGCATGCTGGTTCTCCAGTATCCAAACAAGAAGAATAGGAATCAACTACCACTGCTCAAACCCATCATACTCTAGAAAAACTAAGTCTTGAATCCCTTGAAGTCCAGTCTCTTATCCACAAACTTCAAAGCTTCTCGATTTCACGACAAAAATCTGAGGTATCAAAAAGCAGTGCGACTTCGCAGTTTAATTTACCTCACCCTCTCACCAGACTTCAGAGCAGAAAGCTCGGTATTGAACCCACTGAGTTCCCTTTACACAAAAGGAAAAAGGCGAAGAAAAACACTGAAGGATCTAACAGTGAAGAGCTTTCATCCACATCCTCCATCTCACCTTCCCCCGTGCGAAGTCAACCATCCACTCCCCCATTACATATTGTTGTTCATCAGGGATTAGGAACTTCAACATCCCAACTTGCTCACTCCGCAAGATCAATTCCTTCCCAGACATCTGGAATTTCAACAGTAGTATCATCTACTACTGCTGTTATAATGGCAGATCCATGGAGTAGGCCTGGTGCAGTCAACATGCCTGCACCATTGCATGCATTACCTGACGCTCCTGAAAAATGGCTACCCAAGTTTAACCCAGATGATGGAACGCAAGCTGAGGAACATATTAATAACTTCATGTTGGCAGTTAACTTGAAGGGAGTAACAGAGCAAGATGTTGTCGTTAGGCTTTTCCCTTATACTTTGCAAGGATCAGCAGGATCCTGGTATTTTTCTTTACCTTCTGGTTCCATTACCAGTTGGACGACTTGCCAAGAACAATTTCTTACTAAGTATGGAGATGATAGGTCTTTGGCTACACTAATAAACGATCTCTCCAATCTTAGGATAGAGCATAGGGAACCAATTAAGGAATTTAATGCGCGATTCAATAAACTTTTGAATAAAATCCCAACGGCCTCCAAACCAAGTGAGCAAATCCGAAGCGAATGGTATATAATTGCCCTACCTGCCAATATAGCTATTTTTGTAGACAGGGCTGGAAAACCTACTTTAGTTGAAAACATGAAAGAAGCACTTGCTGTGGAGAAACGTATTAATGCTCTAGAGAAGAAAGCTACTCTGGAAGATAGAAAAGCCAAAAAAGTTTCTTTTAAAGATGATTCAAAGAAGAAAACCCCTAAAGATCCATATGACATGGAAGGTCTTCAAAAGGTCCTCAAGACAATGTCAAATGAAATGGTTGAAATCAAAAAACAAGTAGCCGAAACCTCAACCAAAAGACCCTTTAGAAATTATAAGAAAACTGAATCAAAACCACCAAATGTTATATCAAATGCAGATTCAGATCTTGAAGAAGGAGAAGAAGAAAGAGCTACACCAACTGATGAAGAAGAGGAAGTTGTTGAATGTCATGGAATGTGGGATTCTATATTACCTAACTCCGATACAGAAAACGAAGAAGAAGCATTTCCTGTCACTACTAGGAGTAGAGGTACCTCTGAACCCGTTCAGACAACTTCGAAGAAAAGAAGTGTAGGTGCTGCTACAACAAAGGAAAAGGTACCCCCAAAGAAGCCACCTGTAACAATTCCACAAAACCAACCTTCAACCTCAACAATCCCATCAACATCTAAGACACTGGTAGTGTCTGATTCAATGGATTACAATATTGTTGATGACATGAAAAAGACCAAGGCAAACATTACCATGTTTGAACTTAGTAAATTGAAACATTAGCAAAAATTGCTTCTCAAAGAATTAAATGTTGTTCCTACTTCACCTCTTCCCAGTTCTAAAGCTGCAAACGATACAGGTCAACCACCTTCTGGTATGGTCGAAGCTACTAATGCAGTCCTAATAGGAGATAGATCAAATTCTCATACTCCACCTTTCCTTCTAACCTATGAGATCTACAATAGAAACCTGCACAACTGCTTGATTGACTCAGGGGCATCTTCTAACATAATGCCAGCTTCAGTTTGTTCCAAACTGAACATTGAACCCCAGAAGTCTGCTATTCATATTGTACAGTTGGACAGGACTAAAGTACAGGTTTTGGGAGAGATCAACTCCGTAATTATCAGGTTATCTGCTGATCCCAGAATAGTACAAAGGATTGATATCCTAATCGCCGATATACCTGAATTTTACGGTTTGATCTTGAGTAGGGATTGATCTGAAAAACTACATGGGTATATTTCTACTGATTGGTCACATATGTGGCTTCCCTATAAGGGTAAGCCAAATCAAATAAGAATCGATCGGGAAAAGCATATGACCCATACAGTTACTGAATTTGAAAAAGAAAACCAACCAATAGCATTTAATAACAACATTTTGGGGAATTATTCATCAGAGTCATTCTTTGGCAACTTCGCTGCCCAACCATCCCCTTTCTCAGTAAACCATTTTACATCTCAGATCGAAAATTATTCACAAACAGATAGGTCAAGATGTTTCAATGATGCTGAGAAAACTGTAAATAAAATTGTTAATACTTCTTTATTTTGGTCATTATATTTCGATGGGTCCAAATCTAGTGAGGGCTCAGGAGCAGGATGTATTTTGATTAGCCCACAAGGAGAAAAAACAATGTTGTCTTGTAGGTTAGAATTTGAATGCACAAATAACACAGTAGAATACGAAGCCTTAGTCCAAGGACTATATAAAGCTCTTGGCCTCAAGGTCCAATATTTGAAAGTGTTTGGAGATTCTAAAATTATTATCAAATAGGTAAGGAATACAATTCATTGTCTTTCCACCCATCTCAAACATTATCAATTACTGGTACAGGAACTCACCTCCCACTTTTCGGCATTCAATATTTCTTCTATTCCCAGGTCTCAAAATTCGGCAGCTGACCTGCTAGCCAATGTTGCTTCCAAGCTCCTACCTTCCGAAGACTATAGCCTAGATAGATTTTCAGTAGAATTGCTTTTTAGGCCATCAATTCCCGACAATGTAACTAATTGGAGAGTATTCAACCATGATGAAGACATTTTACAGTTTTTAACTTCCGAAAAGTCCTATGATGATCAAATCATTGAGGAAAACAAGCATGACCATCAAACGAGAGGTAAACCCGAGGAGAATTCAATCCCTAAGCCTGTGGTGAAGCTTGAGGATCTTTATGATATTAAAGACAGGTTTAAACCTGTGACTAATACAAAGCTCCAAAGTTCTACCCTAAGGTTTGAGTTGATAAACCTTGGCACTGAGCAAACTCCTCAAAACATTAATTTAGGATTAGGACTTTCCTTGGAAGAAAAGGAAGCATTCATTAAACTGTTACGGAAGAATAAACATGTTTTTGCGTGGAAATATGATGATTTAAAGACATATGATACATCCATCATCCAGCATACCATTCCAATGCTTCCCGAACAGAAACCAATTCAGCAGAAGTTGAGAAAAATACATCTGAACTTATAGAGTCAAATAAAATCTGAACTTAATAAACTCTTGAAAGCTAAGATTATTTTTCCCATTCAGCACTCAAACTAGGTCTCCAATATGGTGCCAGTCAGAAAGAAAAATGGTGACATTAGGATTTGTATAGATTTCAGAAATTTGAACAAGGTGAGCTTAAAAGATAATTTTCCATTACCTACTATGGAGCAGATACTCCAATCAGTAGCAGGCTCTGAGTTAATGTCCTTTCTAGATAGTTTCTCAGGATATAACCAAGTTTTGGTCCATCCTGATGACCAACTCAAAACCACATTTAGAACAAAATGGGGAACATATGCGTATCAGAAAATGCCTTTTGGACTTATTAATGCAGGAGCGACATTCCAAAGAGTGATGGATATAGCTTTTAAAGGGTTGATTAACATAACAGTAGTCGTCTACCTAGACGATATTACTGTATTTTCTAAGGAGAAGTCCAATCATTTGCATGATTTAAATAAAATCTTTCAACGCTGCAAAAAATATGGTATTTCACTTAACCCTAAAAAATCTTTCTTCACTCTTGACCAAGGAAAGCTCTTAGGCTTTATTGTGTCTAAAGATGGCATTTATATTGATCCTGATAGGATCAAAGAAATCTCTAAAATCCCTTTCCCTCATAATAAAAAATCCATGCAGTCATTTTTAGGCCAAATCAATTTTGTCAAAAGATTTGTTCCAGACTTTTCTCAAATCATTTTTCCACTTCAAACTATGATTAAGAAAAATTCAGTCTTTAAGTGGGGATCAACAGAAAAGGAGGCGTTTGATTTAATCAAACAATCAATAATCAATGCCCCAGCCTTAAATACTCGTAATTTTTCTAATCATTTCACATTGTATACTATCGCATCCAACTTGTCTTATGCAGCAGTACTCACACAGCTTAATGATCACAATTTGGAAGCACCCATTTCATTCTATAGTTCAAATCTTCAGTGTGCTGAATTGAATTACTCTGAGGTAGAAAAACAAGCCTTTGCTGTATATAAAGCTGTCAAACATCACAGAACCTTCCTTTTAAAAGCCCACACAAAAGTTATAGTTCCTTTTCCTACAGTAAGGCAACTATTAATCCAAAGAGAACTAGGTGAAAAAAGGGCAAACTGGGTTACAGCACTTCAAGAATATGATTTAGAAATTAAACCAGCAAATATTGTTAGAGGCCAAGGTTTTTGCAGGTTATTGGCAGGTGCATCCAACATTCCAGAATCAGGTGATACAGATCAAACCGAAGAAGTCAACCAGATAAGTATTACTGATTCGGAATCACAATATGCAGACTTAATCTTTTATTTGAAAAATGGGTATGCACCTCCTAACCTGTCTTACAAAAACAAAAGGGCCATTATATTAAAAGCAAAAAATTTCACAATTATTGATGATGTGCTTTTTAGGCAAAATTATGACTCAATCTTATTAAGATGCCTAGAAAAACCTGAAGCACAAAAGGTCTTGCAGGAATTACATGATGGACCAGCAGGAGGACATTTTGGAGCTGACACAACAGCCCACAAAATCATTCATGTTGGATATTATTGGCCCACTATGTTTAGAGATGCTTATGAATATGTAAGGAAATGCCGAAATTGTCAAACTTCTAGTGGAAGGCAAAGAAAACCAGCTTTCCCTTTGCAACCAGTCAACATTGAACAACCATTTGAGCAATGGGGATTAGATATCATTGGGGAAATTACTCCTCATTCTTCCAAACAACATAAGTATATCCTTACTGCTACTGATTATTTTACTAAGTGGGTTGAAGCAATTCCTTTGAAGACAACAAATTCTGAGGCAATAATTGAATTCATAGATCAATTCATCATTACCAGGTTTGGTGTCCCAAATGCTCTTGTTTTTTATAATGCATCTTACTTTTTAGGCAATGCTATGTTTGATTTCGCTATTAAAAGAGGATTTAAATTAAAATATTCTGCTAATTACTATCCCCAGGGTAATGGTTTAGTAGAGTCTACAAATAAAAATCTGATTAAAATTATTAAGCGAACCATCGAACAGAATCATAAAAAATGGCACAAATCCTTAATATTCGCACTATGGGCTGATAGGATAACACAGAAGGCTTCCATAGGATCTTCTCCATTCAACCTTGTATATGGAAAAGAAGCAGTACTACCAACAAATCTTGTTCTTCCTTCCCTAGCCCTAGTTCAGTTTATTGAGGAAATCCCTTCTTCTTCTATTCAACTTAGACATGACCAAATTCTAAAATTAGAAGAGGAAAGAGAAAAATCCAAGGTTATTCATGCAAAACATCAACAAATCATCAAGTCATCCTTTGATTCAGTCTCATCCGGTTCAAAACAATTTCAAGTTGGTGATTTAGTTCTGAAATGGGACAAAGCCCATGAAGACAAGGGAAAACACACCAAGTTCCAAAAGATGTGGCTTGGGCCATTTCAGATCTGTGAGAAGATATGCCATTCGACCTTCATATTACAAGATTTATCAGGTTTGAGAGATTCTCTCCCTGTTAATGGCCTTATCTTAAAGAAATTCTTCAATTGAGAAGGTAACCCCTTCTCCTTTTTAATAGAATTTTGTAGTTTGTAGGACCATTAGAAAATAAAGTTGTAAGGTATCTTCCATTGACCTTTTCTGTACTTAAAAGTTGCTCAACAGAAGTAGTGATGATATTTACTTTTAAAATAATAGAAGTCTTAGATAAGAGGAACAATTTCTAGAAAACTAGGTATAATTGCATTCCGAAACCACACTTCAATTTTTGTGAACTCTTCTCAAAGTTTAGAAGTATTGTAAATCATTTTCTGTTTTCAAATTGGTCACAAAAAGGTTATCAATATCAAAATAGAAACTAATCCAATTTCAGCATCTTCAACTCTTACCCTGTCATCCATTTACTCTTAAGGAGAAAATTGTCCATCCCATTCACCAAAGTTTATGGTTACTCAGAGTGTAATTCTAAAATATTTGATATAAAAGATAAGAGGTCTTATTACAAGCCTGCTTACCATGATCATCGGGAAATAGTTTAACCGAAATTACCAATATTGCATACCAAAACAGGGTAATGGCTTAGAATTATAAGACAAGGGGTCTCATCACGAGCCAGCTTGTTCGGTTAGATTACTACCAGTGAATGGCATTATCAAACAGCTGGCCACCAAACTAGGACAATGGCTTTTTATCTTAGCAATAACAGAAAAAGGAAAGGAAATACAAAATATGAAAACATGTTTTGAATTCATTCTGTTAATCACACTCTTAAATGGATGGAATAATGGACAATAATATGGTTAAAAGGTATCCCTGTCGAAACTATGAATGTTTACTGGCAGCAGAGGCTCTACCTATGACAGACGAGTTAACTATAAACGCTGATTTGGAAAGGTTTTCTATTTTATCATTATAAACCAATAGAGGCCTATTTAAAACTTAGAATGTATCTAATTTTAAATAAGAGAGGAAATTAGTAAAGATAGTTTCATTTTACTCGGAACGCATATATACCTAGTTATATTAGAATTTTCCCCTTTGATTAGAACTCTATTTTGAAAAAGTTTAAGTATTTCCATACTTTTCAGAGATGATTGTTTCTTCCAGCGAATCGCCAATTGTTGTGCTCTACAACAACCCCCCATTTCATATCATTTTTATTCACAAAACTATCATATGAAATGGGTCCCTTTTAGTTTTGATTGGTATCAACTTTGTATTATTCAAAAAGGTTCGAAAACAAAATGAAAACATTACAAAAAACCTTTTTGACAAACCAATTTTGGTCTTATAATATAATCAATATTTTATCATTGCGATAAAGCGATCGCAAGATCGCATATCGCAATGACAAAGGAGGCATAACTTAAAAACCCATTGGTTTGCTCCGACGCGATAACATGCAATAGCTTATCAGACATCGGCAATCATAAGTTCCCATAATTAAAGTGCCTTTCGATCCGATGTGATGCGATAAACTCCCGTTCGCCCCGATGCGATGCGATATCGCTATCGACGATCGACGATATACCATGCATGCTTTTTAAAGTGCCCATAATCCCAATGCGATGCGATGCGATAACGATATCGGCGATCGGGGATATCAAAAGATGTCAATATGAAGATTTAAGTTTTCCCCGACACCCGATTGCGATAAAGCCAAAAGCGCAAACTTCAAAAAGCCGTTAAAGCAGAGGTATTACGATTAATTCGTATTTAAGGCCTTATCTTTCAAACAGTGATTCACCTGCGCTCAACCGCCAAAACGTCCAAGGCACGCTTAAACAAATCATGCGGCCGATAAGAGATATGATGAGCATTTAAAGGATTGACAGGTTTTAATGGCCATTTAATGAAATAGTAAGCTTAAAAAATATTCTCATAGATTGTATCTGCGACCACTTTAAAGTTAATCCCTCATCATGCATTGATCAATATATCTCACTCGTATTTGGTTTTCGCTACCAATTCTCTGTGTTACGCTTATTTCCACTACTGTGAAGAATTCTTCCGAAGTAATAGATTCAAGCAGAATGGGGAAGAAGTCTAAGAAAACCACAGTCGCTTCCACTGCACCAGCCACAGGACAAGCCATCGCTGATCCAGCAAATAAAAAGAAAGGTTTAATATCTGATACTACATGTTCAGGACTTGCCAAGACCACTTGGCAAAGTACCTATAATTTGATCGAAGCTGAAGAACCAAAGGTGATGGTAGTACAAGCTACAGTGGGTTCCAGTAGAAAACCTGATGGTACTTTAAAAGACTTGGCCAACTCTTTCCTTCATTGGATAGCGGTTCGGGAACAAATTCTCCCATATACGGATGTAGTAAAGTGGGCAATTGAGGAAATCCCAATCATAGACAGAACTTTCTGCACCAGAGATGGGAGAATCTTCGGTTCATTCAAGGCTGATGATTTGAGGAAAATGTATCATTTGCCTGAGCCAGAGAAGAAATACAACAAGGAATTTCTGGAAAAATTCCGAAATGAGAACAAAACTGAATCCGAACCCATTCAGGAATGGAGGCAAAATCCGGTGAAACACAAGCATGAAACTTCCGGTAAGTACTCTGTTGATTCTCTATGTTCTCCGTATTGTTATGCTGGGATAATGATGTGTAGATTGTGGGGGTTGCACGATTCCGCTAATTTCACTATAGAAATGGTTCCCTTGATGGAAGCGGCATGTAATAGTGAGATAATGGATTGGGCAACCATACTGTTAGATAAGCTAGCGACAACAGTTCTTAGTTTTAGAACTAAAACTTCCGTCTCAGAAAGGATTATTCCCCCGTTCTACTACAGTGCTTATATTCTAGATACCCTGTGTTTTAATTCTGAGATTCCTGTACTCGGCTGGAGGTGGACTCCACAAGACCCCACGCCTATTCACATATACCATCAGAAATTGTGGAAGACTTCCTATAAGCACCATTTATACCAAGTCTGCAATGGCTTCATGTTACCCATTCATTATTCTATTTTTAATAAACCTGCTCCCAAAATTTCTTACCAAGCAGGGATTGATTTAACATCAATTGGAAGATGGTTCGGAGAGGAGAAATTTACTTATGTAAGAATCTTCGGCAGCCAAGCCGAACCTCATGTCCTTCCCTTGTACATACCTGACAAACTGCTGGCAAGGGAGATAGCCTATCAGATTATTGCCGAGGGAGTTACACAAACTCTCAAGAAAAATAAGAAGTAGGTTTAGCCCTCCTTTCCTCTGAGATGTGGTGTCCACACTTTACATGATTTCAAACATGCAAAAAAAGAAGCTACAAAAATGAAATCATTAACTCTAGCGACTCTCCCAAATAGGTGATTTGATCCCAACAAAGTTGCCTATAATGCACTTGAACAGGCCAAATTAACAAAGTTTGATCATGTAGAAGATAAGTTTGACGACCTGTTCCCTTCAGCTGAATCAATGTATCAGGTTAAATCGCTGGCCCTAATGCAATACAAAGATGAAGGGTTAGCTGAATTCAACATACTTAGAGAACAGAGGTAGCAAACTCTGCCTCTAGATCTGTTAGCAACTACCCCAGCAACAAGACCAAGCGAGCCTGAACAACAATATTCAAAGGAACCTCTGTTACAACAAAAGAACAGGAGAAAGTGCAGGAGGAAACCCAGAACAAAGAACAGGAGAAGGTGCGAGAGGAAACCCAGACTAAAGAGCAGAAACAGAGCAACATAGAGGTGAATGTGGATACTCAAATTGATCCAAAATTGCTCCAGGAATGGCAACAATTTGATTCAATTATCAGTAGTCTTGAATGTTCAAAGGACACCGAAACTTCGAAAGCAGCAGATACACAGGAAACCACTTCACAACAGGTTCCAAGTGGAACCAGCGGCCTACCCAGTTCAAAGGAAGTAGAAATAATCCCAAAGGATCCCTCCGATCAAATCATTTTGCAGATAGAAGAAATTCCTCCCTTGGATGTCTTCTATAGCCCAAGGCACAAAGCTGTGGTAAAACGACAGAGGAAGAGAAGAAGGACTGATCAAACTTCCCTTTTCCCAGAACAGACGGTCACGGGCATGTGGTTTGGAAGGAGGAATTTGACCCCTCTGATGACCTAACAAAACTATCACAATATGCTGGAGCCTATTCGGTAGCAACAATAGACAAGGCATCAAAGGTGAGTCTTTTATTAAAAACGAAAGACTAGGAAATCTTTCTATTGCAAGCGCAGCTAACAGAAGCACAGCAGAAAGTGGAGCAGGCAGAACAACAATTGTTAACACAACAGCAAATAAATAATCAATTAACTCAACAATTGCGGGAAGAGAAACAGAGGATTGATCACAGCGCAATCCAGAAGCAAAAAGAGTTGTCTGAAGCCTTGGCACAACTGAGGGCAACAAATGAACAAATGCTGAAGTCAAAAGATGAGCAGATTGCTCAACTATCAGCACAGCTTGAGAAGACAAAGGGCGTTCCACAAATAACCGAATTCAAATTAGAAGCGTTACAGATAAATAAGGCATTAATAGCACAAATCAAGCTTCTATGTCAACAAATCGCCCAGGTGAAACCACTATGCGAATTGACGGCATCAATAAGTAAACGAACAGAAAAGGCTAGAACAGAATTAGATCAAGCTGAAGAAACATTAACTGAATTTCTTGACTGGGAAGATATCGATCAGGGACAAGCGACAAATTTACCAAGAATTTTAGAGTCACATAAAGAAATATTGTTTACAGAATGGCAGTCCCAGTTAATGAAAGCAGAGAGGGCAATTTCAAGGTGCAAATCAACCACAAGTAATTTGGTTGAACTGGTTAATAATACTCTCTACTTGTCAAACATGATTTCCCAATGCACTCCAGGTAAATTGACAGCGGTCAAAACATTGGAGCCGTCATGTTATCCAGATCTAGAGGAAAAGGGGAGATTAATTGCTGGAATTAACAGTTTAACATGGGATACCTATTGGTTCTTCTTGGTAAAACCACACAGTCAAAGAGCCACCCTCAAATGCCTTACAGATGCAATCGGGTATATTATCCCCGATATTCAGGATGCCACCTATGCTGCCCAGCTTAACTTTCGCCTCAACAGACCGCCCAAAGTGGAGCCAATGCTTGCGATAAGTCAGCTCAAGTTTAAAGGCAAACAACCTACTTGATGATTCATGCCGCCGACTGCCAGGTTGCTGAGAAGGAGATATTCAAAATCATTTGATACCAGTTAAGTAGGATTTCAGTTTCATAGATAGTTAGTTTAATTCAGTATTTATAGACCCTTTCATGTTTTTAGAAAGGGTCGTAAAGTTTTGTACTTGACTTAAAACCTGAAGTTGCACTACTGTGCTTCAGGCATATTCTTTTATAAAACTGGACCATCATTCTGATTTTGGCAAAGAAGATTTTATGCAAATGTGCCCTACTGTCTTTGTTTGAAAGTATTTCTGCGTTAGAGGAAGAATTTCAAATAGAGATTGATATTGGAGAGTGACTCGCAGCTCATATGGTACTACTATCTATGTCTGAATCCATTCTTTTTATATGAATTGTTATTTGATCGCCTTTGCTATTATTGAATATATATATGTGTTTTAACAGCATTTCTTTATTCCCTCCACTATTGGATGTTTATGGTAATGCTTTTCTTTTGATCATATATATATTGATGATATAAATGATGAGTGTAGCAATATTGCGTTAATCACCTTGTTTAACTATTTAAGCAAAGTAATCCTTGAATGAGTAAATGTCCATGTTTATTAGATGGAGTCATCTACATGCCTGTTAATAAACATAGATCATCAAGTGCTACACTTCAAAGTACAATAGTTCCCAGGATTAGTAGTAATTCTTTTTATTTCGCTGATAAATTAAGTTATTCGCCTATCATTAGATTAGTCAATCAATCATTCATTCATTCCGTTTATTCATTGCTGGGAAACTGGTCCCATTATCCCCAGTCGGAGCCACCATTCCAAACAGGAAAGGAGTTGTATTAAGGTCCGGACCAGGTGGTTATCCCCCAATGTTGATACAACGATTTTCGGGGCATCAACACCCCCTTGTACTATCTTATGTTGTGCTAGGTGTTACTTATGGCTCTAACCTAAAATCCAAGATTTGTTATGAAGATGGTGTTACATAATTTCACTTTTTCTAGTGTCATCAAAACTTGAAACACATTGCACCATTGTGTTTTACTCATTGAGAGCTTTCCAATTATATAAATTTTATCTCAATCTGACTCTTGGATTGAAAGTTATTCCCTCTTTAAGTTTAACCGATCAATTAAGGCCACATCAACATTAAATTTCCACATGACCTACATGTGGATGTTGTCTAGCCCATTTGGAACTTCCGTGTCATTACCACATGCAATCCACATAATCACAAATATACTACCATGTGGAATCCATGTGCAGTCCACATGTCACTGCCATGCTAACATAATACAAGTCCACATCATCATGGGTCCCTACGTGGCATTCACGTGCCACTAGTAGGACCCTATGGCACTTGCCACATCAAGTTGGGCAGGGGGCCCACCAAGCCTCATCCTTGTCTTTTGTGGGGATTTCCTTATTATAATAATTTTGGGTCACTTCTCAATTCTGTTTGGTTTAAAGGACCATGTCATGCCAAACTAGCACAACCCCTCAGCGCCCCATTTTCATCCATTCATGAACATGTTTCAAGACTAGGTGACATGCAGTGATCGATGGTATGGTCCCTGATAGAACCTCAGCTGGATCAACCCCCGCTTCACTAGTGTAGTTGACATACTCGAACATGCAGTGATTGGTGGTATAACTCCTACTAGAACCTCAGCTAGATCAACCCCCTCTTCACCAGTGTAGTCAACATACTCAAACTTTCCAGAGATGGGAAGTGGTAAGGTGACGTGGCCTCCACGTAACCCCAACGAGTCATCATAAAGGGGTGCACTTTCAAATCCATGTCATGCCACCAAGGGTTGTCACTATGATGGCGTTCAATTTTAAACATAGGGCAAGGGGGACATAGGAAGTTAGTAGTGGAAAGGTTCCACAATGAAACCATGGTCAAGTTGACCAACCCTGCCAACATACTTGTCAACAAGGTTACATTCGAACGCTTTGCAGTGGATGATGAGAAGTGTATTATCATAATATTCCATGTGGCCACCACCATGTTCACTCGGTGTGGGGACAACTAGGTCCTTCCCTTTGATGTTTTGTTGCACTTTTTTTATGTCCAATTCATGCCCAATCTGGTATTTAATTTTGTGCCAACCTTCACCATCCTTGGATTCCCTGGATACCTGGACAAATCCATCGCACAATATATCTGGTGTAGGATCCACTACGTGATATACAACTCACTCCAAATCTAGCTACTCAAAAACATTTATGCATTCATCTACATCTCGATCCCAGATGCAACCCAACTTAACGTAATATGACCATCTGCTACATCCTTCCATCTAGCCTTACAATCTGTATATGCCACTTCCACTTCTGGCCTCCTACTGTGGTCTTGACCTCATTAACCCTTGAACTATTGAATGTGATATATATTAAAGAAGTAGTCAGCTCCCACCATTTTTTGACCTCCACACAATGTAGATGCCCTTTGCAACCCTAGACACCCAGATCACCGGATTTCCTGCAAAAGCACAAAGGAGGTAAAAGGAGAGAGATAAGGTAGTTTCAACGATTTCTTTATTCATCATAATGGAGATGCATGAATTTATATGATTAATAAGGAGGTTATATACCATTTTAAAATAGTAAATCTCACATTGGCACAACTAATTATAATTCTCAGTTACAACAACATACTTCCATAGAATCCTCACATCATTCATAAACTAAATAACCAACAACTCTATCCAAATGCTCAATAGACCCACATCATATGAAATAAACTCATAAAAGGTAAAATGATTTGTAATCATGGTTATGACAGTGAGCTGCTCAAATTCTTAAACATTGCAGATAACTAAGAACATATAAGAAGATAGTAAGTTAATCTTGGGTGTTTTTCAGGCCACTAGTCTTAAGAATATGAGTTAACCTACAATTCACTAAGAAGCCAATCATCAGAAAACCCAAGAATTCATTAGCACCATGGAAAAATAAGAGAGTTGGTTAACCATGATTAGATAGTGAATCAAACATTCTTTCATGAATGATACAGGTCCATACATCATTCAATGACATAAAAAAATACTTTCATAATCCACAATCCAACTATGCATAAACTGTAGGTTTTAACCCTGTACAGAAATTACCTGCATACGAATTCTTAAACAAAGAAAATAAACAATGCGAGAGCATAACCCATAAAACACATATGCACAGAGATTTTTCCCTGGATCCCAAAACCGGGACTACCAGCTTGATTTTTCATTATATTCCTTTCAATGTTACAATACATATTTATACATGCCGAAGCATCCAATACCATGGAATGAAAACCATCGCGTCCAATACCATGGACCAAAAACCATCGCGTCCAAAAAACATGTGTGAAAATCATGCACAAAACCATAGGTGGGTCCGCCCAACCTAACATATGGTCCAAAACCAAAATTTTCCGGGGCGCTGCCCCGGACCCCATAAAGTGGGGTTACAGGTGCCCTTCAAACCCCCTATTAACTACGTGGAAAGAATATAACACAACCCAACAATCTCCCACTTGTTGTTTTCTTTCCACAGGGGGCGACAGGAGAGCTTAGTCATTTTTTCAGCCCTGAGATTCCCATTGCTTCTCTACACCAAGAGAACTTCTCAGAGCTCAAAGATTTTGTCAATGCATCTGCAGTATTCTTCAAAGTGTCCACCTTTACCAGCAACACCTTTCTGTCTTCTATCATATCCCTCACAAAGTGATACTGAACATCAATGTGCTTTGTCTTTGAATGATAAGCAGGGTTCTTTGCCAAGAAAATTTCACTTTGGCTGTCACAGTCTATTCTTATAGCTCCCTGTACTAACCCCATACTTGAACACAATCTCTGCAACCAAACTGCTTCCTTGCTTGCATGAGTGGCTGCCATGTATTCTGCCTCTGTAGTTGATAGTGCCACTACAGATTGTTTCTTACTCATCCAACTGACTGCACCTCCAAATAGGTTAAACACATACCCACTTGTAGATCTTCTCTGATCTAGATCTCCAGCCCAGTCTACATCAACAAAGCCATGAATATCCAACACTCTGTCCAATCCTGGTCTTGCTTGGTAGCACAAACCATAATCACTAGTGCCACGCAAATACCTGAAAACCCGCTTCACTGCTGTCCAGTGCTCCTTCGCAGGTTTTGACATAAACCTGCTCAATACTCCCACTGCATGTGCAATGTCTGGTCTAGTACAGACCATTGCATACATCAGGCTACCCACTGCACTTGCATATGGAACACGGGACATGTCCTCTTCCTTTTCTTGTGTCTTGGGACACTGTTCAGCAGATAACCTCACACCTACAGGAATAGGAACCTTCACCGGTTTACTATCCTGCATATTAAACCTTTGGAGTATTGTCTCGACATACTTCCTCTGGTTTAACTAGAGCTTCCTCTTTAACCGATCTCTTTTAATTTCCATGCCCAAAATATAGTTTGCAGCACCAAGATCTTTCATGTCGAATTTGGAGGACAATTGGGTCTTCAAATCCTGGATAATTTCTTTGTCATTTCCAACCAGCAACATATCATCCACATACAAGACTAGACAAATAATACGGTCACCAATTAATTTAAAATACACACAATGATCTGCTTTGCTTCTGGTGAAGCCAAGTCCCCGTATAAATGTATCAAATTTATGATACCACATCCTTGGTGACTGTTTTAACCCATACATAGACTTCTTTAACTTACATACCAGTTCTTTCTTACCCTTCACCGCAAAGCCTTCAGGTTGCTTCATGTAGATTTCCTCTTCCAAATCCCCATGAAGAAATGTTGTCTTCACATCCATCTGTTCTACCTCAAAATCAAAAGCAGCAGCAACAGATAAAAGTAATCTAATAGAAGTTACCTTGGCAACAGGAGAAAAAATATCACCAAAATCAATTCCCGGCACCTGGGAATAACCTTTTGCTACCAACCGAGCTTTGTATTTCTCCACCTTTCCTTCTGCATTTGTCTTCTTCTTGAACACCCATTTGTTGCCAATGGGTTTCCTTCCAGCCAACAACTCCACCAGATCCCAAGCCTCATTTTTGTGCAAAGATGCCATTTCATCGACCATGGCCTCTTTCCAGAGTTTTCCATCCTCTGAATCCACTGCTTCCTTCATAGTTCTGGGATCATTATCAGTAACAGACAAAGCAAAATTTGAGCTGAAAGCAGATGGACTATACCTTTCTGGCCGCCTTCTTTCTCGAACTGATCTTCTCATAGCCGGAGTTTGTGGCTCTTCATCTTCTGATTCCTCCTCTGCTGCAGAGTCTGATTCTTCCTCCTTTGGCTCAAACTCTATCTTCTCAGGTTCCTTTGGTTGGACTTCATGTTGAATAACATCTTTTACCTCTCTGAACAACACATCTTGGCTGTACACAACCTTCCGTGTGACTGGGTTCCAAGGCTTATAACCCTTTAAACCATCCTTATACCCAATAAAGATGCACTTTTCAGATTTACTATCCAACTTGGTTCGTTTCTCCTTTGGAACATGTACATATGCATCACATCCAAATACCCTTAGATGTGAAAGAGAGGGTTTCTTACCAGTCCATACTTCTTGTGGAGTCTTATCCTCCAACACTGATGAAGGTGATCTGTTGATCAGGTAACATGCAGTATCCACCGCCTCTGCCCAGAATTCCTGTCCTAACCCAGCACCACTGAGCATGCTTCTTGCCCTTTCCATCAACGTCTTGTTCATTCTTTCTGCGACTCCATTTTGCTGAGGTGTATATGGAGTAGTCTTCTGCCGTGCTATACCACACTTCTTACAAAATTCTTCAAATTTCTTGCTGCAAAATTCTCCACCATTATCTGTTCTCAGCACCTTTATCTTCTTCTCTGTCTGATTTTCCACCAGAGCCTTAAATTCTTTAAACCTGTCAAAGACTTCAGATTTCTTCTTAAGAAAATATATCCATGTATTCCTTGAGCAGTCATCTATGAATGATACATAGTACACAGACTTACCCAGTGATGGAACCTTCACAGGTCCAAACACATCACTGTGCACAAGCTCTAATATCTGTTTCGTCCTCTTACCACCAGAGGGGAAACTCACCCGATTCTGCTTCCCATATACACAATTTTCACAGAAATCAAAATCCAGAGAGCTATTATTCATACCTTCTACCATACCTTTACCATGAAGTATTCGAAGGCCCTTCTCTCCAATATGTCCAAGCCTTTGATGCCACAACATGGTCTTCTCTTCAGAGACCACTAGATTCTCTACTCCATTTTCAGGAACCATAGAATTATTGCACCTATCAACAACAGTGCTACCTTGCAGCTTGTACAGAGTTCCAATCCGAACTCCCCGCATTAATATTAGTGCTCCTCGAACCATCTTGCAGGTATCTTTCTCGAACATCGTCTTTACACCTGCATCATCCAACTTGCTTACAGAAATCTGATTTCTGGCCAATGCAGGAATATGTAGAACACCCGGAAGTGTTCTAACCCTTCCACCTTGCAACTTCAACTTTACTTTTCCCCGACCAATGATTCTAGCCTTCCTATCATCTCCTAAGAAGACATCACCACCATCGTATTTATCATACTCGCAGAACCACTCTCTATGGGGAGTGAAGTGAAAGGATGCACCTGAGTCAATCAACCATGCCTCATGATCTACATGTGTACTTGAAGAAGCCAGGTACACATCCCCACCTTCATCTGAGGTGGTTTTCGCCTCTGCAGAAGGAGCATCATCAGATCCCTTTCCTTTATCAGGAGCTTTAGATTTACAATCCCTTCTGAAGTGTCCTTCCTTTCCACATTTCCAGCACACCACCTTTGTAGGTTTTCCTGGAGATTTAGATCTCCCTCTAGATTTAGATCTCCCACTCGATGACTTATTTTTGCTTCTGTTTTGGGACTGTCCTCGTACAGACAAGGCAACACCATTCTGGTTGTCCATATTTTTCCATCTCATCTCCTCCGTCAGCAAGGCTAAGACTATTTCATCAAACTGCAAAGCAGTTGCATTGCTACCTATTGCAATAACCAGACTATCCCACGAATCTGGTAGAGAACACAACAGACTGATGCACTTATCTTCATCTGAAATTTTAATATCAACAGATGATAACTGACTTACCACAGTATTAAACGCATTCAGATGCTCTGTCACCGAGTCTCCATCTTTCATCCTCAGGTTATACAACCTTTTCCGCAGGAACAGTTTATTCACCAGAGACTTATATTGGTACAAAGTCCCTAACTTGACCCACAAAGCCTTTGCCGTAGCTTCCCCTGATACATTCAGCAATACTGAATCTGAGACACACAATCGTATTGTGCTCTTTGCCTTCCGATCCAACTTCTTCCATTCTTCATCGGTCACTCCCGATGGTTTAGTACCTGGATCTACCGCGATCCACTGATCTTTATCCACCAACAGATCCTCCATATTGAGTTTCCACAACTCAAAATTCTGACCATTGAACTTCTCAATCTCTATCTTTCCACTGCTCGCCATCTTCTTTCACCACCAGAATCGATCTCGCAGATCTCCCACTGAACAGGGTCTACCACAGGCCCGAGCGAAACCCCTTAGCAACAAAGGCGTCCCCTTGAAGCCAAAACAACTCCGATACCAAATGTAGGTTTTAACCCTGTACAAAAATTACCTGCATACAAATTCTTAAAACAAAGAAAATAAACAATGCGAGAGCATAACCCATAAAACACATATGCATAGAGAATTTTCCCTGGATCCCAAAACTAGGACTACCAGCTTGATTTTTCATTATATTCCTTTCAATGTTACAATACATATTTATACATGCCGAAGCATCCAATACCATGGACTGAAAACCATCGCGTCCAATACCATGGACCGAAAACCATCGCGTCAAAAAAACATGTGCGAAAATCATGCACAAAACCATAGGTGGGTCCACCCAACCTAACATATGGTCCAAAACCAAAATTTTCCGGGGCGCTGCCCCAGACCCCATAAAGTGGGGTTACGGGTGCCCTTCAAACCCCCTATTAACTACGTGGAAAGAATATAACACAACCCAACATAAACCAATATACTTATTTGTGTGTTACATTAGCTAGAAAATAAAGGAGGAAATTCAACTCTCCACCTAACCATAGGCCAGTTATACTGTAATATTTCTTGCAAATAACCATCCTTGAGCCAAATCCAAAGTTTGAGGGGATGCTTACTTAAGAGAATCACACTAAAGGCTAAGTAATACACTTAAGAGGTCAAGTCATTGCTCATGGGACTTATCTAATTCCCTTTGATAGTATGTGCCACAATGAATCCATCACTCTTATGAGCTTAGTCAAGAGGCCTCAAGCCAAGGTCCAACCTAGTTTAGTATTTTAGTCTACCTCCTCGAGCTCCTCCACTCCTTTACAACCATTTTCCTTCGCTAGAAATTCTTGAGAGAGTGTCCTGCCCATCCTTCGACAAATAGCTCCCTTTTTTCATTTGAGTCCTATTATATATCCTATGAGGCTATAGAGATTCTAGGTAGTGACTCCTTCATTCACATCATAGAACCAAAAAAACATGGGCACTTTCCCCTCATCCAATCATGACTTTGCCAATTGTTGGCGGTGGTTCAATATGTTGTTCTACTTTCTCCCTCTTTGAGGTGAGGGTTCTATCTCTACTTCTCCACTTTGATTTCCTGACACTTTTGTTCCATTTGTCTCAATCCACAAGGATTTTCCATCCTCCACCCATGTTTACCACTCTAAGACCTTTAGTTCTTGGAAGCACAGGTTGTTAGTTGGTCAAGGAAATGTTAAAGAGATTAATTTTACTATTATGGTTCTATCCAACAAGAACACAATAGGCATTCAATAGGCGTGTCATATGAAATCAATAGTCTTTCTACAAGCAACCAATAGGAACACAACAAGCAATCCCCTCTGAACATTGGATCCTTGTTTCCACCTTCGATCAGCACAACCAATTAAAATTAAATATATATATATATATATATATATATATATATATATATATATATATATATATATATATATATATATATATATATATATATATATATATATATATATATATATGTTTATGTTTACGTCATAATGTCTTAGCCAACCATGACCTCCATGTTGGCATTACAAAGTCACAATTTTAAAATTACAAAAATATGGGTGAAGTGGGGGATGTTACAAACACCACCCCCTTAAAGGAACACCATCCTTAGTGTTCCATAAAAAAGAATGGAAAGAAAATATGAGATTTATAATTATATATCTTATATCAACAACATTTTCCATGTCCTAATTTACCACTTTGGGCAATGGAATTCATATTTCACAATCTAATTTTCTCTTGACTATATGACATTTAAGCACATTTCTGGTTGGTTGTTTATTGCTCCTCAAGGCTTCCACATTGAAAAAACTTAGGTCATTGCTTCCTAGGACACAGCCAGTGCATTTTTTATCCCAATGAGTATGCACATGACTCCTTGGAAACCATTTCACTCAAGTTTCGTCTTCCTTGAATCCACAGACCTTCCAAGTTTAGGTATCCCCTTCTTTGCCTCCTCATTCCCTTAGGTAATCCATTTCTTGGATAGGATTCCTCACACAGGAATATTATTGATGGAGTCTCACAAGAAATATGTCCTTTTGGTTTGCACTAACAACATAACACATTTTTCACAAAATATCTCATGGTGATCAATGTATATCACAAGGTTCTAGTGTCACCACAATGGCCTAATCCCTAAAGTCGTCAACTCTATTATGATTTCAATACACCACTTTTAAATTGCTTGTAATCAACTTCATATATATTTTTTAGTTAGCTCAATAGTTCACCTATATTATAGGAATCCAATTATCATAATATTTCATCTTCAAATTTTAAAGAAACTTAAACCATAATTTCAATAGAAAATTCTTAAAGTAGATACTTATATTTGCAATTATTTTATGCTTCCTTTCTCTTCTCGGGTAATAAGTCTAGCTCTGTCTTCGCTGAACAAGTCCAGCTCTAGTCCAAATTCATCTTTATCAAATAATTATAGCTTCAATCCAAATCCATGTTTACTGAACAAGCCCCCTTATGATCACATTTCAGTGAGCATGGGGCATATTTCTTCTCCCACCAATTACTCACCCCTCTAGGCCCAGATAACCACCATTTCGAGCAATATACCTATCCAAGGGTTTTCTTGCATGGGCTATGTTAGGTCCATATACGACTAATGTAACCCCTTATTGTTATTAGTGCAACCCCCTTGTTGTATTATTGTGCCCATATAGTCCCCATGTTGTTGTTATTATGCCCCATAGAAGCCCACTATTGTTATTGTTGTGACCCTACAATATTATTGTTATGTAGGCTCTGATTGTATTGGGGCCCCTTTGACTCTTATATATAGAAAGGAGGTCTTTTCATTTGTATCATCCAAGAATTTTTCATTTGTGTAATGTAAAGGAGGTTTCCCCCTTGAAGAGCTTGATTTTGAAGTCGTTGATCTATCTTTTCTTCTATTTTGTGAGGTGATTGCATAACATTTGGTATTAGAGCTTTGGATTCTAGGGTTTTGCTGCTCCAAACAAGTTATCATGGAATTTTCGCAATAAATTATGTTCTATGATGTTTCAGAATATAAAATTAAAACCCATTTGTTCAAAAATCGTGAGAAACCTCGGGTCCAAATTTTAGATCTTGTCTCGCTATATTTTCAGAGATATGATCCAAGGAAGTTAGGGTTTTTGCAGGCTTCTGAATTGCATCCAAAACATGTTACCTTGGGAAAATCGTCATAACTTTATCTCTAAGTATAGGATTGAAATTTTGTAAGACGTTACAGAAAGAGAATGGGCTTTAGTTTTCTATGTATCATTTTTAGGTCTGAAGGTCGAAATAGTCACACATTGAGATTCGTACAAGTTCACTCTACCAAAAATGTATATAAACCGATCATATTGGGAGATTGGGCATAGCGCTTTCTTAGAGAATCCAATTTTGATTAGACTGGTGGCATTGGAAAGAGAACATATAGGGCTACCACAAGTCGCAATTTTAGACCTTGGAGATCCAAAATTTCAGAGATACAATAGATTCAATATCGATCTCCTGAAAGCAAGAAAAAGAATGACTCGAATCAAGAAAATAGAAACACCTAGTAAGAAAAATTGGAGGGATGATTTGAAGAATGTGATCAAAGATATTATCAATAAGATAAATGGTATAAAATAAAAATTGAATGGAAACATGGAATATTTAAAGAAATACATGGAATTTTTGAAGGAAGGTGGGACAAAGTCACTACAAGAAAGGCATCCTAATGCCAAAAAGGTAGAAGGGGAAATTCACGATGATAACAAAAGAAATGTTAATCATGATTTCATAGACTCTAACATTGGATTGAAGACCCACCATGTTACAAATATAGATATGAGGAAACTTGATGGCAAACATCTAGTAACTTGGTTACTACATATGGATCAATAGTTTGATCTACATGATGTGCAACTGCCACAAAAGGTACGTATTGCATCTTTATATTTAGAACCAAATCAGTTTGTATGGTATAGATGGATTTGTTCTCGTAAACCATTTGTCACTTGGTCAATTTTCATGGAGGAAATGATAGCACATTATGAGGATACAAAGAGCAACACCTTCTTTAGCCTATTGCTAAATCTCAAACAAAAGGGTTGAATGGCAGAGCACATTCAGGACTTACAAAAATTGAATATAAGGGTAAATGATATTCCATATAAGAATAGGATTGAAGTCTTCATAGGGACTTTAAATGATAACATCCAACATGAGGTTCACCTTTGGGAACCTAATTCATTAGAGAAGGCATACAAGTTAGCAAGAAAAATTGAAAGCAAAATTATGGCAACAAGGAAGCCTACCACTCATAGCTATAAAGATGGAAGTGTTGTTTCTCCTAGACCTTCACCACCTACAAGGTTGATACCACAAAAATTGGAAGAAAAAAGAGAAAAAGGGATTTGTTACAATTGTGATAGAAAATACACTAAAGGTCATAAGTGTGCTAGGAAGAAATTAATTTACATAGATGGGAAAGAGGAGGATGAAAATGAACAAGAAATGTCAAAAGAAGAGGATATACACCAAGAACCAATCCTAGAGAGAGAAGAAATGAATCCGGCCATATTTTTCAATGCATTGGTAGGAATTACCACTCCTCAAAATCTCAAGATAGAAGGAAATATCAATAGGAAAAAGGTAATAGTGCTGATTGATTTGGGTAGTACCCATAATTTTATTCATTGTAAGATAGCCAAGGAATTGAATTGCTTCCTATATCTAGCACTAGAGTGTCAAGTGATGATTGAAAATGGAGGAACCATAAATTGCTCTGGAAAGTGCCATAATATCAAGCTATCCATGTGTTGGGACAGGACCCCCTAGGGTCAATTTTGGGGTAAAAGCCCAAGTTTTGGAGCAAAAATCCCAAGTTTTGTTGTATAAAATGTAAATTCTCTACAAGTTGTGGTCACGGAGTGCGTAGATAGTAATGTTTCATAAAGGTTTTCACCCTTATTTTATGTAAGATGTGTCGGCTTTTATAGATCTACCCATGGTTTGTGGACCATGGGATTGTATAAGTAGGATATTCTTAGAGAGTCTAAGGCATGATAACGATCGATGATGAAGATGAATGTAATGGGTCAGTAAGCAAAAAAGTGAATAAGTCTTAGAGTAGAAGAGAGGCTCTACATCTCTGTGCATAGAGGCCTAGAGTAGAGTCTACAGCTAAGTGCGCAGGGAAGTCTTGAGTCTGTAAGAAAAACTGAAGTATTAATAAAGAGATTATTCCATAAATTCTTGTGTTTGTCTATTTGCTTCTATTATGAATGAATGCACTATTATGTTATGATGAATGATGGATTTATGAATTAATATTGTATCGATGCGTGACTTTACATGATTTATATTGTCATATGAATGCAAGTAATAGTAACTGTTTACACAAAGCATATCTTATTACATGTTAAAGTTCTCAACGCTTAAGTTGATCTAGGTAAAACAAGGGATTAGGATTAATCATAGAGGTGCAAAATTATTTTATTCACTTATTTAGGGTCTGCGAAAGATAGTTGTGAATGTTCGCAGAGGTATAGAAGTTGATTAAGGGAAATTATATCGATCTGCATGAAGGTAGGTTTAGGGAATAAAATGAAATTACACTAATATCTGGGTGCGAAACTTGGTTCTAGCATCCCATCATACTGCTTCGGGTGAGAATTCAATTCGCGCTCTGCGGATTGATGCTGAAAGGGCCAGTAGTGTAGGGATTTGTTTGAAAAAACTAACTTTGAACCTAGGTCAGGACCCACTAAGCCAACAAATGGTTCCATTGCCGAGACTGGGATCTACATAAGGAGATGTGTGATGTCGCATCACTGGAATCCAATTAAGAAGGAAATTGAGGAGTGGTTGGATAGAAAGATCCATGAATTTGCAGTGCAAGAAAACAGAAATTGATGCCTGAAAAACGAACAGTGGTTGGATAGATATCTATTCACAAAGATACATGAAAGTTTTTTATGTTCCTTCCCGATCAAACTATATGATTGGATTGCTAAATTGGCAGATGACCAAGGAAGGTGGAGGCTTGATAGTCCAATAGTGTGGACCTCAGAGCTAGTCCGAAGATTGGAAGCCTCTGAAGATAATATCGCGCACGCTATTGATCACTGGCTTAATCGCATCATAGGAGGATTTTTTATAGAATTCGCGGTCAATACCTAAGTCAGCTACAATGAAGTAGAGCGACACTTCTTCAAGGGACTGCGAGGTAAGTATTTAAGATCTTTGAATACTTGGATTAAGATTCCCTTGTGTGAAAAGCAGGTTATGCCATTACATTGATGTTTGGAGCTACGTGAAGTGGAAAGTTATTCAAGGATAAAAGGAGGACAGGCCTTGAATATAACCCGTTGCTTGAATGTTCTATGAGTGATGACGAAGGAGCAACATAGGCTTCACTGCAAAGCGTTGTCCAGTTAATAAGGCAAATGTTTCCGCAAATACCTCACCCATCCACACCACCTCCACCTTCACGTCCACATCATACACCTTCGCCCACACCGCCACCACCTCCACCACCATTTAATATGTCAAATACAATGAAGCCCATTTTCAAAGGCTTGGGAAATGAGGACCTGAACCAGTTTTGGTTCGTTGCGAAGGCCACATGGACAAACCAGAATACTACAGATGATCATATGAAGAAAGCATAGTTGGTTACTACTCTACAATATCACGTGTTGACATGGTACATTAAGTATTACACTGATAACCCGATGGAATCATTGGCGGACACTCAAACCATGGTGAATAAGGAATTCAGTAGGCCCAAGTCTGAGTCACAATCAGTCATTGGTGTTGTGGGGAAAAGTATCCGACTCGGAATGACCCTATCCCGACTCTAAGGGTGATAGTTCCTTAGCAACAACTGAAAGTAAAGCTTTGATATTTTTCCTTTATGAAAGTACAGAGAAGGAAGAAAAGATTGACCAACCGATGTCTTTCGCTTTTGTCGATCCTGCAAAAACAAGAGAGGGAAACTACAAGAAACATGTACTCATAACTGATGCATGGATTAGAATGGATCAAATATACAGATAAAAACAATACATCATTGCAATACAAGTATATAGGAGAACATCAAAGCTTTATTGATAGAAGAAAAAGGTTCTGAGAAGGTTACAACCATAAATGGCTCCAATCCAGCAGCACCTCCCTAGCAGCAAGAAATCTCCTCTTCTCCTCTATAAAAGCAATCACCCAATAGCTCTAACTGTAAACCAACAACACTTCCTTGATTTGCACAAAATTCCAGCCTCCCTAGACCTCATAGAAGAGCTCTATATATAGGGTAGAAGGAGAAAGGATGAGTCAGCTTGAGACTGACATAAAGCTGCCTTGTGTCCTCTCCCTCTTCAGTTAAACTTCAGTTCTTGAGTCCACTTGGAGATCCTTGCTTCCACATGGAGATCAAGTACCTCTTACTCATCACAGGGCGAATTCCTCGAACCAAGTGTCAGTTTGGAAGCTTCCTGGGCAATTGACACCTTGCAGAATGACTGTGCCACTTGGCCAATCTCGCCCAGCGCAGGTAGCCTTCATTGGTTTTGACTTTCAGCACAGGTACAAGGAGGAGCAGTTGACATTCAGCGTAGATGCTCAGTGGAGCAGCTGACATGATCCAAAAATAGCCTGTTTTTGAGTGTTTTCAGGTGGAGAACTGATAGGAAGTGCTGTGGTTTGCTGACCTTGTTCCTCTAGGGGTAAGAACAACATGTTTAGGGACTGAGGATCCCTGTAATTATTGACATTTCATGCTCCATGCTGCGAGGCACAAAAATGTCTATAACAGTTGCCCCCTAAAGTATGAGGCCGTTTATCGGGTGAAATGCTTTATCCAGAGGGTCCGAAGTTCATTCAAGTGCTGAGAGGTGCCCTGTAATACAATAGAATACAATACATTATTTTTCATTTTGTTTTCATGATCTAGCTGAGGCGGGCATTCCCATGCTCAGCTTTATAAATACATTTTGGTACATAGAACAGACGATCGTCTGATGGTAGACTGATAATTCTCTGCTGAAATTATCATCCTTTGAGTAGGATGATCATCTGCTGCAATGATGTACATGACAAATGCTTTTATATTTCCTGAATATGTATCGCAGCCCGGATGGATGAAACTAGATCCGGGGTCTTCAAACTCGTTCGATCTTCACTCTAAGTACAAGTCGATCCATGTGAGAATTTCGCTGAAGTCGAACATGGAAAGACATCGCTTGATTACCGGTCAATGATGAAAACCGTTAACAAGCACGAGAGGAATCACCGATAATGATAATGACCCTCAAGGTACTGCAGTACAATTCACGTGGCGTGAATAAAGGACTTGGCGTCGAACGCCACGCAAAATCTTCTGGTCGAAGGTCATTGATGTATACCTGTCGCCGGAAGTGAGAAACTTGCCATTGAGGCATGCAAGCTTCAAAGTACCGATGGGGTTGTTCCTAGATCAACTTCTTGGATAATGAGTTGAAGTCGACAAGAAGCGATCTGTCAAAGGAGGGCCTTAATGAATCCCACATCAATGACACGGAACGGAGCTAATGATTTTAGTGGAGGTGAAAACAAACTGTGACATATGATTCAGGGTGGCGATCATGAATGGATGAAGGATAATGTATGGCAGTGGATGGGACACGGTTGACACTTTCAGAATGACCTCTCTTGAACATATAACGACACTGATGCGATGGATCGGTAGCATTACCCCAAAATGTGGATGGTTTGGCGAAGACCATGGTGAAGAGACCGGTGAATGAAACAACCCAACCCGATGTGGTACGGAAGAAAAGTGTCATGTTCAAGAGCGACTTGCTACCATTAAGCTTTGATGTTCTCCCAATTTTTCCCCAGTCATTTCTGACCAGTACCTCTTTATTTTTGTCAAGCTTGAGGAGGATAACATATGCTTGTTCTATAACCTGCCCTTCAGGCAAGCCCATCGCTATGATTTAACGAGCTTAGCGATAGGGAAACTCGTTCTCGTCTAAAGACAAGTTTGTCGCTATTTAATCATTTTAACGAGTCTAACGACAAGGAAAACTCGGTCCTTTTCATTTTTAGAGAGTCTGAAAAGGTACAGAAAGTTAACTCCATAATTCCTTTTTCGTCATCTAATCCCTTAAGTCCGAAAAAGTATAAAACAATACAGAAGGGATGAATTTTCGATTGCTTTAACGAGCCGAACAAAACAAGCACTCGATCTTTTTGTGCAATAATCCCTCAGGTCCAAAAAGATTAAAATCTAGAGGAGGGATAGCTCTTCCGGTCGCTTTAACGAGCTGGAAGGCCAAAACTCGGCAAACTTTTCATATTTTACGAGTCAGTGAAAAGAGCTCAAAGAAGACT
Source organism: Pinus tabuliformis (assembly GCA_031772625.1). Taxonomy (NCBI): domain Eukaryota; kingdom Viridiplantae; phylum Streptophyta; class Pinopsida; order Pinales; family Pinaceae; genus Pinus; species Pinus tabuliformis. The sequence goes on along the minus strand of CM062805.1, from coordinate 1,182,648,194 downwards.
CGTCTTTTGAGGAACGAGTGATAAACAGGGATAGCAGCAGATTCCAGGTACAAGTTGGAATATTCCAATCACGGCAGTGTCACAAGGATGGCTAAGTGAAATCACTCTTCGCAGCTGTTCCTCAAAATGGGTAAACAAACATATGGAGACGAACGTTTGGCCAAATGAACGGATGGAGGTGAGACTGCAAGAACACGACCAAGGGCTTTAATATGGCTGTCAAAGGTTACATTCACCAAGGTTATTTACCGGTTCATTTTTTCTGGGTGAGCTTGAACTCTAGGGGAAGATTGCTCACAACTTATGTTTATTTTTCAACGAGCATGAACTATGCGCTAAAACTGCTCGGATCTTGCGTTTATTTTTTAACGAGCATGAACTATGTGCTAAAACTGCTCGATATACCAGTCATAAAATAAGAATGCCTCCTCTAAGGTTCCATTTTTTATAGAGCTTGCGCCTTACCAAAGCTATGCTCCAACTCATCCTTCCTTTATGTAAGTTCGGAAAACGGTTAATCTTAAAAACAGATAAATAACCGCCCCTAGCTTACACTCCAAAAGGTTTGCATGCCCCCAGGTATAGGGTAGGATTTCGAGGCTGCCCCTCCTCTCCCCCACCTCTGCTTTTCTTTGGGTGTTCACAGCTACTTGTCATCTTGCCAATCTAATGTTAACGATACTAGTCTTCTCGTTATTTTAAGGGGTCTTACGCGGTACTCAGTCTTCCCGTCGGCCCAAGTTTTAACGAACAGCTATTTGTGACAAGAGAAGAGCACTACTCAAAGACAAAACATTGGTATTATTGAGGGAGGCTTGCCTCTTTCTTATTATCCGAAGAGGGTTCTATTCGCTGCCGCAAATCAATCTCTTTCTTCGGCGATGTCTATCATTAGGTTACTCAAAGATGGTTACCCTCTGTCACAACAATAGAATCTCTTTCTTTGGAGGCTGCCCCTACTTATCCTTCAAAACATTTGTTTTAATGGGTGAGGCTTGCTTTTCCCCAAAGATGGTTACTGCTTGTCGCAATAAGGGAATTCCTACTTGGGCATTGCCCACTTCTTTAGACAAAGGTGAATGACTCTTTTGCCAAACTCATAACTTTAACAAAAGAATACTATTCCAGAACAACCCCTTTTCCATCCACAGACGGGGTATGGACTAGTCATATTCTTCTGCGGAAATTCTACCTTATACCCAGGGTTTTTTCTGCCCGAAGCAGACCAGGGTGCATGCCCCCTGGGTTCCAGTCTTTCTTTCCGAATCACTCGCACTCATCGGGAAGGAGGACTGGGGGTGGAGGCATATCTTGAGTGAACAGACCATTTAGGATTGGCATTTGACTATTTGCGATGCGAGATCCCGGAAATGAAAGTTGGTCTACGAGTTTGACCATCCTTCCTTCGTGTGGAAAACACATTACTCTAAAGAGTGAGGAGACTATCGCTCCCATGCAATAAATATAGTCACGTCCAAGGAGTAGGTTATAATCCAAGGGTCCTTGGACGACCATCACGTTCAAATTAACGGTCTTCCCTTTCAATGTAACGGGCACATTGGGGAGGATTCCTAATGGTCGACTGGTTCCTTTATCAAAACCTGAGAGATTTCTTAACTCAGGTAAAAGCGCCGGGGAACCCAGTGCTTTCCAAGCAATAGAGGAAAGGATACTCACAGACGCCCCCTCATCAATGATAGTACTAGCCATAATCATTCTATAGATCTGGACAATGATTCTGAATGGTATACTGGCTGGTAACCGGGGTCTGCCTAGTTGATTCCAATCAAAGGATACAACCAGGTTGCTTGGTGGTGGGACCGAATATACGGCCGGGTATGACCCTGATGATGTTCCTTCCTGCGATAAAGGAATGGGCATTGCCCTGACGCTCATCAGAGTCGGTGTTGATGAAAAGAACCTGGATGGTGTCATCCTTATTCTCTTCAGTGAGGGTGTCGCATGAAGATGACTCTTCGGCGACGGTGTCATTTGAAGATGAAACTTCTGAAGGTAGAACCGGGTCAACTGCCGTATCGACCTTTGGACTTTCGTCCGGTCTGGATTCAGTAGGTTCATTTTCAGTGACTGACGCTTCAGCCGACCACTTGAGCGGGCCAGCTGTATTTTCAACCAACGAAGGACTTGGCACGAGTTTTTTGTATCCAGGAGGAAGTTTTACTAGTGAAACCGGACGATCTTCCAAAACTCTCTTCGCTTCGTCTAAGAAGGGACAACGATGGATGGCATGACTGCCTTCACACAACATACAGGGGAATCTTACTCCCCCTTTTTGTCTTGATCCTTCACTTTCGCTGGTTGACGGAAAGCAATCAACTTGATTGTCAGAGGTTGATGCCCCCGAATTGTGCAGACGAGGGGACCAGTCCCTTAGTATCCGGGGAATACAGGGACAATCTCTGTGGAAATGGTCTCCTCTACATATGACACATGGCGATTTGGGCCCGGTCGGTGCAGTGTGTGAGTTTTTGTCAGCTGTCTTCTACTTGCCCCCAGTCGCCTTCGCCATAGGCTCCTTCTGCTTCTTTTCTCTCTTCTTCTTTTCCTTCTTCTCCTTGGGAGGTTGACTTTTGCCAGCTCTACCTTGTGAAGATGAAGGATCGGAGGAAGTATTGTAAGAAGTGGAAGGCTGGTGGGTAGTTCTAGACTGTTTTGACTGTTGATTCGACTGTTCAGGATTAGTGGCGATCTGGACTACATTAGTTGAAAAGAGCCATACAGGTAGGCCAATTGTCAATCCTGGAAGTGACAATGTCGCCATATGAGGCGCACCAACATCTCCCCAAGAGGAGAAGGGATTTGGACTTCCGCCAAGGTTGCATCCTTGGTTGGTGGGCTCCATACTTTTCAACTAAAAGATCAACGTGGGAATAACAGGTGATTTTGTTCCGCTTAAAATAAATTTTATTAACGACGCTTTTAGACACAAACTTGCTTTTTCATGTTTTAAGAGTCGAGAAAAAGCTAAAGATGACTCTAGTCGCCTTCGATGTATTAACGAGCCCGAAGTGACAAATGCTCGGTTGGAATTTTTCAGTTATAGAGTTTGAAAAAGGCCAAAAGAAACTGCTCTGGAGTTCTAGGCAAAGGGTGTGCCAAACTTTTCGCGAAACCACAGAATACATTTTACGGTACGGGTGGTCGATCTTCGTGAATGCTGTGTTCACTGCATCGCGATCAGTAGGGCGGCCGACACGGCTTCCTATGGATAAAGGATAATTTCCTATAGGGGTCTCCCAATATATACGCAACGGTACGTGGGAGCACAAGTCCGTGTTAGTGCTACCGACTCTCAGGAGGAATCACCCACCTTCGTAGAGATCGACAGTCACTATGTTTAACGACGCCGGAACACGTCTCTACCTAGACCTCTAGATGTTTGCGTTATGTTACAAAGCGTTGTTATGTAAATTGGATTTATTTTAATGTTGATCTTGCTTAGCAGTTTTCCTTTGAGGATCACCACGAGATGTATGTATACAACTTCCTAAATGCAATCTAAGATGAGAAGCAAAACTTTTCAATCTTTCAACTTTGAAAACCTTAATCTACTGAGGGAAAAGAAAGACATCAACTTTTCTCACAGATCATAGAACACACACTAAATGCATTTTTTTCCTAAATCACATGCAAACTGTCAATAATGCACATGCACAATGCAGATATTTCTTTTCTTTTTCCTTAATGTTGATGTAAGACAAAAAGGAAACTGTTGTATAACTTTGAATCTAATTTCAAGCGAAAGTAAACAAGCTTGTCCAAAATCAAAAGACACCTTAAGATCGACTTGTTTAGACACTAGAAATGTATAGATTCAAACCACAAAATGAAAAACAAACAAACTCAAACGGCCATGAACAGTAACAAAACTAGCTCTTAAGATCACAAAGACACTTTTACAGTTCAGGATCTAAGAGGCCACAGCTATACTGGTTTGCTTTTCACAATGGGAAACTGTAACTGAAACAAGAAATACTGAAAGAACAATCACAGTTTCATCACACAACTGAGGCGGAATAATGTCAAGGAAAGTTGGTTTACAACAAGTACTAATGACAAGCAATCAGCAGCAAAAATAACAGTGAAAACAGGGCCAAGACTCAGTGGGAAACCTCAGGAAGACATAGCCTAACTGGTTCAGCGCAGGCTCTGGTCTGTCAAACTGACTCTCAGCGCAGTTCCCGAAGGGAGTACCTGCGCTGAAATGCAGACTGCCTTTGGACAGCCTGCACTGAGACACGAGAGTTGCGTTTACAAGGATTTCCGGGTCATAAAAGGCTCAAAAATTCACTGTTTTTGCTGAAATAAAAAGCTATAGGTCAAGTACAAGCTAAGGGATGATCAAGAGGATGAAAAGCTATCACAAAGAGCACAAGAGTCTTTCGTAGATCAGCTCTCCAAATCATGAATCTGCTCAGAGAATGAGCAAGAGTAGCAGCCCCTCTACTTCGCTTTTGATATAGTCAAAAGCTTTTCGATTTGGTACTCTTTTGTTCAGGAAATGAATAGCAAAGATACTACAAAACCAACAAGATACTAGGCTCCCCAGCGGAGTCGCCAGTTTGTTGTGGGGAAAAGTATCCGACTCGGAATGACCCTATCCCGACTCTAAGGGTGATAGTTCCTTAGCAACAACTGAAAGTAAAGCTTTGATATTTTTCCTTTATGAAAGTACAGAGAAGGAAGAAAAGATTGACCAACCGATGTCTTTCGCTTTTGTCGATCCTGTCTTCTCTCTTTGCCTCTTGTTCCCAGCTCCTTGCTCCCTTTGCCGGCCCAGCTACACAAAGATCCTGCAAAAACAAGAGAGGGAAACTACAAGAAACATGTACTCATAACTGATGCATGGATTAGAATGGATCAAATATACAGATAAAAACAATACATCATTGCAATACAAGTATATAGGAGAACATCAAAGCTTTATTGATAGAAGAAAAAGGTTCTGAGAAGGTTACAACCATAAATGGCTCCAATCCAGCAGCACCTCCCCAGCAGCAAGAAATCTCCTCTTCTCCTCTATAAAAGCAATCACCCAATAGCTCTAACTGTAAACCAACAGCACTTCCTTGCTTTGCACAAAATTCCAGCCTCCCTAGACCTCATAGAAGAGCTCTATATATAAGGTAGAAGGAGAAAGGATGAGTCAGCTTGAGACTGACATAAAGCTGCCTTGTGTCCTCTCCCTCTTCAGTTAAACTTCAGTTCTTGAGTCCACTTGGAGATCCTTGCTTCCACATGGAGATCAAGTACCTCTTACTCATCACAGGGCGAATTCCTCGAACCAAGTGTCAGTTTGGAAGCTTCCTGGGCAATTGACACCTTGCAGAATGACTGTGCCACTTGGCCAATCTCGCCCAGCACAGGTAGCCTTCATTGGTTTTGACTTTCAATGCAGGTACAAGGAGGAGCAGTTGACATTCAGCGCAGATGCTCAGTGGAGCAGCTGACATGATCCAAAAATAGCCTGTTTTTGAGTGTTTTCAGGTGGAGAACTGATAGGAAGTGCTGTGGTTTGCTGACCTTGTTCCTCTAGGGGTAAGAACAACATGTTTAGGGACTGAGGATCCCTGTAATTATTGACATTTCATGCTCCATGCTGCGAGGCACAAAAATGTCTATAACAATTGGATTCAAAGAAATCATGATGAGGCCTGGTGAAACACCCTAGGAGCTAGATCAGAGACTAAAGTGCCAGATCCATGAAGCTAGCATGAATCTTACAAGTGGGCAGCACCGCAAATGGTTTGTAGCTTTGCTCTTGCCCCACCTAAGGGTTGCTTTATCATAGCAAAATATTGGGACCCGAGCGAAAGCCCTCGAAATTGCTATGTGTTTGCATGAGACACCTATTGAAGATGTTGCTTTGAGAGTTCAACAGATTCACATGGAGTTGTAGAATCTTTGCCTAGATTTCCAAAGTCTGAAGAAAGATAGAGCGGATCGGCCGTGTCTGAAATATGAGCCAGGGACATGATAAAGATCACTGCCTTGTCTTCGCAAATTATGTTGTAGGAGGAGGGCCAATTCCTTTGAGGCTAGAAGCTCAAGTAGGGCCAAGTATAGGGCCCACACTATGGTGTATTATCTCTCAGGTAGCTGGAAAAAAATGTAATAGACAATTTCCACATGTTGCAGAAATTTGTACAGACACTGCAACAATTCTTCTACAACTTGTACAAATTGGTGAGCCATGATGAGCGTAACTACCGTAGCTATGAGCTGATGATATCCTCTGTGCTCTCCCCCAATGCCTTAATATCAGGTGCGCGGAGGATATCAGGGGCACGGACAAGGCCAAGGAGGAGGAGGACCTGGTAGAGGTTGGGGACAAGTTATTTGTTACAATTGTGGAGTGCCAGGACACTACGTACATGAGTTTATGAGCCCAACACACCTTTCATGTCGATACTGTACTCAGTTTGATCATGCGATAGAAGACTGCTTTGTATTGATAGCTAAGATGTAGGAGAAGAGGGTGCAATCTCAAAAACCTACCCAGAACCTACATATGATGAGGGTTGAACCTCGTGAAGAAGATCGTAATGTAAATATCGTGCTGCAAAGTGGAATTATGATTGGTGAGGATAAAGGAAAATAACTTGAAGAAAGTGAATGGGTCTGCAAAGCTTCAGAAAAATAGGTTGGGTTTGATTTAGAGTGCACGAAAGGAAGAAAATCTTCGTTGAAGCTTCTACCTCAGGAAGTCGGGATAAGTTGTATGAAGAAATGGACCCCTCCATGCTTACTACATTCTTAGAAACTGGTATGAAGCTGTTATGTGATAGCAAGGCCATGAATGGACTATAGGAGTTGATAAGTAAATGTGTCGGTAAAGAAAATGCTCTTGAAGGACCTCGCGTAGTCAGAAAAATTGGTAAGCATAAGGAAAGAACTAGGCGTGAGATGAGGCTCACCACGCAAATAGGAGAATATGAAATGGACCAAGTTATTTTGGATCTTGGGTCAGATGCGAATGTTTTGCCTAAACAGACATGGGAGAGGATGGGGAGACCTACACTGCAGTGGTCTCCGATTCAATTTAGAATGGAAAATCAATAGAAGATTATCCCCATGGGAAGTTTGTAGGGAGTGACAGTAGATATTGAAGGCATAAGCACGTTGGCCGATTTTGAAGTGATAGAGATCATGGATGACAGAAACCCATACCCCACACTCCTTGGGATCGATTGGGATATCGATATGAATGGGTTGATCAATCTGAAGAAGTGAACAATGTCATTTGAAAGAAAATCTCTCTACATGGTAGTACCTTTGGACCCTGCAAAAAGACTGCACTATACTAAATCGGTCCGCAATTATGAGCAAAGTGACAATGATCTGGACCAGATCTATAAAATAACAACACGAGATCAAGATTGGGTTAATCTGATAGTTGGTGGATGCATTGCATGGGACCGCTAAAGTTCTTGTACATCAGATTCAAATGAAGAGCTAGAGCACTAGAAGAATAGGTTGCATGAAGTATCTACACTACGCTGTAACATGATGACTAAATTGTTGCATTGTGTATAGTCGGAGGTTAGGATTTTGCCTTATTATGATGGTCTAACTAACGTAGATAAATTTTTGGATGCATTTGAAAGGGAAGTGCTTGAGAAGCATCAGTTCCAAGCACTGGATTTGGCACTACGTGCTATGCTCGTAAGATGGTGGGGTACGCATAAAGACAATTTTGAGGGATGGTGCAAATAAAAAAAATGATGCGGTTGTAGTTTGGTCACCCAAAAGTGTGCTAATAGAGAAATATGATGGGAGGAATGATGAGTGGGTGCATTTATTCTGTCACACTTTGCATGTAATACCAATGAATTGGTACCTAGAAACAGAGCTCCGCCATGGCACTGAAGAGTGGGACATTTTGAGACAAGGATTCTTGATGACATTAAGCTTGAAGATGGATTCAAATGTATTGATGAAGTGTTGCAGGAGGTCAAGGAAGCGATATTCAGAATACCGCAGTATCCTTTGGACTTGATTCGCCATGTGCTGGAGTGCTATAATGTTCTTGTTAAAGAAGAAGAGGGGGATCCAAGGAACATTAATATCCCAGGGGAAGAAGGTCACCGTGAAGTTGAGGGACCACAAATAGAGAATCTAGATATCAATGCGCCACTAAAGACTAGACAGGTAAATATTGGCACAGAGGCGAAACCAATGTTTGCGAAGATAGGGGATTACTGGGGTGATGCTATGGTGGATAAGGTCGCTGAGTTGCTCCGTGAATATCAGGATTTGTTTCCCATAAAATTTTCAGACTTAAAAGGCATCATCGTTGGTTTGGGAGTAATGAAAATAACTTTAAAACCAGATGTGAAGCTAGTTAAGCAGAGACCATAACGCCTTAATCCCAAATACAAGGAAAAGGTCTGTCTGGAGTTGGACAAGATTCTTACAGCAGGTATTATTGAACGGTGGAGGAATCTAATTGGGTGAGTCCAATGGTAGTTTAGGAAAAGAAGAAAAAGGATGAAATTAGGATTTGCGTAGATCTCAGGAAGCTCAACGATGCCTACGTTCATGACCCTTTTCCAACTCCGTTCACAAATGAAGTATTGGATAATGTTGGAAGACATGAAGCATATTCGTTCACTAATGGGTTCTCTGGGTACCATCAGATAAAGGTCGTGCTAGAAGACAGGAGTAAGATGACCTTCGTGACTGAGTGGGGATACTTTCAATATAGGGTAATGCCTTTTGGGCTAAAATATGCGTTGGCGATCTTCTCACGTGTAGTCATCGCGGCGTTCAAAGAATTCATTCACAATTTTTTGGAGGTATACTTTGATGTTTGGGCAGTGTTTGGACTGGTAAAGTGCCATGTAGCTAGTTTTTGATTGATGTTGGATACATGCCAAAGGTATCAGATCGCGCTAAACTTGAAGAAATGCTTATTTTTCATCCCTTTCAGAATCTTGCTGGGTCATGTGGTATGCAGACAAGGATTAATGGTGGACCCTGCTAAGATCATAGTTATAATTAATTTGGAGGTGCCAAGAAGTGTTAAACAGTTGTGCACAACACTGGGTCATACTGGATACTATCGGAAGTTCATTAAAAGTTATGCCCAGATTACCACGCCGATGGAAAAGCTACTAAAGAAGGATGCTACATTCTGTTGGGATGAAGAATGTCAGTGGAGTCTAGATGTATTGAAGGAGAAAATGGTCACCGCGTTGATCCTAGTCTTCCCAGATTGGAAGAAGGAATTTCATGTGCATGTGGATGCTTCATGTATCACACTGGTAGTAGTGCTGACACAAGCTAGTGAAGGGGAATTGGATCACCCTATAGCATTTGCAAGTAGGAAGTTGTCTAAGGCTAAAAATAATTATTCAATGATAGAGTGTGAATGGTTGGCTATGGTGTATGCACTCCATAAGTTTAGACATTACCTACTAGGCAGACACTTTAAGATGTATACAGACCATTCAAGACTGAAGTACCTAGTCAACAAGCCTGTGCTACGGGGGAAAATATGAAAATGGTTACTTTTGTTTCAGGAGTATGATTACAATGTAATTTTGAAGCCAGGGTGATTGAATGCAGGGCCAGATCATATGTCACACATTGAAACAGGAGAGGAGCCTACCAATTTAGAAGAAGGGATGCCTGACACATAACTCTTTGTGGTGCGCATAACAGATAATCACTTTGTAGACATTATCCACTTCCTGACTATGGGAACGGCTCTAGAAGGATACACGAATCAACAAAAGAAGGAATTGGTGGTGCACATGGTATAATTTTCTGTTATTGCAGGCCACTTGTATAAGATGGGATTGGATGAGATACTGTGACACTATGTGCTTGATTCTAAATGAAATAGTATCCTAGTTGAAGCTCATGGAGGGGTTGTAGGAGGCCATCATGCAAGAAAAGAAACAACACAGAAGATTTTATGCGTTGGGTTATGTTGGTCAATGTTGCATAAGGATTCCAAATCATATTGTAGGGTGTGTGATGCATGTCAGAGAACCAACAGGCCATCGTGGAGGGATGAGTTGCCTTTGAATCCACAGGAATTATTGCAGCCATTTTATAAAAATGGCAATTGATTTTGTAGGACCGATTCAGCCTCGAGAAAGAAGACGGGTGTGCGTATATCATCACCACGAACATGTATATGACCAGATGGGTGGAGGCATAGCCCGTAAAGGACTGTATAGGGGCAACATCAATGAAGTTATTATTTTGAATATGTGTTGAACAGGTTTGGTTTCCCAAAGATTTTGATGATTGATCGCAGTATGCATTTCCTCAATGAAATGATCAACGCGCTGATAGAAGAATTCCAAGTTTATCATCAAAAGAATATACCATATCATCCATAGGCCAATGGGATGGTTGAAGCATTTAATAAGATATTTGAGAATGCACTGACAAAGGTTTTCAATGTGTAGAGGAATGATTGGGACATGCACATACCAACAATATTATGGGCTTACAGAACTACTTGTAAGAAGCTTACTGGTCAAACACCTTAAGGCTGGTCTATGGCATAGAGGCTATGATGCCCATGGAGTACATTGTGCCTAGTCTATGCATAGTGGAATTCATAGGAATGGTGGACCGTGGAGCCTTAGAAGAGTGGCTCGCACATATAGTAGAGCTCGAGGAAGATAGATTTTTGGTTGGATTCCATTAGCAGGTTTAGAAGGAACGCGAAAAGGCATGGCATGATCGGCACATCAAACTATGCATCATCAAGGTAAATGATTTAGTTTTATTATATGACAGTAAGTTTGATAATTTTCCAGGAAAATTTTAGATGCATTGGCTGGGGCCATATGTTATCAAAGAGATTACCGATGGTGGAGCAGTTCAGCTTGTGAAATTGAATGGAGATCCATTTCTGAGAAAGGTAAATGGAAGCCAATTAAATCCCTACACTGGGGATCCTGCCCGATGACTACAGGATGGTAGCGCAACCTTATTGCTCTAGGAAGCTGCAAGGAGGAATGAGACTATAAAATACATTGCCCGATGTGTAGCGCTGCGCAACAGGGGCTCTACGTGAAACAAGAGGGTGTGACAGTACAGAAGAAGCGTGAAGGGATCTATGCTATAGGAGGAGAGATTGTGCAATGCAACCAGAAAGTGACCGTTATCGTCACTGTTCATGATTCGGCAGTGAGAAGATGGTTGAGGAGCAGGGGGCCAACATTTAAAGTCGAATTTAAGAGTGAAATCTTTGGAAGTCTACCACCAATCTAGCATTTATGGATGGATTTTGGGGGGAACGATCGAATTTGAATTTGAATTCACCTATAAATTACGCGTGGCCATCTAGTGAAGAATGCTTTGCATTCTAAGAATTTATGTGTTGAGTTGTCGAGTGTGTATGAATCCTCAATTTTACGTGGATTTAGTCGCTGCTTTTGTATTTGAGAAGTTACCTGCATACACCCAACAGTTTATCCACAACACAATATCCACACCAGCAAAGACTGCTAGTACTGGGGGAGCTATCACCTCTGAGGGACCTGCTCTAGAAGTGATAAGTATGGGGTTTCCAGCTGCAGTGCCAAGGTCGCATAGGCTGAAGCCTACACCGGTAAAGGAGGTCCCCAAGCCTAAGAAGGAAAAGCAAAAGAAGTTGGTGCTAGTGCGCGAGTCACTGAGGAAACATGCAGCTACCCAGGTGTTTGGTCAATTTAGCATCCTAAATTGCTCTACATAAATTATCAATCCGGGTATTGTAAACTGATGAAGTGTAGTGCACTATTTGTGCTAGGTAACCCTTCTTACTTCATTGTTTTATGTTGATTTGGGGGTTTTTGGTCTTTTAATTCCTAATGATTTACAATGTAAATTATCAAAACTAAATCTAACTTTCTTAAACACTGCTCAAAATCTAAAAATGAAAATAGAGCTAAGAAAGAAATGAAAACAGAGCTAAGAAAGATATGGAAACAAAGCTAAGAAAGAAATGAAAACAAAGTTTCTATTCTTATTTTACCATTATTTCCAAATCATGAATTAAAACTGAAAGTGAAATTTGCAATTGATGTCTAACTAATTACAGAAATAAAACTAAATGAAATACTTGGTTACTCTACCTATCAATTTTGGGAGAAATCCTCCTTGGGATGACATTTAAGTAATTTTGTACTTCATTAATATAAAAGAAAGTAAATACAAAGATGTAGAAATAACTCATTGCATAGATGAAATGTTCAACCACTTAGTTAAGGATGAATTATCAACTTGAAGGGTTTTCCATAAACATTCATTAACACCATGAGTTAGTATTTTAAACTAAAAATGAAATGGAAAAGATAGTAAATGACACTGATTAGTTTAATTGAGAATTTAAACTAGCAAAACAGTGAATGAAGTAAACTATCCAACAATGTATCCTTATCATTCTTCAATCCTACTCTCATCCTGAAACAAGGTTAGTTTTTAATTGAAGAAACAAGATTACACTATTGAGTTCTATCTTCTAAACTACTGATAAAAACTAAAAATAAATCAAGCTAATGGAAACTACTCTAAATTATAAACACTTTTAGTAAGAAAATGATTATAATTACTATTTTAGAAAGAAAATGATGAATCTACAGTTAACAAGAAGAAGAAAAATAAATAAAATGAAACCTTCTTCAGTGCAGGGGCCCTCTGCAACTAATTAGGCTACGCTTGCTCAATCAACTCCAAGAAAACTCCTTCAGATGTTCATAAAAACATGCGGTCTTCTCATATTAAAACAGGGACACAAAACGCCAAAAAATTACAGAGTCTAGAACTTCGATTTCACATTAAAACTATTACTAACTTCTTTAGTCCCTTACATAGGTATTTATAAGAAAAATCATATAACTGTTTGTGGAGAAAAGCATGCTACAACCAAACACGTAGAAGACAGATATGCAGAATTTCTTCCTCGACTGCTGGAGAAATAAATCCAAGACATGGTGGCTGTTGGATTCATTTGTACAAGTGGCTATTGGAGTCTGTAGGTACAGGTAGTTTCTCCGGATAACGCTTCCCATCACTGTGAAACGCATTAATTAACCATGAAATAGAGTCCTGTTACCCTTGGTCTCTTTGTGTTTGACTTATCGATTGACCATAGTCTTATGCCATCTTCTTTGTTGACTTAGGCTGAATGAATAGGACAGGGTCCATGTCATGATGATTCCAAATCTACCCATGTGACTAGTTTCTCCCTCTGACACCAGGTAGCTGCAGAACAGTCGGTTAGCTATAGAATACGCTGCGTTCCGTAGCTAATATACAAAAATTTATTCAAACAACAAAACATAAAAATCATAACATGTAAATCACTAAATGTCCTCCTCAAGATAATATATAGCAATTATTAATGATGAGAATGCATCTTTCTTATGGAAAAACAAAGAAAAGGAATGAGAAGTGTTGCTAGGGAAAGAGTAATTTTGAGGCTCAACACCAGGCCCAGAGGAAAGAAAAGCTGAGCGCAAATGAGAAGGGGAAGATGGTAGATCTAGAGGTTGAGGAGGGTGTGGAAGATATCGACATTGACGGTGTGGACCCTATTTCTAAGCTACCGGAGTATATCCCTCCGTGCAAGGGAAAAGTGAAGGTCCTGAAGGACCTAGATGTAGCATAGTTCCTCCTCCACACACCCCTGCTACTGGAGAGCATCACCTTTGAAGGTCCGCGCTTGGCACAGATCCCACACTTAAATCTCAAAAACTCGGATTTGGTGGACCATGAGTGGTTCCCCCACCTTGATACTAACACCTTCATGTAGAGGGTGTTCTACAAATAATATGGTGTCACCGCGTTGGACCCTGTCGAATGGATTCTTGGAGTAAACAAGTCAAGTTTGTTGAACTTGTTGTCAGTGCTACACTACCATCGCTCAAATATAAACCTGATTGTCATTAAGAAGTTTTTGTGCCTAGTGCATGACGGGTGCTTGTGGCTAAACGCATCGATCCCCATCACTAATATGCTGATCCATTAGATCATGCTATTTCCACATTCAGGATTGAATCCAGCCAAGGCGTTTAGCGGAAAGACAAGTGAGCGTGACCTCGCTGAGAAGATGAAGGACAAGTTTAAACTTGTGAAGAAGTCACACGGATACTTGACTATTTCCATTACTGACCCCGCGGTAAAGATTTCCATGCAGATTCTAGTTGGTAAGATTATGAGGAAGTGCCATGCGGAAGAGGTGCCGACACCAGTGGTTTCATTGGCAGCATAGTGCGCGGAGCACGTACAGTTCAACTGGGCACACTAATTGTGTAGTGAGTTCCTCGTGAACTATAGAGAGGCACATAATGACACTAAGGCATTCCAATATTCATGGATGATTCTCTCGATAGTGCTCGTTGTGTGGGATTTACTGGAGGACAACCAATTTCCTTTGGTGGAGAAGAGAAGGCTTTATCGGAAGCTGCCAAGCTTGCATCTCTCTAGGCCACCAAAGATGTTGCACGGGTCATAGAGAGCAAAGTATTTTGGTGCTAATGGAGGTGAGCATTCGCATGAACATCAAACAGAAGCTGCGGTTGTCACCAACCGTCTTTGAGAACCTTTCGGGGTACATGAAGTTCAATGCAAACTTCCACCATGTCTATAGTTGGGTGCCTTAGGAAGAAATAGTTTGACCTACCATACCTTGCTACAGATGATGCTATTGAAGAAGTCATCAAGTGTTGGCCAATAGAGTGGCATTCTCCTTCTGACCTGGCCACAAGGACTAGCAACTCCATGGAGAAGAAGAAAAAGGAAGCAACCAAGCAGAAGTTTCAGCACTTGGCTGAAAAGAGGAAGAAAGAGGCCAAGGAAAAGGCCCCAGTAGAAGCGGAGCACGCCGAGAAGGAACAGGCAGAGAAGGAAGAGCGTGGATCTGAAAGAAGTCAAAAGTCTCCTTTGTCCCAAAGGGAGGAGGAAGAGTGGTCAGAGAAGGGAAGTAGTGAGTATCAGGAAAGCAATCCCTTCTAAATAAAGCGGTATAGGGAGCAGGAAAAGGAAGGACCGCAAAAGAAGATGAAAGCCACCAAGTCATCGCTAGATCTGATTACTTTGACGAATGGCGACTTGGATGAAATTGGAGACAAGGCATAGGATACTACTGTAGAACTACTGTAGCAGTTTGAGAAACAACAAAAGAAGGCACTGAGCATCATCCAGATGGGTCTGCGCAAGTTGCATATCCAGACAACAAGAATTCAGGCAGGTGCAGAACATAGCAGCGTGACATCAACCAGTTTGGCACCAGGGACCACTCAAGCAGTAGAGATGGTTCGGTCATTGAATCTCCAGGAAGTTGTGCTACCTGATGGAGCTTTGAGTGTGGAGGTAGCCACTGACAAGACTATTGTAAGCCCTTTGAAGAATATTGGCCTTAACTTGGCCACGCTCCCTAGCGAGTTTCTTCACACACTGTAGGCAGGTGTGATAGCAGAGGTTAAGGCCCGGGAACAACATGTGCTAAGCCTGATCTACAAGTACAAAGTAAACAATGAACATATTTTCATGGAGAAATCAATAGTGCTGGAGGCCCAGAAGAAAGTTCAGGAGCAGAATGACCAACTTGCAGCTGTAGTAGCTGAGGCATGCAGAACAGTCCCTGAACTGCATATCCCAGAGGAAGAGTCATTGGAGGCAAATATCAGGAAGTTGGTTGTAGGTGTGCATGATGCAAACATGAAAGTGGCCAAGGTTTAGTTTGAATTTAACTTGAAAATCACAGAGTTAGAGTTGAAGTCACAACCTTCAACCCTGCTAGAGGTCAGAGAACAGCACACAACCGCTGTGAAGGATGGAGTCGCAGCAGTGGATGTCGCGATGGTGGATTGCACTGCGCTCTTTGAGCAGTCCATGGAGGTAGTCACGGCTCTGTAGGAAGATCCTAACCTATATAGGTTAAACACAAAGGCCTGTGAATTGTAGCAGTGGTATGATGAAGTGAGAGAAACGATGCTCACCATCGCTATAGCACAATGATTGGCCAAACTGCATGAGGTGAAATAGTTGCTCGGATAGGTGGAAGCAGGGTAGAGGAAGGAGGCAGTCATCAAGGCCAGATTTGGGCCTTGGCTAGATGAGGCCTATATTATCCCGCCAACATTTAGGGGAAGTTAGCAAGCGTATAGAGCACGCAGAAGAAAATCAAGGAAGACAACACAGGACCAACAACAGAGAAGCCGGTGGAGCATATCAAATAGGTAGCCACGCAAAGCACAGCTGAGGTAGAAATGGCACAAGTAGAGTTGGGAGGTCTCCACAATAAGATCTTCATGCCAACAGAGTGACTCAAGGACGAGTTACGTTATTTTTGTTGGGGGCCTGTTCGGACAGGGCCCCCTAAGGTCAATTTTGGGGCTAAAGCCCAAGTTTTTGGGCAAAAAGCCCAAGTTTTGTTGTATAAAATGTAAATTTCTCTACAAGTTGTGGTCATGGAGCACGTAGATAGTAAAGTGTCGTAAAGGGTTTCACCCTTCTTTTATATAAGATATGTCGGCTTTTATAGATCTACCCATGGTCCACAGACTATGGGATTGTATAAGCAGGAGAGTCTTAAAGAGTCTTTGGCATGACAATGATCAATGATGAAGATGAATGTAATGGGTTAGTAGGAAGAAAATCGAAGAAGTCTTAGAGTAGAAGAGAGGCTTTGCAGCTGTGTGCATAGAGGCCTAGAGTAGAATCCACAACTAAGTGCGCAGACCCCTATAGTTGACTGCGCAGGGAAGTCTTGAGTCTATAAGTAGAACTAAAGTACTAATAAAGAGATTATTCAAGAAATTCTTGTGCTTTTCTATTTACTTTTGTTATGAATGAATACATTATAATGATATGATGAATGATGGATTTATGAATTAATACAGTATTGATGCGTGACTTTAGATGATTTATATTGTCATATGAATGCAAGTAATAGTAACTGTTTACGCGAAGCATATCTTATTACATGTTAAAGTTCTCAATGCTTAAGACGATCTGGGTAAAACATGGGATTAGGACTAATCACAAAGGCATGAAGGAAGTTTATAGACCTGTTTAGGGTCCATGAAAGATAGTCATGAATGTTTGCGGAGGTATAGAAGCTTATTAAGGGAAGTTATATCGATAAGCCCTAAAGGCTTATTGATCTGTGTGAAGGTAGATTTAGGGTATAAAATGACATTACGCTAATCTCTCGGTGCGGAAACTTGGTTCCAGCACCCCCCCATACTGCTTCGGGTGAGACTTTAGTGCGCACTCCATGGATTGATGACGAAAGGGCCAGTAGTGTAGGGATTTATTTGGCAAAACTAACTCTGAACCTGGGTTAGGACCCACTAAGCCAAGGCCATGGGAGAATATTTAATGAATAGTTAAATGCTTTCCATTCCAATGGGTGGTGTTGATGTTGTACTAGGAGTCCAATGGCTACAATCTTTGGGTACGATAGCTTTTAATTTTCAAGAACTTTCCTTGAAATTTTTTTGGGAAGGAAAGGAAGTTGAATTAAGGAGTGTTGCAGTGAAACTAGGAAAGACAATCAACTCTAACAACATGAAAAAGATTCTAAAGAAAGAATAACAGGGTGTAATTTCCCAATTATGTTCACTAGATGTTCCCACATCGAAATCATCTATTTCTCCAGATCTCCAAAAACTTTTTGACAATCATTCCAAGGTATTTTAGACTCCCAAAGGCCTCCCACCTATTCATGATCATGATCATTCTATTCATTTGATTCCAGGAATTTTTCCCCCAAACATTAGGCCTTAT
Organism: Pinus tabuliformis; assembly: GCA_031772625.1. Lineage (NCBI taxonomy): Eukaryota > Viridiplantae > Streptophyta > Pinopsida > Pinales > Pinaceae > Pinus > Pinus tabuliformis. The sequence goes on along the minus strand of CM062805.1, from coordinate 1,182,630,431 downwards.
AGATATCCATGTGCCCAAAAGAGTGAAATTGAATGTATGGTTGCAGAAATGCTAGAGGTTGGTATCATTCAACCTAGTCAAATTTCTTTCTCTACTCCAGTGGTATTTTTCACAAGAAGAATGGATCATGGCAGATGTGTCAGGATTATAGGGAGGTCAACAATCTTACTATTAAAGATAAATTTCACATTCCTGTCATTGATGAATTATTAGATGAATTACATGGAGCAGTTTACTTCACCATGTTGGATATTCATTCAGGATATCATAATTTTAGAATGAAGATTGAAGACATTCCAAAAACAACATTTAGAACTCATGAGGGTCATTATAAATTTTTGGTCATGCCTTTTGGCCTTACCAATGCACCTTCTACATTTCAAGGTTTGATGAATTCCATTTTCAAACCTCCTTAGAAAATTTGTGTTTGTATTTTTTGATGATATACTAATCTACAGCAAGTCCTGGAAGGATCATGTTCAACATTTTGATAGGGTGCTCAAACTATTGGAGGAGAAACAATTATATGCAAAAACATCCAAATGTTTCTTTGGAGTACAAGAGGTGGAATATTTGGATCATATTGTATCTCATGAAGGTGTTAAGGTATACCCTAGCAAAATTAAAGCCATTAAGGAATGGAAAATTAAAGCATTTGTGAGGATTTCTCGGGTTGATAGGGTATTATCACAAGTTTGTTTAGAATTATGGGAGAATAGCAGCACCTCTAACAACATTACTAATGAAAGATGTATTTTCTTGGACTCCAGAAACAATGAAGGCCTTTGAACATCTTAAAGAGGAAATGTGCCAAGCACTGGTCTTAGCTACGCTAGATTTCACAAAAACCTTTATTATGGAATGTGATGCCTTAGGAAATGGAATTGGTGTTGTTTAAATGCAAGAAGAAAGACCCATTTCTTACGAAATTCATCCAATCAAAGGAAAGTATTTACACAAAGCTATTTATGAGAAGGGAATGTTGGCAATACTACATGCACTTAAGAAATGGTGACCTAATGGGAAGACACTTCAAGGTAAAAACGAATCATGATAGTGTTAAATACTTTTTAGAACGAATATTGTCTTTAGAAGAATGACAAAAATGGGTCACAAAGATGTTGGGTTATGACTTTGAAGTCATCTACAAAAAGGGAAGAAAATTGTTGTTGCATATGCAATCTCAAGAAAGGATGAGGATTTTGAAGCATTGTTTTGTGCCATTTCTATTATCCAACTAGATTGGATAAACAAAGCAAGGGATGAATGGAAGAATGATGAAGAAGTGTGGGCACTCATTCAAAATTTGCAGAAGATCCCAGTTCAAGCAATATTGTCAGAACATGACGAGGAAGGAAAAATCATATTGGAACCTGAAGCAGTCATAGAAACAAGAAATTGACAGCTACGAAATCTATCAATTTCAGAGTATATATTAAAGTGGAAGAACTTACCTATTTAATATTCCACATGGGAGGATGATAATTTTGTATAGAAGCAGCGAAAACAACTCAAGCATTTAGGACAATACTTTTTGAAGGAGAGGGGCATGTTAGGTCCCTATACTACTAGTGTAACCCCTTATTGTTATTAATGCAACCCCATTATTGTATTATTGTGCCCATATAGTCCCCATGTTGTTATTATTGTGCCCCATAGAAGCCCAATATTGTTATTTTTGTGACCCTACAATATTATTGTTATGTAGGCTCTAATTTTATTGGGACCCCTTAGACTCCTATATATAGAAAGGAGGTTTTGTCATTTGTATCATCTAGGAATTGTTCATTTGTGTAATGTTGTTGGGTTAGTGGGTCCTGATCCATGTTTAGAGTTAATTTTTCCAAACAAATCGCTACACTACTGGCCCTTTTGGCATCAACCCGTGGAGCATGGACTGAAGTCTCACCCGAAGCAGTATGGAGGGATGTTGGAACCAAGTTTCTAGACCCAAAGATTATTTTAATGTCATTTTATTCCCTAAACCTACCTTTGCGTAGATCAATAAGACGTTAAGGCTTATTGATATAACATCCCTTAATCAGATTCTATACCTTCATGAACAGTCACGACTGTTCATGGACCCTAAACAGGTGAATCAACCACTTATGCGCCTTTGTGATTACTCCTAATTCCGTATTTACCCAGGTCGGCTTAAGTGTTCTATAACTTTAACATGCAACAAGATATTCTTTGTGTAAATAGTTATTATTACTTGCATCCATATATCAATATAAATAATTTAAAATCACGCATCAATACAGTAGTAATTCATAAACCCATCATTCATCATAGCATAATAGTGCATTCATTCATAACAAAAGGAAATAGATAAACACAAGAATTTATGGGATAATCTCTTTATTAATACTTCAGTTTTTCTTACAGACTCAAGACTTCCCTGTGCACTTAGCTGTAGGGTTCTGCACACTCAGTTGTGGACTCTACTCTAGGCCTCTGTGCACACAGCTGCAGAGCCTCTTTTTTACTCTAAGACTTCCTCGCTCTTTCTTCTACTGACCCATTACATTCATCTTCATTGATATCTAATTTCTCTTAGACTCTCTAAGACTCTCCTTTTTATACAATCCCATGGTCCACAGACCATGGGTAGATCTATACAAGCTGACACTTTACTATCTACGTGCTCCGCAACCAAAACTTGTAGAGACTTTACATTTTTTACAACAAAACTTGGGCTTTAACCCCAAAATTGACCCTAGGGGACCTTGTCCTAACTGCCCCCAACATAAATATTGTGACTCGCCCCTGAGTCACTCTGCTGGTGCAGAGATCTTACTACAAAGACCTCCCAACTCTACTTGTGCTACGACTACCTCAGTCGCGCTTTGCGTGGCTCCCTACTTGATCTTCTCCACCAGCTGCTCTGTTGTTGGTCCTGCACTGTCTTCCTGGATCTTATGTTGCGTTGTCTATAGGCCTGCCAACTTCTCCTCAATGATGGAAGATATAACATAGGCCTCATCTAGCCAAGGACCCAATTTGGCCTTGAGGACCGCCTCTTTCCTTTGCACTGCCTCCACCTGTTTGAGCAACTGTTTTTCCTCATGCAGCTTGGCCAATCGCTGTGATGTAGTGATGATGTGCGCCATTTATCTTGCTTCATCATACCACTACTGCAATTCATGGGCTTCTATGTTTAACCTCTGCATGTTAGGATCTTCCTACAATTTCATGACTACCTCCATGGATTGCTCAAAGAGCGCGGTGCAATCCACCACCACGACATATACTATTGTGACTCCATCCTTTATAGCTGCTTCATGCTGTTATCAAAACTTTGGTGGAGTTGAAGGTTGTGAATTCAACTCGAGCTCTGTTATCTTTAGGTTCAGTTCAAACTGAACCTTGGCCACTTCCATCTTCGCATCACGCACACCTGCAGCCAACTTTCTGATCCTTGCATCCATTGGGCTTCCTCCGGGATATGCAGTTAAGGGAATGTTCTACATGCCTCGGCCACCACAGCTGCAGTTTGTTCATTTTGCATTTGAACTTTCTTTCATGCTTCCAGCACTGTTGTTTTCTCCATGAACATATGTTCGTTGTTGACCTTATACTCACTGGTCATGCTTAGTGTGCTCTCCTCTCAGGCCTTAATCTCTGTGATCACACCTGCTTGCAATGTGAAGGAACCATTTGTTGGCATAGTGGGTCTTGACCCAGGTTCATAGTTAAGTTTTCCAAACATGGAATCCCCCCAAGGCATGTTTTGGGGCTTAAAGCCCAAGTTTTGACCAAATCCTTTTGTAAAAGCTCTGTGAATGCGGGTGCATAGTGCGAAATCATAATAGAGTCATAGGGTTGTCTGCCCTAGTTTGTGTAATGTAATGTTGGCTAGATGGACCTAACCATGGTCCGCGGACCATGGGATTGTATAAATAGAGCGAGGCTCCAAGTGTATAGAATAATGAATAGGATAAGAGGATGATAAGTCTAAGTGATTGAGTCGAAGTGTGTCTTTGGGTCGTAGAAGAGGAAAAGGCTCTGCAGCTGAGTGCGCAGACCCCTGCAGCTGAGTGCATAGGGCAGGTTGAGTCTGTAACCATTGGAAGAATCAATAAAGAGAAGTTTAACATATTTCTGTGTATCTTTTCCTGTTTTAATGTATGATTGGGTATAATTTTCAAGTATACTATTTATTTGTTGCGCAAACCCATATGAATTCTTTGTATAAATAAATATAATGTAAGAGATCCAAGTATGCGAAGATAATTAACTTGTATAAGAAGATAAGTAAGATATCGAGTAATAGCTAGAGTATTGCTCTAGCAGCATGGAAGCTCCACATCCCCTGGTTAGGGCTCTGTGAAGGCAGTAAGGAACAGGGAAGTGCGAAGTGACCTGTGCACAGGGACGCACAGATGGACCAGTCAAACCTCTCAGACATCTCAAGGGTGTGGAAAATTGGTTCTAGCACCTTCCCATACTACTTCAGGTGAGAACTCATTTCGTGTTCTGTGGACTGTTGCCAAAAGGGCCAATAGTACAGGGATTTTTTTGGCTAATTAACTCCGAACCTAGGTCAGGCCCCAACAAGCCAACAAATGGTTTCATTTCTAGGATCGGGATCTGCATAGAGATGTCTGATGTTGTCCCACTGGAGTTCGAGAAAGAAAGGAATTGAAGATTGGTTGGATAGGAAGATTCACGAGTTTGTAGCACAAAAAAATAGGAATCCGCGACTATCAAAGGAAGAGTGGTTATACTGCTACTTATATACAGAAATCCATGAAATTTTCTTCACATCCTTCCCCAATAAGTTATACGAGTGGATCGCGAAGCTAGCAGATATCCAAGGAAGGCGTAAACTCGATAGAACAATTGGGTGGACTCCAGAATTGGTGCACAGACTGGAAGCATCATAAGATAAGATCGCGCGCATTATCGAACACTGGCTCGATCGAATCGTAGGTGGATTCATCACCAAATTCGAGGTAGATACTTCAGTCAGCTATAGTGAGGCAGAACGATGCTTCCTCATAGGACCACGAGGTAAGTACATTAAATATTTGAACACTTGGATTAAAATTCTACTGTGTTAAAAATGGGTTATTCAAATAAATTGATGTTTGGGGCTATGTGAAGTGGGAGAATCTACAGAAATGAAGGTAGCACAAAACTAGAAGCTAGCGCCTTGATTTCACCTCTGCGAGGGGGTGAAGAAGACCTTGTGAAGGTCTCGCCAAGAAGTACGATCAATCTGATATGGCAAAGAATTCTGCGCATTCCACCCCCACCCACACCATTTCCAGTTTCATCGTCTTCACCCCTATCTTCGCCCATACCACCTCCACCACCACCACGAAGCAGTATGGCAAGTGTGATAAAGCTACCAATGTTCAAGGGAGTAGGGAATGAAGATCTAGACAAATTTTGGTTCATGATAAAAGTTGTATGGGAAGCAAAGGGAGTCATGGATGACAATATAAAGAAGGCAACATTGGTCACCACTCTGCAGGATCGCATGATGACCTGGTACATTAAGAATTCCAATGACAATCCGAATGCACTGATCACAGATATCCAAGCTGCACTAAATAAAGAATTTAGTAGGTCAAAATCAAAGTCACAATCAATCATCGAGTTCAAGGAAATCACAATGCTACCAGGCGAGACCCCTTGGGAGTTGGATCAAAGACTGAAGTGCACAATTTGTGAAGCTAACATGATGTTAATAGATGGGCAACATCGTGAATGGTTTGTAGCATCTTTAACACTGCATCTACAAAATGAGTTGTCACAACAGAGGCTAACCACTCAGGCCAAGGCCTTGGAGGTCGTGATGAGATTTCATGAGACCCTAATACAAGATACCAACCTAGGAGTTAAGTAGATTCACGTGTAGTTCAAAACTTGTGCCTTGAGATGCAGAGTTTGAAACAAGACAGGACAACCTACCCAGAGATGCGCGATGAGTTATGGTGCGTAAAATGCAACGACCAAGGGCATGACAAGGACCACTGCCTAGTTTTCACAAATTACCTTGCGGGAGGAGGCCCAATGCCATTAAGACCAAAGGCACAAGTAGGACCAAGCGCGGCGCCTGCACTATGGTGCGTGATTTTTCAGATAGGAGGAAAGCATGCTACAGATAACTGCCTTCTATTACAGAAGTATACACAGAATTCATAGGAGTTGTTCTATAATTTTTGTAGGTCAGTAGGACATGATGAGCGCACCTATAGAAGTTATGAGCTAATGATGGATTGAACTCTTACCTACAGAGTTCAGGCCGAAACACGGCCCCTCGATCAAAATGCAGGAATGGCACACACTAGATTTCAGGGGCGCGGACGAGGCCGAGGTGGAGGTGGACCAAGAAGAGGTCGCGGATAGCTGATATGTTACAATTGCAGAGGGCCAGTGCATTATGCCCATGATTATATGAATCCAACACGACCATCATGCTTGTATTGTACGTTGTTTGATCATGAGATGAAGGATTGTCCCACACTGATAGTGAGGTTGCGCGATAAAGGAGCAGTCCATCCTCCCCCAACTCAGAACCTGGAAATGATGAGGTCTGAGCTGCGCGAGGAAGACCCTAATGTAAATAGCATGCTCCGAAGTGGAAATACGACAGGGGATGACAAAGGTAAGTAGCCTGAAGAAAGTACATGGGTTTGCAAGGCTCCAACGAAGGAACCAGAATTGGAGAGCGCTAAGGAGACCTTCATGGAAGCTAAGAGGAGCTTCGTTGATACCTCCACTTTAGGAAGTAAAGACATATTGGAGCCCAAAAATGGACCCATCAATGCTCACTACATTCTTGGAGACATGCATGAAGCTGCTACGTGACAACAAGGCTATAAAGAGGCTGCAAGAACTCATAACTAGATGTGCTGGGACCAGACCAGGAGAACTGCATGTAGTCCAGAAGTTCAGGAAGCACACAATGCAAATAGGAAGGGAGATGATATTGACTGTCTAGATTGGGGAATATGAGATGGACCAAGCGATTTTGGAACTAGGATTGGACACGAACGTCCTGCTAAAGTAGACATGGGAGCGCATGGGCAGGCCTACGCTGCAATGGTCTCCTATCCAACTGCGAATGGAGTGCCAAAAAAAAGATCCTACCTATGGGAAGATTGCATGAATCACAGTAGATATTGAAGGAGCAGGCATGCTAGCAGATTTCGAACTGATAGAGATTGTTGATGACAGCAATCCATACCCCATGCTATTGGGAATAGATTGGGCCACTGACATGAATGGAGTGATAAATCTAAAGAAGCGCAAGATGTTTTTGAGAAAAAGTCTCTACACGTAGTGGTACCTTTAGACCATGCAGAAAGATCTCACTACACAGATCTATTGCGTGACTATGACAGAGATGACGATATGGGCTGCATCTACAAGATAAATGCGCGGGAGCAAGACTAGGTAAATCCAACTACGGATGGCCAAATCTCATGGGAGCGTGAAAGCTCTTGCACATCAGATTTTGATGAGGAGATAGAACGATGGTAGAACTAATTAAATGAGGTAACCACGCTCAACTGTAACATGATGATGAGATCGTTGCACTGCATAGCAATAGAGGCAAGAGATCTTCCTACATATGATGGGTTAAGTGAGGTGGATGACTTCCTGAGAAAATTTGAAAGAGAAGTGTCAGAACAGCAACGCTTCGACCCTCTGAAATGGGTACTGCGTGCTACGCCTGCAAAGTGGTGGGGTACACACCAAAGAAGTTTTGAGGACTGGCATGAATGCAAAAGGATGATGTGCATGCGGTTTGGGAAGCCTTAGATGTGGTTAGAAGACAAATATGACAGATGGGATGGTCCACATGCACACTTCACAAAATGGACAAAGGTCTATGGGGAAGAGCGACAACTTGAGTGGGTGCACTTGTTCTATCATACCCTGGATATTATACCCATGAATTGGTATATAGAGATGGAGCTCCGCCATGGCACGAACAAATGGGATATCTTGCGCGAAGGATTCCTATTAACCTTCATGTTTGAGGATCATTGGTGGGATACTATTGATGATGCGCTACAAGAAGTAAAAGTGGTTATCTTTAAAATACCCCAGGAGCCAATGGAAGTGTTTCAACCTGAATGGGCGACCCAGCTGAGCTGCGCGCTGGAGTGTTACAACGTAAATATTGAAGAAGACGACAAAGATCCATGAAAAGTTAACATTCCAGAAACTGAAGGCTATCACGAGGTTCAAGGGCCATTGATTGAAGACCCTGATATAACCGCGCTGATAAAGACAAAGAAGGTAAAAATTGGTACAGAGGACGAACCGAAGTATGCAACGCTCGATGACTATTGGGATGACACGACAATGGATAATGTCGTTGAGTTACTCCACAAGTACCAAGACTTATTCCTGACCAAGATCACGAACTTAAAGGGGATCGTTGGTGATTTAGGAATGATGAAGATCACCCTAAAACCCGACGTGAAGCCGGTTAAGCAGAGGCCTTACCGCTTGAATCCGAAGTACAAGGAAAATGTCTGCGTAGAACTAGACAAAATGCTCACAGCTGGAATCATTGAGCCAGTGGAAGAATCCGACTGGGTAAGCCCTATGGTAGTGCAGGAGAAGAAGCAAAAGGGTGAGATAAGAATATGCATGGACCTCAGGAAATTGAATGATTCATGTGTGCACGACCCATTCCTGACCCCATTCATAGATGAAGTATTGGAAAATGTCGGCAGGCAAGAAGAACATTCTTTTACTGATGGGTTCTCAGGGTACCACCAGATCAAAATCGCGCATGAAGATAGGAGCACGACCACCTTTGCAACTGAGTGGGGCTGCTTTAAATATACCATTATGCCATTTGGGTTAAAGAATGCGTCGGACATCTTTTCACGCATTGTTGTTGCAGCATTCAAAGAATATATCCACAAATTCCTAGAGGTTTATCTGGATGATTGGACTATATTTGGATTGGTTAAGCACCATGTAGCAAGATTACGCTTGATTTTGGATACTTGCTGATGACACCAAATCAAGCTAAACCTCAAAATGTGTATGTTCCTCATTCCATTTGCGAACCTATTGGGACATGTGGTATGCAAACAGGGACTAATGGTAGACCCCACAAATATTGAAATAATTCTGAATTTGGAAGCACCGCGAAGTGTTAAACAGTTGCGCCCTACCCTGGGACATATGAGGTACTACAAGAAGTTCATCAAAAGCTATGCCCAGATCATCGTGCCAATGGAGAAACTATTGAAAAAGGATGTCATGTTCTACTATAATGATGATTACATGAAAAGCCTGGATGTACTAAAAGAGAAATTGGCGTCCGCTCCAATCCTACTCTTCCCAAAATGGGATGTGGAGTTTCATGTCCATGTTGATGCATCATGTATAGTGCTGGGAGAGGTGCTAACACAAGAGGGTGGAGAGGGCTTGGATTACCCTATCACGTTTGCGAGTCACAGGTTGTCTAAAGTATAAAATAACTATTCCACAACCGAACACGAGGGATTGGCTATGGTGTACGCGCTCCAAAAATACCGGCACTATTTGCTAGGATGACATTTCAAGATGTAGACAGATCATTCCACGCTAAAATACTTGGTCGACAAGACTATGTTGGGGGGCCGCATATGCAAGTGGCTCTTATTGTTCCAAGAATATGAATTTGAGGTCGTGGTGAAACTTGGATGGTTGAACACAGGACCAGATCACTTGTCGTGTATTGAGATGGGAGAGGAACCTACTAGTTTGGATGATGGATAACCTAACACACAGCTCTTTGCTGTGTGCGTAGTGGATGGAAACTTTGAAGATATAATCCACTTTCTGACAACAGGGCCTATGTGGAAGGAATACTCCATCCAGCAGAAGAAGGAACTAGTGGTGCGCGCGACTGATTTTTTTGTCATCATGGGGCACCTATAAAAAATGGGCAATGATGAGATACTGCAAAGGTACGTACCTAAATTTGAATGAAGTCAGATCCTCGCAGAAGTGCATGGGGGCATTGCAAGAGGACACTATGCAGGATGAGCGACCGTGCAAAAGATTCTCCGCACAGGGTTGTGGTGGCCCACCCTTCATCAAGATTCAAAAGCACACTGTAAGGCCTGTGATATATGTCAAAGGACAGGTAAACCATCATGGAGGAATGAGATGCCTTTGAATCCACAAATGACACTGCAACCCTTTGAAAAGTGGGCAATTGACTTTGTAGGACCTATCAAACCTTAGGGAAAATAGGGTGCGCAATACATTATCACCGCGACAGAGTACCTGACTCGATGGGCGAAAGCACAGCTGGTCAAAGACTGCACGACTGCCATGAATGTGAAGTTTTTGTTTGAACACGTGTTGACCTGATTTGGCTATTCAAAAATCCTAATGAGTGATTACGGTACACATTTCCTGAATAAAACCATCAGTGCACTAACAGAAGAGTTCCACATGTATCATCAAAAAAGCACACCATATCACCCACAGGCCAATGGGATAGTAGAAACATTCAACAAAATATTGGAGACTGCGCTAACCAAAGTATGCAATGTGTAGTGGAGTGACTGGGACCTACGCGCACCTGCAGTACTATGGGCTTATAGGACAACATGCAAGAAACTGATGGGACAGACACCTTTCGGGTTGGTTTATGGCATGGAAGCTATCATGCCAATGGAGTATATTGTACATAGTCTGCGCATAACAGTTCTCATAGGTATGACAAACCGCGAAGCCCTGGAAGAGAGGCTTGCACAGTTGGAAGAACTTGAGGAGGAACAGTTCCTCGTTGGTTTTCATCAGTAGGTGCAAAATAAACGTGAGAAGGCCTGGCATGATCGCCATATTAATTTGCACACCTTAAAGGTAAATGATTTAGTGTTGTTGTATGATAGTAAGTTTGATAAGTTCTCAGGAAAGTTCAGAATGAATTCGCTGGGACCATACATTGTTAAGGAAGTTACAGATAGAGGCAAGGTATAGCTAGTCAAACTCAATGGAGAGCCTTTCCTAGGCAAAGTGAATGGCATCCACTTGAAGCCCTACACGGGTGGCCCGACTATTTGACTAGTTGAACGAAGCATAGTCTTTGCACTCCAAGGTTCTGGATGAAGGCATGGGACTATAAACAAATGTAGGGCACTCTGGCATAGATGCAGAGAAGCAGTTCTGACAACACGGTCTTGGAACAATGAGTACATCAGATCCAGCAGGCATCAGCTCAGTGCACTACCGACCTTGCAACGAGCAGAGTTGGAGGGACTCCGCGCGAAGATCTCTGCACCGATAGATTAACATGAGGGCGAGTCATGATGTTTGTGTTGGGGGCCTGTCCGACATGGAATCCCGCTAAGGCATGTTTTGGGGCTTAAAACCCAAGTTTTGACCAAATCCTTTTGTAAAAGCTCAACAAATTTCAGATGCAGAGAGCGAAATCATAACAGAGTCATAGGGTTGTCCACCCTAGTTTTTGTAATGTAATGTCGACTAGATAGACATAGCCATGGTATGCAAACCATGGGATTTTATATATAGAGCGAGGCTCTAAGTGTATAGAAGAATGAATAACATAAGAGGATGATAAGTCTAAGTGATTGAGTCGAAGTGTGTCTTTGGCCGTAGAAGAGGAGAAGGCTTTGCAACTGAGTGCACAGAGGCCTAGTAGTCCGCAGTTGAGTGCACAAACCCCTGCAGCTGAGTGCGCAGGGCAGGTCGAGTCTGTAACCTTTGGAAGAATCAATAAAGAGAAGTTTATCATATTTATGTGTATATTTTCCTATTTTAATGTATGAGTGGGTATAACTTGCAAGTATATTATTTATTTGTTGTGCAAACTCATATGAATGCTTTGTATAAATAAATATAACGTAAGAGATCCAAGTACACGAGAATAACTAATTGGTATAAGAAGATAAGTAAGATCTCGGGTAATAGTGCAAAGCGCTGCTCTAGCAGCACGGAAGCTCTGCATCCCCTAGATAGGGTTGCGTGAAGGTAGTAAGGAATAGGGAAGTGCGCGAAGTTACCTGCATGCAGGGACGCACAGTTGGACTAGTCCAACCTCTCAGTCATCTCAAGGGTGCAGAAACCTGGTTCCAACACCCTCCCATATACTTCGGGTGAGATCTTAGTCCGCGCTCCGCGGACTGTTGCCGAAAGGGCTAGTAGTATAGGATTTGTTTGGCTAATTAACTCTAAACCTGGGTCAGGCCCCAACAAGCCAACAAGAATGTTCTACATGCCTCAGCCACCATCGCTGAGGTTTGTTCATTTTGCATCTAAACTTTCTTCCGTGCTTCCAGCGCTGCTGTGTTCTCCACGAACATCTGTTCCTTGTTGACCTTATACTCACTGATCATGCTCAGTGCGCGCTCCTCTCAAGCCTTAATCTCTGTGATCACACCTGCTTGCTGTGTGTGAAGGAAACATTTGTTGGCTTAGTGGATCTTCACCCAGGTTCAAAGTTAAGTTTGCCAAACAAATCCCTACACTACTGGCCTTTTTGACATCAACTCGTGGAGCGTGGATCGAAGTCTCACCTGAAGCAGTATGGGGGGATGTTGGAACCAAGTTTCTGCACTCAGAGATTAGTGTAATGTCGTTTTATGCCCTAAACCTACCTTCCTACAGATCGATAAGCCATTAGGGGTTATTAATATAATTTCCCTTAAGCAGATTATATACCTCCGCAAACAGTCATGACTGTCTTTCACGAACCCTAAACAAGTGAATCAACCACTTAAGCACCTTTGTGATTAATTCTAATTCCGTATTTACCTAGATCGGCTAAAGTATTCGATAACTTTAACATGCAACAAGATATTGTTCATGTAAACAATTATTATTACTTGCATCCATATATCAATATAAATCATGTAAAATTGTCCATCAATATAGTATTAATTCATAAACCCATCATTCGTCATAACATAATAGCGCATTCATTCATAACAGAAGGAAATAGATAAACACAAGAATTTTTGGAATAATCTCTTTATTAATACTTCAGTTATTCTTACAGACTTAAGACTTCCCTAAACACTCAGCTGTAGGGGTCCGTGCACTCAGTTGCGGACTCTACTCTAGGCCTCTGCACACACATTTGTAGAGCCTCTCTTCTACTCTAAGAATTCTTTGCTCTTTCTTCTACTGACCCATTACATTTGTCTTCATTGATATCTACTTTCTCTTAGACTCTCTAAGACTCTCCTTTTTATACAATCCCATGGTCTGTGGACCATGGGTAGAGCTATACAAGCTGACACAACTTACATAAAAGAAGGGTAAAAGCCTTTATGACACTTTACTATCTACGCACTCCGCGACCACAACTTGTGAAGACTTTACATTCTTTACAACAAAACTTGGGCTTTTTTCCCCAAAACTTGGGCTTTTTCCCCAAAATGACCCTAGGTGACCTTGTCCCAACAAATGTAAAGGAGGTTTCCCCCTTGAAGAGGCTAATTTGAAGTCGTTGATCTATATTTTCTTCTATTTTGTGAGTTGGTTGCATAACAAGGTACCATCATCTACTCACCTTTATGGGCCCAGGAAACACCATTTTGGGTAGTTTATCTATCAAATGGTTTTCTTGTATGGGACCCCATTAACTACTCATCTTTATGGGTCCAGGAATCTTGATTCTGAGCAGTCTACCTGACTAAAGGTTTTCTTGCATGGGCCCCTATCAACTACTCACCCTTTCAGGCCCAAGAAAAAACTATTCTAGGAATTCTACCTATCCAAGGGTTTTCGTGCGTGGGGTATTCAATAGAGTCTTACAGTCAAGTACTAGTATAGCATGCCCTAATGTAATGTGCATGAAGTCTTATGGCTAATTATTGGTTTGGCATGCTTTATTGCACTAGTCATAGAGTTATATAGTCAAGGTAACGGTTATGACTTGCTCCCATGAGATAAGAAAATTGCCATAGGGCCGCAATCCCATCATGACAGTATTCTTCCTAAGCTCCATGCTCCATCATTTCACTTGTGTCATAATATTTAGTTTTCCATGAGATATACTAAAAAAAATTCGATTCAGAAATTTTAATTGCCCAACTTTGCTTCATTCAGAAGTTGGATTCCATAAGAATGAGACTTCTAGTCTTGTTATTTGCTCCTTGCAAGTGGTGTTATTATGTCATGGTGGATTTTATCTTAAACCCCATTCTAGTACTTTACATGTAATCTAATATTTCAATAATCCAAGAAATTGTTAGTATTCATACATATTATCTTTTTATTGTAGAGATTCACAACATCCTAAAGTGATCTTAGAATTATTAAACATATAGAAATTGTGATAATCCATCTAATTTCAAACAAATTGAAATGGAGCTTCCACATCATCATATGTGTGCATCACATTTATTCCAAGCATTTCATAATGAAATCAAACATTTATTCTGACAGACCAATGAGTCAGAAATGAGAAATGCATATCTCTAAATTCAAGAGTAATTATATTACACTTTGATTTTTCATGCATTGCAAACTTCATTGGAATATTTTCATAGTGAAGGCTTCTTGCCTTAACCATACCCTCAGGTTGGGTATCCACACAAAGCATTCAATGATTTGGGAAATCAAAATACATTAGTTTAGCTAAAAGGAATTATTACTAAATTCCTTTCCCCTACCTTTTTACCTTTGCTTGCTTTACTTACTTGGTTGTCATCGTAAGCATTATTAGATGAATAATTTCAAGGAATCTAGTTGCATTTTATCATACCTGAAGTTTCAATGATATTCCATAAATAAATTTCAATTACATATCCAATTCATGTCTTCATCCATGTACTTTAATCTACGCATATTCATTTTGACAAGCATGTGTCATACTTGCATGCATTCTATGTTATTCATATGTTGCTAATTTTAGATTCAACTTTCAGTCACTATTGTTTTTAATTATCCACACAACAAATGTCATAAGCATAAGCACATTAATAGTGGTAGTTAATAATAAGAGGTCATTCTTTCCCACTTTTTATATGAATCTTCTATGTGACATGCAATCCATTATGTAATGTCACTATATTACCCAAAATATTGCAAGTGCTAAGTTTCTTTTGCATACCATTCATGCAGTCATCCTCCTATTATGATGGTCAACATCTACCCTAATGAAATTTATCGCATGCATAGAATTGAATTAGGGTCTTGAACTTCTAGTTGGGTTTTATTCAATTGTTCTCCATGATTTCCTTCCCTTCCCTTCCCCACACACTGGAAACCAAATCAAGACAAAACGAAGAAGGAAAGAAAAATAAAAACAAAGAAATAAACAAAAACACATGACAGCCAACACAAAGAAACATGGTTATGATCAATGTCAACAAAACAAAACAAATCATGTAGATAAAAACACAAAAAGAATATAAAAATATCTTGATTCACAACACATCAAGCATTCCATATTTACTTCAACAAGAACACTTAGCACATGCACAAGCTTTTAATCATATTCTTCCTTGAGGTATACAACAAATTTAAGACCCCAAAATTATTTTTAAATAGTTTGAGAGGAAATTTTCAATGTTTTAAAGAGCTTGAGGGGATTCTTCCTCACCTCTCTTCCCCTTTGAGTTACTTTCTTCAATATTGTTCGTTGTTGGTTCAAGTGTCTGGATTTTACATGGGCTATCCTTTGTTTGTTGTTTGTAAGGGAATTCATAGATTAGGTGTTATTATTCACATCCCCAACATGTCAATGGTTTTCTCTTCCTCCCAACCTTATGAGGTTTCTCTTTGATGTTGTCATTATGAGACTCTTCTATATCTCTAGAGGTTGATGCATGTTGCAACAACCTTTGCATGTAGGACAGGTTTTGTAGCAACACCTTGTTTAGCTTTGCATGTTCTTCTTATTTTGTAACGAGTCCTTCATTCTCTACTTTGCAACTCTTCAAATCGACCTTAAAGCTACTAAGAGTATCTACGCCATTAGGGGAATTTCTTCTTCTTACTCATCATTATTTTGGACCATACTGTGTTGTACCATACCAATATCCATTCCACTATTCCTTTCTACAAATTGTATTTTCTTATGTGTTGTCACACACACATAGTTATTAGTTATATCAATCATAAACATATTAACTTGTTACCTTGTCATGCCAACACTAAGAATGCTGATCTAAAGCATGTCGATCTAATATTGTCTACACATCTAAAACCCATGTTAGTCACATATTCCAAGAAATAAGAAAAATGAACATATCAACATGTTTGTAACCATATCAATAGTAGGTTTGAAATTAACATTTTATCAAGGTTAACAACCACGACATCTGCACGTTTAAAGTTCGTATATATATATATATATATATATATATATATATATATATATATATATATATATATATATATATATATATATACGAAAATTAAATTATCAGAATAATTATTCCCCTTTTAAGGCCCATCTAGTGTGGAGTGTTCAACCTAGGCTATGATACCACTTTCTCATGTACCCAATTCCCTCAATGACTTACAAAGGTTATGAGGTACCCAAATTTTTCTTTTTCCTTTTACTAGTTGGAAAATAATGTAGAAATTATGGTGTATATTTGCAACTTCTCATGAAATTTTAGTCAAAATCACAATACACAAACCTACTCTACTGCTCTGGAGAATTCAATTCACAATTTAGAACATCGATCACAAACATGCAATGAGAAATAGCATATATTCACACAATATATTTTTACAATGGAAAGAAATCTACTAAAATCCCCTTTCCCTGCTTGCATTAATATGATGAATAGAGATGTATTACAATTGCTAGCTCAATCTAATCTCAACCTGTAAGTGAATAAACTATCTCTCTGCACACTGAGAAGCTCTGATCCAGACTTAGTCAATTTTAGCCTCTACTTGATTTCACAATTCCCAAGGTTGGTCATCTGATTTCATGCAACACTTGTCCACTTAAGACTAGTCTACAACTGATGTTACATTGCCTTAGAATCTCTACCACAGCTGGAGAACATGAATTCTCTGCATGCACTAGCTATTTTTGGTTGATTGATCAGTTAAATGGATGATCACTGAGTTATATTAAAGTTACACTACACAACTTACCTTCCACTAGTTCCTCCAATAGTTAGAACTAGTTTAACAAAAACAACTTGAAATAACTGACCTTGATTGCTACAAATTAGAAATCACACATGATTAACTAAAATCCAACTCCTCTAACTCAAATTTATTGAGTAAAATGAGTGACACAAGCCATGGCATGTAAGTTAACTACATCCAAGTTGTCTGGTGATGTGGAAATTCAAATTTTCTCAATTTGACCAAGGCAAAATCAAATTGAGACTTTCTTGCTACATTTTTCAACACTCCCTCTCAGCAAGAAATGGATTATCAACCACCCCTATCCTACACCTGTAGAACTCAAACTTCCCTCTTGATAAGGACTTTGGAAAAACGTCAACATATTGTTCCTTTTTCGGAATGTTTTGTAGCGACATTATCTTCCTCTGCACATAGTCCCACCAGATATCTATATGCTTGGATCAATCGTGAAATACAGGATTCTCAGAGAGATTAATGGAACTCTCATTATCACAATAGATCATATTTTGATTTGCCATATGCCCAAATAGTCCCACAAGTATCTTTCTCATCCAGATCACCTCACATGCTTGTTGGCTTGCATCCATGTATTATGCTTATGTTAGGTTGAGTGCCACAGATATTTTCTTCCTATTGTATAAGAAAACCGTTGTGGAACGAACACTAAAAATTCCATCTAATGTACTCTTCCATTCTAATGGAATCACCACCCAATCTGCATTTGTGAAGCCACACAACTTCACTCCCTTTGTTTGTCTGTACCATATTCCAAATTGGGTACTGCCTCTAAGGTACCGTAAAACATGTTGTATTTCCTTCAAAAAAAATTTTGGTTGACCTAACCATAGTTTGGCTTAGCTAGTTGATTGGATAACACATATTTGGTCATTTGTTAACAAGATACATCAGTGAACCCACTAGTTGTCAATAAATGGTAGCATCCACTTCCTCACTTGAACTGGCATCCTCCATCCTCCAATTGGTTTCCAAAGGTGTCCCCATGGGTTTACATCTATCCATGAGTAATATTTGTATTATCTCATTTACGTACTTTCCTTGAGACACAAATAATTCCCCATCGTCTTTCCATACTTCCAACCTGAGGAGGTAGTGCATGAGACCCATATCCTTAATTTCGAATTCCCTTGCAATGTCATACTTGAAAGATCTGATCAACTGCTCATCACTAGATAAAATCAAATCATCAAAATGTAAGACGATAATAATAAATTTTCCTTCTACCAATATGTGATAGAGGTTTGGATCTACTTCACTTTTGGTGAAGCAGAAAAGTGAGATAAGTGTCAATCCTAGTGTACCAACCACAAGGTGCTTGCTTGAGACTGTACAAGGCTAGCTTGAGCCTGCACACATGAGACTCACAATAAAATGTCTCAAAAACTTATGTTTTCTCGATTTACACCTCCTCCTTAATAACTCCATTGGGAAATGTTGTTTTCACATCCATCTGGTGGATCTTCCACCTCATCTGCACAACCAGTGCAAGAATTGATCTAATGTTTGAGTACCTTGCTATAAGAGAAAAGGCCTCCTCATAGTCAATTCCCTTAACTTGATACTATCCCTTGGCTACAAATCTTGCCTTATACTTTTCTATGCTTCCATCTATTGCATGCTTAACCTTGAAGATCCATCTCGTACCCACAACTGATTTATCTGTCGATCCTGGGACCACTTCCCAAACATTGTTCTTTAAAATGGATTCATATTCCTCCAACATTGCATCAAACCATATAGGTTGTTGTATCGCTTCCTCGAAAGAGTATGGCTCAATATCTACAAGCTTAGCCAGTAGAGCCAAGTATCTAATGTACCGATCTGGTGACCTCCTCTGCCTACGCAAATTTGAGGGAGCTCCCACATTCTCCCTCACATCCTTCACAAGTCTATCAACTTCCCTGGTTCTTTTTCTGTCTTCTCTAGATGTTTATGCTTGAGTGGATGTCTCCACTCTATTCTCCTCTACTTTTCGTTTCTCCATAATTTCTTGAGGCTCCTCCTTTGGAGCTAAAACATCTTCCTCTGGTGGGATCTAAAGCTCCCTCTCAAGAGAGCACTACATTGCTTTCTCCTCATCAAACTTTACATCGCTTCGCATAACTATCATTCTGAGGGATGGTAAGTACACACTATAGTTGTGAGGAGTTTCTTTATAACCCAAAAATACCCCCAGACTTTGTTGTTAGATCAAGCTTATTCCGTGATTCTTTGGATACATGGCAGTAAATAAAGGCTCCAAAAATCTTGAAGTGTGACACATCCGGTTTTCTCCCCGAGAAGGCCTCTTATGGTGTAGTCATACCAAAAATTCGATGAGGACTCTGGTTTTTCAAGTAGACTATTGTGTTTCATGCCTCTGCCCACAAATGCATTGGTAGGCCTTAGTCATGCAACATAGCCCTCGCAACTCCCATAATGCAACAATTCTTTCTCCTAGCCACCCCATGTTGTTGTGGGTTGTGGGATGTTTTTAGCTCTCTTCGAAAACCTTATTTCACACAGAAATTATTGAATTCATTCAAAACATACTCACCTCCACTATCACTCCTGAGATCCTTCACCTTTTTTCTGATTTCTTTCTCAACTAGTGCCCTGAATTCTACAAACTTGGAGAACGTCTCATCTTTCTTCTGCATGAAGAAGATCCAACAATTTCGTGAGAAGTCATAAATAAAAATGACAAAATATTTGTGTTTGGCAGTGGAGGCTATCCAAAAAGGTCCACAGACATTAGACTGGATCCTTTCTAGGACTGCATGTTCTTTGTTGTCCCGATCATGGAATATGGATTTTGTGTACTTCCCCAAGGTACATCCTTTACATACATCCTGTTTCTCAATTTCTCCTTTAGGGAGGCCATTTTTTATTTGATGCATAATCTTGAAGGTGCCATGATGTAAATGGATAAGTATTTTGTGTCAAAGTTCACCAAAATTGTGGCCTTACACTTTCTCCACCTTGGTGCTTAATGCAACAAAGTCTTCCACATCTAGCTTATACATGTTCTTCACACGAACCCCGATATCCTTCACTTATCCCGTGGCCATGCATGCGATAGAGGAAAAGTCAAGCTCGAATTGTGAAGAAAAGGTTTCACTTGTTGCTCCTCCTGAGGTCCTCTTGCTTGCATTTTTATGTGGAAACTTCTTGGCATACTTCCTGAATTAATGAAAATGGAAGCATTTAATTTTGGACAAATATTTCTTCTTCCCCCATCGGTTGGATTATGGTTTGGTTTGAGGCTTATTCCCTTTTCCCTTCTTTCCCTTTCCAACCAATGAAAAATTTTCTTCATCCCCACCCTTGGATGAAGTCCCATCTTCGGTATTTCGCCTTGTTTCCTCCTATACCAAATCTTACCATAAGTGTTCCCAATTTAGTAGTTTCTCCCTCCTATTCACCAAATCTTAGTAGTTATGCCAGCTCTTGGGAAGGCCTAGAGGGGATAGGATTAACAAGTCATCTTGTGCAAAATTAACACCAACCCCACAAAGTTCATCATGATCTTATGTAAATATGTTCATATATTGTAGGATAGTGTCATTCTTCTGCATCTTAATATTTCGAAGTTTATCCTTGAGTGCCAACTTCCTATGGTAACTACTATTCTCTAATAATTTTTTCAGTGCTTTTGTTGGTTTGTAGGGTCCTAACCCAGGTTCAGAGGTGATTTAACCAAAAAAATCCTGGTACTACTAACCCTTTCGGAAACAATCCATGGAGCGCAGACTGAGGTCTCACCTGAAGTAGTATGGCAGGGTGCTAGAACCAGGTTTCCACACCCTGGGGATGTCTAATGAGCTTCTGGTAGTCCACGGTTTGGCCCTGCATGCACGTCGCTAGATGCATCTATTAGTCCCTCACAACCTGTGAAGTTGCCTTTGTGCAGTCCTACTCGGGGCACGATCCGTATTATACCCAAGTTCCTTACTATTTAACCTGTTATTACCCGATTACTTAACTTATCTATGTAAGACTAGTGATAATTAATAGTATATCCAACAATCATATAAGTGTGTGTGATAAACAAAACAGTATAAATGTATAGAATGTAATACACAAGCAGATGCATAGAATTTGGAATCAACTTCTCTTTATTATTCTTCGTTCAAGGTTACAGACTCGACACCGCCCTGCACACTCAGCTGCAGGGGTCCGCGCACTCAGCTGCGGACTCTACTAGGCCTTTGTGCACTCAGCTACAGAGCCTCTTCCAACTACTACGACCCAATACACTTAGAATCTTACTCTATGATCGAACCATTTGTATTCATCTATCTCTTTTTCCTTCACTCATTCGTTATCTTTACAACTTAGAGCCTCACTATATTTATACATTCCCATGGTTCGCAGACCATGGGTAGGCTGACATGACATTACATTACATTAAAAAACTTAGGGCAGACAACCCTATGACTCAACCTATACTTCGCGCTTCCCACCCACAATTCGTGGAGTATTACAATACATTTGACCAAAACTTGGGCTTTAAGCCCCAAAACATGATGTTGGGGGCTTTGATGCCCAACAAGCCCCCAACAAAAACATTGTGACTTGCCCTCGAGTCACTCTATCAGTGTGGTGATATTGGCGTGGAGTCCCTCCAACTGGTCCCAAACTACTTGGAGGTCCACAACGCACTGTTCTACAGTTTGTTGGACCTGCTACATGCTCTCTTCCGATGCTTCTTTGTGAGGATCGAATCCCTGCCTTAGTGCGTAAAGCCACTGCATCTATTCAAGCTTTACCTTGATATCTGCCGTAATTGTGAAGGCCTCGTCAATCCATGGTTGGACAGGCGCTTTGAGAAGTGCCTTTTTCTGTCTTGCGGCATCCACCTGCTCTTTTAGTGCCCTTTCTTTCTGCATCTTTGCGAGCTGTTGAGTAAGGATGACTGTTTTCATAGTTCCTTGGACACTATCTTACTGCTCCTAAAGTTCGCATGCCTCTGTTTCCAGGTGCTATATGTTGGGGTCCTCCTGCAAGGATGTGTGGACGTCAAAGGCTTGGTCCAATATACTGGTACAGTCCTGCACTGCCCATCCAATTTCTTCCAACCCTGTTTAGATAGCACTAATGCATTGCTCTATAACTTCCGGGGAGTGGAAAGCTGCGCCTTCAACTGCATCTCAGCAATTTGGAGATTCAGCTCCAGATGCACTCACGTTGTTTCCTCACACGCGTTTCAGACTCCACTTTCAAAACAGTGGATCCGCACTTCTATTGGCAGGTCTGCGGTAATGGACAACTCCGAGACACGCCAACACGCTTCATCCACTGTTTATACTAACTGCTGGTTTTGTGCCACCAGTTCATCACACTACAGGCTGAGCTATTCGATGTCGATCTTTTGCTCACTCATCACCTGAATCACATGGCCCTCCCTGGTGCAGATCTCTTCTGTTATTCCTTCCTACAGTTGGTACAGTGTGTCTCACAAAAGGGCAGCCAAATTAAGGCCAAGTCCCTTGATCCTAGCAACCGCGGCTCCGTCGATCTCATTCTCTGTTGCTAGTGCCCCTTCTGGTAGCACTATGGAATTGGCCATCCTTGCGCGTAGCATCTTCTCTGCTACTGATGTGCCTACTGCAATGTAGGTGGCGACGGTTCCTTCCTGTTGGGGCCACACCTGTATTTCCTATAACTATGCCCTTAGGACCCCAAACACACTCTGCTGCTCCGACATGACTTCTTGGAGAGCTTCCTTAGTGACATCACGAACTGTCTCACCAATGTCATAGAGGTTAGCCTCCGTTAACATGATCGGGTCGATGGTCAACTTGGAGACCTTGACCTTTTTCCATGGACCTGATCTCTCTGTGATGCACAACCTTTTGAGTTGGGTGCAAGTTGTGCCCAGGTTCACACCTTCTTCTGCATGGTCTATGCCCTCTGCCTCTTGTCCTGTAGAAAAATCCTAGCCCTCCTCTACCTGCATTTTTGTGGCCCTTGTTTTCTGCGCTGCTGCTGCTACTTTAGCAGCCTTTACCTGCTCTGTAGCTTCTTGTGCTGCCTTGCGGACTGCCCTTACCTCTGTTGCCACTTTTTCATTACGCCTCTTCTCAGCTAGTTGTGTGACGTGCAGCTTGGCCTCATCCTTTCTTTTCTGCGCTATTTTCCTATCCAACTCCGCCAAATCCAGGGCGCGCCACTTGGGAGGCCATGATTCTAGCACTGTCAAAATTGCATCATTAGTGGCGATGAAGGGGAGCTTCATCCACTGCTGCATCAGATCCTTTCGCACCTTGATGTAAATATTGTGCATGTCTGCCTTGAAGTCTGCAAAGCTCCGTAGACTATTGTGAATTGTGGGGGATAGGCGCAACCTATTATTATTCCACATCCAGATGCTTGCCTCCATGAGCACCCAGAAGATCTTTCTCCCATGAATCTGCTTTGTGTCCTTGGTAGCCTAGAGTGACACATACTTCACGGCCTCTAGTAGGTCATGCTCAATGCTCAGGAGTTAACTGTCCTCCGGCAGTTCTCCTACTAACAGCAAAATGGACAAGAGCAACCACGTGTAGTGGAAGGTCTTACCCTGCTCTTGGGCTTCCTTGTAGTTGATCAAGAATTCCTCGTAGAGGAACTTGAACCAGTTGAATTGGACCCCCTCTGCGCATTACTTGGCCAATGCAACTATTAGCACTAGTACTTCGTCGCTGTGGAATTTTCTGCTTACCTTCCCGGCTAGGAGTTGGGTGGCTACGCACACCCCTTTATCCTTGATATTGCTGACGGTGTAACCCCTCTTTTTCTTCTCGAGCTTATATTTTTTCTTTATGGCTTCCCCGAGAGCCAAATGGATGCTCTTTACTGCCATCATCGTAGGGTCCTTTCCCTTACAGGGAAGCCAAGAAATTTTGTTGATGAGAGCTGTCGTGATGGGAATGGGCTCCTCCAGCCATAAGTACCCATCATGCACCAAGAAAAGTAGCTGTCCGATAACGAAAATGGTGATGGGCGTGCGGTGGAAGTTTGGTATCCACAACAGATGAAGCAATTTGGCCTTCTCCACACCGCGTAGCCATTTTCACGGCTCTAATGTTATTACTAGTCCCTCCGTGCTCTGCTTCATGAGGCTCTCCGTCTCTAAGTGTGGGAACTTCTCACTGTCCACGAGGTCCCAATATTCAAACTTCATTGTGGGCATGCAACCCAAGTGCAAGCCCTCAAACACAATTCCATCAGGGAGGAGCAGGGTCTGGAGTGCACTCTTTGTGGCATCCAAATCCTTTGGTATCTTAGTTTTCCCTTTTCGCGGAGGGACGTAATCGGGCAATTTTGCTGGAGAGCACACCGGTTGAATATCCTCTTCCATGTCCTCTGCTTCCTTGACCTTAGCAATGAGAGCCTGCAGGTCCTCCTCCTCATCATCTGTCTCAATGGTGACAGCCTTTCCTTTTTCTTCCATTTAGAGCTTACCGAACCGCAAATTCGTTGGGGACATACGGACTGGTCCTACTGCTTGCTTATTTCGGTCTCAGTGTTCGAGGTGATTTCTGGATTTCTGTCACAACCCCAGTATATTCAAGAACATTGTGTACCATGGGGTTCTGCACCGCCTCGTCGGTGGTTCCTTCTACAAAGCCCAAACCTCTCCTGGTAGTTTCCATCTTGTTTGAATTGTATGTGGTCTTTCACGAACTTAGGGGCTCGAATATCGCTCGACGCTCAACACTCTGTGCTCTAATCAACTACTCAAATCTCAAGTGAAAAAGTGTTGTCTCGTGGCTAGCCCTTGGAGTTTTATAGCACCTTTTTAATTCAAATTAAACCGTTCTCCCTAATTCTGGGCCATCAATGCTTTCTTGGAGGCAGATTGTCCCAAATCTTGCCCTTAATTAGTGTCTTAAATGCCCACCGCCCACTCCATTTAGCCTCAAATCGGACATCCCATCATGAATAGTGACACTAACAGTCACTTCCTAGCCTACCCACATGACAGTGCAGCCCCCCATGTGCGGGCACGGACCTTGTGACATGTTGATTCTGTGTACACCTTCCTTATCACGTAGCTCCCAAACAAACTCTTTTATAGTCCTGTGCTCTCTTTCAACTGCCTGGAGCACCGAGATTGTGCTTCCTATAGCTAGTCAGGTGGTCACACCACCTATGTGAGGCTTTAACTCACCTTCTAGTATAGTTTGTGAAAAGTCCCCAATTTCCCTCATGACAGCCGGCGCCACACGTTTTATCGTATGTAGTGCGCTCCCCTGGTTACTACGTTTGGTGAGATTTGGTCATAGCCATGGTAGCAGAGTCATAAATTCTCGGTGACACTCTTCTAATTTAGTGGTATGATCATCTGCACCTTGCCTTGTCATCCTTGGTTTATTGACAAGACATGCTTGCTTGATCTCGTTTTCCAGCCTCTTGACCTCGGCGTCCATCAAAATGATTTTCTTCCTCAATCATACCCGGTCTTTTTCGAGTTCGTGAAGTCTAAGGTTCCCTCATCGAATGGCTTCCTGAATCCTTATGTGTTCGACCTCACGTAGCTATGTGATTTCTTCGTCCTGGTCTTCGCACACTGTCACATCTACAGGAGCTATTACGTGTGGATTCCTCTTTGCATTCTCTTCAGAAATTACGGTCTCTACTCTATTCCGCACCTTTGGAATCATTTCCGTGGTCAAGGTTTTGCACATGGTCCTATAGGCCCATCGAACCATTGGTACACATAGGTCCCAATCAGTGCGTCTCGCCTGGTGAACCCTGTTTAGTACTTTGCACACCCTATTGAATGCTTCTCCATGGATAATTGGTAGCATGTGTTGCCTTTCCTACTGCTATGGATTGTTCTGATTCTCTATTTTGGGATTGGTGTGCGCTTGTGCGGGCTATATATCATATGTCCGTACCCATCGGGAAAGGTGGGTGCACAAGTTGTTTTGCCCTTGCTAACTGGCTCTCGTTCTGAGCTGGGGTTTTCCAAAATGTAGACGCATCATCCTTCTACATCCGCGCCAGTCCTCAAAACTTCCTTGATGTGTACCCCACCATCGTGAGGGTGTTGCACGCAGTGCCCACTTTAGAGCATCGAACCGCTGCTGGTTTGGTACTGCGCTTTCAAATTTGGTTAGGAATTCATCCACCTTGGTCAACCCATCATATGTAGGTAGATCCCTTGCTTCTGTTGTCATGCAGCACAGTGATCAAACCATCATGTTACAATTAAGCATTGTTACTTCATGCAAACGATTTTGCCATTGCTCTATCTCTTTGTTTGAATATGAAGCGCAAGAGCTTTCATGCTCCTACGAAAACCTTCCATCTATAGTCGGATTCACCTAATCATATTCTTGCACAGTTATCTTGTAAATACAATCAATATCATCATCACTGTCATCGTCGCACATTGGTTCAGTGTATCGTGCTCCTTCCGCTGGATCTAGTGGTACTACTACACTTAGTGACTTTTTTTCCAAGATCATTTTGTGCTTCTTCAGATTTATGACTTCGTTCATATCGGTGGCCTAGTCTATTCCTATTAGCATGGGATAGGGATTACTATCATCGATAATATTTATCACTTCAAAATCTTCTTGCATGCTCACACCTTCAATATCTACTGTTACCCCTTGCAATCTTCCCATGGGTAATATCTTTTGTTAGTTCTCCATTCGTAACTAAATAGGGGACCACTGTAGTGCGGGTTTGCCCATGCATTCCCATGTTTGTTTTGGCAGTACATTCACGTCCGATCCGAGATCCAGGATTGCCTGATTCATTTCATACTCACCGATTTGTGCAGTCAACCTCGTTTCCCTTCCGGTGCGCAATGCATGCTTTCCAAGTTTCCGGACCACGTGCGGTTCTCCTAACCCCGCGCACCTAGTGATAAGTTCCTGTAGTCCTTTTACTTCCTTGCTGTCATGTAGCAGTTTCATGCATGTCTCTAAAAAGGTAGTGAGCATTAAAGGATCCACCCTTGGTTCTAGTTGATCCTTACTACTTGAAGTGGAGGCCTCCGTGAATCTCTTCTTAGCTTCCATGAATGTCTCCTTTGTGCGTTCTAAATCAAATTCAGGTTCCTTTGTAGGAGCCTTGCGAACCCACACACTTTCTTCTGACTGCTTACCTTTATCATCGCCAGTGATCATACCACTCCTGAGCATCATGTTTACATTCGGGTCTTCTTCGCACGGCTCAAACCTCATCATTTGTAGATTCTGAGTTGGGGGAGGTTGGAGTACCCCCTTTTTGTGTAGCCTCGCTATCAATGTAGGGTAGTATTTTGCCTCATGATCAAATTGAGTGCAGTACAAACATGATGTCCTTGTCGGGTTTGTACAATAGCAGGCACAGTGCCCTGCCCCCCCCCCCCCAATTGTAGAAAATTAGTTGTCTGCGACCCCTTCTTAGTCCCATTCCACCTCGACCTCGACTGCGCCGCTGAAATCCAGGGTGCACCATTCCTGCATTTGGGTCGAGGGCTCACATTTCGGTCTACACCCTTTAGGTGCGAGTCCGATCCATCATTATTTTGTAGCTTCTACAGGTGCGTTCATCATGACCTACCGACCTGCAGAAATTACAAAACAATTGCTGGGACATTTGCGTATACTTCTACAAAAGATGGAAATTATCTATAGTGTGTTTTCCTCCTATCTGACAGATCACGCACCATAATGCAGGCACCGCGCTTGGTCCTACTGGTGCCTCAAGTCTTAACAGCATCGGCTCTCCTCCTACCAAGTAATTCACGAACATTGGACAGTTGTCCTTGTCATGTCCTTGGCCTTTGCATTTTATGCACCATACCTCCTAGTGCGCCTTTGGCCGAGGTGTCCTGTCCTGTTTCAAACTCTGCTTCTCTAGACATAGATTTTGCGGTTGTGCGTGGATTTGTTGGTCTCCTAGATGAGGGTCATTTATAGGGGTCTCATGCAATCTCATTGCCATCTCCAAATCTTCGGCCTGGGTGGAAATTATTTGCTATGATAGCACCATCCTTAAGTGTGGTGTTAGTGACGCTACAAACCATGTGCAGTGTTGTCCATTTGTCAACTTCATGTTGGCTTCACGAATCATACCCTTTAGTCTTTGGTCCAGATCCCAGGGGATCTCTCCCGGGAGAATTACGATCTCCTTAAACTTGATTATTGATTGTGTTTCCGACTTTGGCCTGCTAAATTCCCTGTTCAACGCAGTTTGGATTTTTGTGATTCCTACATTTGGATGGTTATTAGAATGCTTGATGTACCATGTTAATGTGCGATTCTACAATGCGCTTACCAGTGTAGCCTTCTTGATATTGTCATACATGATGCCTTGTGCTTCCCACATCACCCTTACCACAAACCAAAATTGGTTCGGATCTTCATTCCCCGCTCCTCTGAATACTGGTAGTTTGATCGCACTCTCCATGTTGAACTGTGGTGGTAGCGGAGGTTGGGCGGGTGGAGATGGAGGTGAGGAGGGTGAGACGTGTGGCGGTGTAGGTGGAGGTGGTAAGCGCAGAATTCACTGCCTTATCAGACTGACCGTGCTTCTTGGAGAAACTCTCACGAGCTCTTCCTCGCTTTCCCGTGAGGGGGAAATTAAGGGACTAGTTTCTAATTCTTCACTACTTCTTCTTCTGTAGATCTTCCCACTTCACGTAGTCCCAACCATTAATTTATTCGTATAACCTACTTTTCACACAATAGCATCTTAATCCAAGTGTTCAAAGATTTAATATACTTACCTCGTAGTCCCTTGACGAAACATCGCTTCGCCTCACTATAGCTGATAGTCGTATCTACCGCGAACTTAGCGATAAATCCTCCTATAATTCGGTTGAGCCAATGGTCCACAACTGGCGTGATCTTATCTCTTGATGCTTCTAGTCTACGCACTAATTCTAGAGTCCACACCATTGGTTTGTTGAGCCTACATCTTCCCTGACTATCTTCTAGCTTCACAATCCACTCATACAACTCAGAGGGAAAGGATGCAAAGAAAATTTTGTGGGTTTCCGTATACAAGTAGAGTTCCAACCGCTGTTCCTTAGATACTCATGGATTTCTATTTTCTTGCGCCATGAACTCATGAATCTTCTTGTCCAAACACCCTTCAATTTCTTTCTTTATTGGATTCTAGTGGCACGACATCATACATCCCTTAGGCAGATCCCGGTCCCGGTAATGGAACCATTTGTTGGCTTGTAGGGGCCTGACCCAGGTTCAAAGGTAATTTAGCCAAACAAATCCTGGTACTATTGGCCCTTTCGGCAATAGTCCGCGGAGCGTGGACTGAGGTCTCACCCGAAGTAGTATGGGAGGGTGCTAGAACTAGGTTTTGGAACCTTGGGGATATCTGATGAGCTTCTAGCAGTCCACGATTTGACCCTGCACGCATGTCGATACGAGAATCTATTAGTCCCTCGCAACCTATGATGCTGCCTCTACGCAGCCCTACTCGGGGCATGATCCATATTATACCCAAGTTTC
This sequence comes from Pinus tabuliformis, assembly GCA_031772625.1. Taxonomy (NCBI): domain Eukaryota; kingdom Viridiplantae; phylum Streptophyta; class Pinopsida; order Pinales; family Pinaceae; genus Pinus; species Pinus tabuliformis. The sequence goes on along the minus strand of CM062805.1, from coordinate 1,182,600,909 downwards.
TTACCATTTAACCTGTTATTACCTGATTACTTAACTTATCTGTGTTAGACTAGTGATAATTAATAGTATATCCAGCAATCATATAAGTGCGCGCGATAAACAAAACAGTATAAATGTATAAAATGTAATAAACAAGCAGATGCATATAATTTGGAATCAACTTCTCTTTATTATTCTTCATTCAAGGTTACAAACTCGACACCACCCTGCGCACTCAGTTGTAGGGGTCCGCGCACTTAGCTGCAGACTCTACTAGGCCTCTGCACACTCAGCTACAGAGCCTCTTCCTACTACTACAACCCAATACACTTAGACTCTTATTCTATGCTTGAACCATTTGTTGGCATTATGATTCTGGTATGGCTCTACGTTACAGATGTTGTACTTGATGGCAACACCCTCAAGTGGCAATGCTCAGGATCTCAAAATGTTGAAAATTAAGAAGTACGCAGGAGAATAGTTCAGAAGATGCGTACACGCAGGTACACCGTGAAGGAACTGCGGCCACCCACGCAGGTCACCCGTTCAGAGGGTGCGTACCCCCAGTTTCACTTACTTCAAGGCAGAGAAGCGCGTTCACGTGGGGTTTCCTATGTTTGGCCTGTGGTATTTAGCCCGCCGCTCTTGATTCTATGGTTTTGGCCCGCGGTATTGTTTTATATTATTGAGCCCCATGTTTTTGGGCCCCTTGTATTGGTTATCTATGATATTGATCCATGATTTTAGGAGGAGCTTGCCTATATAAAGCAAAGGAGATCACTTGGCTATGCATCTTTTGCAAATTGAATATCTTAAGATCTGAAATATTGGGTTGTTGTTTTAAAAGCTTGATCTATATGAAAGTGAAGTTGAAAGCGAATCTGTGAAGGGTGATCTCTCGAGCGCATGATCAGATCTGGGCATCTGACTAACTATGGCACACTGGTGAACTGCCAATTCGGCCCTAATCAGAAGTACGCAGGTGATTAATGGTGCAAGTGCATGGGTACGCAGAGGAGAAACAGGAGAGCTGCGTGGGTACGCAGAGCAGAAGAAGGGGCACTGCGTGGGTACGCAGAGCAGAAGAAGGAGAACTGCGTGGGTACGCAGCGCGACAGAGGTTCAGGTGCATACACACAGTAAAGGTACGCGGCGCGATAGTGTCTATGAGTGCATGGCTACAGTAACAGTACGCGGCGCGATAGTGTCTCTAGGTGCGTACCTACTGTAACAGTACGCAGCGCGATTGAAGAAGCAGTGCGTGGGCACGCAGTGCAGCAGAAGGCTCTCTGCGGGTATACGCAGGGAAGCAGAAGGTGAAGTGCGTAGCGATGCAGGCCAGAGAAAGAAAAACTGCGTATCTGTCTTAAGATCTTCTGTTGACTGAATATTTCTGTTGATAAGGTGTTCTGGGTTTAGTTCTGTTATTGTTGATCTGGTTACTGCAGTTGACTGTGTAATTTACATGTACTTGATGATCATTTGATGTTTATGGATCCAGTTTGAAAATTTATGAAAAGTGGTCCTTGTAAGAAAAGAAGTAGGGGGTTGTAGCTCCCTTCCAGGAGAGACTGGAAAATGAGAGAGAGTTGTATCTCTTTGTAGGTTGCAGCCTGTGTACTGGTAAAGGACTGCACCAGTACAAAATCATTGTAAAAGGAGTTTCTAATTTGAAAGAAGATAGAGACATATTGCAGCAGGTGGTTTTCACCCACATTGGGTTTCCACCTTATATCTGGTGTTCTTTGGTGTGACTATCTATTTTTCTTGTTCATGCTATTATTTTATGGTACTGATATGCAAAAATAATTCAAAGTGTAAATAAGGAAGATTTGTTAAAAGAACTTGATAATACTGATTCACCCCCCCTCTCAGTATTATTTCCAACAATTGGTATCAGAGCAGGTCCTTCAGAGAAGCTTGATCGCTTGAAGGAAGATCATTCATCATGAGCAACTACGAGAGGGAAGCATCAATCAGGCCACCAATCTTTGATGGGACAAACTTCAATTATTGGAAGGTAAGAGTTACTGCCTATCTTCAATCTCTTGGTACAGAAGTTTGGGATATCATAGATACAGGCTACACTTTTCCTTCAGCTACTCCGACAAATTCGGCTAAGAAAAAGAAATATGAAACAAATGCTAAAGCAGTCAATACTCTGCTAGGATGCTTATCTCAAACAGAATTCGTAAAGGTTATGCAATATAAATCCGCAAAGGAAATATGGGACAAGATTGTCTTGAGCTATGAAGGAGATGAACATGTAAAACGTGCTAAACTTCAAACCCTCAGGATTCAGTATGAGAATCTCAGAATGTATAATGATGAAAGTGTGGCTAACTATTTTCTTCGAGTAGATGAGATTGTTAATTGCATGAAAAACTTGGGTGAAGAAATAAAAGAGGCTATTGTGGTTGAAAAATTTCTAAGATCATTATCCCCCAAGTTTGAATCTAAAGTGTCTGCAATAGAAGAAAATGAAAATCTACGAATTCTTACTATGTCTCAGCTACACGGAATTCTAACTGCTTATGAAATGAGAAAGGGGGGCCCTTCAGACAGAAGAGAAGCTTCTTTCAAGGCTTCAGGCAAAGGAGACTATTATGAAGCAAGTCACATGCCAGAAGAAGAAGAAGAAGAATCAAATTTTGTCAGAAATCTTCAAAGGGGTTCTGGAAGGTTCAGAGGTAAGTTACCTTTTAAATGCTTTGCTTGTGGAAGAGTAGGTCATTATGCTGCGAAATGTCCCTATAAGGATAAAGGAAAGGAACCTGCTAGATGGAACAAGAAACAGATTGCAAATAAGAAAAGCTACTATACGCATGAAGATAGTGATGGTCTATCAAATAGTGATGAAGATGAACGAGGTAATGACTATAAACTTTTAATGGCATTTGAAGATGATGATTACATGGATGCTATAGATGTGGATAGCTTTTGTGAAGAAATTTCTAGACTCAAGACATGTATAGAAGAAAAGAATAGGATCATTGATACTCTACAACTTCAAATTGATGAAAAGGAAAAATATCTTGAAAAGTTAGAAGGTGAAATTGTTGGTCTTAGAAAAGAAATTGAGAAAACAAAGGCTATTAATCTTAAGTTTGTCAAAGGATCTAAAACTCTGGATGAGATCATCAATGTACAGCGTTCTCCTCTAAACAAGACAGGTCTGGGCTATAATGGAGAAACTTCTCAAGCATCCACCTCAAAAAGTTATCTTGATGCAGAAAAAAGGAATGAGCAAAATCACAATGGAGATCACCAGGTAAAACAGGGACCAATTACAAACAAAGACTATCAGGCAAATCAGGGGCAATCCGTTTTAAGGATGAACAAAAGCTACAACCCACCACAGGTAAAATCCACTCAATTTTTTTCAAGAATGAATGACAATAGAAATTACAATCATTTGGCCGGAAGATTTGATAACCGCATAAATTTCTTCAATGGACAATGCTTTTCTTGCCATAACTTTGGTCACAAATCAGCTCAATGCGTTGCATATAAAACGATCATGACTAGAGAAGCTAAAAAATAAAGAAGTATGACCGGGATTACAAAAAGGACCTATAAAAACTTTTCGGTTCTTGAAAATGAAGTCGAATGTTCTATTTGCAATAACTTTGGTCATGAAGATTCTGAACGTAGAAGCAGGTTTCAGCAGACAAAGGAACAAGCCTCAAGCACCAAAACATGGAGAATAAAGGAACCACAAACAGAAAGATGTGGGATAGCATTTTATGCAGAGGGACAGGAAAATCTATGGTACATTGACAGTGGATGTTCGAAGCATATGACAGGTGATAAAGAAAAACTTGAATCATACTCTACTCTAGAAAAAGGAAAGAAAGTTTCTTTTGGAAATGATACTCCTGCAACTATAAAAGGAAAAGGCACTGCTCAGTTAAAAGAAAATGTTAAAGCTGGAAATGTTTTGTATGTTGATGGATTGAAGCATAATCTTCTAAGTGTCAGCCAGATGTGTGATCAAAGAACCGAGGTGATATTCAAATCAAATGGATGTCTTGTTCGTGATCTTGATACAGGTAAAACAGTGATCAAAGGTAAAAGAACTCCAAATAATCTATACATATTTGAAGAAGGACAACAACAATGCTATCTGAGCAAGGATGATGAGCACTGGTTATGGCATCGGAGGTTGGGGCATCTAAGCTTTTCACAAATAAGGAAAGCATGCAAATATCAGGCAGTTCGCGATCTTCTAGATATCAAAATTCCAGACAACACCATATGAAAATCATGTCAGTTTGGAAAGCAAACTAGAACTAACTTTCCAGAGAAGGAAGGATCAGCTAGCATGCCTCTTGAGCTAGTACATACAGATACATGTGGTCCATTCAGGAAAAGGACACCTCGAGGAGAAGAATACTTGATATTATTCATTGACGATTTCTCCAGGTTTGTCTGGTTAGGACTTATGAAGCACAAAGATGAAGCATTCGAAAAATTCAAATCCTTCAAAGCCTTGGTTGAAAATGAATCAGGACATAAAATTAAGTGCCTCAGATCCGACAGAGGTGGGGAGTTTACCTCAAATGAATTTTTCGATTTCTGTGAAGAACATGGGATAAGAAGAGAATTCTCTACAGCTAGAACTCCTCAGCAAAATGGAGTTGTGGAAAGAATGAACAGAAAAATCCAACAAATGGCTCGTGCTATGCTTGATGAGTCGGGAACTCCCGCAACTTTCTGGGGTGAAGTTGCACATGCTGCGGTTGTTATTCTCAACAAAACAAATGTCCGAGTGAACAGCACTCAAACCCCTCATGAGCTCTGGTGTGGTGAGACTCCTTCGATAAAGCACTTCAAAATCTTTGGGAGCAAATGTTATATTAAGAATACCGATGAGCAACTTGGCAAACTTGAACCTAGAGCAGATGAAGGCATTCTTCTTGGTTATTCTCCACATAGCAAAGCATACAAGTGCTACAATAAAAGACTTGGCAGAATTGTTGACAGCATTGATGTAGTGGTTGATGAGAAGGGATACATTCCTAAGCAAGTACATCATGAAGACATCGAAGAATATGAAGGCTACCCTCAAAGACAGAATGATGAAGAAGGAGAACCTCAAGAAGAACCAGAGGAGCAGACAAGAATAGAAGAGAAGACTCCATCCAGATATGTTCAGAAGAATCATCCAGAATCTCAGATTGTGGGGCAGAAAGAAGCAGGTGTACAAACAAGAAGAACAATTGCAGAAGCTTCAAGCTATTTGGCATTACTCTCTTCCACTGAACCACAAAATGTGAAAGAGGCATGCAAAGATGAATGTTGGGTCAAAGCAATGGATGAAGAACTTGAGTAGATCGAAAAGAATAACACTTGGGAGTTGGTTCCTAGACCAAAGGATAAGAATGTTATAGGGACAAAATGGGTCTTCAAAAATAAATTGAATGAAAATGGAGAAGTAATTAGAAACAAGGCTAGACTTATTTGTAAAGGGTATGCGCAGCAAGAAGGAATAGATTTTGAAGAAACCTTTGCTCCTGTTGCAAGACTTGAGGCCATCTGAATGTTCCTTGCTCTCTCAAGCTTTCAAAACTTCAAAGTATTTCAAATGGACGTGAAATCAGCCTTTCTGAATGGAGACTTGGAAGAAGAAGTATTCATTGAGCAGCCAGATGGGTTCATTCTTGGAAATGATCCAAATCTTGTATGCAGATTGAAAAAGGCTCTCTATGGTCTCAAACAAGCTCCAAGGGCTTGGTACTATCGTTTGGACAAATATCTTCATCAACAAGGTTTTTCAAAAGGATCAGCAAATAGCAATCTTTATATAAAAGTTGAAAATGACAAATTTCTAATACTTGTTGTGTATGTAGATGACATTATCTTTGGCAGCAATGAAGAAGCTATGAGTCAAAGCTTTGCCTTGGTGATGCAGAAAGAATTCGAAATGTCCTTGCTGGGAGAACTGACATATTTTCTTGGTTTGCAAATCCAACAAAAAGAAGGAGGGATCTTTTTGTCTCAAACCAAGTATCTCAAACAGATTTTGAAGAAATATGGCATGGAAGATGCAAAACCACTATGTACACCCATGGTCACAGGATGTAGCCTCAGTGCAAACGATGACTCTGCAGCAGTGCATCAACCAACCTACAAATCTATGATTGGAAGTTTACTTTATCTGACAGGTACCCGACCGGACATCATGCATGCAGTTGGAATAGTTGGAAGATTTCAGGCAAATCCGAAGGAGACTCATCTTTAGGCAGTGAAGAGAATTTTCAAATATCTTCAAGGGACTCAAAATTATGGCTTATGGTATCCTAGAGATACAGATCTCACACTTCATGCTTATACAGATGCAGATTGGGCAGGAAGCGTGGATGACAGGAAGAGCACAAGTGGTGGTGCGTTCTTTATGGGCTCCAGATTGGTATCTTGGTTCAGCAAGAAACAGAGTTCGATTGCCTTGTCTACAGCGGAAGCATAATATGTTGGTGCTGCATCTTGCTGCACTCAACTCCTTTGGATGATGCAGACCTTGCAGGACTTTCAAATCACTTGTACACCACCTATCTCCATCTTATGTGATAACACAAGTGCAATCAACATTTCAAAGAACCCAGTCATGCATTCAAAGACCAAGCACATACCAATCAAATATCATTTTCTCCGAGAACAAGTGCTTGAACAGAAGGTCAAGTTGGAGTATGTTCCTTCTAAGGAACAAGTTGCTGATATACTCACCAAACCATTGCCCAGGGAGACTTTTGAATACCTCAGGCAAAAGCTGGGGGTTGTTGATGCATCATCTTATTGTTGAAACTCTTTTGATTGATGGTTGTATGCATGGTTCATCTAGGGTATATGCATACATTTGCTGGGTTGCGGATTGGTTGAAGATTGAATGGCACAGGTTCAGGGGGAGCATATAATGCATTGTTGGCATTATGGAGGATGTACAGAAGGAGATCATGGATGTTGGTCTGATTATAGCTGTAATATGTCTCTATCTCTTTCATGGTCATTTATGGTGTTGTGGTGGATTATGGTTCTTCTTTGCAGATCTGGTTCATATTCAGGGGGAGCATGTTCTTAGGGGGAGCATAACCCTTTGCCCTTGATGTCAAAGGGGGAGAATGAAGCTAAAGATTTTTAGGTTGCCATCAAGTCCAAAGGGGGAGATTGTTGGCATTATGATTCTGGTATGGCTCTACGTTACAGATGTTGTACTTGGTGGCAACACCCTCAAGTGGCAATGCTCAGGATCTCAAAATGTTGAAAATTAAGAAGTACGCAGGAGAATAGTTCAGAAGATGCGTACATGCAGGTACACCGTGAAGGAACTACGGCCACCCACGCAGGTCATCCGTTCAGAGGGTGCGTACCCCCAGTTTCACTTACTTCAAGGCAGAGAAGCACGTTCACGTGGGGTTTCCTATGTTTGGCCCGTGGTATGTAGCCCGCCGCTCTTGATTCTATGGTTTTGGCCCGTGGTATTGTTTTATATTATTGAGCCCCATGTTTTTGGGCCCCTTGTATTGGTTATCTATGGTATTGATCCATGATTTTAGGAGGAGCTTGCCTATATAAAGCAAAGGAGATCACTTGGCTATGCATCTTTTGCAAATTGAATATCTTAAGATCTGAAATATTGGGTTGTTGTTTTAAAAGCTTGATCTATATGAAAGTGAAGTTGAAAGCGAATCTGTGAAGGGTGATCTCTCGAGCGCATGATCAGATCTGGGCATCTGACTAACTGTGGCACACTGGTGAACTGCCAATTCGGCCCTAATCAGAAGTACGCAGGTGATTAACGGTGCAAGTGCGTGGGTACGCAGAGGAGAAACAGGAGAGCTGCGTGGGTACGCAGAGCAGAAGAAGGGGCACTGCGTGGGTACGCAGAGCAGAAGAAGGAGAACTGCGTGGGTACGCAGCGCGACAGAGGTTCAGGTGCGTACGCACAGTAAAGGTACGCGGCGCGATAGTGTCTATGAGTGCGTGGCTACAGTAACAGTACGCGGCGCGATAGTGTCTCTGGGTGCGTACCTACTGTAACAATACGCAGCGCGATTGAAGAAGCAGTGCATGGGCACGCAGTGCAGAAGAAGGCTCTCTGCGGGTATACGCAGGGAAGCAGAAGGTGAAGTGCGTAGCGATGCAGGCCAGAGAAAGAAAAACTGCGTATCTGTCTTAAGATCTTCTGTTGACTGAATATTTTTGTTGATAAGGTGTTTTGGGTTTAGTTCTGTTATTGTTGATCTGGTTACTGCAGTTGACTGTGTAATTTACATGTACTTGATGATCATTTGATGTTTATGGATCCAGTTTGAAAATTTATGAAAAGTGGTCCTTGTAAGAAAAGAAGTAAGGGGTTGTAGCTCCCTTCCAGGAGAGATTGGAAAACGAGAGAGAGTTGTAGCTCTCTGCAGGTTGCAGCCTGTGTACTGGTAAAGGACTGCACCAGTACAAAATCATTGTAAAAGGAGTTTCTAATTTGAAAGAAGATAGAGACATATTGCAGCAGGTGGTTTTCACCCACATTGGGTTTCCACCTTATATCTGGTGTTCTTTGGTGTGACTATCTGTTTTTCTTGTTCATGCTATTATTTTATGGTACTGATATGCAAAAATAATTCAAAGTGTAAATAAGGAAGATTTGTTAAAAGAACTTGATAATACTGATTCACCCCCCCTCTTAGTATTATTTCCAACACCATTCGTATTCATCTATCTCTTTTTCCTTCACTCATTCACTATCTTTACAACTTAGAGCCTCACTCTATTTGTACAATCCCATGGTCCATGGACCATGGGTAGGCTGACATGACATTACATTACATTACAAAACTTAGTGTAGACAACCCTATGACTCAACCTATACTTCGTGCTCCGTGCTCGCAATTCGTGGAGCCTTACAATGCATTTGACCAAAACTTGGGCTTTGAGCCCCAAAACATGTTGTGGGGAGATTCGATGCCCAACAGCTTTCCACATTGAGAATGGAGTGTCTTTCCCATGGAGATTTGAGACAATGTGATCTTGTACTCCATCCAATATTATTCTCGTCACCTTGGATACATATTTTTTCCACCGAGAAAGGTTCTAGGCATCAGATGCCTATGGTTTTGCAACATCTGTCTTGATGTATTCTATCAATCCATTTTCATCCAATACCACCTCCATGTGATTCTTCCATGCGATGAAATTAGAGATGCCTGCTAAGGCATACTCTAGCCTCAGCCTATTGAAGGTCATCTTCCCAACTCTGTAGATATCTTGCAACACTAAACTGCAAATTCGATTCTCCTTAGAAACAACTTCAAAATTCTTGCTCCAATGTGAATCTTGCTCTGATACCATGTATAAATTATGGTGTAGATTTGCAACTGCTAATGAAATTTTAATTAAAATCACAAGACACAAACCTACTCTACTTCTCTACAAAAATCAATTCACAATTTAGAACATCAATCACAAACATGCAATGAGAAATAACACACATGCACACAATATTTTTTTCCAAGGGAAAGAAATCTGCTAAAAACCCATTTGCATGCTTCAATTAATCTAATTAATAGAGATGTATTACAATTTCTATATCAATATGAGAAAAACCTACAAGTTATTAACCTATCTCTCTGCTCAATGAGAAGCTCTATCCCAAACTTAGTTAATTTCTACCTCTGTTTGATCCCCTATTTCCTTGAACAATTATTTAGGAAATTCCTCCAATTGATTGCACAAATTCGAAGGTTAATCATTTGATTGCATGCAACACCTGTATACTCAAGACTAGTCTACAATAGATATTACACTGCCTTGGACTCTCCACCATAGTTGGGGAACCCGAATTTGTTGAAAAATGTAGCAATAAATTCTTAATTTGATTTTGCCTTAGTCAAATTGACAAAATTTGAAATTCCACATCAACATATAGCTTGGATTAGTTAACTGAGGTGACATGGTTTTTGTCACTCGATTAGCTTAGTTAATTTGAGTTAGGGGCATGAAGTTCAGTTGTGTGTAGTGATTCCTAAATTTTAGGAGCCTAGGTTGAGTTAATTTCAATTGTAGCAATCTAATTTAGTTAAATTGAGTTATGGTTAGTTAAACTAGTTCTAACTGTTGGAGGAATTAGTGGAAGGTCAAGTTGTGGAAGTGTAACTACATTCACACTCATGGATCATACAGATAACTAATCAATCAACCTAAATTATCTCATGCATGCAGAGAATTTGAGTTACCCAGTTGAGATGAAGATTCCAAGGCAGTGTACTATCAGTTGTAGACTATTATAATGTGTACATGTGGTGCATATAGTTAAAGGATGAGCCTAAAGGAATTGTGCAATCCAATTGAAGGGATTTCTTAATTTATAGGGACATAATTCCTCAAGGAATGGTGCAAGGAAATAAGAGCTTGAAGGGCTTGAAAATTGGCTAAGTGTTGGCTACAGTTAGTTAGTCAGATAAGGGGGTAGACTACACACTTGCAGATTGTGCTCAAGCTTGAGAAACATATGTATTTCATCTCTATTCTTTGGTTAATGCAATACAGATAGGAAGGGGTTTTGAGCAGTTTCTTTCCCATAGATAAATATATGTGTATGTGTGATAATTCTTCTTGCATGTTTATGATTTGTTTTCTCGATCGTGAATTGAATTATACAGAGCAATAGAGTAGATTTGAGTCTTGTGTTTTAGTACATTTCATAAGAATATTTAGATCTACACAATAATTTCTACATGGTATCAGAGTAGGATTCACAATAGAGCATAAATTTCAAAGTTGTTATTACAGGAGGATCAAATTCGCAAGATCAATTCTTCAGAGGTATAAGGATGGCTTTCTATGGACTAAGACTCAAGTATGACCTTGAGGTAAGCTTGAATTATGTTGCTTGGAAGGACTACATGGAGGCAGTGCTAGAAGATAATGGATTGAAGGAATTTATTGATAATGACATCCCAAAACTAGCAGTAGTTGATACGCTGAATCTAGCAGAAAAGAATAAGTGTGTAACCAAGGTGAGGAGAATCATATTGGAGGGAGTACAAGACCATATTGTCTCAAATATCCATGAGAAAGAGACTTTATATGCAATGTGGCAAGCATTGACAGATTTGTTCCAGAATAGTAGTGACCATAGGAAGTTGGCGCTCAAGGATAAGCTTTGAAATATCAAGATGCAGAAGAACGACACTATTTCGTAGTACCTGATTAGGTTCACACAATGTCATGATGAACTTGGTCAAGTTGGTGTTACTATTATAGAAGATGATTTGGTAATCCTAGCCCTTCTAGGCCTTCCCAAGAGCTGGAACAACTACCAAGATTTGGTGAATGGGAGGGCTAAACTACCAAATTGGGAACACTTATGGTTTGATTTGGTATAGGAGGATATATGGTAGAATACCAAAGGATATGGGACCTTATCTAAAGAAGAGGAAGATGACTTTGCATTACTCAGCAAAGGAATGAAGGCCAAGGGAAATAATTCCCAAGGTGAGGATGATTCCAGCCAAGAGGGAAAGAATAAATACTTGTGCAAAATCAAGTGCTTCAAGTGTCATGAATTCGGGCACTATGCCACGAAGTGTCCACACAAGAAGGCAAGCAAGAAGGAGCCTACAATAGTAGCAGCAAGTGAAGCCTTGGATTCACAGTTCGAACTTAACTTCACCGTTATCGCATGCATAGTCAACACTATGATGGGGAGTGTGTGGCACTTAGATTTGTTTTCCTCATTCTACATGACAGGGAATAGATAAATTTTGAGTGACTTGGAGGAGAAATATCTCAAGATGAACACTGAGTTTCGATATGAAGGAAGGTACAATGCTACCGGGATCAGTACATTAACCTTTAATAGGGATTCAGAATCTCATATTTGACTCAATGATGTTATGTTTGTGTTAGGTCTGAAGAAGAATCTCATATTTGTAGTAGTGTTGGAAGTCCATGGTTACAATGTGATCTTTAGCAAAGGGAAATCATTCCTGAGACACATAACCATGGGGCAGGTGAAACAGATCAGTGCTCAAATAAAGAACCTATATGCACTTGAGGCATAAGATGCATGCAATGACTTGAGGAGAAAGGCAAGGCTTAGAGACATGGTGTTTGAGATGGAGCATGATTTACCTCTCAAAATGGAGCCTCATAAGTAGCCTCAAGAAATTATCGAGAAGCAACAAATGGAGAAGTAGATAGGAGGTAAAGTGGGGACATCCACTCAAGCAGAGACCTCTAGTAGGGGGAGAGTTCAAGCTAAGTGGGTAGAGGGAGCACATTCATCCATACCTCCAGTTGTGAGGTGGGGCAATGTGACACCCTAGTCCCAATAGTGCATAAATTTGGGCAAGGTCCATTGAGGTGTTCTCCTCATGGATCATTACCCCTGCTATGGGGGCCCATAGTATTCAGTAACATGAGGATCAATGTGTTATGAAACTGGCTCACAAAATAGAATAAAATATAATTCAACGAATTGAAAATTATCCTCTTCGAGGGGGAAGCCTCCTTCACATTACATGAATGAACCATTCTTTGATGATATAAATGATAAGGCCTCCTTGGTATATATAGGAGTCTAAGGGGTCACAATATAATCAGAACCTACATAACAATAATAATGTAAGGGAAAAATAATAACAATAATGGGCTTCTATGGGGCACAACTATAAAAACATGGGGGATACATTGGCACAAAGATAACAATAGGGGGCTACACTAGCAATAAAAAAAGGGGAATACACTAGTATTATAGGGACCTAACATGTCACTCTCCTTCAAAAAAGTGTTGTCCTCAATGCTTAAGTAGTTCCATATGCTTTTGTATAAAATTCTCATCCTCCCATGTGGAATCTTCAGCGGGTAAGTTCTTCCAACTAATGAGACACTCTGAAATTAGTCGATTCCATAGTTGTCAAGTTATTGTTTCCATAACTATCGCTAGACTCAAATATGATTTTTCCTTCTTCGTCAAGTTCTGGAAACACTGTTTGAACGGGAGCTTGTCACCGATAACCTTCTTTAATCACGAAACATGGAAAACTGGGTGTACTCAGGAAGATGCAAGTATCTTCAATTTGTATGCCATATTAAAAAACTTTGCATCACCTTGTAAGGACCATAGTACTTGGGTGAAAATTTATTATCATTCATATCTTACTTAAGGGGCATTTGTTTGTATGGCTGTAGCTGTAAAAATATGATTCAGGTGGATATTGGTGGCCACCCACCTATTCCACTTGGACCCCCACCATTGTTTCTTTCAATTTTTGAGTTTCCCTATTTGTAGCACAAGTTACTATTTCTGGCAGTTTTTCAGGTCCTGAACTTTAAGAGCCATTTTGAGGCCCTAAACGACATTTTTTGGGAACACCGAGACCAACATGGGTTGTAGACCAATGTTTGTCATTAAAAAGTTGTATTCCTCGTATAGATATTTCTAATGAGGTATTGTGAACGTCAAATGGAGATCGTATGCCAAAGTTACGACCTCAAGAAGTTTTTGTACCAATTTACCCAAACGGGGCCCATAGTTTGGCGCTTCATCTCCTTGGGTTAGGTTTTTGGATGTTTAGGATTTTCCATTATTTCTCAGCCACAAATAGGCCTTCGAGCCTCATTGTAACACAGTTTAGAAGCATGTAGCCACCACATCGCTTCTCAAAGATAAGCTACCATCTCTCGAGCTAGTATTATTTCCATTATGTTTGTAAGCATATTTCAGTATTTGATATTAATGAAATAAAGTGTTATTTCTACTGCATCTTTGTATTTATGGTTATATATGTAATTTGTTGTGTTCTTGTTTAAATCTAGATCAGTGGTATTAGAGCATTCTGATCTTTCTCTATTTTCCTTTGCATGTCCCCAAGGAGGTCAAGATATAAGGAGTTAGGGCTCGATCTGGTTGAACGTTTGTGAGATCATCCTCGCAAACCCTAGTGGCCGCTCATGGGGGAAGAAAAGAAAGATGAGGGGGCAAGGGATCCTACCAAAATATTTCTTGAGGAGGCCCTCAGGAAACAAAGGAATGCGATGATGGATATTTTTTCTTAGATCCTTCAACGATTCCCCACCGACGGCACATCCACATCCAACAACCACTCTAGAGGATCCACTCCTTTTAAGGTACAAGTAAACTTTGACACTCCCATATTTGAGGGCGAAATAGATGTAGATTCCATAGATAAGTGGTTAAATAAGATAGAAGGGTATTTTTCTTTCATGATTTTTCCAAACAAGAAAAGATTACTTTTGCTCTTCTCAAATCCGCCCCCCAGATCAAGGATTGGTAGTAAACCTACTGTGAGTAGAAGGATGAAAGTACGACCTCACTGTTTTTAGTTGCACCCACTTGGAATTCATTCCGGGATTCCATCAAGGAGAAGTACTACCCTATCAGGAGCTATGAGGATAAATACATAAAGTGGAGAACACTACGGCAGGGAAGGGACCAAGATGTGTCAAAGTTTACCAATGTTTTTCATACCCTTCACACAAAGTTGGGTATCAAGGATTCTGAGAAACATTTGGTACTCAAGTACTGCGACTGCCTACATAGGTACATCAAGATGAAATGGAGTTCTTGGACATCTCCTCACTAGGCACGACGTACCATTACACCATCAAGATCGAGCATAAGTTTAAACAAAAGAAGCAAGACTTTTGGATCTGCGAATCCGAAGCAAGGGAAGGTGCCCCCAAACTACAGAACAAAGGACAAGGCCAAGGCGGGGTGACCCAAAACAACTTCCCAAAGCCACAAGCAAAGAACAACAATGTGAAGTTAAAGAAGGACACGTGAAAGTGGTGTGAGTTCCATAAGAGCTCCACTCACAACACAAGTAAGTTTTGGGCCAAACAGTCACTGGTGGCTAAGCTGAAGGCTTCGGAATCAGATGCATGTTCTGACTCTGAGTCAAAACCTAACAAGGGGAATGACAAAGGGAAGCAGATTATCGATGCGGAGCCCAATGCTACTGTTGCCATCATGAATATCCAGAAGGAGGAAACCAAAGATCCAGGGGAGGAGGAGCGCCTCTTCCACTCCCAGATGTGGGTAAAGGGTTCCCCGCTACAGTTCATTGTCGACAACAGGAGCCAAAAAAACCTCATTTCGGCAGAGGTCATGAAGTGGTTGGGCTTATCGACCATATCACAACCACAACCATACACAATCAAGTGGATTCATGAAGGATGGGATCTTCACGTGAGCCAGAAGTGTCACCTTCCATACAACATCAAGCCCTTCACGGATGAGGTATTATGTGATGTTTGTCCCCTTGATGTTTTTGATGTATTATTAGGCCAACCATACTTGTGGAAGAGACATGTTGTGTATGAGTCAAGGCCTTGTGTTGTTATTATTACTTTGGGAAATAAATTGTACAGAATACTAGAGGTAGCACTGCCTACTGCCATCTCTTTTGTTATTGCAAAATAATGCAGTAAGCTCATTTCCAAAACCGAGAAATTTTTTTTCCTGATGATATTCCCTTAGGGAAAGAAGAAGACGACGGCCACAACCTCCAGATAGGGACCCTCTGCATGAAAACAACATATGGACAAGGTCGTGGAGGAGTATGAGGACATCTTCACCTCCCCTGCAGGGGTGCCTCTACACTGTCAGGTCAAGCACTCCATCGATGTGACCCCATGTGCGCCATTGCCCAATGGACCAATCTATCATAACTTCATTCATGAGAATGAAGAAATCAACAGGTAGATTCAGGAGCTACTGCTGAAAGGTCACATCCAATCGATTTCATCACCTTGTGGGATCCGAATTGTGTTGGTACAGAAGAAGGATGGGACTTGGAGACTCTGTATTGACTATTGGGCGTTGAACAAGATCACTGTTTGGAATAGGTACCTGATCCCCTGGATTGATGACCTTCTGGACCAACTCAAGGGGGAAAAACATTTCAAAAAGATCGACTTGAATTCTGGATATCACTAGGTACCAATCGAACCCTCTGATGTGTGGAATACTGCCTTCAAAGCCAAGGAGGGCCTTTTCGAATGGTTGGTTATGCCTTTCGGGTTAACGAATGCTCCTACAACCTTCATGAGGCCAATGGATGACATCTTGCATCCATTCAACAACTCATTTGTCGTGGTATACTTGGATGACATCCTGATCTTCAGCTAGAGTTGGGAAGAGCACCTCCACCACATCCAACAACTTCTCCAAACACTGTGGAAACATAAGATGTGTGCCAATTTGGAGAAATTTTCTTTTGGAATGACCCAGGTGTTATCACCTGGATTGAACCTCAGGCTGAAGGAAGGCAATGCCAGGGTAACCACAAACCACGCTTAGCCAAGTAACTAGCCCTACTAAGATGGGAGAGGGCTCTCTCCGTAAGGATGTCAGCCAAGATGACTGGATCAAGTAAAGGATATTAGGCTAGGTATAGTAGCATGATGTTTTGATTGGATTTTGAAAGAGTTTTGCTAGATTAGGAAGAGCTGGACAGTTTAGGTCTAGGGAATTAGGTCAAAATTGTAGGGTGTTCAATGGGGCAAGATAGGCATAAGGTTTAGCACTCTATGGCTTCATGGGGTGAGATGTTTAAGACTGGTGAGAAGCTAAGAAGAGCATGCGAAAACCATGGATCCTTCCTAGACTGCAAAAAACATGAAATGGTGAATGTTTTCCCAAAGTAGAGCACTAATGTAATGAATTCTACCTATCAACTTGAAAGCATTCACTTAGAAGCAATGAAATGATTAATGAAGTATACAAAGCACATTAACATATGATCAGATAAGAAGAAACTATACTAAAACTCCATACCACATGGATCCCATAAAAATAGCTGCAATTCTTATTAATCTCTTGCTAAACTGCTACAAAATGATGTACAATCAAGGTCTGAGCATCTAGCTGAGTCCAACCCTTTACAATGAGAAAGAAGAAGAAGATATAGAATTTGTTTCAACTTTCTCCCATATGTAGGGGTCGAATCCTTAAGATGAAGAGCTAATATAACCAACACTAAACAAGAAACAGGAATATAGGCATCTTAACAACTTTCCTCTAAAAGTGAAAAACTGATTCATTTGAGCTCAAATTGATTTTTAATGCAATGAATCTACCCTCTACTACTAATTGTCTATCATATTTACAATCCAAGTCATAATTTAAATTAGTAAAACATCCCCCATGGGAGAAAATCCATTAACATAGTGAAAAAATGGAAAAATAGCCATCCTGTGCAAATTTTCCCTACGCGCAGCGCCACTGGCCCAACGCGCAACGCCACTTTTAGGTCCCTTTTGGAGGCTTTCCTGACATCCAAAGTGATCTCATGATAGCTCATTGGAAAGGTATTCAAGTATAATTTCCAAAAAACCTAGAATTTCTGCATTTGAAGCTCATTTGACCCCTCAAACCGTGATTCTCCCAAGACTTCTTCTGTGTGTACAAAAAGTGGCAGAAAGGTCACGTTTAAGGTGTTTTTGACCTTTTGGTGGACCAGTTATGCCCCAAAAACTTAGAAAATCCATAGGGTGAATTTAATCATCACTTTTAATCCAAAAATGCAAACCATTTTGTGCATTGGGTGCCCCTAAGAAAAGCGCAGCGCCAACTACAAACGCGCAGCACCACCTCTATGCTACCTCTCAGACACACAGTGCCACCTCCTAAACACGTAGTGCCACTTTAAGATGACTTTTGACTACCTTCCTGGTGTCCAAATTAGGCATGGGATAGTTCATTGAAAATATTGTCTTTTCTAATTTCCAGAACATCTTGAATTTGCAATTTGGAGCTCATTTTCCCTGTCAAAAGCTCAATCTCCCAAGACTAGTCAAAATGTGTAGAATGAGTCTGACAAATGCAAAGTGTTGATTCAGTCAACTTTTGAAGGTCTTCCTCAACTCCAAATTGAGCTCATGATAGCTCATTAGAAATCTCTCTATTTCTAGCTATCATTTGACTCATCAATAAAGTCATTTGGTCACTCTAGCTAGGAGAAATATTGATTTTCCCAAGATCACTCCAAAAGTGCATCAACTCTCCTGAGGCAAATGATGTTTTGGACATTTCTCCCGAACCATGAGACCTATGTGAAAAACTGAAGGAGGTTTTTCTTCTTGAGTCTATTATGGACAAAATCCTCTATCGCTGTTGTCAAATTCATCTTTTCTTTCTCAAAAACACTATTTGAATAAAACCTATCCCAATGTGTGGAACAGGGGATTTGTTGAAATAAAGGGAAATGAAGGGGATGAGGGGCTTCTAATTTCTTGAGAAAATTTTGGGAAGTAGGGGGGTATGTTAGGAAGTAGGGGAAAGTATAATTTCAAGGATTTAGTGAGGGGAAGGGGTCCAAAAGGGCAAAACATAGGCCATGGTACACTTAGCGGATTGTTGACATGGAACAATACTTGGAAAACTTAGGAAGGAGTGAAAACAATCCTAGACCTAATACCTAGTGGCCAAATTTTACTCGAAGACTCACTGAAATGACAAAAGCTGACTTTCACACCCTAAGACCACTTTGTAAGAGCATGTTTGATCGTTGGTGGAAGGTTGCAAAGACTGACTCTAACATTGGCTGCATTGGGGATGGTAGCTCGTTGGAGGTACCAAGAACACTGTAGACCAGGTAGCCTTATCCATTGGGCATGGAGTAAAAAAAAAAAAAACTCAATCTGAAATACATGACTAAATACTGATGACTCAAAGACACAAACTGACTTTTACTCAACTTAAAACTGACTGAACCATGCTCACTTCTGTGAGCTTATTAATCACACCCTACTCTAAGTGATCCATTCCTCACCTGATCAAGTGAAATGGAACAACCAATGCAACCATGTAAGCATTTTGTCTGCTAGTTGAATTCTCCACAGGTGCTTGCTTATGAACAACAAGAGAGAACTACTGAAATGCAACTCCAATGAAAACTTGTAAACAAACCCAAATTTTCTCAGATTGAATAATATGGATTCTCTAGCTGACTCCAAAAATAATGCATAAGGATCTTGAAATTCATGTGCACTGGGACTTAGCTCATCTAATGGGTTACTTTGCTTCCCCTCATACCATGAATGCAAACTTTCATATGAGCTTTGTGACGAGACTTCTGCTGAAAATGACAAAGAAACCAGCTGCCGGATCAAGTTTGTATCAATAATTTTTTCAAGCTCACAGTTAGCTAATGGAGAAGGACTTTGACTGCAGATATTGTCCAACACATTAGCTATTGGATCATGAAAAACTTGAAAATATTTTTGCAACCCATTTTCTATTGGTTCCAATGAGATTGCATGATTTTCTACAGGTTGCTCATCCTTTATTAAAGATATACTATGAAAATTTCCATTTAAAAACTGAAATGGTTCAAAACATAATGTTAGGGAATCATCTTACATCATTTGATCATATGTTCTATATTCCAAGTCTTCATCTGCAACCTAACATTCAATGGAATTCGGGGGCTGCAAATCTAGATATGGGAAGTCTTGAACAAGGATTTCATTGCCCTCTAAATGGTCAAGATCAAAACTTATCGATGGTTGATTTCTGATTACATGAAAGTTGTCTCTAATGAACTAAAACAAAGTAAAACAAAGAGGCAAAGATCCTTCACTTACTTCAAAATTTTCTGCACTTTCCTCCTCACTTCCATAGCTGATATGCAATGGCTGATCACTGAGCTGCTGAAAGTGAACTTCCTCCTTCCACAAACCAGCTGTTGATTTGTCTGCAAGACTAGCTTCTGTTTGGAGAACATAATCATCATCATATTGATCAAACTTAGTGAAATCATCAGTATAAAACACATCATCAAGCATACATGTCAGATCAATAGATCTCTCTTCTACAATCTTATCTATAAAACAATCATTATCAAATCTATGACAACTGGGATAAGAAAGGTATGAGCCCCTTGTTTTTCTTCAATCAATGAGCCATGGTCTTGAACATCATACTCATTCCTTGTGGTGATCTTTTGCATCATCTCTTCCACTTCACTAACCAAAATGTCAAGCTTTACCTCTAAAGATGTCGATTCCTCTGGATCTATGTTCTCCCTCTCTTCTTCCTTCAACTTTTCCCTTCTGATCAGCAGAGTAGCCTCTACATCTACTGCATTGTTTTTCATCTATTCAAGTGTTGCAAGGTTCCTTTCCCTCAGCTGAAACTCCATTTCTGGATCAAAGACTTCTAGATAATGCAAGAGAGATGAATCAGGAGAAGGTCTTATATTAAGAGGCATCGAATAGTAAGCTTGTTTAAATCTGGTAGAAAATTGTTCTACTGTCTCCCCTAGCTATCTTTTCAGCTGGTTATACTCTTCTAGAATCAAGAAAGGGTTTTGTCTGACCACCCACTTGTCAAGGAAAACTTTGACGAACTGTTGGAAATCTCAGGTGCTCGCATCATGCAGGGTTTTGAACCAGCTCTTGACTTTGCCGTGCAAAGAAAGAGCAAAAAGCCTAATACTTACATCCTCTTCATCAACTTCAAAAAGGTCAAGAAAAGACTCAAAATTCAGTACATGTCTCTTAGCAGTGATGTCACATTCACCATCAAATCTTGGTAGATATAGGTAATGATTTTTAGGGAAAGCATGGGAGATAGGAGGTAAAATCAGAGGCTTGTATCTATCTGGAATTTTACAAGGTATAGGAGTATATACAAAAGTTGTAGAATTATTCTTGATCTCTTGAGGCTCATCAGTTTGAAGATGGTCATCATAAGATTCAGAAGAAGGGTCTTGATCAAGATCAAAGGCATGTGAATATTTTGTATTCACAATCCTCAAAGGGAAGGAATCACATGCAGGTCTAGGATATTTTCTCAAATACAATATACTTTGTAAAGCCTTCTTGACATTCTCAGGAAAAGAGAAGAAATAATTTATAACAAAGAACATAATGTCTTGGATGAAATTCCAACTTGAATACCTGGTCCTTCTATATTGTCCTTTCATGTTTTTGCTGGTGGGTTCATCCTCTAGTGGAGTCCTTGGAACTGATCTCGAAACTGATTTAGAGTCGCCAGGTGAATGATTTCAGCCTTCCGGTGACTGATCGTTGTCCACCATCAACAATCAAATCTAGATATGAAGTTGATACATTTTTTTAGGAACATAAAAATACATCCCCAGTATGGTCGCCACTATGTTATCACCTGGATTAAACCTCAAGCTGAAGGAAGGCAATGCCAAGGTAACCATAAACCACGCTTAGCTAAGTAGCTAGCCCTACTAGGCCGAGAGAGGGCTATCTCTGTAAGGATCTCAGCCAATATGACTAGATTAGGTAAAGGATATTAGGCTAGGTATAGTAACACGAAGTTTTGATTGGATTTTGAAAGGGTTTTGCTGGATCAGGAGGAGCTGGACAATTTAGGTCTAGGGAATTACGTCAGAATTGTGGGGTGTTCAATGGGGCAAGGTAGGCATAAGGTTTAGCACTCTAGGGCTTGATGGAGTGAGATGTTTAAGATTGGTGAGAAGCTAAGAAGAGCATGTGAAAACCATGGATCCTTCCTAGACTGCAAAAAACATGAAATGGTGAATGTTTTCCCAAAGCAGAGCACTGATGTAATGAATTCTACCTATCAACTTGAAAGCATTCACTTAGAAGAAATGAAATGATTAATGAAGTATACAAAACACATTAAAATATGATCACATAAGAATAAACTGTACTAAAACTCCATACCATATGGATCCCATAAAAATAGTTGCAATTCTTATTAATCTCCTGCTAAACTGCTACAAAATGATGTACAATCAAGGTCTGAGCATCCAACTGAGTCCAACCCTTTACAATGAGAAAGAAGAAGAAGATATAGACTTTGTTTCAACCTCCTCCCATCCTTAGGGGTCGAATCCCTAAGATGAGCAACTAACCTAACCAACACTAAACAAGAAACAAGAATATAGGCATCTTAACAACTTGCCTCTAAAAGTGAAAAACTGATTCATTTTAGCTCAAATTGACTTTTAATGCAATGAATCTACCCTCTACTACTAATTATCTATCATATTTACAATCCAAGTCATAATTTACATCAGTAAAACATCCCCCATGGGAGAAAATCCATGAACACAGTGAAAAAATGGAAAAATATCCATCCTGTGCAAATTTGCCCTACACGCAGCACCATTGGCCCAACGTGCAGTGCCACTTTCAGGTCCCTTTTGGAGGTGTTCCCGGCATCCAAATTGAGCTCATGATAGCGCATTGGAAAGGTATTCAAGTAGAATTTCCAAAAAAACTGGAATGGCTTCATTTGAAGCTCATTTGACCCTTCAAAACTTGATTCTCCAAACATTGCTTCTGTGTGTCCAAAAAGTGGAAGAAAGGTAATTTTTAGGGTGTTTTTTGACCTTTTGGTGGACTAGTTCTACCCAAAAAACTTAGAAAATCCATAGGGTGTATGTATAAATCACTCTATATCCAAAAATTCAAACCATTTGTGCATTGGCCACCCTAGGAAAAGTGCATCGCCAACTACAAACACAGCGCAACCTCTCAAACGCACAGTGCCACCTACTAAACCCGCAGTGCCACTTTAAGACAATTTTTGACTACCTTCCTGGTGTCCAAATTATGTGTTGTATAGATATTTGGAAATAGTTTCCTATCTAATTTCCATAACATCTTGAATATTTCAATTTGGAGCTCATTTTCCATATCAAAAGCTCAATCTCCCAAGACTGGTCAAAATGTGTAGAATGAGGCTACCAAAATGCAGAGTGTTGTTTCAGTCAACTTTTGAAGGTCTTCCTCAACTACAAATTGAGCTCATGATAGCTCATTGGAAATATATCTGTGTCTAGTTATCATTTGACTCATCTAGAAAGTCATTTGGTCACTCCATTAAGGAGAAAGATTGATTTTCGCAAGGTCACTCTAGAAGTGCATCAACTCTCCTGAGGCAAATGATATTTTGGACATTTCTCCCAAACCATGAGATCTGTGTAAAAAATGAAGGAGGTTTTTCTTCTTGAGTCTATGTTAGACAAAATACTATCTCACATTTTTCAAATTCATCTTTTATTGCTCAGAAAAATCATTTGAATAAAACCTATCCCGATGTGTGGAACAGGGGATTTGTATAAATAAAGGGAAATGAAGGGTATGAGGGGCTTCTAATTTCTTGAGAAAATTTTGGGAAGTAATAAGGGATGTTAGGAAGCAGGGGAAAGTGTAATTTTAAGGATTGAGTGAGGGCAAGGGGTCCAAAAGGGAAAAACATAGGCCTAACCTAGGAAAGTGTCAAATTGTAGGTTTGTGGGAAAATGATGAATTTGAGGGATATAAGTGATGGGAAGTGTTTAAGAAGGTATATTAAGGGTAGGGAGAGGTGTATGATAATCAGGATACAAGTTTTGTTGATTATTTGACCATCCAAGAAAAATTACCTTCAAAACCCTAGGAGAGGGAAATGAGCCTTACCTGAGCACAACTGAAGCACAAACAAGGTGTAAAATGACCCATTGGAACTTGAAATAATGATGAAAACTCTTTGAATGATGGTACACTCAACTGAATGGTGACATTGAACAATACTTGGAAAACTTAGGAAGGAGTGAAAACAATCCTAGACCTAATACCTAGTGACCAAATTTTACTCGAAGACTCACTGAAATGACAAAATTTGACTTTGACACCCTAAGACCACTTTGTAAGAGAATTTTTGATTGCTGGTGGAAGGCTACAAAGACTGAATCTAACACCAAGTTTAGTATCTGGGATACATTATTGATGAACAGGGGGTGCATGTGGATCCAGCCAAGATCCAAGTCATTCAGAATTGTCCATCCCCAACCATTTTGATAGTGCTCCGCAACTTTTTGGGTCTTGCCAATTTCTACTGAAGGTTCGTGTTGGTATTCTCTCATATCACTTGGCCCTTGAGTCAAGTCACAAAGGGAGGAGCGAAAGCAAAATTATTTTTGTCTGAATCTCAACAGAAGGCATTCGCAAAGTTGAAACATTACCTCTACTCTGCACCAGTGCTCACATTACCAGACTTGCAACAACCATTTTAGATTGAGATAGATGCCTCTGACTATGCTATTGGGGCAGTCCTTACTCAACAGGGGCATCCAGTGGCATATCACAGTGAGACAATTTCATACACAGTCTGGAAATATCCCACTTATGATAAAGAGATGTATTCCATTATGCAGGCTTACCGAAAATGGAAGCATTACATTTTAGCGAAGGAAATGGTCATCCACATAGACCACTGACCCCTATATTTCATATAGATGCAAGGGAAGTTGCATAATGATAGATATCATAAGTGGTCCACATACCTGCAACAGTTCCATTTGAATATCAATTATAAGAAGGGAAGCACCAATAATGTTGCAGGATGCCTCAGCCGACCACCGATCATGGCATTGACCACCATGCTTAACTCTTGTGGGCATGAGACTTCTGATTGGCCACTTCTCTAAAAAAGGGACCCAGAATTTGGCCACATATATGAGACACACTTGGAGGGTCAACAAGTTCCATATTTTCACCTCTAGGATGCCCTGTTATGCCACCTGGGACACCTTTGTGTTCCTTCAAGTGAGTGTGTCAAGATGATTTGGGAAGCGCACTACAATCGGGACACTAGGCATTTTGGGGTCGCGAAAATAGTGGAAGTACTTCAGAAGTATTTTTATTGCCTGAATCTCTGACAATATGTCGAGAAGTACATCAGATCCTGCATTGTCTACACCATTGCCAAACTGACCATCAAGAAGCAAGGCCTCTATACTCCGTTGCCTACCCCTAGTCGACCTTGGTAATCCATATCCATGGATTACATGTTGAGCCTTCCTTCTACTAAGCATGGCAATGACTGTGTTTTTGTGGTCGTCGAAAGATTCTCGAATATGGCCTTTATGGCGGTCTGTAAGAAGAATATCACAATAGAAGTCACTGCTAAAATCTTCTTCGAACGAGTGTGGCTACACTTTGGGATCCCATAAACTATCATCTTAGATTAGGATAGCAGGTTCCTCAGTACATTTTGGTGCAGTCTCTGGTCGATGCTGGACACGAAGCTCACTAAGTCCACAGCTTTCCATCCCCAAATTGATGGCCAGAAAGAGGTCTTCAACAGGATGATCGTACACACTCTGCACATGTACAACTCAAAGCATCCACACACATGGGATGAGAGCCTCCCTTATGTCTAGCACAACTATAACTAAGCTCTCCACAACTCAACTAGCCACAACCCTTTTCAAGTGAGCTTGGGATTCCAACCACTATGTCCCACTAATTTGGCCATACCATTTGCAGCTACTTAGGCAGATTCGGTTCATGTCCATTCTAAAGTCGATAAGGAAAACAACTTCATTAAGCGCATCCAACATATCTACCAGCACGTCCACAAAATTCTGGAAAAATCAAATGCCAAGTACAAGTAGCGACATGATCAACATCGGGTGCCACACAAGTTTCAGGTGGGCGACAAAGTCTCGTGGCATTTGTAGAAGGAATGCCTTACCAGAGCCTATCGGAAATTGAAACCACTCTGATATGGTCCTTACACCATTACCAAGGCTATGGGAGACAATTCATTTGAGCTCAGCATTCCCCCATTCCTTGGCCTACACCTAGTATTCAATATGGATCACCTTCGGCCATACTTTCCACCATTACGGAACACATCTGACATTGCAGAACAACTCACACTAACATA
Source organism: Pinus tabuliformis (assembly GCA_031772625.1). Lineage (NCBI taxonomy): Eukaryota > Viridiplantae > Streptophyta > Pinopsida > Pinales > Pinaceae > Pinus > Pinus tabuliformis. The sequence goes on along the minus strand of CM062805.1, from coordinate 1,182,575,249 downwards.
GTTGTTGGCTTGTATGGGCCTAGCCTAGGTTCAGAGGTGATTTAGCCAAGAAAATCCCTATACTACTTGCCCTTTCAGCAACAGTCCACGGAGCGCGTGACTGAGATCTCACCTGAAGTAGTATGGGAGGGTGCTAGAACTGGGTTTTTGGTTCATGGGAATGTCTGATGAGTTTCTGGAGGTCCGCGGTTTGACCCGTTGCTACACAGACTTACTATCCCTTGGAAACCTACGGTGCTGCTTCCGCGCATCCCTACTCGGGGCGCAACCCATATAATACCCAAGTTCCTTGCTATTTAATATGTTATTATCTAATTACTTAACTTGTTTATGTAAGACTAATTATTATTACAACACATTCAACAACCATATCAATGTGTGTGATAAATAAAACAGTATAAATGTAAAGAAGGCAATGCACAATAGATACATAGAAATAGGAATCAACTTCTCTTTATTAATCTTCAATTCAGATTACAGACTCGACACCGCCCTGTGCACTCAGCTGCAGGGGTCCGTGCACTCAGTTGTGGACTCTAATAGGCCTTTGCGCACTCAGTTGCAGAGCCTCTTCCTACTACTATGACCCAATACACTTAGACTCTTACTCTAAGCTCGAACCATTCATATTATTCTCTTTTTTTCCCCTAATTCACTACCTTTACAACTTAGAGCTTTGCTCTATTTATATAATCCCGTGGTCAGCAGACCATGGGTAGGCCAACATGACTTTACATTACATTACAATACTTTAGGGCAGACAACCCTATAACTTAACCTCTACTTCATGCTCTGCGCCCGCAATTCTCGAAGTCTTTACAAAACCTTTAACCAAAAATTTGGCTTTAAGCCCCAGAACATGATGTGGGGGGATTCCATGCCCAACATCCCCCCAACACAATCATTGTGACTCATCCCGAGTCAGTCTTGCTGGAGCAGTGACCTTGGTGCAAAGCCCCTCCAACTAGTCCCGTACTGCTCAGAGGTTCATGGTGCACTTTTCTGTAGTTTACTGGACCTACTGCATTCTTGCTTCTAAATCATCCACGTCTAAATCATGTACTTACCTTGGTACTGGCATCTGATGCATGTGTTTATAGTCTCACGCCCTTTTCCAGCTCCTCGAGTCGCAAAGACTGTGCTTTGGCCGGTTAGTCAGAGAGTCGGCCCACCCGTGTAGGGTTTCAAGTGACTTCCGTTTACTTTTCCTAGGAATGGTTCTCCATTTAGTTTGACCCGCTGGACCGTGTCTCCATCTGTGAACTCCTTTACCACATATGGTCCCAGCCAGTGCATTTTGAATTTTCTTGGAAATTTTTGAAACTTACTGTCATACAGTAGTACTAAGTCATTTACTTTGAAGGTGCGCAACTTGATATGGTGGTCATGCTAGGCCTTTTCATGCTGTTTTTGTACCTGGTGATGAAATCCAACCAGAAATAGTTCTTCCTCAAGTTCTTCTAATTGCACGAGCCTTTCTTCTAGAGCTTCGTGGTCCATCATGCCAGTGAACGCTACTATTCGAAGACTAGGTATGATGTATTCCATCGACATGATAGCTTCCATACCATAGACCAATAGGAAGGGTTCCTATCCCATCAATTTCTTGCACATTTTCCTGTATGCCCATAACACAGCAGGTACGCGCAGGTCCCAATTGTTCCACTGCGCGTTACATACTTTGGTCAGCGCAGTCTCCAGTATTTTATTGAATGCCTCTACTATCCCATTGGCCTGTGGGTGGTATGGTTTACTTTTCTGATGATACACCTGGAACTCTTCTGTGAGCACGTTGATGGTTTCTTAGGATATGTGTTCCGCGATCACTCATTAAGATTTTCAGACAGCCAAATTGTGTCAATGCGTTTTCAAACAAAAACTTTGCAACCGTAGCGGCCGTGCAATCCTTGATCAGCTGCGCTTCCACCCATCGTGTCAGGTACTTCGTCGCAATAATGATGTAGTGCGCACCCGTATTTTCCTGAGGTTTGATTGGGCCCACAAAGTCGATTGCCCATTTCTCAAATGGCTATAGTGTCATTTGGGGATTTAGTGGCATCTCATCCCTTCGTGATGGTTTTCCTATCCTTTAACATATATCGCAGGCCTTACAGTGCGCTTTCGAATCCTGGTGCAGGGTCGGCCACCATAACCCTGCGTGAAGAATCTTCTGTGCAGTTGTGCATCCTGCATAGTGTCCTCCTGCAGTGCCCCCATGTGCTTCCGTGAGGATCTGACCTTGTTCAAATTCAAGTATGTATCTTCGCAATATCTCATCGTTGCCCATCTTGTAGAGGTGCCCTGCAATGATAGAAAAGTCCACCGTGCGCACCACCAATTCCTTCTTCTGTTGGATTGAGTATTCCTTCAGCGTAGTCCCTGTTGTTAGAAAATGGATTATATCTTCGAAGTATCCGTCTGCGACGTGCACTACAAAGAGTTGTGCATTAGGTCATCCCTCCAAATTTGTTGGTTCCTCGCCCATCTCAATTGGTGACAAGTGGTCTGGTCCTGCGTTTAAGCATCCCAGCTTGACTATGACCTCAAAATCATATTCTTGAAATAGTAGAAGCCATCTGCATATTGTCCCCACCCCCCAACACAAGATTTTTCACCAGGTATTTCAATGCAAAATGGTCGGTATACATCTTGAAATTTCCTCCAAGTAAATAGTGTCAGTATTTTTGGAGCGCGTACACCATTGCCAACCCGTCGCGCTTGGTGGTAGAGTAGTTCTTTTTTGCTTTGGACAATCTTTGACTCGCAAACGTGATCGGGTGATCCACACCCTCCGCGCCCTCCTGTGTGAGTACAACTCCCAACACGATACACGACACATCCACATGTACATGAAATTCCACATCCCATTTTGGGAAGACCAAGATTGGAGCAGAGGCCAGTTTCCCCTTTAGGACATCCAAACTCTTCATGAAATCATCATTCCAACAATATGTAACATCCTTTTTCAATAGATTTTCCATCAGAATGGTTATTTGGGCATAACTTTTGATGAACTTCCTATAGTATCCAGTGTGTCCCAAGGTAGCGTGCAGTTGTTTAACACTTCGCGGTGCTTCCAAATTTAGGATAACGGCAATCTTCACAGGGTCCACCATTAGACCTTTTTTGCAAACCACATGTCCCAGCAAGTTTCCAAAAGGGACGAGGAATGTGTACTTCTTCAGGTTCAACGTAATCTGGTGTTGGTGGCAAGTATCCAGCATTAAGCGTAGGCTCACTACATGGTGCTTAACTAATCCAAAGATAGTCCAATCATCCAGATAGACTGGTGCGTTCTTCAACCCAATCGGAATAACGGTGTATTGAAAGCAGCCCCATTCTATTGTGAAGGTCATTTTGCTCCTATCTTCTAGTGTGATCTTGATCTGATGGTACCCTAAGAACCCATTCGTGAATGAGTATGCTTCCTGACTGCCAACATTTTCCAGTGCTTCATCTGTGAATGGTGTTGGGAATGGATCATGTACATAGGCATCATTCAGCTTTCTGAGGTCCATGCATATTCTTATTTTTCCCTTCTTTTTTTCTCCTGTACTACCATAGGACTCACCTAGTCGAATTCTTCTACTAGTTCAATAATTCTGGCTACGAGCATCTTGTCTAATTCGTTGCGGACCTTTTCTTTATATTTTGGATTCAAGTAGTAAGGCCGCTACTTAACTGGCTTCATGTCGAGTTTCAAAGTGATATTCATCATCCCTAAATCGCCAACAATCCCTTTTAACTCTGTAATTTTGGTCAAGAACAAGTCTTAGTATTTGCGAAGTAACTCCATAACCTTATCGACTGTGACATCATCCCAATAGTCCCCATGCGTTGTGTACTTTGGCTCTTCCTCTGTTCAAATGTTGACCTGCTTTGTCTTTAGTGGCGTGGTGATGTCGGGATTTCCAAGTGATGGTCCACGAATCTCGTGACAACCTTCTGTTTCTGAAATGTCAATGTTCCATGGGTCCTCGTCATCCTCCTCAACATTTACGTTATAACACTCTAGTGCGCTGCTTAACTGTGTCGCCCATTCTGGCTGAAGTACTCCCATTGACTCCTGTGGTATTTTGAAGATAGTGGCTTTTACTGCTTGTAGCACATCGTTAACAGTATCTGACCAACAATATTCAAATGTGAATGTTAACAAAAATCCCTCGCGCAAAACATCCCATTTTCCCGTACCATGGCGGAGCTCCGTTTTAGTATACCAATTCATGGGTATGACATTCAGGGTATGGTAGAATAAATGTACCCATTTAGGTTGTGGCTTTTCCCCATAGACCTTGGTCCATTTTGCGAGGTGCATGTGTGGATCGTCTCATCCATCATATTTGTCTACTAGCTATACTCGTGGTTTCCCAAATCGTAGGCACATCATTCTTCTACAGCTGCATCAGTCCTCAAAATTTCCTTGATGCATACCCCACCATCATGCAGGTGTTTCTCGTAGTACCTGTTGGGTTGTGTTATATTCTTTCCACGTAGTTAACAGGGGGTTTGAGGGGTACCCATAACCCCACTTTATAGGGTCAAGGGCAACGCCTCAGAAAATTTTGGTTTTGGACCCTATGTTAGGTTGGGTGGACCCACCTATGGTTTTGTGCATGATTTTCGCACATGTTTTTTGGACGCGATGGTTTTCGATCCATGGTTTTGGACGTGATGGCTTTCGGTCCATAGTTTTGGATGCCATGGTTTTTAGGTCCATGGTATTGGATGCTTCGATATGTATAAATATGTATTATAACATTGAAAGGAGCATAATGAAAAATCAAGTAGGTAGTCCCGGTCTTGGGATCCAGGGGAAAATCTCTGTGTGTATATGTTTTATGTGTTATGCTATTACTATTGTTTATTTTCTGTGTTTTAGAATTCGTATGAAGCTAATTTTTGTATGGGGTTAAAACCTACATTTGGTATCAGAGCTGTTTTTGGCTTCAAGGGGACGCCTTTGTTACTGAGGGGTTTCGCTAGGGCCTGTGGAAGACCTTGTTTAGTGGGAGATCTACAAGATCAATTCTGGTGGTGAAAGAAGATGGTGAGCAGTGGAAAGATAGAGATCGAGAAATTTAATGGTCAGAGTTTTGAGTTGTGGAAACTCAAGATGGAGGATCTATTGGTGGATAAAGATCAATGGATCGTGGTAGATCCATGTACTAAACCAACGGGAGTGTCCGATGAATAATGGAAGAAGTTGGATCGGAAGGCAAAGAGCACAATACGATTGTGTGTCTCAGATTTAGTATTGCTAAATGTATCAGGAGAAGCTACGACAAAGGCTTTGTGGGACAAGTTAGGGACTTTGTACCAATCTAAGTCTCTGGTGAATAAATTGTTCTTGCAGAAAAAGTTGTATAACTTGAGGATGAAGGATGGAGACTTGATGATAGAGAATCTGAACGCATTTAATACTATGGTAAGTCAATGAGCATCTATTGATATTAAAATTTCAGATGAAGATAAGTGCATCAGTTTGTTATGTTCTCTACCAGATTCGTGGGATAATCTGGTTATTGCAATAGGTAGTATTGCAACTGCCTTGCAGTTTGATGAAATAGTCTCATCCTTGCTGAAGGAGGAGATGAGATGGAAAAATATGGAGAGCCAGAATGGTGATGCCTTGTCTATACGAGGATGGTCTCAGAACATAAACAAAAATAAGTCATCGTGTGAGAGATCTAAATCTAGAGGGAGATCTAAGTCTCCAGGAAAACCTGTAAAGGTGGTGTGCTAGAAATGCGGAAAGGAAGGGCACTACAAAAGGGACTGTAAATCTAAAGCTCCTAATAAAGGAAAGGGATTTGATGATGCTCCTTTTGTAGAGGCGAAAAGCACCTCAGATGAAGGTGGGGATGTGTACTTGGCTTCTTCAAGTACACATGTAGATCATGAGGCATGGTTGATTGACTTAGGTGCATCCTTTCACTCCACTCCCCATAGAGAGTGGTTCTACGAGTATGAGAAATATGATGGTGGTGATGCCTTCTTGGGGGATGACAGGAAGGCTAAAATTATTGGTCGCGGAAAAGTAAAGTTGAAGTTGCAAGGTGGAAGGGTTAGAACACTTCCGGGTGTTCTGCATAGTCCTGCATTAGCCAAAAATCTAATTTCTATAAGCAAGCTGGATGATGTAGGTGTAAAAACAGTGTTCGAGAAGGATACTTGCAAAATCGTTTGAGGAGCACTGGTATTGATGTGGGGAGTTCGGATTGGAACTCTGTACAAGCTGTAAGGTAGCACTGTTACTGATGGGTGCAACAGTTCTGTGGTTCCTAAAAGTGGAGCAGAAAATCTAGCGATCTCTGGAGAAAAGACCATGTTGTGGCATCAAAGGGTTGGACATATTGGAGAGAAGGGCCTTCGAATACTTGATGGTAAAGGCATGGTAGAAGGTATGAGTAATAGCTCTCTGGATTTTGATTTCTATGAAAATTGTGTATATGGGAAGCAGAATCAGGTGAGTTTCCCCTCTGGTGGTAAGAGGGTGAAACAGATATTAGAGTTTGTGCATAGTGATGTGTTTCGACCTATGAAGGTTCCATCACTGGGTGAGTCTGTGTACTATGTATCATCTATAGATGACTTCTCAAGGAATACATGGATATATTTCCTTAAGAATAAATCTAAAGTCTTTGACAAGTTTAAAGAATTTAAGGCTCTGGTGGAAAGCTAGACAGAGAAGAAATAAAGGTGTTGAGGATAGATAATGGTGGAGAGTTTTTCAGTAAGGAATTTGAAGAATTTTGTAAGAAGTGTGGTATAGCATGGCAGAAGACTACTCCATATACACCTTAGCAAAATGGAGTTGCAGAAAGAATGAATAAGACATTGATGGAAAGGGCAAGAATCATGCTCAGTGGTGCTAGGTTAGGATAGGAATTCTGGGTAGAGGCTGTGGAGACAGCATGTTACTTGGTCAACAGATCACCTTCATTAGCATTGGAGGATAAAACTCCACAAGAGGTATGGACTGGTAAGAAACCATCTCTTTTACATTTGAGGGTATTTGGATGTGATGCATATGTACATGTTCCAAAGGAGAAACGAACCAAGTTGGATAGTAAATCTGAAAAGTGCATCTTTATTGGGTATAAGGATGGTTAAAAGGGTTATAAGCTTTGGAACCCAGTAACAAGGAAGGTTGTGTACAATCGAGATGTGGTGTTTAGAGAGGTGAAAGATGTTATTAAACATGAAGTTCAACCAAAGGAACCTGAGAAGATAGAGTTTGAGCTAAAGGAGGAAGAATCAGACTCTACAGCAGAGGAGGAATCAGAAGATGAAGAGCCACAAACTTCAGGTGTGAGAAGATCAATTCAAGAAACAAGGTAGCCAAAAAGGTATAGTCCATTTGCTTTCTATTCAAATTTTGCTTTATCTATTACTGATGATGATCCCGGAACTGTGAAAGAAGCAGTAGATTCATAGGATGGAAAAATCTGGAAAGAGGCCATGGTTGATGAAATGGCATCTTTGCACAAAAATGAGGCTTGGGATCTGGTGGAGTTTCCGGTTGGAAGGAAACCCATTGGAAGCAAATGGGTGTTCAAGAAGAATACAAATGCAGAAGGAAAGGTGGAGAAATACAAAGCTCAGTTGGTAGCAGAAGGTTATTCCTAGGTGCCGGGAATTGATTTTAGTGATATTGTTTCTCTTGTTGCCAAGGTAACTTCTATTAGATTACTTTTATCTATTCCTGATGCTTTTTATTTTGAGGTAGAACAGGTGGATGTGAAGATAGCATTTCTTCACGAAGATCTTGAAGAGGAGATCTACATGAAGCAGCCTGAAGGCTTTGCAGCGAAGGGTAAGGAAGAACTAGTATGCAAGTTAAAGAAGTCTCTGTATGGGTTAAAACAATCACCAAGGATGTGGTATCAGAAATTTGATACATTTAGACGGGGACTTGGCTTCACCAGAAGCAAAGCTGATCACTGTGAGTATTTTAAATTAATTGGTGATAGTGTTATTTATTTGGTCTTGTATGTGGATGATATGTTTTTGGTTGGAAATGACAAAGAAATTATCCAGGATTTGAAGACCCAATTGTCCTCCAAATTCGACATGAAAGATCTTGATGCTGTAAACTATATTTTGGGCATGGAAATTAAAAGAGATCGGGAAAAGAGGAAGCTCTAGTTAAACCAGAGGAAGTATGTCGAGGCAATACCGCAGAGGTTTAATATGAAGGATAATAAATCGGTGAAGGTTCCTATTCTTGTAGGTGTGAGGTTATCTACTGAACAGTGTCCCAAGACACAAGAAGAGGAAGAGGACATGTCCCGTGTTCCATATGCAAGTGCAGTCGGTAGCTTGATGTATGCAATTGTCTGTACTAGACCAGACATTGCACATGTAGTGGGAGTATTGAGCAGGTTTATGTCAAAATCAGGGAAGGAGCATTGGACAACAGTGAAGCAGGTTTCAGGTATTTACGTGGCACTAGTGATTATGGTTTGTGCTACCAAGGAAGACTAGCATTGGATAGAATGTTGGATATTCATGGCTTTGTTGATGCAGACTGGGCTGGAGATTTGGATTAGAGAAGATCTACAAGTGGGTATGTGTTTAACCTATTTGGAGGTGCAGTCAGTTGGATGAGTAAGAAACAATCTGTAGTGGAACTATCAACTACAGAGGCAGAATACATGGCAGCCACTCATGCAAGCAAGGAAGTAGTTTGGTTGTAGATATTGTGTTCAAGTATGGGGTTAGTACAGGGAGCTATAAGGATAGACTGTGACAGCCAAAGTGCAATTTTCTTGGCAAAGAACCCCGCATATCATTCAAAGATAGAGCACGTTGATGTTTAGTATCACTTTGTGAGGGATATGATAGAAGACAAAAAGGTGTTGCTGGTAAAGGTGGACACTTTGAAGAATACTACATATGCATTGAAAAAATCTATGAGCTCTGAGAATTTCTCTTGGTGTAGAGAGACAATGGGCGTTTTAGGGCTGGGAAAATGACTAAGCTCTCTTGTGGCCCCCTGTGGAAAGAAAACAACAATTGGGAGAATGTTGGGTTGTGTTATATTCTTTACATGTAGTTAACAGGGGGTTTGAGGGGTACCCGTAACCCCACATTATGGGGTCTGGGGCAGCACCCTAGAAAATTTTGGTTTTGGACCCTATGTTAGGTTGGGTGGACCCACCTATGGTTTTGTGCATGATTTTCGCACATGTTTTTTGGATGCGATGGATTTTGGTCCATGGTTTTGGACGCGATGGTTTTTGGTCCATGGTTTTGGACGCGATGGTTTTTTGGTCCATGGTATTGGATGCTTCGACATGTATAAATATGTATTGTAACATTGAAAGGAACATAATGAAAAATCAAGCAGGTAGTCTCGGTTTTGGGATCCAGGGGAAAATCTCTGTGTATCTGTGTTATGCTCTCGCTATTTTTTATTTTCTGTGTTTTAGAATTCGTATGTAGTGAATTTCTGTATGGACTTAAAACCTACAGTGCCCACATCAACACATCCCACCACTGTTGTTCTGGTACTGCGCTTTCAAATTTGCTCAGAAATTCATCCACCACTGTTAATCCATCATATGTCAGCAACTCCCTTTCCTCCGTTGTCACGCAACACAGTGATATAGTCATCATGTTGCAGTTCAAAATTGTTACCTCGTGCAGTCGATTCTTCCATCACTCTATCTCTTTGTCTGAATCCGAAGTGTAGGAGCTTTCGTGCTCCCACGAAATCCTTCTATCGGTAGTCGAATTCACCCAATCCTTGTCTCACGCGGTTATCTTGTAAATACAATCAAGATCGTCATCACTATCATCATCGCACATCAATTCAGTGTATCGTGCTCCTTCGGTTGGATCTAGCGGTATTATTATGCGTAGTTACTTTTTCTCAAAGATCATTTTGCACTTCTTCAGATTTATGACTCCATTCATATCGGTGGCCTAGTCTATTCCTAGTAGTGTAGGATAGGGATTACTATCATCGACAATCTCTATCACTTCAAAATCCGCTTGCGAACTCACACCTTCAATATCTACTGTTACCCCTTGTAATCTTCCCATGGGCAAAATCTTCTGTTGGTTTGCCATTTGTAACTGAATAGGAGACCACTATAGCGTGGGTCTGCCCATGCGTTCCCATGTTTGATTTGGTAGTACATTCGCGTCCGACCCTAGATCCAGTATTACCTAATCCATTTCATACTCGCCGATTTGTGCAGCCAGCCTCATTTCCCTTCCTGTGCGCAATGCATGCTTTCCAATTTTCTGGACCACACACGCTTCTCCTGACCCCGCGCACCTAGTGATAAGTTCCTGTAGTCCTTTGACTACCTTGCTGTCGTGCAGCAGTTTCTTTCACATCTCCAGAAAGGTAGTGAGCATTGAAGGATCCATCCCTGGTTCTAGTTGATCCTTACTACATGAAGTGGAGGCCTCCGTGAAGCTCTTCTTAGCTTCCATGAATGTATCCTTCACGCATTCTAAATCAAACTCGGGTTCCTTTGTAGGAGCCTTGCGAACCCATGCACTTTCTTCTGCCTACTTCCCTTTATCATCTCTCATGGTCATACCGCTTCTAAGCATCATGTTTACATTCCAGTCTTCTTCGCGTGGCTCAAACCTCATCATCTGTAAATTCTGAGTCGGAGGGGGCTGGAGTACCCCCTTTTCACACATCCTCGCTATCAATGAAGGGCAATCTTCTGCCTCATGATCAAACTGAGTATAGTATTGACATGATATTCTTGTCGAGTTTGTACAATCACAGGCATATTTCCCTTCCCTCTGCAATTGTAACAAATTATTTGTCCGTGACCCCTTCCTGGTCCCATTCCGCCTCGACCTCGACTGTGCCCTTGGAATCCAGCACGCACCATTCCTGGATTTAGGTTGAGGGCTCCGTTTCAGTCTGCATCTTGTAGGTGGGTGTCTGATCCATAATTAGTTCGTAGCTTCAGCAGGTGCATTCATCATGGCCTACCGACCTGTAGAAATTACAAAACAATTGTTGGGACGTCTACGTATACTTCTACAATAGATGACAATTGTCCGTAGTATGTTTTCCTCCTATATGGAAGAGCATGCTCCATAGTGCAGATGCCACACTCGGCCTTGCCTATGCCTCAGGTTTTAATGGCAGTGGCCCTCCTCCTGCCAAGTATTTCACGAACACTGGACAATGGTCCTTGTTGTGCCCTTGGCCTTTGCATTTTATGCACTATACTTCCTCGCGTGCCTCCGGTCGAAGTGTCTTGTCCTGTTTTAAAATTTTCATTTCTAGACACAAATTATGTAGTTGCACATGGATTGGACTCCCAACCCAAGGTCTTGTATAGGGGTCTCATGTAATCTCATTACCATTTCCAACGCTTCGGCCTAGGTGGAAAGTTTTTGCTGTGACAGCATTGTCCTTAAGTGTGGCGTAAGTGAGGCCACAAACCATGTGCAATGTTGACCATCAGTCAATGTCATATTGGCTTCGAGAATCGTACTCTTCAGCCTTCGGTCCAGCTCCCAAGGGGTCTCTCCTGGGAGCATCATGATCTCCTTAAACCCGATGATTGATTGTGTTTCTGATTTTGGTCTGCTAAATTCCCTGTTCAGCGTAGCCTAGATCTCTACGATTCCTGCGTTTGGGTGGTCATTAGAATTCTTGATATACCACGCTAATGCGTGATCTTGAAATGCACTCACTAGTGTAGCCTTTTTAATATTATCATCCACAATGCCTTGTGCTTCCCATACTACTCTTACCATGAACCAAAATTGGTCTGCATCTTCATTCCCCACGCCTCTTAATACCAGTAGTTTGATCAAACTCACCATACTGAACTGCAGTGGTGGTGGAGGTGGGCTGGGTGGAGATGGAGGTGAGGAGGGTGAGACGGGTGGTGGTATGGGTGGAGGTGGTAAACGCAGAATATGCTGCCTTATCAGACTGATTTCGCTTCTTGGAGAAACTTTTGCAAGCTCTTCCTCACTTTCCCGTGAGGGGGAAATTAAGGGATTGGTTTCTAATTCTTCACTACTTCCACTTCTGTAGATCTTCCCACTTTTCGTAGTCCCAACCATTAATTTATTCGCATAACCCGCTTTTCACACAATAGCATCTTAATCCAAGTGTTCAAAGATTTAATATACATACCTCGTGGTCCCTTGAGAAAACGTCGCTCCGCCTCACTGTAGTTGATGGTCGTATCTACCGTGAACTCAGTGATAAATCCTCCTATAATTTGGTCAAGCCAATGGTCCACAACTCGTGCGATCTTATCTCCTAATGCTTCTAGTCTATGCACTAATTCTGGAGTCCACACGATTGGTTTGTCGAGCCTACACCTACCCTGACTATCTTCTAGCTTCACGATTCACTCATACAGCTCAGAGGGAAAGGATGCAAAGAAAATTTTGTGGATTTCCGTATACAAGTAGTGCTCCAACCAATATTCATTAGATACTCATAGATTTTTTTTTCTTGTGCCGCGAACATGTGAATCTTCTTATCCAACCACCCTTCAATTTCATTCATTGTTGGATTCCAGTGGCACAAAATCATACATCCCTTATGCAGATCCCGATCCCAGCAACGGAACCATTTGTTGGCTTGTATGGGCCTGACCCAGGTTCAGAGGTGATTTAGCTAAGCAAATCCCGGTACTACTGGCCCTTTTAGCAATAGTTCACAGAGTGCAGATTGAGGTCTCACCCAAAGTAGTATGGGAGGGTGCTAGAACTAGGTTTTCACACACTAGGGATGTCTGATGAGCTTCTAGAGGTCTACGTTTTGACCCATTGCTACGTGCACTTACTATCCCTTCACAACCTACGGTGCTACTTCCGCGCAGCCCTACTCGAGGTGCAACCCGTATAATACCCAAGTTCCTTACTATTTAATATGTTATTATCTGATTACTTAACTTGTTTATGTAAGACTAATGATTACTACAGCACATTCAACAATCATATCAATGCGCACGATAAATAAAATAGTATAAACATAAAGAAGGCAATGCACAGCAAATACACAGAAATAGGAATCAACTTCTATTTATTAATCTTCAATTCAAATTACAGATTCGACACCGCCCTGTGCACTCAGCTACAGAGCCTCTTCCTACTACTACAACCCAATACACTTCGACTCTTACTCTAAGCTCAAACCATTCATATTATTCTCTTTTTTCCCCGAATTCACTATCTTTACAACTTAGAGCCTTGCTCTATTTATACAATCCCATGGTCCATGGACCATGGGTAGGCCGACATGACTTTACATTATGTTACAATACTTTAGGGTAGGCAACCTGATGACTTAACCTCTACTTCGTGCTTCGCGCCCACAATTCGCGGAGTCTTTACAAAACCTTTAACCAAAACTTGGGCTTTAAGCCCCAAAACATGCTGTGGGGGGATTCCATGCCCAACAATAGTTAAATCCAGACTGCATGGAAAAAGCTGCAACTGATCAGATCATTGACACATAGATCAAGAACACTCGCCAGCAGAAGATCCAACTGTATCAAGTTGTCAAAGCTATCCAACTCCTTCACCACGACAAGTGGCTCACTAGGGACCAAGTTCAACAGAAGTTTCCTCGTCTCATGGAGGAATTCAATGTAATGAGGACCAATTCTTCCTAAGGGGGGAGGAATGATCCAGGTGAATATTGGTGGCCACCCACCTCTTCCACTTGGACCCCCACCATTTTTTCTTTCAGTTTTTCAGTTTCCTTATTTGTAGCACAATTTACTATTTTTGGCAGTTTTTCAGGGCCTGAACTTCCAGAGCTGTTTTGAGGCACTAAACGATATTTTTTTGGGAAAACTGAGACCAATGTGGGTCTTTGATTGATGTTGGTCATTCGAAAGTTGTAGCCCTCGTATAGATCTTTCTAGCAAGGTACTGTGTGCTTCAAACAGAGATCGTATGCCAAAGTTACGACCCCGGGAAGTTGATGTACCAATTTACCAAAACAGGGCCCATAGTTTGGTGCTTCATCTCCTAGGGTTAGGTTTTTGGATGTTGAGGTTTTTCCATTGTTTCTCAACAATAAATAGGCCTTCAAGCCTCATTGTAACACAGTTCAGAGGCATGTAGCCGCCACATCTCTTCTCATAGATGAGCTACCATTGCCCGAGCTAGTCTTATTTCCATTCTGTTTGTAAGCATATTTCAGTATTTGATATTAATGAAATGAAGTGTTATTTCTACTACATATTTGTATTTATGGCTATATTTGTAATTTTTTGTGTTCCTATTTAAATCCGGATCAAAATACCCAGTCACCTACATAAAAAATTCTTTCATTGCGATGCTGATATGCCTATTGTTTCATTTGCTTCTGTGCCAGAGTGAGGCTATCCTTTAAAAGTTATAGAACTTGTTGTTGATGCTCAATGTGATCTTCCACTGCTTGAACCTTAGAATTTTCTCTTAAATATGATGTGATGGATGGTGGATGATATCCATAAAGTGCCATAAATGGGGTCATTTTTCTTGTAGTATGAAAGGAAGTATTATACCGCCATTTCGCTGAAGGTAACCACTTTGTACCATAATGAATCATTTTTATAGCTAAATGTATTAGATGTACTAGGATCTTGCTACAACTTTTAAATGAGTTTCCACACCTCTTTTTCATTCTTCCATTCACCCCTTACTTCAGTTATCCAAGCATGTTGGATAAAAGAAATGGCACAAAGGAATACTTCCACATCCTCATCCTTTCTTGAGAGTGCATTTGCAACAACATTTTGCTTCCCTTTTTTGTTGATGATTTCAAAGTCATAACCCAACATCTTTGTGACCCATTTTCGTTGTTCTTTTGAAGATACTATTTGTTCCAAAAATTATTTAAGGCTATCATGATTTTTTTTTACCTTGAAGTGTCTTCCCATTAGGTAAGGTCACCTTTGATTTAGTGCATGTAGTATTTCCAACATTTCCTTCTCATAAATAAGGTTGTGTAGATATTTTCCTCTGATTGGACGACTTTCAAAAGAGATGGGTCTTACTTCTTGCATTAAAACAACACCAATTCCATTTCCTGAGTCATCACATTCCACAATAAAGGCTTTTGTGAAGTTTGGCATAGCTAAGGCTCGTGCTTGGCACATTGCCACTTTCAGATGTTCAAAGGCCTTAGCTTCTTCTGGAGTCCAAGAAAATGCATATTTCTTCAGTAATGTTGTTAGAGGTTCTGTTATTCTCCCATAATTATTGACAAACTTGTGATAATACCCTATCAACCTGAGAAATCGTCGAAGATGCTTTATGGTTGTGGGAATTTTCCATTCCTTAATGGATTTAATTTTGTTAGGGTCTACCTTATACACCCTCATGAGATACAATATGACCCAAATATTCCACCTCTTATACTCCAAAGAAACATCTCTAGGTTTTTTCATATAATTGTTTCTCCTCCAATAGTTTGAGCACCCTGTCAACATGTTGAACAAGATCCTTCCAATAATTTTTGTAGATTAGTATATCATCAAAAAATACCAACCAAAATTTTCTAAGGAAGGGTTTGAAAATGGAATTCATCAAACCTTGAAATGTGGAAGGTGCATTAGTAAGGCCAAAAGTCATGACCAAAAATTCATAATGACCCTCATCAGTTATGAATGTTATTTTCAGAATGTATTTAGTCTTCATTCTAATTTGATGATATCCTTAAAGAAGATCCAACTTGGTCAAGTAAATTACTCCAAGCAATTTATCCAACAATTCATCAATGATAGGAATGGGAATTTATCTTTAATAGAGAGCTTGTTGAGCTCCCTATAATCTGGACACATATGCCATGATCCATCCTTCCTCTGCATCAATACTACTGGAGCAGAGAAATAACTTTGACTAGGTTGAATTATATCAGCCTCTAGCATTTCTACAACAATCCATTCAATTTCCCTATTTTGGGCATATGGATATCTGTAAGGTCTGATGTCTGAAGGAACACTTCTTGGAATCACATGAATAGCATGAACTTGATCATTAATAGGTGGGAGGAATTTGGGAGTCTCAAATACCTTAGAATTATTCTCCAAGGAATTTCTGAGATCTGGAGAAATAGATGATTTTGATGTTTGAACCTCTAGTGAGCATAACTTTGCAACTATGCCCCATTTTTCTTTCTTCAGAAGCTTTCTCATGCCATTAGAGTTGATTATATTTCTTGGTTTCCCTGAAATACCACTTAATTCAACTTCCTTTCATTCCCAAAAAAAATTCAAGAAAATTTCTTGAAAATTAAAGGCTATCACCCCCAAAGATTGTAACCATTTGAATCCTAGTAAAACAATAGCTCCACCCATTGGAATGGAAAACATTGGACTATTCAATACATATTCCCCCATGGTTAGCTTGATATTCTGACACTTTCTAGAGAAATTTATAGTTCCTCCATTTTCAACCATCACTTGACACTTTAGTGCTAGATATAGGAAGAAATTTAATTCCTTGGCTATCTTACAATGAATAAAATTATGGGTACCACCCCAATCAATTAGAACTATTACCTTTTTCTTCTTGATATATCCTTATATCTTGATAGTTTGAGGAGTGGTAATTACTACCAATGCATTATAAGATATGGTTGGATTCATTTCTTCTTTCTATGGGGTTGGTTCCTGGTGTATATCCTCCTCCTTTAATGTTTCTTATTCATTTTCTTCCTCCTCTTCACAATCTATGTAGAATAAATTATTCTCAGGACACTTACGACCTTTAGTGTATTTTTTATCACAACTATAAAAAATCCCATTTGCTCATTTTTCCTCCAATTTTTATGGTTTAAACCTTGTAGGTTGTGAAAGAATACGAGCAATAACACTTCCATCCTTATAGTTTTGAGTGGTAGACTTTCTTATTTCCATAATTTTTCTGTCAACTTTTCTTGCCACCCTGAATTCTTTCTTCAATGAATTAGGTTCCCAAAGGTGAACCTCATGTTGGATGTTATCCTTGAAATTCATTCTAAAGACATCAATCCTATGCTCCTCTAGAATATAACTATTAGACTCCTAGTACAACATCAACACCACCCATTGGAATTGAAAGCATTGGACTATTCAGTACATATTCCCCCATGGTTAGCTTGATATTATGGCAATTTCCAAAGCAATTTATAATTCCTCCATTTGCAACCATCACTTGAAACTTTGGTGTTGGATATAGGAATTAATTCAATTCCTTGGCTATATTGCAATGAATAAAAGTATTGGTACTACCCAAATCAATCAGAACTATTACCTTTTTCTTCTTGATATATCCTTCTATCTTGATAGTTTGAGGAGTGGTAATTCTTGCCAATGCATTGCAAGATATGGTCAGATTCATTTCATATTTATTTGGTGTTGGTTCCTTGTGTATATCCTCTTCCTTTAATTTTTATTATTCCTTTTCTTCTTCCTCTTAAAAATCTATGTAAAATAATTTATTCTTAGCACACTTATGACCTTTAGTGTATTTGCTATCACATTTGTAACAAAGCCATTTTTCTCTTTTTTCCTCCAATTGTCATGGTGTCAACCTTGTAGGTTGTGGAAGACTACGAGAAACAACACTTCCATATTTATAGTTGTGAGTGGTGGACTTCCTTACTGCCATAATTTTTCTTTCAACTTTTCTTGCCACCCTTAATGCCTTCTCCAATGAATTAGGTTCCCAAAGATGAACCTCATGTTGGATGTTATCCTTTAAAGTCCCTATGAAGACATCAAGCCTATGCTCCTCTAGAATATAAATTACCCTCATATTCAATTTTTGGAAGTCTTCAATGTCCTCTTCCATTGAACCCTTTTATTTGCGATTTATCAATTGGCTAAAGAAAGTGTTTCTCTTTGTATCTTCTTAATGTGCTATCATTTCCTCCATAAAAGTTGACCAGGTTACAAGTGTTTTATGAGAAAAAATCCATCTAAACCATACAAATTGATTGGGTTCTAAATATAAAGATGAAATACGTACCTTTTGTGAGGGTTTCACATCATTTAGATCAAAATATTGCTCCATCTATAGTATCCATGTTACTAGATCCTTGCCATAAAAATTTCTCATATCGATCTTTGGAATGTGGTAGGTCTTTAGCACAAAATTAGAGTCTCTAAAATCATGAGTTTCATGGAATACCTTGTTGCCATTAGGAAGCAATTCTTGTAGCAACTTTATCAAACATTCCATTTCTTCTTTTAAACCATCCTTCAAACCTTCCATGTTTTATTCTAAATAATTCATGTTCCCTTTTAAATCATCCAGCTTAACATTCATCATCACTTACAATTCATTTTTGTTTACTCTTTGTGAGCATGAAATTTGTTGCAGTTGGTCTCGTAATTTTGATATATCATGTTGCATGTTCAAAATGCAACAAAAAAAATCTAGTTTTGACTTTGCCTTGGTCAAACTAGATTAGAGTTTGAATTTCTATTTCAGCAGAATACTTGGAGGTAGTTAACTAAGGTGACATGGATCTTGTCACTCAGTTCACTCAGTAAAATTGAGTTGGGGAAGCTTGAGTTTAGTTATACATGATTGATTGCTAATTTCTAGCAATCTATTTCAGCTAATTGTTGCATGCAAAGATTTAGAGTTACCTAGTTGAGATGGAGATCCCAAGTCAATGTGCTATCAATTGTAGCATATTCACATGTGTACATGTGGTGCATGCAGTCAAAGACTGGTATAAGGCTATTGCGCAACTCCTTGGTGTGAAATTATTAAAAAATAGGGGCAATTTCCGAAGGGAATAGTGCAAGGAAATAGGAGCTTGGGAAGGCTTGAAATTATCTAAGTGTTGGTCCACGTTTAGTCAGTTAGGCAGAGGGATATACTATAAACTTGTAGGGTGTGCTCAGGCTTGAGAAGACATTATATTTCTTCTCTGTTCTTTGATTAATTCAATATAGATAGTAAGGGGTTTTGAGCAGTTTTTTTCCCCTAGATAAATATTTATGCATGTGTGATGTTTCCTTTTGCATGTCTATGATTCATGTTTGAGATGGCGAATTAAGTTGCAAAGATTAGTAGAGTAGCTTCAAGTCTTGTGATTTAGTATATTTCATGAGAAGTATTGAATATGCACATAAATTTGTACATGGTATCAGAGTCAGGTTCACTGTAGAATAGAGATTTTGAAGTTGTCATTGCAAGAGGTATGAATTTGATGATCAATGTTGCAGGTTTTCTTCAGGACTGAGAAGATGGATTTCAATGGACTAAGGATCGAGTATGCCCTTGAGGGAATCTTGAATTATTTTTCATGGAAGGACTGCATGGAGGTAGTACTAGAGGATAATGAGTTGAAGGAATTCATTGACAATGATATTCCAAAACCAACAACATCTGATGCAAGGGATCTAGCCGAATGGAAGAAGTGTGCTTCTAAGGCAAGGATGATAATATTGGAGGGAGTAAGAGACCATATTATCTATAATATCCATAGGAAAGAGACTCTATATGAAATGTGGCAAGAGCTGACATATTTGTTCCAAAATAGTAGTGACCATAGTAAATTAGCACTCAATGTCAAGCTTCAAAATATCAAGATGCAGAGGAAAAAGACTCAATGATACCTAGGTAGGTTCACATAATGTTGTGATGAACTTGGTAAAGTTGGTGTTATTTTTAGAAGATGATAATTTGGTGAGGCTAGTCCTTCTAGGCCTTCCCAAGAGCTGGAACAACTACCAAGATTCGGTGAACGGGAGGGAGAAACTACCAAATTGGGAATGCTTGTGGTTCGATTTGGTACAGGTGGAGATAACGCAGAATACTAGAGACGGGAAGTCATACAAGGGTGAGTATGAGGAGATCTATGCCTTGGTTGGAAAGGAAATAAAGGGAAAGGAAATAAATCCCAATCCAAAGGAGATTCGAGTCAAGGGGGCAGAAAGAAAGACTTGTCCAAAATCAAGTTCTTTCACTGTCATGAACTGGGACACTACGCCATGAAGTGTCCACACAAGAAAGTGGGAAATAAGCCCCAAGAAGGAGCAGAAGGTGAAGCTTTGGCTTCACAATTTGAGTTGAAATTCACCCTCATTGCATGCATGGCAAGCACTGTGATGGGTAGTGTGTGGTATCTGGATAGAAGTTTCTCATTCCACATGATGAGGAACAAAGAATGTTTTAGTGACTTAGATAAGAAGGATATCCAGATGTTGAAATTAGCAACAAGAAATGATAAAAATAGAAATTCCATAAATAGCATCTCAAGCACCAGTGTTGGACATAGCAACAAGGAATGATAAAATATAAATGCTAAAAATAGCATTGCTATAAATAGCATTTCGAGATGGATTCCAATTTTAGTTAGTCCTTGAACTAAAATTGAGAAGTAAAATTCAAATTTGATCTTACCAGTTGTTTGTAAAATAATTAATTAATTCATCTTGAGTTAATTAGTTGTAGAAAATCAAACATGAAGTCTATGTGGGGACATGCAACAGTTTCTCCATTGATTGAGGAATTTATCCATTAGTTAAAGAGATAAGGATGAGTTGTAATTAGTTGGCTCAGTTAACTGAGTCAAGTCCAGTTAGATTAGTTCAAATAGTTTGTTGAATTAATTGTGAGTTCAGTTAGTTAATGCATGCATGCATGTAACTGCTGCACTTCAGATAACTGAATATTCTCTCATAAATAACTCATGCATGTCAGTTCAGATAGAGACCCAGTTGAGATTAGATGGAGGGACAGTGTACTATCAGTTGCAGGAATATTCCATTGTGAATATCTCTTGCATGAAGAAGGAATTCATTCCTCAAAGATTACATAGTTACTTATTCAGTTTAGTGAGTGTGTGATGAGGCCAATCACACAGGTGGCATCATTGGACCCCAAGGAAAACTGCACAAGGAAATAGGAGGCTTGGAGGGACGAGGAAAGATATATCTTGTGTATACTCAGTCTGTGAGTTGTATTTTGTTTGATTGCAGAGAGAGCAGGATAGCTTGAGAGATGATTCTTTTTGTAATACTGAACATATTTCCACTTGTATGATAATACATAGATTAGGGTTTTATGTTGAGGATTTTCCCGAGTTATTCTTCTGTGTTCATGTGTGATTGATTTCTCTTTCTCAGTTATATGTGTTCTATTTGATCTTGCTCATATTCGATTAAGCTTCTGCAAGTTTGTTGTAGAATTAGATCTTGTATTTTGCTTTAGTATATTGCATAATGTGTTGATCTATAGTGAGAATTTCTACATGGTATCAGAGAAAAGGTGATCAAAGCGAAGAACAATATACAAGAAGGGAGATGTTCGAAGTTTGAGGTTCCTGAATATAAAAATCGAGTTCTTATCACATCTCAATTTCACCAATGGCGTTCAACGGTTTAAGACTTGAGTATGCCCTTAATGGCAGCTCGAATTATATAGCCTAGAAGGATCGCATGGAAGTATTATTAGAGGATAACAGTCTAAAGGACTTCATTGATCAAGAAGTCCCCAAGTCGACTGATGATGTAGAATTGGCAGAATGGAAGAAATGTGTGGCTAGAGCAAGGAGAATCCTTCTGCAGGGAGTTTGAGACCACATAGTCTCGAGTCTCCATGGGAAGGAGACACCATTTTCAATGTGGAAAACATGGAAAGATCTATATCAAAACAACAACGATCAGAGGAAGCTGGCGCTGAAATACAAGCTTTGGAAAATCAAGTGTGAAAAGGGCGACACAATCTCTACATATCTAAACAAGCTCACCACCTATAGGGATAAGCTTGGAAGTGTAGGGATCACGACAACCGATGATGACATGGTGAGTCTTGCACTCCTAGGTCTTCCTAAGAGCTGGTATAGCTACCAAGACTCAGTTAATGGAAGAGAAAAACTGCTAGATTGGGAACGAATTTGGTCAGATCTGATGCAGGAGGAGATAAGAAGAAGCACCAGAGATGGATCCTCATCAAAGAAAGAGGATGAAGAAAATTGCACCTTAGCGAGTAAGGCGAAGAAAGGGAAGGAGAAGGATTCTCATTCCAAATCCAGTTCTTCCCATGGTGAGAAGAATTTCGGCAAATCAAAAGTGTGATGCTTTTGTTGTCATGAGGTTGGCCATTTTGCTACAAATTTTCCACTGAAGAAATCCAAGATGGGATCCAAGGAAGGATCTGAAGGTGAGGCATTGGCCTCACAGTTCGAGTTGGATTTCACCCTCTTTACATACATGGTTTCATCCATGGTGGGATGTGGTTGGTTTCTTGACAGTGGAGGTTCATTCCACATGACTAGCGGCAAGAGTTTGTTCAATGCCTTGGAGGAGAAAGATCTCCAGATACTCATAGTGATGGGTAATGATGAAAAGTATAGTGTCTCAGGTGTAGGCACAGTTGTTTTTTAGAGGGAGCATGGAGCTCACATTATGTTTACTGATGCCAAGTATGTGCGAGGACTGAAGAAAAATTTGGTGTCGATCGCAATGCTGGAAGACAAAGGCTATGATGTAGTCTTCAGTAAGGGAAAGGTTTTCCTTAGACACGTCACCATGAGACATGTGAAGCAGATCGGTTCACGAGTCAAGAACCTGTATGCTCTTGAGGTTCAAGATGCATGCAAAGCCTTGAGGAGCAAGGCAACTATTGGAGACTTGGTGGTTGAGAGGGAGAGTACATTACCTCTCAACATGCAGTTCCAAAGGAAGTCTCAAACAATTATGGAGGAGCCACAATTGGTGAAGCAACTTCAAGAGGTTGTGGAGTAGCCACAACTAGAGAAGTCGAGAGGATATCAAGTGGAGGCATCCACTCATGCAGAGACCTCCAGTAGGGGGAAATTTCAAGCCAAGTGGGCAGAGGGATCACATGCAGCCATACCTCTAGGTGGGAGGTGGGACGATGTGAAGTGATAGTCCTAAGAAGGCTGAAATAGGGGTGTGACCGTTGAGGTACCCAACCTATTTGATTAGACCTTGCTACGGGAGCCTCGACGAGGAGTAGCAAGACTAGCTGAGTGGGTAGAGACAGATGTGGATGGAGTGACAAAGGGAGCTTCAGCATTAAAGGGTGTTTCTAGCCCAACAGGGAGGTCAGTTGGGAGATCAGTTACTTACTTCTTAGTAACTGAATTGTAGTGCAGCAGTGGGTAGCACGATGCAACATGATGAGAGGAGGTGCAATGTAGATGCATGTTGGGAGATAGGACCAGCAACAACATGGATGCAGCAGGAGGAATCAATGTGATTGATGCAGTCAGAGATCAAAGTGACAGAGGCTAGAGTAGTCAAATATTGAAGAGCACAGAGGTGCAGAGCTTTCAGTCAATAGAGGCAATAACAGTCAGAGACTTTGATGACAGAGGCATCATTCTGATTCAACTTGGATATTTTTTTGTTTCAGAGTTGCTGGAGCAACAAAACTAGGGAGAAGTATTGCATGCAGAACATTCCAAAGCTTCAAGATCAGGTTTGGGTTGAATGCCTTTCTTGTTGAGAGGGAGTGTTGAAAATAACAACAATAAATGCTAAAAATAGAAATGATATAAATAGCATTGCCATAGGTAACATCTCAGGCACCAATGTTGGACATAGCAACAAGGAATGATAAAATAGAAATGCTAAAAATAACATTTCGGGATGGATTCTAATTTTAGCTAGTTCTTGAACTAAAATTGAGAAGTAAAATTCGAATTTGATCTTAGCAGCTATTTGTAAAATAATTAATTAATTCATCTTGAGTTAATTAGTTGTAGAAAATCAAACATGAAGTCTATGTGGGGACATGCAACAGTTTCTCCATTGATTAAGGAATTTATCCATCAGTTAAAGAGATAAGGATGAGTTGTAATATTGAGTTGTAATTAGTTGGCTCAGTTAACTGAGTCAAGTCCATTTAGATTAGTTCAAACAGTTTGTTGAATTAATTGTGAGTTCAGTTAGTTAATGCATGCATGCATGTAACTGCTGCACTTCAGATAACTGAATATTCTCTCATAAATAACTCATGCATGTCAGTTCAGAAAGAGACCCAGTTGAGATTAGATGGAGGGACAATGTACTATCAGTTGCAGGAATATTCCATTTTTAATATCTCTTGCATGCAGAAGGAATTCATTCCTTGGAGATTGTGTAGTTACTTCTTCAGTTTAGTGAGTGTGTGATGAGGCCAATCACATAAGTGGCATCATTGGACCCCAAGAAAAACTGTGAAAGGAAATAGGAGGCTTGGAGGGCTGAGGAAAGATATATCTTGTTTATACTCAGTCTGTGAGTTGTATTTTGTTTGATTGCAGAGAGAACAGGATAGCTTGAGAGCTGATTCTTTTTGTAATACTGAACATATTTCCACTTGTATGATAATACAAAGATTGGAGTTTTAGGCTGAGGCTTTCCCCGGGTTATTCTTCTGTGTTCATGTGTGATTGATTTCTCTTTCTCAGTTATATGTGGTCTATTTGATCTTGCTCATATTCGATTAAGCTTCTGCAAGCTTGTTGTAGAAGTAGATCTTGTATTTTTATTTAGTATATTCCATAATATGTTGATCTACAGTGAGAATTTCTACACCAGATGCAGATCAAGATGGGAGATGATGGAAGATACAACACAACAAGGATTGGTACCATCACCTTTCAGAGGGAGTCGGTATCCCCTCTCAGGCTCAAGGATGCGATATGTGTACCATGTCTAAAGAAGAATCTTATCTCCATTGTAGTTTTGGAAGATCGTGGCTACGATCTGATATTTAGCAAAGGAAAGGAATCCTTGACACACATAGCCATGGGACAGGTGAAGAATATTCGGGGTTCAGGTGAAGAACCTCTTCAAACTACATGTGGAATACTATGCAACATTGAGCACAAAAGAAGAGAAGGTGCAAAGCTGAGATGTCGATGAATTATGTCAAAAAAGAATTGGCCATATTCATCATGGTTCTTTGATGATCATGCAAAAAATTTCTACAGGCCTGCCCAAAGGAGCACCAAAGCAACAGGATACATGAAAAGGGTGAACATTGGGGAAGTACACAAAATACATCTTCAATGATTGAGACAACAAAGCATGTGTATTCCTTGAAAGGATCAAATCTAATGTCTGTGGACCTTTCTCGACAGCCTCCACTACCAAGCACATGTATTATGTGATATTTGTGGATGATTTCTCATAGAAGTGATGGATATACTTTACGGAAAAGAAAGACCAGACTTTCTCCAAATTTGTTGAATTTAAATAATTTTTTGAGAAGGAAACTGGAAAGAAGGTGAAGGATCTTAGGAGCAATAATGGAGGTGAGTACATGTCGAATTAGTTTAAAAATTTCTATGCAAAAGAAGGCATTTGAAGGGAGTTGAAAAAACCCCATAACCCAAAATAGAATGGGGTGGCTGAGAGGAAGAACAGAAGTATTGTGGGAGCAGAAAGGGTGATGGTGATGTTACTACACTTATGGGCTAAAGTATGCAACATAGAAGTCTATTTTCAAAACAAGATTCCTTGTAGGATTCTTGGAATGGGTGCATCAGTGGAAGATTTTTCAAGGAAGAAACTAGATGTGTCACACTTCAGGATCTTTGGATCATCAGTTTACTATCATGTTTCCAAGGAAGAAAGGAAAATGCTAGAGCTGACAATGAAGTTGGGGATATTTGTGGGGTACATAGAAACACTTCACAACTATCGTGTATACTTACCATCCCTCAGGATGAAAATGGTCAGAAGGGATGTGAAATTTGATGAAGAGAAGTAAATGAGGTGTTCACTTGAGAGGGAGCTTCAGTTGCATCCTGATCAGGAGATTTTGGCTCCAAAGGAAGAACCTTAGGAAGTTGTGGAGAAGCCACAAGCAGAGGAGAAGAGAGTGGATACATCCACTCAAGTTGAGAGAGATCCAGAGAAGGAAGGAACCAAACCAGGGAAGTTGACAGATTATTGCATGGTTCTAGAGAGAATTTGGGAGCACCCACATCATAGCACAGGCAGAGGAGGTCATCGTATCAGTACACTGGCTACCTGGATTTGATGAGTCAACTTGTGGAGACTGAACCATCCACATTCGAGGAAGCTATAGAGAAACCTGTATGCGTTGATGTTATGGTAGAGGAATATGATTCCATTGTCAGAAACAATGTTTGGGAAGTGGTCCCAAGACTAGAAAACAAATTAATGGTTGGTTCAAGATGGTTTTAGAAGTTAAATCATGCAATAGACAGAAGCATAGAGAAACAAAAGGTCATATTTGTGGCCAAGGGGTTCTATCATGTTGAGGGAAGTGACTAGGAGGAGGTTTTTGCTCCAGTAGCAAGGAACTCATCCATTAGGTCAATTCTAGCACTGTTAGCGTAGATGGGGTGGAATATACACGAGATGGACGTGAAGACAACATTCCTTAATGGATTTATTGAGGGGGAGGTGTATATTGAGAAGTCAGAGGGGTTTGAGACCTTCGATAGAGAGTCACATGTGTGTAGATTCAAGTGAGCATTGTATGGAATCAAGCAAGAACCTTGTTCTTGGTACACTACAATCGAAAACTATCTCACCAGGTTGGGCTTCACCAAAATTGAAGCAGATGTAAACCTTTATCATATTATGGTTGAAGGTAAATTATTGATTATTGTGCTATATGTTGATGATTTAATTTTAACCAGTGATGAGAAGTTGATCAAATCTTGCAAGAGAATTTTAAATGAAGGACATGGGACTCATGCATTACATTCTTGGTTTGAAAGTATGGCAAGGAGATGGGGAACTGTTTGTCTCTCAAGGCAGGTATGCCAATGAGATACTGCAAAAGTTCCACATGGAGAAGAAAAAACCTAGGGAGACTCCTCTAGTAGGAAATTAGAGGAAATAGGATGCTACTTCTTGTGAAGTAGTGGAGGCTACTATTTACAGGTGGCTTGTGGGTTCACTTATGTATTTGGTGAACCCACAACTAGAAATATGTTATGCATTTACCCAACTTATTCAAGCAATGGTTAAGGCAACCAAATTGTATTTGAAGGTATAAAATCATGTGTTGAGATACCTCAAAGGCACTAATCAGTTTGGCCTTGGTATAGACAGACATAGGGAGTGAAGCTATCAGGCTTCAAAGATGCAGATTGGGCATGGAGTCCATTAGACAGGAAGAGCACATCAAGAGGAATTTTCAGTGTTGGTTTTGTGGTGGCTTATTGGAACAAAGGGAAGTAGAGATCTGTGGCACTCAGCTCAACAAAATAAGAGTACATGGCTACAAGTCAAGCAACATGTGAGGCAATTTGGATGAGAAATATACTTGTTGGCTTGTTTGTTCATATGATGGATCTTACTGTGATTTGATTTGATAATCAGAGTTGTATCAAACTCTTTGAGAATAATTTTTTTCACGACCGATCCAAGGATATTGATATCCGGTATCAACATCTATGGGATTGTGTGCAGAGGTAGATTATGTTGTTGTAGTACATTTTGACAGGGGAACAAGATGTAGATGTTTTGTCAAAGGCTTTGTCAAGAGGAAAATTTGAGTTCCATAAGTGCAAGATAGGGGTGGTCGATAATCCCTTTCTTTTTGAGAGGGAGTGTTGAAAATGCAAAAAGAAAATCTAGTTTTGATGTTGTCTTAGTCAAACTAGATTAAATTTTGAATTTCTATTTCAACAAAATACTTGGTGGTAGTTAAATAAGGTGACATGGATCTTGTCACTCAGTTAACTCATCAAATTCAATTTGGGGAAGCTTGAGTTGAATTCTACATGATTGAATGCTAATTTGCAGCAAATCTCTTTCAGTTAATTTGAGTTATTATTAGTTTAATTAGTTTTAACTATCATAAGAATAGTGGGGGTCAAGTTGTGGAAGTGGAACTTCAACCACACTCAATATCAACTAGTTAAATGATCAATCAGCTCAAAATAATTGTTGCATGCAGAGAATTCAAGTTACCCAATTGAAGTGGATATTCCAAGGTAATGTACTATCAGTTGTAGCATATTCCCATGTGTATAGGTGGTGCATGAAGTCAGAGATTGACCTAAGGCTATTACGTAATTCCTTGGTGTGAAATTCCTAAAAAATAGGGGAAATTTCCCAAGCGAACAGTGCAAGGAAATAGGATCTTGGGAAGGTTGAATTTTTCTATGTGTTGGGTCAGGTTCAGATGATCAGGCGAGGGGATAAAATATACACTTGCAGGGTGTGCCCAGGCTTTAGCATGCATTGTATTTCTTCTCTATTCCCTGATTAATGCATATAGATAGTAACGAGTTTTCAGCAGTTGATTTCCCTTAGATAAATCTTTGTGCATGTATGGTGTTTCCTTTTGAATGTCTATGATTGTTGTTTTAGATGGTGAATTAAATTTCGTAGATCAATGAGTAGAGTATCTTCAATTCTTGTAATTTAGTAAATTTCATGAGCACTATTGAATCTACACATTAACTTCTACACTTCATTTGTTCCTCTTCTTCATGCGTCATAGAAAATCTTTCTAGTTGCTTACAAAGTGTGCCCATTTTTCTGTTTTGAGGCATTTTGGAATCAAACAATGATATCTATGCTTCTCTATGATCTTTGAATCACTTCAAACTAATTTTTCAAACAAAAGTTATGAAAAATTTAAAACAATTACACACCTTTTTCTTGTTTTTTAGTAGCTCAATATTGAAATCGTTGTATCTCTATAAATTCAGATCTCCAAGGTCTAAAATTTCATCTTATGGTATCCCTTTAAGTCTTATTTACAACCCAATAAGTCTGATTGAGATTGAATTATTCAAGAAAGAGTTATGCCCAATCCCCCACGATGGCCTGATTATCGACTGGTTTAAGAGTGAACTTGTACAAAGTGCCACGTGTCACTTTTTAAACCTTCAGCTCTGAAAATGAAACATAAAAAACCAGAGCTCGTGAAATTTTAGCCACTTTTTAATAAATTTAAATTTGATCTTAGAGATAAAGTTATCAGGATTTTCCCTAGGTCATATGTCTTTGATTGAATTCTAGAGCCTGCAAAAACCCTAACTTCCTCGAATCCTATCTCTGAAAATACAGTGAAACAAGATCTGAAATTCGTACACAAACTTCACCAATAATTTGGCTCCACATAGTTGCAATTTCAGCTTCTGAAGCCTTGTAGAAAAAAGTGATAATGAAAATTCCAAGATGACCTATTTGAAGAAGCAAAACCCTAGAATCCAAAGCTCTGATACTAAATGTTATGCAACCATCTCGCAAAATAGAAGATAAGATAGGTCAACAACTTAAAAACTATCCTCTTCGAGGGGGAAACCTCCTTTACATTATATAAATGAAAAATTATTAGATGATACAAATGATAAGACCTCGTTGGTATATATAGGAGTCTAAGGGGTCACAATATAATTATAACCTACATAACAATAATAATGTAAGGGCACAACAATAATAATAGTGGGCTTCTATGGGGCACAAAAATAAAAACATGCAAGATACATGGCCACAAAAATAAAAATAGGGGGCTACACTAACAATAACAATAATGGGAATACACTAGTATTACAGGGACCTAACATAATATTAGTAAAATATTGAGGACTGTAGAGGAGTGTTGACAATAGAGAAGAAGGCTCAGTAGTAGAGTCAGTAGCAACACGATTTTCCCGGTAGACATTTGTAGATTGATTCAATGATTATTTTTATTTTTATTTTTTGGATGCTTATGATTAATGAAATATAGATAGGAAGGGGTTTTGAGAAATTGCTTTCCCCTAGATAAATATTTATGTATGTGTGATAACTATTCTTGCTTGTTTATGATTTGTGTTCTCGATGATAAATTGAATTCCATAGAGTAGTAGAGTAGATTTGAGTCTTGTGTTTTAGTAAATTTCATGAGTAGTTTCAATTCTAAACAATAATTTCTATAGAATTCTCTGCATGCACTAGATATTTTTAACTGATTAATCAGTTATCTAGATAGTCATTGAGTTAGAATGAAGTCCCACTACACAATTGACCTTCCACTAGTTCCTCCAACAGCTAGAACTAGTTTAACTGAAAACAACTTGAAATAACTAACCTTGATTGCTACAAATTATAAATTGAACATGCTTAACTGAACTCCAACTCATTTATCTCAAATTTCCTAATTAAACTGAGTGACACAAGCCATATCAGACAATTTAGCTACATCCAAGTTGTCTGTTGATGTGGAAATTCAAATTTTCTCAATTTGACCAAGGTAAAATCAAATTGAGACTTTCTTGTTGCATTTTTCAAAAAGTAAGCTCTAATACCACTTTGTAACCCTCCCTCTCACCCCCTTGCCCTATCTCGAGCTCTAGTAGGCATTACTTACAACTCTAACCTGACCTCTAAGATTTTTTATAATGATGGGGTTACAGAACTTCACTTTTTTGAAAGCTTCCAAAACTCAAAACCCATGTGTTGTAGTTGCTACAACCCCCTCCAAAAATTTTCCTTCATCAAAATTTTGGATCATTGTTATGGCATGTGAATTGTCATTCTAAGTCATTAAATTTATGTGCGATCATATGTTTCTAAATATTCAAGTCTTCTTCTAAAATACTAAGTTTCACAACTTCTTGCTTTCGCATGGGCCTAGGTCTTGATGCCTTCATAAGTGTGCGTCTTCCAAGGAAGCCTAACACACTTCTTGGATATAGTGGAGTGCACTCCTTACCACCAAGAAGATCACACTACCTATTGACAATTAGTTCACACTCTTGGAGTACAAGCAAACACACCTCTTGTTGATAGACACAATGCAGTTTGCAGAGACAGTCATTGTGCAGTTCCCAGAGACAGTGGAAGCACACTCGTTGAAAATAATTGTACACTCCTTATTGATAGTTAGTGCACAATTCTTATTGATAGTGAGAATGCACTTCCTTAATCCAAAATCATCACACTTCTAGAAGCATTCAACTCATCCTTATCTCCTAGTTTTCTAGCATGCGTTAAACGCACTTACAAAACCTAACCTTAATTGCATGTGTGCTCTCCCTATATAAAGAGTCGATCCCTGAGCTCATTTCACACTTATCTTTCGCTTCTAAGTTCTTCACACTTTACAAGCACAAGAAGCACCCTCTCACTCTTGGTGGAAAGTGTGCCATCTTTCGGGTAAGTTTCTCAATTGTCTCTTTTGCACACTTTTTCTCTCACATGTGTCGCTTTTTCTTTCGTGGCTGTTGCTTTTGCCTACCTTTACTTTTTCATGTGTCACTTTTTTCTTTCTTTCAATTTGACATGTGTCTCTTTCACATACCTTGTTAAGAGCACCTTGGCACACCTTTTAGAGGTAGCTCCAACACACTTTGTTACACTAGTCAATTCACTAAGTCACAAGAACATGCGTTGGACACACTTCCATGACCTAGTGCACTTCCAAATTGTAGTCAACACTTGTGTCGCAAAGACTTGCACTTTAACTGTCACATTTGGAGATTATTGTCATTTTATTGTCATTTCAGTGTATACATGTTGGTTTTGTTTATTATTAATTTCCTTGCAATGAGTTTCATGTTGTATGCATGTTTTATCATGTTCAGGAACTATTTGTATGCTCTCTCTCTCTCTCTCTCTCTCTCTCTCTCTCTCTCTCCACTGGTGTCACATTTAGTCAATTTTTGGATTCTTTTAGTCTTCACATCTTGTGCAATCTTTGAACATTCTTACCCTTGATCTCAAGTCATGAGCACACTACACACTCTGAGGACCTAGGCATCACTCTCTTGCAGCTTACACCTATGCCCTACGCATCACAAGGCCTCCTTCCCTCATGAGCACATTGTGCATCCATAAGGCACAATCCCTGACCCTTATCTCTTGAACCTACACTCAACTTAAAACCATCCCTCTTCATGGGTGAATTATGCATATTCAAGCTACAGTCATCATCCCCTACCTCCAAGGCCTCCATTTTCGCCCTAACTTGCCTCTCTCCCTCTTTTCCCAGTGCATTGCGCACTCCCAATGCCCAAAATTTCACTTATTTCCTCTTGAACCTGAATCTTGTGCTAAAGAAGGCCTCTCCCTCAATCCTGGTTCTTTGTCCCATCACATCGGGCATCATCCATGAGAAAATAAAGGTAAAATAGTTGATTTTGGCATTGATATTGTCCTGCCATGAGTGAGCTCCTTTTGCAAGCACTATCATCTTAACATGGTAGATGATGTTCAAGGAGGTCATCAATAAGGAGTTTCAAGAAGACATGTGTAGAGATGAGACATAAATATTCTATCATCCAGGAGTAAAGGAACCTTGGACTATGACATATAGATGGAAACTCATGATGAATTAGAAAGTTCCAATACTTACCCAAACCCTTTGGAAGGTAAATATGAAGCACATTTCAAACATATCATGAATATTTGAAGATATAAAAGTAAAGAGAAGAACTTGGCATCAACACATTATAATGAAATCTCATGTCATAGTCACCACATTGTAGTTTATCAAAAGTGTGAATAAAGAGTGTTATTTTGTCTCATGTATTTTTCCACAATTTGTGGAATGTAAATTTGTAATTTAGAAAATAGTAAAATGTGAAATGTGTGGAAGCCCACGGGTCACACATGGAATGTGAAAAGTCACTAGGAAGTCCAAAGGTCATGAAGGAGAACAAAAGTCATAAGGGAACAAAAAAATCATATGGGATCTCAAGAGTCATGAGGGAGGTCTAGAGTCACATGGGAGGTGAAGAGTCACCCCATTTGTTATAAATAGGTCCTCATGCCTCAAGTAAAGGACTTTTAGCCTTGCCTTCTCAAGCTTAGAATAGGAGAGAATATCATTCTTTCGATGATAAATTGGTGGCTTCATGTTCCACTACTAGGGCTAGTGTTGCACCATTGTAATTGTGTATCTAAGGACTTTCATTTAATCTTTCCAACCTCCCAAATCTAGTGCACTTTCATGCATGTATCGTGGATGTTGTAAGATTATTATTTTAATGTTTAAAATGTATGTTTGTGTTCATATGTACTAATGAAAATGAAACATTTTGTTATCTTTAGTACACATCTTGTTTGATGGTGTGTCCTTACTTATTTTCATGATCTTTGTTACTTTGCGAACTATTTTGCATATTAATTAACTATTCTTTCTATTTATGTGTGTGTTTTTATTAGGATGGTACTATTAATTTTATTCTAAAGGCTCATTATATATTTTCTGTCTATGGAAGTACCTTATATACATTCAAATTGTATACTTCACAGGGTTAACTTACTTGTTTATCTCAAAGTATGTTTTCTCTCGTATGTGTTAACTACAATCAAGGAAAATCTCTCGGAATAAATAGTAGTCAGGCCTTTGTTCTAGATGGGGCTCCTATCCCAAAGTGTGTGAGGTCTAATTGGGACTTCATACCAAGGATACTCCCTACTATTGGCAATATCCAGCATCATCAATATATTTTTCACTAGAAGGAGGGCCATATAAAACGTTGAGAATGTGGAGCCTGGTTTCAATCTTTCAGCTTGAAATGGATTCCCCCCAAATCCTAATCTTGAGTTGTTTTTCTAAAAGAGTAGATCTTATAATCCTTGCAAAAATAATTCATAGCTTGTCACATCTGATGTTTGATGGCGAGGGTCAATTTAATCAATTCCATAATTCTAATGGAAAACATTGTAAAGATTTTTTTTCTAGGATTTTTACCCCCACACTTGAAGGTCATGTCAAGCAATTTTGTCACACCTTACCAGTCGCTTCTATACATCCATTCGAACAACTCGTTAAATAGCTCTGTGAAGCTTTTGACAGATACGGTTATAAATATGTGTACAAAAGGATCAATCAACTTAGAATGAAACTTGATGAATCTTTAGAGGACTTTGTTGATATATTTCTTCACCTTTGCTATGATTTTTTTGAAGAAGATGTGGATTGGGATTTTAGGGGTGAAAATTTTCATAATTTGGTTTGAATCTCTATGAAACAATTTTATTTGAATTCCTTATTGATAATTGGTCATCTTATAATGATAGTAATATTCAAAACACAAATCAAATAAATCTTATCCAAGATTTCATTTTTCCAACCTCTCTTGCTCATGAGACACCTCAAGTCTCCGAGAAGGAATCTGTTGCCCCCTTTGTCCCTTCTCCTCCTCCTTTTTCATTATCAAATAAATTTGTCTCTTGTGCCAATGTTGGAGTTGGGAAATATGAAAAATAATTGTTGAATCACTTCTTCCACCTTCATCTTATTTATATGATCAAGATATTTTCCAAGAAAAAATTGAATGTTCCAATAAATTCATGGATCCTAAGGTGAAGATTGATCCCTTGATTCCTCGAGATGACATCAATGTGCCTAATATAAACCTTGAATCGAATTTTATCAAAATTATTCCTTATCCAAGGAATATTTTTCATCCTTTATCATCTACATCTCATGGCTCTTTGTACCTCGATTTGCTTGATGAATCTGCTCCATCAAAAATCGCTTTAGATACTCTCGATTCTCAACTTCCTGGTCCAAATGGTAATAAGGTACAAGGTGGTCACATCTCACAAGTAAAGGAGACAAAATATGAAGACACATTCTATCTCTCTTCTCATTTTCAAATTCCTCTATGTCAATATGATGTTTCTACATCCATGGCTAATCAAGATTCTCATGATCTTAGTAATCAGTCAAGTGAGATCAAAACCCTTAACCAAAATGAAGCCTTGGGAAACCATCAGCCTAAAAATAATGATTCGACTGATATATATATGGTGATGAACTCTTAGGTATGTCAATTGGTCTCTTGGTTTATCAAGGAGATTTGTATTTGCAAGGTTTATATCTATAAGTTGATCTTATCATAGAAGAATTTCTCACAAATATTTTTTCCACCCCTTGTGTTGTGATGCATGTGAATTTATTGATGATGAAAATATGTCATGCTCTTTGAATTCATGATCTAATGTGTTGGATTTTTAGTTGGCACAAGGTGATGAGGTAATACATGATGAAGAAGAAATTAATCTAATCATTGAGCTTCTTTCTTATGGCTTCCGAGATCGAGCTTCGAATGGACTTAATCTTTCACTTCATGTTGTTCATGAAACCTCTTTTACCTATGCATCTTCAATTATAAATCTCGAAGAACCTTATGACCTAGGTGATTTATTTGGTGATGCTTAAATGTTAGATGAAGTTGTTGAATTCAACAACTATTGTATGATTAATACTAATCCTATTGGAATAAATGATGAAAATTTTCTATAGGCAGATGTTAATATAACCATACTCTCAAAATTTAATTATTCAACATTTTAAAATGCAAGGGCTTGTCAGGGAGTCAAGGCACTTCAACTTTCATTGATGTTTATGCCAAGTTCTAGTGATCTTGATGAAATCCCCGAACTAGGTTAGATCCAAATTTTCTTGCATAATTATTTTCTCAACATTGTCTCTCTAGATGTAAGCTCATTCTTAAAAGATGTAAAATGTTTTAAAGATGGTTTTCTTGATTCTCAAGACAGAGTCTCTAATCGGATAAAAGGTTTTGGTTCGGTTAATTCGTCTTCATTCAAAACTCTTGTATTAAATCCAGGGTTGGAATACATATCTTTCTTGGATGTACACAAATTTGAAGCCTATCATTCTGATAATCGAGATATATATTATCATCGACTGAAATATTCTTTCATGTTGAACTCCTCCATGAATAATCAACTTCTTATCTCTCTAGTGTATGTCATGAAGCTAATTTTTTTTGTTCTGGCACAATTTATCCTCTTTAGTGTTAGTGAATGCTTCAATCATTTACCAAGGCAAAACCCTTGTGATCATAGAGTAATTCCCCAAGCTGATATGAATATTGAATCTGATATGATATAACTTACTTTTATAGAATCTTGAAAAAAAAATTTCAGGCTATTCTCACCACTCTTTGTATCTAACTAGTTTTCTATATTTACTATGCCAACAATCATCTTTAATTCCCAAAGAATTCATGGTGCTAATTTCATTTGTAATTAGATACAAGGTAATGATTCGTTGTACTTGATAAGAGGAACTAATGATTTTGGATCGTCAACATGTGAGAAGGAAGATTCTTTAATTCGAAGCATTTTTAAAATATCTCAAATCGACTCATCCCTATCTTTGAATAATAGAGGATACTATGTACTAACTAATAGATCCGATCGAATTACTAGCTTTAACTGTTGTCATCCCATTAATCATTTTCCCATAGGTATTGCTGATGATGGTTGCTTGGTTTCATTTGTCAGTCCCATCAATTCAATACATTTCTATGGTTAAACTTCTCACTATTAAAATACCTGTCGAGAATTTAAGGCATTTCAACTTTTGTTGATGCTTATGTTAGGTCCTCACGACCTCGACAAAGTTTCAGAACCAAATCTAAACAAATTTCCCTTATGTTGGATGTAGCCCAACGTGGCCTATATTTTGGAAAATACTCTGCATTTTGTGGAGCAGAGTATGCAGTGGAGAATGTAGTAGCATGCGAAGTGGACTGCGCAATAGAGCAATGGAGCTTAAAGTGGATCGCATAGTAAGTATACCGTGCGGTGTGGGGGCTTCAACGTGGGTTGAATCCCCTCCTTTTTTCTAAAATAACACAATTTTGTAAGAGATCAATGGTTTTCGGGCTATAGTAGCTTTTTTTAGGGAGTCTATTGTATTTGAACCATGGTATTTGATGATTTAACCCTCAATTTAATAGTATATAGGGTAAAGTAATAAAGAAGAGAATCATGGAATTGATCCAAATCATTGTTATGGTTGTATTATTGTGATCTGTAGATTTGTTGCAAAGGATAGGCTCTACAGTTGAGTGCATAGAGGTCTAAGTCTGCAGTTGAGTGCAGATACAGCCTGCAGCTTAGTGCGCAGGCCAAGAGTTGTTTGTTGTATAAGATTTATTATATTGAGCAATAGTTCTTGTGGACGTAGCCCCACATTGGGGTGAACCACGATAATTTGGTGTCTTCATGTGTATATTTTCTTATTATCTATTTTAGAGTTGCAGTTATTATAGTTGCATTTGATTTCATCATGATGATGGTTTATGGTTTGATATGATATGTTTAAGTGATTAATGTAATGCGGCAAAGTGATTTATGAATGCTAACAATAAAACAACATAATAATACCACATATCCACATCCTTGAAGGTTGTAGAAATCTAGTTTTTCATCCTCCCATAGTCACTTTGGGTGAGACTGTGATATTCTTACAGGCCATTACTGAAAGGGCCAGTGATTGAGGGTTTTGTTGGTGCACAGTGTTGGGTTGAAAAAATGTTTTTGGACCTATATTAGGTTGGGCATACCTACCTATGGTTTTGTGCATGATTTCGCACATGGTTTTGGACGCGATGGTTTTCGGTCCATGGTTTTGGACGTGATCATTTTCGGTCCATGGTATTGGATGCTTCAGCATGTATAAATATGTATTGTAACATTGAAAGAATATAATGAAAAATCAAGCTGGTAGTCCTAGTTTTGAGATCTAGGGGAAAATCTTTGTGTATATGTGTTATGCTGTCACATTTTTTATTTTTTGTGTTTTAGAATTTGTATGCAGGTAATTTATGTATGGGGTTGAAACCTACATTTGGTATCAAAGTTGTTTTGGATTCAAGGGGATGCCTTTGTTGCTAAGGGGTTTCAATCGGGCCTGTGGTAGACCCTGTTCAGTGGGAGATTTGTGGGATCAATTCTGGTGGTGAAAGAAGATGGAAAGCAGTAGAAAGATAGAGATCAAGAAATTTAATGGTCAGAGTTTTGAGTTATGGAAACTCAAGATGGAGGATCTGTTGGTGGATAAAGATCAGTAAATCGTGGTATATCCGAGTACTAAACCAACAGGAGTGTCCGATGAAGAATGGAAGAAGTTAGATTGGAAGGCAAAGAGAAAAATACGATTGTGTGTCTCAGATTCGGTATTGCTGAATGTATGAAGGGAAGCTACGGCTAAGGCTTTGTGGGACAAGTTAGGGACTTTGTACCAATCTAAGTCTCTGGTGAATAAACTGTTCCTATAGAAAAAACTGTATAACCTGAGGATGAAAGATGGAAACTCGGTGATAGAGCATATGAACGCATTTAATACTGTGGTAAGTCAATTATTATCTATTGATATTAAAATTTTAGATGAAGACAAGTGCATCAGTTTGTTGTGTTCTCTACCAGATTCGTGGGATAGTCTAGTTATTGCAATAGGTAGCAATACAACTGCCTTGCAGTTTGATGAAATAGTCTCATCCTTGCTGATGGAGGAGATGAGATGGAAGAATATGGAGATCCAGAATGGTGATGCCTTGTCTGTACGAGGACGGTCCCAAAACATAAACAAAAATAAGTCATCAAGTGGGAGATCTAAATCTAGAGGGAGATCTAAATCTCCAGGAAAACTTGTAAAGGTGGTGTGCTGGAAATGCGGAAAGGAAGGGCACTACAAAAGGGACTGTAAATCAAAAGCTCCTAACAAAGCAAAGGGATCTGATGATTCTCCTTCGCAGAGGTGAAAACAACCTCAGATGAAGGTGGGGATGTGTACTTGGCTTCTTCAAGTACACATGTAGATCATGAGGCATGGTTAATTGATTTAGGTGCATCCTTTCACTTCACTCCCCATAGAGAGTGGTTCTGCAAGTATGAGAAATACGATGGTGGTGATGTCTTCTTAGGGGATGATGGGAAGGCTAGAATCGTTGATCGTGGAAAAGTAAAGTTGAAGTTGCAAGGTGGAAGGGTTAGAACACTTCCGGGTGTTCTACATATTCTTGCATTGGCCAGAAATATGATTTCTGTAACCAAGCTGGATGATGCAGGTGTAAAAATAGTGTTTGAGAAGGATACCTGCAAGATGGATAAGGGAGCACTGGTATTGATGCAAGGAGTTCAGAATAGAACTATTTACAAGCTGCAAGGTAGCACTATTGTTGATGGGTGCAACAGTTCTGTGGTTCCTGAAAGTGGAGAAAAAAATCTAGTGGTCTCTAGAGAGAAGACCATGATGTGGCATCAAAGGCTTGGACATATTGGATAGAAGGGCCTTCGAATACTTCATGGTAAAGGTATGGTAGAAGGTATGAGTAACAGCTCTCTGGATTTTGATTCTGTGAAAATTGTGTATATGTGAAGAAAAATTGGGTGAGTTTCCCATCTCGTGATAAGAGGGAAAAACAGATATTAAAGCTTGTGCACAGTGATGTGTTTGCACCTGTGAAGGTTCCAACACTAGGTAAGTCTATGTACTATGTATAATTTATAGATGACTTCTCAAGGAATACATGGGCTAAAACCAGACAGAGAAGAAGATAAAGGTGCTAAAGACAGATAATGGTGGAGAGTTTTGCAGTAAGGAATTTGAAGAATTCTATAAGAAGTGTGGTATAGCATGGCAGAAGACTACTCCATATACACCTCAGCAGAATGGAGTTGCAGAAAGAATGAACAAGACGTTGATTGAAAGGGCAAGAAGCATGCTCAGTGGTTCTAGGTTAGGATAAGAATTCTAGACAGAGGTAGTGGAGACAGCATGTTACCTGGTCAATAGATCACCTTCATTAGCATTGGAGGATAAGACTCCACAAGAGGTATGGACTGGTAAGAAACCCTCTCTTTCACATCTGAGAGTATTTGGATGTGATGCATATGTACATGTTACAAAGGAGAAACGAACCAAGTTGGATAGTAAATATGAAAAGTGCATCTTTAATGGGTATAAGGATGGTTTAAAGGGTTATAAGCTTTGGAACCCAGTAACAAGGAAGGTTGTGTATAGCCAAGATGTGGTGTTCAGAGAGGTGAAACATGTTATTAAACATGAATTCCAACCAAAGGAACTTGAGAAGATAGAGTTTGAGCTAAAGGAGGAAGAATCAGACTCTACAACAGAGGAGGAATCAGAAGATGAAGAGCCACAAACTTCGGGTGTGAGAAGATTAGTTTGAGAAAGAATGCAGATAGAAAGGTATAGTCCATCTGCTTTCTGTTCAAATTTTTCTTTATCTATTATTGATGATGATCCCAAAACTGTGAAGGAAGCAGTAGATTCAGAGGATGGAAAACTCTAGAAAGAGGCCATGGTTGATGAAATGGCATATTTGCAAAAAAATGAGGCTTTGGATCTGGTGGAGTTGCCGGATAGAAGGAAACCCATTGGCAGCAAATGGGTGTTCAAAAAGAAGACAAATGTAGAAGGAAAGATGGAGAAATAAAAAGCTCAGTTGGTAGAAAATGGTTATTCCCAGGTGCCGGGAATTGATTTTGGTGATATTTTTTCTCCTATTGCCAAGGTAGCTACTATTAGATTACTTTTATCTGTTGTTGCTGCTTTTGATTTTGAGATAGAACAAATGGATGTGAGGACAACATTTCTTCACGGGGATCTGGAAGAGGAGATCTACATGAAGCAACTTGAAGGCTTTGTGGTGAAGGGTAAGAAAGAACTGGCATGAAAGTTAAAGAAGTCTATGTATGGGCTAAAACAGTCACCAAGGATGTGGTATCATAAATTTGATACATTTATATGGGGACTTGGCTTCACCAGATGTAAAGCATATCACTGTATGTATTTTAAATTAATTGGTGACCGTGTTATTTATCTGGTCTTGTATGTGGATGACATGTTGCTGGCTGGAAATGACAAAGAAACTATCCAAGATTTGAAGACCCAATTGTCCTCCAAATTTGACATGAAAGATCTTAGTGTTGCAAACTATATTTTGGGCATGGAAATTAAAAGAGATCGGGAAAAGAGGAAGCTCTGGTTAAACCAGAGGAAGTATTTTGAGACAATATTGCAAAGGTTTAATATGCAGGATAGTAAACCGGTGAAGGTTCCTATTCCTATAGGTGTAAAGTTATCTGCTGAATAGTGTCCCAAGACACAAGAAGAGGAAGAGGACATGTCCCATGTTCCATATGCAAGTGCAATCGGTAGCTTGATGTATGCAATGGTCTGTATTAGACCAGACATTGCACATGCAGTGGGAATATTAAGCAGGTTTATGTCAAAACTAGGGAAGGAGCATTGGACAACAGTGAAGTGGGTTTTCATGTATTTGCGTGGCACTAGTGATTATGGTTTGTGCCACCAAGGAAGACTAGGATTGGACAGAGTGTTGGATATTAGTGGCTTTGTTGATGCAGACTGGGCTGGAGATATAGATCAAAGAAGATCTACAAGTGGGTATGTGTTTAACCTATTTGGACGTGAAGTCAGTTGGATGAGTAAGAAACAATTTGTAGTGGCACTATCAACTACCAAGGCAGAATACATGGCATCCACTCATGCAAGCAAGGAAGCAATTTGGTTGTAGAGATTGTGTTCAAGTATGGGGTTAGTACAGGGAGCTATAAGAATAGACTGTGACAGCCAAAGTGAAATTTTCTTGGAAAAGAACCCTACATATCATTGAAAGACAAAGCACATTGATGTTCAGTATCACTTTGTGAGGGATATGATAGAAGACAAAAAAGTTTTGCTGGTAAAGGTGGACACTTTGAAGAATACTGTAGATGCAT
This sequence comes from Pinus tabuliformis, assembly GCA_031772625.1. NCBI lineage: Eukaryota > Viridiplantae > Streptophyta > Pinopsida > Pinales > Pinaceae > Pinus > Pinus tabuliformis. The sequence continues at coordinate 1,182,533,832 of CM062805.1, read as the reverse complement.
TGACAAAATATGTGAGCTCTAAGAAGTTCTATTCGTGTAGAGAAACAATGGGTGTTGCAGGGTTGGATAAATGAATAAGCTCTCTTGTGGCCCCCTGTGGAAAGAAAGCAATAAGTGGGAGAATGTTTGGTTATGTTATATTCTTTCCATGACTAGCCCACGAAGTTAACCGGGGGGTTAGAGGGGGGGCAGAGCCCCCCCTTCATTGCGTCGATTGCGTGGCAGGGGGGTCACAGGGGGGGAAGCATCCCCTCCTGTCTGGGGGGTTTGAGGGGGCCGGGTAGCCCCCCTCTATAGGGTTCGGGGCAGTGCCCAAGGAAAAAATGTTTTTGGACCCTATATTAGCTTGGGTGGACTTACCTATGGTTTTGTGGATGATGTCACACATGGTTTTGGACGCGATGGTTTTCGGTCCATGGTATTGGATGCTTCGACATGTATAAATATGTATTATAACATTGAACGAATATAATGAAAAATCAAGTTGGTAGTCCCAGTTTTAGGATCCAAGGGAAAATGTCTGTGTATATGTGTTTTATGTGTTATGATCTCACATTTTTTATTTTCTGTGTTTTAAAATTCGTATGCAGGTAATTTCTCTACGTGGTTAAACCTACATGCAGTATAAATCAAACCTGGGCTAGCTCAAACCAAGCCAACAAATGGTTTCATTGCCACGACCAGGATCTGTCTGAGGGATATGTGGATGTGGCACCCATCGAAGAAGGATATTCAAGACTGGATAGAACTAAAAGAGTGAGAATTTGTGAAGCAAGAAAATAGAAACCCTCATCTGACAATAGAATCTTGGTTACAAAAGTATATTTTTATAGATCAATACAGAATTTTCTTTGCTCGATTTCCTATCAAACTGTACAAGTGGATATTGAGGTTGACCAAAAGAAATAATTGTTTTAAAGGTGAAGAACCTATGATGTGGACTCCTAAACTGATACAATGACTCAAAAGCACTGACAATAGGATTTCAAGGGTTGTCGATTTCTGGATTGATAGTATCTTGGGAGGATTCATTACTGAGTTTGCAGTAGACTCGACTGTGTCTTACAATGAAGCATAACGATGATTCTTCAAAGGACTACAAGGTAAGTATTTGAAGTCTTTAAAACTTTGGATTAAGATGATTTTGTGTGAAAAGGGAGTTTTATAGATGAAATCAGATTGCTAGTTTACTTATGTTTGGAAGAAGTCGAAATAAATCTGAGCAAGAGATTGGAACAACATGAAGTGGAAAGATATATAGAGTAGATACTAGAAATAGATCTCATGGAAAAGATACGAAGACATTCATAGAGACTTATTATAGCCCTATTTTGAGTGAATCTGAAATCAAATAAAGCCTCCATGATAACCCTCAGGTAACTGCGCAGTATTCACCCTTCCAACCTCAGAGTTCACTGAAGCCAGAATCTAGTAATAACTAGGGTATTTTTGGATCTCCCCCTCCCCTCCCCTTCCCCCTCCCTCTACCCCTCCTACCCCCCATCCCCCTCCCCCTCCCCCTCCAAGAAGAATTATGGCTAATGATATTAAGCTACTCATTTTCAAAGGAACTGGATTGGAGGTTCCATAACAGTTTTGGTTTTTACGTGAAACAATATGGACAACGAAGCAGATCAATGATGAGAATATAAATAAAGCACAACTTGTTATGATGTTTCGAGATAGAGTATTCACATGGTATATGAAGTATTCAAATAATCAAATCAAAAAGCTTGCATATATTGAAACAACATTGATAAGAGAATTTAAGAAATCGAAGTCTGAGTCGTAGTGCATCACCAAGTTGCAAGAGATCAAACAAAAACCTATTGAGTTTGTTTGGGAGTTTTATCAGAGATTTAAGGTGTTATTGGATCAAGTAATCTTCGACATATCTCCACAACAACATCAAGAATGGTGTATAGTTGTGCTACTACCGCATATCATATTTCCATTAACACAACAAAAGATAGGAACTCAAGCCAAAGCTCTAAAAATTACGATGAAATTGGAAGCTTCGCCTATAGGAGATACTACTGCAAGCATGCAAAAAATTCTGAGTCAGCTGGTGAACCTAACCCTACAATCAAAAGACATAAAGAAAAGAAAATAAGTTAGAGAAGAAGTATGGCATACAAAATGCAGATTAGAGGGAAATTATAAAGAACAGTGCCCTATCTTCAAGAATTACATGGTTGGTGGAGCACCAAATCCTCTTAATGCAAGATCTAGCCAGTGGTGCGAAATATGTAAGACTAGAGGTGAGAATCATTTAGAATATTGTTAATTGTTACATAAATATGTACAAACACCGAGGAATCTATATTGCAAATTATGTAAATCAATGAGACATGATGAGAATAATTGTCATGTTTACGAACTAATGATGGGGTGTAGTGCTAAGACTTATAGAATGAAAGCAGAAGAGTATGGTGTAGTAGCTACAACCACCCTCCAAAAGTTTTCCTTATCTTAATTTTAGAGCCTCCCTTACAATGTTTTATAATAGCTTGCCTTTCTTCATCAAGTTCACACGCTTTAGTGTTGTGTTTGCACAAAGGCAGCCTATTTATCACAGCTCGATGGATTCCCCTCATAAGCTGATCACCTAGACTTGATCCAGCTACAGGCTGAGCATCTCCCCAAAAAAATTGCGTAATTCTGGAGGGCAACTAGCTTTCCCTCCAGAAATTGCGCAATCCTGACTAGCAGCCTGTTGGGATCCAGAATTGCACAATTCTGGCAGTCAACACTGTTGGGACAGGAAAAAGGTATGATTTATTTTCATAAAATGCAACATTTATCATTCATCTTATATGATTATCTCCATTTATATATTAAAATGAGGAAAATATCAGCTAAAGTTGGATGAAACTATTTGGTGATAGAATGGGCAAATCTAGTACGAAAAACTGATTCTTTACTATCTTTGTATGCAGAGATGCGGATTGGGAAAAATATGTTCAGTGGGCAGAATAGCATGAGGCCATAAAAGGGAAAAGCTACAGCATCTTGGGCAGGCAAGGAAGCAGGAGATCAGCTCGAACAATGTTATTTTATCACATGATTAGATTTTATATTGAGAAATCCTCAGGATCCCCTGATCCTGAGGATTCACTTTTATCCAGTTTCTCTTTTATGTTATATATAGGGCCGAAAGGCAATTAGATACAGTTCAGACTTTGATAATCTGTAATTATTCTTTTTGAAAAACATATACGTTGTTATATCAGTGACTCTGTTAGTTGTTACTTGCAATTAATGAAAGAAGGTTGCGTTTGATACATCTTCATATTTTGACTTCTTATTAATGAGAGGCTTCTGACGACTCTGGGCCTAGTCACAAGAAGTATTACTGCTCCTTTGTGTTATAGTTTTATATTTATTCTTTGCTATTGATTTAATGTTTATTTATTTCATTTATCATAAAGGTTTGTGATATTGATTCATATTGTTGTTTAATTAGATTCAGAGTGAAGCCGTGTGACATACTTAAGTAGCACTTTGATTGGAATGAGTGAATTCGTGTTGATAGCAAATTATTGTTCCTTTTAATAGATGTTATCATAGATCTTGAGAGATAAGACTGATTAACTTCTACAGGTTTCAATATAGATTGTTTGTTAATTAGGAATCCTTTATTGCTATTTGTTGTTCAATTACCAATTGTTGTTCACTTACTGTTGCTGTTCAATTGGGAAATGCAAGTTGATTTGGGTTGTTATAGATTAACAATGTTGTTCAATAGTTATAGTTTGTTAATTGATTAGTCTTAAGTTTATTTGAACAATTCCAAGTGTAATTCTTATTTGCATTCAGTTTCAATTGATTTCGGAACAAGTTGCATAGAATTACAGAGTGTGTTGAGAGTATTTATTCCGTAGATAGTTCTTTTCAGAATTGTGTGAAATGAATTGAAGAATTAGCCATTAGTGATTGTAACGATTCATCATTATATAACCTCTAGATTCACTGCACATACTGTGTTGGCACACTTAAGATAAAAAGACTTACCTCGGGTTGACAACTAATGTAGGGATTAAGATTTCCTGTAAAAAGACATCTTAGTGAACCAACATTTTGGTGCCATTGTCGGGGAGAGTGTTTCAAGTGATTGTTTTTATTTATTTGTTGTAGAAGAATTGGGTTTTAAAAATGGAAGGTAAGAACCTACGTACCTAGCAAGTAAAGTGCTTTCTTAACTGCTCGCTTTACAGCAAAACCTTAGAGGTTAAATAGGAATTAGTTTTCATGAATGACTAGAAATAAAAAGATAGAAAAAGAGCAGAATCCTCCACAAAAACCCACAAAACCCAAAGGATCGGTGAACCTTGGGAGAATGACCTTTATAGATCATGAAATCGCAAGAAGAGCAGAATCTCAAGCATCAATAGGATTCCAGGCTATAACTGGAAAAAGTTCTTCCGTTACCCCTCAAGCAACAAGCTCACCATATGCAGTTCACACTGAGATTCAAAGCCAATAGGAGGATCAGAACAGAGTTTTCAAGCTACAATAAGTTTAGACTCTGATCCTCTACAAGAGGGAAAATCTTGTAACTTAAGAGAAGGAAAAGGAGAAATTAGTGGGGCTGCGAAAGTAGAACCACAACTGTCTAAACAAGGATCTCCTAAGATTCCAGACCTAGGTAGTGTTGTAAATCCAACTCGGGTTACTAACTCTCTTCTTACTCCAAAAGGACCCCTTGAAATCCCCGAAGATTACTGGCACATCTTTGATCAAATGGTAGATTAGCCACCCCAAGGTCAAACCTCAACATTAGAGTACCCCATAGTCGACTAGGTGGCCAATGCCCCTATGAAGGCCATTCCTCTGCAAAGCATCCCAACCTTCCATGGGATGATCACAGAGGATCCTGATGCTTTCCTGTTTGAGTTTAATGTCCTGTGTAGAGAGTATGACTATATCATCAACACCCAAAAGCTAAAAATATTCCCTTCCACTCTAAAAGGGGCAACTCTAAGATGATTTATGGGTCTAGGTGGGTGAACCATCAATTCTTGGGATGAAATGAAAACCTTGTTCCTTAAAAGATACCAAGACTTTTGTAAAACTAGGGAACTGAAAGATGAGATTTTCAAGATGACTACAAAAGATAATGAAACACTACAAGAATATGTAGAATGATTTAATTATAATTTGTAGAGGTCTCCACACATTGCCATACCAAAAGAAGTCCTAAGAGCTATCTTAATTAAAGGAATGAAAGAGGAATGGGTAGAAACTCTAAACTTAGTGGGAAAAGGATATATTTCTCAGGAAGATTATGATGAAATTATTCGTTTGTGTAGCAAGTGTTCACGGGGAAGCACATGCACAGGAGCAGCTAGCCAAGATCCCATGAGAAGAGGACATAGTGGAGGTGTAACAAGGATGGAGATCGGTAACCTCCTAGAAGATTTTAAGACGGACATCCTAGGCACTCTTACAACAAAACTAGACATCCTATAGGTTAAACAAAAATAGGCTTTAGCGGAACAAAATTTGGCCATCTTCTGCCCATGTTGTCGAAAGAAGAATAGCCAATGAGAATGCCCATTAGACATGGTTCAGACATGCGCCATCTATACTAAAGATCATGACATTGAACAATGTCCATCATTACCTGGGCTGAAATAATTATTCAAAGAAGTAGAGGAGGAAACAAAATCGGTATATCTAATGAACCATCATCGACAATGGCAAGCTAAACCTACAGGTATGTCACAAGATGCACCCCAATTCTTTCCTTCCTCATAGTTTAATCAACAATAGAATCTTGGGACAGCCTGGCAAGGCCAATCACCCTACCCAAATTAGCAAAGCCCACCATTCCCTATGACATCTTGGCCAACACAATATTTTCCAAGAAATGGCTGGCCGAATTCTCCTCTTACTCCTATGTGGCAAGGAAATCCCTATCAATCCTAATGGCCTGCTTCCACCTCTCAAAATCCAAATTGATATACAAATTGGCAGTGACCTTTGGGGATATCTAATGTACCTATGGGGATAGGCCCTCAGCCTCAACCCACACTGTCAGTTCCTTATACATTATAGCAAAATTCTCAAGCTCTTTTGTGGCCACAGTTACCAACTCAGCCGAACCCGAATCCTAATAACAGACCAGTCCAGTTGGTAGAGATTATTGAAAACCCAGAGTATGAGATTGAGTAGGAAGAATGTAATGAGCTTAGATTGAGGTCGGGACGTGTCATCACCCCTGAGGAAAACAGGGACCAGCCTTTAATTGAAAATGTAACACCACCTGTACATATTCCATCACCTGTGCATATTCCACCACTTGTAAATAATACTGTACCAAAGCAAGGGGAAGAAATAGATTAGCATGATGACCCTAAAAAACTTATAGTCACTTCTCCTCCATTCCCCGAAAGACTAACGATACATAAACTGATTGCCTACCTTGATTTCGATCTTGTAGGGGAACTAAAAACTTTGTGTATTAAGATCCCTCTCCTCCATGCCATTCAAGACATTCCCATCTATGCCAAAAAAATGAAATAATTGTGTGTAAGGAAGCCTGTGAGGAAGGTAAAAATCTCACCCACTATCCATGTTGTAGGAACCTTATATGATTTACTCTTGGGAGAGGAAAACCCAATAAAGTAAGAAGATCCTAGAAACCCCATAGTAACAGTTCAGATATATGGTCGCTCTTTTCCAAATACACTAGTTGATCTAGGAGCTTCCATTAACATATTAACAATAGAAACTTGTGAAGCACTTGGTATTACAACCTTGGAACCAACCACCACTTTATTAGAACTTGTTGACCGATTAGTGGTAAGACCATAAGGGACTTTACAATATATCACAGTTTCTTTTGACTTGACATGTGAATATCTAGTAGATTTCCTAGTTATAAACCCAAGGAGTAGGTTGGATGGGCATCCCTTGATTCTGGGCTGACCTTGGCTGGCAACAGCTGATGCATATATTGGCTGTTGAGAAGGCAACATGACTATTACAAAGTGGGATGCTGTAAAAAATCTAGTGTTATATCCTCCTGCCAGACCAAGTTTTCCAATTGTAAAAATATGTAAGCAGCCACTAGCGTACTTGGAAGAGAGCATATGTTCACCACTCATAGTAGCAGAGGCATTGGAATTTAAAGATGGAACTGAATATGATGTTATCAACAATTTTATAAATTATCCAGCTAATGTGAGTAATGTACAGTGTCATATGTTAAAATCAATCCTTGATAACGAATCCATGGAGGATCCCTTGAACGATACGAATGACTAGCATATTCAGATGACTGTTGTTCATAACAGAAAACCGGTTGAGATCGAGCCAAGAAAAGTTCTAAATATCAATGCTGATTTGGATGGCGAACAGTAGAAAAAGCTTATCCAGGTATTATAGAAAAATAAAGGGTATTTTACCTGGGATTATCTTGATATGAAAGGGATAGACCCACAGCTATGTACACACCACCTTTATACAGAGAAGGATGCTTGACCCATCCATTAGCCTCAATGGAGGTTGAACCCACACCTCAAGAATATCGTGAAAGAGGAATTGCAGAAGCTACTAGATGTGAACTTTATTTATCCTATCTTGGACAATAAATTGGTCTCTGCATTGGTGGTCATCCCTAAGAAAAATGGGGAGTGGTGTATTTGTGTAGACTATTAGGAGCTAAACAAGGCAACACATAAATATCACTTCCCCCTCCCATTCATTGATCAGGTCCTTGATATGTTGGTAGGGAAGAAGTTCTTCTCCTTTTTAGACGGCTTCAGTGGTTACAATCAAATTCAGATTGCCCCTAAAGACCATGATAAAACAATCTTCACCTGTCCTTGGGGCACATTCGCATACAGGGTATTGCCATTTGGCTTGTGCAATGCCCCAACCATGTTTCAAAGAGCTATACTAAGCATCTTTTCCGATCTAATAAATGAAGGACTAGAGGTATATATGGATGACTTTACTCCATATGGGGATGATTTTGATCAAGCATTACAAACGCTAAGAAAAGGTCTTAGAACGATGCATCACTACCAGGTTATGTTTAAGCAATGTCAAGTGCCACGTGATGATGACCGAGGGCATGATTCTAGGACATTACATCTTCACAGCAGGAATACAAGTAGATCCAGCAAAAATATAGGTAATTCTTTTACTGCCTACCCCTTGCACTCAAACAGAGGTACGTAATTTCCTGAGATGTGCAGGTTATTATCTCAGGTTTATCAAGATTTTTTCATAGATTGCGGCACCTTTATATGCTCTAACTGGAAATGTTGATTTTAGTTGGTCTGACAAGTGTGCCACAACTTTTTCAAGTTTAAAGAAACTAGTTTCAAAAACATCAGTATTATGTGGACCAAATTGGGAGCTGCCTTTCCACATCTCCAAGGACGCATCAGATGTAGCCACAGGCACTATCCTCGGCTAGGAGTAGGACAAGAAACCTTATGCTATATATTATATTAGCAAAAATCTCACTTCTACAGAACTTAATTATACAGTGACAAAAAAAGTATTCTTAGTTGTTATTTATGCAATAAACAAATTTAGACACTATATAACTGGCTACCAAGTCTTTGTGTATACTGATCATTTTTCCATTCGGTATCTAGCTAATAAACCAATCACAAATGGTTGAGTAACACAATGGCTATTGATTTTGCAAGAGTTCTACATTACTATTAAAGATCGTCCGGGGAAGGAAAATCCAGTTTTTGATTTTCTATCTCGAATTCCGAAGGTTAATGATCCACTGGTGATAGATGACCAATTTCCTGATGAACACCTGTTTGCCTAGTTAAGACGTTGTGGTACGTAGATGTGGCAAATTATCTAGCAGTAGGGAAGCTACCTAAACATTTAAGGACAAGAGAAAGAAAACTAATTGTTGAGCGCAACACCCGGTTCTCTTGGATAGGCGGATATCTTTTTCATATAGGGGCGACATGTGTATACGCAGATGTATCTGCGAGGATGAGATCCACGACATTCTGAAGGCTTGCCATGATGAATCCTGTGGGGGACATTTCGTAGAGCGAACAACATGACATAAGGTATTACAAATGGGCTATTATTGGCCCACTATTTCTAAGGATGCTAAAAGATATGCCCAGGCTTGTGACAGTTGCCAAAGGATGGGCCAGCCTGACCAATCTGATGAAATGCCTCTGCAGCCATAATTAGTCATAGAACCCTTCAAGCATTGGGCATTGGACTTCGTAGGTCCATTCGATCCGCCATCCAATCAGAAGGCTTACATACTGGTAGCTACAGGTTATGTGACAAAATGGGTGGAAATAGTAGATTTACCAAGAGCCATAGAGGAAGCAGTGATTAACTTCCTTTTTGGGCTATTTGTGTGGTATGGATTACTGCGAGAAGTGATCACAGATGAGGGAAAGCAATTCATAGGGCATAAGATTAATACCTCTCAGAAACCATCAAAATATGCACAGGATCACTTCTCTGCATCACCTGCAAGCGAACGGGTAGGTCAGAAGCACCAATAAAGTTATAGAAGTGATTCTGACCAAGACAGTCTCAACACACCAGTGAGATTAGGCCACTAGATTGCCAAAGGCCTTATGGGCCTATCATACAACTTGGAGGAATACTACTGGATACTCTCCATACCATGTGTTCGGTAAAGAATCAATTTTTCCAATCGAATTTGAGATAAATACTCTAAGGACGATCCAGGAAGTGGGTCTGGATTTAACAAAAGCCTAAACCAGGCGTCTGTAGTAGATTAACGAACTAGATGAGGCTCGATTGCTTGCTTTGCAATGAACTGCAATAATCCAGCAGCAAAGGGAAAAATGGCATGATAGCCTTATCAAGAAGAAAACGTTTCAAAAAGGGGATTGGGCACTTCTGTATGATTCCATATTCCAGGACTTCTCGGGCAAGTTGCAAACAATATGGCTTGACCCTTATGAGATTCAATAAGTACATAATAATGGTACTCTTACCTTGACTACCATAGACAGATCCGGCCATTCCTTTAAGGTAAATGGGCATCGAGTGCGCCTCTATCATCAACCGCTTACCAAGGAGTCTTTCTGCAAGTAGGTACGCGAGGACCCCTCCATGCAAATTCTAGCTGCAGGGAATGATAACCCAACAACTTTTCCTTTAAAAAATTGAAATTGCTTAAGAAATTGTAAATAATGTACATACTTTTGTAGGCATCACCATGTAAATATGAATTTATTTTTTTTAGGAAGTTTCATTTTCCTCTTCTTTGTTTTTGTTGTTCAAACAATTGAACATTGGCCATTCAATTGATTGAACAACACATTTTTATTTTTTGTCTTTTGTTGTTTAAACAATTGAATGATTGTCGTTCAATTGATTGAACAACACATTTTTCTTTTCTGTATTTTGTTGTTCAAACAATTGAATGTTTGATGTTCAATTGATTGAACAACACACGTTTATTTTTTGTATTTCGTTGTTCAAACAATTGAACATTTATCATTCAATTGATTGAACAACACATTTTTCTTTTTGTATTTTGTTGTTCAAACAATTGAAAAATTTCCATTCAATTAATTGAACAATGCATTTTGTTCTTTTTTTTTTTTCACTGTTCAAACAATTGAATGTTTTCCATTCAATTGATTGAACAACACACTTTTTTCTTTTTATTTTTTACTGTTCAAAAAATTGAACGTTTGTCGTTCAATTGATTGAACAACACATTTTTCTTCTTTGTATTTCATTGTTCAAACAATTGAATGTTTTTCATTCTGTTATCACCCTAAAATCTTTGTCTCTAAGCTTTGGTAAGTTGCCTTGTTTCTAATCATAGTCTTATAAGTTTTGAGTCAGCTCATCACAATTAGTGTCATTCTCATTTACAAACCCTTCTTCTATTCATGGTGTTAAAGGGTCTCTAGGTCATTTCATGCTTTAAGGGTTAGGTCATAAGGTTAGAAGTCTTTTAAGATCATATCTCTTTTCCAAATAATGTTTGACAGCCTCATTCCATGTTTTAGAAGTCTTACCAGGTGTTTATAAGTCATATCTCACATCGTTTTGGAGAAATTTTGAAAGTAGCTACGAAATCACTGAACTAGGCGTTTTCGTAGCGCGCTACGAAACCCCTGTAGCAGCCTATTTTAGCAGAAAAACTGTTTTTACTAGTTAACTTCCAAAAGCTTTCCTGAGCAGCCGAGAACTTAATTTTTCAAACTGAAAGAGGTTTTTCTTCCTAACATGCTGCACTACATAAACCTCTTTCAGTTTCTTCAATTCCATTCTGAGGTGGGATAAATGTGTGGTTAAACTTGCGCTACGAAACTGCTGTAGCTGCCTATTTTGCTGTAGCTGCCTATTTTGATGTAGTTGACCAATTTTGAGGGACAAAAGGGAAACCTTTTTTTGAAAGGGATTTTCTGAAGAATGATCATTTTCACAATACAAGCATCCAGCAAGGGAAAAACGGGCAAAGGAAAAGCATATATGAACCATAAGCCATTTGTTAGAAAAGTGATCACAGCTACTATTGTTCATCATACTTCAGGCAGCGTTGAAGAGGTTTTGTCTTCATACAGGTGCATGGGCAAGGTATACATATGAAAAAAATGATATTCCAAAACATTTTGTGTAATAAAAGAAGAACAACAGGGATAATTGATTTCGAATATCCTTGTGGAGACCAAAAGCAAAAAGGGAGGAACTTTGTTTCCCTGTTTTTACCAGTCAACTTCTAGAAGAGTTTCTGAGCAGTTGAAAACTCATCTCTGAAAATTGAAAGAGGTTTTTATTCCTAAGATACTAAAGTAAAAAAAATCTTCCAATTTCTTCAAATCCATTGTGATCTGGGAGAAATAAAGGACCAAACGTGCGCTACGAAACTGCTATAGGTGCAGTTTTCTACAAGCTTATTTCTCTGTTTTACACCTGTTTTTCAAAGACACATTCTCAGTGGTAGGAAAATTGTTTCAAAAAACCAAGAGAGGTTTTTGTTAAAAACGGATTGGTTCACAAAAACCTCCTTCAGTTTTTCCAAATAAGTTTTGTACGAGAAGTTATGACCTCTGTCCCAAGACCTATTTTTCAGCCAGAACAGAGCAAGGGACAGTTTCCTGTTTGACACGTGTTTTTCAAGGACAGATTCTGAACAGCTGGAGGAATTTTTTAAAAAACCAGGAGAGGTTTTTGTTCCAGACAACATGGGCTACAAAAACATCCTTCAGTTTCGTAAAATGTGTCATTGATGAGGAGATAAAAGCTCTGTCCCACGTGCCAATTTTCAAGTATCTAAACCTAAAAACAGGGAAACATGTTCCCTAATTTCTAGGGTTTGTCATCAGCAGTTGGGTGACCACGTGGAGGCTTCATCAAATTCGACTTCATGGAGTCTTAGGTGTCAAATAATGTTTTAAATGTTTAGATAAGGTTGTTGTAATCATAATAAGGAGATACACTCCTAGTTGTATTAGGTCTCTAGGACTACTAGTTAGTTGTCAAATGCATTTAAAGTCTTGTTTTATGGTTAGAATAGGTGTCACTGATGGTAAATTCGAATTCCCCTCATGATGGAGGAAGGAATCCAAGCATGTAAAGAGCTCTATATATACAAGAACATCTGATGTACAAAGGGTTGGAATTTCATGTAAAAGCTTGTATTTGGCCTAGGTATGACTCATTTTCAATAATACATGCTTGACTTTGCTTCTCAGGATTCATGAAGGGTTTTTCATGTTCAGAATATGTGATGTTGTCCTTTTTCTTAATTCTTACAGTGGTATGGATGTATAATCACTCAGAATTCACTGAATGTGCTCTGACTTCCTGTATACATGCATAAACTGTGTGTCCCATATGAGTTTATGTTTTGAATATTTAAACGCTGAATGCCCTGACTTCCATGTAAGGTTGAGTTCATTGTTATATTGAGGTGTTGTTGACTCCATAAGCCCAATGGATGGTTTTGTTTAATGTGTTTCCAGCATTCATATTTTTCATACTTGTTTCATAGAGTTAGCCATCTTACTTTAAATAAAAATCATTAATACATCCAGAGAGAGCCCTCTCAGGTTGAGGAGGCTAAGCCTCAGCCTAAAGTAGGTTTGAAATAGTTACTTGAAGTCTTCCTGGTCTGCAGCCTTCCAGGGCCGGATTTTGAGATAACATTTTGGTGCGTCTGCCGGGAGCCTGAAGTCTACTCATTCCCGAAATTAAGAGGTTGAACTTCTGAAGGTAGCAGGAGCTCAGACATCTTTTTGAGGCTGCAAAACTACCTTGGCGACTCCACACATCGAATAAGAAATTTGAAGGTGACTCCACTGCTAGAAGATCAGTAGCTTGATGAAGTTTCAAGATGAGTTCCACTGCAAGAATGAATGCCAGGTATGCTCCTATGAATCGGTCTCATATCCCTGGTTTTCCAAATCCTATGCCAAAGGTTGATTGGTTAGAGGATCTTCCAATATTCAGAGATGAAAAGAAAGATGATGCTGCTCTTCATTTGGTTAGGTTTCATATGCATGTACGCAGTCTTAAGGTTCATTTCCCTGAAGATTGTCTCATGAAGATGTTTATGACCACTTTAGAAGGAAAAGCATGGTCTTGGTATAAAAATTTGGAAAATGGTTCAATATATTCGCTTGCTAGTTTTCATGATGAATTCTATGAGATGTATAAAGAATGTTATCCTTCCTTATTGTTGCTCAAAGATTGCTGTAGACATTCTTTAAGTCTTATTCAGTACTTGGAGGATTGTTATGATGATGATGAATTTATGGATGAAGAAATTTTAGAGGCTCTTCAAAACAATGCATTTCAACACCAAGAAGAAAGTATAACATCTCATGAAATGCAGCATGAAGATCAACAGGGGTTTACTTATGAAAATCATATTACATCCTCTGAGATTGATGTAGAGATGCAACAGATTTGTCAGGCTTCAGATCATTATGAGTATGAAATTGATTGCAAACAGCAAGAAGAGGTACTGGAAAATAGCTTTTATAACCCTCAGGCAGAGGAAAAGGTTGTTCATTTTTGTGATTCCTTGCAACAGCTTGTATCAATGAATGATCACAATAGTGAAGAAAATTACATTGTTTGTGGGCATCATTCAGAAAGGCAGTTGGATAGTATATCAAATAAATTTGGTGTGGCTGAGGATAAGTTGTTTGAAAATATAGAATGTTATGAGAATCATCAAACTAACCATGTGTTTTTTGATCCTATAGCCGACTACATGGAAAAGATTTACTGTTCAGGCTTCAAATTATATGTTCATCTTGAAGAACAGTTACACCTCATGCTTCCTTGGTTATTTCAGTATCTAGTTTATTTATGCTTCAAGCACAGTAAGGAGATCCAAGTTTCAGATCAGATTGATGATTGGCTTCATTGGAAGTTTCATGTTCCTTGAGCTACAAGTGGAGATTGCAGCTGATAGGGTAGGTAGGAATGTGCAAATAAGCTCAGGGTAGGTTGACTGAGCATCTGTTTCAGTAGGTGCAGTTTGAATTCTTCGTTCAGAAGACATAAAGGCTTGAGGAGAAAATTGGGCAGAGGTTCAGAGTTTTATTCTAGAGGATGGATAGCGGCACTGGAGCTACAAGTTCTTAGTATACCACAAGGGCACACTATCCCTAGTGGAGCCACTGTTATCACCCTAAAATCTTTGTCTCTAAGCTTTGGTAAGTTGCCTTGTTTCTAATCATAGTCTTATAAGTTTTGAGTCAGCTCATCACAATTAGTGTCATTCTCATTTACAAACCCTTCTTCTAGTCATGGTGTTAAAGGGTCTCTAGGTCATTTCATGCTTTAAGGGTTAGGTCATAAGGTTAGAAGTCTTTTAAGATCATATCTCTTTTCCAAATAATGTTTGACAACCTCATTCCATGTTTTAGAAGTCTTACCAAGTGTTTATAAGTCATATCTCACATCGTTTTGGAGAAATTTTGAAAGTAGCTACGAAATCACTGAACTAGGCGTTTTCATAGCGCGCTACGAAACCCCTGTAGCAGCCTGTTTTAGCAGAAAAACTGTTTTTACTAGTTAACTTCCAAAAGCTTTCCTGAGCAGCCGAGAACTTAATTTTGCAAACTGAAAGAGGTTTTTCTTCCTAACATGCTGCACTACATAAACCTCTTTCAGTTTCTTCAATTCCATTCTGAGGTGGGAGAAATGTGTGGTTAAACTTGCGCTACGAAACTGCTGTAGCTGCCTATTTTGTTGTAGCTGCCTATTTTGATGTAGTTGACCAATTTTGAGGGACAAAAGGGAAACCTTTTTTTGAAAGGGAGTTTCTGAAGAATGATCATTTTCACAATACAAGCATCCAGCAAGGGAAAAACGGGCAAAGGAAAAGCATATATGAACCATAAGCCATTTGTTATAAAAGTGATCACAGCTACTATTGTTCATCATACTTCAGGCAGCGTTGAAAAGGTTTTGTCTTCATACAGGTGCATGGGCAAGGTATACATATGAAAAACATGATATTCCAAAACATTTTATGTAATAAAAAAAGAACAACAGGGATAATTGATTTCGAATATCCTTGTGGAGACCAAAAGCAAAAAGGGAGGAACTTTGTTTCCCTGTTTTTACCAGTCAACTTCTAGAAGATTTTCTGAGCATTTGAAAACTCATCTCTGAAAATTGAAAGAGGTTTTTATTACTAAGATACTAAAGTAAAAAAACCTCTTCCACTTTCTTCAAATCCATTATGATCTGGGAGAAATGAAGGACCAAACGTGCGCTACGAAACTGCTGTAGGTGCAGTTTTCTACAAGCTTATTTCTCTGTTTTACACCTGTTTTTCAAAGACACATTCTCGGCGGTATGAAAATTGTTTCAAAAAAACAAGAGAGGTTTTTGTTAAGAACCGATTGGTTCATGAAAACCTCCTTCATTTTTTCCAAATACATTCTGTACGAGAAGTTATGACCTCTGTCCCAAGACCTATTTTTCAGCCAGAACAGAGCAAGGGACAGTTTCCTGTTTGACACGTGTTTTTCAAGGACAGATTCTGAACAGCTGGAGGAATTTTTTTAAAAACCAGGAGAGGTTTTTGTTCTAGACAACATGGGCTACAAAAACCTCCTTCAGTTTCGTAAAATGTGTCATTGATGAGGAGATAAAATCTCTGTCCCACGTGCCAATTTTCAAGTATCTAAACCTAAAAACAGGGAAACATGTTCCCTAATTTCTAGGGTTTGTCATCAGCAGTTGGGTGACCACGTGGAGGCTTCATCAAATTCGACTTCATGGAGTCTTAGGTATCAAAGAATGTTTTAAATGTTTAGATAAGGTTGTTGTAATCATAATAAGGAGATACACTCCTAGTTGTATTAGGTCTCTAGGACTACTAGTTAGTTGTCAAATACATTTAAAGTCTTGTTTTATGGTTAGAATAGGTGTCACTGATGGTAAATTCGAATTCCCCTCATGATGGAGGAAGGAATCCAAGCATGTAAAGAGCTCTATATATAGAAGAACATCTGATGTACAAAGGGTTGGAAATTTCATGTAAAAGCTTGTATTTGGCCTAGGTATGACTCATTTTCAATAATACATGCTTGACTTTGCTTCTCAGGATTCATGAAGGGTTTTTCATGTTCAGAATATGTGATTTTGTCCTTTTTCTTAATTCTTACAGTGGTATGGATGTATAATCACTCAGAATTCACTGAATGTGCTCTGACTTCCTGTATACATGCATAAACTGTGTGTCCCATATGAGTTTATGTTTTGAATATTTAAACGCTGAATGCCCTGACTTCCATGTAAGGTTGAGTTCATTGTTATATTGAGGTGTTGTTGACTCCATAAGCCCAATGGATGGTTTTGTTTAATGTGTTTCCAGCATTCATATTTTTCATACTTGTTTCATAGAGTTAGCCATCTTACTTTAAATCAAAATCATTAATACATCCAGAGAGAGCCCTCTCAGGTTGAGGAGGCTAAGCCTCAGCCTAAAGTAGGTTTGAAATAGTTACTTGAAGTCTTCCTGGTCTGCAACCTTCCAGGGCCTGATTTTGAGATAACACATTCCATTGATTGAACAACACATTTTTCTTTTTGTATTTTGTTGTTCAAACAATTGAACTTTTGTCGTTCAATTGATTGAACATCACATTTCCTTTCATTTGTTTTTGCCGATTCAAACTATTGAACGACTTCCATTCAATTGATTGAACAACGCATTTTTATTTTTTTGTTTTGTAGTTTTCTCTACCCAAACAATTGAATGATTGTCGTTCAATTAATTGAACATCATATTTTCTTTTTGTTTTCACTGCCCAAACAATTGAACGAATGTCATTCAATTGATTGAACAACACAATTTGTTTTCATTATTCAAACAATTGAACGTCTGCCATTCAATTGATTCAACAACACAATTTTTTCATTTGTTTTCACTGTTCAAACAATTGAATGACTGTTGTTCAATTGATTGAACAATACATTTTATTTTATTTTTGATTTTATCGTTCAAACAATTGAACGACTATCATTCAATTGATTGAACAACACAATTTTTTTCATTTGTTTTCACTGTTCAAACAATTGAACAACTTCCATTCAATTGATTGAACAACACATTTTATTTTTATTTTTATTTTGTCATTCGAGCAATTGAACAACTGCTATTCAATTGATTGAACATCACTTTTTTTTATTGATTTCATTGTGCAAATGATTGAACGATTGTCGTTCAATCAATTGAACAACACTTTTAATTTTCTATCTTAATTTTTCCGTTCAAACGATTGAACGGTTGCTGTTCAATCAATTGAACAACACCTTTTAAGAAGCTAAATTGTGAATTTTTCTCATTTTTCTCTTAATCATTATGCCATTTTTTAATTCTTCTTTTGTATTGCAAATAAGCACCATTTGAATCAATTTGTGCCTCTTCTAAATAGAAATGGTAATAATAATATCATTATGACTTCTAAAAGACTTTTGATGGTTATCTTTATCCATAAGCTAATACGATGTATCCTTACAATGATTGTTTGAACATCTTTTCTTTTGGACACATCATGAAATGATTCATTATTCTTAATCCATGTTGGCTTATGTTTATACTCCCAAATGGATAAAAATCATTGATATAATGATAAAGGGGATAAGAGTATAACACTTTCATTGGCATCTTTCTACTTCTCACACCATCCCTGACTCTTAAGGAGCAAATGAGCCTCCCTTTTCTCTACAATAAGAATTCCAAAAGAAAAATAAAATATCAAAATGCTTAAAACATTGTCTAGAGAGGATAGGGGGTCTCATCACAAGCTAGCCTACCATGATCATAAGGATGTAACAGGTGACATTCCAATTTGGCTACCAAACCAAGGCAATGACCTTGATAATTAATACGTCAGAAGAACAGGGGGTCCCATCATAAGCCAGCCTGATCATTTTTTTACACCCTGGTGAGTGGCACTATGGTTATCTGGTCACCATGTCAGCATAGTGGTCTCTTTGTGACAAAAGAAAGAAGAATTAACTATAAGAAGGACACTGGCTCATTTGAGGGGGGCTTAAAACGCAACCCTGTCGAGGCTATGAACACCTGCTAGCAGCAGTGGCTCTGCTTGTGGTATTGGAGTATCATCTTATATTGCCATATGTCATCTACCTCTTACCACCTATGACTTTATTTATAACGATAATTTCCATTTGGTGGCACTTTTACAAGCTGAATAGCATGGTGACTTTAATCTATATTCATTATATTCCATACGTCCGAGCATTAAATGACAGTCATTAAACACATACCGTTGATTATGCTGATGTGATTAATTCTGCTCACGGTAAAGATCTTTGACATAGTGACTTAAAATTGTTGTTTTTATTTTATTTGGCCAATTCACGTCTGACAGTGAATATTGCTTAAATTCTTTACTGATTTTCGTGTTGTGTTTTTAGATTGGTTACTGAAATTTATTCCACAGTAGTCTATTTGCTTACTTTTCGTGTGTTGAAAGGACTTGGATGCCCTTTTCTCGTCAGAGGGGGGATGGCCTACATATGCATGACACATATCACAATTATGGATAAATGTGTGACAA
The DNA here is from genome assembly GCA_031772625.1 of Pinus tabuliformis. Classification (NCBI taxonomy): domain Eukaryota; kingdom Viridiplantae; phylum Streptophyta; class Pinopsida; order Pinales; family Pinaceae; genus Pinus; species Pinus tabuliformis. Next base: position 1,182,514,777 of record CM062805.1, on the reverse strand, counting down.
TCATTCAGATGACCTCCGGAGTACGAACTGCATGATGAGCATGAATGTGTTATAATTAGCAAGAAATTCTGATTGGACGAAGAATGGAAACCATTATGGTGGGCAAGCAAACTTATGATTTTGCATTAAGTATGGCTGACAGGATGAATGACTTAACTAAACACAATAATAATTATACAAGAAGCGTCATTTCCCTATTAATTGTTGTAATATACATTGTTGTTGTTTTGCATTACAGGGGTAAAACACAATTGTACATAGGAGAACCAGCCTCAAGTGTAGCAGCCATGGGCAGAAGAGCAATCCGAAGTGAACCTCCAGTACTGATGATGTCAGATCAAGCTCACAAAATCCTTGAACGCACTAGCTAGCTGCAGTATTTAAATAGATTGCAGGGATTTCACGAAGAGCTAACACTAGAATTTCTGCAAAATCTGCAGAATGGTAGTAGAGTGGTCAAAGGTATAAGCATGATGGTATCTGAAGAAGCCCTAGCCTAAGTCACCAAACTTCCGGTAGAAGGGGAAAATGGGAAGATAAACATGTCCTTTTATATAACGCAATTGAAGCATTCCAAGACCCATGCCAATGGCTGGTATGATCAGGGAAAGGAATTCATCCTTCAGCGTTGCATCAATTGTGGCAAGAACTAGCGGTTATCTTCCAAAGATACATCACCTGCAATGGCCAACATGATGTGGTAAAGCCCCGACAACTGAAACTTCTAGCCATTTTAAAGCAAATAATTTCAGTTAATTTACCATTTTATCTGAATTCCCTATTACACGATGTTGCCCGATGGGTAAGGACAGCCAAGGACCTACATAGTGTAGTTAGCCATCATGGGTTAATTAAATTAATTATCACAAATATATTGGCACAAAGACAATTAACATGGGATAGTATCATAAATCCTACCTTAGCTCCACCCCCGAGAAATGTGGAAACAGAGAAGAAAGGGCTAAGAACCCCAGTCCCAAAGAGAATACTAAAGAGAAAGAATCCCTTTGCACCCCTAGAATCAACTAATTGTAGGCACTCTGTGTGAGTGAAAGCCCAACGACACATCCCAATCCAAGTAGAGGAAGCCGGACCATCCCGCACACCTCCTCTTAGTCCGCAAGACCCTCCTTTGCAAGACTATGAGGAGGAAGTGGCCAGGGTTTTGGGAAGCATGGGAGTGTTTACCAAAGGTAGGGAACAACCAAGGAACATTGAAAAACAGAATTGTACCCCTAACTGGTCGGCCCCTGCTGACAGCCCCGGTCATGAATAACCAAGCCATGCACTGATGCAATGGAGGAATAAAGGGAGTCAATTCCTTCTATGGAAACACCCCTCGAAGCCGAGGAGCATGAAGGAGAAGCTAGCAGAAAAGAAACTCAAACAGTAGGCACCAGTCCAGTGGATCCCCCAACAGAAGGAAACCCTGAAGATGAAAACTTGAGAGATGCTAATCAACCAAGTGATACTCCCTTTTCGAAGTCCCCTGTGGACGAGGCCTACCAAGGAGAAGACCATGAGAATGATAATTTTTCAGGAGATACCATTGCATTGGGATCTCCTAAAAATGAAATACATAATAATAATGAGTTAGAAGGAGAAATTCCACCAGAAGACAAAGTTCCAATTGGGAACATCCCTGATGATTACATAATATAGCCTGTACAGGAAGTAGAGGATAACATAGCTTCCGATGAAGGCCCTAGAGTATAGAAGCCCTATAGAGCTAGGCTTAGAAAGTTGCTCAGAAAGTACAGAAAATAGAAGCAAGTAATCAGGTAGCTAAAATATTGGTTAAAAGAGGCAACTAGAACCAGGAAATTGAAAGTGGAAATGGAAACTGCAGAAATTCAAACAGAACAATGTTCTGCAAAGGATGCTGAGACTCAAACAAAGTTTCTTGTGGTGTGTCCAAAAGAACCCCAAACTGAGCCATATATAATAGAAGACATTGCCATGTAAACTGAGGACCCCTATATCTTTTTGCAGGGAACTCAAACAGACCACCCCACTGTGGACACTGTTGTCCAAACAGATGTTGAAGAACATGTTTGAGTTGATTGTATAATTCAAGAAGTAGCTGAAGCTACTGTGCAGACTGAACCTACGGAGACCCAGGATGGAGAGGCCCAAATAGATGAAACACCCCTTTACACCCCCTTGGTAAGAGAGGTCATCATCAAAAAATTACAGAATGAGCTACTGATGGTTCACCAAGAATTGGCTCAGCATAAGGAAAAGGTGGCCCATCTACATGAACATCAAGGGTTAAGGAAGAAGTTTGAAGCACTTACCAGGACTGAATATGAGACCTTTGCTCAGTATAAGGCTGAGCAAAAGAAGGTTGAAAGATTATAGGGTCAATTGCAAGAATCTAGAGATCAAATGGAGAATGTCTACTCTCTCTATTCAGACACCCTATCTTGCCGAGCTCCCGCCACAAATTATGCTTTATTTCTCATGGAAAGATACCTCCTATTAAAATTTAAGGCTGTTAAGGCTGGTAAACTAACAGAAATCAAAACCACTCCTGACTTTATCAAATGATTCAAAGAGCATGATGAGAAAGTTCAGTGCCTCCTTTGTGAACTCTATAGGCATATTTTTTTTTTATAAGATGACAAGGACAACCACCCTAGCCCTTTTATAGGAGACATCCAATTTTAGGAGTTCCCCTCATTCGCTGCCAATCAGATAAAATGGGCCAAGGCTCGCAACACTTTCAGAAGATGTGAGTATGGCACTAACCTATGGGTCAGAGGGGAGCCTACACAGCCATTATTCCTATCTGTTAGGCATAAACAGTTTATGAAGTGGGACAATGTTGTAGGAAAATTGGGGCCACTCCACACTGATATTATTTAGGATGGAAAGGAATACTTCCAGGACATTAAAGAAGAAGCCTTGTCTGCATCAAGGCAGAGGTGAGAAGTCTCCAGTAACACTGTGAGGGGTCGAGAGCCATTTGGATATCGAAACTTCCAAGCTGCCTCTTCCGGTTTTTATAAATATAGAAATATGATTTTAACAATGGGGCCAGATTGCATAGGATGTCGTTATAGAACCCCAATAATATGGTACCCTCCTGATCAATACCTTAGTGACTATAACTTGAAGGACCATGAGGTAACCCAGGATTTCGCTATCCTTAAGCAAAAGAATGGTTTTAGGAATTACAAGGAGGAAGTATACCCTTATTATTCCCTAACTCAGTTGCATCTAAACCATACACTTGCACGAGGACGTGCAACAAGGTAAGCTAGGGAATATGTTGGGATAGGAAAAGGCATGATTTCTCTTGATAAAATGATTCATTTATCATTCATCCTTATACGATTATCTCTGTTTATAGATTAAAATGAGAAAAATATCGGCTAAAGTTGGATGAAACTATTTGGTGATAGAATAGGCAAATCTAGTATGAAAAATTGATTCTTTGCTATCTTTGTATGCAGAGATGCGGATTGGGAAAAAGTTGTTCAGTTGGCAGAACAGCACGAGGCCATAAAAGGGAAAAGCTACAACATCTTGGGCAGACAAGGAAGTGGGAGATCAGCTTGAACAATGCTATTTTATCACATGATTAGATTTTATATTGTGAAATCCTCAGGATCCCCTGATCCCGAGGATTCAATTTATCCAGTTTCTCTTTTATGTTATATATATGGCTAAAAGGCAATTAGATACAATTCAGACTTTGATAATCTGTAATTATTGTTTTTGAAAAACATATACGATATTATATCAGTGACTCTGTTAGCCGCTACTTGCAATTAATGAAAGAAGGTTGCATTTGATACATCTTCGTATTCTGAGTTCTTATTAAGCAAAGGCTTCTGGCAACTCTAGACCTAGTCATAAGAAGTTATAATACTCCTTTGTGTTATAGTTTTGTATTTAGTCTTTGCCATTGATTTAATGTTTAGTTATTTCATTTATCATAAAGGTTTGTGATATTGATTCATAACGTTGTTCAATTAGATTCAGAGTGAAGCTGTGTGACATACTTCAGTAGCACTTTGATTTGAATGAGTGAATTCGTATTGATAACAGATTATTGTTCATTTGAATAGATGTTATCATAGTTCTTGAGAGATAAGACTAATTAACTTCTACAGGTTTCAATATAGATTGTTTGTTAATTAGGAATCCTTTATCACTATTTGTTGTTCAATTACCAATTGTTTTTCACTTACTGTTACTGTTCAATTGGGAAATGCAAGTTGATCTGGGTTGTTATAGATTAACAGTGTTGTTCAATACTTATAGTTCGTTACTTGGTTAGTCTTAAGCTTATTCGAACAATTCCAAGTGTAATTCTTATTCACATTCAGTTTCAATTGATTTCAGAACAAGTTTCATAGAATTACAAAGTGTGTTGGGAGTATTTCTTCCATAGATGGTTATTTTAATAATTGTGTGAATTTAATTAAAGAATTACCCATTAGTGATTGCAACGATTCATCATTATATAACCTCTAGATTCACTGCACATATTGTGCTGGCACTCTTGAGATAAAAAGACTTACCTCGGGTTGACAACTAATGTAGGGATTAATATTGCCTGTAAAAAGATGTCTTAGTGAAACAACAAACACTCATAGTCAAAATTGCACAATTTTCCCCAATAGGGCTTCTCAACCCAGAATTTGTGCAAATCTGGGTAGCAGTCAACTGCTCTGCCTAGAAATTACGTAGATCTCTTGGGAAGCCAGCCCAACTCCCATCCAGAAATGCGCATTTTCTCCCAGCAGTCGAGCAGTCTCTTGCTTGTGCAGCTGAGTTGACCAGTTCCCTCTGGGACCGAGCAAAACTGACTTGCATGCACGGGTTTCTTCTCCCTATCAGCATGCAAAGTCATCCCTTGTTTCAGGGATCTATATTCAGCGGTTGGAGGTTACGTGCAAGGATCATTTCAGAAACCTCCCACCAAGTGTCACTTTCCCTAGATTTGTGGCATGTGAGTCACAACCTCAATGTTATCAAAACTCATCAACTAGACATTGTAGAGCTCATTCCTCACATCAAACTTGCAGCTCTGACATCCCACATCACATCTAGGAGTAGTTGCAACATTCAACTCAGTTGTTTTGGGGTAAGCCCGCTTTCCATGCCTTGTGTTGCATTTTTTTCGCTTTTTGTGTTTTTGTTTGTGTGAGTACTGCGTGCTTGATTTCTTTGAATGTTTGTTATCATTTGCATGTATACTAGCTTTTCCTAGCACCATTTCAACTTTCATCAACATCTCATTTTTGTCGCATGCATGAAATTGTTTTTCATGAATGGTCATCGATTCAGCAACTCGTCTCACCCACATGCATGTTGTTCCGTTTTCTGAATCTGTCATTCTCCGTTTGCATGTATGATCATTCACTTATGATTACACTCAATATCGCCATGCATTCGTACTCACATTCAATTTTCGTTGCCCATCAGCAAGTCTGGGCAGCCTTGGCCCAAACGCTACCTCACCAAGAGCCTCACCAAGGCAGCATTGTGAAATCTTGAGAGGGAAGGCTTTGTCTTCCTCTCAGGAAATGTGCATTTATGCCCAGGAACTTTCCTCCAGGCTGTTTTACACATTTCTAAGGGACAATGACTACTAGCCAAGAAAATTGTACAATGCAGTCACTAAGCCTATAGCCATTGGCAGATGAGATTATGCATTGTGAAATTCTAGTAGTCAACAGCTAGACTGGACTGCACATTGCACAGTTCCAGTAGTCATTCACTCTCCCTGTAGACTAGAGTGTTTGTTGCATAGTCTTGGCAGTCAATCTCCCAACCTCCCAGACAAAATTGTGAAACCTTCATGATCAGTCACACAGGTATGTTGAAATTTGGTTCTCAAGCTCATTTTGGTTTTTGACTACCAAATTTCTTTCCATGAGTGTTGCCATGTCTCCAGGTATTGCAAGTGTTCATCTGCCTCTCAGGAGTGTAGGTACAATGGTTTCCAAGAGGGCAGAGTCGAAGACACTATTTAGAGCACAATTGGAGATGCAGTTCAAATGTCTATGCACTTGCCTACTCACAAAGATATCATGTTGTTCATAGACAAGAACATTAAGTTATCATAGTGAGTAGCATCATGAATAGTAGCTGAAGGCAACATATCGAACGCAATGAATGTAGTGAGCACAATGAATGCAACAAATGCAGTGAATGCATCGAACGCAACGAACAAAATGAATGTAGTGAATACAGCGAACGCAACTAATGTAGAAAATGCAGTGAATGTAAGAGGAAGGTTTTTAAAACAAAGAGGCAGAATAAAGTTGCAAGATCAAGCAGATCTATTGATGATGAAAGCAACATTGGAGACTGAGGCTATGAAGTGACGGCATGACTTGAAGATCGTGCAAAGACAGAGAATGGAAAAAATAAGGAGTTGCATGTGCTGATGCAATAACTCAAGGAAGAACATGAAGCTGCATAGACAGACGAATGAGTTGCAACAGGAACAAGAACAACATTGGGTGCAACATGCACTCACAGATGAAACTTCATTCATACAAGTTAAAGATCCAACCCAGCAGCTGGTGTTATCACTTAGAACTTTTCCCTAGAAGTTTCCATAAGAAGGAAATGACCGAGGTAACCATAAACCAAATTTTAAGCATAGGCTCTAGCCAACCTATGGCTCAGAGAGGGCTCTTTGTATATGATTTAGCTTTGTTTGTTGGGATTTCAGGCCAGCTCTGAAGGTTCATGGGGGGTTTTGATTTGTATTGAAGATTGGATGGTAATCCTTAAAACAGATGGATAGAATGATGTCTTTGGACCATTAGGCTATGGAGTCAAAAGAAGGGCAGCAGAACTGGAATTAACTCACTAAAGGGAGTGTTCAAAGGGAAAACTAGTAGAGTAAAGTGTAGGTCTTTGGACCAAATGGGTGAAACGGTCTTAACCAGGGTGAGAGAGCAATTAATAATTCTCAGACCGGGATTAAAACGAGGAGCATAGGGTAATTAGAAACAAAGTGCAATAAAGAATCCTTTGCTATAGATTACAGGAAGACAACATAAACTAAGGAGCAATCAAGAATTCCTTAATTTAGATAATTAGCAGAAAAAATTTAAACACATAATAGTTAAAACAGAGTGCAATGAAGAAAATTCTGAGATATAGCATTCAGATTTCAGATATACATGAAAGATTGTGGAAAAACTTTAAGAAATATCGCAACACAAGAGAAAATACTTGTCTACACTTCGCTCTACACATGAATCCTATGAAATGTCTTGTCTTTATTCATTAATCCAGCTTGCTGGTCTAGTCAGTGATACAATATCTTTACAATCTTTTGATCAGAAAGGTCTATAGAAATGTCTAGGAATCCACCCCACATACTTCGAATTATGAAGTATTTATACAAAAATTATTACAAAATATCTCAAAACAAACTTGAGATTTAATCTAGGAAATACAAATATCTTCTTGCAAGAAGATAGAGATAGCTATTGAACTATTTTCATGCTATGCCTTTTATTGTGGTGTTGTTGGCTTTTATGGTTGGATTTAAGCCCTTTATGCTTGCTTGTTGTTGTGGTATTTTATGCTGGAATCTTTTTTAACTTTTATCTTTCACCTGATACTCTTTGAAACTAATACTCTTTAACCATGTTGACCTGTTTTCATTTGTTTACCTGGTTGTTCTACTTTTACTGTGTAGTAACTTTTTTACTGTAAATTTCTCAAATTAAATTAATCTTTTCCCACCATTCTACATCATGTAACTTGACATTCATCATTTGCCTATATATCTCATCAGCCTCGTTATACTTGAAAAAATTGGGCTTGCTGATGAACAAGCATTTTATCTCATTTTGGAGAAAAAACAAATTCTCAAATGTATTATAAAAAACTTTCCCTGTTGGCAGTGCTTTTATTGATGAAGTGCTGGCTTGTTCTTTAGCCAACTACCTAATTCTATTATCATAGTCCAGCTATGTCATACGTCTTTCATTAATGACCAATGGACTAGGCAATCCTTTCTCTCTCAAAATTTGGAATTTAGCCTTGAATCTATCAATGGCTACTTGCATGTTCTGGCACTTTTCTTCCAAATTCAGCATTAGGTTTCTCTTGGAAAAGACCTTCCTTATTTCCAAAATGGTTTTAGTCATGTCTTCTATATCTATCTCATAAAGCTCATACCTATTTTGTTGTTAAGGAAGTGGATGAGTCTATTGGCATCCGCAGGCATGTCACCGAATTCCTCCTTGACTTTTTGGATAGCTCCTTTAGCTATCTTTTCCAATTCTATTTGCTCAAAAATAACTTGAATAGATGGCCAAATATCCTTGACGGGGTCAATGATATTGGCCCATAAATATCCTTGACGGGGTCAATGATATTGGCCCATAATAGTTCCTTGGCTTTCCGAAGGGGTTTTTCCAATGTTAAGTCTTTCTCCATAGCCTTGACTCTTTCACTCATTCTATTGGCCTCTTGTGTCTCTTCCTTTTGCATAATTTGGGCATTTTTGTATTCAGTTTCTAAACTTGCTACCTTTTCTTTCAGTATGTTCATTTTTGTAGCCTGAATAGACATTTCCTCCATGGCTCTAACCAACTCTGTTGCCTTTTCTCCTAATGTACCTGCTGTTGATGTAGACTTTGTTGTGACTGGCAATGTTGTGGCAGGTGGATTTATAGGTGCTAGTGAAGATGCTAGTGTGGAAGGGACTGCTATAGATACTGTAGGGATGACATTTGTAGAAGTTGTGGCAATGTCAGTTTGTTTTAATTGGATCAAGTTATCCAATTCTTTCTCTGTCTCCCTTAGTTGATCATTGAGTCATAGGACTAAGTCCATCAACTCCTCATGCTTATGTTGGGTCTCCAAAACTTCTAGTGTTTGAGGATGTTGCAGCTGGGGTATTTTTAATTGCTTCTTAAGTGCAGCAATATCATCGTTCTTCTTCTTTAGTAGTTTCTCAGTAGCCTTTATATCTTTGGGATCATGTCCCAACTCAATAAATAAGTCTTCCAAAGACTTAATCCTTGTATCCTTGGCCTATGAGGTAGCCTTCTCCAACTAAAACTGTGCCGAGATGTTGTTCAATGAGTTTTGTAGCTGATGAACAGCCATGGCTTTACCTGTAAGGGTGGAGTATATCATCTCTCCAGCTTGTTTATGTAGTTATATCTGGTGTATGGGATGAATATCCCTTGCAAATACTTCAAAGTCAACCCTCTTTAAGTCTGAAGATGTCTTGGTCTGCTGTGTTGTAGGTTTGATAAGGGACATTTGAAGCTTTCCCTCCTCAATGTCAAAATATGACATCAATCTTGTTTGATTTGTGGGGTTGATTTTTAGATATTGAGCATATGTCTGAGCTTTGAGCTTCTCATTCCTCATCTTGATTTCTTTATATCTGTATTTTATGTCTTGGTCTCTGTCAGCAGGCCTACTGAATGAAGAGACTTCCACACTTAGCTGCCTTTCCAACATCTGAGTTTGTGATGTGGATGGCTCTTGTATGTCTCCAGATGGAGTTGTGGGCCTGCTTCTATCTACCTCTATGTTGGTCACCTGTGTTGATCCTTCTGTATCTTCCTATTCAGAGGCAGGATTTAGCCTTGGCCTCTTGCTTTGGCTTGTTTCTTGCTGCAGATTAGATGTATCCATGCCTGAAGTAGAAGCTCCCTCTCTGTTTCTCTTGGGATTTATTTCTTCATTTTGGGGAGTCTGCATGATAAGAGGGGTGCTCATGGTGGCTTCTTGTTGTTCTGGTACCTGCAGAAATGAGCTCTCATCAAGTTGCCTCTCTAAATCAATCAAGGTATTCTCAATGTCTACCTTTGTACTATCTCTATCTATAAGAGCGTTCTTTAACCACTCAGATTGATTCGCATAAGATTCTATTTTAGGTATGGGGTGATGAATGGAAGGCCCCAATTTGGATTTTTTCCTAAGTCTGGTCATGAATCCTTGAGGGTCATATCTCCACATGAAACTCTTTTGGAATTTCATTTCTTGCAATATGTGATCTACTTCCTCCCCTGCTTCTCTTGAATTACAGATGAAAGGGCCCAATTGATCTTTGACTTTGAACTGGGTTTTCTTCTTGGCTAAAACAAAATTTACTTCATCTGAGTTCATTATTTTCCTATAATACTCCAAAGAAAATAACCTCATGGGGAGGTATTTGGGTAGTTTATATGGTGCAAGCTGGCACCCATAAATCCTTATCTCTGTGTGGTTTTGGTAAAGATACCAATCTCCCACTTTGGTTTGCTTGGACAGTTGGAGGACTCTGTTTATATTTGGACTTATCTTAGGTGGAAGATTTCCTATAAGCATAGTCATAACTGGATGTATAAAAGAATCTATGAAATCTGAATAAGTGTATGGTGATCTAAATTTGTGGAATAGTGGGGTCCAAAAAATGATAGACTTGGGTTGGCCTTTGGTATCCAACTTCAGGAGAGTGAAAGGAAATCTTTCTAGTTGGTAATGCAGGAAAATATGATAGAGGACATATGAGTATTTAAACACTCTTTCATTGCTCATTCTAATAAACTTCTCATGCATCCTATCAGGTATAAACTCAGCATAATTGTACAAAACAGCAGGAGGATGTCCTGCGTATAAATGGACATGAAGGCAAGTATAAGTTCATCAATGTATTCACTTGTAGTGTAGCCTTAAATACATGATATCATGGTCACAATATGCTTGCCCTTGGTAGAGAAAATGGCTAACATATATGGAGGGGGATCTTTAGGAAGGTGTTTTTCTTCTACAATGAAAGTTTGGAGTAACTGGGCCAATGTGGATGGATTTAAGTTCGTGTATTGGTCTATTAGATCCCCAATTAAGGGTGGGGTTAGATAGGTTCCTGGTTGAAAATGTAACATTTCATTTATGGATTTAGCTATGATGGTAAATAAAACCTTTTGGTCATGAGACATGATAGTTTTATGGCTAGGGACGTAGCATGCATGGCACATGTGGACAATTTCTGGGAAGACATGTACTTGGGGGAACTGATACTTGGGTAAATTGGACTCCCAAAGGCCAATGTCATCTGAATGGTTCAGGTAGTTGTCTCTGCTCAAGCAATGAATTTTGAGTAGGAGCTCTGATGCACTGGTATCTTTTATTTGGAAATCCCTGTCAGCCAGGGGAAGGTGGTCCAAGTCCAAATGTGGAGTTGTCACAGGTCTGATGTCCATGGAGACAGGGGTTACAACCATTATTTAGATCTTGTGGATTTGAATTAGGTGCTAGAAGTTTTGAACGGAAATAGGGAAATTTCAAAGGGTTTTGGCCGCAGGTTCTTTTAAATTTAAGGTAATTTTCAATTAATTTGACTTAATGAAAATACTTAACAGGCTGAATTTTTCCAAATGTGAATAGGGAGTGGTATTCTATGGTGAAATACCTAGAATTGGGTGAATTGGCTTCAAATTGATGGTTCGTGGTAGCTGTAGAGGTTTGTACAGTTCTGGTACGGATTAGGAGGTCAGTTAGGTTGTCTGTAACATCTTCTGGAGCGAATTTGGAGGTCTGTTGGTCAATTCGGCGTTTGCAAGAGTCACAAAGGTTTTCATATTTTTATAGAGAAAATGTGTGAAAAGGGAAAAAAGAATGCTTTTTGGCCTTTTATAGAAAAACAATTGCTTTTGGCGGGTTCATTTACAAATGAACAGTTGGTGGTTTTTTCGGTTAAGCGGGGAAGCGGTATTGGAGGGCCGTCACACCACTTTTGTGGCGCAAGTGGTATTCAGGAGGGGTCACCTGATGCACTACCATGTTTGACATGTAGCAGTATGGGGGTCAGGGAAAACCTCTTTATCGGGCGGGTAAAGATCGGTGATCGGGCCCGACCGATATGGCTGTGGAGAGTTGGATGAAGTAGATGGCAATCGGGCAAGGGAAATGTGTGGGTTATAAAGCTTGGGTTTAAGGAGGGGCCCAGTGCTTTAAACCTTGGTGGTATGGGTTTATTTAAGGTTTAATCATAGGTTTGAAAATGATCGAGCAGAGCTTAATAGCGAGGTTTAACTCTTTGGGTAAAGGTCGGGCATCGAGTGAGCCCGATATAGCTGCGGACCGTAGGATTTGGGTGCAAATGATCAGATGGTGGTCAGGCGAGGGAATAGCATGGATGAAATGTACGGAGGCTTTGGTGGGGGGGTGGGGGCAATGCTTTAATCACAAGTGATTTGTGATTATTTAGGGTTAATGAGGGGATTTATATGTTTTTCCGAGATAAGGGGTAAACGTATAGTTTTTAGTAAAACTAAGGGTTGGGGGTATTTACATAGGGATTTAGTTAATATACGGGAAAAGGGATATGGGGGAATTATATAATAAAATTAGAAATTAATATGAAATCTAATGGGCGGAGTGGGTTTTTCCTAAGTAAAAGGGTAAAACATAACGTTTCCGCGCACTTCGCTTTATACTTAAGATAAAGTGTTTTTTGTGGGTTTTTGAGTGAAAAGGGATTTAATCATAGGATTTTTACTTTTCATAGGAAAATGGTGTTTAACCTTAGGAAAAGGGGGTTTTATTAGGGAAATGAGGGAAAATGAAGGGAGATGAATTTTCATGAAGGGGATTCTAGCACTTGTGTCCATAAGTCATTAAGCCGAGGGTCTGGTCCCTCCAAAAGTTAGAGAAATGCTCTGAGCCTCTTTGACTTGTAGGATTTAAAGTACTAGAACTTATTTATGGGAAATTAGTAAGTAGAGGGGTGAAATGAATGAGGGGATGTTAAATAAACCAAGTTGTGAACCATTGTCCTTGCTTTGTTTACTACTTATGCACATTTGAAAGATGCATTTAAACATGACATAAGTGCTTTTGTGTAATCACTTGATATTTCTGTAACCTTTCTACTACTTACCCATTTTACTTACCCTACCATTCTTTCTTCATTTTATTTCGGTGCATTTAGGCTAGAAAACCCTTATCAATCCTTTTTTTTTACAAAGTAGACTATCTAATTCTAACCTTATATCATCCAAGGGCTCAAATTAAGCTCATGAGCTCCTTTTATTTCTCTACCTATCTAATGATCTACCAAGATTAAACTGTTTGGTAAGATTTTTTTTTTTTTTTTTTAACAATATCGTCTACTTGTCTATTATAAAACTTGTGATTCAAATTTCTATTACAATAAGAGGGGAGTTCCGAGAGATGCTATTCAAAATTGGGTACGCAGACCCGTAGTTCTCTTGGCTCCTCTTATCTATATTTAAAGCTGAACATAAACGGCTATATTGCCTTACATAGGATCCTCCTATCCAACTGTATTTGCAGTGCATGAGGGCTAAGGGGAATGTTGGGTGACCGAGTCATCGGGGAGAGGTCCCCTACGGCTCGCTCGAGTTGAAGCTTCTCCTTGCTGGCTTTCTGTTAAGGTGCGGAGATGATCTATTACTGCTTCCATGTGTATGCAGCGATCTTTGAGGTCTTCAATGTCTTTTTTCCTCTTCTCCAACTTCTTACGTTTGGAGTTTCTGTCCGCATGATAATCCTCCGTTAGTTCATCCACCTGTTTCTTCAGGGCGTTAATCATAACAACATGAGCCTTACACATATGACAGTCTCTATTATTGAAGATGTTGTCCATTGGGTTCCTTGGTTGCTGCGGATTTGCTTGCTGGTTACGCTGATCCGCCATCTTGCTGGGAGTACTGTTTCCTTTGTCGAGGGCGAGGAAAGTGGGAGGCTTGCCAATGTTAAGGTTGATCTGCTTGTCTAGAGCACAGTGGAGGTAGGAGCCCTGTTGCTGACCGCGCACGCTGCTTGAAACAAAAGCCCAAAGGTTAGTCCTACAATAACCACAGATGAGGAAAAGATTGTTTACCCTGCGCAAAGAGGAACCAGTTGAGTCTCCCCTCGACAAGCAGTGCCAAAAACAATGCCGGCTGTCACAGTGAGCGGAGGGATGTCGACGGTTGCTATGGGCTGAGAGGGTCTCAATGCTTCTTTGGGCCTCAGTGCAGGCCTTGCTGCTATGAAGGAGACCGCCTAAGCCTTTCCTCTGATACGAAGGAGCTATCCGATTCTCTCTGGGATGGATTGAGGGAACCGTGGTAGGCTTACTGAGATTTAAAAGGCTGAGGCAGGCATTCTCCCACTCGTGCTTGGGAGTGGAGGATCTGATCTTATCTGTCAAAGAAGGATTTGAGATGATGTGTCGCTGTCCTTGAAGTCTGAAGCAGGTATGGGCGCTGTCACGCCTTCTATCACTTCCTGAAGTGTGTCGAGGAGGACCCCTGATGAAAGCTTCATTGCTCGGATCCTGGAGTCGATTTACCGTCCTGTTTGCCCCGTTTTGGCAGTCGAGAGGGATTTGGAGAGCAGAGGATCGTTGATGCTCTGCACTATTATCTCGAGTTGGATGCCTGAGGTGACCTCTAGTCAGATACATGGAGATCACGAGTTGACTAAGGGATGTCTTGTTCATAGATTTCCTCATTCTCCCTCACCTGTCCCGTGGGTCTTCTTATGGCCTTGTTGGCCAACTCATCAGCGGTCGTGTTGTGTAATCTGAGGATGTGTTTGTAGGTTACATTGCCCATACCCCTGGCTTGTTCCGAAATTCTGTCTTTTATTCTATTCAGAGCACATTGTTTGAAGTTGTTCCCTGTGTTCATTGTAGCAATAAGGATAGCTGAGTCCCCCAACACAAGGAGGTTTTGGATGCCCATTTTCCATGCTATGGAGACCCCCAGCAGGAGACTATAGGCCTCAGCTTTATTGTTTGACAAATTCCCCAAGCTCCATTCATAAGTGGCCATCGTTCTACCTTGGGGGTCCCTTATTACTCCCCCTGCTCCAGCTATGCCTGGATTGTTTTTAGAGGCCCCATCGAAGTGAAGCGTGTGCTTCTTTTGCCTTTGTATCCATTTGTTTACTTCCTCTTTTGACCCCCTGATCTTCCAGTCCTTCTGTCCATAACCTTTGATTGGGATGCATTTTGGTATTATCCTGTAGTTGAATCTTTGTATCCATTCTTTCACCTGCTTGTCTGTGTAGTCCTGATCAGCATGGTGGATCCCATTTGCTTCAATGGTTTCCGTTATGAGCGCAGTAGCTTTAGCCAGGATACTTGGAACACTAGGTTTTTTATCTTTAAAAATGCTTGCGTTTCTGGCAAGCCATAACTGCCAGCATAGGTTGGAAGGAATGCTGGACCAGATTCTCTTTGCGAGGGTCATGTTTTTGTTTGCGGAAGGGAAGAGCCTTCCCCATCCTTTCTGAAGGAGAGTGACCTGGTTGGGGAGATCCCCGATCTCAAGAGGATGGGTTATGAGTTTCCAGCAGGACGAAGCAATTGGGCATTCTATGAATAAATGGTTGAGATTTTCTTCCTCTTTCTTGCACATGAAGCAAATGGAGGGCCCCTGGATCCCCTTTTTTCTAAGGTTTTCTGCTGTAAGGAGCTTGCCATGGAGCAAGGTCCAATTGAAGAATTTAATCTTTGGAAGGCTCTCAACTTTCCAGGCATTCTTGTGATATTGCCAGTTGTTTATCCCTGCTTGGTTTTGGAGCGCTTTATACCCTTCCTTGACCGAATAATTGCCTCCATTAGGGTCCCATATGTAGCTGTCATCTTTTCCTATGCTTGAGGGAGCTGCTCCTGCCAATGAGAGTTTGAGGTTGTTCCAAAGATCCTTTAGTCCATCCGGGAGGTGCCTTAATTGCCATCCTTTCCATCTGCCCTGATCCCACTTAGAGATGTCAAAGAGAGTAGTGAGATTTGTGGCTAACATCCACTGATGCAGCGGTCTCAGATGAGGGAGTTTTTCCTTGGCTTCCTGGCCCATAATTCTGTCCCCCCATATGCTGGTTTGTTTCCCGTTGCCAGGGGCTTTAGAGATGTGAGACTTGAGGAGAGGCAAAGTCTTCTTGATCAGCTTCCAGACCGGGGTGCACTGCCTTTCTATGATTGTGTCTGAGAGTATGTTGCTGTTGCTCCCGCTCAAGTACTTCTTTTTGAGAACCTCTGTCCACCATAAGCCCTTCTCGGTTAAAATTCTCCATATTAACTTGAATCCCATTGCCAAGTTTGCAAGTCTAGGGACTCTAATTCCCAGGCCTCCTTTTTCAATGGGAAGGATGACCTTTTCCCACTTAACAAGGCTGAACTTTTTTGATTCTTGCTTTCCTCCCTTCCAAAGGAAGCTTCTGAGGATCAGCTCCATATGTTTGTGGATGCTTGAGGGGGCAAGCGTTATGGCGAATTGATAGATAGGGAGGGCTGAAAGGATGGATTTGATAAGGGTAGTTCTGCCAGCTAGATTGAGCCATTGCATCCCCCAACCTTGAAGTTTCCCTCTCATCTTCTCTACTAGTTTGACCCATACTTCACTTTTGATTGACTCTCTCGCAAGCGGGAGTCCTAAATACATAAAGTGTGACCAACTTGATTGGGCTGGGATTTCCAAAATCAAAGAGATCCTTTGAGTTATATATCTTGGAACGTTCCATGTATATATCTTGCATTTGTTGTTGTTTAATTTGCCCCCCGAGGCTTGTAGGAATAGGTCCAGGATGGCCTTGAATCTTCTTGCCATAAGGCTTGAGGCTCCACCTATTAGCAGTGTGTCGTCTGCAAATAGGGAATGATTGATCCCTTTAGCTCCTCTTATTATTTCCACTCCAGTTATTTCCTTCGCCCTTCTCTTGTTTTCCAAATGCAGACTTAGAGTTTCCGCCATGATAATATAGAGGAAGGGGGACAGAGGGCAGCCTTGCCTCAATCCTCTAGAGCTTTTGAAAGCTCTGCACGGCCTCCCATTGATTAGTGGAGCTGTCCAATTCTGAGAAACACATTCCATGACCCTTTCGATGAAGAGCCTTGAGACCCCAAATTTTGCCAGCACTTTCTCCAAAAAGGAGTGATTTACCCTGTCAAAAGCGCTGGCCATGTCCAGCTTTATTATCATGCCTTTCTCCTTTCTAGCTATGCTGCTGTGTATTGCCTCTTGTATCAAAATTACATTATCAGTAATGTGTCTCTTGGGGAGGAACCCTCCTTGGTTGTCCGAGATAATTGAGGGTAGAATTTGTTTCAGCCTATTTGCCAGGATCTTTGAAATAATTTTGTAAGAGACATTGCATAAAGAGATAGGTCTGAACCTATCAAAGGATTGGGGGCTTGGCTCTTTTGGGATGAGAGCGAGAAATGAGGATTTAACACTGCTACCCAATTTGTTCTTTAGGTGGAAGTTTCTCACCATTCTGAGAAAATCTTTTTTAATGGTTTCCCAATGAGTTTTGTAGAAACTTACCGTGAAACCGTCTGGCCCTGGGGCTTTGTCAAGGGGCATACTGTTAATGGACCATTCCACCTCTTCAATGGATATTTCTTTGTCCAAATCGCTGTTTTGAGCTTCTGTAACCTTCTTTTCGATGATGTTGATGAAGTCTGAGTTGTCTTCATACTGCGGGTCAGCTGAGAGCAGCGAGTGGAAATGATTTGTGGCAGCCTCCTTAATTTCCTCTCTGTCTGTTATCTCTTTCTCGTTGAAGGTTATCTTGTCTATATTATTTCCAGCTCTGCGTACCTTGAGACAGTTGTGAAAAAACGAAGTGTTTTTGTCCCCCGAGTTGAGCCAGAGGCATCTGGACTTTTGCCTTAACTCCTCCTCTTCTTTCCGGTGCTGGTTGTACAATGCTTTGTGCAGCTCAGCTTCTATCTTTTGATCTTCCTCTGTTTCTTGAACTGACTCCTTGTCCTGGTTCCATTTCTCCAAGGCTCTTTGCAGCTCGAGCTTTGCCTTCCTATCCTCATTTGCGTGGTTTCTAACCCAATTTTTTATGGCAATTCTTAAGTGTTTGATCTTTGATTCCCAGACAAAATGAGGAGATCCTATTATCTCTGTCCTCCATGTTTCTTTCACCAGGGCTTTGAAATCCTCGTTGTTGTCCCAATCCTTGCTGTATTTGAATGGTAACGGGCCCAGGTCCTCTTCTTTCTCTAGATGCAATGCCACGGGCTTGTGATCCGAAGTGTATCCCTGAATGATTGTACTGTGGATCCTTTGGAAGTTTACTGCTGCACTCTCCTGAACAAGAATTCTATCAAGTCTCTCCTTGATATTATTCCTTCCTGTCCTCTTGTTTGACCACGTGTAGCGTCCATTTTGTGGAGGGATATCTATGAATTTATGAGCTTGGATGATTTCCTCTAGTTTATCTCTGAATGGATCTGTGAAGTATTTCCCTCCTAATTTTTCCTCTGCGTTCCTGATTAGGTTCAAGTCTCCTCCAAGGAAGATCTTCTTCCCTTGAGAGGCCTCAATGTCCATTTTCAGAGAGTCCCAACATGTGGCTTTGTCTCTGAAGTGGGGAGGTGCGTATACATTGTAAATTGTGAATTCCTCCTTCTGATCTGAACTTTGCATGTCAATTCTGATCCACCACCTGTTTTGGTTGTTTCTTATAAGGGTCCAATTGCTTTTTTTCCATAATATTCCTATGCCTCCTTGTTACACTAAAAAATGTCACCTTGACTACTTACAGTTAGTATGGCTCAAATCAACAGTCATGCTACCCTCTTAGGCAAGTCTCATGCCTCTGTTATCCATCTCAAACTCAAAGAAGAGAGAAAGTCTTGTAAAAACTATGTTTATCTCTGGGGTCGCAGGTTCTCTCTAGCCTTACCTGCGGGGACGCGGACCTTGTTCACAAAATCTGCGTCCAAGGACGCTCTGTATGTTAAGGGACAGGTGCGTCCCTCTGTAAAAGGCAAAATGCGCGAGTTTTATCTTGAAAAAGTTACTTGTGGTTACTTCTAGAACATTCTAGAGGTCGGTTTGATGAAATGGATGCGCCTCCAGTTGGTTCATGTATCTCTATTAAGGGGAATCTTATCCCATCAATAAGGGAGCTATCCCACCCAAAGAGGGGGATGATCCCATTGATGGTGGACCAGAATAACCTCTTTACAGCACTATAAATA
Source organism: Pinus tabuliformis (assembly GCA_031772625.1). Lineage (NCBI taxonomy): Eukaryota > Viridiplantae > Streptophyta > Pinopsida > Pinales > Pinaceae > Pinus > Pinus tabuliformis. The sequence continues at coordinate 1,182,495,837 of CM062805.1, read as the reverse complement.
AAGGCATTGAGCCAGGAGGAAAGGAGGTTGGAGCTATACATTTTCTTTGGGTAAATGCTGCAGGATTTAGGTCTTCCATTAGAGCCTTTGTGAGGAGAGATTGTCTTCACTTGATTCTACTTGGGAGAGGGTGAGCTTTGTCAAAGTAGAGGAAAACCCTTGATGGACCCTGGGAGGAACTTGCACAACACCAAGGCCAGGTTGTAAGAGTTTCTTTGTTTCGTTATTAATACAAACTGGTTTATTTTTCTCAATAGCTTGTGTTAATGAGTTATTTCATGTGTTCCTTGGTCTGCATGTTGAATATATGTTTTATTATATGAAATGCAAGTGCTTGGTAATTGTTTGATTGTTTGTGGTTGCAGGAATTGACTTGAAGGAGGAGCTCATCCGGATCGTCAAAGAACGGACTTCAACAACAGCGTTTTGGAATAAGGTAAGCCTAAACACTTGTAGTTTTCATGTTGTAAAAGGTGTATTTAGAGAAAGATCACTCCATTTTGTCTTGTTTGTCATTAGAATGTCTTAGACTTCTAGGAAGGTCAGTCGTGTCCGCACCCTTGACAGATTCCGTGTGACAAATTGGCGACTCCACTGGGGATAGTTTCCATTAATGAGAAGAGTTTTTTCCTTTGTGTGAACTTTGCTCTGAGAAAATTGGTTTATTTTTCTGGTTTTTGGCTCTGTGTTTCTGTTTCTGGGTGGGTTAGCTTAGGATTAGTTTTATTTTGGTTTTTCTTGAGTTTTTTAGAAGGACGCACCCTCTGAGTGCTGCACAGTGCGTCCCTGGACGCACTTTCGCAGCGTGCACAGTGCGGGCCCGCGCCTGTGATAACGGGTTGCCTGCGTCTTCCTGTAAAATTTAGGAAAATTCCATTTTTTGCATTTTTTTCTCTTAGATTTTGTTTTTTCTTAGTTTTTACTGCCCAGATCCACTGGTTACCTGCCATAAATCTTCACCTAGGCTTGTTTCCTTGGCATTCCTGCTTTAGCTTTCATCAATTGGGTGTTTTGAGTCTCTTTTTTGAGAAATTCTTGATTTGATTTCCTTTGGTCATTACTTGGAGGTTTGTCTCAGTCTTTTCACAATTTTGCATCTTTTTGCTTGTGTTTTTGCAAAAAAATTTCCCCCTCATTCGCCGGGGGGGGCTAAATTGTGTATGAGTGTTAATCGCCTTTGAGTGTTTTTATTTTATGATCTTTGGAACTCTCACCCAATTTTCTCGACTTGCACTTGATTGGTTCTTAGATTACATTAGAATCATCTTGTGTTTGAGAATTCTCTTGCATAGATCACATTTGCATAATTAGAGTTCTCAGTTTCAGAATATGAATGAAAAATGTGCATAGATTACATTTGCATACTTTTCATGTGAATTGTGCATAGATTACAATTGCATAGTTTACATTCTGAAAAATCAATCGTAGATTTAGATCAGCTTTCTTTGATTTGAATTTACACAAAAATAAAAATAAAAATTGGTTTGGAATTGATTTGCATTAGTTTTTCTTGATGAAATTAGTGCATTAGAGAATTTGTTATATTTTCTCTTAATGATCAATTTTTTGCATTGTTGGAAGTGAATGGAAACTCTCTCCTTACTTTAGTTAGGATTCATCGAATTGAAAAGATTACATTATCATATTCGATTGCATTCAGTTGAGTCGGGTCATAACACCATTGGTTTCATCTCCATTTACCCGTTTGAGTAATAACAGCCTTAATAACACAACGCTTAATTAAAATTCATCTAGTAATTTTTATTTTTCTAGGGCTCTGAAACACCAACATAGCTTAGGCTAGGGTCTTGGAGTAGGTGAGTACTTAACTCTCCAAGACTACAAAACCAAACAGATAGTTTATCTTGAGTAGATCAAATCCAATTATTTCAGTTACACTCTGGGAAAGCTCCTCTTAAAGGAGAAGCACGAGCTCGTGTCCGAACCAGTGAGGGGATCATTCCTCCCTCGTTGGGAACGACGCCAGACAGTACATATTACAAACGGTAAACCTCGGATTAACCATTGTCGAGGAGCCAGGGGTCACTTATCGGTAAACCTTGGATTATTGTCAAGGAGCCGGTAAGGGGATTGAGCTTGTTACTCTGCCCTTGCGTGCTGTCGGAGTTTAGACTGTTCCCCCAGGTGTAATTGTTGTGATTGGTAACCTTAGTGACCATAATCTCTAGGATTCTACCCAAGGTGACGGTGGAGGGAAGGTCCCACTGTACCTGGAGCAGACGTCGGCTATACTCACTTGGATTTTCTGGGGGGTTCACTTCACTCGAGACGGTTAAAGTGGAGGAACTTGGTCCAGTCTATTCATTAAGCAGGTTGTCGGCGTAACTGTTCCACCCGCCATTTCTGTACTGAATCCAGCGAGGTTGGGCTTCATCACCAACTAGCGTTTTTGGTCCGGAAGAATACTGTTTGTGTGTGGTTTGACTCCTAGATTTGATAGCGCGTGTTAATTTGTTTGTTTTTACTTTTAGAGACCATAAGTGTGAATTGTGAATTGTTAATTTTAGTCTTAGTTATAAATTGTTAATAAAATTCACTGAAGTTGAATATAATGGCAAATGTTCCGGAATTTATCAACCTAGGAACCCCTCCTAACGAGAATCCTAGTACTTTTCCTTACTTTGGAAATGTTGGTCCTCCTTATATGGCTACTTTGTCATTACCTGGATTTACAATAGGTTTACCGATATGGTTATTTTCAACTTCGTTGGCCCAAAATACTCCAATTGTTCCATCTCAACCGGATGCTTCACCTCAACAGAGTTCACCATCTCAACATCACCAACCTTTTGTTGACCCTTTACCTTCTTCGCCTAATTTTGCTTCCTCCATTTCTTCCTCTTCGCCTGGTAAAAGCCTTGATGCTAGTAACCAGGAGGCTAAGAAGAAGAAGAAAGGGAAGAAGAAGAAGAAGAAGAAGAAGCAAGATAAGAAAGAAGTCAACCAACCAACCATGGCTGTAAGTGTTAGTTGTGTTGAAGAAAATTCCGACATGCATCGTAAACCCAAATACCCTTGCAGGCTTTGTAAGGGTGACCACTTCCTTGTCAATTGTCCTGGTATACCAAAAGTCTTGGAAGTATGGTCAGAAAAATCTCATCAACTTTCCGTTGATCCATCAACCAGTGATAGTCAGGTTCCTGGGAAAAAGGGTAAAGTTAGGTTTCCTTGTAAGTTATGCAAAGGGAGTCATCAAACTCACATTTGCCCTCACATGGATGAAGCCTCAACATTGTTGGAAAAACTTACTGTTCCACAGCAAGAATTTCCAACTGGTTACCGTAAACTTTCTCCCAACCTACCGTCAACTGACGGAGTGATTGATCTAAATTCAAGTACAGTCAATCACACTCTTCTATTGGAGAGTGAAACTCATGTCACTCAGGTTGATGATCAATTAGTTGATCAAGTGGTCGATTCAATTTCACATTCGGTCGATCACACTCTCCCTTTCGAGAGTAAACTTCATACCGCTGATGTTCTTCTTGTTACATTAGATTCTTCTATGCCGGGGGGCATTTCACCTGTTTCTACAGAACCCCCTCCAAGTAGTGAGGTCTTTTCCTTTGATTGGAATAAACTGACAGAACCTCGTCTTCCTTCCTCCACCCCTTTCCAAATCATTGTCAAGGCGGGTGGTAGGGACATACATCGTACTCAGGTAGATGAAGGTGCTTCTGTTAGTATTTTATCCTCAACTGTTTGGAAAGCTTTGGGTTCCCCTCAGCTTGCGCCTATTACGCAGAATCTGAAAGCTTTTAACAGAACCATTAGTGAACCTTTAGGGATCCTTCCTAAGTTTTCTATTACCTTGGAAGGTAAAACTGTCTGTATCGATCTTATGGTAGTTCGAGGTCCTTTGGATTTCAATTTACTCCTTGGGCGAGACTATGTTTATGCAATGAAAGCTGTCGTATCGACACTCTTTCGCGTGATGTCTTTCCCTCACAATGGAAGTATTGTGACCGTAGACCAGCTTTCGTTCCCTAGTCCTGTCTCAACTACAAATAATATGACACCCCTAAATGTTCTTGATTCTAAAGTGGTATCTACCCTGCCACGGGTTAATTATGTGGCAACCGGTCCCATGATTTCAGTTACCGATGTAAGTGAGCCTCTCACTGTTTGCTCATCTTCCTTTGATTTAGCTCCGGTAATTGACATGGAAAACTCTATGGGATTATTTGAACACGATGTTCTTATCCCTTTTGAGTCCCTTGACGTGTCTTCCTTCCAAAAGACTATTCTTCCTTCTGATGAAGACCTCTTGGAAGCCACGATCAAGGTGTGTCCATTGACATGTCTTTCTTCCAGTTGGAAGCCATGATCGGTGAACACGAGGATAGTTTGTTCCTCTCTCAACCTCGTTAAAAAATGAAATTGGATGTTATGAGGAAAGTTCCTGTTACTGAGTCAACCTCATTAAAAAATGAATCAGGTAGATAGTAGGTTATATAGGAAAGTAGGATTAGCGAGGATAGTTTGTTCCTCTCTCAACCTCGTTAAAAAATGAAATTGGATAGTTCGAGGAAAGTTCCTTTTACTGTGTCAACCTCGTTAAAAAATGAATCAGTGTGTTCGAGGAAAGTTCCTTTTACTGTGTCAACCTCGTTAAAAAATGAATCAGTGTGTTCGAGGAAGGTTCCTTTTACTGTGTCAACCTCGTTAAAAAATGAATCAGTTGACGAGGATAGTTTTTTCCTGTGCCAACCTCGTTAAAAAATGAAACAGGCTAGTATGAGGATAGTTCTTTTACTGAGTCAACCTCATTAAAAAATGAATCAGCTAGATTTTAGGCTATATAGATTGTAGAAAGTAGGATTTTGAGGATAGTTCCTGTTACTGAGTCAACCTCTTTAAAAAATGAATCAGGTATGAGGATAGTTCCTGTTACTGAGTCAACCTCGTTAAAAAATGAATGAGGTATTAGGATAGTTCTTTTCTTGTGTCAACCTCCTTAAAAATGAAACAACTCCCTTTTCAAGTTAAATATTGAAAGTAAACCTTCATTTCATCCAGCCGGTTGAATGCAATGAAGCCTGGGGGGCATGTACCTCGCTTTGCATCATTATGCTGGGGGCATGTGAACTTTTTGAGCATAGTTCCTTGTCTTGTGTCAAGCTCGTTAAAAAATGAAACAAGGGTAGGTTAAGTAGGTAGATTGTAGAGAGTAGTCATGAGCATAGTTCTTTGTCTTGTGTCAAGCTCGTTAAAAAATGAAACAAGGATTTTAGAGCACAGTTCCTTGTCTTGTGTCAAGCTCGTTAAAAAATGAATCAAGGTTTTTTAGAGCATAGTTCCTTGTCTTGTGTCAAGCTCATTAAAAAATGAATCAAGGTTTTTAGAGCACAGTTCCTTGTCTTGTGTCAAGCTCGTTAAAAAATGAATCAAGGTTTTTTAGAGTAGAGTTTTTGTTAGGTAGATTGTAGCGAATAGTTACGAGCATAGTTCCTTATCTTGTGTCAAGCTCGTTTAAAAAATGAAACAACTCCCACAAGTCTTTCCAAGATCTTGAAAGTAAAGCTTCATTCCATCCACCTCATTGAATGCAATGAAGCTTGGGGGGCATGTACCTTGATTTGCATCATTATGCTGGGGGCATGTGAACTTATAACAAGCATAGTTTTTCGTTTCAAGCTTGCATAAACATGAAACTGAATCCGAGCATAGTTCTTTTCCTGTGTCAAGCTCGTTAAAAAATGAAACAAATCCTCCTCTACTTGAGTCGAGAGATTGACTAGATCTCATAGATGTTAAGTGTTTAGGTTAGTTATTTCAGTTTTTTGCATAATTTTCTTACAGTTTTAGGTCAAGTCTTTCAAATGATCTCGTTCATGAACCTTCATTTCATCCAACTGATTGAATGCAATGAAGCTAGGGGGGCATGCACTCTAGCAATTATGCTTAGGGGGCATCAAGCACAGTTTTCTCTCTGTTTCAAGCTTGTGCAAAAAATGAAACTACTTTGAAGCATAGTTTTATCTGTTTCAAGCTTTTGTAAAAATGAAACCTATCTAGAGTCAATTTCAGTTATTTTCAAGACTCGTTAAACTCATGAAAATACCGAGATTATTTTGCCATTTTTCATTCTCATAAAACAAATGAAAATGCCGAGTTCTTTCCGTCTTTTCCTGCTCGTAAATTAAGTTGAAAGTCGGCCATATGAGTACATTTTTATCCCTTTTTCGAACTCGTTAAAACTTACGAAAAAGTGAAACCTCAGAGTCATCTTTTAAGCCCTTTTCTGACTCCTAAAACATGAAAAGATCGCCGAGTGTTTCTTTTTCACTCGTTAAAACGGAATTAAAAGACGGTCCCCTTTTAGCTCTTTTCTGACCGCAAAATCAGGAAAAGATTGCCGGGTTTTTGTCGTTTCGAACTCGATAAGGAAATAAAACGACGTGTCCTTGATCGCTTTTTACTTTTCAGGTCAACGACACTATTATGAAAGTACTCCTTGGTCGCAAGATCAAGCGGTTCCCCCAGGTATTATTTTATACTTTTTCGGGCTTGAGGGACACAAATGTACGAAAAAGTTCAACGTGGAGTCTCCTTTAGTTTTTTCAGACTCTCTAAAATTGAAAAACGCCGAGTTTCTCCTATACTGGACTTGTTAAACTTTTACAGTAAAGGACCTGTTCAATTACAAACAGGAACGAACCACTCCTTCCTAGGGTTCGAATTTAAACTAGGTTGGACTCGTCCGAAGGATGAGCTTATAATCAAGCATATGTTATCCTCCTCAAGCTTGTTAAAAATAAAGAGGTACTTGCCAGAAATGGTGGGGGAAAAGAGAGAAGAATGAACCTGTTTGTTACCTTTTGTCTCAGAAGAAACTTTATTACCGCTCTTGAACACGACACTTTTCATTCACCTGGGTTGGGAAATCTTTTACCTCACAGTTGACCAAACCACTTTGAAAGTCTTTAACCGGGTTCCGGGGATTAACTTTGAGTTATTCGTCACCAAGCCATCTGTTGTGTCGTTATGTGTTCAAGAGGTCTGCAAGAAAAACTTTCATCTGCAAAATACTTGTCATCCATTTGACCATCCCTGAGTCAGTCCTTACAGCAACATTTCTTCAACTTGAACAATGATTTCGTGTTGTGGGCTTGCCTGCAACGGGTTGCTTTCTATCGACATCGACACATTATCTAGAAAGATGACTTAGGAATCGACAGTACCTTGAAGTCTGCATGCATCAATGGCAGGTTTCTCGCCTTTGACGTCAGTTTACATCATTGACTTTCGATCAAAGGATTCCGTGAAGTGTTCGACATCAAAACATCTATTCACATTTCACGGGTTGTGCTTGGTACTTTGAGAACCATTGACATTACTGGTGGTCTCTCTCACGCTTGTTAACAGTTTACATCATCAACTGGTAATCAAGTGGTTTCTAACATGTTCGACATCAAATCATTTAATCACATGGCTAGAATCGTACCAATTCGGGAAGTAGAAGTGAAGACCCTGGATCTAGTTTCTACCATCCAGGCTGCGAGGAGTTTTGTATTCATTATCTATGTAGACTAATCATAAACAGATGGCTGCGTCCATACTGTGTCTACAAAAGTCTATAAAAATGATGTACTGCAAGATCATTCCTGTACCAGAATAGTTAGTCCATTAGTTAAAGTTTTGAATCTGAGTATGGGAATGCCTACCTCAGTGATGATATAATCTTATCCATGTATTTTGTGTTGAAAATTGCAGGTTCCAACCAGGCCATCCACAAGACAATCCTTGAAATGATAAAGCGCTTCACCCTTCCTAGAATTACAAAACCCTATTCTATTCCAGGCTTCGCACTTTAGGGGGCAATCTGTTACACTAAAAAATGTCACCTTGACTACTTACAGTTAGTATGGCTCAAATCAACAGTCATGCTACCCTCTTAGGCAAGTCTCATGCCTCTGTTATCCATCTCAAACTCAAAGAAGAGAGAAAGTCTTGTAAAAACTATGTTTATCTCTGGGGTCGCAGGTTCTCTCTAGCCTTACCTGCGGGGACGCGGACCTTGTTCACAAAATCTGCGTCCAAGGACGCTCTGTATGTTAAGGGACAGGTGCGTCCCTCTGTAAAAGGCAAAATGCGCGAGTTTTATCTTGAAAAAGTTACTTGTGGTTACTTCTAGAACATTCTAGAGGTCGGTTTGATGAAATGGATGCGCCTCCAGTTGGTTCATGTATCTCTATTAAGGGGAATCTTATCCCATCAATAAGGGAGCTATCCCACCCAAAGAGGGGGATGATCCCATTGATGGTGGACCAGAATAACCTCTTTACAGCACTATAAATAAAGGCATTGAGCCAGGAGGAAAGGAGGTTGGAGCTATACATTTTCTTTGGGTAAATGCTGCAGGATTTAGGTCTTCCATTAGAGCCTTTGTGAGGAGAGATTGTCTTCACTTGATTCTACTTGGGAGAGGGTGAGCTTTGTCAAAGTAGAGGAAAACCCTTGATGGACCCTGGGAGGAACTTGCACAACACCAAGGCCAGGTTGTAAGAGTTTCTTTGTTTCGTTATTAATACAAACTGGTTTATTTTTCTCAATAGCTTGTGTTAATGAGTTATTTCATGTGTTCCTTGGTCTGCATGTTGAATATATGTTTTATTATATGAAATGCAAGTGCTTGGTAATTGTTTGATTGTTTGTGGTTGCAGGAATTGACTTGAAGGAGGAGCTCATCCGGATCGTCAAAGAACGGACTTCAACAACAGCGTTTTGGAATAAGGTAAGCCTAAACACTTGTAGTTTTCATGTTGTAAAAGGTGTATTTAGAGAAAGATCACTCCATTTTGTCTTGTTTGTCATTAGAATGTCTTAGACTTCTAGGAAGGTCAGTCGTGTCCGCACCCTTGACAGATTCCGTGTGACACTCCTGATGCTCCTGAGGCGCTTGTGGCTATTCCTTCATACCTTCTGTTCTTTGATATGCTTTGTTGAAATTCTTGGTCGCTGATTTTGGTCTCCTGGAGTAGGAGGAAGTCTGGTTGTTCTGATTTGATTAGATCTCGGACTGCGTTTGCCTTAAGGGAGGAGCCCATCCCCCTACAGTTCCAGGAGACCAAAATCATCATTTACCTGATTTGTTGTGAGTCCCACTTTTCTCCTTCGGCTTCTCGCCACTTCCCTTGTTCTTTTCCAGATATGTATCTATTGGTTGTTGAGTTCCGGTGGTCATCTCTCTTGCTGCATTCTCGTCTCTTATTTCCTTGTTCGATTTTCTTCCTACTTTCCTTGGGGGATCCGTGGCTGCGATGTTTTCCTTTGTCTTGTTTCTTGTCAAGATTCTTTCCACTGTCTGAGGAGGGGAAGCCTGAGTGGGGGAGGAAGGGGGGGTTCTTTTGCCCTTGGGGGATGGAGGGGGAGATGAGGGTTCCTCTGAGGCTAGGGTTTCGAAGGGATTGGAGGATGAGGGGATGGAATGGTCTAAGCTTGCAGGGACAGAGGAGGGGAGAGGGGTTTCGGAAAGAGGAGCCTCTGGTTCGGGGGGAGGGTTTGATTTCTTTTTCTTCCTGACGACTTCCCATGCTTCCTCTGGGGATTCAGGGTTGGTATTATTTTTTGATCTGGCTTTAGAGCACCTATTTGCAAAATGACCATATTCATGACATACCTTACATTTGAAGGGAAGTTGCTCGTAGTCCACCTGCTGGATATGCGTCCACTGATCCACTCTGAGCTTGACTGCCTCTGGTAGCCCTTTGCCCAAGTCCACTTCTACACAGATCCTCGCACATGCATGCATGTTTTCTTTTGGCTCCGATCTATCCACGTATTTTCCTATTGCGTTACCAATGGCTCTGACTGATTCGTCTGCCCAGCAGTGGAGCGGCAGGTGCGGAAGACGAACCCATACCGGGACTGCGTTGGGGACATCCATTTCTGGGTCGAAGTCCGGGGTCCAGCGATTGAGGTACAGACCTCTAGTGTCCATGAAATATGGACCATTCCTGAAGATTAAGTTTCGGTCCTCCACTGATTCGAAGAGGAATGTGAAGAAGCCTCTTCCACAAAACCTTATCGCTATTTTCCCCTGGACCATAGCGTTCCAGTTTCTTTCCACCCAGCGCTGGACCGTTCTGGGGGAGGGCCATAGTCCCGTGAACTGACCAACCAGACCCCTTTCTGCCAAGGCTACAGCGGATCTCCTTGGGAGAGATGGGGGGAGAGGGATTTCCGGGATTTCATCGAGCTTCTTGATGAATTTTGAGGCGGAAGGTCGGATTCGTTCCGTATTGTTCTCTGGGATTAGTGATGCAAAAGCCTTCTCCATGTCGGCCTGTCCCGAATCTAGAGAGCCCATCGCACCTGTGGAGCTCCTCAGAAGACGGAAAGAAGGATGAAAGGGCGGGAGGCCCAGCTGAGAGGGAGCGGTCGAAAGCTGCTCGCGGGGGCAGCGCGAGCTGAGAGAGGCAGGGCAAGAGGCCCAGGTTGTAGGGGGTGCGAACAGCGGAGGGGGAGGCACGCAGCAGTGGCTGCGGCCCGGCAGGGCCTGCCAAGCGCAGTCAGAGGATCAGGGTTTCCAACTGCGGGGGGGCACCATCGCTCCAGCGTCCAGAATTTGTTTGGTAAGATTTTAATCTCTGACTATGAACATAAAATTCAAAGCATGGTATAATCAAGATTAAACAGTTTGATTACCATGGATTGTGGCATGAATAACAAGATGCACACAATCATTATTATTCATAAAAGTAAATAGTAGTGGCATTTTAACTTGAACACTTTCATGGTCTCTTTTGTTTTTTGGGGTTCATATATTTTCATTTTTTGACCTTTTCTTATTCCTTTTGTCCTTTGATAATTCTTTTAGGACATAACCTCTTTACATTTTTTAATATGGAAAACATTTGCAGAAAGGAAAGGTATGTACAATATTACAAGGCTTAGCCTTAGTCATTCAAAATTATGACTCCTATTGGTATAGGAACCTAACAGTGGCTCCACTTGGGGATGGAATTTTCTAGTGAAATGTCAAGAACTTTCAAGATCAGTGGCCTTTGAATTTTCGTTGATATTACCTTGCAAAGTGTTCCTCTATGCATCTACATTATTGATACTTATGACAATAAATATTTAAATCTTAGGGCCTTCTCTTCGGGCTTCAACTTCAAAATTCACCATCTAATCCAAACTATACTTTTCAAAATAGAATATGTACACGTGGGAAATGAAAATTAGTAACTAGGTTCAAAGTAGTGTTTTAGCATTCCACCATTCACTGGCTCACCTTCTACTTCTGTATAATTAATTTTTCTCAGGAAGAAAGGATTATTTCCTTTGTAAACATAGATGACAGGACCTTTCCATAGGAAATCAAATTTCCCATGTTTATCTTTGTCTTCCCTCCTTGAATCCCACTTGAGCACCTTGTCACCAAGGTAGAAATCTTCAACATTGGTTCTCTTATCAAAAATCTTTTTAACCCTTTCCTTCACAACTTGAGACCTGATGTAAACCTATTCTCTGGTTTGTTGTAGATGAATAGTTTGGTTGATTCTTCTTTGGATACTATTTGTTTCAACCTACAATTCTTGAAGTATCTTCATTAATGATACTCCCAAAGAGGATGGAAAGACAACTTCCATCCCATAAACTAGTTGATAGGGAGAAGCACCAATTGATTTCTTGGTAGTCAATCTGTCTGCCCATAAGGAATTGACTAGCTTTTTATTCCAAGTTTTCTTATTATCTTCTAGTAACTTCTTGATGATGTTTACCAGGATTTTGTTTGAGGATTCTACTAGTCCATTTCCTTGAGGGTAATAGGTTTTAGAATGGCCCAAGGTGATATGATACTTATTGCAGAAATCTATCATTCTTTTGCATTTAAGGGCTGCTACATTATCAATAATGAGCTCAGTTGGACATTCAAATATTGATATAATATTGGTTTCAAGGAAGGTTATGATAACAACGTCTATGGCTTTCCTTGAAGGTATGGCCTCTATCCATTTTGTGAAGTAGTTTGTGGCTGTGAGGATCCATTTGTGATGGGCAGAGGAGGGTGGGTGAATTTCACCAATGAAGTCTAAACCCCATTGTTGAAAAGGTATTTCAGTAGAGATTGGCTTGAGGGGTAAAGCTAAAAGCTTTTTCTTTCCCTCAAAAATTTGACATTTGTGACAGGAGGTCACATATTTTTTGACATCATAAAACAAGGTAGGTTAGTAGAAACCAGCTCTAAGGATTATATCTACAGTGGTCTTCCAATAAAGGTGTCCTCTACAGTCACCTGCATGAAACTCTTGTAAAACTCTATCAGATTCATCTTTTAATAAGAAATTAAGAAGAATACCTTCACGACCTCTCCGAAACAAAGCATTGTTTAATATAAAAAATTTCAAGGATTTCATCTTTAAAAACCTGCGTTTTGTCCTAGATAATTTGGGAGGAGCTTGTAAGTTCTGTAAAACATAAATAATATCAGCATACCAAGGTGATTCAATAAATGCCTAGCTGATTAGTGGAGTTTCCATCTCCTCTTCATTATCTATTGCTGCAATAAAGTTTATATCCAAGGCCTGACAATTCGATTCAACCATGAGCTTGGATAAACCTTGGCCCTTGATTAACTTAGTAGGTTTGATTTCTATATCATACTCTAAAATAGTAGCAATCCACTTTCCCCTTTTTCCATCAGGACTATCCTGTGTTAGGATATTTTTGACTACAGAATTTGGAACGTAGGCTACTATATGAGAATATAATATGTATACCCTGAAGTCCTTAATGTCTTTTACTAAAGCCAATGCTTATTTTTCCATTATATTGTATTTCAAGGGGGCATCTCTCAGGGCTTTGCTAAAGAAAGAAATAGGTTGTTCATAGCCCTGGTCATTTTTCTGCAATAGAACTACAACTATTGTGTGCTCAGAAGCAAAGGAAAACAAGATGAAATCTCTGTCAAATTTTGGACTGATTAACACAGGTGTTTTAGTTAAGGCTAGTTTAATGTCTTCAAAGGATTGTTTAGCCTCAACCATCCATTTTATGGTCGAATATTTTTTCAGCATATTGTTTAGTGATCTAATTAATTCTGCCAAATTAGATATAAATCTTCTAAGAAAATTAATTTTTCCTAAAAAAGCTTGTAACTCTCTAATGTTCCTCAGGTGTTGTATTTGCAAGATGGCTTCTATTCTCGTAGGGTCTATTCTTATACCATATTTTGAAATTATGTGACCTAACAACTTTCCTTCTTCTAACCCAAACAAATACTTTTTGGGGTTCAAGGAGAAGGAGATTCAGAATTTCCTGCATTTAATAAAAACTTGTCTTAGATGATCCAAATGTTGATTGTCATATTTTGAAAATATAGTAATATCATCTAGATATATCACAAGGAAATCATGAATTTCTTTTGCAAAGGCTATATCCATAGCCCTCTGAAAAGTGGTTCCCGCATTAATTAGCCCAAAAGGCATTTTCACATACATAAACGTGCCCCAAGGAGTAGTAAAGGCAGTTTTGGGTTGGTCCTCTGGATGAACCAAGATTTGATTGTAACCAGAAAACCCATCCAACAATGAGATTGTAGTTGATCCAACTGCCCTTTATAAAATGTGGTCCATTTTGGGGAGAGGGTAATTGTCTTTTAGTGACACTTTGTTGAGGTTTCTAAGATTCACACAGAGTCTAATCTCAACAATTTTCTTTCTAGTTGGCACCAGGTTTGAGACCCAATTAGAAAATCTGATTGGTGCAATTATTTTGGCATCATACATCCTCTGAATTTCTTTTTCAATTGCAGGTAATAAGACAGGATTAATCCTTCTAAGTTTTTGTTTAAAATGCTTTTGATTTTCTTTAATGGGAATTGTGTGCTGGATGATGTTGGTGTCATAGGATTTGAGGTCCTCATAACTCCAAGTAAAGACATCCTGAAATTCTTTCAAAAAATCAATGTATTTTACTTCTTCAACGGGAGGTAATGATTTTGAAAGTTTGATCAGTTTAGGATTTTCATTGGTGCCTATATTACATTCCTCTATATCATACCTTAATGGTTCCATTTTCTGTTTCCTAGGAACATCATTTGAATCAAATAAATCTTCCATAGGGGTTAATCCCTTTGGTAAGAAGTTATCCTTGAGATTAGTTACTTCAGTTTCTTCACTGATTATTTCATTAATCTCGATTTTCTCTAAGTTATTTACATTTGATTTAGTAAATTTAGTTGGGTTGACTCTATCTAGTTCATCACCTTCTATCTCATTTATTTCTATCTCATCCTTAGAGTCAGGATCTATGGATGTATCAGTATCTATATTGTTATTTACAAACTCTTCTTCTAAAAGTAAAAAGTTATTTATCTGTTTGTCATTAGAAAATATTTGCCAATTCTTCAAATTATCTGGAATTGCAAGTCTGTGCCTAACTTCAGCAGTGTACTGATGGTTAGGTTGGAAGGGTAATTTGCAGGTGCTGGCAAACATTGCTAAACTATGGGCTTGCATATTGTGTTTTCTAGGGATTACTGCAAGCTTTGTTTCTAGGAAAGTGTTAAGTATTTCTACAATAGTTCCCCTATAACAACTTAATCTAGGGTCCTTTGTCATATATACAACATCAATTTGTTTTATAATTAGTTCAGAGTCTCCCATGACAGAAACTCTTTTAGCTCCTAGATTCCTAACTAACTTAAGACCTAAAATTAATGCTTCATACTCGGCCATATTATTAGTACATTTAAAATTCAATCTATATGCATGGCCTTCTGAGTGATTATTCTCCAAATTATATATCCACACTCCTGCTCCTGCTCCTAACTTATTGACTGACCCATCAAATTCTAAATTCCATAATATCTCATGCTCATAATTTTCACTATTTGGTGCAACAAAATTTTCATCACTCACAGCAATTTGACCATCTTGTTCATTGAAAAGTTCTGTAGTTTGGTTAGTTTCATTTTGTGTAAAAACTACAATTTCTTTTGGTTCTGTATTAGTACTTTCTGAAATTTATTCTTGCATTTGATCAACATTATATAGGATAAAAGAATCAATGTTTGAGTGTAAGGAGTAGATGGGAAAGTTTCGAGGCCGATCCTGGATACTTACCATATATTTCATTAAGGCTTCTCGATATAGTTTCTTAGGTTGTCCAAACACAGAGATTGTTGCATATGACATATCTAGTTGTAAGGATCCCTGAAGTTTGGCTCCCCATGATCTGGATAACAACATGCCATACTTTGGTGGGATTTCAGCAACTACAATATCCATAAGGATGCTTTTGGCAGGATATTGGACTAAAGTAACACACAAGTCTTTAATCAATCCTAGACACTTTACTTGACTGGAGTGAAATGAGAATAAGTCTTTATAAGGCCTTGTAATGTCTAGGTTTAATTTCTCCATTATTGATTTGGGCATTAAGTTGTGAGAGGCCCCAAAATCCAACATTGCATTGTGTAGAATTTTGTCATGGATACTAAGGGTAATGTAAAAAGGTGGAACTCCTCCTTCTAATGGTTTTCCATTAACATCTGGACCAAATATGAGTTCTGGTTGGTCATCAAACAAATTGATAGAATCCTCATTTTTGGTAATGTTTAAGGTATAGTTTATTTGTGACTCGTAAATTTCATTCTTGATCAATTCTGTTAAAGGAACTAAAATCTTTAGCTTTTCTATCTCTACTCCTAGATTGAATGGCAAAGAAACTTTTTCTGTTTGAAGGTTTTGGATTTTTGAAGTAGGGATCTGAGTAGACTTGTATTCTTTTCCTTTATTGGGGATATCCTTATGTGGATTTTCAGATTTGGTGTTTTGAGTTTTGTCCACTGGTTCCTTAGGTGGAATTGAAGCAGATGGTGGATTAATAGAAGGTTTATTAGAGGTTATATCTACAATGGTGGGGCTAGAAGGATTTGGGTTCTTCCTAGGGAGAATTTGGAGGATCTTTGAAACAGGGGCTTCTTTTATTTTCTTAGGTTGACTCTGCACTGTTTTCTTGGTTTGGTCAGGGACATTAGCATTCTTTCTGCTTCTTAGATTATACTGTTTATGTACTTCAAAAATGGAAAAATCATATCCCTATTTGTAATCAAATGACTCTCCAGACTAGATCTGTAATTGCTGCAACATATGCAGTTCCTACTCATCTTGGGTCAGAAAAATAGTGTCCTCATCATTTATCCCCATTAGGTTAATTTGTGTGTCTTATTCTGGATCTTCAGGATGGGATGTTTTTGCATAATTTTCTTGAAAAGGAGGCCTAATGTTTTGATCCGGTCCATTTTTCCCAATGTTTTGATTTTGGTTTTTTCTAAAATTTGGGTTTCTAACTGGAGGTGCTTGTTGGTTATCCCATTGGGGTTTCCTTTCTATGTTATCTATTCTATCCATTAGTCTTTCCATACTTTTGGCTAAACTATCTATTTTAATGTCAGAGGGTGAAGCTTCATCCTTAGCAGTTCCTCTTTTTTCATTTCTAACTCTAGCCCTTTTAGCTAACAAATTAGCTTCAACACTAGTAGCTACGCTTTGCATTTCTTCTAATGTTGGGGGGTTTCTTTCCCTAATTTGGTATGCCATATCTATGTCAAAACCACTAGGGAAATTTATTTATGCTAGGTCAAGTGGGGGTCTAAGATTAACTGGGATGGCGTTATATATACTATTGAATCTGGTGCAATAATCTTGAACAGTTTCATTAGATCCACTTCTAATATTCTCATATTCTAAAAGGATTTGTAGGGGATTCTTTTTCTTTTCCCATCTGTTCAAAAATTGTTGGTGAAATGCTTCTAAACTATCAATACTATTAATAGGCAATGCTCTAAACCATTTCCTAACATCACCAGCTAAAGTCTGGGCAAAGAGTCTCATTTGAACATTATCTGTGTCAATTTCGTGCAACTCAAAGTAATCTGTTATTTTGTTGACATGTTGTTGTGTAGTGTAATGTCCTGTGCCATCAAATTGAACAATTTTACTTTGGTAGTCTGCTGGCATAGCACCAAGTTGGGTAGGTAAAACAAGAGGAGCATATCTATTTGCCATGGCTGTAAGCTGGGAGGGGTTAAGATGTGGATGAAGAATGGATGAAGAGCCAAGACTAGTAGGTGATGAATGGGAGATGATAGGTTGGTGAGGAAGAGTAGGTACAAATGGTGGTGAAGAATGGACTTCAGATGGTATTCTTGATGAAGTTGAAGGGAACAATGGTAAACTTAAAGTAATGGATGATTGTCCAAAAAACTTAGGGGCTATGGAAGTATTAATGGATGATTGTGGAGATTTCAGAATGTGTTCATCAATGGATTTGTTGGCCTGCTGAACTTCAAGGTCTGCAAATTCAGCATCTAGAACAGTTTCACTGAGTGAATTTTCAAATTTTGTTCCAAATAATGATTGTTCAAAAGGCACATCAAAGGGAAGTTCTTCTAAAAATAACCACTCATCAGGACATGAATTAGCTTTAACTAATGGTATCTATCTAACTAAACTTTCTTCTTTTTTGTATTTTCTTTAAAATAGGTTGGGATTATCAACTACTACGGTGGGGTCTGGGTCTGGATTAGCCCTAGTAAAATGAGTCTTCTTGGAAGCCAGAATTTCAAACTTTTTAATTTTTTTTTGTGAGATTTTTCAAGAGAAATTCTAACAAATGACTTTATGAGGCTTAGAAAGAAGATTTAGGATTTTCTTAAAGATTTATTAAGACTGAGGATTCAAATTCCCCAATAGAGTCGCCACTATGTTAGCACTCAGAAATTTTTCCCTAGAAGTTTCCAGAAGAAGGAAAGGACCGAGGTAACCACAAACCAAATTTTAAGCATAGGCTCTAGCCAACCTATGGCTCAGAGAGGGCTCTCTCTATATGAATTATCTTTGTTTGTTGGGATTTCAGGCTAGTTCTAAAGGTTCAGGGGGGTTTTTGATTTGTATTGAATATTGGATGGTGTAATCCTTAAAACAAATGGATAGAATGACGTATTTGGACCATTGGGATATGAAGTCAAAAGAAGGGCAGCAAAACTAGAATTAACTCACTAAACAGAGTGTTCAAAGCAAAAGCTAGCAGAGTAAAGTGAAGGTCTTTAGACCAGATGGGTGAAATGGTCTTAACCAGGGTGAGAGAGAAATTAAGAATTCTCAGACCAAAACTAAAACAAGGAGAAGAGTTTAATCAGAAACAAAGGGCAATAAAGAATCCTTTGCTATAGATTACAGGGAGACAACCTAAACTAAGGAGCAATCAAGAATTCCTTAACTTAGATAATCAGCAGAAAACATTTAAATGCATAATAGTTAAAACAGAGTGCAATGAAGCAAATTCTGAGATATCATTCCATATTATAGCATTCAGATTTTAGATATACATTAAGATTGTGGAAAAAATTTAAGCAAGGTCACAACACAAGAGAAAATACTTGTTTGCACTTTGCTCTACACATGAATCCTATGAAATGTCTTGTCTTTATTCATTAATCCAGCTTTCTGGTCCAGTTAGTGATACAATAGCTTTACAGTATTTTGATCAAAAAGGTCTATAGAAATGTCTAAGAATCCACCCTACATACTTCGAATTGTGAAGTATTTATACAAAAATTATTACAAAATATCTCAAAACAAACTTGAGATTTAATCTAGGAAATAAAAATATCTTCTTGCAAGAAGATAGAGACAACTATTGAACTATTTTCATGCTATCCCTTTTATTGTGGTGTTGCTGGCTTTTATGGTTGGATTTAAGCCCTTTATGCTGGCTTGCTGTTGTGGTATTTTACGCTGGAATCTTCTTTAACTTTTATCTTTCACCTGATACTCTTTGACACTGATACTCTTTAACCATGTTGACCTGTTTTCATCTATTTACCTGGTTATTCTACTTTTACTGTGTAGTAACTTTTTTACTGTAAATTTCTCACAATAAATCAGTCATCTTTTCCCACCATTCTGCATCAGGTAACTTGACATTCATCATTCGCCTATATATCTCATCAGCCTCGGTATACTTGGCAAAATTGGGCTTGGTGATGAACAAGTGTTTTATCTCATTCTAGAGAAAAAACAAGTTCTCAAATGTATTATACAAAACTTTGCCTGTTGGCAGTGCTTTTATTGCTGAAGTGCTAGCTTGTTCTTTAGCCAACTTCCTGAGTCTATTATCATAGTCCAATTGTGTCATAAGTTTGTCATTAATGACCAATGGACTAGGCAATCCTTTCTCTCTCAAAAATTGGAATTTAGCCTTGAATCTATTAATGGTCGCCTGCATGTTTCGACACTTTTCTTCCAAGTTCAGCATTAGGTTTCTCTTGGAAAGGACCTTCCTTATTTCCAAAATGGTTTCAGTCCTGTCTTCTATATCTAGCTCATGAAGCTCATACCTATTTTTTCTGTTAAGGAAGTGGATGAGTCTATTGGCATTCTCAGGCATGTCACCCAATTCCTCCCTTCTATAACTATCTTTTCAATTTTGTCTGCTCAAAAATAACTTGAATAAATGGCCAAATATCCTTGACAGAGTCAATGATATTGGAACATAATAGTTCCTTGGCTTGCCTAGGGGGTTTTTCCAATGTTAAGTCTTATCCATAGCTTTGACTCTTTCACTCATTCTATTGGCCTCTTGTGCCTCTTCCTTTTGCATAATTTGGGCAAGTTTGTATTCAGTTTCTAAAATTGCCACCTTTTCTTTCAATCTATTCATTTCTGTAGCCTGAATAGACATTTCCTCCATGGATCTAACCAACTTTGTTGCCTTTTCTCCTAATGTATCTGCTGCTGATGTAGACTCTGTTGTGACTGGAAATGTTGTGGTAGGTGGAGCTGTAGGTGCTAGTGAAGCTGCTAGTGTGGAAGGGACTGCTGTAGATACTGTAGGGATGACATTTGTAGAAGTTGTGGCAATGTCAGTTTGTTTTAATTGGATCAAGTTATCCAATTCTTTCGCTATCTCCCTTATTTGATCATTGAGTCGTAGGACTAAGTCCATCAACTCCTCATGCTTGTGTTGGGTCTCCAAAACTTCTAGTGTTTGAGGATGTTGCAGCTGGGGTATTTTTAATTGCTTCTTAAGTGCAGCAATATCATTGTTCTTCTTCTTTATCAGCTTCTCAGTAGCCTTTATATCTTTGGGATCATGTCCAAACTCAATAACTAAGTCTTCCAAAGACTTAATCCTTGTATCCTTGGCATGTGAGGAGGCCTTCTCCAATTGTAACTGTGCCAAGATGTTGTTCAATGAGTTTTGTAGTTGATGGGCAGCTATGGCTTTACCTGTGAGGGTGGAGTATATCATCTCACTAGCTTGTTTATGTAGTTCTATCTGGTCTATGGGATGAATATCCCTTGCCAATACTTCAAATTCAACCCTCTTGAAGTCTGAAGATGTCCTGGGCTGTTGTGCTGTAGGTTTGATAAAGGACATTTGAAGCTTTCCCTCCTTGATGTCAAAAGCTGACATCAACCTTGTTTGATTTGTGGGGGTGATTTTTAGATATTGAGCATATGTATGAGCTTTGAGATTCTCATTCCTCATCTTGATTTATTTATATATGTCCTTTATGTCTTGGTCTCTGTCAACAGGCCTACTCAATGAAGAAACTTCCACACTTAGCTGCCTTTCCAACATCTAAGTATGTGATGTGGATGGCTCTTGTATGTCTCCAGATGGAGTTGTGGGCATGCTTCTATCTACCTCTGTGTTGGTCACTTATGCTGATCCTTCTATATCTTCCTGTTCAAAGGTAGGATTTAGCCTTGGCCTCTTGCTTTGGCTTGTTTCCTACTGAACATTAGATGTATCCATGCCTTAAACAAAAGCTCACTCTCTGTTTCTCTTGGGATTTATTTCTTTATTTTGGGGATTCTGCATGATAAGAGGGGTGATCATGGTGGCTTCTTGCTATTCTGGTACCTGCAAAAATGATCTCTCATCAAGTTGCCTCTCTAAATCAATCAAGGTATTCTCAATGTCTACCTTTGTACTATCTCTATCTATAAGAGTGTTCTCCAACCACTCAGATTGATTGGCATAAGCTTCTATTTTAGGTATGGGGTGATGAATGTAAGGCCCCAATTTGGCCTTTTTCCTAAGTCTGGTCATGAATCCCTAAGGGTCATATCTCCACATGTAACTCTTTTGGAATTTCATTTCTTGCAATATGTGATCCGCTTCCTCCCCTTCTTCTCTTGAATTACAAATGAAAGGGCCCAATTGATCATTGATTTTGAACTGGGTTTTCTTCTTGGTCGAAACAAAATTTACTTCATCTGATTTCATTATTTTCTTATAATACTCCAAAGCAAATAACCTCATGGGGAGGTATTTGAGTAGTTTATATGGTGCAAGATGGCACCCATAAATCCTTATCTTTGTGTGGTTTTTGTAAATATACCAATCTTCCACTTTTGTTGGCTTGGACAATGGGAGGACTCTGTTTATCTCTGGACTTATCCTAGGTGGAGGATTTCCTGTAAGCATAGTCATGACTGGATGTACAAAAGAATCTATGTAATCTGAATAAGTGTATGGTGATCTAAATTTGTGGAATAGTGGGGTCCAAAAAATGACAGACCTGGGCTAGCCTTTGGTATCCATCTTCTGGAGAGTGAAAGGAAATTTTTCTGGATGGTAATGCAGGAACATATGATAGAGGACATATGAGTATTTAAACACTCTTTCATTGCTCATTTTAGTAAACTGCTCATGCATCCTATCAGCTATAAACTCAGCATAATTGTACAAAACAACAGGAGGTTGTCCTGGGGTATAAATGGACATGAAGGAAAGTATAAGTTCATCAATGTATTCACTTGTAGTGTAGCCCAAAATACATGATATCATGGTCACAATATGCTTGCCCCTGGTAGAGAAAATGGTTGACATATGTGGAGGGTGATCTTTAGGAAGGTGTTTTTCTTCTACAATGAAATTTTGGAGTAACTGGGCCAATCTGGATGGATTTAACTTGGTGTACTAGTCTATTAGATCCCCAATTGAGAGTGGGGTTAGATTGGGTCCTCATTGAAAATGTAACATTTCATTTATGGATTAAGCTGTGATGGTAAACAAAACCTTTTGGTCATGAGACATGATAGTTCTATGGCTAGGGACATAGCATGCATGACAGATGTGGATAATTTCTGGGAAGATATGTACATAGGGGAATTGATACCTGGGTAAATTGGACTCCCAAAGGCCAATGTCATCTGAATGGTTTAGGTAGTTGTCTCTGCTCAAGCAATGAATTTTGAGCAGGAGCTCTAATGCACTGGTATCTTTTATTTGGAAATCCCTGTCAGCCAGGGGAAGGTGGTCCAAGTCCAAATGTGGAGTTGTCACAGGTTTGACGTCCATGGAGACAGGGGTGGCAGCCATTATTCAGTTCTTGTGGATTTGAATTAGGTGCTAGAGGTTTTGAATGGAAATTGGGAAATTTCAAAGGGTTTTGGCCACAGGTGTTTTTAAATTTAAGGTAATTTTCAATTAATTTGACTTAATGAAAATACTTAATAGGCTGAATTTTTCCAAATGTGAACAAGGAGTGGTATTCTATGGTGAAATACCTGGAATTGGGTGAACTCGCTTCAAAGTGATGGTCCGCAGCAGCTGCAGAGGTTTGTACAGTTCTAGTACGGACAATGAGGTCAGTTGGGTTGTCTGCAGTGTCTTCTGGAGCGAATTTGGAGGTCTGTTGGTCAATTCAGTGTTTGTAGGAGTCGCAAAGGTTTTCACAGTTTTATAGAGAAAATGTGTGAAAAGGGCAAAAAGAGGGCTTTTCAGCCTTTTATAGAAAAACAATTACTTTTGGTGGGTTCATTTACAAATGAATAGTTGGCAGTTTTTTCGGTTAAGCGGGGAAGCGATATTGGAGGGCCGTCGCACCGCTTTTGTGGTGTGGGCGGTATTCGGGAGGGGTCACCTGATGCACTACAGCATTTGACATGTAGCAGTAGGGGGGTCGGGGAAAACCGCTTTATCAGGCAGGTAAAGATCGGTGATTGGGCCTGGCCGATATGGCTATGGAGCATTGGATGAAGCAGATGTTGATCAAATGACAATTAGACAAGGGAAACACGTGGGTTATAAAGTTTGGGTTTGGGAAGGGGCCCAACGCTTTAAACCTTGGCAGTATGGGTTTATTTAAGGTTTAATCATAGGTTTTAAAATGAGCGGGCAGAGCTTAATAGCGGGGTTTAACTCCTTGGGAAAAGTTCGCACGTCGGGTGAGCTCGATATACCTGCGGACCATAGGATTTGGGTGCAACAGATCGAATGGTGGTTAGGTGAGGGAATAGCACAGATGAAATGTATGGAGGATTTAGGGGGGGCCCGATGCTTTAATCACAAGTGATTTGTGATTATTTAGGGTTAATGAGGGGATTTATATGTTTTGCCGGGATAAGGGGTAAACGTATAGTTTTTAGTAAAACTAAGGGTTGGGGGTATTTACATAGGGATTTAGTTAATATATGGGAAAAGGGATATGGGGGAATTATATATTAAAATTAAAAAATTAATATGAAATCTAATGGGCAGAGTAGGTTTTTCTTAAGGAAAAAGGTAAAACATAACATTTCCGCGCACTTTGCTTTATACTTAGGATAAAATGTTTTTTGTGGGTTTTTGAGTGAAAAGGGATTTAATCATAGGATTTTACTTTTCATAGGCAAATGGTGTTTAACCTTACTTAGGAAAAGGGGGTTTTATTAGAGAGTTGAGGGAAAATGAAGAGAGATGAATTTTCATGAAGGGGATTCTAGAACTTGTGTCCATAAGTCATTAAGTCGAGGGTCCGGTCCCTCCAAAAGTTAGAGAAATGCTCTGAGCCTCTTTGACTTGTAGGATTTAAAGTACTAGAACTTATTTATGGGAAATTAGTAAGTAGAGGGGTGGAATGAATGAGGGGATGTTAAATAAACCAACTTTTAAACCATTTTCCTTGCTTTGTTTACTGCTTATGCACATTTGAAAGATGCATTTAAACATGACATAAGTTCTTTTGTGTAATCACTTGATATTTCTACAACCTTTCTACTACTTACCCATTTTACTTACCCTACCATTTTTTCTTCATTTTATTTGGGTGCATTTAGGCTAGCAAACCCTTATCAATCCCTTTTCTTTTACAAAGTAGACTATCTAATTCTAACCTTATATCATCCAAGGGCTCAAATTAAACTAATGAGCTCCTTTTATTTTCTCTACCTATCTAATGATCTGCCAAGATTAAACTGTTTGGTCAGATTTTATTCTCTAACTATGAACATAAAATTCAAAGCATGGTATAATCAAGATTAAATAGTTTGATTACCATGGATTGTGGCATGAATAACAAGCTGCACACAATCATTATTATGCATAAAAGTAAATAGTAGTGGCATTTTGACTTGCACACTTTCATGGTCTCTTTTGTTTTTTGGGGTTCATATATTTTCATTTTTTGACCTTTTCTTATTCTTTTTGTCCGCTAATTATTATTTTAGGACATACCCTCTTTACATTTTTGAATTTTTTAATATGGAAAACATTTGCAGAAAGCAAAGGTATTTACAATATTACAAGGCTTAACCTTAGTCATTCAAAATTATGACTCCTATTGGTATAGGAACCTAACAGCTGGCACGAAGCAGACATGGTGAGCAATGTTGTTGATTGCATGCAAGGGATTTAGCAGCATGCATGTCACTGTGTGCACACATGCGATCCAACCCCTTCAACACACTCACCAAGGCAAAGACAAGAAGCAAGTCCAACTGGAGCTAAACATGTACTTCAGCAAGTTGATGTGCATGAACACCAGCACACACTTGAATATCAGCAGCACACACTTGAAGATTAGCACGAACACTATGCATCAGTGTGTTGCCAGTTCAGCCACACCCAAGAAGACCATGCACATGTTAGCATATGAGTTGGATGAAGGAGTTGAACCAATGCACCAGTTGCAATAGAGGCAAGAGGTTTCTTCAGCAAGATGTCACCATGGGGTGCATGCACTCCATCACAAACGACCAATATTGGTATCAGCTCACCACCTTCACTATCACAAGCATGTCAAATAGTTGGTCTCATCATAACGGACCAAGTATAAGTGATGTCTTGCATGGCTTACTCAAGCCATGTTGTCTCACATGAGTACATGTGCATTGTAATGTAATGTCATGTCAAGTGTAAGTCAAGTGTCAATAGTCGAATGTAACAGACATAGAGTAGGTGAAGAGTCATGAGGGTAGTTGAACTGTCACAAAGGGGAATGTCAAGGGTCACCCCACCCTTTGCTATAAATAGTCCCTCATAACTCATTGTAAAGGATTTTGTTGAGCTAAGCTTCTGATAAGACTATCTTGGAAAGAGTTTGGATAGTATTCTAACGCGCCTTGGCTTCTCCATTGCATAGGGCTAGTTCATCTCTTTAGAGGAGCAGGCAGATGTCGTTGTAACATTCCACTATTGGGGCTAGTAGGTATACATGGATGTATTGTATGATTGGAACTTACACTTATTTATATAATAAGAGCTAGCACATTTTCATGCATATGTTTTTATTGTAGTTGGACTATTCTGGTTGTTGTAGAAATGTATTTTTTTTAACTTACATAGTTGTGTATGAACACTTTTGTATGCAATTATATGAATCTTGTTGCAGATGTGTTGTTGGTTTAACCATCACTTTGGATTGTTGGATTGACCTTCTTTCCATCTTGTGATGCATCTTCACTCGTGTGTTCCCTTCTCAACTGAGTACACTTATAGGTTTCCAAGGGGTGCACCCATCTCAACCCACCTATGTTAGAAGCCTCTCATGCACCTTCCTTAACTCGCTGCAGTGGTCACACCCTTGTTACCAACAAATTTATCTTACTTTCCTATATGCAACATCGTTGTCAAGGCATTTCTTTACAACCCACTGCTGGGACTCCTACACCAAACGGTCTAAGGTCTAATTGGGACTTCTTACCAAGGAGATCCCCTTAAATGTTAGTGGGTCCAACACCGTCAACACATGGACAAGAGGAAAATGGACAGTGTGGTGGTCGAGGAGGTTACAAAGGAATAGGTCGAGGTGGTGGAGCTAATCAAGGACGTGGATAGATCATTTTATATAACTGTGGCCATCTAGTTCATTTTTCGAGAGATTGTCAGAAGTCCACAATGACATGTAAGTGTTGTAAATCATTTGACCATGTAATTGAAGAATGTCATGTACTTATGGAGAAGATGTAAGAAAAAATGAATTAGCAACCAACATAGAATATTCAAATGATGATTGTTGGAAGGAGAACCAATGTGTTATAGACATTTTTGTGCCTTACAGCTTTGAGCATGAAATGTCCATAATCCAAGGGATCCAAAGTCCCTAAAAGTGTTGTTCCTGCCCCTAAAGGAACAAGGTCAACCAATGACAGCTTCTCCCGGAAGTTCTCCGCCAAAAACTACTCAGAATCAGTCAAATCAGGATCAATTCAAGTGCTCCACTAGCTGCCTGCATTGCAAAGCACCCCAGTACACTAGCTAGGTGCATTGCAACGCACCTAAATGCACTACCAGGGTGCGCTGAGTGAGAAATGCCAAATGGCAGTGTCATTCTGTGAGGTGTACAGACAATGGAAGCTTCCAGAATCTTCCTCAATGACACTTGCCTCACTGAGTTCGACCAAAGATGAGTAAGAGGCTCTCAGCCTCCAAGTGGAAGCAAGAACTGACAGAGAGAAGCCACAAGTCAAAACATAAGCTGACTCATCCTCTCTGCTTACATCTATATATGGATCCCTCATCCCAGAGATCCAGAGGCTGGAATTTTGTACTTTGCAGAGAATTGCTGTTGGTTTGAGATTGAGATTAGTGCATTGGGTGATTTATGCTTTGTTGGAGGTGAGGAAGGGATTCCTTTGCTGGGAGGTAGATGCTGGATCAGGACTCACTTGGTTGTATCTCCTCTTGGACTTTCTTATCATATCAATAAAACTATTTGAGTTTCTCCTACATGCTGTGTATCAATGATGTTTTGTTATATTTGCATGTTTAGCTTAATCTGATCCTAAGCTTTTTATGAATGTAAATCTATATCTTTGTGTAGTTTCTCTCTTCTGTGATCTTGCAGGAATTTGGTGAAGTTGGGCCGGTAAGGGAGCAGGGAACTGGGAGCTATTGAAGAGAGAAGCAATTGGATCAACAAACTAGTGCAAGACACAGGTTAGTTTATCCTTCCTCTTCGTTTACATTTCATAAAGAAGAATACTCAAGTAGTTTTCCTTGTTTGTTGCTAAGGCACTATCACACCTTAGAGTGGGATAGGGGCGTTCTGAATAGATACTTTTCCCAACAACAGAATGGTGACTCCGCTGGGGATTGTATCTAGTTAGTTTATTTGTGTTTCTATTGTTGTTATTCTCATAAAACTTAGGAGTGGCGAATCGAACTGCATTTGCCATTTACAAATGCAAAGTAGAGATCTGCTACTCTAGTCCATTCACTGGACCTATTTATGATCTGAACAGCTGATCCACAAATGCTCTAATTGCCCTTTGTGATAGCTCTTAGTCCTCCTTTAAATCATCCCTCTAATTGTACCTTACTGATAGTTTTTATCCGGCCAAAAACCATAGATTAAACCGCAAACCGTGAACCAGAACCCAGAGAAAATTCTCGTTTCTGCTTCAGCGCAGGCTCTGTGAAGAGGTTCTGCATTTCAACGTAGGTCCCGAGAGGGCTACCTGCACTGCAATTCAGTTTCTCTGTGCAACAGGTGCGCTGATCAGCCTTTGCCCTGTGCAGTTGTGGTTCTTTGCTTCATTTTGTTCAGTTTTATCTCTGATTTTTGCAGCCTGTTATCAGTGTGTGTACCTATCTGAAAACCCCTGTTCTTTGCCTTAATTCCGCCTCAGTTGTATAAAAGAAACTGTATTTGTTTTTGTGTATTTGTTACATCATTTGCAGTTTCCCATTACAAAAGTAAACTATTCATACTGTCGCCCTTAGATCTAGACCTGTCGTAAGTGTCGTTTTGATCTTAGGAGTAAATTTGTTTGCTGTTGACAGTTGATTGCACTTTTACTTTTGTCTTTTGGTTTGGATTTGTGAATTTATAGTGTCAAAACAAGTGTTTACTTCAAAATCATAAAGTGTCGTAATCGTCTTTTTGATTTCAAAAAGAAACTTGTTTGTGTTTTCACTTGAAATCGAATTCAAATTTGTACAACAACTTTCTTTTTAGGCATCAATATTAAGAAAGTGAAAACAAATACATGCACAAGTGCATTTTCATTTTGACAGTTTGTATGGTTTGATTTAGGAAAAGTGCATTTACAGTGTGCTCTATGCTCTTTGAGAAAAGATTGTGTCTTTCTTTTCCCCTTGTAGCTAGGATTTTCATTGTTGAAAAGAGATAAAAGCTTGCTTATCATCTTTAGACTGCATTTAGGAATTGTATCTACATCCCGTGGTGATCCAAAAAGGCAAACTTCTAAGAAAGATCAACCTAAAATAAATTGAATGAACTTAACAACGCATTGGAACTTAATGCTCAACATAGAGGTCTAGGCTAGAGACGTGTTCCGGCGTCGTAAAGCCTGGTAACTGTTGTCCTCACTGTTGGTTGGGTGATTCCTCCACTGTGAGACGATAAGTGCCAGTACGGATTGTGCTCCCACGTACCGTCGAGTATATATTGGGATACCCCTATAGGCATAAAACCTTTATCCATAGGAAGCCGTGTCGGATGCCCTACTGATCGCAATGCACTGAACACAGCATTCGGGAAGATTGATCGCCCGTACCCTAAAAAGTATTCTGCGGTTTTGAGATTGGTTTGGCACACCCTCTACCTAGAACTCCAGAGCAGTCCCTTTCGTTCCTTTTCAGACTCCTTAACGGAAAAGGTCCATCTGAGCACTTGTCACTTCAGGCTCATTAAAAATCGAAGGAGACTAGAGTCATCTTTTGCTTTTTCTCGACTCTTTAAAATTGAAAAAGCAAGTTGTGTCCAAACGTCGTTAAAATTTATTTTAAACGGAATATTCATACCCTTTTTCCTGCGTTGATCTTTAGGTTGAGAAAATGGAGCCTACCAACCAAGGAATTCCCCTTGGTGGAAATCCTAGTCCTTTCTCCTCTTGGGGAGATGTTGGTGCGCCCCATATGGCCACATTGTCGCTTCCAGGATTGAAAATTGGCTTGCCGGTCTGGCTCTTCTCAACCAATGTCGTTCAGAACACCACTATTCCTGAACAGTCGAATCAGCAGTTAGACGAGTCCAGAATTTCCCACCAACCTTCTACTTCCTCTAATTCTTCCTCTCTTCCTTCCTCTTCGCTTGACGGGACTGGTAAAGCTAAAAACCAAGTTCCTAAGGAGAAGAAGGAAAAGAAGAAGAAAGAGAAAAAGAAGAAGGAGCCAAAGGCAAATAAGGGAAAACAAGTGTCATCTAAAGAAAATCCACACACAGCACCAACCAGGCCTAAATCGCCATGTGTCATTTGTAGAGGAGACCACTTTCACAGAGATTGTCCTTGCATCCCTCGGATACTAAGGGACTGGTCTCCTCATTTGCACAATCCGGTGTCGTCAACCTCTGATGGCCATGTTGAAAGCACACCGTCAACTAGCGAAAGTGAAGTTCCAGGACAAAAAGGGAGGGCTAGACCTCCCTATAGACTGTGCAAAGGCAACCATGCCCTCCACCATTGTCCCTTCTTAGACGAGGCTAAAAGAGTTTTAGATGATCGTCCGGTTTCACCGTTACGACTTCCTCCTGGATATAAAAAACTCTTGCCGAGTCCTTCGTTAGTTGAGAATCCAGCTGGACCGCTCAAGTGGTTAGCTGAAGCGTCTATCATTGAAGATAAACCAACTGAATCCATACCAGACGAAAGTCGAAAGGTCGAGGCGGCAGTTGACCAGGTCTTGCCTTCAGAGGTTTTATCTTCGAATGATATAGTCACTGAAGAGGATAAGGATGACATCGTCCAAATTCTCTTCATCAACACAGACTCCGACGAACACGGGGGCAATCCACCCATTCCTTTATCGCAGGAAGGAAGTTCGTCAGAGCCATACCCGGCCGTCTACTCAGTCCCACCAGCAAGCAACCTAGTTGTATCCTTCGACTGGAACCAACTAGGCAGATCCCGTTTGCCAGCAATCATACCATTCTGAATTATCGTTCAAATATACAGAATGGTCATGGCTGGCACCATCATTGATGAGGGGGCATCTGTGAGTATCCTTTCCTCTATTTCTTGGAAAGCGCTTGGTTCGCCATCACTTTTGCTTGAAATGAGAAATCTGACAGGCTTCGATAAAGGAACCAGTCGACCTTTAGGGATCCTCCCCAATGTGCCCATAACATTGAAAGGGAAGACCGTTCAAATGAACGTGATGGTCGTTCAAGGACCCTTGGATTATAACCTACTCCTTGGACGAGACTATATATATTGCATGGGAGCCATCGTCTCCTCACTCTTTAGAGTAATGTGTTTTCCGGATGAAGGAAGAGTGGTCAAGCTCGTAGACCAGCTTTCATTTCCCGGATCACGCATCGCAAATAGTCATATACCATCCCTAAATGGTCTCTTCACGCAAGAAATGTCTCAACCCACGGTCCGTCCTCCCGATGAGCGCGAGTAATTCGGAAGGATATGACTGGAACCCAGGGGGCATGCGTCCTAGTCTGCTTCGGCAGGAAAACTTTGGGTATAGGGTAGGTTTCCGCGGGAGAATATGACTAGTCTGTACCCTGCCCATGCTGGAAGAGGGTTATTCTAGAATAAGATTCTCTTGTCAAAGATATGTAAGCTGGGTCGGCGCCGCTTACCTTTGTTTATCTCGGTAAACATCGTCGAAGAAGTGTTTTGTTTGCACCACAAATAAAACAGACTTTGAATAACCTGAAAGAGGTAGGCCTTTCCTGGTAGAACAAATGTTTTATCTACAAATTGAGGGGTAAGCTTGAAATCGTACTTTATACTTGGGGGCATGCAAACCTTTTGGAGTGCAAGCAAGGGGCGGCTATTTATTTTTTAAATTTTTAGGACCTCTAACCCTTTAAACTCATAGGATTAGTCATTTCTGAACTTGCATAAAGAAAGGATGCTGGGCAAAGCTTTGTAAGGTGCAAGCTCCATAAAAAATGGCATCTTCAATGAGACATTCTTATCATATGACTGGATTAATCGATCAGTTTTAGCACATAGTTCATGCTCGTTAAAAGATAAACATAAGATCGAGCAGTTTTAGCACATAGTTCATGCTCGTTAAAAAATAAACATAAGATTGAGCAAGTGTTTCAACCCACGTTTAAACTCGTTAAAAAATGAACTATCCTCTGGTAAATAACCACCGTGAATGTAACATTATCAGCCATTAAAGCCTTGGTCGTGTTTGCACCGTCACCTCCACTTTTCCATTTGCCGATCATTCACCTCCATTTGATTGTTTACCCATTTTGAGGAACAGCTGCGAAGAGTGATTTCACTAGCCATCCTTGTGACCCTGCAGTGATTGGAAAATTCCAACCCTTACCTGGAATCAGCTGCTACCCATTTTATCACTCGTTCCTCAAAAGATGAGTCTTCTTTAAGCTCTTTTCATCTGACTCGTAAAATATAAAAAGATTGTCTAGTTTTGGCCTTCCAGCTCATTAAAGCGACATGAAGAGCTATCCCTCCTCTAGATTTTAATCTTTTTGGACCTGAGGGATTATTGCACAAAAAGATCGAGCGCTTGTTTTGTTCGGCTCGTTAAAACTATCGAAAATTCATCCCTTCTGTATTATTTTATACTTTTTCGGACTTAAGGGATTAGATGACAAAAAAG
This sequence comes from Pinus tabuliformis, assembly GCA_031772625.1. NCBI lineage: Eukaryota > Viridiplantae > Streptophyta > Pinopsida > Pinales > Pinaceae > Pinus > Pinus tabuliformis. The sequence continues at coordinate 1,182,464,028 of CM062805.1, read as the reverse complement.
GAATTTCGGAGTTAACTTTACGTTCCTTTTCAGACTCCCTAAAAAGGAAAAGGACCGAGTTATCTTTGTCGTTAAACTCGTTAAAAATATTAATAACGACAAACTTGTCTTTAGACGAAAACGAGTTTCACTATCGCTAGGCTCGTTAAAACATAGCAATGGGTTTGCCCGAAGGGCAAATTATAGAACAAGCATATGTTATCCTCCTCAAGCTTGACAAAAATAAAGAGGTACTGGTCAGCAATGACTGGGGAAAAATTGGGAAGAAACTCAAAGAACCTTTATTGGTAGCAAGTTGCTCTTGAACATGACACTTCCACTCCGTGCTTGAGTCGGGTTGGGTTGTTTCATTCACCGGTCACATCACCATGGTCTCGCCATACCATCCACCTTTGGGGTAAATTCTACCAATCCATCATATAAGTGTCACCGATATGTTCAAGAGAAGTCATCCAGAGAAGTCACCCGTGTCCCATCCACTACCATACATTATACTTCATTCTTTCATGACCGCCACCCTGAACCATATATCATCAGATCGTTTTCACCTCCATCAAAATCATTTGCTCCGTTCCGTGTCATTGATGTGGGATACATCAAGGCCCTCCTTTGACGGATCGCTTCTTGTCGACATCAGCTCATTATCCACTAAGTTGATCTAGGAACACCCCCTTCATTACTTTGAAGCTTGCATGCCTCAATGGCAAGTTTCTCACTTCCGGCGACAGGTATACATCAATGACCTTCGACCGAAAGATTTTGCGTGGTGTTCGATGCCAAGTCCTTTATTCACACCACGTGAATTGTACTGCAGTACCTTGAGGGTCATTATCATTATCGGTGATTCCTCTCGCGCTTGTTAACAGTTTACATCATTGACTGGTAATCAAGCGATGTCTTTCCATGTTCGACTTCAAAACATTTCTCACATGGATCGACTTGTACTTCGAGTGAAGATCGGACGAGATTGAAGACCCCGGATCTAGTTTCATCAATCCGGGCTGTGATATATATTCAGAAAAAATAAATACATTGACATGTACAACACTGCAGCACAGATGATCATCCTACCAAAAGGATGATGACTTCATCAGAATCATCAGTCTACCATCAGACGATTGTCTGTCCTATGTACATAAAAATGAATTTATAAAGCTGAGCATGGGAATGCCCGCCTCAGCTAGACCATGAAAACAGTATGAAAAATAATGTATTGTATTGTATCTTATTACAGGTCTCCTCCCAGCATTGAAAGAACTCCGGATCCTCCTAATAAAGCATTTCACCTGATAAACAGCCTCATACTTTAGGGGGCAACTGTTATAGACATTTTTGTGCCTTACAGCTTTGAGCGTGAAATGTCCATAATCCAAGGGATCCAAAGTCCTTAAAAGTGTTGTTCCTGCCCCTAAAGGAACAAGGTCAACCAATGACAGCTTCTCCCAGAAGTTCTCCGCCAAAAACTACTCAGAATCAGTCAAATCAGGATCAATTCAAGTGCTCCACTAGCTGCCTGCGTTGCAAAGCACCCCAATACACTAGCTAGGTGCGTTGCAATGCACCTAAATGCACTACCAGGGTGCGCTGAGTGAGAAATGCCAAATGGCAGTGTCATTCCGCGAGGTGTACAGACAATGTAAGCTTCCAGAATCTTCCTCAATGACACTTGCCTCACTGAGTTCGACCAAAGATGAGTAAGAGGCTCTCAGCCTCAAAGTGGAAGCAAGAACTGACAGAGAGAAGCCACAAGTCAAAACATAAGCTGACTCATCCTCTCTGCTTACATCTATATATGGATCCCTCATCCCAGAGATCCAGAGGCTGGAATTTTGTACTTTGCAGAGAATTGCTGTTGGTTTGAGATTGAGATTAGTGCATTGGGTGATTTATGCTTTGTTGGAGGTGAGGAAGGGATTCCTTTGCTGGGAGGTAGATGCTAGATCGGGACTCACTTGGTTGTATCTCCTCTTGGACTTTCTTATCATATCAATAAAACTATTTTAGTTTCTCCTACATGTTGTGTATCAATGATGTTTTGTTATATTTTCATGTTTAGCTTAATCTGATCCTAAGCTTTTTATGAATGTAAATCTACATCTTCGTGTAGTTTCTCTCTTCTGTGATCTTGCAGGAATTTGGTGAAGCTGGGCCAGTAAGGGAGTAGGGAGCTGGGAGCTATTGAAGAGAGGAGTGATTGGATCAACAAACTAGCGCAAGACACAGGTTAGTTTATCCTTCCTCTTCGTTTACATTTCATAAAGAAGAATACTCAAGTAGTTTTCCTTGTTTGTTGCTAAGGCACTGTCACACCTTAGAGTGGGATAGGGGCGTTCTGAATAGATACTTTTCCCAACAACACAATGAACCTTGAATTACTATTGTCACTAGAAGTGGAACTGTGACTGGTAGTGATAAAGTGAATGAAAAGAAATAATATGAAAGTACATGGGTCAAAAATAATGTTGAGAAAGTTATTGTTTTTTATATTCAAAAATAAAAATAAGTATTTACAGAAGCAAAGCAAAGTTTTATGGATGTTGGAGCTTCAACATCTAGTGCACAACCAAAGATTGACTAGAAAAGTAACTGTAACATGTTATCAACTTTGACATAGGATTGGGCTTTGACACAGGATCAAGCTCTAACACAAGACCAAGGTTCATCAAATCATGTAGGTATCTTCAAGTCTTTTCTGAAGACTTGTATGAAACTGTTAAGAGATCAATATGTTGTAGAAGGGCTTCAGGAGTTGATAGATTTGTGTGCATCCAAAGAAACACTGCAGAGTGAGATTCACGCAATGAATAATTTTCATCGACAAAAGAGAACCCGAAAATAAATGAGGCTTAGTGCGTAGATAGGAATATATGAGATGGATCAACTTATTCTAGATCTGGGATCTTATGCTAATGTCTTGACGAAGAATATATGGGAATTAATGTGTAAGCCCAAGTTATAGTGGTCATCTATTTAGTTAAGGATGTAAAATCGGCAAAAGATTTTCCCTCTAGGAAGACTATTAGGTGTCACAACGGATTTTGAAGGAGTTTGCACTATCATTGATTTTGAGGTAATAGAGATCATCGATGACAGTAACCTTTATATTGCATTTCTTGGAATTTACTGGGAATTTTAAAGCATGGCCATAATTAACCTAAAAAAGAGATATATGATATTTGAAGGAAACAATATGAGATTAATTGTTCCCTTGGATCCATCAAAAGGAGTAAGATATTTAGAACCAGTAAAAAAGAATAATGTGCAGCTAACATAGACAATATCTGTCAAAAGACACTGCAGGAATAAGATTGTGTTAACCCTACTACAGAAGGAAAGTTTAGTTGGGAATGTGATAGTTCTTGTACCTCAGACTGGGAAGAAGAATCGAACAATTGGAAGAATAGTCTGCATGAAGTATCCACAAGGCACTATGCAAGAATTACCAAATCAATTCGTTGTATGATATCTGAGGTATGTAACCTACCTTCTTATGATGGATTAGGTGATGTAAATACTTTTCTTAATGATTATGAAGAATAATTTATAGAAAATCAAAGGTTTCTAGCCTTGGATATATCCCTGAAAGCTACCCCTGCTAGATGGTGGAATGCACACAAGAAGAATATAGGAGGTTGGCAGGAATGTTGAAGATTGATGTGGATAAGATTTGGATAGATAGATACAAAGATAGAGATAAAATACAATGGTGAAACTAATCCTAGAAATCATATCCAGCTATGCACTAAATCATGGAAGGAGATTCCACAACAAGAATGGGTACATGGATTCATTCATACATTAAAGAATATCCCTAAGAACCGGTACCTAGAAACAGAGCTTTGACATGGTATAGTAAACTGGGAAGACATGGTCGATGGCTTCATCTTAACATCTAGCTTTGAGGATGATTGTCCATACATATATTTGGCCCTTCAAACAATCAAGAAGAATATTTTTGAGAATATAACCCCACTAACATGGCAGGAACCTAATTGGGCTGCGAAGATAGAAAATGCACTGGCATGTTATAACCTTACTGCAGATGAAGAAGAAGATCCTCGCATCATCAACATAGCCGAATCACAAGGATACCGCGAAGTAACTGGACCTGAGTCAGAGATACCAAACATAATGAAGCCACATTTCCCAAGATAGAGAACATAGGATTGGAGAATGAACCTAATTTTTCAACAATAGGAGATTACTGCAATGAGGAAACAATCAGTAAAGTTACAAAGTTACTTCATGCATATAAAGAACCATTTCCCAATATTTTTTCAGAGATGAAGGGTATAATAGGATATCTAAGAATCATGAAGATTCCCCTTAAGCCTGATGCGAAGCCAGTCAAACAAAGACATTACAGGATGAACTCGAAGCATAAGGAGAAAGTGAAGTAGAGCTTGATAATATGATAGCAACAAGAATTATTGAACCTGTAGAAGAATCATGATGGGGGAGTCCTATGGTGGTGAGAGAGAAGAAGAGTCAAGGAGAAATTAGGATCTGTGTTGATCTGAGCAAGTTGAATGGTTCATGTTTACATGATCCCTTCCCTACCCCTTTCATAGATGAAGTGCTAGACAATGTAGGAGGTCAAGAAGTTTACTCATTTACATATGACTTTTTAGGTTATCATCAAATTAGAATTGCACCTGAAGATCAACATAAGATCAAATTTGCTACAGAATGGGGCTCATATCAATACACAGTAATGCCTTTTGGATTGAAAAATGCCCCTACTATATTTTATAGGGTTGTAGTTGCAGCTTTTAAGGAATACATCCACAATTTTTTAGAGGTATATTTTGATGATTGGACGGTATTTGGATTGTTGAGAAAACATGTTGGAAGTTTAAGAATTATGCTTGACACATGTAGACAATATTATATCTCTTTGAACCTAAAGAAGTGCATATTTTGTGTATCCTTTGACATATTTTTGGGGATATTGTTTGTAAACAAGGATTAATGGTGGACCCTACTAAGATTGCTATTATTAAGAACTTGCCTCCACCTAAGATAGTAAGACATCTTCACACTACATTGGGACATACAGGGTATTATAGGAAGTTCATCAAGGGGTATGCTCAACTTACTGTGCCTATGGAGAAATTGTTGAAAAAGGATGTAACTTTTTAGTGGAACGGAGAATGTCAAAAGAGCCTCGACATATTGAAAGAAAAAATGGTATTTGCTCCTATAATAGTGTTCCCTTATTGGAATGAGGAATTTCATGTCCATGTGGATGCCTCTTGTATAGCTTTAGGAGTAGTACTGGCACAACCTAGTGCAAGAGAAATTGATCATCCTATAGCTTTTACAAGTAGAAATTTATCTAAAGCATAAAATAATTACACCACTACAGAAAGGGAAGGACTAGCCATGGTGTCTTCTTTGCATAAATTTAGACACTATTTGCTGGGGTCACACTTTAAAATGTTTACAGATCATTCTGTACTGAAGTAATTGTTTAAAAAACTCGTCTTAGGAGGAAAGATTTGCTGACGGTTACTGTTATTTCAGGAATATGACTTTGAGATCATTGTTAAACTAGGGAAATTGAATGCAGGGCCTGACCATCTGTCAAGAATAGAAACAATGGGAAAACCAACCAGCATAGAGGATATTCTCCCTAATGCACAATTATTTGCAATCAGAGTTGAAGATGACCATTTCACAGATATCATTCAGTTTGTTACCATAGGAATGGCTCCTTTAGAGTATACTACGCAGCAAAAGAAAGAATTAATGGTTAAGGCAACTGAATTTTCATTAAAAGAAGAGCATTTATATAAGATGGGACCAGATGAAATACTGCACAAATATGTTCCTGAACATGAAAGAAATATGATTCTAGCAGAGGCTCATGGGGGCGCAGCTGGTGGAAACTATGTAGGAAAATCTACTACGCAGAAGATTTTGAGAGTAGGATTTTGGTGGCCTACACTACACAAAGATGCAAAGGAGTACTATCGAGCATGTGATGTTTGTCAAAGAATAGGAAATCCTTCAATAAGAGATGAAATTCCATTGGTACCACAAGTTACATTATAGACCTTTGACAAATGGGCTATTGATTTTGTTGGACACATCAACCCACCTGGAAATAGGATTGATGTGAGGTACATAATTACAACAACTAATTATCTGACAAGATGGGTTGAAGCACAACCAGTAAGGGACTGCAACACAAAGACTATTGCGAAGTTTATTTTTTAGTACATATTCTATAGATTTGGATGTCCGAAGATTTTAATGAGTGATCAAGGTTCACACTTCCTGAATAAGACTATTAACTGAGGAGTTCCATGTTTATCATCATAAGAGTACCCCTGATCATCCTCAGGCCAATGGAACAATAGAAGCATTTAATAAGATCTTAGAGAATGCACTTACTAAGATATTCAATGTGAATAGAGATGATTGGGATTTTAGAATTCAAGTAGTTTTATGGGCTTATAGGACCACATGTAAAAAGTTGATAGTTCAGACGCCCTTCAGGTTATTTTATGGGCAAGAAGCTATGATGCCCATGGAGTAAATCATGCCTATATTTGGGATTACATCTTTTACAAATATGGTAGACCCTGATATAATGGAGGAAAGAATGTTTCATTTTCGTACTTTGGAGGAAGAAAAATTTATAACAAGATTCCATCAGCAGGTACAAAAAGCAAGAGAAAAAGCCTAGCATGAAAAACATATTGATCAGAAGAATTTCCATGTAGGAGACCTTGTTCTCCTCTATGATAGTAAGTTTTCAAAATTTCCAGGAAAATTCACGATGCATTGATTGGGCCCATATATTATCAAGAATATTACTGATGGAGGCGCAATTCAATTAGCAAAGTTAAATGGAAAATTGATTCAAGGAAGAGTAAATGGTAGCAGGTTGAAGTTGTACAGGGACAACCCTACCCCTATAGCTTTTCTCTAAAGAATAATAGAAAACTCTTAGTACCACCTGCAGTTGATAGTGGGCACTAGACTATAAAATACATTGTAGAGAGCTTCGACATAGGAAGTTACTTCACTACAGTCTGGATTATGTCGAAGCTCATAGGAACCTTGACGTAAGAAGGTTTTTTTCCTACAATATGGGATGCATCGAAGTTCAACATAAAAATGTGATCGTTAAAAGGGAAAGTTAACGTTAAGACATGCAGAAAGTTGTGTTTATGAGGACAGATTAACAATATCTATAGGATAGATATGCAATTAATGAGAACAATATGAACAAAATATGAGCTAATTATGGGGTTAGAAATTCAAAAGTTTTATAAGAAGACACCTCCCACCCATATTTTTCACTTTGCTAAATTAAGAATTCGAGTGTTGCTATTGCGGAGCAGTTGCAGAAATTTTCGTTGTTGTATGTCGTCCAACATTCTTGGGAAGAAATTGTTTGTATATTTCATGAGAAGGGCTTACGTGGAATCATGGAAGAATCATCACCTGAATCATCATCATTACCCATGCAACGGGGATCCCACGAAAGAAAACGAACAAATAGGAGAGAATGAAGAAGAAACATGATAAGAAACCTGTTGAGCCACAACAAGAAATTGAACAAGTCAGAGACAACGAGGAATAAGAAGAGTAAGTGGAAATAAAAATGGATTGCGCAAAATTTCCATCACCTCTACCACCATATATCCCACTTAGAAAACCAAATGAAGAACCATTAAAATAATCGAAGGATGTGAAGTACCATTTACATGAGAAATCCTTGGGAAAATTCTGCAGATGAAGTTCTCGGACTACGATTTAAATGACAGGAAGAAATATCCACATTTTACACCAGATAAATACTTAAATCAAGTGAACTACCCTGAAAGTGGTGTGATGAGGTTAGAGTCATAGCAATGGGTGGTTGGGTTGGTGCAGTCAGGGTTATTGAACATGTTGAATGTGCCACACTTCGACAAAAGTCCAGGGAGCACAACCTGTGTGAGACAACTACTTGTGCTAGTGCATGATGGATGCCTATGGATGGGGAAGAGGATCCCTATATACTAAATGATCATATGGATAATCATGAGACTACCATATCAAGGGTGGAACCTCGCAAAAGAATTTGTTGGAAAAGATCAGGACCGCGCCATAACCGAAAGCATGAAGAAGAAGTTCAGACTGAAAAAAGGGAATCGAGGTTATGACATAAAATCAATCAGTGACCAAGGATTTCTCTTTGAAACACACATATTGGCTAAGAAGATCATGAGAAAGTGTCGAGCTAATGAAGTCCCTGCATCGATGGTTTCATTAGTTGCACAGTGTGCTAATGGGGTTCAGTACAACTGGGCCACATATCTATGCCAAGAGTTTCTCAAGGACTACTGCGAGGTTCAGGAGAAAGGTATCACATTTTATTTTTCATGGTTTATTTAATAATTGCAATGTTAACATGGAGAGATCTAGAGGATTTGCAGTTCCCTCTGGTGGCTTCAGATGTTCGTGAAGCCGCGTGGTATGCCTCGCTATGGTATACCACTAAAGCATCGCGAGCACAAGAGAACAAGATGTTCTTTGTATCATATCATATATACTTACTTATGTTAGTGAACCAACATATTCACCTTTGGCTAAGCTTATATGAGAATTATAGCTCTGTTGTGAATTTTAATGCTAATTTCCATAAGGTGTATATACAAGCTCGCAGGGACACAAAGAAGAAGTGGAATCCCCTGCCATATTTGGTAACAGAAGATGACCTCTTAGCATACGTACAACAATGGCTAGCAGAATGGATGACTTTATTAGAGACACAGGCAGAAGAAAGTGCGACAAAGGAGGACACATTGCAACATGGGGAAGCAAGTGGAAAGGACAAAGGAAAGGATGAGAACGAGTCAAAAGAAGAGGAGAAACATGAAAAGGGTCACTAGGATCCTCCTAAAGGTGATGAACAAAATAAAGAGTTTAAAAAGACAGAAACAAAACAAGTTGTCACAAAAAATAAAAGAAAAAAGAAAGAGAAGGCAGATAAGAAAAAGAATATCATGCCAATGGTCCTTACTGATTGGGACCTGGATCATATTGGGGATGGGATTCAAGATGCGACAGCAAAATCAGGGAATAATTTGGTATATCGCTATGACACATTTCTAATAGGCGTGCAAGAGCACATCGCAAAACTCAAAATATTGGTAGAGATAGTTAGACAACCATCATAGGTAGTGGAGAAGATTGGAGAAGGAAAATAGAGCCTACACTTGCAGCATGGATAACATTGATACCTTTTGGAGCCCTATAGTTTGACTCCACCGAGGTTTAAAAATAGGTTAAATAATGGAGGAATGCGAACATGAACATCGTAGCAATACCATTGCAGAGATTACACAAGCTGCACCTAGAGATAATATAGGAGTTGAAGTTGCATGAACAACACACCTCGTAGTTGAATATTTAGGTAGAAAGAGAGCAAGTTGTGCTACAACAGAAGCTCACCCAAATGATCCAAGAGAGGGATCAAGCAATTTAGAAGCAACATAAGCTTAAGGAAGTAGTTGAAGCAACATGTTGAAAGATTCTAGACCTTGATGTCTGAGAAGAAGAACCAGTAGAGGATAAGGTCGCGACGCTTGGACTTGCAGTAAAAGTGTACAAGGAAACAATTACGAAAGTGCAATTCTCATATGAGATGAAGATCAGTGAGTTGAAAATGAAGCTACAACCAACCACATGACAGGAAGTGTAGGAGCAAAGGGAGACTGACTTGAAGGATGCAATGGCCAGTATCTCCGCAGTAGTGGTAGGCTATGGGAAAATTTTAGATGATAGTTTACAGATCTGGACTTTGCTACAAGAATATCAAACGTGAAAAAACTATAGGAAGACATTAAGCATAAGTAGCAATAACTGGAAGAAATTCATGAAACTGCGAAGATCTTACCAATCTCATGAAAGCTTGCCAAGATCAATGAGGGAAATTCCCTCCAGAAAAAGATTGCGGAGCTAAGGAAGGAAGAATAGGTTTTGACAAAGAGAACTTAGCCATGGCAGGATGAGGCTCTCCAACAATCCCAACAATTATATGATAAGCTTCAAGACATTCGATAGAGGGAGATAGTGATGATACAAAAGGCTACAAAACTTGCAATAGAAGCACTACTGGAGGAAGTGCGTAGAAAAGAGAAGCAAGTCATAGAGACTTTGTAGTAGTTCAAGAATCCCTACAATAGGATCGTAGCAAAAATCATAGGAAAACAACTGAGTGAATTGGGACGAATCACATGTGAGTGTTCGGGGATATTGGACGCACCCCAAATTGGCCTATATTTTGGCAAAGACTCTACATTTTGTGGTGCATAGTGCATAGTGGAGAATGCAATGGAGTGTGAAGTGGACCACGCAGTAAGTATACCGCGTATTGTGGGGGCTTCGAGGTGGGTCGAAGACCCTCCTTTTTTGTAAAAGAACACAATTTTGTAAGAGATCAATGGTTTTCAGACCATAGTAGCTTGTTTTAGGGAGTCCGTGGTATTTGATGATTTAACCGTCGATGTAATAGTATATATAGGGTAAATTAATAGATAATACAATCATCTAATTGATCAAGACCAGTGTTATGGTTGTATTATTGTGATTTGTAGTTTTGTGGAAAAGTAGAGGCTCTGCAGCTGAGTGCGCAAACAACTGGCAGCTTAGTGCGCAGGACAAGAACTATTTGTTGTATAAGATTTATTATATTAAGCAACAGTTATTGTGGATGTAGCCCCACATTTGGGAAAACCACTATAATTTGGTGTCTTTATGTGTATATTTTCTTATTATTTGTTTCACAGTTGTAGTTATTACAGTTGCATTCGATTTTAGCACAATGATGGTTTATAGTTTCATATGATACGCTTAAGTGATTAATGTAATGTGGCGAAGTGATTTATGAATGTTAAGAATAAAATAACAAAATAATACCACATCTCCACATCCTTCAAGGCTGCAGAAACTTGGTTTTGCATCCTCCCATAGTCACTTTGGGTGAGACTATGATCTGCTTGCAGGTTGTTGCCGAAAGGGCCAATGATTGAGGGTTTTGTTGGTGCGCAGTATAGATCAAACTTGGGTCAGCACAAACCAAGCCAACACCTTACAATATTCTCTCTATAATTCGATCATATTGATTGAAAGCTTATATTTCCAAGAGTTCCAGGGTTCTTAAATGGGTTGTTTCGAAAATCATGATCGAATCGTTGATTGGCTAGATGAATCTTATCTGGTGATCTTTGTTGTTAATAATAATTCCAATTTTACCTGATGTTTTCTAAGAATGAAGGCACATATGAATGTACATGTGCAGATTTATTTCAAGGTTGTATGTCCATCATTTTATCCAACGAGGTAAAATTGTAGACTAATTAAAGGAAGCATGTATGACACATTGTCCTAAAAATAGGAAAGACCTTCAAATTCTTGTGCAAGAAATACAAGTAAATTTTCTAACATTTACACACTATTTTTTCATGGTATTGATATTAACTTCTTATATTTTTGTACTTGCAACTTGGGAACAACTTAATTGGTTGCAATGGAAATTTGACTTCACATAATCTCGACATTTTAGTTTAAATATATTAGGATTTAGGTTTAGTTCTATTATTTTACTTATTTGCATTCTAGTTACTTTTGCATTGCATTACAACACTTTTCCTACATTCCCCTTCTCATTTGATTTTTTTCTCTAAATTCCCTTTACAAGTTTGTACATATTACTTTGCTTTGTGTTTTCTCTCTTTCTATGTCACGTCTTGCCTCTTTCGTTTCTTTTCACATGTTTTGTTCATTGTACATACATTAGATCTTGTGTGAAAGTTCCTTATTTGGATCTGAAACAACATGGAAAATGTTTTATAAGAGGGAATTGTGACAACTGATAACACTTACCTAACTTTTGGTCTACTTCTTTGTTTAGGCCTAAATATCTTTAAGAGTCCATGATGCACATACATAAAATATAGCTTATTTTGAATGAAATCCTTAGCAGATCTATGATGCTTGTATCTATAATAGGATCTTCTTTCCTTGAATCGTCCATTTGTATTGATTGGTTTCTAATGGAGCACACTCCTATCCACTAGGTATAGTGCACTTCTTGTTGACAATTAAGGTACATGCTAGGAAAATAAGCAAGCAAACAACTTATTGATAGAAATTCGCAGTTCGTAGAGATATTCATTGCACAATTCCCGGAGATAGTGATTATGCACTCCTTATTGATAGTAATTGCACACTCCTTGTTGATTGTCAGTATGGAATTCTTGTTGATAGTGAGAGCGCACTTCCTTAAGCCAAAGTTATCGCACTTCTAGAAGAAATCAACTCATCCTTATCTCCTAGTTTTCTGACATGCATCGAGTACACTTACAAACCCTAACATTAATTGCATGTGTTCTCTCCCTATATAAAGAGTTCAACCTAGAGCTCATTTCACACTTACCTTTCACTTTTGAGCTCTACATGCATTTGGAGCACAAGGGGAATCCTCTTACTCTTGGTGGCAAGAGCGCCATCTTTAGGGTAAGTTTCTCAATTGTCACTTTTGTGTGCTTTTTCTCTCACATGTGTCACTTTTGCTTTTGTGACTACCCATTTTCCTTGTTTTTGCTTTTGCATGTGCTGATTTTTCTTTCTTTCACTTTTTCATGTGTCACTTTTGCTTGATTTCGAATATATTGTTAAGAGTACCTTGGCACACCTTCTAGTGGTAGCTCCAATGCACTTTCTTACACTAGCCGAGTCACTCTATTATGAGAACATGTGCTGGACACACTTCCATGACCTAGAACACCTTCTAATTGTAGTTGAAAATTGTGTCGCAAAGACTTACGGTTTAACTATTGCATTTGGAGAGTAGTGTCATTTTGTTGTCTTTTTAATTTATAGATGTTGTTTTTGGGTATTGTGCATTTCCTTGCTATGAGTTTGATGTTGTATGTGTGTCTAATCATGTTTGGGACCTATTTGTATGATCTTTCTCTCTCTCTCCCTTGTTCCACTAACCTCACACTTAGTCAATTTTCATATTCTTTCTTGTCTTCCAATATTGCACAAAATTTGAACATGCTTACCCATGAGCTCAATTCATGAGTGCATTGTGCACTCCCAATACCTATACATCAATCTCTTGTAGCTTACACCTATGCCCTACCAATCACAAAGCCTCCTTCCCTCATGAACACATTGTGCATCCTTAAGGCATATTCCCTAACCCCTATCTCCTAAACCTATGCTCAACATGAAACCAACCCTCTTCATGAGCGACATATTATGCATCTCTAAGACACAGTCATCATCCCCCTTCCTGCGGGACCAACACTCTCTGCCCTAACTTGCCTCCCTCTCTCTTGCCCTGGTGCAGTGCACACTCCCAGTGCTCATACTTTCACCTCTCACCTCCTAAACCTACTCCCCATGCTCAATAATACCTCTCCCTCAGTCCTAGTGCACTATCCCATCACATCTAACATCATGCATAAGTAAACAAAGGTAAAATTGGTGATTTTTGGATTCATATTTTCTTGTCATGAGTGAACTCCATTTGCAGATAATATCATCTTAACATGGAAAATAATATTTAATAGGTCATTGAGAATGAGTTTCAAAAAGAGACTTGTGGAGATGAGACATAAATATGCTATCATGTAAGAGTGAAGGAATCTTCAACTACGACAAATATATGGCAACTCATGATGACCTAAAATTCAATACTTACCCAAACCCTTTCAAGGGTAAATATGAAGCACATTTCTAACCTATAATGAATATTTTAATACATAGTAGCAAAGAGAAGAACTTGGTATCGACACATTACAATGAAGTCTCATGTCATAGTCGCCAAATCGTAGCTTCTCAAAGTGTGAACACAAGAGTTATTTTTTCCCATGCATTTTGTCACAATTTGTGGAATGTAATTTCAAAAAATAGAAAATTGAAAATGTGTGGAAGCCCAAGGGTTACACATGGAATGTGAAAAGTCACCAAGAATTCCAAAGGTCATGAAGGAGCTCAAAATACATATGGGAGATCAAGAGTCATTAGGGAGGTCAAGAGTCACATGGGAGGTGAAGAGTCACCCCATTCGTTATAAATAGGCCCTCATGCCTTAAGTAAATGAATTTTAGCCTTGGATTCTCAAGCTTAGCATATGAGAGAAGATAATTTTTTTGAGGAGCAGGTGATGACTTCATGTTCCACTATTGGGACTAGTGATGCATCATTGTAATTATGTATCTTGACACTTTCACATAATGTTTTTAATCTCTCAAAGTTGATACACGTTCATGCATGTATCGTGGATGTTGTAAAATATTATTTTAATGTTTAAGATGTATGTTTTTTTCATATTTACTAAGGCCAATGAACTATTTTTTTATATTTAGTATTAATCTTGTTGAATGGTGCATCCTTACTTGCTTTCATGATCATTTTTACTTTGCGAACTATTTTGCAAGTTAATTAATAATTATTTCTATGTATGTTTGTGTCTTTATTAGGATGGTACTATTAATTTTCTTCTAAAGGCTCACTCTATCTTTTCCATCTGTAGGAGTGCCTTATATACATTGAAATTATATGCTTCATAGGGCTAACTTACTTTCTTATCTCAAAGTATATGTGTGCTCTCTTATGTGTTAACTGCAGTCAAGGAAAAAATTCTAAGAATAAATAGAAACCATGCCTTTTTTCAAAATGGGCCTATTATCCCAATGGTATGAGGTCTAATTGGGACTTCATACTAAGGATACCCCTACTTTGGTGGTATCCAACACCGTCAATACCATGACATTGTTGTCTTCTTCTTATCAAGATCTTTCTGATGATATAAATTTTATCTTAATCCAAATCCTAGATTGAAATTTATGATCTCTTGAAGTTTAACTAATCAATTAAGGCCACATCAAAATTGAACTACCATGTGCTCTCCATATGACTTCTTTCTAGTCCATGTGGCACTACCACATCATTATCACACAAGGTCCATGTCATCATAATATTGCCACGTGGCGTCCATGTGGAATCCATGTACCACTACGACATCAGCATAAATTGAGTCCACATCATTGTGGGTCCCTATGTGGCATGTACTTGGCTATTGTCAAGACCCCAAGGCACTTTCCATGTCAACTCGAGCGCAAGGCCCCACCAAGCATCCTTGTGTTTTGTGGAGTTTTCCTTATTATAAGAATTTTGGGTCAATTCTCAATTATGGTGGCTCCATAAGACCAAGTCACATTGAACTGATGCAAGCCTCTATCATCCCCTTTTCATGCATTCATGAATAGGTTTTAAGACTGAGTGGTGGGTAGAAATCATTAGTTTGGTATAATTTTGGAACCGTAGTTGGATCGGTCCCCTCTTCACCAACACACTCAACATAACTGAAATTTCCAATAGCAAGTGACGAGTGGTGGGCAGCGGTAAGTTCACGTGGCCTCCATGTCATCTTGAAAATTCATCATAAAGGAACCAACCTCCACATCCATTTCATTCCACCCAATATTTTCATAGTCATGTAATTCAACATTAAACAAAGGGGAAGGGAGCAATAGGCAATAAGAAGCAGAAAGGTTCCACAATGGAACCATGGTTGGGTCAACCAACCTCATAAATGTGCTTGTCAACAAGGCTACATTCAAACTCTTGGAGATGGGTAGTCAGCAGTGGATGGTAGTAATATTCCACGTGGCCACTGCCACACAGACTTGGAGTGGGGCCCACATGGTCCTTCCCTTCATTTTGTTTCCACACTTTGCCATAATATCCAATTCATGCTCAATATGGTATTCAACGTTGTGCTAGTATTCACCACCCCTAGAGATCGAACCCTCACACAATATATTTGTTGTAGGACGTATAAATGATATCCATCCCACTCCAAATCCAACTGCTCACAAACGTTTATGCCTTCATCCACATCTGTATCTTGGATGCAACCAACCTTAACATAATCCAACCATTCGATCTCACACCTCATATTTACCCCTTTCCACACTCAACTTCTTGTTGTGGTCTTGACCTCGTTGATCCCCAGACTATTGGATGTGATCATTTATAAGGGAATAATTCTGTCTACAGTGGTCTGACCTCCACATGGTGGATATGCCCCATGCAACCCCTAGATACCTAGATCACTAAATTTCATGCAAAGGCACTACGGAAAGAAAAATAGAGAGATAAAGGAATTTACAAGGATTTTTTCATTTATATGGTTAACCAAGAGGCTATAGACCATGTTAAAAAAATAAATCTCACGTTGGCATAATTGATTACAATTCTAAATTATAGTAACATGACTCCACATAATCTTCACATCATTCATAGACTAAATAACTAGTAGCTCCAACTAGATGCTCAACCTACCCATAGCATATAAAATAACTCATAACAAATAAAATCACTTGTAATCATAGTTATGATAGTGATCTTCCAAAATTATTAAACATAGTAGATAACGAAGGACTTATAAGAAGACAATAAGTTAATCCTGGGTGATTTTCAGGCCACCAACCTTAAGCATATCATGCAACCTAGAATTCATTAAGATGGAAATGATGAGAAAACTCAAAAATTCACTAGCACTGTGGACAAATAAGAGATTTTGTCAACTATGAATAGATAGTGAATTAAAAATTCTTTCATGAATGATACATGACCATACATAAATAAATAACATAACAAATATTATCATAATCCATAATCCAACCTTGCATAAACCATTATACATATATGAGTGTGTTATATTAGCTGGAAACTAAAGGAGGGACTTCAACTCTCTGCATAATGATAGGCCAACTATACTACAATATTTCTTGCAACTAACCACCCCCAAGCCACATCCAATTTCGAATGGGATGCTTGCTCAAGAGAATCACATCAAAAGCTATGTCATGTACTTAGGAGGTGAAGTCCACTATTCATTGGACTTATCTACTACCCTCTGATAGTATGTGTCATGGTGACTCCCCCACTCTTCTGAGCTTAATCATAGGGCTCAATCCAAGGTTTAGCTCAATTTAGTATTTTAGTTTGGCTCCCCAAGCTCAAACGCTCCTATATGGCCATTTTCCTTTGTTATAGATTCATGAGAGAGTGTCTCCATCCATCCTTCAACACATAATTCTTTTTTTTCTTTGAGTCCTTCCATATTTTATGGTACTACAGAGCTTCCAAATAGTGATTCCTTCTTTCATGTCACTGAACTAGAAAAACGTGTGTGTTTTCCTCCCATCCAATCATGTCTTTTCCAACTGTCAAGTGTTGGTTCGATATGTTATGCCACCTTCTCCCTCTTTGAGGTGAGGGTGTCATGTCAACTTCTCCACTCTATTTTATCGAGGCTTCTATTATCTCTGTCTTGATTCACTATGAGGAACCATCATTCACCCATGTTTCCCACTCTGGAACCTTTAATTCTTGGAAGTTCAAGTTGGTAGTTGGTCAAGGAAATGTCAAAGAGATTAAATGTTGTTGGTATGGCTCTACCCAATAGGAAATAAATAAGAATCCAACATGCATGCAAAAATTGTTTCATAGGAAAACAATAGGCATACCACAAGCAACCAACGGGCTCGCAATAGGAAATTCCATCAAAACTTTGGATTAGTGTATCCCTCCATTCAAGGAAACCAATTAAAATTCACATTTATTTATGTTTACAATGTTGGGAATTAGGAATTATTTATAGGGGTGAATCGTTAATTTATAATTTTCACTTTTCATTTAAGAATCCATACTATCAATTGTAAATAACCAACAATAAACAAGACAACAACATTCACATAACACTTGTACACAATGATTTTAACATGGAAACCCTTTCGGGAGAAAAACCACAAAATCTTGTTTGTATTATCATGTAACCCAATAGCACCCACTTTTATTACATCAATGTTTGTGATCACCCACTCACAGGAGGCCCCAACTTCCTCATATCAGTAAGCACCCACTTGCTAGAGTCACAAACCTATGATTTGTGCAAAAACCCACCAATTATCTCTACGACTCAAAAATATGTAACGTTGGCTTTCCACATCCTACAGTCTCCTCTACTTCAACATGCTCTCTTAGCTTATGCTAATAATCAATTAATTTCTTTTACTCGGTTGCATAGCACCTCTCAACTATTCGCAATCAAGTTTGCTTCTTCTTTCACTTAGCATGTAGTTAACTCTCACTCTACATCAGCAACACACACAACAACAAAAACTCTACACTCTCCACTCATGGATTCTCTCAACTGCATCAGCTACAACAATTTTTATCCACTCAGAGAGAAACTCCACCAATCTTCACATGGATCAATATGGAGTTTCAATATGCTTACAGGGTTCAAGTATGGTCTCCATTACCAACTTGTATAGCTTGAGGAGTGTCTCCATTAATTCCTTCATGGCTCATTATGGAGCTTTAGTACGTTGACAAGGCTCAAGTATGGTCTCTATTACTAGCCTATATAGCTTGAAGAGCATCCCAATTAATTCCTTCATTGTTCAACATGATTATTCTCTTAATTCCCACAATCTAATTCACAGACTCTCTCTTTTTTTTCCTATAATAAATTCATTGAAATATCTCAGTAAATCTTGGTCCTCTCATCTCTATTTTTAATGTTCTACACAAAAACCATCATAAACATATTATCTATTTAGAATGCCAAATTTAAATAGTGTTTCATCCTTATACTCTTAGCCCCTTGGCACATATGACTTAGTGCTGAAACCATGGGCTAACCACAGGAGGCGCTTTACTCCACCATAAGTCTAGAGCCCCATGCCCCAATGTTTTCTCATGTCTGTTCATTGCATGGGAAAGGGCTATGAATTTCCCCTTATCACGCTATGTGCCCATCGCTTGTCCCTTTGTAAGTCAAAGTGATCCAGGGCATGAATTTTCCATCCGAAGACAACGTTGGTATTTTTTTTTCTCTTGATTCCTATGAATCACGGGAGACTCCAAGATTTAAACCTATGAGAACCTTAGACTCACTACAATGGGCTATGAATTTCGATATCTATTTACTGTAATATTTCCATCTCCTGGGATATGTTTACTATGGGTTTGTGTCATTTCAACACAGTGAATTTTTACCCAAAAACATTGAAACTCCATAGCACGTGAAAAGGATAACAAACACACCCCCTGTAATAGATCTAGAGGATTTTTCCACATCATCTTCCACCTCACATGTTTATGTAATTACTTCCTCATGGAATCCTATGAGTGGTGCCATGTGTCATAAAATTCATCCCACTTGCCCACCCAAAAATGTCAAAAGCTTTCCACATGTCACCTATCCAGAGCACCACACCACTGCCAACTAGTTGCGACGTCACTGGCTAGCTCATCATAATCATCCAATAGGAGAGTTCAATATGTCATGTTTTCTAGATCGTTAAATACGATGAATAAGCTCGAGGATTTTCACTACAACCCTTTTTCAACGAGAAACAACCCTAGGCAATAAATTTCACGTTATATGCCACTGGAAAATATTTTGTTTCCTAGAGTCCAACTATCACTGTGTGCCATAATTTTGTGCCTTTTCCTATACCTTTATGGCATGTTATCAAATTCGGTGGTAGTTAACAAGAGAAATCTTGTCTCTCGACTTTCATCAGGGGCACCCAAAACATCACATAAACCTTCCCCATGCTTGGTGAGGTGCAATGACGTAGCCTCCAATGGCACCATGAACTCCAAGAACCCTGTCAAACTTCAACGATGAATAAATTTTGATTCCTTATGATATTTTAAAAAATCCAAATACTATTGGAAAGGTCTCTCCGAGTGATATAAAAATATGCACATTATAGGGTAGCTAAATTGATCTTCTACACAAAAAATTCCTTCAAAGATCGACAATTGAACCATACATCCACCATTCATAGTCATAATGTTTACGAGGATTTATAACTTATCCTGCTACTATTATGGTTATGAACTAAATACCTTAACTTCCATTAAAATCCCTCTAACCTTGAAATTGCCTGACATCAATAACAACCATAAAAATCCCTTTGACCTTGACACTGCTTGACATAAATGACTATGATTTTGACATCATTAATTAGATGACATCAATGAAAACATTTTTACCAACATACAATGTCATGTCTCTACCAGCCATGGCCTCCATGTTGGCGTTATACAATCACAATTTTAACATTAAAAAAATAGGGGTGAAGTGGGGGATGTTACATAGATGGGATAGCTAGCATTACACATTGAATACCATCCTTACCATTTAATAACCATGATGGACCCTTGTCATCACCTCCATTTTAAAGAACATTGGTTTAATCTTTCCTTCAATGAGGTGTGTGCCATAATGAAGAGCTACAGGCGAATAATAGACATCTACAGTGTCCTTACAAGTTGCTACAAGATTGTTATAGATAGATACACGAATATAGTAGGGTTTACCACAATACCGCGTACAATATTATAATATTTCCCTTCATAGGCAATGAAACCCTCTGCATGTCCTGAAAGGATGGTGCCAAAAATATATTGAATTTCCTATCAGTCATGTTCCCAAAATAATTATATAGTTTGCATAACAATATGGTTCGAACTTGGTATTTTCTCTTAGTTATATTTGATAAATAGTGAGTAAAGGATATTTAATATTTATTTTATGTTTAATGCCAATTTTTTGAAGATATATGGTTGAGATACCCATTGATCAAAATTGTTTTTCCACACATTGAAGTCTTGTCCATTAAAACAACATAGAGATGTTGTAACAAGAGACCATGTTTCTTGTAGAAGCATAAAAACACCATTCTCTCTCAGAATTGTTACAACCAAAAAGAAACAAAGCATTTGATGAAGTTCAACTGAGCTTCTAGGAGTTATAAGAAGAACAATATTTGAGTGTGGTTTAAAAATTAGCCTCCAAAACTTGATTGTGGAAACCTTGTAAGAGGACAGTTTTATTTCTTCTCTCCCTACTTAATGAGGGGTATTTTTAATAGAAGGGAACCCACTAACACCAACAGGATTCATGAGAACCCTAGATTTGTTTCCATATTTGAAATTTTTCATTATTTGGGGTTCTTTGAAAAGCTTGGAGACTTTGGTGATAAAGTGGCAATGGAATTTTCCATGAATTTGTAGAACCCTGAGGGGCATGAGTTTGTCACTGTAGTCAAGGAGCTAGATATTTACTTCAATGAAGACTTTGTAAGTATAATTACAATCCTTCCCAATGGAATTTAGTTGAATGAGGAAGAGAGTCATGAGGCCATCATTGCTAAGAAGGGGTTTTCCTACAATATGAGAAGCTTGATGAGGACAAACATGGAGTAAGGAGGGAAAGATTGCCTAAACACTGGGGTGATGTCACCTACCATATCATCAAGTACATCTCTTGTGAGGGTAGGTTGATCATATTATATGCTTACCAAATTATGATACTATATTAGTTGAGATTCCAAGCCCACCTCCCAACCTATGATTTACTGAGAATCCCATTCTTTCTCCTATAATATCTAAAGGAGATGAGCACTAAAGTGAGGGAGGAAAGCATTGGAAGGCTTAAAACATCCCATTTATTGGAACAATTTTATGGACATATATAGATAATGCTTTCTAGAAGAACAAGAACTAATCATGCCTAAAAGGATGGTGGTTAAAAAGACGAAGGGCAAGGTAGTAGCCAATTCCTCAAAAAAAAAGAACAAATCTACCTTGGGGGAAGAACAAAAGGAGATAGAATCCACCTTGGTAGGATTGAGTACCCCTACCAAACTCAAATTAACCAATCCTATACAACCAACTGTATATGGAGGAAGAAAAATAACTATAACTAGATCTAGTGGAAAGCTCTGAACCTCCCTCTTCCACTCCCATTACAATTGAGGAAACACCTAGCTCCAAAGAGAAAGGTGTTGGGCATGGAATCCCCCCCAAGGCATGTTTTGGGGCTCAAAGCCCAAGTTTTGACATGATATTATTGTAAAGACTGCAAATTGCGGGCGTGGAGCGCGAAATGTATGATAGAGTCACAGGGTTGTCTGCCCTAGTTTTGTAATGTAATGTCGATCTACCCATGGTCCGTGAACAATGGGATTGTATAAATAGAGCAAGGATCTAAGTGTAAGAGAGAGAGAAGAAAGAGTCTGAGTGACTAAGTGTGTCTTTGGGTCATAGAGTAGGAGAAGGCTCTGCAACTGAGTGCACAGAGGCCTAGTAGTCCACAACTGAGTGTGTAGACCCTTGCAACTGAGTGCACAGGGCAGAGTCGAGTCTGTAACCAAAGAAGGGATTAATAAAGAGATGTTTGATATCAATTGTGTGTTGTTCTTGGATTAATGCATGCTTGATATCAATTGCAAGTATATTGTTTATTTACTGCGTGCACCTGTATGAATGATTTATGTTGTTAAGTATAACTTAAAGCATGCAAGTAGGCTAAAATAATCAACCAACATTGGAACTCTAGTGAGGACTAGGGTAATAATAGCATTCGGCCCCTAAATAGGGCTGCGTGAAGGTAGCATCTCATGCTGTGAGGTATGGGAAAGTGCACATAGCGACGTGCGCGTAGGGTCAAACCGCAGACCACTTGAACTCATTAGACATCTCTAGGGTGCAGAAACCTTGTTCTAGCACCCTCCCATACTACTTCAGGTGAGCCCTCAATCTTCACTCCGCGGACTATTGCCAAAAAGGCCAGTAGTACTGGGATTTGTTTGGCTAACTTAACTCTAAACTTGGGTTAGGCCCCAATAAGACAACAAATGGTTCTATTACCAGGATCAGGATTTGTATAAGAGATGTCTAATGTCATGTCACTCGAATCCGATAAAGAAAGAAATTGAAGAGTGGTTGGACAAGAAAATTCATGAGTTCGCGGCACAAGAAAACAGGAATCAACGAGTATCAAAGGAAGAGTGGTTAGAGCACTACTTATATACGGAAATCCACAAAATTTTCTTTACATCCTTCCCCTCTGAGTTGTACGAGTGGATCATGAAGCTAGTAGACAGTTAGGGAAGGTGTACGCTCAACAAACCTATTGTGTGGACTTCAGAGTTGGTGCGCAGACTGGAATCATCAAAAGATAAGATCGCATGTGTTGTGGACCATTGGCTCGATCGAATTATAGGAGGGTTTGTCATTGAGTTTTCGGTAGATACTTCAGTTAGCTACAGTGAGGTGGAACAACACTTTCTCAAAGGACTGCGAGGTAAGTACGTTAAATCCTTGAACACTTGGATTAAGATGCTATTGTGTGAAAAGCGGGTTATGCGAATAAATTGATGTTTAGGGCTATGCAAAGTGGGAGGATCTACAGAAATGAAGGTAGCGAAGAATTAGAGACTAGTTCCTTGATTTCACCTCCATGGGAGGGCGAGGAGGAGCTCGTGAAAGTTTCACCAAGAAGTGCGATCAGTCTGATAAGACAACGAATTCCGTGCATACCACCCCCACCTACACCACCACCAGTTTCATCATCTTCACCCTCATCTTCACCCACACCACCTACGCCACCACCACAGTTCAATATGGAAAGTGGAATAAAATTACTGGTGTTCAAAGGAGTAGGGAATGAAGATCTGTACCAATTTTGGTTCGTGGTAAAGTTTGTATGGGAAGCACAAGGAGTTACGGATGACGATATAAAGAAGGTAACACTGGCCAGCGCCTTGCACGATTGCGCACTAATGTGGTACATTAAGCATTCCAATGATAATCCAAATGCAAGGATCGCGAATATCCAAGCTATGATAAACAGGGAATTTAGAAGGCCAAAATCAGAGACACAGTCTATTATCGAATTTAAGGAAATCATGATGCTTCCAGGTGAGACCCCCTGGGAGCTAGATCAGAGATTGAAGGGTATGATTTGGGAAGTCAACATGACCTTGATGGATGGGAAACACTGCGCATGGTTTGTAGCATCGCTAACGCCACATCGAAGGAACGCATTGTCACAACAGAAGCTGTCAACTCAGGCCGAGGCCTTGGAGATCGCAATGAGACTACACGAGACCCTAATACAAGATCCTAACCTGGGAGTATAACAGATCCACATGCAATTGAAAAACCTATGTCTTGAAATGCAGAGTTTGAAACAAGACAGGACAACTCGCCTATAAGCGCGCGAGGAGGTATGGTGCATAAAGTGCAAAGGCCAGGGACATGACAAGGACCATTGTCCAGTCTTCGCGAAATGCCTCGTGGGAGGAGCGCTAATTCCATTGAGACCAGAGGCACAAGTAGGACCGAGCACAGCACCTGCATTATGGCATGTGATTTGTCAGATAGGAGGGAAGCAAGCTACAGATAATTGCCATCTATTACAGAAGTATACGCAAACGTCCCAGCAGTTGTTCTGTAATTTCTACAGGTTAGTAGGCAACAACGAGCGTACCTGTAGAAGTGATGAATTGATGATCGATCAGACTCCTACTTACAAAGTTCATGTTGAAAATAGCAACAAGAAATGCTAAAAATAGAAGTGCTAAAAATAGCACTGCTATAAATAGCAGTTTGGGTACCAGTGCTGGATTGAGCAATAAGGAATGAAAAATGGAAGTGCTAGAAAAATAAATTCTATTTTTAGTAGTTCAAAATGGATTCCAAATTTAGTCAGTCCCTAGACTAAAATAGGAAGTAAAATTCAAATTTGAACTTAACAGCTGTTTGAAAATAAATTAATTAATTCACCATGAGTTAATTAGTTGTGAAAAATCAAACATGAAGTCTATGTGAGGACATGCAATAGTTTATCCATTAATTGAGGAATTTATCCATTAGTTAAAGAGATAAGGATGAGTTATAATTTGAGTTGTAATTAGTTGGCTCAGTTAACTGATTCAAGTCTAGTTAGATTGATTTAAATAGTTTGTTTAAATTAATGTGAGTTCAGTTAGTTAATGCATGCTTGCATATAACTGCTGCACTTTAGATAACTGAATATTCTCTCATGAATAACTCATGCATGTCAGTTCAGACACAGACCTAGTTGAGCTCAGAGGAGGGATAGTGTACTATCAGTTAGATGGATTTTTCCTATAAAGGAAACTCATCCATGGAGAAGGATTTATCTCCTTTAGGATTGCGCAATTAGATCAGAGGTTAGTGAGTGTGTGAAGAGGCCAATTCACACAAGTGGCTGCATTGGACCCCAACGAAAATTGTGCAAAGAATTAGGAGGCTTGGAGGGTAGAGGAGAAGGTTTGAGAGAGGCCTTTGACTATATATGAGTAGCAGAGGGATTGCAGAGAGAACATGATAGCTTGTGAGCTGATTCTTTTTGTAATCCGGACTATATTTCCACTTGTATGATAATACAGTGTTGGGGTTTTAGGTTGAGGATTTCCCCAGGTTATTTCTTCTATGTTATGTGTGATTGCTTCTCATTCTTAGTTATATGTGTTCTCATTGATCGTGTTCAAATTGATAAGCTTCCGCAAAGTGTTGTATAAGTAGATCTTGTATTGTGTTTTAGTATATTGCATAATCTGTTGATCTACAGTGGGAATTTCTACATGGTATCGGAGCAAAGATGATCAAGGAAGAACAATATACAAGAAGGGAGAAGTTTGAAGTTTGTGATTCCTGAATATAGAAATTGAGTTCTTATCACATCTTTGTTTCACCTATGGCGTTCAATGGTTTAAGACTCGAATATGCCCTTGATGGCAGTTCAAATTATATAGCTTGGAAGGATCGCATGGAAGTAGTACTAAAGGATAACGGTCTAAAGGACTTCGATGATCAAGAAGTCCCCAGGCCGACTAGTGCTGCTGAATTGGCTGAATGGAAGAAATGTGTGGCTAGAGCAAGGAGAATCCTTCTAGAGGGAGTTCGAGATCACATAGTCTCGAGTCTCCATGGGAATGAGACATTGTTTTCGATGTGGGAAATATTGAAAGATCTATAATAGAATAGCAGCGATCAGAGGAAGCTAGCACTAAAAGACAAGCTTTGGAAGATCAAGTGTGAAAAGGGCGACATGATCTTTGCGTATCTGAACAAGCTCACCACATGCAAGGATGAGCATGGAAGTGTAGGGATCATGACAGCTGATGATGAAATTGTGAGTCTTGCACTCCTCGGTCTCCCTAAGAGCTGGCATACCTACCAGGACTCTGTTAATGGAAGAGAGAAATTGCCAGATTGGGAATGACTTTGGTCAGGTTTGATGCAAGAGGAGATAAGAAGAAGCACCAAAGATGATTCTTCATCCATGGAGGATGAAGAAAATTGTGCCTTAGTGAGTAAGGCGAAGAAGGGGAAGGAGAAGGATTCTCTTTCCCAATCCAGTTCTTCCCATGGTGGGAAGAAGTTTGACAAATCGAAAGTGTGATGCTTTCGTTGTCAAGAGGTGGGCCATTTTGCTTCAAATTTTCCACTGAGGAAATCCAAGAAGGGATCCGTGGAAGGATTAGAAGGTGAGGCACTGGCCTCACAATTTGAGTTGGATTTCACACTATTCGTATGCATGGTTTCATCCATGGTGGGAAGCGGTTGGTTTCTTAATAGTGGAGCTTCTTTCCACATGACCTGTGACAAGAGTATAGTCTCTTAGGTGTAAGCACGGTTGTTTTCAGAGGGAGCATGGAGCTCGCATTACCTTGACCGATGTCAAGTATGTACTAGGACTGAAGAGAAATTTGGTGTCGATCGTGATGCTGGAAGACAGAGGCTATGATGTAGTCTTTAGTAAGGGAAATATTTTCCTTCAACATATCACCACTAGACAGGTGAAGAAGATTGGTTCACGTGTCAACAACCTGTATGCTCTTGAGGTTAAAGATGCATGCAAATCCTTGAGGAGCAAGGCAACTGATGGAGACTTGGTGGTTGAGAGGTAGAGTACATTACCTCTCAACATGTAGCACCAGAAGAGATCTCAGATGATTGTGGAGGAGCCACGATTGGTGAAGACGCTTCAGGAGGTTGTGGAGCATCCACAACTAGAGAAGTTGAGAGGAGCTCGAGTAGAGACATCTACTCATGCAGACACCTCTAGTAGGGGGAAATTTCAAGCCAAGTGGGCAGAGGGATCACATGCATCCATACCTCCAGGTAGGAGGTGGGGCGATGTGGAGTGATAGTCCCAAGAAGGCTGGAATAGGGGTAGGATCCTTGAGGTACCCAACCTCTTTAATTTGACTTTGCTATGGGAGCCCCGATGAGGAGTAGCAAGACTGACTGAGTGGGTAGAGATAGATGCAGATGGAGTGGCAGAGAGAGATATAGTGTAGGAATCCCAGGAATGTGTAGAGCTAGCAAGCTGCAACAATGCAAGAGGCACAAGAGTGTTGCACCAGTGCAGGATGGCATAGAGAGGTGTGCAATGGTCCAAGATGCATGAAGTTTTGCAGCAGCTTAGAGGTCAGAGAGGGAGCACTTGTCAACAGTAGGTAGAGCTTCAACATCAGATTATTTTTCTAGCCCAACAGAGAGGTCAGTGGGGAGTTTTTTTGTTTCTAGAGTTGTTGGAGCAACCACACTTGGTAGAAGTGTTGCAAGCAGAACATTCCAAAGGTACAGGATCGAGTTCGAGTTGAATTCCTTTCTTGTTGAGAGTGAGTGTTGAAAATAGCAACAAGAAATGCTGAAAATAGAAGTGCTAAAAATAGCACTGCTATAAATAGCAGTTTGGGTGCCAGTGCTAGATTAAGAAACAGGGAATGAAAAATGGAGGTGCTAAAAATAACATTCTATTTTTATCAGTTCAGGATGGATTCCAATTTTAGTCAGTCCCTAGACTAAAATAGGAAGTAAAATTCGAATTTGAACTTAACAACTGTTTGAAAATAAATTAATTAATTCACCATGAGTTAATTAGTTGTGAAAAATCAAACATGAAGTCTATGTGAGGACATGCAACAGTTTATCCATTAATTGAGGAATTTATCCATCAGTTAAAGAGATAAGGATGAGTTCTGATTTGAGTGGTAATTAGTTGGCTCAGTTAACTGAGTCAAGTCCAGTTAGATTGATTTAAACAGTTTGTTTAAATTAATGTGGGTTCAGTTAGTTAATGCATGCTTGCATATAACTGTTACACTTCAGATAACTAAATATTTTCTCAGGAATAACTCATGCATGTTAGTTCAGACAGAGACCCAGTTGAGATCAGAGGAGGGACAATGTACTATCAGTTGGCTGGATTTTTCCTATAAAGGAAAATCATCCATGGAGAAGGATTTCTCTCCTTCAGGATTGCGCAGTTAGATTGGAGGTTAGTGAGTGTGTGAAGAGGCCAATTCACACAAGTGGCTGCACTAAACCCCAAGCAAAATTGCACAAAGAAATAGGAGGCTTGGAGGGTAGAGGAGAAGGTTTAAGGGAGGCCTTTGACTGTCTATGAGCAGCAAAGGGATTACAGAGAGAACATGATAGCTTGTGAGTTGATTCTTTTTGTAATAGGTACTATATTTCCACTTGTATGATAATATAGGGTTGGGGTTTTAGGCTAAGGCTTTCCTCAGGTTATTTCTTCTGTGTTATGTGTGATTACTTCTCATTCTCAGTTATATGTGTTCTCATTGATCGTGCTCAAATTTATTAAGCTTCTGTAAAGTGTTGTAGAATTAGATCTTGTATTTCGTTTTAGTATATTGCATAATTTGTTTATCTATAGTGGGAATTTCTATAGTTCAAACTGAAACGCGAGCCCTTAATCAAAATGTAGGTATGGCACACACCATATTTTAGGGCACGGATGAGGTTGAGGTGGAATGGGACCAGGAAGGGGTTGCAGACAACTGATTTGTTACAATTGCAAAGGGCCAAGGCATTATGCCCACGATTGTACAAATCCGACGAGAACATCATGTTTATATTATACCTAGTTTGATCATGAGATGGAGGACTGCCCCACACTGATAGTGAGGTTGCACGATAAAGGAACACTCCAACCTCCCCTGACTCAGAACCTGCAAATGATGAGGTTTGAGCCATGCAAAGAAAACCCAAATGTAAATACCGTGCTCTGAAGTGGTATTACGACAAGAGATGACAAAGATAAGTAGCCCAAAGAGAGTGCCTGGATTCACAAGGCTCCAATAAAGGAACCAAAATTTGATTTGGGGCACACTAAGGAGACATTCATGGAAGCTAAGAAGAGCTTCATGGAGGCCTCCACTTCAGGTAGTAAAGAAAAACCAGAACCAGAAATGAACCCATCAATGCTCACTACCTTTCTGGAGACATGCATGAAGCTGCTGCGCGATAGCAAAGCGGTGAAGGGGCTGCAAGAACTCACCACTAGATGTGCTAAACAAGGATAACTGCGTGTATTCCAGAAGCTTGGGAAGCACACAACGCGAACAAGAAGGGAGATGAGATTGACTGCATAAATCGGGGAATATGAAATGGATCAAGTGATTTTGGATATAAGATCGAACGCGAATGTCCTACCAAAGCAGACATGGGAGCACATGGGCAGGCCCACGTTGCAATGGTCTCCTATTCAATTTTGAATGGCGAACCAGCAAAAGATCCTACCGATGGGAAGATTGCAAGGAATAACAGTGGATATCAAAGGTGCAAGCGCGCTTGCAGATTTCGAAGTGATAGAGATTGTTGATGACAACAATCCCTATCCCGCGCTACAAGGAATAGATTGGGCCACTGACATGAATGGCATGATAAATATAAAGAAGCGCAAGACAATTTTCGAGAAAAATTCACTACGCATAGTGGTACCTTTATACCCTCCGAGAGGATCGCGCTACACAGAGTCGGTGCATGACTGTGACAACGAAGATGATCTAGATTGTATCTACAAGATAACCATGTGGGAGTAGGATTGGGTGAATCCAACAGAGGATTGCAGGATTTCGTGGGAGCGTGAAAGCTCCTACACCTCAAATTCGGACGAGGAGATAGAATGATGGTAGAACCGGTTACACGAGGTAACCATGCTTAACTGCAAGATGATCACAAGGTTGTTGCACTATGTAGCAACAGAAGCAAGAGATTTGCCTATGTATGATGGGTTGAATGAGGTGGATGATTTCCTAAAGAAATTTGAAAAAAAAGAACCAGAACAGCATTGTTTCGACACTCTAAAATGGGCACTATGCGCTACGCCCACAAGATGGTGGGGTACGCATCAAAGAAGTTTGGAGAATTGGCGCAATTGCAGTAGAATGATGCACATACAGTTTGGAAAGTCTCAGATGTGGATGAAATCTAGGTATGACGGATGAAACAGCCTGCGTACCCACCTCTCCAGATGGGTACAAGCATATGGTACGCAACCTGCATGAACGCACACCGTCGTCATGATAGGAAATAGGACCAACAAGTAGGAGCGGGCAAGATGATGGCGTGAACGATGAAGTATGATAAGACCAAGCGCACCAATGATTATCCACGTGGAAACCTTTGACAAAGTGTGCAAAGTACTAAATGCAGTCCACCATGTGAGACACACTGACTAGGACCTGTGCATACCAACAATTCTATGCGCTTATAGGACCATGTGCAAAACCCTGACCGCATGGGCACTTCCAACACTAAAGTATGAAGCAGATGTTGTAATCCCTATGGAGAATGCAAAGCCTAGTCTATGCATGTTAGCACCTGTAGATACGACAATTCGTGAAACCCAGAAAGGAGGGATCACATAGCCGCAAGAAATAGAACACATGGGACTTGAGGAAGAAATCCAATAAGGAAACCTTAGACTTTGCGAACTTGAAAAAGAAAGCGTACGGTTAAGAGAGAAAAGCGCTTTGATGGACATGGAGGTCAAGAAGCTGGAGGACGAGATAAAGGAAGAGTTTCTTGCCGAAAACACTAGGATGGTAAGGCAAGGTGTGTACGATCATACTGGCAAGTTTGAGAACTATCTTCGTGCATTGGTTAGTCTGATGCCTTGGCTTGGACTACATATCGCCAAGCATAGTGACCAGGGTAGCGCATTGCAAATGGTGAAGTGCACAATGCCGACCACAGCAATAGAAGGTGGGGATTCTCCAAGAACCCTGATGGAGGATAGGATGGAGCTCTACACGGGTGGTGAGACCACTTGACTAGACAAGGGAAGGACAGTATTAGCGCTCCAGGAAGTTGGAAGGAAGTGCGGGACTATAAACTATTATGCCCACGAGCTGCATGATATTGGAGATGTGCGCAGAAGCAGAGAGTCACAAGGTCCGCGACCACACACGAGGGTTTGCATTGCCATACGAGTTTTCCAAAAAGTGACCATTGAAGTCACTATTCATGATGGGATGCTCGACTTGAGGCCAAATGGAGTGGGCAGCAGGCATTTAATATGCGATTTATGGGTAAGATTTGGGAAACTCTGCCACCAAGAAAGCATTAATGAACCGAAATTGGGGGGAGCAGTCGAATTCGAATTTAAAAAGCATTATAAAACACAAAGGGCAGCCCAGCAAACACTTGGTCATTTGAGAATTGAGCGATTGAGCAGAGCCCTGAGCATTGTGAGCCGAGCATTGATTGAGCCCCTAAATTCGCGAGTGACAAATTACAGCCCAGATACAATGACAACAACTAAGGATGGTTTGGGAATAGAAGAGGTAACCATCAGCGAGGCCGCGCAGGCCCTAACTATGGAGGATGTTCCAGAAGGTGTCGGGGTTGTGGTAGAGATCCCCAAATCACCACGTATGCCAAGACCCAAGAAGGATAAACAAGCAATGGCTCCCGTACGCGTGTCCTTGAGAAACTTGCTACGCAACAAACTATCGATGGAAGAAAAATGCAAAAGATATCACTATAGAAACAGATGAGGAAGAAGAAGATTTGCAAGCCCTTATTATCGCAGAGGAAGAAGACGAAGGCATGGAGGTGGATACTCAGCCTAGGCACTCTGTGACTAAACTACCCACCTATGTCCCTCCATGGAAAGGGAAGGCCAAAGTACCCAAAGACCTGGACAAGACCAAGAGTTCGCTCTATACCCCGCTACTCCCAGGTGGCATTACGTTTGAAGGCACACACCTAGGCTACGTGCTGACCATGAAGTTTGAAGATTGGGACTTCACTGACCACGAGAATTTCCCTCACCTTGAGACTAGGAAACTCATGAAGCAGCACACCATGGGGGTAGTAACAACATTTTAGCTACGGAAGTGGTTGCGTGGTGTGGAAAAGGATGAGTTGTTCAACCTACTTTGGGTACCGCATTTCCACCGCCCCCCAATAACCATTTTCATCATCAGGAAGCGACCCTTCTTGGTGCATGATGGATACTTATGGCTATAGGAGCCTATCCCCATCATGACAGACCTGATTCATCACATCTCCCGGCTCCCATACAAAGGAAAGGGCCCCGTGACCATATCAGAAGGAAAGGGCAGTGATTTGGCCCTCGCGGAGGCCATGAAAACGAAGTATAAGTTGGAAAAGAAGAATAGGGGCTACGCCATCTCTAGCATCAAGGAAAAGTTAGTCCACGTAGCTACCCAAATCCTCGCAGGCAAAGTTATGCGAAAGTGCCACGCCGACGAGGTATCGGCGCCAGTGGTCACACTGGCCGAGCAGTGCGCTAAAGGGGTCTAGTTTAACTGGTCTAAATGCCTCTACACAAAATTTTTATAAAATTGTCACGAATCCCAAGAGCAAGGTAAAACCTTCCACTATGCATGGCTGTTGCTATCCATAGTGCTCGTAGTAGGGGAACTGCCGGAGGATAGTCAATTCCCCACAATCGATAGAGATTTACTAGAGGCCACGAAGTATGCTTCGCTCTAGGCCACGAAGGATGCGACAGGGATACGCGACACCAAAATCTTCTGGGTGCTCATGGAGATGACCATCCGAGTGTGGATCAACCGTAATCCATAGTTGTCACCCACGGTGTACAACAGTCTATAGAGTCTTGCAGAATTTAAGACAGACATGCAAAACATCTTTATTAGTGCGCGCAAGGATCTAATGAAGTAGTGGACGAAGCTACCTTTTGTAGCCACTGATGACGCCATTTTCACTGCCTTGGAGGCATGGCCTCTAGAATGGCATGCCCCAGATCTTGCAGAACTCGAGGGGGTGACAACGTAGAAGAAGAAGGATGATGCAAAGCTACACATTGTACAGTTGGTCGAGAAAAGATGGAAGGAAACAACAACAGCTAAGGTACAGGCAGCGTGGGAAGTGGCACAAAAAGCCACTAAGCATAAAAAGGCCGCAGAAGTAGCAACAACACAGGAAGCAACAGCGAAGGTAGGCGAGGGCCAATAAATTCCCTTAGAGGGGTAGGAGGCAGAGGATGCAGAAACAACAAAAGGAAGCATGGACCTAAGGACCGCGTCCACACAGTTGAAGTGCCAACACACGACAGAACGAGCAACATCAAGGAAGAAGATCAAGGCCTCAAAATTGGCCATTGACCTGATCACCCTAACCGAGGGTGATCTACATGACATCGGCGAGACGGTGCACGATGTCACAAATGAGGCCCTTCAGGATTTCATGTAGGAACAAGCACTTGAGGTCCTCACGACTCTGCAAGAGGACCCCAACATCCAGCACCTGTAGACAGAAGCGCAAGAACTCCAACAACAATGCAACAGTGCCCAAATAACTACGCAGACAGTAGTCCTCACCCAGAGGCTTCCAAGGATGCAGCAAACTAAAGCACTTAACGAGCAGGTGGACACGGCGTGACACAAGGAGGTAGATCTTAAAGTTCGCGTCCAGCCTTGGATTGATGAGACCTTCACCATCATGGCAAGCATTAAAGGAAAGCTCACAAACATACATGCGATACACACATTAATGCAGAGAAGAACCCCAGACACATAGGTCTTAAAACGATAGATGCAGCAGATCCAGGAAGCAGCAACTCAGTGTGCTGTTGACCTCAGCACAGTTCGAGAACAGTTGGAGGGACTCCGTGCAAAGATCTTCGCGCCAATAGAGTGACTCGAGGGCGAGTCATGATGTTTGTGTTGGGGGCCTGTTGGGCATGGAATCCCCCCAAGGCATGTTTTGGGGCTCAAAGCCCAAGTTTTAACCTGATATTGTTGTAAAGACTTCGCGAATTATGGGTGCGGAGCACGAAATGTATGATAGAGTCACAGGGTTGTCCACCCTAGTTTTGTAATGTAATGTCAGCCTACCCATGGTCTGCGGACCATGGGATTGTATAAATAGAGCAAGGATCTAAGTGTAAGAGAGAGAGAAGAATCAGAGAGAAGAAAGAATCTGAGTGACTAAGTGTGTCTTTGGGTCATAGAGTAGGAGAAGGCTCTGCAGCTAAGTGCGCAAAGGCCTAGTAGTCCACAGCTGAGTGCGCGGACCCTTGCAACTGAGTGGGTAAGGTAGAGTCAAGTCTGTAACCAAAGAAGGGATTAATAAAGAGAAGTTTGATATCAATCTATGTATTTGTTCTTGGATTAATGCATGTTTGATATAAATTGCAAGTATATTGTTTATTTACTACGTGCACTTCTATGAATGATTTATGTTGTTAAGTATAACCTAAAGCACGCAAGTAGGCTAAAATAATCAACCAACATTGGAACTCTAGTAAGGAATGGGGCAATAACAGCGTTCGGCCCTGAATAGAGCTGCATGAAGGAAACATCTTAGGCTGTGAGGTACGGGAAAGTGCGCATAACAACGTGCACGCAGGGTCAAACCACAGACCACTTGAACTCATGAGACATCTCCAGGGTGCGGAAACCTGGTTCTAGAAACCTCCCATACTACTTCGGGTGAGACCTCAGTCTGTGCTCCGTGGACTATTGTCGAAAGGGCCAGTAGTACCAGGATTTGCTTGGCTAACTTAACACTGAACCTAGGTCAGGCCCCAATAAGCCAACAAAAGGGTAGTAGGAAGAAGAAGTGTACGACTTACAATAGGTTCAAGAAAGAAGAAAAAAGGTGAAAAAGGAAAAAATGGTAGCATTGTCAGAGGAAAAAGAGAAGTTACAGGAACAATCTACCCAACTACATGAACAACACATGAAGTTATAGGAGGCATAAAAAGTGATAAAGTAGACTACACCATCTAAGCCACCTTCCTTCTTTTATTGGCCATTAAGTGTTTATCCTCCTACTATAGGAACATTAGGAAGAATGATGTTTGCACATCTAGTACCCCACATAATTATTGAAATAGATAAGTCTGAGGTAGAAGCCCACAAGTGGAAAGAATTTCCCAATATAAATGGTTGGAAAATCCTACGACATGGAGGATGAAGTCAAAAAAGAAAGGGAGGAAATGGCCTTCCTAAGAATAGAAGAAGTCAATAGAATATAATACCTTGAGAAATAAAATAAATACCTAAGGAGTCAATTGCAACGAACACAAGGATTGTTGAGAAAAAACATGCCTAGGTTTCACCATTGGAAAAATCAATATGGGCTATGGTACATCTTTCCTTAGATGATTCCAATTATGAGAAGCAATCCAAAGCATATTCAATTTTCATAAAGGAACAATGGTGTAGATTACAAATCAATCATATGACTCAAAGAGGCACCATGAAATTGCCAGAGACTAAGCATTTTATAGACTTCTTCGAAGAGTGTAACATGGAGGACAAGCAAAACTAGCTAAATTTTATATGTATAACCTTGTCCTCTCTGATATGCATGTTTGGGAACCTAATCCTTACTTGTGGGATGAAATTTTTTCGACGTTAGCCTCTTGTTTGAGTGATGAAAATGATTTATGGGGGTCTATAATTTTCATTTTTCCTACTGGGCTTGATCATGGACCAGTGAGTTATGGGCCCATGTTGGGAGTGGGATCCCCCAAGGGCAGTTTTGGGGCTAAAAGCCTAGGTTTAAGTAAATTTTTGTAATATTATTGTAAAGACTCCACAATTTTCAGTCACGAAGCGTAAAGGTGTTATGTGTCATAAAGGGTAGTCCACCCTTTGTTTTGTAAAAGTAAAGTCGTTTGTAAGAGAACTACCCATGGCCCAAGGACCATGGGAGTGTATAAAAAGAGCTAATTTCTAAGTAGTTTAAGAGACATAGAATGGAAGATCATGTAAGAGAGTCATAGATTTGGAGTAAGAAGTCTAAGTCTCGGGTTGTAGCATAGATAGAGGCTCTGTCGCTGAGTGTGCAGAGGCTTAGGTTAGAAGTCCACAGCTGAGTGTGCGGAACCCTGCAGTTGTGTGCACATGGTGGATATAGTCTATAAACACTTGGAAGATATTAATAAAAGGAGTTATTATGCAATTTATGTGTCTTTGTTCTGTTGATGTGGTTGGATATGTTATGTATGAATTTTCTTTATTATGCTTATATAGTGCGTGAATGAATGCAATTACATTAAATAATTGAACGCATATACGAATATTTGTTTACACATGGATAACTATAATTGTTTCATAAGGTAAGCAAGGCACTTAGATTAATTGGGGAATTCATACAACACACTTCCATAGTAGCATGAAAGTACCTGAGCAGCAAGCTTACGCTACACGAAGAACGATAGTATCCTTTCACAAAGGTATTGAAGAATCGAACACAGGGTTTGTCTTGCAAGCCCTAGAGCAAAGCAACCTGCACGAAGATAGGGATAGAGGGAATCAAACGAAATCATAACCATCTCAGGGTGTGGAATCTTGGTTCTAGCATCCCCCCATACTGCTTTGGGTGAGACTTCAGTCCATGCTCCGCAGGCTGATGCCGAAAGGGCCAGTAGTGTAGGGATTTGTTTAGCTAATTAATGTTGAACCTAGGTCACGCCCCCTCAAGACAACAAATGGTTCCGTTGTCGAGACTGGAATCTACATAAGAGATGTGTGATGTCGTATCACTGGAATCCAAATAAGAAGGAGATTAGAGATTGGTTGGATAGAAAAATCCATGAATTCATGGCACAAGAGAACAGAAACCCGTGACTGGCAAAAGAACACTGCTTAAACAGATACCTATATACAAATATCCACGAGATCCTTTTCTTCTCCTTCCCTATTGAGCTATACGAGTGGAACAAGAAGCTAGTAGATAGCCAAGGAAGGTGGAAACTTAACGGTCCTATTGTGTGGAACCCGGAGCTAGTGCGAAGGTTGGAAGCATCGAAGGATAAGATCGCTCACGCTATCGATCATTTGCTTGATCGCGTCATAGGAGGTTTTTTTTTGAATTCACGGTCGACACCTCAGTCAACTGTAGCGAGGTGAAGCAACGCTTTTTCAAAGGACCGTGAGGTAAGTACATAAAATCTTTGAATACTTGGATTAAAATGCTATTGTGTGAAAAATGGGTTATGCAGCTACCTTGATGTTTCAGACTATGTGAAGCAGAAAAACTTACAAAAACAAAGGAAAAAGGGGTCCAGAGTATAGCCCTTTGATTTCACCACCACAAAGTGACGAAGAAGGGATAGCGAAGGTTTCTCCATGAAGTTCTATTCAGTTAATAATACATGGATTTTCGCAAATACCACCTCCGCCCACACCCCCTCCAACTTCACCACCCTCACCTCCAACCTCGCCCATACCACCTCCACTACCACCCCATTTCAATATGGAAAATATAGTGAAGTTTCCTTTGTT
This sequence comes from Pinus tabuliformis, assembly GCA_031772625.1. Classification (NCBI taxonomy): domain Eukaryota; kingdom Viridiplantae; phylum Streptophyta; class Pinopsida; order Pinales; family Pinaceae; genus Pinus; species Pinus tabuliformis. The sequence continues at coordinate 1,182,426,559 of CM062805.1, read as the reverse complement.
CAAAGGCTTGGGAAATGAGGACCTGGACCAATTCTAGTTCGTTGTGAAAGCTGTATGGGAAGCTCAAGGTGTTACAGATGATCATATAAAAAAGGTGACACTGGTTAGTGCTCTGCAAGATCGCGCACTAACCTGGTACATTAAGTACTCTAACGATAACCTGAATGTTGGAGTAGCAGACATCCAGGTAGTATTAAATAGGGAATTTAGTAGGCCTAAATCTAAGGTGCAGTCGATTGTGGGATTCAAAGATATTGCAATGCAACCAGGTGAGACACCTTGGGAACTAGAAGAGAGGCTGAAATGTACAATCCCTGAAGCCAACATGAATTTGACAGATGGAAAACATCGCGAGTGGTTTGTGGCTTCGCTACTATCACACTTAAGGAGTGCGTTGTCACAGTAGAAGATAACAACTCAGGCAGAGGCTTTGGAGATTTCCATGAGACTACATGAGACTCCAATGCAAGATTTTAATCTAGGATTTTAGCAAATCCATGTGCAGATAAAGAATCTGTGCCTTGATATGCAAATTATGAAGTAGGACAGAATGGTTCGAATGGAGGTACACAAGAAGGTATGATGCTTAAAATGCAAGAGCCAAGGTCATGACAAAGACCTTTGCCTGGTCTTTGAAAATTACATTGCAGGAGGAGGACCGATGCCTTTAAGGCTAGAAGCTCAAGTAGGACCTAACATGGGGCCTACATTATGGTGCACTATCTGTTAGCTAATTGGAAAACATGCCATGGATAATTGTCACTTGCTACAAAAGTATGTACAAGAACCACAACAACTGTTCTACAACTTTTGTAGGTTGGTAGGACATGATGAGCATACTTGCAGGAGTTATGAATTGATAATGGATAGAACTCCCACCTATAGGGTTCAGGCCAAAACCCAACCGCTTGACTAGAACACGGGAATACCACGGACAGGATTTCAAGAGCGTGGAAGAGGCTGAGGTAGAGGAGGACCTGGTAGAGGTCGAGGACAGATGATTTGCTACAATTGCGAAGGACTAGGACACTATGCCCCCGATTTCACTAACCCAACACATCCGTCGTGCAAGTATTGCAAACTTTTGATCATAAAATGGAATACTATCCTATACTAATAGCTAGGATACGTGACAAAGGGGTGCTACCACCTCCACCGACCCAAAACCTACATATGGTGAGGTCTGAGCCACGCGAGGAAGATGCAAACGTAAATATAGTGCTCAAAAGTGCAACGTGACAGGAGATGACAAGGGGAAATAGCCAAAAGACTGTACATGGGTTCGCAAAGCCCCGACAAAGGAGTATGAGTTCAATTTGGAGTGTGCACATGAAACCTAAGAAGAGCTTCACTGAGGCCTCCACCTCAGGAAGCAAGGATAAGCCTGAGTAGGAGATGGACCCCTCTATGCTCACAACTTTCCTCGAAACCTGCATGAAGTTACTGCGAGACAGTAAGGCTATAAAAGGGTTACAAGAATTCATCAATAGATGCACTGGAACTGTTCCAGGTGAGCCGCACGTAGTACGAAAGATTGGCAAGCATAAAACAAGGACGGGACAAGAGATGATACTAACTACGCAGATAGGAGAATATGAAATGGATCAAGTCATTTTAGACCTAGGGTCAAATGCGAATGTCCTACCAAAACAGACTTGGGAGCAAATGGGTAGACCTATGCTATAATGGTCTTTGATTCAACTAAGAATGGTGAATCAGCAAAAAATCATCCCCATGTTGCGGCTGCAGGGGGTGACCATGCATATTGAGGGAGCAAGCGCACTGGCTGACTTTGAAGTAATAGAGATAGTGGATGATAGCAATCCCTATCCTATGCTACTGGAAATTGACTGAGCTATTGATATGAATGGGGTAATCAATCTAAAGAAGCAAAAGATGATCTTTGAAAAGAAATCACCACGCGTAATAGTACCCCTTGATCCTGCTGAAGGATCACGCTACACTGAACCTGTCCACGATTATGAGAGTGATGACGACCTAGACTATATCTATAAGATAATAGTGCGAGATCAAGATTGGATGAATCCCACCGCAGATGTATGGATTACATGGGATCGCGAGAGTTCCTACACTTCGGACTCCAATGAAGAAATAGAATGCTGGCAGAATCGATTACATGAAGTAACTACACTGAATTGCAACATGATGACCCGGTCGCTATGCTGTGTGTCATCAGAGGTAAGAAATCTACCTACTTATGATGGTTTGAATGAGGTAGATATCTTTTTGGATGCATTTGAAAGGGAGGTACCAGAAAAGCAGCACTTCCAGGCCTTGGATTAGGCACTGCGTGCAACGCCTGCAAGATGGTGGGGTACGCACAAGGGAAGCTTTGATGATTGGCGTGAATGTAGGAGGATGATGAGAACATGATTTGGGAAGCCTAAGCTATGACTAACAGACAAGTATGATGTTCAGAATGATCTGTGTGCACATCTGGCCAAATGGACCCAGGCTTATGGAGAAAAGCCGCAACCTGAGTGGGTGCACCTGTTTTGTCATACCCTAGATGTTATCCCGATGAATTGGTATAAAGAAATAGAGATCTACCATGGGACAAGATAATGGGATGTCCTATGTGAAGGATTCATGATGACCTTCAACTTTGAGGATGGGTTTGACAGTATTGATGAAGCACCACAGGAGGTGAAAGTAGTTATCTTTAGGATACCGCAGGATCCTTTAGACTTGGCTCAATCTGAATGGGCTACTCAGCTAAGCCACGTGCTAGAATGCTATAATGTAATGGCTAAAGAAGAGGATGAGGATCTAGAGAGGATTACCATTCCAAAAATAGAAGGTCACTGTGAGGTGCAAGGGTCGCAGATTTAGAATCCTGATATAATCGCGCCGCTGAAAATGAAAGAAGTAAACATTGGTACAGAGGCAAAACCAAATTCGCAAAGATTGGAGACTACTGGGATGAGGAAATAGTGGATAAGGCCACTGAATTACTCTACAAATACCAAAACTTATTCCCTACCAAGTTTACGAATTTGAAAGGAATAATCGGGGACCTGGGAATGATGACGATCACGTTAAAGCCCGACGCGAAGCGAGCTAAGCAAAGGCCTTACCATCTCAATTTGAAATATAAGGATAAGGTCCACTTAGAGCTAGATAAGATGCTCGCATTAGGCACAATTGAGCCTGTGGAAGAATTGAATTGGGTAAGTCCAATGGTGGTGCAAGAGAAGAAGAAAAAGGATGAGATAAGGATATGCATGGATCTCAGAAAATTGAATGACGCTTGTGTGCATGATCCTTTCTCAACTCCGTTCATGGATGAAGTGTTGGACAATGTAGACAGTCAGTAAGCATATTTCTTCACTAATGGGTTCTCTGGGTACCACCAAATCAAAATCGCGCTAGAGGATAGGAGCAAGACAACCTTTGCGACTGAGTGGGGTTGTTTTCAATACACTGTAATGCCGTTTGGATTGAAGAATGCGCCTGCAATATTTTCACGCGTGGTTGTTGCGACATTCAAGGAATTTATTCATAAGTTCTTGGAGGTATATTTTGATGACTGGACTATATTTGGGCTGGTTAAGCGCCATGTAGCAAGCTTACGCCTGATGTTGGATACCTGTCGAAGATACCAGATCATGCTCAATCTCAAGAAGTGTCTGTTTTGCGTTCCTTTTGGGAACCTATTGGGGCATGTGGTTTGTAGACAAGGACTGATGGTAGACCCCATGAAGATTGCGGTGATACTGAACTTGGAAGCACCAAGGAGTGTGAAATAGTTGCGCACTACTCTAGGGCATACGAGATATTATAGAAAGTTTATCAAAAGTTACGCCAAGATCACCGCGCCTATGGAAACATTGTTGAAGAAGGATGTCACGTTCTACTGGAATGATGACTGTAAGAAGAGCTGCGATATATTGAAAGAAAAGATGGTTATCGTGCCGATTCTAGTCTTCCTAGACTGGAAGAAAGAGTTCAATGTACATGTCAATGCGTCATGTATAGCACTGGGAGCAGTACTAACATAGGTTGATGGAGAAGGCATGGACCACCCTATCGCATTCGCAAGCCGTAGATTATCCAAAGAAGAAAAGAAATATTCTACCACTGAATGCGAGGGGCTAGCTATGGTGTATGTGCTCCATAAGTACCGACACTACTTACTAGGAGGCCATTTTAAGATGTATATGGATCACTCCGTGCTGAAGTACTTGGTCAATAAGCCTGTGTTGGGGGGACGAATCTACCGATGGATCTTATTGTTCCAAGAGTACAATTTTGAAGTTGTTGTGAAGCCAGGACGATTGAACGCAGGATTAGACCACCTATCACACATCGAAATAGGGGAGGAACCTACTAACTTGGAAGAAGGATTGCCTGACGCACAACTATTTGTAGTGCATGTCACGGATGGTCATTTTGAGGATATAATACACTTCCTAACAATAGGAACTACATTGGAAGGATACACTATCTAGCAAAAGAAGGAATTAGTGGTGTGTGCATAAGATTTCCCTATCATTGCTAGGAATCTGTACAAAATGGGGACTGATGAGATATTACGACGGTATGTACCTGAGTTCAAAAGAAGCAGCATCCTCACAGATTCTCATGGGGCACCGCAGGAGAACATTATTCAGGGGGAGCAACTGCGCAGAAGATTCCATGCACAGGTTTATGGTGGTGTTGTGGTCACCAACAACCCCCCTCTTTGTTTGATATTAGTAATAACATCAAGCAAAGGGGGACCCTTAACCAAAAAATCCAAAAAATATTTTTTGTTTGAAAAAAATCTTTTGTATCAACTCCCCAAGAGCTATATCACGTCGCAAAGGAAAAAGGAGTGCTTTCCCAAAGCACACAAACACACCAAGGAAGAGCGACACGAGAACCCATCACATCGCGTGCATCAAAGGCGCTCAAAAGAGGAGAACCTAAAGAACAGCCGACGGCCGATATGCAACGTCGCACATCGCAATATCGCATAAGCAGCACAAATTGACAAAGCGAAAGACCTTGCGACCTTGCGATATTGCAATGTGCGATCTGCGACCTTGCGATATTGCGCCCTACGATCTATGGTGTGCGACAAATGAGACTATCAATCGCTGCGATGCCACCTATTTACCTCGCAATCTTCGATGCTGCAATGTAAATCGCAGAAGCCAATCATCGCAGGCATTCCTCGGCATGATCTGGGAGCCTAGAGTTAGGCGCGCACCTTACAGGAAATTAATGATTGTATGCCTGTGTATCCCAAGATGATTATGTTGCGTTTTTCAAAGAGTCAAGTCATAATGGGTGACATGATTATGCATTCATTAGAACTTAATTGCTTTCATGTCAATCTTTTCTTCTTTCTCTTTTCATTTACGTGAACTATAAGTCAGCAACTGATATAAATTTATATGCAGGAAACATCTAAGGAAAAGCGCCAGAACTAGAAGAACAAAGAGGAGATGACGTCGTAGATGGATACCGCATACAGCAAGACCGCGGATCCTAGAGTATCACTCAACAAATGCTGATGGAAATAGGCTATCTAGGACTCAGAGTCAAAGGCGCACAAAAGCAAAGCGTTTATGAAAGATCCTGAATCCCAAATTGGGTAAAGCAAAAAGAAAAACGCCTAAGGGGAAAGACGTCTCAGAAAAGCCTGGAAAAAAGAATGGAAACAAGTTTCAATTGAGAAAATCGTTCAGGCAACAAAATCCCCAGCTCATTGAGTCATTCGCATGGCCGGAAACCGAAATAGCAACAACACAATCAGTTTGAAAGAAATCTGAGTTGTACTAAGTATACACGCCGTGAAGACACTCCTCCAGAAGAACACTTTCAAAAATATCTTCTAGTTTGCCAGAAAGAGGTGCCAGCTCTTGTTATTTCTAATTTTCAAGCTTGAACAAAAGGAAAGGACAAGCAGTCGACTCTGTCACGGCGAAACAGCGCATCACTTACAGCACTAAGGAGCAGATACAGAAATGGTTGGAAATTAGATTCAGTTTTTAGAAATAAATTTGTTTTAGTAAAAGGGTGGTCATTTGAAGCCGTTCCCTAAATTTGTGTAATTAAAATTAGCCGGTTAGTAGTATTTAACCCTTCTCATTTCATTGGAGAAGGGTCCGGAAATTTGTCAAAAAACTTGTCCTCAGAACATGCACTTCTGCACCCTCGGAGGGGGTTTTTGATGAATGGACGGATCAAGATTTATTTATGTTTGCATTTTAATACCTGCTACTGATGTTGCACTTCTGTACTCTTAGTAGGCATTAGAAGTAAGTAGAAATAGATCATTATTGCTTCAGGTCTGCGAGTATAAAGTCAGTCATAAATGGTACTTTTATCTCTTGACGAGTTTCTGCTTGCATTCTTAGAGTAATATACAGCTGATGTTGTTTATATGTTAACGTATGAATGAGTAGACTACCATTTGGCACTTCTGTACGGTGGAGTCATTGATTTATTCTTAATACATGAATAACTGATTATGCGATATGCTGTTCACAACCGTTTTGTTTAACTTCTTATGCAGGATGGTTCATCTAAATTGATTTATATTCTCATGATAGCTGAATAATCTTCATTACCAGTTATTGTGTGAAATCTTTCTAGATCGCATAATGGAAAAAGTTCTATCCCGGGTTAGCGTAGATTAGATGTGTTGTTCTTGCTATATTAAAGTAGTATAGAGTTTAGTCTCAGAATTTAGAACTAGATTAGCTTAGAAATAATTCCATATTTTCATTATCAAATCTTACACACACACACATCACCAAACTCTACACACGCACACCCCCCTTAGAACGGGAAGTTGGTCCCGTTATCCCCAGTCGGACCCGCTACACCAAACGGGCACGGAGCCGCCAACCAGGTTCCCGACTGGGTGGGTATCCCCCTTGTTTTTGACCCGATTTCAGGGCCCTCAACATATTTGGCGCTAGAAGGAGGGCACGAACTATGAATGGCACATAAAGAAATATCAAAATACCATTCTGAGAGTAATACACCCTCATCAACTCCCTCGACTTCTCCAACACGGTTAAACCCAGAATTTGAAGTTGCTCGAGTACCTACCACTGCTACACATTCGAACATATCAGACTAATCTATCATTGATCCCCCTGAAATTCGAACTTTGATTCGTAAACTCCAGGGATTCTCTATTTTTAACGAGAAGTCTGATAATCTAAAAGCAGCATGACTTCGTAGTATAACCCTGCTCATCCCCTTACCAGATAAAAGAGTGAAAAATTTGGCATACAACCAAGTGAACTCCCTCTCCCCACCAGGAAAAGAGCAAGGAAAACACCACCAGAGTCTGACAGTCAGACTCCTTCATCCACTTCGTCCATATCAACTCCCTCACCGCGAAGTCAACCACCCACTCTTTCATTCCAACTCACTCACCCATCTTCTACAAACCTTCCTCTTCAAACATCAAAGATCTTAATATCTTCATCTTCTCAGCATCAGGGATCGTCTTCTGCACTTCCATTTACTAACAGCTCAACGATGGCTCAGTCTCCATGGAACAATCCTGGGGCGGTTTTAATGCCTCCACCCCTAAGCCCTATACCGGCCCATCCTGAGAAATGGCTGCCTAAATTCAATCCGGAAGCAGGAATGCTAGCTGAGGAACATATCAATAATTTCATGCTTTCCGTTAATCTCAATGGAGTCACTAACGAAGACGCTATTGTCCGGCTTTTCCCTTATACAATGCAAGGAACAGCCGGGTCATGGTACTTTTTGTTACCTTCCAGATCCATCACAAGCTGGGACATTTTCGAAAGCCAGTTCCTCACCAAGTTTGGTGATGACAGATCCACGGCGACATTGATCAATGACCTATCTAATCTTAAGGCTGAGGCTAGAGAACCCATTAAAGATTTTAACTTAAGGTTCAATAAGATCCTCAACAAAATTCCCGCTGCCTCACAACCCAGCGAGGAAGTAAGATGTGAATGGTACATCACGTCTTTACCTCCAAACTTGGCTATCTTCGTAGATAGGGCAAACAAGACCACCTTAGTTGACAACTTGACAGAAGCGTTAGCAGTGGAAAAACGCGTGGTAGCCCTAGAAAAGAGATCCGCTATAGAAGAATGCAAATCTAAGAAGATCTCTTTCAAAGAAGACACCAAGAAGAAGCAAACGAAAGATCCTTTCGATTTGGAAGGATTACAAAAAGTGTTGAAAGCCATGTCAAATGAGATGATTGATATAAAGAAACAAGTAGCAGATACTTCTTCGAAAAAGCCCTTTAGGACTTTTAAAAGAAACCCTCCCATGGAGGTAAGACCACCTAGTGTTGTCTCAAACGTTGAATCTGAAGAAGACGAAGAAGAAGAGAATACCACTGAAGGGAAGATTGACGAGGAAGAGGTCGTAGAACTACAAGGAATGTGGGACTTCATCCTCCCACAAGAAGAGGATCAAGAAGCATTTCCTATTAACACGAGAAGTAGAAATCAACTTGATCCTCCCCTAACTACCCCAAAACAAAAGGGCGCAAGCCCTGCAGCAAAAGAAAAGGTCGCAACAAAAAAGACAACTGCTAAAGCGACCCAGATTAGCCCAGTACAATCTGATCAAACGCCTCCATCAAGAACACTAATAGTGTCAGATGAAATGGAGTATAACATCATTGATGACATGAAGAAGACTAGGGCTAATATCACTCTGTATGAATTGAGTAAATTGAAACACCAGCAGAAAATAATGATGAAAGAATTACATGCTGTGCCTACTACATCTTTACCTACAGCTGTAGCTTCCCACAATCTGGGAAGGCCTCCAACCAACACGATCAATAAAATTGATCCAAATGACATCGCCTTGATTGGAGGAAGATCAAGATCTCATACTCCTCCTTTTCTTCTCACATATGAAATCTTCAACAAAAACGTGCACAATTGCTTGGTCGATTCTGGTGCTTCAACGAACATTTTACCCAGGTCAATATGTGCCAAATTGAATGTGCAACCTCAAAAATCCGCGGTACGTATAGTTCAACTTGATCGATCCCAAGTCGAAGTGATTGGTGAACTCAATCAGGTGACCATAAGATTGTCGTCTAACCCAAAAGTGTGTCAGGTTATCGACATTCTAGTAGCTGATATCCCTGAATTCTATGGTTTGATTCTTAGCAGGGATTGGTCGGAAAAACTCCACGGATATTTTTCAACCGATTGGTCGCACATGTGGCTACCATACAATGGTAAACCAAATCAGATAAAGGTTGAACGAGAATTGCACCAAAAATACATAGTGATAGAACTGGAAGGAGAAAATGAGGCCATAACGTACAATAGCAGCATTGTAGGCAATTACACAATAGATTCTTTCCTAGGTAATTTCAATGCTCATATTTCACCATACTTAGAGAATTCAGTTTTATCCCAAGTTGAAAATTTCTCCCAAACTGATGACTCAAAATGTTTTAGTTTTTTAGATAATTCTGTAAATACATCTTTATTTTGGAAATTATATTTTGACGGATCGAAATCCAATGAGGGGGCAGGAGCAGGATGCGTTCTGATTAACCCAAACGGGAATAAGACTATGCTCACATGCAGACTTGAGTTCGATTGCACGAACAACACAACGGAGTACGAAGCCTTGGTTCAAGGCCTATACAAAGCAATCGGATTGAATGTTAAGTATCTTCAAGTCTTTGGAGATTCAGAGATTGTCGTAAAACAGGTACGTAACACCATACATTGCCTGTCAAGTCATTTAAAGCATTATCAATCATTAGTTCAAGATCTCACTGCACATTTCGTAGCATTCAACATCTCGTCAATTCCAAGAATTCAAAACGCAAGCGCAGACCTGTTAGCCAACGTAGCCTCTAGACTTATCCCTTCTGAAGATTTTAGTCCTGATAGGTTTTCAATAGAATTAATCTTTAGACCATCCATCCCTGACAATATCACCAATTGGAGAGTGTTCAACGATGATCCTGACATCGTGAATTTCCTTACTTCTGAAGGATCCTACTCAAATCAGATAATCGACGAAGACCATCATGATCATCAAACACAGCAAAATGGCTCCGACAATGCTATACCGAAATCAGTGGTCAAGCTAGAAGATTTATATGATTTGAAAAGTCGGTTTAAAAGGTCCGCCAATGCTAAAATTTGCAGTTCTACCCTGAACTATGAATTAGTAAACCTAGGGACCGATCAGAAGCCTCAAAACGTTAACCTAGGTCACGGCCTAGCCCCTGAAGAGAAATCAGCATATATCCGTCTTCTGAGACAATACAAAAACGTTTTTGCCTGGAATTACGATGAACTAAAAACATACAACACTTCTATCATTCAACATGTTATCCCTATGATTGACAATGAAAAACCTGTCCAGCAGAAGCTCAGAAAAATACACCCTAACCTAGAAAATCAGATAAAAACTGAGCTTAATAAGTTGTTGAGAGCTAGAATAATTTTCCCCGTAAGGCATTCTAAATGGGTATCCAATATGGTGCCCGTTAGGAAGAAAAACGGAGACATTAGAATCTGTATCGATTTCCGAAATCTCAACAAAGCCTGTCAGAAAGATAACTTTCCCCTCCCACCTATGGAGCAAATATTACAGGCAATAGCAGGCTCAGAATTAATGTCATTCCTGGATGGATTTTCAGGATACAATCAAGTACTGGTGCATCCCGATGATCAGTTAAAGACTACGTTCCGAACCAAATGGGGCACTTATGCATATCGGAAGATGCCATTTGGTCTGATCAATGCCGGAGCTACCTTTCAGAGAGCCATGGACATCGCATTTAAAGGGTTAGTCAATAAATCAGTGGTGATTTACCTGGATGATATAACAGTGTACTCCAAAGAACGAAACAACCACCTTAAAGATTTGAAGCAAATCTTTCAAAGATGCTTGAGGTATGGGATTTTGCTCAACCCAAAGAAATCTTTCTTTGCGTTAAGCGAAGGAAAATTGCTCGGATTCATAGTGTCGAAATCTGGTATTCATATAGAACCCGACAGAATCAAGAAAATTTCCGAAATATCCATACCCCATAACACGAAGGCCATGCAATCCTTCCTTGGACAGATCAATTTTGTCAAAAGATTTGTCTCGGATTTTTCACGTATTATTTCTCCTTTACAAAATATGATAAAAAAGAATTCAAATTTAAAATGGGGTCTGTTAGCGCTTGAGATTTCACCCTAGGCTGAGGAAGGTAAACCTTCAAGGCTACATCAAACCATTTCACCTCGTAGCTAGCCCTACGAGGTATGAGAAGGCTCTCTCGGGTCAGATTCGATGGATCTTTCAATATGATTAGGCTGACCAATTAAGAATAAGGATTTTAGGCTAGTAAATTGATAGGGGGTTTGGATTTAATGATTTTTGGGGTTTTTTTTAATGGAATGACGGGGCTTTTCTGGGCTGCATGGGCAAAATCACAGCTTCCAATAGAAAAATATAATGACTACACAGGTTATCAACTGAGGCAAGGTAGGCATGCAATTTAACACCAAATCTGGTTTCAAACGGGATGGCAAGACTGGTGAGGAGTTAAGGAGGGCAGACAATAACTCTGAATCCTCCTTAAACAGTAGAAAACATCGAAAGCAAACAAACTTATAGGAGGAGCATATAATACTATGAATTCCTACCTAATCACTTCATTTGTTCAGCTTGAAAGGGTCATGAAATGAAATGGAATATAACTGATTACATATGAGACAAAGGGAAAAACTTATGCTAAATCAACATACCACATGAATCTCAGCAAACAGAGCTGTGAAATTCCATTAAATTCTCTGTCATAAAACTGTACAATAAAAAGCTCTCTGCTTCTCCAGCAGCTCCCAGCGCTCAGAAAAAACTCTCCCTCTCTTACTCTTTTACAAACTCTCCAAAAGACTGAAACTACTGCAAATTTGCTAAAATCGCCTTTCAATCTCTCTTACCCGTATTCTCTTTATGGCCATGACAGATACCATTGTAGTGATACTTCTTATGATAGGCATCACTGTAGTTTTACCAAGACTTATTCTCTGTGATACACTGTAACAATACTGAAATGTATTCATAGTACCGAAGCTTATACTACTGTGATAGAACTGAGTCCTATTCACTGCACTAGAATCATTGAAATATCACTGAGTTGAGATTACTGTGGTCATGTGATTTATTGAATTGAGGTCACTGTAATAGCGCTGAACAAAGGTAACACCGAGACTGTATTGACATGGTGACTGAGTTAGCATCGAGACCCTTTTTCTTCTGCCTGTGGTAGTACCGAGATCCTTCTACTGTGCCTAATCCGAGCTCCTGAAGCATCCTCTCTGAGATTACACTGAACCTCTCACTGAGGTGTCACCGAAATTGTCTTGAGCAAACCTTCACATTATATTTGTACCGAAATCTGCAACAATAATACTCTTATCTAGAACACAACAAGCAAACATTGTACGAGCAACCAACATTGATGCTCGTCTTATATCAGCAATTGATTCTTCTTCAAAACAGGGTAAATTTGTGTAATTTATTCTCTAACCTCTTCAAAACACAAACATTCCGGTCTTTGGTGGAGAAGAGCGAACATTATACAGGGAATCAAGGTTTGTAAAAACCATTACCAAAGAAGTTGTGCAGAAAGTAGAAGCAATCCACAACTCCATCTGGAAGTTGTACTTTGATGGAGCATACTCTAGAAAGGGTAATGGCACAGGAGTTTTGTTGATTTCTTCTAAAGATGGAGCAACCTATGATTCCTTTCATCGGGCCTTTGAATGGATGAATACATTTAACTGTCTTTCATACATAAAAGTATATCATGGATAATCCAAGGAATGGACAGTCTTATTTGAGCTATAAAAGATCATCTACAGACAATGGGAAAGCATCTCTTAATAAGAATATGGTAACAGGCTCTGAACTCTGGACAGATAGGCTTATCTGTGTATTTGAATTTGTTTCTGGACGTAAGAGGAAATGCAGGGGCAGATCCAGTTATAGAAACCCATTAACACCTGAAAAACATGGTCAAAATATAACCAAGGTTAAACAAATGTCTCATCCAAATGATTGCCCTGAAATCAATACAAGTGAAGGTTATTTGCAGCACAAGAAGGCTGCTGTTGTTTCAACAGATAAATGTGATCAGTTTCCGGATTTGTTACATTTTGAAGAGCCAGCCCTTCAAGAGGTCATGACAGACACCAGAGAAAGTCCAATTGTAAGAAAATCTGATGGTGGGGATAAAGTCCAAGAATGTTATTGGGTTCCAGTTGGATGTGCCAGATTTAAGGAACTTGTCCAGATGGTGTATGTATGCAGAAAGTGGGATAGACGAGCATCAATGTTGGTTGCTCGTACAATGTTTGCTTGTTGTGTTCTGGATAAGAGTATTATTGTTGCAGATTTCGGTACAAATATAATGTGAAGGTTTGCTCAAGACAATTTCGGTGACACCTCAGTGAGAGGTTCAGTGTAATCTCAGAGAGGATGCTTCAGGAGCTCAGATTAGGCACAGTAGAAGGATCTCGGTACTACCACAAGCAGAAGAAAAAGGGTCTCCAGAAGACTCAGTCACCATGTCAATACAGTCTCGGTGTTACCTTTGTTCAGCACTATTACAGTGACCTCAATTCAATAAATCACATGACCACAGTAATCTCAACTCAGTGATATTTCAATGATTCTAGTGCAGTGAATAGGACTCAGTTCTATCACAGTAGTATAAGCTTCGGTACTATGAATACATTTCAGTATTGTTACAGTGTATCACAGAGAATAAGTCTTGGTAAAACTACAGTAATGCCTATCATAAGAAGTATCACTACAATGGTATCTGTCATGGCCATAAAGAGAATACGGGTAAGAGAGATTGAAAGGCGATTTTAGCAAATTTGCAGCAGTTTCAGTCTTTTGGAGAGTTTGTAAAAGAGTAAGAGAGGGAGAGTTTTTTCTGAGCGCTGGGAGCTGCTAGAGAAGCAGAGAGCTTTTTATTGTACAGTTTTATGATAGAGAATTTAATGGAATTTCACAACTCTGTTTGCTGAGATTCATGTGGTATGTTGATTTAGCATAAGTTTTTCCCTTTGTCTCATATGTAATCAGTTATATTCCATTTCATTTCATGACCCTTTCAAGCTGAACAAATGAAGTGATTAGGTAGGAATTCATAGTATTATATGCTCCTCCTATAAGTTTGTTCACTTTCGATGTTTTCTACTGTTTAAGGAGGATTCAGAGTTATTGTCTGCCCTCCTTAACTCCTCACCAGTCTTGCCATCCCGTTTGAAACCAGATTTGGTGTTGAATTGCATGCCTACCTTGCCTCAGTTGATAACCTGTGTAGTCATTATATTTTTCTATTGGAAGCTGTGATTTTGCCCATGCAGCCCAGAAAAGCCCCGTCATTCCATTAAAAAAAACCCCAAAAATCATTAAATCCAAACCCCCTATCAATTTACTAGCCTAAAATCCTTATTCTTAATTGGTCAGCCTAATCATATTGAAAGATCCATCGAATCTGACCCGAGAGAGCCTTCTCATACCTCGTAGGGCTAGCTACGAGGTGAAATGGTTTGATGTAGCCTTGAAGGTTTACCTTCCTCAGCCTAGGGTGAAATCTCAAGCGCTAACAGGGTCTAGAGGAGCACGAAGCGTTCAACTTAATCAAACAAGCTATCATCAATGCTCCATCTTTGGCCACCCCAAATTTTTCAAAATCTTTTACCTTATACACTTTTGCCTCAGAGAAATCCTATGCCGCGATTTTGACCCAAACAAATCAAGAGAAAGCGGAAGCTCCAATCGCATTCTTCAGCTCAAACTTACAAGGTGCTGAAATTAATTACTCAGACGTAGAGAAACAAGCATACGCTGTTTTCAAAGCGATCAAATATTTCAGACCTTTCTTGCTTAAAGCCCACACTAAATTCGTAGTACCATTTCCGGCGGTAAGAAACCTTTTAGTGCAGAAAGACGTGGGTGAAAAGAGAGATAATTGGATTACTGCTTTACAAGAATATGATCTTGAGATCAAACCAGCAAACATCGTAAGAGGTCAAGGCTTCTGCAAGATGTTAGCCGGAGCATCGCAAATCCCGGAGAACTCATCTGAAGAGGTACAAGCGTACGAGGTAAGCCTAAACGATGCAAAATCATCATATGCTGACACCATTTATTTTCTTAAGAACGGGTATGCTCCATCACGTCTGGATCATACCAAGAAAAGAGCTCTGAGATTAAAAGCTAAACAATACCAGCTCGTAAATGATGTCTTGTTTAAAAGAAATTACGATTCTGTGCTTCTTAGGTGTCTTGAGAAAACTGAAGCCGAAAAGGTTTTGCAGGAACTCCATGACGGACCAGCGGGCGGACACTATGCCGGAGATGCAATTGCACATAAAATCTTGCGTGCAGGATATTATTGGCCCACGCTGTTCAAAGACTCATACAATCACGTGAGGAGATGCCAAGTCTGCCAAACAGCTGTAGGAAGACAAAGGAAACCTGCCATGCTGCTACAACCAGTCATCATCGACCAACCATTCAGTCAATGGGGCTTGGACATAATAGGTGAGATCGTTCCTCACTCTTCTAAGCAGCATAAGTATATCCTTACGGCAACTGATTATTTTACCAAATGGGTAGAAGCAGTTCCTCTCAAGATAGTTCATTATGAAAATATTATTGAATTCATAGATCAATTTATCATCACTAGGTTTGGATTGCCAACAGCAATAATGTTTGATAACGCTTCATATTTTTCTGGAAATACTATGACTGAGTTTGCGCTTAAAAGAGGTTTCAAACTAAAATATTCTGCCAACTACTATCCGCAAGGTAATGGATTGGCTGAATCAACAAACAAGAACCTAATCAGAATTATCAAAAGAACAGTCGACCAAAACCAAAGGAATTGGCACAAAGCGCTGGTAAATGCTTTATGGGCTGATAGAATCACAAAGAAAGCTTCAATCGGCACTTCTCCCTTTAATTTAGTTTATGGGAGAGAAGTGGTTCTTCCAACTCACCTAGTCATTCCCTCTTTGTCTTTAGTGCAATATATCGATGAAGTATCTACTTCCTCTTTACAATTAAGACAAATGGAAATAATCAAACTAGAAGAACAAAGAGAACAAGCTAGGAAAACCCATGCTCATCACCAAGCGCTAATAAAATCTTCTTTTGACTCAGCCATCATAACCAGAAAAAACTTTCAGATGGGTGATTTAGTTTTGAAATGGGATAAGGCTCATGAAGAAAAGGGCAAACATACAAAATTTCAGAAGTTGTGGCTTGGCCCTTTTCAAATTGTGGAAGTCGTAGGCCCATCCACATTCGTGTTGCAGGATCTGGCAGGAAGGAGAGATTCTTTACCTGTCAATGGACTGATTCTTAAATTATATTTTCCATAGAAGAGAAATCTTCTAATTTTTGTAGGATAGATTTAGTTTTTAGTTTTTATTTTGTTTTTTTTTTCTCTTTTATGAATAAAACCCGTTGTAGATGATCATTTAAAAAGGATTCATGAAAGAGCACGCCAATTCTCTATCAGATTTTGATTTCGCTTGTACAAATAGCAAATTTTTTTTTGAAAAGCTTAATTTTATTATTGACAAATAGAGTTAACTTCACTTTGATTACGATACTCGTTTCGACCTCTAAAAAAAATTTTGACAAAAGCAACCTCTGGTAAAAGAATTGTTTTGTATCAGCACCATGAAGGGTATCATCAATAATAAAATAAGCATTCTCTGCAAAGCTATTGTTTTCAAAAACTGTATTATTGTCGTCCAGAGCTTTCTTAAGGAAAAACAATGACTTCCTCCCTGCTAGAAGGAAACTACAGCGTCCAGAGAAACAATCCAAACAAAACACTATATCTCAAAGAATAACAGGTCTCATCACGAGCTGGCTTATCATGATCACAGATATTATAACTTGCTGACTTTGCCAATACTGTCTATCAAAACAGGGCAACGACTTAAGATTGTTGCAATCAAAAGACAAGAGGTCTCATCACGAGCTGGCTTGTTTAGCAAAAGTGTAAATCAGGTGAATGACTGTGTCATAATTTGGCCACCAAACCAAGACATTGTTCTTTAGAGAATTAAAAAAGGAAAAGTGTGTTAAAAAGGATTTTTCTCTGGAATGTTGCGAGTAACCTCAAGCATGAAAAAGGATCATTGCTGGATAACATGGTAACCCTATCGAGGCTATGGACGCTTGCGGGCAGCAGAGGCTCTACCTACGACAAATGAGCATACTTTTAAGCCAGTACGCAGAGAAGACCTTATTTTATCTTTTATCAAGACCAAGTAATGTCTGATGCAAATGCAAGAAGAAACCTGAGGAAGCAAGAAATTGAGATATAAAAAAGGTTGAAACAAAATATCGCCAACAAGGTGAGGGGCAATCTACTCTATCTGTCCATAACAAAATTTAGACATATAAAAATTTTTGCTGTTTCGGAAGTGAACGGTCAATAGAAATGCAGAGATAACTGGTTCTTCACAGTGAATCGCCATTGTTGTGGTCACCAACAACCCCCCTCTTTGTTTGATATTAGTAATAACATCAAGCAAAGGGGGACCCTTAACCAAAAAATCCAAAAAATATTTTTTGTTTAAAAAAAATCTTTTGTATCAACTCCCTAAGAGCTATATCGCGTCGCAAAGGAAAAAGGAGCGCTTTCCCAAAGCGCACAAACACACCAAGGAAGAGCGACGCGAGAACCCATCGCATCGCGTGCATCAAAGGCGCTCAAAAGAGGAGAACCTAAAGAATAGCCGACGGCCGATATGCGACGTCGCACATCGCAATGTCGCATAAGCAGCACAAAGTGACAAAGCGAAAAACCTTGCGACCTTGCGATATTGCGATGTGCGATCTGCGACCTTGCGATATTGCGACCTGCGATCTATGGTGTGCGACAAATGAGACTATCAATCGCTGCGATGCCACCTATTTACCTCGCAATCTTCGATGCTGCGATGCAAATCGCAGAAGCCAATCATCACAGGCATTCCTCGGCATGATCTGGGAGCCTAAAGTTAGGCGCGCACCTTACGGGAAATTAATGATTGTACGCCTGTGTATCCCAAGATGATTATGTTGCGTTTTTCGAAGAGTCAAGTCATAATGGGTGACATGATTATGCATTCATTAGAACTTAATTGCTTTCATGTCAATCTTTTCTTCTGTCTCTTTTCATTTACGTGAACTATAAGTCAGCAACTGATATAAATCTATATGCAGGAAACATCTAAGGAAAAGCGCCAGAACTAGAAGAACAGAGAGGAGATGACGTCGCAGATGGATACCACATATAGCAGGACCGCGGATCCCAGAGTATCACTCAACAAATGCTGATGGAAATAGGCTATCTAGGACTCAGAGTCAAAGGTGCACAAAAGCAAAGCGTTTATGAAAGATCCTGAATCCCAAATTGGGTAAAGAAAAAAGAAAAACGCCTAAGGGGAAAGACGTCTCAGAAAAGCCTGGAACAAAGAATGGAAACAAGTTTCAATTGAGAAAATCATTGAGGCAACAAAATCCCCAGCTCATTGAGTCATTCGCACAGCCGAAAACCGAAATAGCAACAGCACAATCAGTTTGAAAGAAATCTGAGTTGTACTAAGTATACACGCCGTGAAGACACTCCTCCAGAAGAACACTTTCAAAAATATCTTCTAGTTTGCCAGAAAGAGGTTCTAGCTCTTGTTATTTCTAATTTTCAAGCTTGAACAAAAGGAAAGGACAAGCAGCCGACTCTGTCACAGCGAAACAGCGCATCGCTTACAACACTAAGGAGCAGATACAGAAATGGTTAGAAATTAGATTCAGTTTTTAGAAATAAATTTGTTTTAGTAAAAGGGTGGTCATTTGAAGCCGTTCCCTAAATTTGTGTAATTAAAATTAGCCGGTTAGTAGTATTTAACCCTTCTCGTTGCATTGGAGAAGGGTCCAGAAATTTGTCAAAAAACTCGTCCTCAGAACATGCACTTCTGCACCCTCGGAGGGGGTTTTTGATGAATGGACGGATCAAGATTTATTTATGTTTGCATTTTAATACCTGCTACTGATGTTGCACTTCTGTACTCTTAGTAGGCATTAGAAGTAAGTAGAAATAGATCATTATTGCTTCAGGTCTGCGAGTATAAAGTCAGTCATAAATGGTACTTTTATCTCTTGACGAGTTTCTGCTTGCATTCTTAGAGTAATATACAGCTGATGTTGTTTATATGTTAACGTATGAATGAGTAGACTACCATTTGGCACTTCTGTACGATGGAGTCATTGATTTATGCTTAATATATGAATAACTGATTATGCGATATGCTGTTCACAACCGTTTTGTTTAACTTCTTATGCAGGATGGTTCATCTAAATTGATTTATATTCTCATGATAGCTGAATAATCTTCATTACCAGTTATTGTGTGAAATCTTTCTAGATCGCATAATGGAAAAAGTTCTATCTCGGGTTAGCGTAGATTAGATGTGTTGTTCTTGATAGATTAAAGTAGTATAGAGTTTAGTCTCAGAATTTAGAACTAGATTAGCTTAGAAATAATTCCATATTTTCATTATCAAATCTTACACACACACACATCACCAAACTCTACACACACACACACCCCTTAGAATAGGAAGCTGGTCCCTTTATCCCCAGTTGGACCCGCTACACCAAACGGGCACGGAGCCGCCAACCAGGTTCCCGACCGGGTGGGTATCCCCCTTGTTGTTGACCCAATTTCAGGGCCCTCAACAGGTGGCCAACCCTTCATCAAGTCCAAAAGCAACACAAAAAGACATGGCATGATCGACACATCAAGCTGCACACATTTAAGGTAAATGATCTGATTTTGTTGTATGATAGTAAGTTTGATAAATTTCCAGGAAAATTCAAGATGCACTGGTTAGGGTATTATGCTATTAAGGAGATTACCAAAGGAGGAGTGGCATAGTTGGTCAAGTTAAATGGAGAACCCTTCCCAGGAAAGGTGAATGGCAGTCGCTTGAAGCCATACACCGGCGGTCTAGCCATATGACTAAATGAAAGTGGCATAGTATTAGCGCTCCAAGTAGCTAAAAGGAGGCATGGGACTATAAACTACACTTCCCAGTGGGGGAGTTGTGCGATGGGAAGATGGTGTGAAGCAAGGACGTGTCACTGGGTCCATGACAGCATGAAGGGAGCTATGCTACCCAGGGAGAAATCATGCAGGTCGGTTGAAAAGTGACCGTTAAAGTCACTGTTCATGAAAAGACGATAGAAGTGAGGCCAAATGGAGTGGGCGAATGACATTTAAGATGAAATTTATGGCTTAGATCATTGAAAATCTGTCACCAATCTGGCATTAATGAACCAATTATGGGGGGAACGGTCATATTTGAATTCAAATTGCCCTATAAATTACAAGTGGCTGTCGAGCAAAAAACACTTGGCATTTTGAGTATTCAGCGGTTGAGCTCTCAGGCGCCTATTAATCGTGAGCAATACGAGCTTCTGATAGTTTCTGGGGTATTTGTGATTTTTCTAGTGGACACATAGGAATTCTTGTGGAAGATCATGTCTGCACCCCTAGAAGTTATCAATACACAAGAAGTTGTAGAGGAGCCAACACAGGGAATAGAGAGAGAGGTTGAAGTAACTGCCCCGAAAGTAGCTAAATTATTAGCGGAGGTCCCTAAATATCTGAGAACGCTGAGACTGAAGCCAACCCCAACCAAGGAGAGCATGAAAGACAAGAAGGGTAAGCAGCCTTCCATACTGGTGTCCACGTTGCCAAGACGAAACCCACCAAAGCCCACTGCCTAGGAGAAAGGCAAGGCTATAAACCTAGAAGCAGAAGAGGAGGATATCGAAGACATCCCCATGGATGATGAGGATGTGGGAGAAAAAATAGAGGAGGTTGAAGCCCAGGGTGTGGACCCTATTATACGATTGCCGGAGTATGTCCCTCCCCGCAAGCCTAAGTCCAAGGTCCCAAAGGACATTGATGAAAGTAGGAATCCCCTACAAACCCCTATGCTACCGAATGAAATCACTTTTGATGGCCTGCATTTGGCACGGATGCCCACATTAAACCTCGAAGACTGGGACCTGGCGGAGCACGAGAAGTTCCTGCACCTGGCGACCAAACAGCTAATGCGCCGCATCATTGACACAAACATGGGGATGACTACATTAGAGTCGCGGAAGTGGCTCAGAGGAGTAGAGAAGGTAGGATTACTCAACCTGCTCTAGGTGCCACACTATAACTGCACCCCCGTGACAGTATTGGTCATCAAGCAATTGTTGTGCTTGGTGCATGATGGGTGTCTGTGGTTGGAGGAGATGATACCCATCACCGATATGTTGATTCACCGCATAACGCATCTGTCATATACAGGCGAAAATCCCGCTATGATCTTTGGCGGCAAGGATGGCGAGCAGGTGCTCGCAAAATCAATGAAGGAGAAGTTCAGACTGGTAAAGAATCTGCATGGGTATGCTATCTCCAACATTTGCAACCCTGTTGTGAAGGTGGCAACGCAAATCCTTGCAAGGAGGGTGATGCAGAAGTGTCACATCGATGAGGTACCAGCGCCTGTCGTCGTACTCGCACAGTAGTGTGCGGAAGGAGTCCCGTTTAACTGGTCAAACTACCTTCACAGAGAGTTCCTGGCGAACTACCACGAAGCGCAAGAGCAGAGAAAGACCCTCCACTATGCATGGCTCTTGTTGTTGATTGTGCTCGTAGCGTGGGATATACTAGTGGAGAGCCAATTCCCCTCAGTCGCGCCAGATCTTCTTGAAGCAGCGAAGTATGCTTTGCTGTGGGCAACCAAGGACATGGAGTGCATTCAAGACAACAATATATTTTGGATCTTGATGGAAATGAATATCAGGATGGCTATCAATTGCAACCCGTGATTGTCACCCGTGGTATACGCTAACCTATAGAGCTATGCCAAGTTTAAGGCTGATTTCCATTGGATTTCGATCAGGGTGTGGAAGGACCCTGCAAAAAAGTGGTACGATTTATCGTACCTACCCACAAATGATGCCATCGATGCAGTGTTGGATAAATGGCTGGTGGAGTTGTGCACCTTGACGGACTTAGCAGTGGGTGGAAGCAAGTCCACCGCACAAAAGAAGAAGGAACAATCCAAGCTAAAGATGGTGCAACTAGTCAAATAGAGGAAGAAGGAGGCCGCTGAGAAGGCCCAAGTATAACAGATAGGAAAGGAGGAAGGAAAATAAACAAGTGGCATGGAGTGGTGCTTTGACAAAGGTGTGTAGTCACCTTCACCCAAAACCAAAAAGGAGGACACAGAGCAGCACGGTGTGGACCCTCAGGAGACGTCAGACCGCATTAAGTACCCAAGAGAGATGGAAAAGGGAGGGTCCAGAAAGAAATCCAAGGCAACCAAGACCTCGCTAGACCCCATCACATTAACTGAGGGTGACTTATATGACATCGGTGACACAATTAGAGATGTCACCGCGGAAGCCCTCCATCAATTTGAGAAGCGGCAGCGGGTCCTCCTAGGGGCCATCTAGACCGGGCTGGAGGAGTTGCAAACCCGTGCGTCACAAGCTAGTACGTTGTCCACCAAATTGGCTATTGGCACATCAGAGGCTGCTTATATGTTGTGCATGAAGGCTTCCAGTGCGCTAGTTCTGCCAGATGGAGCACTGATAACAACAAATGAGGCTGAAAGGCCCACTGTTAGTGCCTTGAAGGGAGTAGGATTGTGCCTGGTAGCACTCCCGTGAGAAGTTCTCCACCTCTTGTAGGATGGAGTCATTGTAGAGTTAAGGGCCTATGAGCACCGCACCCTCCAGGTGATCAGTGAAAAAAAGACAAACAACAAGAAGATGGCCCTGCAAAGGAATGATGCCATTGTCGCCGAGGCTGAGGCGACCAGCTAGAACAAGAAGATCGTATAGGTGTGGAGGAGGCCTATACAATGGTCTCGGAATTTTCCATTCTGGAGGAGGAACCAATCGAGGTCTTCTTCCGTAAATTGGCCACAGGGGTGCATGACACTTGGAAAAAGATGGCACAAGTTTAGTTGGAGCTAAACCTGCAGATTACAGAGCTTCAGTTGAGGGCTTAGCCTTCAACACCACTAGAGGTAAAGGAATAGTAGGCAATCACTGTCACTGAAGCAGTTGTGGCAGTGGAAAGTGCAGTAGCAGACTGTACATAGTTGTTCGGGAAATCATTTGAGGTCCTGACAAACTTGCATGAGGACCCAAATGTACAGAGGCTAGAGACAAAAACGCGTGAGCTACAACAACACTATGATGAAGTAAAGGGCATAGCGCAAACCTTCGCGCTGACACAGAAGTTAGGCAAGCTGTCGGAAGCCAAGCAGCTGAAGGAACAGGTGGACGCAGTGCTACATAAGGAAGCAATGATGAATGCGTGACTAAAGCCCTAGCTGGAGGAAGCTTATGCAGTCACAGGAAACATTGAAGGCAAGCTTGTGACTCTGCAAGCGACGCAACAACAACTTCAGGCTGACAGCGCAGGGGCAGTAATCGAGAAGATAGTCAAAGATGCGAAGCAGGCAGCAGCTTAGTGCACAACCAAAGTTGTGATCATCAGGGTCGAGCTAGACAGGCTTCACGCAAAGATTTCCGCACCTACCAAGTGACTCAAGGGCGAGTCACGATGTTTGTGTTGGGGGCTTGTTGGGAGCGGGATACCCCAAGGGAAATTTTAGGGCTAAAAGCCCAGGTTTAAGTAAATTTTTGTAATATTATTGTAAATACTCCACAATTTGTGGTCGCAGAGCACAAAGGTGTTATGTGTCATAAAGGGTAGTCCGCCCTTAGTTTTGTAAAAGTAAGTCAACTGTAAGAGAACTACCCATGGTCCACAGACCATGGGGTTGTATAAAAAGAGCTAAGCTCTAAGTAGTTTAAGAGACATATAATGGCAGATCATGTAAGAGAGTC
Organism: Pinus tabuliformis; assembly: GCA_031772625.1. Taxonomy (NCBI): domain Eukaryota; kingdom Viridiplantae; phylum Streptophyta; class Pinopsida; order Pinales; family Pinaceae; genus Pinus; species Pinus tabuliformis. Next base: position 1,182,402,616 of record CM062805.1, on the reverse strand, counting down.
ATAGCTTTGGAGCAAGAAGTCTAGGTCTCGAGATGTAGCATAGGTAGAGGCTCTGTAGCTAAGTGCGCAGAGGCCTAGGTTAGAAGTCTGCAGCTGAGTGCGCGGGCCCCTGTAGTTGTGTGCGTAGGGTGGACAGAGTCTTTAAACACTTGGAAGATATTAATAAAAGGAGTTATTTTGCAATTTATGTGTCTTTGTTTTGTCAATGCGGTTGGATATGTTATGTATGAATTTTCTTTATTATGCTTATATAGTGTGCCAATTAATGCAATTACATTAAATAACTAAACCATATACAAATATCTATTTACGCGGGGATAACTATAATTTTTTGATAAGGTAAGCAAGGCACTTAGATTAATTGGGGAATTCATATGACATGCTTCCATAGCAGTGCAAAAGTACCTAAGCAGTAGGCTCGGGCTGCGTGAAGGACGATCATATCCTTTCATGAAGGTATTGAAGAATGGAACGCAGGGTTTGTCTTGCAAGCACTAGAGTGAAGCAACCTGTGCGAATACATGGATAGAGGGAATCAAACGACATCACAACCATCTCAGGGTGCAGAAACCTGGTTCCAGCATCCCCCCATACTACTTCAGGTGAGACTTTGGTCCGCGCTCTACAGGCTAATGTCGAAAGGGCTAGTAGTGTAGGGGTTTGTTTAGCTAATTAACATTGAACTTTGTTTAGGCCCCCTTAAACCAATAGCCCACTAAAATCTTCCACTACACCTCTGATCCATGCATGCATGCAGCATCAACTACCCACGCTGGCTCACTTTAGTGTGAATCCAAAATCAACATGCTAACTCATATAATAAGATAGGTTTCACACCATTAATATTGAATATAAACTATGAGGTTTACACACACATAATTTTGCAAGAACCAAATTTCATTAATTAAAACTACTATAATATTACATAACATCTATTCTCATATTGGCTGGCTAGATATTTGTTCTAATGGCCACCCTTCATACACACAAAGGTTTACAATTTATAATAGAAAATTACAATATCATGGACTATTTCAAGATCCTTGATCTTCTCCATAAAGCTCTCAACATGATCCTCTCCACAAAGCTCCCAACGAATTCATAAGATTTCTCTGGATTTTTCTTTTCAATTTTGTAATCCTCTACAAAATAGATATTATCCTACCTTTTGATAGTTGCACCTTTTAGAAATCGTTCTTACTAATTTTTCAGAGCATGGTTTGATTCTCCTGCATCAGACTACTAAGCTACAAAATTTTATGACCTCTTGGTAATATGCTTTTTGTTCTTCTCATAATATCTCAACTCATGAGCTGCAACAAACCTTTGCTGTGACAATTCTCCACCTTCCTACATGATACCTCACCAAAATTTCTCTTGAGTTTGGGATTTTGGCATCTTCCTAGTTCTCTTCTCTAGAACCCTTCAAGCACTCCTTGCTCCATGTTGTTGAAAATATTCTCACCTTTCTTTGTTGTCACTTGCACAGAGAAAAAAAAACTCTTGCCATACCTTGAATCAACTTGTACCTTCTTCTGCTACTTCTCCTCCATACTACATGTAAGAATATTTTGCATTCTGATACCACTTGATGAAAATGATTTATGGGGGTCTATCATTTTCATTTTTATTACTAGGCTTGATCATGGACCTATGGTTTATGGGCCCATTAAACTCTTTTGTTTCACCTCTAATCCATGCATGCATGCAACATCAATTCCCCATGCTGGCTCAATTCAATGTGCATGCAACATCAACACGTTGGCTAACACAATATGACACGGTTCACACCATCAATATTAAATATAAACTACAAGGTTTACACACACATAATTTCTCAAGAAACAAATTTCATTAATTAAAACTACTATACTCTTTCATAGCATCTATTGGTGCCTTGGCTGGCCAAACCTTCATTCTAATGGTCGCCCTTCATACACACAAAGGTTTACAATTTATAATAGAAAAATACAATAACATAGATTATTTTAATATCATGGATTATTTCAAGATACATGATATTCTCCGTAAATATCTCAACATTATCCTCTCCACAAATTTCTCAACGAATTCCTATGATTCTCACATATGTGATTTTTAGGCTTTTAATCCTTTACAAAATAGATATTATCTTACCTTTTGACAATCGTACCTTCTAGAACTCGTTCTTGCTTATTTTTTAGAGGATGGGTCGATGCTTCTACACCATTGAGTCATGAGGAGATTAGAGAAGAATAAGTGAAAAATACCATTGAGGAAGAGACAAAGGAGCCATTGTGGATCAGATCAGAATACTTGTCTCCTTCAATGCTTGCTCAATCCCATGCCATTATTTCACAAGACCATGAGATAGAGTCCATTTGGAAACAAACACAAGTAGAATCCATCCTACAATTTTATGAAACCTATAGGATTTTGGAAGAAGAGAGTTCACAAGCCTTCCAGAGGAGATTGCAAGGCTTATCTTACAACATGAAAATCAGGGAGTATCACTCTCCTTATAGACTCCAAGTAGTATTAGCAATAACTCCTATTTGTAAAAGGATCATCTAGAGATTTGTCATTCAATGAATTGGACTCAATTTTAACCCACCTTCTCTGATAGGACTAAAGAAGAAATAAATTCAAGAAGAGGAAACTCATGTGTGGAACGACATAGAGAAGAATGCAAGGTTATATCCAATAGGGTCAACCATAAGTAGTTCAACTTAGGATATTAGACAGATAATCAAATAACTACATGAACATGAGTAGATAAGACAGGGAGATTGAGTTTCTTAAAGGATGAATCATTATTATAAATAGTTTGAGTAGGGGGTATGATGGGCCTCCAAAACAGGTAAATCAAAACACCCAACACCCACTCCTAGGCACATAAAGTAGTGTTTTAACCACATATTTTGCACAGGAATATTTTCCTAGATTAATGAGTTCCTTGAGGATTTAATGTGTTTTTCATGATTTATGTGCCCTAATTTGTTTATTATGTAAATTTTATAAATATTTTGAGAATATTCAAAAGAATATAGCATTAGAGAGATTTCAAGGACTTTCTTCCTACTATAAACAGACTCAAACTTAGCAGGCTTAGGGAATTCAATGTCTCCTCATTTTGTTGTGAGTTAGATGTGGGGCAAGATACCTTCTTTCAATGAATTTTGGGGTGGAATGAAACCTTCCTCTCAAGTAAGTTGCTTCCCCACTTAATGTATAAATAGGAGATTCGAATTGGCCCTTAAGGCTAAGGAAATAACATATTAGAAAGAAGCTTATCATTTGAATATTTCTGAGTAATTTTTGCAGCATTGTGTTTCCTTGTGTAAAATTGATTCTAAGTTAATAGAAGCATTTAATAATTTCAATTTCTAGCTCGATTTCTCCTCAAGGACTCTGAGCATCCTTGGGTTGGGCCCACCCTAGGAGTTTTAGGTCCCTCTTGTATTTTTTTTTTCATGCTTTACATTTACTTTGTATATCTCTTGAATAAACATTTATGGAAATTACAGTTTGATAGCTTCATGCTTGGTTAAGAAGGTAGTTTTATGAGCTAACTTCGTTTCTAGGTCATTTATGCAATTTGTTAGCATTTTCGATCTGTTAGGTCCCTATAATAATAGTGTATTCCCTCATTGTTATTTTTAGTGTAGCCCCCTTATTGTTATTGTTGTGCCCATGTAGTCCCCATATTATTATTATTGTGCCCCACATAAGCCCACTATTGTTGTTGTTGTGCCCTTACATTATTATTGTTATGGTGGCTCTGATTAGATTGCAACCCCTTAGACTCCTTTATATAGAAAGGATGTTTTTTCATTTGAATCATCCAAGAATTATTCATTTGTGTAATGTAAAAGAGGTTTCCCCCTCGAAGAGGCTAATTTTGAAGTCTTTGATCTATCTCTTCTTTTATTTTGTGAGCTCGTTGCATAACATTTGGTATCAGAGCTTTGAATTTTACGGTTTTTCCTCGTCAAAAGGTCATCTTCGCATTTTCGCTATAACTTTTTTCTACGAAGATTCAAAAGCTAAAATTTTAACCACGTGGATTAGAAATGCAAGAGAACTTCCTATAAAAATTTCAAATCTTGGTTTGCTATATTTTCAGAGATATGCTCTGAGGAATTTAAGATCTTTGTGGGCTCCATAATTCTATCTCAAACATGTGACTTGGGAAAATTCGTCATAATTTTTTTTCTACAAGCCATTAGAAGTTGAAATTTTACCACGTGGAGCCGAAATTAAAAATAACTTCATGTAAAAATTGCAGATATTTGTTCTTTATGTTTTCAAAGATATGCTCTAAGACAATTAGGGTTTTTGTGGGCTTGAGAATTCTGACTCAAACATGTAACCTAGGTAAAATAGTCATAAATTTCATTTCAAGCATCAGATTTGAATTCTGTAAAAAGTGGCTGAAAGCGAATGGAATACAATTTTTCATGTAGCAATTTCAGGTCCGAAGGTTGAAACAGTGACACATGGAATCCCATACAACTTCTCTCTACTAAAACATTCCATAATCAAGTCAGTGTGGGCGATTTGGCATAAATATTTCTTGAAGAATCGAATCTCAATCAAACTTGTAGGGTTGGAAAGAGGACTCAGAGAGATACCACAAGAATAAATTTTAGAACTTGTAGATCTAAAATTATAGAGTTACAATCGTTTCAAGGTAGACCTCCTAAAAGCAAGAAAAAAAATGGAAACACCTAGTAAGCAACCAAAAATCTCTATTATTATTCATAGAGAAGAGGAAGAAATGCAACATGATATATAAAAATTATGATACCTAGTGAAAAAAAAATCACTCTCACAAATGGTAACAGTAGCTAAGATGGATGGTTTGAGGAAAGATATCAAAAGTTTGAAGGAAGGTTTGACAAAGTTGCTACAATAAGGGCTTCCTAATGGTGAAAACGTAGTAGAGGAAACTCATGATGAGAACAAAATAAATTTTAATCATGATTTCATAGACTCTAACATTGGATTAGAGACCCATCATATTCCAAAGATTGATATGAGGAAGTTTGATGGCAAGGATCCAGTAACATGGATACTACAAATGGACCAATATTTTGATCTTTATAATGTGAAACACACTATGGATTGCAACTTTATATTTAGAACCCAATAAATATATATGGTATTGATGGAATTGTTCTTGTAAACCTCTTGTCACTTGGTCAATTTTTACAGAGGAAATGATACACATTATGAGGATACAAGGAGAAACACTTTCTTTAGCCAATTGATAAATCTCAAACAAAAGGGTTCAATGGAAAAGCACGTTGAGGACTTCCAAAAATTAATATAAGGGTAAATGATATTCCAAAGGAGCATAGGATTGATTTCTTCATAAGGACTTTAAAGGATAACATCCAACATGAGGTTCACCTTTGGGAACCTGATTCATTGGAGAAGGCATTCAGGTTGGCAAGAAAAATTGAAAGAAAAATTATGGAAACAAGGAAGCCTACCACTCACAACTATAAAGATGGAAATGTTTTTTCTCTTATCCTTCCATAACCCACAAGGTTGACACCACAAAAATTGGAAGAAAAAAGAGAAAAAGGGATTTGTTATAGTTGTGATAGAAAATACACTGAAGGCCGTAAGTGTGCTGAGAAGAAATTAATTTGCATAGATTGTGTAGAGGAGGAAGAAAAGGAACAAGAAACATCAAAGTAAGGGGATATACACCAGGAACCAACCCCAGAGAAAGAAGAAATGAATCTGACCATATCTTGTAATGCCTTGGCATGAATTACCACTCCTTAAACTCTTAAGATAGAAGATATATCAAGAAGAAAAAGGTAATAGTGTTGATTGATTTGAGTATTACCCATAATTTTATTCATTGTAAGATAGTCAAGGAATTGAATTGCTTCCTATATCGATCAGCAAAGTTTCAAGTGATGGTTGCAAATGGAGGAACCATAAATTGCTCTTAAAAGTGCCATAATATCAAGTTATCCATTGTATAATATGTATTGAATAGTCTAATGATTTCCATTCCAATGGGTGGTGCTAATGTTGTTTTAAGAGTCCAATGGTTATAATATTTGGGTACGATAGCTTTTAATTTTCAATCAATTTTATTGAAACTTTTTTGGGAAGGAAAGAAAGTTGAATTAAGGGGTATCGTAGAGAAACTAGGAAAGATAATAACATCTAATGGCATGAAAAGTCTTCTAAAGAAATAAAGACAGGGCATACTTGCAAAATTATGCTCACTAGAGGTTCAAACATCAAAGTCATCTAATTCTCTAGATCTCCAAAAAGTCTTGGACAATCATTCTAAGTTTCAAGCAGTGGAAGATCACATTGAGCATCAACAAGAAGTTCTCCAACTCTCAAAGGATAACCTCACCAGTGAAAGAAGTTTTGATGTAGGTGATTGGGTATTTTTGCAGCTACAACCATACAAAAAAATTCCCTCAAGCAAGCTAAGAAGGATAATAAATTATCACCAAAGTATTATGGTCCTTACAAGTTGTTGCAAAATATTGGTACTATGGTATACAAATTGGATCTTCCCGCATCTTCCTGAGTGCACCCAGTTTCCATGTTTCATGATTAAATAAGGTTATAGGTGACAAGCTCCCAGTTCAAACAATATTGCCAGAACTTGAAGAGGAAGGAAAAATCATATTGGAACTTGTAGCAGTTAGGAAAACAAGAACTCAACAGCTACAAAATCGATCAATTTCAGAGTATATCATCAAGTGGAAGAACTTACCCGTTGAAGATTCAACATGGGAGGATGAGAATTTTATACAAAAGCATCCATAACTACTCAAGCATTGAGGAAAACAATTTTTTGAAGGAGAGGACCATGTTAGGTCCCTATAACACTAGTGTATTCCCTCATTGTTATTGTCACTGTAGCCTGCTTATTGTTATTGTTGTGCCCATATTGTTATTATTGTGCCCCATAGAAGCCCACTATTGTTTTTGTTGTGCCCTTACATTATTATTGTTATGTCGAATCTGATTATATTGTGACCCTTTAGAATCTAATATATATAAAGGAGGTTTTTTCATTTGAGTCATCCAAGAATTGTTCATTTGTGTAATGTAAAGGAGGTTTCCCCCTCGAACAGGCTAATTTTGAAGTCATTGATCTATCTCTTCTTCTATTTTATGAGATAGTTGCATAACAAGATCACTCATATAGATTAGCATTGCATTTCAAGTTCCTTTCCATTTCATTTCATCTGTTGCTACAATTTCTACAATTTCCTATTTTACTGTGCAACCAAGATTATGATTGCAAAGGGTGAACAAAACTTGGTTTCATAGTTTTGAAGCTTATAATTAGTTTTTATATGTTCTTACTAGCTAAATAATATCATTTCCTAGCATTCTTTCCCCCTCCTCACATCTTATATTTTTATTTTAGCGGCTTTTCTCGCTTGTTGGTTTTCCCTAGAACAAAATAGGGTTTCTTGCATTAGCCAACAAACAACCCATTTTATTCATCTAGTTCAACAATAAACCCTTGATTTAGTTTCCTTATCATATTATAACATGTTTGGGATGTTGAGGATGGATTTTGGAAGTGTAAATATTTCTTGGAGTTTCCTTATATTTTTTTATTGTATGATTTCTTAGTTTTTTTAACTTCTACAACATAGATTTCAAGTTTACTTTCCAAGACTTTTATTTTCAAGAAAAGTGTTTTTTTAATTTCCTGCAATCAACATAGGTGTGTTCCATTTCATTTTTTCAAGTTATTTCTGCAATTTCACTTTCATGTGGCATAGTTAGCTTGGAAACTTGACTAGATTTATGTTCATATAATCTACATTACAACATCTCTCACTTACACGAGGATTAGAAAAGGGAAGTGACAGTGCATGTTGCACATATAGTGTCGACTCCCCTTAAGTTTGTACAAACCATTGGTTGATAATTAAAGTTGAGAATATTGGTAGTTGTAGTATTATTGTTGCAATACTAAGGGCCATCGGAAGTGTTGTGATATCCCTTTCATTACCCCAAATTTTGTAATGTAATTAAGAACATATATGTTGGAAATACTGAGAGGGGGGGTGAATCAGTATTCTCAGTATTTCTTTTTTCGACTATTGTTTTACCAGTTAAAACATATATGTTCAAAACACAAGATGAAAAACAAGAATAAATGCTTTTATTAATCTAATATTTATAGTAAAATAGACAGAATATATAAGTGGTTGCAATCAATTTCCAAGCACCAACTTGGGCTTTTGTGAGGCTCCAACCTCCAGAGCTCCAACTCTATTTCACCAAGGCAACAATCTTGGACTTAGTAGCACCAACCCCCAAGGGCTTCAATCCTTTCCAATTCCTGATACACCAGTCCCAAAGACACCTATCCTTCCTACTTCTGAGGCATCAACCCCAAGGACTACAATCCTTCTTACTTTTGAGGCACCAGCCCCAAGGACTCCTATCCTTCTTACTTCTAAGGCAACAGCCCCAAGGACTCGAATCCTACTTACTTCTGAGGCAACAGCCCCAAGGACTCCAATCCTACTTACTTTTGAGGCAACAGCTCCAAGGACTACAACCCTACTTGTTGTTGAGGCAACAGCCCCAAGGAATCCAATCCTACCTACTTCTGAGGCACCAACTCCAAGGGTTCTGACCCAATCTTGTCAAGGCACATTTGATAGTAATGTTTTGCTCTTAGAACTCTTCTCTACCGAGTTTTGTCTGTTCATAGCTTCATTGTAGTCTCCAAGCTACAACATCAATGACAACCAATCTTCTTATGAAGAAGTCTTTACAACTCTCCATACTATCCACATAGAGTCTCCAATAGCCTGTTTTCTCTGATAATGTCTTCACACAGTTTTAGTCAATCTATTGTTAGCTCCACTAAGCTCTTTATAAAGAACAACTTTCTGTTTAAGCTTATGTTCTCATTGTCATAGTGAATGCTTCAGCATCACTATTTCTCTATTGGCTGCTTCTCCCCTTCGACTACCTACTGTCCTGTTGGTCCTTCGTCCCACTTTCTGTTCTGTTGCACCCTCTTGCTGTTCTGCTGGACCCTCTTTCTGTTTTGCTAGACCCTCTCTCTGTTGTGCTGAACCCTCACATGGCCTTTGTTTCCTCCAGCTTATTTCAACAACATTCAATAGCTCTGTTCTCCATTTTTCCTGTTTTATATGCGTTCCTCATGCCTCTGTCTCTCGATTTCCTCTCTTCGCTAGCCCTTTAGCTTCCTCAATGCTCGCTTATCCTATCAGCTTCCTCCTAAGTCGCTGTCATTTCCTCTAACTCGCTTGATCTTTCAGCTTCCCTCCTTGGTTTCCTCTGTCTATTCATGCTCAAGGACACGTTAATTGATGAGAGAGGGCCACATATACAGAGAATACTTATTACTAGTTAAAACCTGTAATAATGCTCCTTTTATCAATAATTATTGGACATACACAGGGCTTTACAATGTAACAGACATGCCGCGTTTTATCGCAATCACAACTGGTGCTAGTTCAGCCTCCTGAACTATCTGGACCATTCCTTAATGTATTTCTGCCTCCAAATGCCATGCAAGCCAAAAATTCAATTACACAGGAAATATGAGCAAAAGCAAGCAAAATGGCTAAAGGGCACACTTCAAGGAATTTTATACCCGCATCTATACTGTATCGGGTCCGCAGTATAATCACAATCAACGCTTGTAGTCAGACAACCCTTTGTGTAGCATTGCGATGGGTGGATGCGATACATTATTAACCCGTAGCACAATGTTGCAGCGGGTCCGCATGTATATGTATCACAATCGGGGGTTTCCCTTGGTAGAGGTCCGATGCGACATCGCTAATCACTTTCGATGATCACAATGGACCACTTGACACATTGTAACTCCTGCTCCCGAAGTTCTGATGCAATATAATATTATGTGTCAAACCCGATACAACTCAATGCTCCCGTGCATAAGGTTTCAAGTCCACTTTCCACCTCTAATACAGTATTTTCCATACAACTAAGTCTTCCACCTCTGATAGTGTATTTGCCTATATATATGCTTTGGCCTCCGTTAGTGTTAGACGCATATATGTATGGTTTTTGTTGTCGATGGTGTATACAACCTATATATGTATGTTTATGCCATCGATATGTAAATACATATATATACAAGTCTTTCTGCCTCCGATAGTGTGAATGCACATATATATATATGTTTTTGCCGCCGATACATGAGTTTGTGGCATATATTGCTCCCTATAATGTAAATGCAACCATATATATATGATATGTGCTCCCACAGTGTTATATGTGGCATATATGGCTCTGATAGCTCATTTGGCATATATTACAAGCAGTGCTCCTGTAGGTTCTTCTTTGGCATGTATTACAAGTAGTGCTCCTCTGATATGGCTCCTATTGCTATGATATGCCTCCTTGCTCTGATATACCTGTTTTGGCATATATATATATATATCTATATATATATCTATATATATATATATATATATATATATATATATATATATATATATATATCTATATATAGATGGCTCCTCCTGCAGCTCCTCTTGGTCCAATGTGGCTCCTCTGGCTTGGTAGTGTCTTTCAAAGACATCCTTGCATATATGAATGCCTCTCTTACTCTGATATCCTATAATATGCTTTGATATGCCTCCTTTGGTAACTCCTCTTGCTTATGGCTTGGCTATCCTGATGGCCTTGCTCCTGTCTCTTCATGGATCTGCTCGGCTTCCCCTTGGCTTCATGTCATCCTCTAGTATCTAGAATATTTCCATATTGACATCAATGACAACCTAGGTCAACAATCTCCCCCATTGTTATTGATGGCAATATTCTTCTTCTCTCCCCCTTTGACATCAATGTCAAGGGAGTTCTCTGGGACTCCCCCTATCAAACTGCTTCTATTCTTCATGAATGGTAGATCTTCATGTGTCTATGACTCCCCCTGTCATAGTGCTCTTCTTCCTTTTACTTAGGATAGAAGGATTGATGCTTTATCATCAATTTTCACATTATTCCCTCTCCATGTCTCAGAACTACTTTATCATGGCTTCAAAAATGCTTAAAGATTCTCTACTTTAATGCTTTCATTCATATCTGAGCTCCTTTGTTTCACTGTGCTTCTCCTTGAGTGACTGCCATCCAGTATTCAACTTCATTGCATTTGGATGAAAAGGTGAGAGGTTGTGCCTTATTGTTGCTATATTTTCCATTGTATAATATGTATTGAATAGTCTAATGATTTCCATTCCAATGGGTGGTGCTAATGTTGTTTTAAGAGTCCAATGGTTATAATATTTGGGTACGATAGCTTTTAATTTTCAATCAATTTTATTGAAACTTTTTTGGGAAGGAAAGGAAGTTGAATTAAGGGGTATCGTAGAGAAACTAGGAAAGATAATAACATCTAATGGCATGAAAAATCTTCTAAAGAAATAAAGACAGGGCATACTTGCAAAATTATGCTCACTAGAGGTTCAAACATCAAAGTCATCTAATTCTCTAGATCTCCAAAAAGTCTTGGACAATCATTCTAAGTTTCAAGCAGTGGAAGATCACATTGAGCATCAACAAGAAGTTCTCCAACTCTCAAAGGATAACCTCACCAGTGAAAGAAGTTTTGATGTAGGTGATTGGGTATTTTTCCAGCTACAACCATACAAAAAAATTCCCTCAAGCAAGCTAAGAAGGATAATAAATTATCACCAAAGTATTATGGTCCTTACAAGTTGTTGCAAAATATTGGTACTATGGTATACAAATTGGATCTTCCCGCATCGTCCTGAGTGCACCCAGTTTCCATGTTTCATGATTAAATAAGGTTATAGGTGACAAGCTCCCAGTTCAAACAATATTGCCAGAACTTGAAGAGGAAGGAAAAATCATATTGGAACTTGTAGCAGTTAGGAAAACAAGAACTCAACAGCTACAAAATCGATCAATTTCAGAGTATATCATCAAGTGGAAGAACTTACCCGCTGAAGATTCAACATGGGAGGATGAGAATTTTATACAAAAGCATCCATAACTACTCAAGCATTGAGGAAAACACTTTTTTGAAGGAGAGGACCATGTTAGGTCCCTATAATACTAGTGTATTCCCTCTTTGTTATTGTCACTGTAGCCCGCTTATTGTTATTGTTGTGCCCATATTGTTATTATTGTGCCCCATAGAAGCCCACTATTGTTTTTGTTGTGCCCTTACATTATTATTGTTATGTCGAATCTGATTATATTGTGACCCTTTAGAATCTAATATATATAAAGGAGGTTTCGTCATTTGAGTCATCCAAGAATTGTTCATTTGTGTAATGTAAAGGAGGTTTCCCCCTCGAACAGGCTAATTTTGAAGTCATTGATCTATCTCTTCTTCTATTTTATGAGATAGTTGCATAACAAGATCACTCATATAGATTAGCATTGCATTTTCAAGTTCCTTTCCATTTCATTTCATCTGTTGCTACAATTTCTACAATTTCCTATTTTACTGTGCAACCAAGATTATGATTGCAAAGGGTGAACAAAACTTGGTTTCATAGTTTTGAAGCTTATAATTAGTTTTTACATGTTCTTACTAGCTAAATAATATCATTTCCTATCATTCTTTCCCCCTCCTCACATCTTATATTTTTATTTTAGCGGCTTTTCTCGCTTGTTGGTTTTCCCTAGAACAAAATAGGGTTTCTTGCATTAGCCAACAAACAACCCATTTTATTCATCTAGTTCAACAATAAACCCTTGATTTAGTTTCCTTATCATATTATAACATGTTTGGGATGTTGAGGATGGATTTTGGAAGTGTAAATATTTCTTGGAGTTTCCTTATATTTTTTTATTGTATGATTTCTTAGTTTTTTTAACTTCTACAACATAGATTTCAAGTTTACTTTCCAAGACTTTTATTTTCAAGAAAAGTGTTTTTTTAATTTCCTGCAATCAACATAGGTGTGTTCCATTTCATTTTTTCAAGTTATTTCTGCAATTTCACTTTCATGTGGCATAGTTAGCTTGGAAACTTGACTAGATTTATGTTCATATAATCTACATTACAACATCTCTCACTTACACGAGGATTAGAAAAGGGAAGTGACAGTGCATGTTGCACATATAGTGTCGACTCCCCTTAAGTTTGTACAAACCATTGGTTGATAATTAAAGTTGAGAATATTGGTAGTTGTAGTATTATTGTTGCAATACTAAGGGCCATCGGAAGTGTTGTGATATCCCTTTCATTACCCCAAATTTTGTAATGTAATTAAGAACATATATGTTGGAAATACTGAGAGGGGGGGTGAATCAGTATTCTCAGTATTTCTTTTTTCGACTATTGTTTTACCAGTTAAAACATATATGTTCAAAACACAAGATGAAAAACAAGAATAAATGCTTTTATTAATCTAATATTTACAGTAAAATAGACAGAATATATAAGTGGTTGCAATCAATTTCCAAGCACCAACTTGGGCTTTTGTGAGGCTCCAACCTCCAGAGCTCCAACTCTATTTCACCAAGGCAACAATCTTGGACTTAGTAGCACCAACCCCCAAGGGCTTCAATCCTTTCCAATTCCTGATACACCAGTCCCAAAGACACCTATCCTTCCTACTTCTGAGGCATCAACCCCAAGGACTACAATCCTTCTTACTTTTGAGGCACCAGCCCCAAGGACTCCTATCCTTCTTACTTCTAAGGCAACAGCCCCAAGGACTCGAATCCTACTTACTTCTGAGGCAACAGCCCCAAGGACTCCAATCCTACTTACTTTTGAGGCAACAGCTCCAAGGACTACAACCCTACTTGTTGTTGAGGCAACAGCCCCAAGGAATCCAATCCTACTTACTTCTGAGGCACCAACTCCGAGGGTTCTGACCCAATCTTGTCAAGGCACATTTGATAGTAATGTTTTGCTCTTAGAACTCTTCTCTACCGAGTTCTGTCTGTTCATAGCTTCATTGTAGTCTCCAAGCTACAACATCAATGACAACCAATCTTCTTATGAAGAAGTCTTTACAACTCTCCATACTATCCACATAGAGTCTCCAATAGCCTGTTTTCTCTGATAATGTCTTCACACAATTTTAGTCAATCTAGTGTTAGCTCCACTAAGCTCTTTATAAAGAACAACTTTCTGTTCAAGCTTATGTTCTCATTGTCATAGTGAATGCTTCAGCATCACTGTTTCTCTATTGGCTGCTTCTCCCCTTCGACTACCTACTGTCCTGTTGGTCCTTCGTCCCACTTTCTGTTCTGTTGCACCCTCTTGCTGTTCTGCTGGACCCTCTTTCTGTTTTGCTAGACCCTCTCTCTGTTGTGCTGAACCCTCACACGGCCTTTGTTTCCTCCAGCTTATTTCAACAACATTCAATAGCTCTGTTCTCCATTTTTCCTGTTTTATATTCGTTCCTCATGCCTCTGTCTCTCGATTTCCTCTCTTCGCTAGCCCTTTAGCTTCTTCAATGCTCGCTTATCCTATCAGCTTCCTCCTAAGTCACTGTCATTTCCTCTAACTCGCTTGATCTTTCAGCTTCCCTCCTTGGTTTCCTCTGTCTATTCATGCTCAAGGACACGTTAATTGATGAGAGAGGGCCAAATATACAGAGAATACTTTTTACTAGTTAAAACCTGTAATAGTGCTCCTTTTATCAATAATTTTTGGACATACACAGGGCTTTACAATGTAACAGACATGCCACGTTTTATGGCAATCACAACTGGTGTTAGTTCAGCCTCCTGAACTATCAGGACCATTCCTTAATGTATTTCTGCCTCCAAATGCCATGCAAGCCAAAAATTCAATTACACAAGAAATATGAGCAAAAGCAAGCAAAATGGCTAAAGGGCACACTTCAAGGAATTTTATACCCGCATCTATACTGTATCGGGTCCGCAGTATAATCACAATCAACTCTTGTAGTCAGACAACCCTTTGTGTAGCATTGCGATGGGTGGATGCGATACATTATTAACCCATAGCACAATGTTGCAGCGGGTCCGCATGTATATGTATCACAATCGGGGGTTTCCCTTGGCAAAGGTCCGATGCGACATCGCTAATCACTTTCGATGATCACAATGGACCACTTGACACATTGTAACTCCTGCTCCCGAAGTTCTGATGCAATAAAATATTATGTGTCAAACCCGATACAACTCAACGCTCCCGTGCATAAGGTTTCAAGTCCACTTTCCACCTCTAATACTGTATTTTCCATACAACCAAGTCTTCCACCTCTGATAGTGTATTTGCCTATATATATGCTTTGGCCTCTGTTAGTGTTAGACGCATATATGTATGGTTTTTGTTGCCGATGGTGTATACAACCTATATATGTATGTTTGTGCCATCGATATGTAAATACATATATATACAAGTCTTTCTGCCTCCGATAGTGTGAATGCACATATATATATGTTTTTGCCGCCGATACATGAGTTTGTGGCATATATTTCTCCCTATAATGTAAATGCAACCATATATATATGATATGTGCTCCCACAGTGTTATATGTGGCATATATGGCTCTGATAGCTCATTTGGCATATATTACAAGCAGTGCTCCTGTAGGTTCTTCTTTGGCATGTATTACAAGTAGTGCTCCTCCGATATGGCTCCTATTGCTATGATATGCCTCCTTGCTCTAATATGCCTGTTTTGGCATATATATATATATATATATATATATATATATATATATATATATATGGCTCCTCCTGCAGCTCCTCTTGGTCCAATGTGGCTCCTCTGGCTTGGTAGTGTCTTTCAAAGACATCCTTGCATATATGAATGCCTCTCTTACTCTAATATCCTATAATATGCTTTGATATGCCTCCTTTGGTAACTCCTCTTGCTTATGGCTTGGCTATCCTGATGGCCTTTCTCCTGTCTCTTCATGGATCCGCTCGGCTTCCCCTTGTCTTCATGTCATCCTCTAGTATCTACAATATTTCCATATTGACATCAATGACAACCTAGGTCAACAATCTCCCCCATTGTTATTGATGGCAATATTCTTCTTCTCTCCCCCTTTGACATCAATGGCAAGGGAGTGCTCTGGGACTCCCCCTATCAAACTGCTTCTATTCTTCATGAATGGTAGATCTTCATGGGTCTGTGACTCCCCCTGTCATAGTGCTCTTCTTCCTTTTACTTAGGATAGAAGGATTGATGCTTTATCATCAATTTTCACATTATTCCCTCTTCATGTCTCAGAACTACTTTATCATGGCTTCAAAAATGCTTAAAGATTCTCTACTTTAATGCTTTCATTCAGATCTGAGCTCCTTTGTTTCACTGTGCTTCTCCTTGAGTGACTGCCATCCAGTATTCAACTTCATTGCATTTGGATGAAAAGGTGAGAGGTTGTGCCTTATTGTTGCTATATTTTCCATTGTATAATATGTATTGAATAGTCTAATGATTTCCATTCCAATGGGTGGTGCTAATGTTGTTTTAAGAGTCCAATGGTTATAATATTTGGGTACGATAGCTTTTAATTTTCAATCAATTTTCTTGAAACTTTTTTGGGAAGGAAAGGAAGTTGAATTAAGGGGTATCGTAGAGAAACTAGGAAAGATAATAACATCTAATGGCATGAAAAATCTTCTAAAGAAATAAAGACAGGGCATACTTGCAAAATTATGCTCACTATAGGTTCAAACATCAAAGTCATCTAATTCTCTAGATCTCCAAAAAGTCTTGGACAATCATTCTAAGTTTCAAGCAGTGGAAGATCACATTGAGCATCAACAAGAAGTTCTCCAACTCTCAAAGGATAACCTCGCCAGTGAAAGAAGTTTTGATGTAGGTGATTGGGTATTTTTGCAGCTACAACCATACAAAAAAATTCCCTCAAGCAAGCTAAGAAGGATAATAAATTATCACCAAAGTATTATGGTCCTTACAAGTTGTTGCAAAATATTGGTACTATGGTATACAAATTGGATCTTCCTGCATCTTCCTGAGTGCACCCAGTTTCCATGTTTCATGATTAAATAAGGTTATAGGTGACAAGCTCCCAGTTCAAACAATATTGCCAGAGCTTGAAGAGGAAGGAAAAATCATATTGGAACTTGTAGCAGTTAGGAAAACAAGAACTCAACAGCTACAAAATCGATCAATTTCAGAGTATATCATCAAGTGGAAGAACTTACCCGCTGAAGATTCAACATGGGAGGATGAGAATTTTATACAAAAGTATCCATAACTACTCAAGCATTGAGGAAAACACTTTTTTGAAGGAGAGGACCATGTTAGGTCCCTATAATACTAGTGTATTCCCTCATGGTTATTGTCACTGTAGCCCGCTTATTGTTATTGTTGTGCCCATATTGTTATTATTGTGCCCCATAGAAGCCCACTATTGTTTTTGTTGTGCCTGTACATTATTATTGTTATGTCGAATCTGATTATATTGTGACCCTTTAGAATCTAATATATATAAAGGAGGTTTTGTCATTTGAGTCATCCAAGAATTGTTCATTTGTGTAATGTAAAGGAGGTTTCCCCCTCGAACAGGCTAATTTTGAAGTCCTTGATCTATCTCTTCTTCTATTTTATGAGATAGTTGCATAACAAGATCACTCATATAGATTAGCATTGCATTTTCAAGTTCCTTTCCATTTCATTTCATCTGTTGCTACAATTTCTACAATTTCCTATTTTACTGTGCAACCAAGATTATGATTGCAAAGGGTGAACAAAACTTGGTTTCATAGTTTTGAAGCTTATAATTAGTTTTTATATGTTCTTACTAGCTAAATAATATCATTTCCTAGCATTCTTTCCCCCTCCTCACATCTTATATTTTTATTTTAGCCGCTTTTCTCGCTTGTTGGTTTTCCCTAGAACAAAATAGGGTTTCTTGCATTAGTGAACAAACAACCCATTTTATTCATCTAGTTCAACAATAAACCCTTGATTTAGTTTCCTTATCATATTATAACATGTTTGGGATGTTGAGGATGGATTTTGGAAGTGTAAATATTTCTTGGAGTTTCCTTATATTTTTTTATTGTATGATTTCTTAGTTTTTTTAACTTCTACAACGTGGATTTCAAGTTTACTTTCCAAGACTTTTATTTTCAAGAAAGGTGTTTTTTTAATTTCCTTCAATCAACATAGGTGTGTTCCATTTCATTTTTTCAAGTTATTTTTGCAATTTCACTTTCATGTGGCATAGTTAGCTTGGAAACTTGACTAGATTTATGTTCATATAATCTACATTACAAAATCTCTCACTTACACGAGGATTAGAAAAGGGAAGTGACAGTGCATGTTGCACATATAGTGTCGACTCCCCTTAAGTTTGTACAAACCATTGGTTGATAATTAAAGTTGAGAATATTGGTAGTTGTAGTATTATTGTTGCAATACTAAGGGCCATCAGAAGTGTTGTGATATCCCTTTCATTACCCCAAATTTTGTAATGTAATTAAGAACATATATGTTGGAAATACTGAGAGGGGGGGTGAATCAATATTCTCAGTATTTATTTTTTCGACTATTGTTTTACCAGTTAAAACATATATGTTCAAAACACAAGATGAAAAACAAGAATAAATGCTTTTATTAATCTAATCTTTGCAGTAAAATAGACAGAATATATAAGTGGTTGCAATCAATTTCCAAGCACCAACTTGGGCTTTTGTGAGTCTCTAACCTCCAGAGCTCCAACTCTATTTCACCAAGGCAACAATCTTGGACTTAGTAGCACCAACCCCCAAGGACTTCAATCCTTTCCAATTCCTGATACACCAGTCCCAAAGACACCTATCCTTCCTACTTCTGAGGCATCAACCCCAAGGATTCCAATCCTTCTTACTTTTGAGGCACCAGCCCCAAGGACTCCTATCCTTCTTACTTCTAAGGCAACAACCCCAAGGACTCGAATCCTACTTACTTCTGAGGCAACAGCCCCAAGGACTCCAATCCTACTTACTTTTCAGGCAACAGCTCCAAGGACTCCAATCCTACTTACTGTTGAGGCAACAGCCCCAAGGACTCCAATCCTACTTACTTCTGAGGCACCAACTCCAAGGGTTCTGACCCAATCTTGTCCAGGCACATTTGATAGTAATGTTTTGCTCTCAGAACTCTTCTCTACCGAGTTCTGTCTATTCATAGCTTCATTGTAGTCTCCAAGCTACAACATCAATGACAACCAATCTTCTTATGAAGAAGTCTTTACAATTCTCCATACTATCCACATAGAGTCTCCAATAGCCTGTCTTCTCTGATAATGTCTTCACACAGTTCTAGTCAATCTACTATTAGCTGCACTAAGCTCTTTATAAAGAACAACTTTCTGTTCAAGCTTATGTTCTCATTGTCATAGTGAATGCTTCAGCATCACTGTTTCTCTATTGGCTGCTTCTCCCCTTCGACTACCTATTGTCCTGTTGGTCCTTCGTCCCTCTTTCTGTTCTGTTGCACCCCCTTACTATTCTGTTGGACCCTCTTTCTGTTTTGCTAGACCCTCTCTCTATTGTGTTGAACCCTCACATGGGCTTTGTTTCCTCCAGCTTATTTCAACAACATTCAATAGCTTTGTTCTCTGTTTTTCCTATTTTATATTCGTTCCTCATGCCTCTGTCTCTCGATTTCCTCTCTTCGCTAGCCCTTTAGCTTCCTCAATGCTCGCTTATCCTATCAGCTTCCTCCTAAGTCGCTGTCATTTCCTCTAACTCGCTTGATCTTTCAGCTTCCCTCCTTGGTTTCCTCTGTCTATTCATGCTCAAGGACACGTTAATTGATGAGAGAGGGCCAAATATACAGAGAATACTTATTACTAGTTAAAACCTGTAATAGTGCTCCTTTTATCAATAATTATTGGACATACACAGGGATTTACAATGTAACAGACATGCCACGTTTTATCGCAATCACAACTGGTGTTAGTTCAGCCTCCTGAACTATCGGGACCATTCCTTAATGTATTTCTGCCTCCAAATGCCATGCAAGCCAAAAATTCAATTACACAGGAAATATGAGCAAAAGCAAGCAAAATGGCTAAAGGGCACACTTCAAGGAATTTTATACTCGCATCTATACTGTATCGGGTCCGCAGTATAATCACAATCAACGCTTGTAGTCAGACAACCCTTTGTGTAGCATTTTGATGGGTGGATGCGATACATTATTAACCCATAGCAAAATGTTGCAGCGGGTCCGCATGTATATGTTCATAATCGGGGGTTTCCCTTGGCAGAGGTCCGATGCGACATCGCTAATCACTTTCGATGATCACAATGGACCACTTGACACATTGTATCTCCTGCTCCCGAAGTTCTGATGCAATATAATATTATGTGTCAAACCCGATACAACTCAATGCTCCCGTGCATAAGGTTTCAAGTCCACTTTCCACCTCTAATACTGTATTTTCCATACAACCAAGTCTTCCACCTCTGATAGTGTATTTGCCTATATATATGCTTTGGCCTCCGTTAGTGTTAGACGCATATATGTATGGTTTTTGTTGCCGATGGTGTATACAACCTATATATGTATGTTTATGCCATCGATATGTAAATGCATATATATACAAGTCTTTCTGCCTCCGATAGTGTGAATGCACATATATATATGTTTTTGCCGCCGATACATGAGTTTGTGGCATATATTGCTCCCTATAATGTAAATGCAACCATATATATATGATATGTGCTCCCACAGTGTTATATGTGGCATATATGGCTCTGATAGCTCATTTGGCATATATTACAAGAAGTGCTCCTGTAGGTTCTTCTTTGGCATGTATTACAAGTAGTGCTCCTCCGATATGGCTCCTATTGCTATGATATGCCTCCTTGCTCTGATATGCCTGTTTTGGCATATATATATATATATATATCTCTCTATATATATATATAGATATATATATATATATATATATATATATATATATATATATATATATATATATGGCTCCTCCTGTAGCTCCTCTTGGTCCAATGTGGCTCCTCTGGCTTGGTAGTGTCTTTCAAAGACATCCTTGCATATATGAATGCCTCTCTTACTCTAATATCCTATAATATGCTTTGATATGCCTCCTTTGGTAACTCCTCTTGCTTATGGCTTGGCTATCCTGATGGCCTTGCTCCTGTCTCTTCATGGATCCGCTCGGCTTCCCCTTGTCTTCATGTCATCCTCTAGTATCTACAATATTTCCATATTGACATCAATGACAACCTAGGTCAACAATCTCCCCCATTGTTATTGATGGCAATATTCTTCTTCTCTCCCCCTTTGACATCAATGGCAAGGGAGTGCTTTGGGACTCCCCCTATCAAACTACTTCTATTCTTCATGAATGGTAGATCTTCATGGGTCTATGACTCCCCCTGTCATAGTGCTCTTCTTCCTTTTACTTAGGATAGAAGGATTGATGCTTTATCATCAATTTTCACATTAATCCCTCTTCATGTCTCAGAACTACTTTATCATGGCTTCAAAAATGCTTAAAGATTCTCTACTTTAATGCTTTCATTCAGATCTGAGCTCCTTTGTTTCACTGTGCTTCTCCTTGAGTGACTGCCATCCAGTATTCAACTTCATTGCATTTGGATGAAAAGGTGAGAGGTTGTGCCTTATTGTTGCTATATTTTCTCAGTGACCAGTCTTAGCATAATTTATGTTTGACTGCACCACACTCTCCTTTCTATGAGCCATATTGTCCTTGTATTCTTGTACACATCTCTGCATGTTATTTCCCTAGCAGATTCAGATATCCAGTCTATGACTGTCTTTTAAATACAATTGTTGATTTGCATCTTCATGCAATGCTTCAGTTTTGTTATATGCTGCTAGCTACTCTTAATTCAATACTTCATTCTAGATGTATCTGTTTGTTTTAAGATTGCCTCCATTAGTGTCCAGAAGTTGTCTATTTTCACATTAAATCCCTGAGTCAAGACATAAACATCTGTGATAACAGCACCATAGATGTTTGCCCTATTTCTTTAGTATTAGATGCCATTCTCTATTGTTCCAAATACTACTTATAGATTAAGTGGAAAGCATCTTTAACAACAGTCCAAAGAATGGTTACATGATCTTGTTCTTCAGTGGAGTACTCTTGAGAAATGATCTTCATCAAAGAATGATTGTTAATATAGCTCAACAAGGATTTCATAGGGACCCTTTCACTAATAGCTTCTACAATAATGATCAAGAATCACAGGCTCCCCCTAACTATATGCATCATTTATTTTGGCAGATTCTTCCCATCAAATGCTTAGATTGTCAAAATTCAGGCCAATGACATATGTTGTTGGCTGGAGAGCTCAAGGAACTTTCGGATTGTATTTGCTTCCTTCTCCATACTTGTGTAACTTTCTTCTTTTGCATGGTTCTAGCTTGTGTAAGAGCCCATGTTAAGTTACGATCACATGCCATATGACCAATGTTATGACACTTGAAGCATTCTACATTGTTCATGAATAAGAATTCATGATTTCTTCCTGCAAAATTGTTTCTTAGAGATTGTTGGGGACTATAATATCTATCTCTATGGGATGGTTGGGGACCATAACATCTATCTTTATGATATGATTTACAATATTTTTCCATGTGACCAAAGTTTGTACAAGAATAACAATAACCAAAAAATGAACTTTGGTACCTGGGAGATGGAGATTTCCTTGATGTACTTCTGAAGCCTTTCTGCCTTGAAATCCTTTGATAATAACCATTGCCTCTCGCATCTTTGACATCATCTACATTTCCTTTTGGAGCAGGATTTATTCTATTGTAGCCTTGATGTTTCTCCTTGCCTTTGCTAGAACTGCGAGCATCACCATTTATTTTTGGATTCTTCACATCCCTTTTGTTTGAAGCATTATCATTCTTGTTTGAGGATTCACTTGCATACCCAAGCCCTGATTTATTAAATGTACATCCGTGATAGTTGAGCATGTCATCCAAGGCCTGAGAGCTCTTCAAGATTTTGTTCATCCCATCAACCTTTGTTCTGAGGAAGATAATATCTTCTTCCAATCTTTCACACTCATTATTCTTCTTAGAAAGTTGTTTCTCAATTTCTTCCTTGATACGAGTAGATTCATATGCTTCCATTTTAAGGGAGATGATATGTGACTTCATTTTGAATATCTCTTCATTCTTTTCTTGACTTCTATCCATTTCGTCCTTTGTCTTCTCAGCTCCTTGTGCTTGTTTCTTGGTTTCTTGTAGTTGATATTTGAGAGAGGAGACCTCTACCTTGTACTGACCAATCTCTTCTTCAAGTTTTTTCAATCTCTTGTGCCTTTGTTCAAGTTGACTTGACAAGGTATCTTCCTGCTTCTTTGCTTTATTCAATTGATTTGTCATGGATATGACTTCTTCACGATGCTTTCTTTTGCTTTGATGAAATTCCTTCTTAAGCTTGGCAAGATCTTCATCCCTTTCTTATACTTGAAGCTTAACCAGGTCAACTTTCTTCCTTGTTTGATCTTGGTCACTAGCTAGTGCAATCTTCTTAAGTTCCTCATTTTCCTTTTTCAAATTGTTAATCTCTTCCATGGCAGTCATAAGTTGAGTGAGGAGTTCTTCCAAAAAATATTTTTCATTCTCTTCATCTTCTAGGTTTGTTTTACCCTTGATGTCATCATTCTCATGTTCAGCTTCTATGATGGGTTCTAGTTTTCCTTCTAGATATCCATCATCTTCTAGACTGATGGTCATGGTCAATGATCATTTTGAGTGAAGATCATGAAGTTTGTCCCTTATACCCTTTGCTGATGAATCTTTTCCTAGATTGTTCTTTACATAATCAGGTAGCCCATTCAAGATTTCCTTTACTACTTTTTCATTGTACTCCTTGGATTCTCTGTCCATCCTACTATCATCAATCACTTATTTCCAGATTTCAATGCCTTGAGTCTGTAAGAAATTCCTCATTCTTGCTTCCCATATATTAAAGTTCCCATTGAACCTTGGAGCCTCCTCAAATTGATTATCTTCTATCTTAGTAGTAGAGGGAGACACATCCTTGGGAGGATTGGAGACTTTCTTCCTTGACTTCGCCATTTGTGTTCTAAATATCAACCTTCAAGCTATTAGGCTTTGAATGAAGGTACTCACTTTGATACCAATTGTTGGAAATACTTAGGGGGAGTGAATCAGTATTTCTTTTTCTGACTATTGTTTTACCAGTTAAAACATATATGTTCAGAACACAAGATGAACAACAAGAATAAATGCTTTTATTAATATAATATTTGCAATAAAATAGATACAATATATAAGTGGTTGCAATCAGTTTCCAAGCACCTATTTTGGCTTTTGTGAGGCTCCAACCTCCAGAGCTCCAACTCTATTTCGCCAAGGAAACAATCTTGGACTTAGTAGCACCAACCCCCAAGGACTTCAATCCTTTCCAGTTCTTGAGACACCAGTCCCAAAGACACCTATCCTTCCTACTTCTGAGGAATCAACCCCAAGGATTCCAATCCTTCTTACTTCTGAGGCACCAGCCCCAAGGACTCCTATCCTACTTACTTCTAAGGCAACAACCGCAAGGACTCCAATCCTACTTACTTCTGAGGCAACAACCCCAAGGACTCCAATCCTACTTACTTTTGAGGCAATAGCCCCAAGGACTCCAATCCTACTTACTGTTGAGGCAACAGCCCCAAGGACTCCAATCCTACTTACTTTTGATTCACCATCCCTAAGTGTTCTGACCCAATCTTGTCAAGGCACATTTGATAGTAATGTTCTACTCTCAGAACTCTTCTCTACTAAGTTTTGTCTACTTATAGCTTCAATATAGTCTCCAAGCTAGAACATCAATGACAACCAATCTTCTTATGAATAAGTCTTTACAACTCTCCATACTGTCCACACAGAGTCTCTAATAGCCTTTGTTCCCTCTGATAATGTCTTAACACAACTTTAGTCAGTCTATTGTTAGCTGCACTAAGCTCTGTATAAAGAACAACTTTATGTTCAAGCTTATGTTCCCATTATCACAATGAATGCTTCAGCATGGCTATTTCTCTGTTGGCTGCTTCTCCCCTTTGACTGCCTACTATCCTGTTGGTCCCTCATCCCTCTTTCTATTCTACTGCACCCTCTTACTATTCTTCTGGACCCTCTTTCTGTTCTGCTAGACCCTCTTCCTGTTCTGCTGGACACTCACACGGCCTTTGTTTCCTCCATCTTATTTAAACAACGTTAAATATCTCTGTTCTTTGTTTTTCCTATTTTATATTCATTCGCCATGCCTCTATCTCTCGATTTCCTCTCTTCACTGGCCCTTTAGCTTCCTCAACGCTCACTTATCCAATCAGCTTCCTCCTCAGTCGTTGTCATTTCCTCTGACTCGCTTGATCTTTCGGCTTCCCTCCTTGGTTTCCTCTGTCTATTCAAGCTCACAGGACACGTTAATTGATGAGAGAGGGCCAAATATATAGAGGATACTTATTACCAATTAAAACATGTAACAACGCTCCTTTTATCAATAATTATTTGACATACACATGGCTTTACAATGTAACAGACATGCCACATTCTATCGCAATCGCAATTGGTGCTAGTTCAGCCTCCTGAACTATGGGGACCATTCCTTAATGTATTTCTTCCTCTAAATTCCGTGCAAGACAAAATTTCATTTACACAGGAAATATGAGCAAAAATAGGCAAAATGGCTAAAGGGCGCACTTCAAGAAATTTTATACCTGCATCTATACTGTATCGGGTCCACGGTATAATTGCAATCGGCACTTGTAGTCGGACAACCCTTTGTGTAGCATTGCGATGGGTGGATGAAATACATTACTAACCAATAGCATAAGGTTACAGCGGGTCCACATGTATATGCATCGTAATCGGGGGTTTCCCTTGGCGGAGGTTTGATGCAACATTGCTAATCGCTTTCGGCGATCACAATGGACTGCTTGACACATCGTAACTCCTACTCCTGATGTGCTGATGCGATATAATATTATGTGCCGAACTTGATACGAGTCAACGCTCCCGTGCATAAGGTTTCAAGTCTACTTTCCACCTCCGATAATTTATTTTCCTATATATATGCTTTGGCCTCCGTTTGTGCCTTCGTTAGTGCTAAACGCATATATGTATGGTTTTTGCCGCCGATGGTGTATACAGCCTATATATGTATGTTTATGCCACTGATAGTGTAAATACATATATATACAAGTCTTTCTGCCTCCGATAGTGTGAATGCACGTAAATGTATGTTTTTTTTTCCAATACATGAGTTTGTGGCATATAATTCTCCCTATAATGTAAATGCATCCATATATATATGATATGTGCTCCCATAGTGTTATCTGTGGCATATATGGCTCCGATAACTCATTTGGCATATATTACAAGCAACACTCCTGTAGGTTCTTCTTGGGCATGTATTCCAAGCAGTGCTCCTCTGATATGGCTCCTCTTGCTCTGATATGCCTCCTTGCATTGATATGCCTGTTTTGGCATATATATATAGATATATATGTGGCTTCTCCTGTAGCTCCTCTTGCTCTAATGTGGCTCCTCTGGCTTGGCAATGTCTTTCAAAGACCTCCTTGCATATATGAATACCTCTCCTGCTCTGATATCTTGTAATATGCTTTGATATGCCTCCTTTGGTAACTTCTATTGCTTATGGCTTAGCTATCTTGATGGCCTTGCTCCTGTCTCTTCATGGATCCACTCGACTTCCCCTTGGCATCATGTCATCCTCTAGTATCTAGAATATTGCCATATTGACATCAATGACAACCTAGGTCAACAATATATGCTACAATTCTACGATGTAAAACTCTATTATATAATGTAATGTTTATTTTTATTAATAAAATTTCTAGAGATGAAGAGAGGGGACAACCAACATATTATGATACCTTGGTGGTGGGTTGGGGAGGAAATTGAGTTAAGAGGAGAAATATATATGGTGTGAATATTTCCATTTGATGTGATTGTTAGTATTCCCAAGAAGTTGAAAGGTTGGGAAGATGAAGGGCCAAAGTGTGATTATAAAAAAAAGAGGGAGGAGCAATCACGGGTTTCTTATTCTTGGTTCTTAAGATTCTATTTTTTCTCTATTCTATCACTCTCATACATCTCTCTCTCTCTCACTCAGAAATTTGAATTTGTGAATTGGTGACAGTGTGTGTAATATGAATTGAATGTGTTGTAGATATTTTTCCTGGGACTTTATGGATTTGATGACTGTAATTTTTCCTATTTGTGTGTGGCACAAATATCATGGGACAGAGAGGGACAGAGAGGGATAGAGAGGGAGAGAGAGAGAGAGAGAGAGAGAGAGAGAGAGAGAGAGAGAGAGAGAGAGAGTTTCATTAAGAAGAACCATTACATGCAATGAGGTCAATTTTGGGACCTCCCCTTCTTGATTGCCACTCTCTTCGTATTTACTTCTTAAAGGTGTCTTGTTGATGAATTCAACTTTAATTACGATTTACTCCATTAATTACATATCTATCAAGTTCCCTTTTACATAAAAAATGTCTTTTAATACATTTGAAATTAGACTATAACCCCCTCTAAGATTCATATCACATCCTAAGATAAATGCTTCTAAAGCCAAGAGATTGAGTTCATGTCCAACAGTATCCCACATTGTCTTGTAGAAATCATAAGAAAATACATCTAGCTCTAGATATTTAACATTTTTCATAAAGCAAAGTGATCTATAAACTATCATGGATATTCCAAAGGATAGTTTGTCATAACAAATTAGATAAAATTGTACTTAAAATCTAAAATCTATATTAAAAAGGTTATATTACTTAAAGTTCTAGATTTATTGAGCTACTATTTTTGATCATGCAATATAGAAAACAAAAAGATATAGAACAAACAAAAATACAATCACTCAAAACCCAGAATAACACAATAAATGGCTTGGGAAACCCTCTCGAGAGAAAACCCAACTGGAAGATGAGGTTGGGTTGCTATCTCTTTCTTTGAATAGAAATGGATGCAGGTATAAAGAAGTGGGACATGTGGCTTGTGGGGTATTACAATACACAAACCCTCTATGTTTTATCTTTCTCTATCCACTCTCGGCTACTCTAATCATATGTGGAAGAAAATGCAATCGAGTAGAATGGAATCATATTTCCTCCTAGTGGATCCATTATAACATAACCCAATAGCCAACTAAGGGTTAAATTTAACCAACTCAACCATGAATATGAGTTAAATATTGACCATTCTATTATATTCTTCATAGTTCCCAAGTGGCTAGCTCATTTTCCCTAAGTAATAGGGGCTAATGTGGAATCCTCTCGAATTATGATGGTCAATTTCAATAAGTAAACTTTTGGGAGGCATATCATTCTCATACTGTTATCGAGAAATCTAGTGTCTATGCAGAGCTGCTAGTCCCACTAAGTTTGGTAGCTACCTTAGAAACAAACAAACTAAAACCACTTTCGTTTTCCTTTATGAGAAGTAGATGGGAGAAGAATAAAGGAGACCAACGTCAGTCTTGTGCTTGGTTCCTTGCTCGATTACTTTCCCTTCTGATAGGTCTTTGCCACTTACTTCCTCGTCTACCCAGCTTAAAAGAGCACCTGTACAATCAAAGTAGCATAACACTATCCAAGAACAGAGATCTACTATCATAAACAATATAGGACCAGATATATATTGACCACACAAATGCATAAATCATCAATCATACAAGAATGTGGAGGAAAACTTGAATAGCTTTATTAATAATAAAGAAAGAGCAAAGAGGATTACAACCAATTGTTCTGACCCAACATCATCCTCTCAGCAAGAAAGCCCTTCTTCACCTCATGAAAAGCTTAGATCACCCAACACTATGATGTTGCACTAAGAAACCAGCAGCACTTCCTTACAAGATACAAAATTCCAGCCTCTGGATCTCTGGGATGAGGGATCCATATATAGATGTTTGCAAGGGAGGTGAGTCAGATTCTGAGATTTGATTAGTGTCCTCTCTCTGATAGTTCTTGATTCCACTTGGAGATTCATGATCTCTTACTCATCCCTGGGCAAATGCAGAGAGGCAAGTGTCACAGGAGAAGTTTCTAGAAGATTCCATGATCCTCCACCTTGCGGATTGACCCTACCATTTGTCCACTCTCGCCCATCGCACCCCATAGAAGGGCTTTTCAACATGCATCGCACCTACTGTGTGTATTTAGGTGGGATGCAATGCACTTTGACCATGGAGCAGGTGAACTGGTCCGGTTTTGACCAGTTCTGAGTAGTTTTTCATGGAGAACTTCTGGGAGATGCTATAATCAATTGACCTTGTTCTTTTAGGGGTTGGAACAACACTTTTAGGGACTTAGGAGCCCTTGGTTTATGGAAATTTATGATTGGGGTTGCAGTGCCCAAAAATGTCTATAACAATTGCCCCCTAAAGCATGAGGTTGTTAATCTTTTGATGTCGGGTGAAATGCTTTATCATGAGGATCGGAAGTTTTTTCAAGCTGGAAGGCGACCTGTAATAAGATACAATACAATACATTATCTTCATAATATTTTCATGATCTAGCTGAGGTGGGCATTCCCATGCTCAGCTTTATAAATTCATTTTCATGTACATGAGACAGACAATCATCTAAGTGTAGACTGATGATTCTGGTAGAGCCATCATCCCTTAGATTGGATGATTATCTGTGCAACAATGATGTACATTTGATGTCTTTATTTTCCTGAATATATATCGCAGCCCAGATGGATGAAACTAGATCCGGGGTCTTCAATCGCATTCAATCTTCACTCAAAGTACAAGTCGATCCATGTGAGAGATGTTCTAGAGTCGAACATGGAAAGACATCGCCTGATTACCAGCCAATGATGTAAGTTGTTAACAGGCGCGAGAGGAATCACCGATAACGATGATGACCCTGAAGGTACTACAGTACAATTCACATGGTGTGAATAAGGGACTTGGCGTCGAACACCACGCAAAATCTTTCGGTCGAAGGCCATTGATGTAAACCTGTCGCCGGAAGTGAGAAACTTGCCATTGAGGCATGCAAACTTCAAAGTACTGAAAGGGTTGTTCCTAGATCGACTTCTTGGATAATGAGCTCGATAAGAAGTGATCCGTCATAGGAGGGCCTTAGTGAATCCCACATCAATGACACGGAATGGAGCAAATGATTTTAATGGAGGTGAAAACGATCTGGTGATATAAGGTTCAGGGTGGCGGTCATGAAAGAATGGAGCGTAAATGTATTGCATTGGGTGAGACACAGGTAAATTCTCTGAGCGACTTCTCTTGAACATATCGGCAACACTGACATGATGGATCGGTATCATTAACCCCAAATATGGATGGTGTGATGGAACCATGGTGATGTGACCAGTGAATGGAACAACCCAACCCGACTCGGATGCGGAGTGAAAGTGTCATGTTCAAGAGCGACTTGCTACCAATAAAGTTTCTTCAATTTTACTTCCCAATTTTTCCCCAGTCATTGCTGACCAGTACCTCTTTATTTTTGTCAAGCTTGAGGAGGATAACATCTGCTTGTTCTATAATTTTCCCTTCGGGCAAACCCATCACTATGTTTTAACGAGCCTAGCGATAGTGAAACTTGTTCTTGTCTGTTATGGACAAGTTTGTCGCTATTCGGTTTTAACGAGTTTAACAACAAAGATAACTCGGTACTTTTCAATTTTGGAGAGTCTAAAAAGGGACGTAAAGGAAACTCCAAAAATCCTTTTTCGTCACATAATCCCTTGAGTCCGAAAAAGTATAAAACAATACAAAAGGGATGAATTTTTGGTACTTTTAACGAGCCGAACAAACCAAGTGCTTGATCCTTTTGTGTAATAATACCTCAGGTCCAAAAAGATTAAAATATAAAGGAGGGATAGCACTTCCGGTCACTTTAACGAGCTGGAGAGGCCAATGGCTCGACAATCTTTTCATATTTTACAAGTCAGTTGAAAAGAGCTTAAAGGAGACTCGTTTTTTGAGGAACGAGTGATAGATTCGGGTAGCAGCTGATTCCAGGTAAGGTTTGGAATTTTCCAATCACGGCAGTGTCACAAGGATGGCTAACAGGATCACTCTTCGCAGTTGTTCCTCAAAAAGGGTAAACAATCAAATGGGGGTGAATGATCAGCCAATACAGAGTGGAGGTGATGATGAGAACACGACCAAGGCTTCAAAGGCTGATGATAATACATTCACGATGGTTATTTACTGGAAATTGGTTCATTTTTTAATGAACTTAAACTATGGAGGAAAATTTTCTCACTGCTTATGTTTAGTTTTAACGAGCTTGAATTCCGCATTAAAACTGCTCGATATAATGGTCATTGTTTTTCTTGATTTTACCATTAATAACTTTGTTCCTTCAAAGGTTGTACTGCCTGCTCAATTGCTTCATCAAACTAGTTAGAAATGAACAATATATGTTTGAAAAATGAGTTAAAACACTAATATTTTACTTGAATTACGTGAAAAGTAATTTAAAAGTGGTTTTTTACCTCTCATTTTACCATTTCATTTGAACTTTGGTTTGTTGGAGCTTTGGAGGTGCTTTCCCCCTTGATTTTCACTAGCTGATTCTGGGAGATTCTGTGGACGATTCTTGGCGCCGTTTAGACCAGGTAGGAGCTAAACCTAAGCTCTTCAATTTCATTCTTTCCTTTTTGAATTCTGAGCATGTTTTCTGGTTTTTCTGAGCCTCTGGGGTTTGAAAAACTCGCCCTAGCTCCATCACACCCTTTCTATATCGAAGGTGCATTGCATGTTGGCCTGGCCATTAGTCAGTTAGCATGCAACGCACCCAGAACACCGCTGGGGGTGCGATGGGCACAAGGAGGGAAATTTGTGCAAAGTTTTTCATGGAAATTTTTGCCTGTTTTTCACCAAATCAAGATATGACTCTTATATTGTTTGTTTTCAGAGATTCATTGGATCAAAATGCCTGTTACATGGCGAGAACGTGAGCATGAAGAAGAGGACATGCTTGATTTACATGATCCGATTACGGTAAATGCACTGTGGAACTGTGGCATGTTCAAGTTTTTCTGCATCTCTAGCATGAGGCAACAAATCAACTTGTTGCAGTATTTGCTCGATACCTGGGATCCTACCAGTCAGGTGTTCCAAATTAGGGGCAAATCTATCCCCTTGATTGTCGTGAACATCTATTTTTTGACCGGCTTATCGAGGCGGGGTGCCCCTATCTCATTATCAGGTTCGACCCGTGGGGGTGAATCTGTGAGAGATTACATTCGCAGGTATTGCAGAGAGGGATCTCAGCTGAGTAAGGGTGGCAAGATCAATATCCGAGATGTCACTGACAGGCCCTTGAGGACCATTCTGTTCACTTTTGCTAGAATGGCTGGTAGTGCAGCTCTTCATGTGGCCAACCGGTCTTATATGCAGTATGCCTTAGAATGCCTTGAACCAAAGGTGTTCGCCTAGTGTGATGCAATACTCTTTGTGATGAAAGAACAATTGACCAAGGTGAAAAATGGAAGATTGAAGAACTTTGGATATGGTTCTATTTTGACCACTTTTGCCTTGGAAAAGATCCTGCTGATGCAGCCGCAGTATATTTCACTTGGTTTACCTCCACTGACTAAGCCACAGATGCAGAGATGGGTCGACCATATGTCCAGACATGCTGGTCAGTCTCAGGTTTCCTTTTCTGATACCTTCTTCGGGTGGTTCGATCGTCAGGAGATGGTTTTTTCCGAGTATCCATATGCTGGTATGGATTTCCGGGGTGACCCGGATTTGGTACTGCCGGCTGGCGAGCAGTGGGGCACCATTGGTAAAATTTTTGACCATATCTCTGTTTATTGTTTCTCTTTATAATGTTCTTGTGCTTTATTCTATCAAGACTAATCAGAACTCATGTGCTCATGCAGATGTTGGACCAGTTCGGCCAGTAGTACGCCTGAGAGTGCCAGCTGCCGCTCCAGTAGGAGAGGCTGTGGGAAGGGTTATCCTTCGCGACCTCGACGTGGCCGAGACTCTTTCAGCATTACAAGATTAGGTCGAGGGCCTCACTCTTGGTATTCCAGATGTGAGGACTAACGATCTACCTTTGAGGTTGCAGCAACATACTACTGGCATGTCGAGTCGATGGACTAGGCTTTTACGCATGATTGCACAGGCGGTGACTTGTTATCACCAGCATCATTAGACTAGGGTGCCCCCTAGTGTTTTGAGTTTTGGGTCATTTGACCAATTTTGTCTTGGTTATAGAACATTATGTGTAAACCATAAACAGTTATATATATATTTTTGATTTTCGGAGTTTTATTTTGGTTAAGTTATATGATCCTGATGCAAATATTGATGAAATGCTTCTTTTTATAAATGTACAAATGTGTATCTAACACATAATTTGCCAATGAGTCTGTTAATGTGTTTAAGTTTCTAGAAATATGTTGATATTGAATAAAATCAAATTGCCTTTACAAAATCTTGACCCTTAGGAACATGCGATAGATAGCTAGATTTCGGGCGAAGTAGATACCAGTGAGCTGTAGTATGACGGGCTATGAGTCTAGCCTGACGACAAGTTGGCGTATGCCATGTGTGATGGCATCAGAGAGAAGTTCTATCAATGTGCTATATTCAACGATGTTATTTGTTGACCGACCAATACATACCCCTCTGAAACTTACTAACTCGCCGCTTAGATCAAAAATGGCCCAGGCTATAGAAGATAGGTTCCGCGAACTATGACTCGCTCCATCGGCATATCCAACAAATGTAATAAGTGGATTACTTGACCAAAATGATTACCCTTAGCGAAAACAAAAATGTAACAAAAGCATATGGGTTACTACACTGCATCATGCGTAGTAACGCTTAAGGTACAACCCATTACGGGGTTGCGCCAGCGGAATCTTGTCATAGTCCATTAACTCGTAGGCTCCTTTTGCTAATACACATTTAACAATATAGGGGCCCATCCATAAAGACTTGAACTTACTTGCTCCCAATTTATCGAATTCCTGGTCATAAAGTAACACCAAGTCACCTTCTGAGAAGACACGGGGTTTGACATTCTTGTCAAACTGCACCTTGACTCGTTTCTTATGGGCTTCGTTAGCTAAAGCGGCATCACGATGGGTTTCATCCAATTGGATTAGTTCCAAGAAATGAGCCTCCTCTTCTAAAGTTCTGGGGAGAAGGTCGACTGCGAGTTTGAGGGACGAGATTTCACACTGAACTAGTAAGATTGCTTCTAGGCCATACACCAGTTGAAAAGGTGTAAACCCGGTTGCATTTCTTACTGATGTTCAGTATGCCCACAAGGCTGAGTACAGGATCAGGTGCCAACTCCTTTTGTGGACTCCAATCATCCTTTGCATCATCCGCTTCAGGACTTTTTTGATTGCTTCAACTTGTTCATTGGCCTGCGAGTAATATGGTGTAGAGCTGTCGTGGGACAACCCTAATTTGGCAGCCAATTTGACCATCATGTGATTGTGAAAATGCAATCCATGATCTGTGACTATAGCCTGTGGAATGCTGAATCTGAAAACTACATGATTGAAAAAGAAAAGGGCAGTTGTTTCACCAGTGTTATCTAATGTAGGCATCGCCTCGGCCCATTTGGTAAAATAGTCTACTGCGACTATGATATACCCATGCCCCCCGGTCGAGGTGGGGTTACATGTCATAGCACTGCAACCCCAATCATAAATGTCCATAAACCAAGGGCTCCTAGGTCCCTAAAAGTGTTGTTCTAACCCCTAAAAGGACAAGGTCAATTGATTACAGCATCTCCCAGAAGTTCTCCATGAAAAACTACTCAGAATTGGTCAAAACCGGACCATTTCACCTGCTCCATGGTCAAAGTGCATTGCATCCCACCTAAATACACACAGTAGGTGTGATGCACGTTGTAAAGCCCTTCTATGGGGTGCGATGGGCGAGAGTGGACAAATGGCAGGGTCAATCCGCAAGGTGGAGGTTCATGGAATCTTCCAGAAACTTCTCCTGTGACACTTTCATCTCTGCATTCACCCAGGGATGAGCAAGAGATCATAAATATCCAAGTGGAATCAAGAACTATCAGAGAGAGGACAGTAATCAAATCTTAGAAGCTGACTCACCTCCCTTTCAAACATCTATATATGGATCCCTCATCCCAGAGATCCAGAGGCTGGAATTTTGTATCTTGTAAGGAAGTGTTGTTGGTTTCTTGGTGCAACATCATAGTGTTGGGTGATCTAAGCTTTGCATGAGGTGAAGAAGGGCTTTCTTGCTGAGAGGATGATGCTGGGTCAGAATAATTAGTTGTAATCCTCTTTTCTCTTTCTTGATTATTAATAAACTCTCCGCGAACTACGACTCGCTCCGTCGGCATATCCAACAAATGTAAAAAGTGGATTACTTGACCAAAACGATTACCCTTAGCGAAAACAAAAATGTAACAAAAGCATATGGGTTAATACACTGCATCATGCATAGTAACGTTAAAGGTACAACCCATTACGGGGTTGCACTAGCGAAATCCCGTCATAATCCATTAACTCGTAGGCTCCTTTTTCTAATACACATTTAACAATATAGGAACCCATCCATAAAGACTTGAACTTACCTGCTCCCAATTTATTGGATTCCTGGTCATAAAGTAAGACCAAGTCACCTTCTGAGAAGACACAGGGTTTGACATTCTTGTCGAACTGTGCCTTGACTCGTTTCTTATGCGCTTCGTTAGCCAAAGCGGCATCACGACGGGTTTCATCCAATTGGATTAGTTCCAAGAAACGAGCCTCCTATTCTGAAGTTCCGGGGAGAAGGTCGACTGCGAGTTTGAGGGACAATATTTCACACTAAACTTCTAAGATTGCTTCTAGGCCATACACCAGTTGAAAAGGTGTAAACCCAGTTGCATTTCTTACTGACGTTCGATATGCCCACAAGGCTGAGTACAGGATCAGGTGTCAACTCCTTTTGTGGACTCCAATCATCCTTTGCAGCATCCGATTCAGGACTTTGTTGATTGCTTCAACTTGTCCATTGGCCTGTGGGTAATATGGAGTAGAGCTGTCGTGGGACAACCCTAATTTGGCAGCCAATTCGACCATCATGTGATTGCGAAAATGCGATCCATGATCTGTGTCTACTGCCTATGGAACTCCGAATCTGGCGACTACATGATTGAAAAAGAAAAGGGCAGCTATTTCACCAGTGTTATCTAATGTAGGCATCGCCTCTGCCCATTTGGTAAAATAGTCTACTGCGACTATGATATACCCATGCCCCCCGGTCGACGTGGGGTTACATGTCATGAAGTTTGTGCCCCATTTGGCGAATGGCCCAACAACAATTATTGGCTGCAGAGGTGTGGGTGGTCTTCTGGTTTTGCTATCGAAAATTTGACATGCATGGCAACTTCTGACTATGGTTATGCAATCTTTGAACATTGTTGGCCAGAAGTATCCTGCTTGTAAAAATATTTGTGCCGTAGCATAACCAGATTGATTCCCCCCACACGCGCATGAATGGCAATCATTAAGGACTTTTTTGGCCTCCTCATGGGTGAGGCACCTCCTCAGAACTGTATCGACACCACGACGGTAAAGTGTATCACCGACGATCATGTAGTCTTTTGATTGGTATCGAATACATTTTTGTTCCGAGCAGGAGGTATTAGGCCTATATTTTTGGGTTTGGAGATAGATAATTATATCTCCATACCACAGATTGCTTGAATATATCAAAAACAAAGATTCATCCACGATGGTTTCTTCGGATGTTTCATCGTTGGACGATGATGGGAGATCGCATAGTAATTCCGCAAATACCAGGGATTTCTTTGATTTGGATTTTACAAATTCCAGATCAAACTCTTGAAGAATTGCTATCCATTTTGAATAGTTTTCCCCCAACAACTCTCGTGACAATATATAAGTCATGGGGTTGCAATCTGACAGAACGGTAGTTTTTCGAAAGAGGATATAGTGTTGAAATCTCTGTATCGCTTGAACAGTTGCGAGAGTGAGCTTTTCAACATAGGAATACTTGCTTTCTATATCATTTAAGTTCCTACTTAAATAATATATAGGATGTTCAATTCCATTGTCTTCTTGAACTAAAACCATTGCGATGGTTGTATCCACTGCAGCCAGATACAGGTTAAAGTCTTTTTGATAATTAGGAGTGTACATTAATGATGCTTTCATTAGGGATTCTTTTAAAGCATCAAAGGAAGCTTGCGCGACCTGATCCCAGATGAAGGGCACTTCCTTTTTCAATAGACGTGTATAACCTTTAGCAAGTTCGGTGTAATTTGGAATGAACCTCCTCAGAAAGTTTGCTTTCCCTTGGAGTTTCTGAATCTGAAGCAAATTTGAAGGTGGAGGCAAATTTATGATTGCTTGAACCTTACATGGGTCGAGACGAATCCCGTCCTTTGAGACTACAAAGCTAAGTAAACAACCAGAACTGACACATAACACACATTTGTGTGGATTGAGTCATATCGTGTAGTGTCGGCAACGTAGAAATATCGCTCTCAAATGTTGCGGATGATCGGTCCGCTTTCGCGAATGAGCCGGAAGGTCGTCGAGATATGGTTGAACGATGTTTTTGATGTCATAGAAGGCATAATTCATTGCCCTCTGAAATGTTGCCCCTGCGTTATTTAAACCAAAGGGTAATTTGCGATATGCGAATGTGCCCCACGGAAAATAAATGCAATCTTTGACTGGTCCTGTGGGCAGATATTTATTTGATTATACCTGGAGAATCCATCCATGAATAAAAATATTTCACATCTGGCGCATTCATCAATTATCTGGTCAATAAAGGGTGTAGGATAGTTTTCTTTTGGACAAGCTTGATTTACATCCCTATAATCAACGCACACTCTAATCATTCCTTGTTTTTTCATTACAGGAACAATGTTCGATACCCAATCGGTTAGAGGAACCATGTAAATGAAACCAGCATGGAGAAGCTTTTCAACTTCTGCCTTGATGGCAGCAGCTTTCTTGGGGTGCACCTGTCGTAGCCGTTGTCATACTGGTTTGACATCTGGATACATCTTGATTTCGTGTTCAACTATACTCGAGTCAATGCATGGCATTTCATCATATGACCAAGCAAAGACATCTCTGAATTTGCGAAAAAGAGCGTTATATATTTCTAGTTCTGAAGGAGAACAACATTTGCCAACATAAATATTCTCTACAACATCTGTTTTGGTCGAGATATTTATGGCGATAGTCTCTTCAATATTGGACAAGTTTCGCTCGGAATCCACCGTGTTTACAGTATTTGATAAGAAATCAAAAACTGAAGGATGATGGAGGTCATCAGCGGTATCTTCTTGATAATCCGAAAGATGGGAACGATGGTGGTAATCTTCCCATGGCACCCCTTCAATTATCATTGACTGAACAATTCTTTCATCGGTGTAATGCACTTGCAACCAAGGATCTGAAGGGGTGCCATATTCCTTAGACCTATCTATCCAAACGCTTGATGAGCGTTGATTCGGGTCTGCCTCCCATGCCGAAAACATTGATTACAACAATATTTCTATTGGGCTTGGAGGCAATACCTGCGGATGATCCATGTTAATATTGTTTTCTGAGATCTTTTGAATCGAAGATATCATATTGCATGTTCCTACCATTGCCACTTCCGCCAGATTGATTGGAGGTGGGAGGGAAAAAGCCCCCATTAATATAGGGTCTTTTAGTAGGCCTACTCCGATATTTTGAAGCGAATGAGGGCTTCCATGGATCATCGGGATGCTTCCCGTAACTTGGGAACTATTGGGGAGAAATGTTTGTTGGTCGACGATTGTAATTCCTCCTTGAAAATAAAATGCAATCTTCCTAAAGTAGGTCAACACAACTGCAGCCATAGCATATATCCATGGTCTTCCTAGTAGGATGTTGTAATTGAGGTTTCCGTCGATTACTTCGACATCTATTTCTACTTTTTTCCCTCCTAGTTCAACTTGCAAGTTACTTAGAATACCATATAGGGTATACATTCGTCCGTCAAATGCTTTTAATGTTGTTGAAGATCACAACAAGGTTGGATATCCTAAAGTTTTCCAGCAACTCATTGACATAATACATGTAGATGCCCCCTCATCAATAATTGTTCGATGAACAGTTTTGTTGATTGCTTTCACTTGAATGAGGAAAGCTAGTTGAGCTGGTAACTGAGGATCGTATCCTTTATGATTAAAGGACACAAGATTAGAATCCTTTGGGTCTATCCCACCTATAGCTGATAATAAATCCTGCTTTTGGGATGGGCAATTTTGCAATACCTCAAGTGTCGACATTGCGGATGGCGATTGGGCCAGATCTTCCACTATATTATAATGCTATGCTGCTCTGGCACGAGGATTAAATGTCGACTTGTGTACTACTCCCTTTGGCGGTTTTATTGTCAACTCTGGAATGATGGGCAGCGTAACTTCTGTTGAAGTTGTTGTCGAACTACTAGGTTGATCTTTATCCTTGTTGTTCGACAGCTGTGGATTCCCATAATCTTTATTCCTTGTCGATATCAAAGCATCATTTTGCTGTTTCGAAACCGACAACATCAGTACTTGGGATGGGGAAGCATTTTCACTAGCAACCAAATTTGTCCCTGGATTTGGAAACGGATCAGTCAATACCACCGAGGTTTTTGAATTCTTGAAGAATCTTTTAAGCTCAGCTTTATGTGGACAATTTTTTGTCCAATGATACTCATCACATATTAAGCATGGATTTTTTGTTTCCTATCTCCAGGAGGGTTTGCAGAAGAATTTTTAGGTGATGATTCCTCCTGTTTCTTCTTCTTCCCTTTGTTTTTCTTCTTGCCTCCTGGTTGCTTGGTTTCTTTGCCTTTATCAGTCGAGACAGCATTTACTTCAGAGGCGAGAAGTTCTTCTTTTTCATTTTGACTGGAAATCTTACGGGCCTTTTTAGATGTAGCCTTTGTCGATTTCGTGTATGTCGTACCAATCACGCCATTGTCGGCATGAGAGTCATTGTTTGATTTAGGAGGAGGAGGGATGGAAAATTTCGGTCTGGGAGCGTCAGGGATTTTATCGTAGAGCGTGCGAGACTGGGTATAAATCAAGTCTAAATATTATGCATGAGCAATAAATTACTCTTCAGTGATGACTCCTCCTTTTGCCACATCTTCTATAATGGAAGGTAATAATGACTTAATAAACCATTCAGTTGAAAGCTGATCAGGAACATACGTTTTTACCATTCTACGACGACATCGCCACTCATGAGTATGATCGGATATGTGAGTGGCCGTTGTTTGTTTGAAATTGGTAAGAAGTTCTGTTCCCATATCATACCTTATTGGTAGCTGAAAATGGATTAAAAAGGTTGTGTCCAGGGTACTGAAGTTGTCAAACGAAGCTCTGGGTAACTCGATATACCATTTTGCTGCCGGACCAGTTAACGTCCTCTGAAAAAGGAGAAGCCTAATCGAATCATCGTTTA
The DNA here is from genome assembly GCA_031772625.1 of Pinus tabuliformis. NCBI lineage: Eukaryota > Viridiplantae > Streptophyta > Pinopsida > Pinales > Pinaceae > Pinus > Pinus tabuliformis. Next base: position 1,182,362,202 of record CM062805.1, on the reverse strand, counting down.
GGGTGTTTGATGAACACCATAGCTGAAATGTCATCACATGATTCGACGGGTTTTCACCCGGATTTCCATTAAATTTAGGAATATCTGATGAAAGTTTATGTGGAATCGCTGGCTACCAAGGGGCGTAAGCAATTGGATCGTTTGTTAGCCGATTTAGATCTGGTAACTCTAAAGTCGCCACCAAGGGTAACTGTTGATTCAGGTTTGGCGAAGCATACCCAGGATAGGAAGGAATGGCCTGAGAAGTTGGTCTTTGCATACCAGCATAATGCATTTGATGCTGGTAACTTTGGTAAGGTTGATGGGCATAACCATTGTAGAATGGTTGATTTTGACCGTTTTGAATATACGGCTGCCCACTATTTGCAAATATTTGTTGCTCAGATCCTTGGTATACTTGTTGGAATTGCAGTTGTTGGTATTGCACTAGCCATGGTTACGAAGCCATGTGCTGTTGTCCAATACTGACTATTTGACCAAGATGTGGGGTAATTATACCCGTTTGGGCCTATGTCATTCCACTAGTTGGTGATTGTGGTTGGGTCGCAGGGAAAAGAGGCTGTTGCATTACAACCTGAGAAACCTGAGGTTGGCATACAACAGGCAGTGCTTGTACTTGTGACACTGTCACAATAGCCGGCGTAGTTGGTATATTTGACATAGGTAAACATTCTTGCATCGAACATACAACTCTTGGTTGTTGAGGCAGTATCGGCACCCAACCGCTAGATGTAATTCCAGCATAACCTGAATTTTGTTGTGAACTCTCGTATGGTTATCCTCCCGGAGGAGACAATGAAAGGGTATACTGCCCCCCATACGGCGGTAATCCAGTACTTAAAGGAATTGTTTGCCCTTGAGGACCGGACTGCCCAAATTGACACCCTGAAGGATCAATTTGCTGAGACTAAACATAAGAGTTCCCGGATACTATTCCAGATGAACAAACAGGAACGGACCATACTATCGTAATAGCCCCTGAGTGGGCCCCGTCTAGCGATTGAGAGCTAGTTGGGACAGATGGTATGCTGGCGAACATTGTTGGAGTGACAGCAGGAAGATCTACTGTCGCTGTGTCGGATGACACAGTCCTAGATGTCGACGGTTGTTCAGAGATTTCTAGTCTTTCCAAAAGATTGCCTAGCGATCCTACAGGAGCTTCTGATGATGGTAGACTAGTTTCTGATGAAGAAGGATATAGAGTGATCACGACTCCAAATCGCGATGGAGTACTAGATGGAGGATCCTCCACAATCTCTTCTATAGCAATCAGACCAGGTGGAAGAGGTAGACCGTCTGGTCCGTAAAATATTTCTGGTGCCGAAGAAGGTATAGAATTTGCAGCGACTGATGCTTGGGGAATAACACCTTCCGAATCAGCTGTAGATGGAGCTGGTTCAGTAATACAAGTGTTTACCCTCACACTAGGATCAGTGCTACTGTCCTTTGGTGGCTGCTGAACTTCTTCTGTAAAGGCAAGGCTACCAGAAATGTTTGGAGTAACCGGAATCTTCGATGGTGTTGGAACACTTGTTCTAACTTTACCACGGGATTTGGAACCGGTTAAACGAGTTCGCTTTGTCCGTAACAGTTTCGACTCTAGAGACAAAGACGGTTGGCTCGTAAGCCTCCGCGAACGGCGGGGTTTCAATTGACTTTCTTCCACGATTGTGGATTACTTGATCAACTAAAAATCAAGGGGAAGTATGTTTCCGAATTAGATGAATTTTAGACTCTTTGACACAACTTGCTTTTTCAATTTTTAAGAGTCGAGAAAAAACAAAAGATGACTCTAGTCGCCTTCCATTTTTAATGAGCTTGAAGTGACAAGTGCTCAGATGGACCTTTTCCTTTAAGGAGTCTGAAAAGGAACGAAAAAGACTACTCTGGAAATCTATACAGAGGGATTACCAAACCAATCACAAAAATGCAGAATACTTTTTACGGTATGGCAGTCAATCTTCCCAAATGCTGTGTTCAGTGCATTGCGATCGATAGGGCGGAAGACACGGCTTCCTATGGATAAAGGATAAATCCTATTGTGGTCTCCCAATATATACTTGATGGTACGTGGGAGAACAAGTCCTTACTGGCACTTGTCGTCTCAAAGTGGAGTAATCACCCAACCAACAGTGAAAACAACAGTTATCAGGCTTTACGACGCCAGAATACGTCTCTAGCCTAGACTTCTAAATGTTGTGCGTTAGGTTCCAAAATGTTTTTAAATTCATTAAATTTATTTTATAGTTGATCTTGCTTAAGAAATTTTCCTTTCAGGTTCACTGCATGATGTAGATGTACAATTCCTAAAATGCAATCTAAGATGATATACAATCATTTAATCTTCTTTTTGCAATGAAAATCCTAGCTACTAAGGAAAGAGAGATGATTTTCTTTCAACATAGAGCAGAGAGCACACACTATATGCATTTTCCTAAATCAAACCAACAAACAGTCTAAATTCAAATGCACATGCATGTATTTGTTTTCAGCCTTCTTAATGTGTGAATGATAAAAAGAAATCTAAGCGCAAATCTGAATTATTTTTCAAGGAGATAATTACTAACAAGCTTCTTTCAAAACAGAAATGAAGACAATGACGACACTTTGTTATTTGGAATTGAAAACTTGCTTTCGACACTTGAAAAACTACCAATTTAAATCAAATACAAGAGTAACAATGTAATTGACTATCAAGAACAATCGGATTCTCTTCTATGACTGAAAACGACACTTGCGACACTTTCAAATCAAGAAACGACAATACAATTACGCTACTTCTTTATAAAGGAGAACTGAAAATGACTCAAAATACATAAAAACATTTACAGTTCTTTGCACAATGGAGGTAGAATAATAGCAAGGAAGGGGGTTTCCAATAGAGGTGTACTGACTACAGGCAGCAAAACTCTTGAATAGAGTTGAACAGAGTGAACACAGAAGCCAAAATCTAAGAGCAGAAGAGGTCTGATCAGCGCACCTGTAGCACAGGGAAACTGAAATGCAACGCACCTACTACACTTGGGAAGTGTGATGCATTCAGGTTCCAAAGAAGAGACAATGCGATGGACCAGGGACGAGACTTTAGTTGGGTTCCAAGTCACAGTTTGCAGCTCAGTTTAGGGATTTAGGCCAAGCAAGTGGTAATCAGTAAATGGCTCACAGGGGTATATCTAAGGAGGTTACTAGGGCCACCACAAGGGCAATTAGAGAGCTTGTAAATCAATTGTTTAATTCATAAACAAAACCTAGAGATAGACTGAAGCAACATTGATCTACTTTGCACTTGCATAGCAAATGCAGTTCGAAGGCTAGCTGGCTTGACTTCAGTCTCCGTCTGTAAGTTTATAAAGTAGATAAATGTAGATAAACAAACAATCTATTTGCTCCCTAGTGGAGTCGCCATTTTGTTATTGAGAAATCTAGTGTCTATGCAGAGCTACTAATCCCACTAAGGCTGGTAGCTACCTTAGAAACAAACAAACTAAAACCACTTTCATTTTCCTTTATGAGAAGTAGATGAGAGAAGAGTAAAGGAGACCAACCTCAGTCTTGCGCTTGGTTCCTTTCTCGATTCCTTTCCCTTCTGACAGGTCTTTACCACTTGCTTCCTCGTCTACCCAGCTTCAAAGAGAACCTATAGAATCAAAGCAGCATAACACTATCCAAGGACAGAGATCTACTATCATAAACAATATAGGACCAGATATATATTGACCACACAAATGCATAAATCATCAATCATACAAGAATGTGGAGGAAAACTTGAATAGCTTTATTAATAATCAAGAAAGAGAAAAGAGGATTACAACCAATTGTTCTGACCCAACATCATCCTCTCAGCAAGAAATCCCTTCTTCACCTCATGAAAAGCTTAGATCACCCAACACTATGAATTTGCACTAAGAAACCAGCAGCACTTCCTTACAAGATACAAAATTCCAGCCTCTAGATCTCTAGGATGAGGGATCCATATATAGATGTTTGCAAGGGAGGTGAGTCAGCTTCTGAATTTGATTAGTGTCCCCTCTATAATAGTTCTTGATTCCACTTTGAGATTGATGATCTCTTACTCATCCCTGGGCGAATGCAGAGAGGCAAGTGTCACAGGAGAAGTTTCTGGAAGATTCCATGATCCTCCACCTTGCGGATTGACCCTGCCATTTGTCCACTCTCGCCCATCGCACCCCATAGAAGGGATTTTCAACATGCATCTCACCTACTGTGTGTATTTAGGTGGGATGCAACGCACTTTGACCATGGAGCAGGTGAAATGGTCTGGTTTTGACCAGTTTTGAGTAGTTTTTCATGGAGAACTTCTGGGAGATGCTGTAATCAATTGACCTTGTTCTTTTAGGGGTTGGAACAACACTTTTAGGGACTTAGGAGCCCTTGTTTTATGGACATTTATGATTGGGGTTGCAGTGCCCAAAAATGTCTATAACACATACGAACTCTAATTAGGGAGATTATTGCATCTTTGGAAGGTTATCAATGTTTATATTATAGAATATAGGTCCATAGTAAGGTTGTTGCAACAAAAAGTGGTCATTTAAGGCCTCAAAATGGCTCTTGAGATTATAACTATTGGTAAAAATTACCTTGTAAGTTGATTCATCCAAATTTTCCACTCTAAAGCATTGATATGGATGGAAAATAATATATTAATATAATATAGATCATACCTCCCAATTTTTGAAGGCTTTTGGGCCCAAAAATAATTTACTAAATGAGTTGAGGAAAATTTGCCTCTACTTCTCCTTAGAGTACCTTTTAGCCTTGCTTGGAAGCTCTCATTTTAACACAATCTTCCAAAGGTAGTACTACACCTGTCATGTAGTCTTATACCTCTTCTCCAAAATTATATCCTCTATTAACTTTTCTTTAGCATCTGGTGTGAGATCCTCTATAGAAGGTAGGACATGTTTCTCTTCCTGATCCAACATGTAAGGCCCATATAGTTTTAGATTCTTAATATTAATCACTAAGTAAATCTACATGTGTGAGGGTATACTAATTCTATAGGGATTATCTCCCACATTTTCTAGTATCTCAAAGGGAACATATTGCAGAGCCTTGATTTTCTTACCAGGACCTTTTAGACTCTTTGTTCAACTGTAATCATACTCTGGCTCCCACCTTGAAGGACTTCTCTATTCCGTGTTGATCATGCTTGGCCTTGTATTTTTTTTTATGACTTCTATAGTGTCCCCTCTACCTATAGATGGATTTTCTTTATCTTCTCAAAAAAAAAATACTACCCTTACTTCTCCTTGTTTTCCATATGAAATATCCAAAGGTGAAGGTGGAATATGTCCAAAATAAGTTTCAAATGGGGACTTACCAATAGAAGCATGGAATATTATATTATAAGTGTTATATATATATATATAGATATATATATATCTTGTCTTCGAATGCTTCTGATTGTAACCCTTCAAAAGTTGCACCAAATTATTGTTGACTACTTCTCTTTTCCCATATGTATTTGGATGGAATGTTGTATACATCTACAACTTAATGTCCATATACTCCCACAATGTAGTCCAAAAAGCACTGAGAAATCATGTGTCCTTGTCTAAAATAATGCTCCTTGGTATCCCAAAGTGCACCCAGATATTTCCAAAGAACATGTTTGTTGCTTCTTTCATACTGATAGCATTTTTACAAGGCATTAGAATGAACATATTTCCTAACATGTCAAATACCATGAAAAAGTAGTCATGCTGCTTCCTAGTTGTTGGTAATATCCTATAAATTCCATGGAAATAATTTCCCAAGGTCAAGTGGGTGCGGACAAAGGATGGTATAGACCTTGTTTTCTGTTACTAGGCTTATTAGTACAACAAATCATGCATCTTCTTATGAACCTAGGTACAATTTTTGCATATTGGTTCAATACACATATCTCTACAATTTATCCACTATCTTCTCTACACAAAAATTCCCTATAACCTTGGAAGCATGAGCTTATATGATTAACTTTAGTTTCTCACCTTTAGGAACACTTAAAGTAACCCATTCTAGAGATGGTCGTAAAGTATGTTATCACCATAATGCACATGATTGTAGCTCTACAACTATTGAAACACTTCCTTCAAGTCATAATCCCCTTTATATGTCTATTTTTATACATCATGGGTGAAAGGCTCCATGTGTGTAAGAGTTCCCAAAGTTGTGACCTTTGATGTGGGTGGTATTGAAAGCATGTTGACCAATTTGTTTGTGTTTGCCTTATAATACTTGATCACTAAATGAAATTGTTGTAGAAACCCCATCCAATTATAACTATTGGTCTATAGTAGCTAACTTTGGGCTTGCAGGTACTTTAGTGGGGGGTGATCTATTTGAATTACTATTTCCTTTCCCATTAGATAATGTTTCCACTTCTTCAAATCTTGCACCAAGGCATAAAGCTCCTTATCATAGGTAGGGTAGTTAAGAAATCCCCCATGATATACTTTAAAATGGTAGCATACATTGTACAAGCCTTTGCCCCTATGTCAAAACCACTTCCATAGTATACCCACTTGTATTTGTCTCCACTTTAAAGGGTTGCAACAAGTTTTTTAATGCCAAAACCATTTCTTGACTAATATTCTTCTTTAACTCCTCAACAGCCCTTTACTAACCATTTCCCCACTAGAAACTCCTTCCATTCATTGATATGTCATGGAGTGGTGCTACTAGTATTGAAAATGAGGCTATGAATTTCCTTAGGTATTGTGTTTCCCCAATGAAACTCTTGACCTCATAAGCATTATTAGGCATTGACCACTTCATGATGGCGTCTATCTTGGCAATAATATTTAGCTCTCCTCCATCTATCACATATCCCAAATACACCAAAGATTGTTGTGCATACTCACACCTTGATATTTTCCAGTATTTGGTGCTTCTTTATTGTCTCTAATGCCTGCATAAAATGCCATATATGCCTATCCTAGGTAACAATGTATACCAATATATCATCCAAATAAACAATAAAAAAATGAATCTATAAAAGGGAATAATATATCATTCATTAACTTCATGGATGTATTTGATGCATTACACATGCCAAACAACATGACTAATAACTCCTACAAACCTTTCCTAGTTTTGAATGCATTCTTCTAGGTATCTTCTTCTCTTACCTGAACCTAGTGATATCCTGACTTAAGCCTAGCTTGGTGAAGTATTTGGATTGCTACAACTGATCCAACAAATCATCTATTGTGGTTATGGGTTACATTCTCTTCAGCGTAATTTTTTTTAATACCCTATAATCAATACACATCCACCAAGTCCCTTCATTCTTTAGCAAAATGATCATGGGTGACCCACATGGTGAGGTATTTACTCAATTAACACCATGTTCCAATAGTTATTACAATTTCTTCTTCACCTCATTTTCCTCTATGATAGAATGAATGTGAAACCCAATGTTTGGCAAACGAGAGTACATCAATAGCTAGATCTCATGCTCCACTTCCCTCTTGGGTGGTATCTATGTAGGCTCCTAGAACACAAACTTGTACCTATGTAGTAACTCTTCCATTTATTGTCTTATTCCTTAGTACACCCCTCTAGAAATGACTTATCTCTCATGGACTCTTCTATAGATTTATTTTCCCTTAAAAATAAGAAAACATATTTCTTGCTAGAACTGATCAACTTTTTTTCTTGGTGGGCACTTACTAGTGAGATATTCAGCTTCCCCTTATGCACGTTTATGGTGAATGATTTTCCATCCTTGATGACTTCGTACTAGTTAGTTCTCTAAATGAATACTTAATCATGCATGTATTGGGTCTCCCAAACATAGCACCACATACTTCTAGTGGAACTACATACAATTCTACTTCATCAATAAAGCTAGCACTGATAGCATATTTGGTTCTACACTATTTGGTTACCTTTATCTCTACCTCCTTATTGACCCATCCTAATGGATATGGGTTAGGATGGTCACGAGTCTTCAGTACCATTTTCTTAACCATATCTTCTGGTATGATATTTTTATGTGATCCTAAGTCGAATAAAGCATCAATTTTCATCTTACTGGCCTATATATGTATATGGAAGAGTTTGGTTATTTCATTCTCTTCCTATCGATGAAGGCTACTCAAATTCATCCCCTTCTGCATTAATGTATAGAAAATCTTTTCATCCAAGTCTGAGCTACTTTCCACCTAATTACTCGAATATGTTACTATGAGATTTTTTTCTTACCATCTTTCTTTCAGTTCTTCAGATTGAGCCCTAGATACAACTTCTAGCGCTTCTCCTCTGTATGACCCTCAATGTTACAGCGGTTGTTGTGGTTTTTAAGATATTTTCACTTTTGTGTTGTAGCTATTTTATTTTTTTCTTCTCCCCCTTTCCATTTATTCTTCCCCTCATTTGGATCTTCCTGTTTTTCCTTGATATGGTTTAATTTAATCCTTTACTTCCATACTAAATAGGGATTGTATATGGTTCATCGCACTCAAACTAGATTGATCATTTTTGAGTTTTCTCTTAGCCTCTATCTCTAGTTATTCTCAATACCCTGATCTCCCATCTAATATAACCTCCATTAGAACATATATCTTCTTTGAATATATTGAGCTTATAGTGTCATGGTTTCCATGGGGAGGTTCACATTATAGTTTATATATGTGACTTATGCTTCCAGACACACAAACCTCTCCTTTATGGGATGTTGAGGGCTTTTGGCAAATTTTTCAGCCATGGTTAGGGTTTTATGACTTTTGGCTTAACCAATCTAGATCCATTGCAACTCCCCACGATGCACCTAAAGAAACTTGCTATGATACCAATATGATTTTAAACTATTGTGGATATTCCATTGGATAGTTTGTCAAAACATATCTAATGAAATTATACTTAAAATGTGAAATCTATTCTAAGACAGATATTTTCCTTAGACTTATGGATTTATTAAGTTCTTTTTAGCATGAAAAATAGAAAATGTAGAAAATATAGAATAAACAAAAATGAAATAACTCACAACCATAATAACACAATATATGACTTGGGAATCCCTTTTGGGATATAACCCAGTTGGAAGGTGAGATTGAAACACTCTATCTTTCTCTAAACGGAAATAGATGAAAGTACAAATAAGTGAGGCATGTGGCATGTGGGCTACTACAATACACAAACCCTCTCTATTTTCTCTCTCTCTCTATCCAATCCCAACTACTCTACTCATCTATGGAACATAATCCACTCGAGTAGAATGGAACCCCTTTTCCTCTCAGTGGCTTGATTATAAAACAACTTGATAGAAAACTAGGGGTTAACTTTGACCAATTCAACCCTCAATATGAGACACAACTCAAATGATTAGAGTCTTCTTCATTGTTCCCATGTGACTATTCCCTTTTCCATGAGTAATGGGGTTTGACGTCACATCCTCTCAAACTTATTGTTGTCAATTTTGATAGGTCAACTTCCAGGAGGCATAAATTTCTCATACTTCCTCTAATTGAGATGATTCTTATGTCAGTAGAAAATTATCAATGTTTAGATTATGGATTCTAGGTCCATAATAAGGTAAATACCATAATTTTATTTCATTTCAAGCCTCAAAATGTCTCCTAAAACTTTTCACACAAAATTTTCCAAATAGGGGCCACTTATAAAAATTAACCTGCAAGTTGATTCTTCTATATTTTCAACTCTAAAAGTATAGATATGGATGAAAAATAATATATTGATCAATTTCGATCACAAAGGGATGCAAAAATTTCATCATTCATGAAATCCCTATGCAACAACATACCATGGTATATAATAGGGACCTTGTGTGGATCTACCATGTAACAAGCATACCTAGTGGTAACAACCACCTTTACCAAAGGATAAGGAACAAAATTATTCTAAAAATTATCACCAAACATACCTATAATATTAGAGGGGTCTTCTTCAAGAAAACCATCATATCTACAAAAACCAAGCACTATGTTAGCAGAAAGAGAGGGGAATTCCCACCACAAAGGACAATATGCTTGTCCTTAATCCTTTAAATTAAAATCTTCCCTACATGATTGAATAGGCTAGATAATCTGAAAATCACCCTATGAGTGAACTCAGTGAAGATTTATTAAACAAAAGGTATTACAGACCCATGTGCTGGTGTGTGTGTTCTGTGTTATTGAAACAACGGATCGATCAGATTGCCAATACACAGAAAATAAATGGAAAGACAGTAGAGAAATACAGTAAGCAACACAAAGACACAAACACTTTTTAATAAGGAGTTCACCCTATTCTCCAAGGCTACGTCTCTGGTCCAGCTTCAGTGGTGGCCTTGTCCTATTGTGTCTTTCAGTAGAGAAATTACAATGCAGGGACTCAAAATGAGTTCTCTTGAAGCAAATTTTGCTTTGTAGGGTGGTTCTTGGATTCCCCAAGCCACTGGGAGTTCACAGACTCTTGTTCTTCCTACCAGCTCTGTGACCCTTGGTCTACAGTGGAAAGAGCCAACTATGGTGCTCAATCTGGACAGATTCCTCTACGGGAAGGCTTGATTCTTCAAGCTCTCTAGTGCTCGATGTTGCCTGTGCTCAGCTCGGCCCTTTGTCTCCTCTGCTTGGCTTTACTGCTTTCTGTGCTCAGTCCTCCTCTCAGGGTTCACTGTTCACTGTCTCTCTTGGTCGCTTGGACTCTTCGTTCTCTCTCTTCCTCTGAATCTCTGTTCAACTATCTTTGTTCATGGCTTTAGCCATTTGACCTCCATGCCTATTCGGTTCCTCTCCTCATTGATTCTCCTTTTGCCTGGGTGCTTTGATTTCCCTATTCGGCGTCAGCATAAACACTCAGGAAGTAGCCACATGTCTCCATTGAAACTATGCCAGCCCGTTCATCGATTCGTTTCTCTCTCCACCGTGGCGGTCAACGGATTCCAAATCCCCTTTAACCGCGGCTTAATTCCCTGTCAATTCCACTCTATCTATCGGACGCAATCTCAACCGTCCGATCTGGGCTCCTCCAGCTCCAACGTCATACGCACGCCGAGCGCTGTTGACTTGCTCGACCAATAACGCGTGATCATGACGGTTTTTCTCTCACCTCCGCTACCACGCATCGATCACTAAGTGTGATCGCTTCGCTTTCTCCAAAACCGCTTACCATTCAAGGGCAGCCCAATCAATACTGTCGGTTTCCAAGGCGCGGGTCCCGCCTTTGTACTTTAGCGCCTTTACCTTTTTCCACCCGTGGTCCTCTGGTTCCCCCACGTGATCGAGTGCTTAAGGCTCCTCCTTTTCAGCCTTGTTTGCCCACTGATGCACTAACGCGCATCGAAAATCAACTCCTTTTTGTGATCCAGGGCTCCCAGGGGCTACATCGACCTCCTGCGTAGTCTCCATGGGCCTCGGTCAGTGCACTTTGATCGAGGTCCTCGTTGTTCCGCACCGGCTGCCATGGCCACTGGTTCAGGGTGTTTTCGATTGTTGTTTTGGATTCTTCAAGAGTTTGTTTCGTCTCGATATAGTCATGGTTCTATGACAGTCGTTTATGGATCCGTTTTGGATCACGGCCTCCCAACTGAAAAGCTTTTGGACCACCAAAAGTTGGTTTTCTTCAAGTATTGACTAAGTGAGGAAACTGTTGTCTTGTTTGTCCAATCTCAATCCACTTCGCACTGCTCGACTTCAAACCTTTAAGCCCAATTCTGAGGTATTCCACCTGTCCACTACGCGTAGTCCTTACCTTCCTATCCAGCACTGTATCTCCCTGCAACTCATTAATATATTCAGGTAGCAGGTCATCAACAGAAGGCAATTGACTCTGGTCTTCAGGGTCCTCAATCATTGAAGGTTCAAACAACCTCAAGCAATTTTCGTTCATGACTGAGTAGATGTGCATGTAAGCTGGCAGATCAAGGCAAAAAGCATTCTCACCAATCTTCTCAAGTATCCTGAAGGGTCCATACCTAGGGAAAATTTTAAGAACCCCCCTAAATTTATAAATATAATAAATGGGCGAATCTCCATGGTATATAGGAAAAATGAAAGGCGATTTTATCAATAATATAATATGTATATATAATTTTTTGGCGAATCTCTCACCAGGCATGGCGAATATTTTACTCAATTATAAAATCTTGTAAGATCTTGGCAAGTCTTTCACTAAATAATAAAACTTTGTAAAGTCCTAGTGAATCTTAGCATAGGCTACATGCTGGTTTAATTCCCCCATTTAAATAGGCTACATTCCAGGTGAATACCATGGGTCAATACCATGTGCCATTTTGGTGAATACCATGGGTCAATACCATGTGCCATTTTTATTTTTATTAATTCTAATATTAGGGTTAATAATGGTTTTTTGCATGGTATTAATAACAATCTAGTCCATGGTATTTGTCCCATAGTATTTTGGCCATAGGTTTCACCTAAATATAACCCATTTTTTGAGTGTTCGTAAATATAAGGTGACTTATGGAGTAAATATAAAAAAATGTTTTATTTGTTTACCATACCTCTCGTTTATTTATATTTTTATTAATTTACCATACCTCTTTTACAAATATGGTATTTGGTCCATAGGATTCACTTAAATAAAACCTCTTTCTTGAGCCTTCATAAATAGAACGAGGGTTATGGACTAAATATAAAAAGAGGTTTACGTCTAGTTTATTTATATTTTTATTTATTTACCATACCTTTTGAGTAAGTATAAAAAGACGTTTTATTTATTTACCATACCTCCACTTTACTTATATTTTTATTTGTTTACACCCTTACATGTATATAAGGTGACTTATGGAGTAAATATAAAAAATGTTTTATTTATTTACCATACCTCTCATTTATTTATATTTTTATTAATTTACCATACCTCTTTTATAAATATGGTATTTGGCCCATAGGATTCACTTAAATAAAACCTATTCTTGAAAATGGGCGAATGGATTCACTTAAATAAAACCTATTCTTGAAAATGGGCGAATGGAAGGTTGTAAGTCCTAATTTCAAGGGCTAAATTTACCTTTATTACCCTCTCCCTTAAAATAAGGTGGGCTATTTGAGGTGATTTGTAAAAATGTACTATGATACAAAATATTCGCCCACTAAAAATTTAAAACCCCTTAATTTCGCCAAAGGGCGAACATTCGCCCCTAAAATTATCCTTGTCCATACCTGATAGGTTTTAGCTTCTTGCCTTCACCTTGTTTCCTGTCCTTGCTGATATACAGCCAGACTTGGTCTCCAACTTGAAAACTATGCTCCATCCGATGCTTATCATGCCTAGCCTTGTACTTGGCCTAGCTCTTTTCCAGCTATTCTTGTATTGCCTAGTGGATCTCCTAGATCTGTTCAATGAACCTAGTTTCCCTGTCCACATCACTGTGTCCATCAACCATGGTATCTTTACCAAAGACAAAATCCAAGGGACAGCTTGGTATGAAACCAAAGCAGGTCTCAAAAGGAGATCTCTAGGTCGAAGAGTGTTTGGCTCTATTGTAAGCATGCTACACATAACACAAGTGTTCATCCCAAAGCTTAGGGTGTTTACTGCAATATCCTCTCAGTAACTGGATCACTGTCCTGTTAACTACTTCTGTCTGGCCATCTGTTTGTGGATGAAAAGCTGTGCTTTTTTTTAACTTGTTGTCCATTAGTTCCCACATACTGGACCAAAACTTTCCCACAAATTGGGTGTCTTGATCAGATATAATAGAAGTGGGTAATCCAAAATGGCCCATACATGTTCAAAGAATAATTTTGCAGTTTGTTCAGCTATAATCTGTTTACTATAGGGTATCAAAATACACATTTTGTTGAACCTATCCACAACAACATATAGATAATCATGACCCTTCCTAGATTTAGGCAGTCCTCCAACAAAATCCATGGAAATGCTTTACCAAGGGTGAAAATGAACTGGCAATGGAGTGTACAAGCCTAGTTTTCTATTGCTGGGCTTGCTATTAGCACACATAGCACACCCCTTTACATATCTAGAAACTGTCTCACTCATTCTTGGCCAATAGAAAGACCTTTGCAGTTGTGCAACTATTTTACTTACCCCAAAGCGACCTGATATCAGAGAAGTCTGTGCTTCATGTAGAGTTTCCCACAATGATATAAAAGTCGGTCCTTCACATGATAGTCCAATTCTTCTACTCTTTTGCCTTGACTCAAAGTTGCATATACATCTTTTAAGTCCATGTCCTAAGCATATTGTTCTATGTAGCTTTCATGTAGCATAGAATTATGCTTAAGTATGGTAGATGCATTTATAATGGGTCTAGATAACATGTCTGCAACCTTGTTATGTATGCCCTTTTGATATCTAATGACTAAATGAAACTGTTGTAGAAAACCCATCCATCTGTAATGTCTTGATTGTTGCAACTTAGTTTGGGAGTGTAGGTATTGAAGTGGCTAATGATCAATATGTATTACTGTTTCTTTGCCCATTAAGTAATGTTTCCACTTTTTCACACTCTGAACTAATGCATACAATTCCTTATCATATGTAGGATAGTTAACTAATGCAAGATTAAAAGTCTCAGAATGATAACATATGGGTTTACCATGGTGTGTCAACACTGCTCCCATGGCATAGTCACTGGCATCCATTTGGATCTCAAATGGTCTTTGTAGATCTGGCAGTGCTAGTACAGGTGTTGTACTAATTTTTTTCTTTCAAGGTGTCGAAGGATTTCTGCTGTTTTCCTCCCCACTGAAATACCTTGTTCAATTATGTCAAAGCATGTAAGGGAGATGCAATTGAGGAAAAATTTGAAATGAACTTCCTCCAATACTGCACTGCTCCTAAGAAGCTTCTCACTTCTGTAGCAGACTTGGGTTTAGGCCAGTTTACAATGACTGCCACTTTAGAGGGATCTATTTTCAATTCACCTCCTCCTACTATATGACCCAAATAATTTAGAGAGGTTTTTCCAAATTCACATTTGGAGAGTTTAACATAAAGTTTTTCTCTTTTCAAAACATCTAATGTCTAATTAACATGCTTTAAATGTTCTTCCACGTTTTACTAAAAATCAGAATGTCATCCAGATACACAATAACAAAATCATCAAGAAAAGGTCTGAGTACATCATTCATTAATCTCATGAAAGAAGCAGGGGCATTGGTCAAGCCAAAAGGCATAACCAACCATTCATACAATCCCTGCTCTGTTTTGAAAGCAGTCTTCCATGCATCTGGCTCTGCAACTCTGACCTGATGGTATCCACTGTGCAAATCCAGCTTGGTGAAATAAACAGCTTCCTTCAATTGATCTAAAAGATCATCTATGCGAGGAAGGGGATAACGATTTTTGATCGTTATCTTATTCAGTGCTCGGTAGTCAATGCACATTCTCCACGAGCCATCTTTCTTTCTCACCAAAACGATTGGTGACCCACATGGTGATGTGCTAGGCCTGATGAACCCTGTCTCGAGCAACTCCTGCACCTGCTTCTTGACTTCAACATTCTCTAAAGCAGATAACCTGTACATCCTAATGTTAGGAAAAGGAACATCTTGCTGCAAAATAATATCATGTACTATTTCCTTTTTGGGGGGCAAACCTTGAGGTTCTTGAAACAAGAAATCATACTCTGAAACAATCTTTTCTATATCAGCTTGTTGATCATAATTACAGCCCTCAAATACATTGGTTTTATCAATTTTCTTTTCCTTTACAACCATTAGTAAGAATTATTTGCATGAATTTATCATTCTTTTCATCTGTCCTGAGTTTATGAGAGTATAATTATTCTTGAGCTTATGAGCTCTTACAAAGTATTCGATTCCATCTTTAACAAGTAGATACTTGTTCTCAGCTCTATAGAAAATAGCCTTTCTATCATACAAGTAAGGACTTCCTAAAACAATTCCACATATATCCAAAGGAATTACATCTAACTCAACCTCATCTACAAATGTTGATCCAAAAGAAAACTTGAGTTTGCACTGTGTAGTCACTTGTAGTTGTGCTTTATCATTCAACCATCCTAATGGGTATGGCTTCTTATGAGGTGTAGTTGCTAATCCCAATTTCTTTACAGTTGCTTTAGAAATCAGATTTACTTGTCAGCCACTATCAAATAAAGTATCAATCTTTTGGTTTTTGGAAACAACTCAAATATGGAAAAGTTCACGCCTTTTTCCCTCATGTTCTTCATCAATAACAGATTCAGCAGAATTACTAGTAGATGCTTCAGAATTCTTACCTTTTATACCTGCGGCTGTAATGATTGTTTCATCTCCCGAGTCTGACCCCAAATCTTTCTGAATAGCTGCAACAATCTTCTTCGTCTTGCCCTCGGACTTCTTAGGTCTCAACTCTGGATGCAGAATCCAATAGTGCTCATCATCATGCCCCTCCTTTTTACAGTGAGTGCATGAGGCTTTGCCTTTCTGTGCAGTGTTAGCCTTACTTGCTTTCCACTTCTGCTTTCTTTTCTCCTTGCTCTTGCTTACAGTGGGTTGGGATGGTCCCCCAACTTCTGAATTTCCATTCTTTCCGCTAGCTTCTAGATGAGTAGCTTGTACAGAGACCTCATCTATACTAGTGGGATTAAACATGAGGGTGGTATGCCTCATGTAGCTGTGTAGACCACCAATGTACTTCAAAAGAGTTTCTGGTGAGTCTAATGAAATACCCAACATCAATGCTCTCTTTCTGAACTCTTGAGTATACCCTTGTACACTTTTCCCTTTCAATTGTCGAAGAGTTTGCCAACTCATCATGGCTTGTTGCATGTAGGCCAATGGATAGAACTGCTTTTTGATTGCACTGACAAATTCACTCCAGACAGAGATGGTCTTACCATGCTTCCTCTTATCATCTTGGGTTCTACCTTCCCACCAAACCAAGGCAGTGCCTCCTAAGTGAAGGCTTGCCAGCTAAATCTTGCTCTTGTCTGAGTCTATATTTTGTACTCTGCAATACACATCAATTTGTCTTATCCATTTGTCCAACGTTTTAGCATTTAGCTCTCCATCATATATAGGAAAATCAAATTTAACATCTAGCTTAATCAAAGATGCCTTCTTATTATGCACAGGGCTACTAGGAGGTGTAGGGAAGCTTTCTTCTTTCCCCTTTCCTTTGGAGTGGTCATGGGAATGAGATTCATCTTCTTCTTTATCATGCTTAAAGCCTAATGAATCCTCATCCTTATGCTTTCTAAAGTCCCTATACATTTCTTCTACCATAGAATTTATAGCTAGGAAACTTTCTATGAATTGAGGTTCTAGCCCTATAGAACCTTCTTCTGACATTGTCTTCCGAGAATAGACTCTCCCAATTTCAGGATTAGTTTCCACCAACTTTCCTTCTCCTAATTTGAGCTTTGATCTAGTGAGCATTCATAGCTAAACCAACACAAGCTTATCCAACCTTACGGCCTAGAGCTTTGATACCACCTGATCTAAAAATCACCCTATAAGTGACCTCAGTGAAGATTTATTAAACAAAAGGTATTAGAGACCCATGTGCTGGTGTGTGTGTTCTGTGTTATTGGAACAACGGATCGATCAGATTGCCAATACACAGAAAATAAATGGAAAGATAGCAGAGAAATACAGTAAGCAACACAAAGACACAAACACTTTTTAATAAGGAGTTCACACTATTCTCCAGGGCTACGTCTCTGGTCCAGCTTCAGTGGTGGCCTTGTCTTATTGTGTATTTCAGTAGAGAAATTACAATGCAGGGACTCAAAATGAGTTCTCCTGAAGCAAATTTTGCTTTGTAGGGTGGTTCTTGGATTCCCCAAGCCACTCGAAGTTCATAGACTCTTGTTCTTCCTACCAGCTCTGTGACCCTTGGTCTACAGTGGAAAGAGCCAACTATGGTGCTCAATCTGGATAGATTCCTTTATGGGAAGGCTTGATTCTTCAAGCTCTCTAGTGCTCGATGCTACCTGTGGCTAGCTCGGCCCTCTGTCTCCTCTGCTTGGCTTTACTACTCTTTTTGCTCAGTCCTCCTCTCAGGGTTCACTGTTCACTATCTCTCTTGGTCGCTTGGACTCTTTGTTCTCTCTCTTCCTCTGAATCTCTGTTCAACTGTCTTTTTTCATGGCTTTAGCCATTTGACCTCCACGCCTGTTCAATTCCTCTCCTTCCTGCATCGATTCTCTTTCCGCCTAGGTGCTTGGAGTTCCCTGTTTGGCGTTAACATAAATGCTCAGGAAGTAGCCACATGTCTCCAACAGAACTGCGCCAGCCCATTCGTCGATTCGTTTCTTTCTCCACCATGGCCATCAACAGATTCTAAATCCCCTTTAATCGCAGCTTAATTCCCTGTCAATTCCGCTCTGTCTATCAGACACAATATTAGTCGTCCGATCTGGGCTCCTCCAGATCCAACGTCAAATACGCACGCCGAGCGCGGTTGACTTGCTTGACCGATAACACGTGATCATGGCGGTTTTTCTCTCACCTTCGCTGCCATGCATCGATCGCTGAGTGTGATCACTCCCCTTTCTCCAAAACCGCTTACCGTTCAAGGGCGCTCCGATCAATACCATCGGTTTCTAGGGCCAGGTCCCGCCTTTGTACTTTAGCGCCTTTAACTTTTTACACCCGTGGTCCTCTAGTTCCCCCACGCGATCGAGTGCTTAAGGCTCCTCCTTTTCAGCCCTGTTTGCCCAACGATGCGCTAAAATCAACTCCTTTTCCCGATCCGGGGCTCCCAGGGGATACATTGACCTCCTGCGCAGTCTCCATGGGCCTCGGTCAGCGCACTTTGACCGAGGTCCTCGTCGTTCCGCACTGACTGCCATGGCCACTGGTTCAAGGTGTTTTCGATTGCTATTTTGGATTCTTCAAGGGTTTGTTTTTTCCTGATATAGTCATGGTTCTATGACAGTCGTTTATGGATTCGATTTGGATCACTAGAGAGCCTACAATTTTCCACATACAATGATGCAACACCTACATTACTTTTTCCTTGAAATTTACAACAAGAAACATATTTGAAATCCAATATAAATACAATTTTAATGACGTCAACACCATTTATTAAATATATATTTGTAATGTTCCCATCTAATTAGGAGACATAAAGAGAAGATTATGCTAGCCTAATTAAGATCCCATAGGCTAGGACAGGAAAATTAATCAATGGAACATAATTTTCCTAGGAGAACACATTTTAAAAGCTAAAGTGGAAAAAAGAGGACATGAATCATAGGCTAATGAAAAGTCACTTTTAAATTATAAAGTGAGAAAACCTACTAAAGTGACTTTATTAAAATAAAAGGTAAAAGGGTGACAAAAGGATCAAGTGAGTTATAAAAAAGGGAAATGAGGAGTCTTCCCTCATTCTTTCATTTTATCACTTTGGAATAGATTTTGGAAAGATCTTGAGAAAGATATTATGGCTTTTGGAAACTCTCATTCTAGTTGTTGGTTTCGATGTTGAAACTATACACCATAGCTAGTAGTGGAGCAAAATCATTCAGGTTATGGCTTTGCAATTCATCGTTGAAGAAGAAGAAGGTGATGGCATAAATGGAGTAAGTTTAAAGGTGATATTAGTTGATTTTATAACATGTCTTTTGATATTTTGTATTCTCTATAACATGACGATTTTATCACTATTTTGAGTGGACATTTGTTGAAGGAGAAGATCTTATACTAAGAAGGTTGAGTTCTATCACTTTATTGAGGGCCAAGTTTTGTCTTTCTAAGGGTCAAATAATCTTACCCTTGGACCTATTTTATTTATTCTGTGTGTGGAGACAGTTTATGGGTTATGCATATCATATTGGGGGTTGAGATCCCTCATTTAGAGTTGAGCTTGATTATTTTTTGTTGACCCATTTCTAATATATATATATATATATATATATATATATCAAACCAGAGGAGCTAGGTGTCATTGTTTCAGGAACCCAGATTATTATTCTTTGGTGGTTGAGTTCTATACCCCCAGAGGTTGAGTTGGAATGTTGTGTGGGAAGATAATATATATTAGACTTGAAGGTTAAACATTTTATGTGTATTAGGCATATATAACCTATACTTCCATCTACTCATGTATTTCTCCCTCATATCGTTGTTGCAAGTTCTTATCAGTGGTATGTACAATTTCTGAGTTCAATATAAATTATATATTGTTGTTTGAAGTCTTTTGTTGGTATCTATTTGGCACTATATATGTTTAATTAAAGTAAATCACAAAAGAATGCACCTACAACCATCTGTATGTAAATTATTTAACGAAATACCTTGGTGATAAACCCAAACAAACCCATAAATTTTTAGTGGGAACTTTGAGATATTCCAAGGGGTGAATCTTATAGTGGTATCAGAGCATGGTCTTGGATAGTTGTGTGGTTCGAAGGGAAAATTATTATAGTAGTTGATGAGTTCTTAAGACCACCCATACGTCACATGTAAGAGACACTAAAAGGTTGGAGAACCCACTCTAATTTCAGAGTAAGAATAAATCCTTGAAGCAGAAGAACAAGAAGAAGAGAAGGATAAGGTAGTCATGGGCGATAAGGAGACCCAAGAATATGATAGTTTGGTTAGAATCCTAAATTATTTGGCCAAGGGCCAAAAGGTGATGATAGAGTTGATGGGAAAATTAGCCAATAATACATTGGGGGGACAACATAAGAAGGATCACAATAACAATGAAGGATCTAGAAATGGAGAAGACAGTGATGCATACACAACTATGTGAATCCAACTATTGACAAGAGTGTTGGCATTGATGTCAACCAGATAGCATGGATGTTTTTGGTAGCAGATGTTGGCTTTAACATTCCCTAGCCTAGTTGTGATGGTAATTGGGCTAGTTTGATGTGCTTGATGTGTCAAGCTCAAGGGGAGTCCCATGGTTGCTTTAGAACTCTGTAGATAAACATCATAGTAGAAAGCTTATTAGAGAATCCATAAAAAGATGACTATGGTGGTTGGGAGTCTAGGATTTCTGGCAAAAAGAAGAAGAATCAAGGAACAAAGAATGGCAAAGAGTTATCGGAAATTTTTTAGGTAGAAGATGAGCTTAAAGAAGAGCTTTCCAATGGCATGTGGAAGTCTACAAATGACCTCCTGGATCAGGAGTTATTCCCAGTCAAAAGTTGGTGACTTAAGCCATGAAAGCAGACTTAAAAGGTGATTGGAAGAGTCTTTGCACATAACCAAAGTTGGCAGCCTTGCCAAACTCAGTAGAGATGATAGAGCCTCTACACGAAGAAGGAAGTCCTGGGAACTTTGGAAGACTCGAATTTTGGGACTCCATATAAAAAGAGATGAGAATAGGGCCATCGAAACATCAGAGGACAGAGCAAATGGCACAAGAAGGCATATCAGAACCTTAGATTAGATGGAATATCAGAAGGCTCAGAACATCGGTGGTAGGAGCACATCGGGACCTGATATTGGAACCTTGTGTTGATCAATGGTTGTCATTGATGTCATCCCAAGTAGTACCAGGGGCTACCCTGACCTTGCTTGGGAATTTTGACTCGAAAAATTACTCTATTATGAGTCAAGGATCATCTGGATGGATTCCACTAGTCGAGATGTTTCCGTTGATATATGACACGCCACATAGTTCTTCATGGTTTGAGAGTTATTCGTGTTTGAAGTTAGTAACCCCATTTAGTGGGCTAAAATCCCATGGGGTTGTGGCATGGCACTCATCATTAGTTGTGATCATTGAATAGTCAATAATTAATAATTTTTTATGCTCCTAAAAGCCCTCCGATTTTCACTTGTTGAGGAACCTCTCAACTCAAGACATTTCTATAAATAGTGACCCTCATATCCTCTTCTAGCAAGCACTTTTCAACGAACTATATTGTGAGAATACCTCTGTAATTTTTCAGCCCTCATGAGATTCTAATGTAGGATCTATTATAGGTAGCTTAAGGTTTCGTTGAGGTTTGGCTAGAGCACAAAATTATGATCAAGTTTGAAGGTCTATTTTGAAGCAAGCATAGAGCCTTGGATTCTAGGATTTCGCTGCTAATTGGAATTTTCACTATAATTTTTTTCTATGAAGATTCAAAATATGAAATTAAAACCCATGAGTGAATGTCAAATCTTGGTTCGCTATATGTTCAGAGATATGATCTGAGGAAATTAGGGTTTTCGAGGGCTCCTGAATTCCATGTCAAACAAGCAACCTTAGGAAAATCATCGTAACTTTCTCTTTGAGAATTGATTCAAATTTCATAAAATGTGGAAGAAAGAGGAGAGACTGTAGTTTTTTGGGTATCATTTTCATGGCTGAAGGTCAAAATAGTGACACATGGCACTTCTTACAAGTTCGCTCTACTAAACTAATCTATGATTAGATCATCGTGGGAGATTGGGCATAACTCTTTCTTGAAGAATCCAATCTCAATTAGACTTGTGGGGTTGGAAAGAGGATGCAGAATGAAATTTCAAACCTTGGAGATCCAAAATTACATATATACAATAGATTCAATATAGAGCTCCTAGAAGTCAAGAAAATGTATGCATTCAAGGATCATTCCAGTAAGGACCACACATCAACAGTCAAGGGTAAGTTTGCTACAACAAGGTATGTATGATTAGTGTTTACATTTAAATTTTGAGTATATTGTAAGACAATGTAAGTATATTGTTTGTATTTGTTTAGGTCATGCTTGTTAATGCATGTGTAGGAAGTGTTATCTCAAAATCAAGCCCTGGAAAGCTGCAGACCGGGAAGACTTCAAGTAACTGTTTCAAACCAATCTTTTAGCTAAGGCTTAGCCTCCTTAGCCTGAGAGGGCTCTCTCAAAGGATTGAAGGTTTTTTTATTATGATTAAGATGGCTAACTCTTTGTGAAACAAATAGGAATGAAGCTGGTGGAATCAAAATTAACAAGCATCCATTGGGCTTATGGAGTCATATGTCATTTAGCATTAACAGTAGACTTGGCTTTGCAATAAAATCAAGGCATTCAGATTTCAATATAGGTAGAGTACACCAAACACAAAAAGGACAGTTTATGAGTATATGAAGGAAATTAGAACACTGCAAGTGATTTCTAAGTAATCAAATACTCATAATACTGTAGACAACACAAAAAGACAACAAAAGGAACTCATACATTGAACTCTCTATGATTCTTGAGCAGCAGAAGCCAATACTGTATTACCAAAAGAAACAGAGTTTTTACATAAGCTTGATAACAAAGCTTTTTTACATAAATTTCCAACCCTTATTACATTTCCCTTTCTCCTATATATAGAGTTCTTCTACCTGACTGAGATTCCTCCTCAAACATGAGGGGAACTCAAAATCTACTTCTAGTGACACATGTTCAACTTTTAACTACTTATTAAATGTAACAAACTGCAACTAGACTTCCTAGAGATCTAAATCAAGTAGGAGTCTAACTCCATATTGTGCTAATAATAGCCTTGATTACAATCATTCTCGTTCTTTGACATCCAGTCCCTTTTTAGTTTGACTTTGGTGGATGTTCAAAGCTCCATGCTGGTCTTCAATGTCACATCTTCTCCATTGCCCCTGAAACATGGGAAACTACCCCTGTTTATCGGTCTTTGGTTTGCCTCAAAATGTTCGAATCCAAAGAACCATGTCCTTCACCTTTGATTATCTAAAATATATCAGCTTTCCATGTCCTTGATGTGCTGTCAACCTTTTCCATGTGTGAAGGAAAAAGCTCTTCCAAGCTGTCTGACATATCTTGGACTATAGTAAATGTGCTCACTTTATGACAAAAAGTTTAGAGTTGGATTCAGATACATGTTTCCTCCACTTGTCTTGACCTTGTTGAAAGTTGATAGCTTCATATGACCCCTTGAAGATATTCCCTTTTCAAAATTTCCGCTTGTATTTCAAAACCGGTTGACTGAGATTAGATTTTGTAGCTTCAGCAGTTTCGTAGCGCGCTACAAAACTGCTGCGCATTAGTCATCACCTTTAGTAGTTTTGTAGCACGCTACGAAACTGCTATGTTATTCCAAAAAAACACAGTTTCAACCAAAAATTTTCCATTTTGAGCCTTTTGCTATTTAAATATTCTTTCAACTGCTCTTAGGCCTTTCAAAACTGAATGGAAATGTATGATTCTTCAAGAAAGATTATACCAAGCAAAACCATCAAAATTTGAAACATAGCCTTACTTGAAGTGAGATTTCTTTAAGGAGATTCTTTCAATTGGCTTAACTGTATCTTTAAGTCTTCAATTTGTTTCTTCATGACCTTGATCCCAGATCTGAGGTTTGTATTGACCTTCCTGATAAATTGAGCTTCCTTTATTGCAGGAACAGTCCAGCTACGGAATTGAACACTAAAATCAACCACTTTAGGAATTTGAAATGGATTTCAGAGCTCTGTGGTTTGAGCTTTTTGAATTTTTGACCGGAGAACCCACAGTAATGGAATTTTTACACCAACGTTTCGAATCCCAAATGGGATCCATCATCAGGGTAAGAGAAAGATGATAAAAGAAGAGCCAGATGGAAGAAATAAATACTTATGAGGGAATGAATAATAAAGGAGCAACACAGGTCGGCAAGAGAGATTTTTATAATGAAACCTAAAATTAATTTTAATTTTATAAATTAATATCATTTATTTAATTTTTATAAATACATATCATTTATTTATTTATTTATTTATTTTTATAAATTAATACTATTTATTTAATTTTAATTATATAAATTAATATCATTTATTTAATTTTTATAAATTAATATCATTTATAAATTGATATTATTAATTTAATTTAATTTTATAAATTAATATTATTTATTTAATTTTAATTTTACAAATTAATATCATTTATTTAATTTTTATAAATTAATATCATTTATAAATTAATATTATTTATTTATTTAATTTTTATAAATTAATATCATTTATAAATTAATATTATTTATTTAATTTTAATTTTATAAATTAATATCATTTATTTATTTAATTTTTATAAAATCATATCATTTATTTAATTTTTATAAATTAATATTATTTATTTAATTTTAATTTTATAAATTTATATCATTTATTTTAATTTTTATAAATTAATATCATTTATAAATTAATATTATTTATTTAATTAAATTTTATAAATTAATATTATTTTTTAATTTTAATTTTATAAATTAATATCATTTGATTAATTTTTATAAATTAATATCATTTATAAATTAATATTATTTATTTATTTAATTTTTATAACTTAGTATCATTTATAAATTAATATTATTTATTTAATTTTAATTTTTATAAAATAGAATCATTTATTTAATTTTTATAATTTAATATAATTTATTTAATATTAATTTTTATTTAATTTTTATAAATTAATATCATAAACATTTATAAAACTAAGATCTATATTATTATTATTATCTGAAAACTAAAATAAATGTTAATAATAATATCATAAAACCTAATATCTATATAACATTAATATTAAAATAACCTAATGCCTATAAAACTTAATAATTTTATAAAACTAGATCACTATATAACTTAATAATAATAATAAAACCTAAAGTCTATATAACTTAATATATAAAATATTATTTATATCAATAAAGCTTAATAGAATATAATATTAAAACTATGCTAATATCTATAATAATATTTATGTTCATATGTAAACTCATATTAATACCTATATTAATAACTAACTTACCTCTATGACAACTTACCTGGGGCCGGGCAGACGTTTCTTGATTTCACTGATCAGGGGAACCCAGCTTCCGCTAATTTCCAAACCGCTGTCTCTGTTCAGATTACAAGGATGCTTCAAGATTTCGAGGGCTTCTCTGATTTTCCGTCTTTGATGCTGTTCTTCTCTTGCGATAATTGATGCGTTTTCTAAGCAGATGTGGTGTTTAGTCTTCGAGGAGTGCTCTGCCAAGGCTGAGGTACGAGATCTTCCATTCCTGATGTCAGCGCCATGTTCTTTCAGTCTTGTCTGGAGGGAGCGACCAGTTTCACCTATGTAGCTTTTTCCACACGAACAGTCTATTTTATAGACTCCTTTAAGCTGTTGCTTGTCAATATCATCCTTAACAGATTTTAAACTTTGTCTGATGGTACCGGGAGCTGAGAATTGAGTTATAATGTTTTTCTTTCTTAGGATCTTAGCCATTTTATCTGTGACCCCATGGATATAAGGTAGAAATACCTTACCATCCTGAGGTTGATTCTCCTCTTTAGGTTTGGGAGATGACAACCTCATTTCAGCTCTCTTTATGGCTTTCTTAATCTCATGATCCTTGTAGCCTATATTTTTGAAAGTTGAAACCAAATGCCTCTTTTCTTCATTTATATGATCTGAGTCAGAAATTCGGAGGGCTCTAATGGCAAGAGTGTTCAGAACGCCAAGCTTTTGGGCTGGGTGATGGTGGGAATCTGCATGAAGGTAGCTCTCCGTGTGAGTTGACTTCCTGAAAACCTTATGGCCCAAAGAGCCATCCTCTTTTCTGATGATAAGAATGTCCAAGAAAGGAATGCTCATATTTTCTTCAAGCTCCATAGTGAATTTAATATCAGGGGAGATGGAGTTAAGGTGATTAAAAAACTTGTCGAGTTCTGTTTTACCATGGGTCCATTTTATATTGGTGTCATCGACAAAACGCTTCCACCAAGCTGGTTTTAAAGGATAAGATTCCAAGGCCTTCTTCTCAAAGTATTCCATGTATAAGTTGGCCACAATTGGCGAGAGGGGTGATCCCATTGCTACACCAGATGTCTGCTCATAAAATGTTCCTTGGAATGTGAATACAGTTGACCTTAAGCAGACTTCAGCCAATTTTGCGGTCTCTGGATCAGTGACACCTCTTATAACCTGAATGGCTTCATCAAGAGGAATCTTCGTGAATAAGGAAACCACGTCAAAGCTCACAAGGATGTCGTCCTTTTCCATTCTTTCATTCTTAATAAGGTTCACAAAGTCGTGCGAGTCTTTAATGAAGGAGTCAGTATTTCCAACCAGGGGTTTTAGAATCTTGGCGACATATTTAGCAAGCTCATAGGTTGGGGAGCCAATAGTATTAACTATTGGTCTAAGGGGGACCCCCTCCTTATGGATCTTGGGTAATCCATAGATTCTAGGGATGGTTTCACAAGAGGGGGTTAATTTCTTCTTCAATTTTTCATCAAGGCTGGAATCTGAGATAATCTTTTTTACATCCTTCATAATTTTGGCCATGGGATTACTGTTCAGCTTCTTATAACTGCCACAATTTAGGTGATCATTCATTTTCTTAACATAGTCTTCTTTATCAAGGATAACTGCAGCTCCTCCTTTATCTGCTTTAAGAATAACTAACTTGTCATTATTTCGTAAGGATCTGAAAGCCTTTTGCTCTTCCTTACTCAAGTTGCTTTTGGGAGCCTTGGCTTTTCTCATGATGAGGGAAACTCTTGCCTTAATGCTTCTTTGTCTTCAAGAGGGAGGTTGCTAATCCCATTTTCAATGCTACAAATCATCTTTTCAATGGGGAGGCTTTTAGGGGCCATTGCAAACCCCATCCCCTTGTTGAGAACATTAACGGCTACCTGGTCAAGAACCTCGGAAGACAAATTAACCACTTTCCTTTTTGATGATGATGTTGATTTATATGAGTTTTTGCTAGCCTCCTTGTCACCCTTATTTATCACATTGCATTTTGCCACATCTTTTTGGATATTCACATTATCATAGAATTCTCTGACTATGCCATGGGCATCTTCTCTGGAGAACTGCACCCTCTTGATACAATCCATGCTTTCATTCTTTTCATTTCCTGCCCTGCCCAGGGGGTTATCAGTATCTAAGTTGATCCTATTTATTGCTACAGGATTAGACTCATCCCATGTAAAAACATCGCTGCTTTTATTGTCACACTCACTATTTTTGTTATTAGAATTTTCATTTAAATTTTCAGGACTTATTACCTCTGCGTTTTC
Source organism: Pinus tabuliformis (assembly GCA_031772625.1). Taxonomy (NCBI): domain Eukaryota; kingdom Viridiplantae; phylum Streptophyta; class Pinopsida; order Pinales; family Pinaceae; genus Pinus; species Pinus tabuliformis. The sequence continues at coordinate 1,182,334,338 of CM062805.1, read as the reverse complement.
ACCGAACAAGCTATTCGAATTATTACCATTTTTACCGGAGCTGATGTTTGAACTGCTAACACCTATTTCATCTGCGTTTTCAATATCACCCAAATTGTTGATCGAATTATTATTAGACCGATCGATTTCGCTGTTTCCCATCATCGTTTCTACGCTAACAATCTGCTTTCTGCTCTTATCGGTATTGCTTCCAGTGTTTTTATTTGAATTATTTGGAGAAACTGCATTTGAATCAGTGTAAACAGACATATTACCAAAGGTATTTTCGATATCTGTGTTTGAGCCAGCGTGGTGAATCCGAGGATTAATAGTTATATTTTCTGCGTTTATCTCATACCTTTTACTCGAATTTGGATACCTTCTGCTTGGTAATTCTGCGCTATCGGTTTTTTGTCTGTTGCTTTTGTCCGAATTACCGAAAACACTTCCGTTGTTTGTATCTGAACCTGTATGCTTATTGGGATTGGGGCTATCTGCATAGTTACCAGAATCCATTGCTGTCCGAGCTTTTTTGGTCCTGCCACCAAGCTTACATTTGGTTGAAATAAGCCTCCTTGACTGCAAATTTCCTGGCAGCTTTCTTCAATCTGGTAATTTCAAAGTTGGCCAATTCCAACCTCCTTTTCAAGTTTTCCACACTATCTTCTTCTTGAATGGAAACTGCTTTGCCTTTATCCTTTCTTTCATGATGTTGTGTCACCTCCCCTGTTTCATCTGCTCTTGGTAGTACCTCCTGTACTTGTTTAAACTTCCTTGTTATGGGTCTCTTGGGCTTATAAACGAATTGATCAACCTGATCATCAAACTTGAGTTTTTTCGAGGCTTTGACTCTCTTAGCCTTGTCTTTTCCTGACCCTATCAAATCTTCTTGAACTAGTGGAGACTCTTCAATGTCAATGGCTTGCAATAAGTCATTTAAGTCTCCCTTTGAAACAGGGCTTTCTTCCATACTCACTGACTTACTTTTTTCTTTAGCCACCTGGCTCATAGTCCTTCTTCTTTGAACTCCTTCACCTGTGCTTGATTCATGTGCAGTTTCTTTGACCTGAGTTTTCTCTTTAAGGGACTGCTGGGGTGTATTATGGATAGTCAGTGGCCTGATGGATTCTCTTACTTGTTTCCTTGCCTTTAACTTTGAAAACCCCTTGGATCTTGTTTCTGCCTGATGGCCAGTTGTTGTTGAAAGATCTTTTTCAGCTTGAGGGCTGAGACCGGTCTTGTTCTTGAAACCAGACATGAATATGAATGTGTCCTAGTCCCTACCTACCCTTTGGAGTTCATGAAGAACAATCAACTTAACCAAGCCATGGTGGAACAATGAAGTCTCACAGGCTTCTTTTCTTAGCTGCACCTTGTCACACATTTTGCTTAAGCTATGGAATAAGTAAAAAGGTAGATTAATAGATGTCTTTCCTGTGAAATGCAACATAAGTTTAAAATGATATGAATACACCTTGTTATATCTCCCTTCATAGGTAAGGTACTTCTGTATACAAGTAAGCAAATTGGCATATGACTCTTTGACATAACTTCTAGGAACAGACTTGCTTAAATCTGAGTTAACTCCTGCTTTAGAAATTATTTGCATGGGGTCATATCAAATTTGAAATTCTTGAACCAACTTTCTTGCCCTCTTGGAATCTCCGTAACTGTGGATATCATGTCTGGTGAGACCTGCAATTCTAGCATACCAACCTTTGAGTTTAGTCCTGTGAAATTCAGGGAAAATTCCTTAGTAACTTTTGCATGACCTCCCTGGAGTTTCTTGCAAAAATTCCAACATCCAACTTGTTTAAATGCATGCTCGACTTCTCTGTTCTTCAAGGTTATGTCTAAACCTTCAGGCTCGTTTCTCAAACATTTGCTTGATCTGTGGTCTTTCCTTTCTGCCGATCCCTCCATGAAGGTTTGAAACACTGTCGCTGCTCAAATTTCAATCTCTGCCTTGTTTGAATGGCTGCCGCGCTTGATAACTGCCTCGCTTGATACCTACCTCACTTGATAACTACCTCACTTGATACCTGCCTCGCTTGATAACAATGTATTCAAATTGAAAACTTGCAAACTTGTTCCTCATGCAACGAATAATTTCATCATTAAGACTGTGGATACCTGGCTTTTCTTGGAACTTGTAATCCATGTGTACCAACGTACCTAGTGGTTGTAATAATGGAGATAAGCGGTTGGACATGATATGTGGAGTGCATAAACTGACAATGAATGATGCAACTATAACTTAATTTGATAGATTTGACATTTAGGAAAGATTCGCTGCAGAATGCACGAATCTCCGATTTCGCAGCGTGGTCAGTGTAAATTTTGAATTATGCACTGCGAAATCACCTAAGATGTATCGCGCTGCGAAATAACCTAAAACACATCATGCTGCAAAATCACCTAGAGGGCTTTTGCGCTGCGAAACTGCTAAAAAGGATTTATGCGCTGCGAAAACACTTCAAAATGGTACATGCACTACGAAATCACCTAAAAGGCTTTGTGGCACATAGTAATTTCTAAACCAAACTGACACATGGGTATGAGACTGGTGATGAATGAGAATGACCAGTGATGAATGAGAATGCATATTTGACTCAAGACCCCCTAGGACTCAAACTCTAAGGAAAAACAAAATCAAACTTAGACTAGCACCGACCTTTATCATCAAACTAGTATGAGAAATTTTGGCATTAGAATTCTTGAGTGATAATAGGAAGGATGACACTTTAAAACAACTTAGGTACATACTAGAAGGGCATGCAGTGCCAAAGTACCATTACTTGAAGCAAGCATAATAGTACCTCAACAACTAAAAGTGATCTAAGAAGCAATGTCAAGTGAAGTGTCAGATCTTGTCAAAATGCTAGTGTTGTAAAAGAGTCATCATTGTAAATTTGTAAAAGAGTCATCATTGAAAGAGTCATTATTATAAAAAGGTCAATCTTCCTAGAGTCAAGGAGGCATTGTTAGGAGGTATAGGAGTCATTGTTGGGATGCTTTCATGGTTGGGTTATAGTTCATAGTGTGATTTGGTGTTTGGTCAAGTATAAGAAAATCATTTTAAATTATATTGAATCATCGATCATTGTCCCTGGTACAGGATTCCACACTCTTCTCTCATTTTTTATCATTATAGGGTGATAGGTAGGTGCTACAATGGTAAATGAATTCGCCTACAGGTTGGAGCCTATGAACACTTCAGGGTGGTAGGTTGGTCTAGGATGTTGGGGCATCCATTCAGATGACTATTAAAGAAAACAAGGCGTTGAGGCATCCTTCCACTGGGAGTTGGAGAAGAATTATTTCCTAGAATTCTAGGAAGTTGTAACTTTGATTTTAGGTGGGGCTGAAGATTAAAGAATTTATTAGAAAAGTGTTCAGTGGTTTTTGACCTTGGGGGGTCTTCCACCTAAAATTCTTGTTCATATTGTTTTTTATTATTTACAGTTGTTACTGGATAAAAATTAATAATAATTTAAGATTTACTAATTCTCTGAAAAGATTTAAAAGTGTTTTTGTTAAGGAATATTGATTCACCCCGACATTAGTATTTCCAACAATTGGTATCAGAGCTTGGTTCCTTCAACAATAATCTAACAACTGGAAGGAGATCATGGAGTATACTAATAATAGAGTTCCTTTTTTCAATGGGAATATCTATGCACTTTCGAGTGGAAGAATGTAGGTTCATTTGCGGGTGCAAGGATACAAAGTATGGGAAATCGTTGACATAGGCTTCACACCGACCTTGGATGAACAAGGTAAGAAAAATATGGAATGTGATGCAAAGGATAAATATATTATTATCAGTGGGCTTATCGAATCTTTTTATCTTAAGGTATTGAGTTTCAAAACCGTTAAAGAGGTATGGGGAAAGCTTGAAAATATATATGTAGGTGACTCAAAAGGTGAAAGAAGAAAAGATTCAAATTTACAACAAAAATTTTGAGCAACTCAAAATGAAGGAAGATGAAAATATTGTTTCATACTTTCAACTTGTTGATGAAACAAAAAATACATTGGAAGCTTTGGGAGAAACTGTCAACAAGAAAATTGTTGTCTGAAAGATCCTCAGAACCTTACCAATAAGATTCAACCCAAAACTATCTATCTTGGAAGATAGATCGGATCTGACCAATCTCAGCATAGATGAATTACATGGATTCTTACTGCATATGAAATGAGGATTGAAGAAGAGGATGACACATCTCACTTATAAACAATATTTTCCGCATCCGAGAAGACTAGTAAGGACAAGAAGACCCCCAAAGCGAAAACTTGCAATTGTAAGGATGAAGAAAACGAAGAAGATGAAAAAGAATTTTTAGATAAAGAATTTTCCTATTTCACATGAAAGATGAGAATAGTTATGGGAAAATTCAAAGGTGAACTTCTATTGATATGTTTTGATTGTGGTGAGGTTGGGCATTTTTCACCCAAGTGTCCTCACAAAAATGAGGTTGTTATGAAAGGAAAGAAAGGCCCTAGGAAGTTCAACAAGCAAGGCAAGAAGAAATGGTTTAAGAAAAATTTTTTCTCCAAAGAAGATAGCTTCCTATCTGATGAAGATATTGAGAATGAAGAAGAAATCAACGGAAGAGTTTTGTTTATGGCCAAGCACAATAAGCAAGAGGCATTTGATGAAGATGAAGAGATGGTTGAGGTTGAATTTCAAAATGAAGTGATAAGGGTTATCAAAGAGCTCAAGGTCAAGAAGAAGCACGTCAATACTCTTGAAGAAGAATTAAAGATATAAAGAGAATAGGTCCTAAATCTTAAAATCAAGGTTGAAGAATACAAACTAATTGAAGAATTGCTCAGCAAAGAATTAAAAGAAAGCAACAAGGAAAGAGAAGCACTGGAAGTTGAAATAATCTCTCTATGAAAGGAAGTAAAAAAATTAAAAACTCTCCAAAACTACGCCAACAACTCAAAGGCATTAGAATAACTCATCAGCAATCAGTGATCATGCAGTGACAAGACTGGTCTTGGTTACAAAGAAAAATCTGAAAAGGAGTCAAGTCCTTCTATGACAACAAAAGAAGATGGATATGAAAAATCTACTAAGCAGATAGATCTCTCAGCTAAATCAAGAGATCAAGACTCGCAGGAAGAACCTTAGAAGGTAATTCCTCGAAGAATATTTCCTCCTAGGTATCAATCTATATTTTATGGGCATTGTTATTCATGTGGAAGATTTGGACATAGAGCTATAGAATTTCGCACGTATATTTGGAATGAATATAGTTACAAGAGATCTTTCAGAAATGGGTATTCCATAACTCAACAAAATATCAAAAAATTTGATCATTTGAGAGATGATGTCAAATGTTACAAATGTAATAATTTTGGACACCTGGCTAAAGATTGCAAGCTTGGAAGTTCTCCAAAATAATTCTTGCAAAATCAAAATGAAAAAATATGGAAAAAGGCGACTGAAAAATGTTCTCTCACTCTCAAGGCTAAAAGCAATAGAAATGTTTGGTATGTTGATAGTGGTTTCTTAACACATATGACTCAAAATTAGATGATAAATTATGGGTTCAAGAAATTGATAGAGTTGTATTCATTATAAACAAAGGTCTGCTCAGGAACAATTGTAACATGACTCCGTATAAACTATGGAAAGGAAGACCAGCTAATGTCAAATACTTCAAAATATTTGGAAGAAAATGCTACTTCAAAGGAGAAGATAAAAATTGGGCAAGTTTTATTGCCGTGTTGATGAAGGTATTTTCATTGGTTATTCACGCAAAAGGAAGGCTTATAGATGCTACAATTTGAGGCAAAGAAAATCTGGAAAGCATAAATGTTACTTTTGATGAATATTGTGGTCCAAAGGATAACAATGAGATTGTCTCTTCAAGCAAATCTAAGGGACATGAGGTAGAATTTGTGAAGGATTAAGAAGAAACTCCAGAATAAGACCAATCAAATAAGGAAACAATAGTCAACCAAGAGGAAATAAGAATTTATCAAAAGGATGTACAAGAAACTTCTCCAAAACTTTTGAAATAATAGTGTCAAAATAATCATCAATAAAATCAAATCATCGGCAACATAAATCAAGGAATTGGAACTAGAAGAATTCGATGGTTGTGTTCATCACAGTAAGCCCACCCTGCTCTTTTAGAAACTTTTGAGCCTAGCAATTTTGAGCAAGTTAGTCAAGATGAACACTAGGTAGCAGCTATGAATGAACAACTGGATCAAATTGAGAAGAACAACACTTGGGAATTGGTTCCATGACCAAAGGATAAAAATGTTATTGGAACTAAATGGGTCTTCAGAAATAAATTGAATAAGGACAAACAGGTTACCAGGAATAAGGAAAGATTAGTCTGCAAAGGCTATGCACAAGTAGAAGTGTTATGAAACCAGCTCACAAAAAGATAGAAAAGAGAGATCCACGCCTTAGAATTTAGCCTCTTCGAGGGAGCAACCTCCTTTACACTACATAAATGAACAATTCTTGGATATACAAATGAAAATACCTCCTTTCTATATATAGGAGTCTAAGTGGTCCCAATACAATCAAAGCCTACATAACAATAATATTGTAGGGAACAACAATAACAATAGTGGGCTTCTATGTGGCACAATAGTAACAATATGGGCACTACATGGGTACATCAATATAAATAAGGGGTATAACTACAATAGTAATGGGGTAATCACTAGTATTATAGGGACCCAACATGCCCCTCTCCTTCAAAAAAGTGTTGTCCTCAACGCTTGAGTAGTTCAGGATACTTCTGCATAAAATTCTCATCCTCCCATGTGGAATCTTCAGCGGATAAGTTCTTCCACTTGATAAGATACTCTGAAATTGATCGATTTCGTAGCTGTCGAGTTCTTGTTTCTGTGACTGCTTCCGGTTCCAATATAATTTTTCCTTCCTCGTCAAGTTCTGGCAATATTGTTTGAACTGGGAGCTTGTCACCTATAACCTTCTTTAAACATGAAACATGGAAAACTGGGTGCAATCGAGAAGCTGCAGGAAGCTCCAATTTGTATGCCATAGTACCAATCTTTTGCAACACCTTGTACGGACCATAATACTTTGGTGATAATTTATTATCCTTCTTAGCTTGCTTGAGGGACATTTGCTTATATGGTTGTAGCCGTAGGAATACCCAATCACCTACATCAAAACTTCTTTCACTGCGATGTTGATCTGCCTGTTGTTTCATTCTATTCTGTGCCAACACGAGGTTATCCTTTAAGAGTTGGAGGACTTGTTGTTGATGTTCGATGTGATGTTCCACTGCCTGAACCTTAGAATTTTCTCTTAAATATGATGTGATGGATGGTGGTTGATACCCATAAAGTGCCATAAATGGGGTCATTTTTGTTGCTGTATGAAGGAAGTGTTATACCACCATTCAGCCAGAGGCAACCATTTGACCCATTGTGTCTGTTTATCAGATACAAAGCAACGAAGATATCCTTCCAAACATTTGTTTACTATCTCAGTTTGCCCATCAGATTGAGGATGATAAGATGAGCTATGAGCTAACTGAGTACCAAGACAAGAAAATAATTCTGTCCAAAAATTTCCAGTGAAAATGGGATCTCTGTCACTTACAATAATCTTTGGGTTTCCATGTAGCTTTTGAACTGTTTCCATAAATGCAGTAGAAACTGTACTGGCTTTAAATGGATGTGATAATGCACAAAAGTGTGCATACTTGGTAAGTCTGTCAACTACCACCATGATGACACTCTTTCCCTCAGACTTGGGTAAACCTGTGATAAAATCCATTGAAACCTCCTCCCAACGTTGGCTTGGAATGGATAAAGGTTGTAATAGACCCGGTGTCTTAATTGTTTCAACTTTATTTTGTTGGCAAACCAAACATTCCGCCACAAACTTTTGAATATCTGATTTAAGGCCATCCCAAAAAAATTCCTTCTTAACCCTGTGGTAAGTTTTTAAAAATCCTGAGTGCCCTCCTAAGGGAGAAGTGTGCAATTCCATAAGAATCTTTTGTTTTAGCTGGGAATTCTTACAGAGGTATAAGCGATCTTTGTACCATAACGAATCATTTTTCCAGCTAAATGTATCAGAAGTACTGGAATCTTGTTGTAGCTTTCGAATAAGTGCCCACACTTCTTCGTCATTCTTCCATTCCTCCCTTGCTTCGTTTATCCAATCTGGTTGGATAATAGAAATGGCACACAACAATGCTTCCACATCCTCATCCTTTCTTGAGAGTGCATCTGCCACCACATTTTGCTTCCCTTTTTTGTAGATGATTTCAAAGTCATAACCCAACATCTTTGTGACCCACTTTTGTTGCTCTTCAGAGGATAATCTTTGTTCTAAAAAGTATTTAAGGCTATCATGATCCGTTTTTACCTTGAAGTGTCTTCCCATTAGGTAGGGTCGCCATTTCTTAAGTGCATGGAGTATTGCCAACATTTCCTTCTCATAAATAGCTTTCTTAAAAACTTTCCCTTGATTGGACGACTTTCAAAAGCAATGGGTCTTTCATCTTGCATTAGAACAGCACCAATTCCATTTCCTGAAGCATCACATTCCACAATAAAGGTTTTTGTGAAGTCCGGTGTAGCTAAGACCGGTGCTTGGCACATTGCCTCTTTAAGATGTTCAAAGGCCTTTGTTGCTTCCGAAGTCCATGAAAATGAATCTTTCTTCAATAATGTTGTTAGAGGTGCTGCTATTCTCCCATAATTCTTAACAAACTTGCGATAATACCCTGTCAACCCAAGAAATCCTCGCAGATGCTTTATGGATGTGGGGATTTTCCATTCCTTAATGGCTTTAATTTTGCTAGGGTCTACCTTAACTCCTTCATGAGATACAATATGACCCAAATATTCCACCTCCTGGACTCCAAAGAAACATTTGGATCTTTTTGCATATAATTGTTTCTCCTCCAATAGTTGTAGCACCCTGTCAACATGTTCAACATGATCCTTCCAAGACTTGCTGTAGATTAGTATATCATCAAAAAATACTAACACAAATTTTCTAAGGAATGGTTTGAAAATTGAATTCATCAAACCTTGAAATGTTGAAGGTGCATTGGTAAGGCCAAAAGGCATGACCAAAAATTCATAATGACCCTCATGAGTTCTAAATGCTGTTTTCGGAATGTCTTCAATCTTCATTCTGATTTGATGATATCCCGAACGAAGATCCAACTTGGTGAAGTAAATTGATCCATGCAATTCATCCAGTAATTCATCAATAACAGGAATGGGGAACTTATCTTTAATAGTGAGCTTGTTGAGCTCCCTATAATCTGGACACATGCGCCATGATCCATCCTTCTTGTGCACCAATACTACTGGAGCTGAGAAAGAACTTTGACTCGGTTGAATTATACCAGCCTCTAGCATTTCTGCAACCATACGTTCAATTTCACTTTTTTGGACATATGGATATCTGTACGGCCTGATGTTTGGAGGAACACTTCCTGGAATCAGATGAATAGCATGATCATGATCACGCATAGGTGGGAGACCTTTGGGAGTCTCAAATACCTTGGAATGATTGTCCAGGACTTTTTGGAGATCTGGAGAAATAGATGATTCCAATGTGGAAACATCTAGCGAACATAATTGTGCAATTACACCTCTTTGCTCCTTTTTTAGAAGCTTTGTCATACCATTAGAGCTGATTATCTTTCCTGGTTTCCCTGCAATACCCCTTAATTCAACTTCCTTTCCTTCCACAGAAAATTTCATGAAAAGTTCTTGAAAATTAAAAGCTATTGTACCCAAGGATTGTAGCCATTGGACTCCTAGTACAACATCAGCACCTCCCATTGGAATGGAAAGCATTGGGCTAGTCAATACATATTCTCCCATGGATAGCTTGATATTATGGCACTTTCCAGAACAATTTATTGTTCCTCCATTTGCAATCATCACTTGACACTCTGGTGCTGGATATAGGAAGCAATTCAATTCTTTTGCTACCCTACAATGAATAAAATTGTGGGTGCTTCCTGAATCAATCAACACTATTACCTTTTTCTTCTTGATTTGTCCTTCTATCTTGATGGTTTGAGGAGTGGTAATTCCCGCCAATGCATTACAAGATATGGTCGGATTTATTTGTTCTTCATCTAGGCTTTGTTCCTGGAATATATCCTCTTCTTTTGACCTTTCTTGCTCCTTTTCTTCTTCCTCTTCACAATCTATGTAGAATAATTTCTTCTCAGCACACTTATGACCTTTTGTGTATTTGCTATCACAATTGTAACAAAGCCCTTTTGCTCTTTTTTCTTCCAATTGTTGTGGTGTCAACCTTGTAGGTTGTGGAAGACTATGGGCAACAACACTTCCGTCTTTATAGTTGTGAATGGTATGCTTCCTAGTTGCCATAATTTTGCTTTCCATTTTTCTTGCTAACCTGAATGCCTTCTCTAATGAATCAGGTTCCCAAAGGCACACATCATGTTGGATATTATCCTTTAAAGACCCTATGAACACATCAATCCTATGCTCCTCTGGAATATCTTTTACCCTTATGTTCAATTTTTGGAACTCCTCAATGTGCTCCATTATTGAACCCTTTTGTTTGAGACTTATCAATTGGCTAAAAAAAGTGTTGCTTTTTGTATCCTCATAATGTGCTATCAATTCTTCCGTAAAAATTGCCCAAGTGATAAATTGTTTACGAGAACAAAGCCATTGATACCATACAAACTGATTTGGTTCCAAATATAAAGTTGCCATACGTACCTTTTGTGTGTTTTGCACATTATTGAGATCGAAGAATTGCTCCATCTGTAATATCCATGTGGCGGGATCCTTGCCATCAAACTTCCTCATATCGATTTTTGGAACATGGTGAGTCTTTGATCCAACATTAGAGTCTATGGAATCATGATTAACATTTCTTTTGTTCTCATCATGAGTTTCCTTTACTACCTTTTCACCATTAGTGACCCTTTCTTGTAGCAACTTCTTCAATTCTTCCATGTTTGTATTCAAATCTATCTTCAAATTTGCCATCGAATCCTCCATCTTAGCTTCCATGCCCTTTATCTTAGATTCCACGCCATTTACCTTAGATTCCACGCCACTTATCTTAGCTTCTGTTAGCTTTTGTGAGCGTGACATTTGTTGCACTTGTTCTTGTAATTTTGATATATCATGTAGCATTTCTTCCTCTTCTTCATGAGTCATGCTAGAGCTTTCAGGTTCCTTACTAGGTGTTTGCATTTTCTTTCCTCGGGGCATCAGTTACCGATAATAATGCTTTACTATGCCCTTTGAATTCCGTTAAACCAAGCTTACACAAAAATTAAAAAAAAACTACACACCTTTTTTTACTTTATAGAAGCCTGATATTGAATCTGATGTATCTCTGTAATTTCGGATCATCCAATTCTGAAATTGCTACCTGTAGTAGCCTTCTGCGTCCTCTTTCCAATGCCACAAGTCTGAGCCAAATTGGATTCTCCAAGGAAGAGTTATGTGAAATCTCCCACGGTGACTTGCTTTTAGACTGGTTCAGTAGAGCGAAGTTGTACGACGTGCCACGAGTCACTGTTTCGACCTTTGGATCTGAAAAACACCCACAAGAAACTACAGTCTGTCCTCTTTCTGTACCTTCTTACGAAACTTCAATCCGATGCTCAGAAAGAAAGTTATGACGATTTTCCCCAGGTCACCTGTTTTGAGTGTAATTCAGGAGTCATCAAAAAGACCAACTTCCTGAGATCATATCTCCGAAACTATTGCGCGAAAAGCTCTGAAATTCGGACCCAAGGTTCCACACGATTTCTTCTCAAATGGGTTTTTTTTTAGACTTCTGAAACGTCACAGAAAAAAAGTTATAGCGAAAATTCCACGATGACCTGTTTGGAGCAGCGAAACCCTAGAATCCAAAGCTCTGATACCAAATGTTATGAAACCAGCTCACAAAAAGATAGAAAAGAGAGATCCACGCCTTAGAATTCAGCCTCTTCGAGGGGGAAACCTCCTTTACACTACATAAATGAACAATTCTTGGATGATACAAATGAAAATACCTCCTTTCTATATATAGGAGTCTAAGTGGTCCCAATACAATCAAAGCCTACATAACAATAATATTGTAGGGAACAACAATAACAATAGTGGGCTTCTATGTGGCACAATAGTAACAATATGGGCACTACATGGGTACATCAATATAAATAAGGGGTATAACTACAATAGTAATGGGGTAATCACTAGTATTATAGGGACCCAACAAGAAGGAATTAATTTTGAAGAAATATTTGCTCCCATTTCCAAAATTGAAGCTATCAGGATGTCTCTCGCTTATGCATGCTCGAGAAAAATCAAGGTGTACCAAATGGATGTTAAGTCAGCCTTTGTAAATGGTGAATTGGAAGAAGTTTACATTGAACAATGAGAAGGTTTTATGCTCTCTGACACAGAATATTATGTCTACAAATTAAACAAGGCACTATATGGTCTCAAGCAATCTCCTAGAGCTTGGTATGCTCGTCTTGATGGATATTTACATTAACAAGGATTCAAGAAAGGAAGTTCCAACAACAATCTCTATGTGAAAGTGGATCAAGATAACCTAACAATTATCTAGGTATATGTCGATGATATAATATTTGGAAGAAATGATGAAAAATTAAGTAAAAACGTTGCCAAAAGTCTCTACTTGGCGAGCTGACATACTTTTTAGGACGTTAGATATCTCAGTAGGATAAAGGAATATTTATATATCAAACCAAGTACATCAAGGAAATTCTCAAGAAATTCAAGATGGAAAATTCCAAGCCTATCCTTACCCCAATGGTAATAGGTTGGAAGTTTAGAAGATTCGTCAAAGGATGTGGACCAGAGTTTGTATACATCTATGATTGGCATTCTTCTATATGTGACAATTTCTCTGCCAGACGTAATGTAGGAAGTTGGATAAATAGAAAGATTCCAAGCAACACTAAGAGAATCTCATATTATTTCCATCAAAATAATTATTCAATATCTTAAGGGCACAACAGAATATGGTTTATGGTATCCCAAAGGAAATGATCTAGTTATCCAAGCTTATACCAATGCAGATTGGGTAGGAAGTGTTGATGATTGAAAGAGTACCAGTGGAGAAGCATTCTATCTAGGTGGTTTCCTTGTTTCATGGTTAAGTAAAAAGCATTCTTGAATCTTGTTATCCACAATGGAAGCATAATATATCATGGTAGTAGCTTGTTGTACTCAAGCTCTCTGGATGAAGCAAACTTCACAAGATCTTCAAGTCAAGTTTTATGAGCCTATTCCCATCTTCTACGATAACACCAGAGCCATCAGTATCTCCAAGAATCATGTGATGCATTCCAAAAAAAAACACATTCTGATCAAATATCATTTCTTTAGAGAGCAGGTCGCTAAAAATAATATCAAGCTTGAATATGTTGGCACAAAGCAACAAATTGCTAACATCTTTAGCAAGCCATTACCTCGTGAATCATTTGAGTATCTTCGCCAAAATATTGGGATTCTCCCAAGTTCTCATTATACTCTTTCTCTTATCTAACTAAATAGAAAGGGGGAGTGGAGGTGTGTACATGTCTGCAAGATGACAGTTTGTCAGGGGGAGTTACCATTTTCCATTGATGACAAAGGGGGAGAGAAGGAAATATGAAGAGGTGTCATGATCGCAGGGGGAGTACTTGTGTTGCCATCAATTGTTTATCAGTGTTTTTCATTGATTTCAACCCAGGCAGCACCAGGGGCTACCCTGATATTTCTTGGGAATTTTGACTTGACAACTTACTCTATTATGAGTCAAGGATCTTCTAGATGGATTCCACTCATTGAGATATTTCCATTGATATATGACACGGCACGTAGTTCTTGACAATTTGAGAGTTATTTGTGTTTGAAATTAGTAACCTAGTTAGTGGGCTAAAACCCCATGGGGTTGTGGCATGGAACTCATCATTGGTTGTGGTCATTGAATAGTCAATAATTAATATTTTTTTATTCTCCTAAAATCCCTCCAACTTTCACATGTTGAGGACGCTCTCAACTCAAGATATTTCTATAAATATTGACCTTGATATCCTCCTCTAGCAAACACTTTTTAATGAACTATCTTGTGAGAAGACCTTTGTAATTTTTCGGCCCTCATGAGCTTCTAACATAGGATCTGTTGCAAGGTGTTTAAGCTTTCATTTATGTCTGGCTAGGGCACAAAATTATGGTCAAGTTTGAAGGTCTGTTTTGAAGCAAGTTTAGAGCCTTGGATTCTAGGATTTCGTTGCTTCAAACAGGTCATCGTGGAATGTTCCCTATACTTTTTTTTCTACAAAGATTTAGAAGCTTCAATTAAAACTCATTTGAGCTGAAATCTTGGTGAACCTCATGACTGAATTTTAGATATTGGTTCGCTATATGTTCGGACATATGATTTGAGGAATTTAGGGTTTTTGCAGGCTCCCGAATTCCATGTCAAACAAGTAACATTGGGAAAATCATCATAACTTTCTCTATGAGAATTATATTCAAATTTCATAAATAATGATAGAAAGAGGACGAACTGTAGTTTGTTGGGTATCATTTTCTGGGCCAAAGGTCGAAACAATGACACATGGTACTTCGTGAAAGTTTTATCTACTAAACCAATATATAATCAGGTCATCGTGGGAGATTGGGAATAGCTCTTTCTTGAAGATTCCAATCCCGATTAGACCTATGGGGTTAGAAAGCAGACTCAAAGGGATACCACATAACAAAATTTCATACCTTGAAGATCCGAAATTAGATAGATACAATAGATTCAATATTGAGCTCCTAGAAGGAAAGAAAAGGTATGAATTCAAGGATCACCGTAGTAAGGACCATGAATCAATAGTCAAGGGTAAGTCTGCTACAGAAATGTATGTATGATTAGTGTTTGCATTTTAATTTTGAGTATCATCTCTGACATATGTTTTGTAGGAAAGCATAAGTATATTACTTTGTATTTGTTTGGGTCTTGTCTATGAATGCATCTGTAGGAAGGATGACACTTTAGAACAACTCGGACACATAATAGAAGGACATGTAGTGCCAAAGTACCATTACTTGAAGCAATCATAAGAGTGCCTCAGTAGCTACAAGTGATCTAAGAAGCAATGTCGAGTCAAGTGTCAGGTCTTGTCAAAAAGCCAGTGTTGTAAAAGAGTCATCATTGTAAATTTGTAAAAGAGTCGTCATTGAAAGAGTCATTATTGCAAAAAGGTCAATCTGCTTAGAGTCAAAGAGGCATTGTTGGGAGGCATAGGAGTCACTGTTGGGATGTTGTCATGGTTGGGTTACAGGTCATAGTGTGATTTGGTGTTTGTTCAAGTACAGGAAAATCATTGTAAATCATATTCTATCGTGCATCATTGCCCCTGGTACGGGAGTCCACACTCTTGTCTCATTTCTAATAATTATAGGGTGGCAGGGAGGTGCTAGGTTGGTGCATGAAGTCACCTACAGGTTGGAGCCTGTGAACACTTCATGGTGGTAGGTTCGTCTAGGATGTTGGGGCATCAATTCAATTGACTACTAAAGAAACCAAGACATTGGGACATCCTTCTAGTGGGAGCTAGAGAAGAATGCTTTTCTAGAATTCTAGGAAGTTGTAACTTTCATTTCAGTTGGGGCTGAAGATTAAAGAATTTATTAGAAAAGTGTTCGGTGGTTTTTTACCCAAAGGGGGTTTTCCACCTAAAATTATTGTGCCTATTGTGTTTTATTGTTTACTATTGTTATTGGATAAACATTAATAATAATTGAATATTCACTTATGCTCTCAAAAGAAAGTGTTCTTGTTAAGGAATATTGATTCAGCTGACCCCTCAGTATTTCCAACACCTTGGAGCAGAGGGAATATTATAATATCAGAAGGTCAAGGCCATCGGAACCTTGGAACCTCGTAAGTCCTTACAAATTGCAATTCTTTGAAAGTTATGAGGTTTGCGAAGGAGAAGCAATGCAAATGAAATCGTTGAAAAACCAAGGAACATTGGACCCTTTCTCTCTCCTACAATTAGACACATGGCAACAGGTGATTGGCCCTGAGGAGCTAAAGTGGAAAATGACATCAGCATGACATCATCTTGGAGGTTGGCATATCAGAGGTTGGAGTTTTCATAACTCCTGTCTAATTATTTTGAAGAAAAATTTTCATCTGATGATAGACTCTGATGTGACTAGCACATGGTCGTGGGAGATCCAAAGGACCAAGGGTGCAAAGTGAGGTTAGCACCTAAGTGCTTTGAATAATTTCATAGCTTAGAGTTTCATAACTCCTATGAAAATTCTTTATGAAAAAATTTCAATGAAAGGAGCTCTGATATATTGGCTTCTGGATGAGGAAACCAATAGAACCAAGGGTTTAAAGTAGACTTAGCACCAAAGTGTTGTGTGATGCAATGTAGGAAGTATTTATGAGGTTGAAATTTCAGAATTCCTCCATAATTGAATTAAGAGGAAGTCCTGATACAAGGAGCTATTATTTGTAAGCACTTTCTCATAGAAGCCAAAGAACCAAGGACACAGTGCTAGAATACAAGGAGATAAGCCCCCAATAGTTCCTAAAGGTCTTAACACCCAAAATCTATGTCATTGGTCACGACACCTAGTTCCATGGTGAAAAAAAGAGAGGCTAATCAAGAGGCGATTAGAACATTAGAATCTCTCTTTTTTGTAACAACAATAATAATAATAAGTTACAATATGTAGGGAGCCCTGAAATTGCAACACAGTGGAATATGGAGCCACTGGTCAGAGGAAACAATCCTATGGAGGGGAACAAGAAAAGGTTCTAAGCAAGAAGGAGCTAAAAGGCACATTGAAATATTGTAATATTGTAACATTGTTTTGATAAAAGTTATAATGAGTAGAGCTCTGATAGTGCAGCACAAAGGTGTTAAAGAATGAATGGGTCGACAACAGAGTAAATTTTTGCATAGTGAGGTTGGTCGCACGAGTAAATAGTGTTGTCGAGGGTCGATGGAGTCAATGATGACTATTGAAAGTAGGAAACCATGACAGAGAGGACCATGGTTTCATAGGATGAAGTGTTGGGCCTATCATGAGATGGGACACACCTCATTGAATTAAATGAAGTGAAGAGAAGCCATCTTGAGGTACAATCAATCTCAGAGAGCCATGAATAAGCATGGAGAGCATCAATGAGTGTGCAGGCGGACTGAGCATTTATTTCTCAGTATGGAGAAGTACTCAAATACCCATTCTCGTGATTTAATGCAGTGGCCTAGTCCTAGTCAAACGCAATAATAGAATGGATAGCCACGTAGAGGTACACTCATGCAGTATGGGAATAGGAAGAAAAGGCAACATTGGGTTCAGCGTAGTAGAGGAACAAAACTTAGGATTTCCATTGATAAAAAGGGGGAAAAAACAACATTGTGAAGAGAGAAGTTGTGTGGATAGCTATGTGTTAAGTGTGTGTTGTTTTTTGTGAGGTTAAGTGAGTAGGTTATTCTATGAAAGACTGATAGTGCGTAAGGAAAAGAAAGATACCCTAAGAGAGAGCCAATGTTGTTTTACGAAAGGCTGAAAGTGCCTGTGTAGAGGAAGAAGGCTGAGAAGAGTGTGATTTTGTGGTAGTGATAGTAGGCTATTGTAGAGTGAGTAGAGTGAGTAGAGACAAAGTTTTCCATGGGACAAGGGCTAAAGAGAACAAAGTTGATATCAGGCAAAGTGGCTACTAGTAACAGTGAACATTGAGTTCCTATTTGAGTGTGGGTTGGAGCCTACATACAAGGAGTTGGTGCTTCCATCTCTAGTGGGTGCTTGAGAAGGCTTGAGGGTTGGTGGCTCCTACAAGTTCGTGCTTGCATAAATCCAAGGAGATGCAAGCTGGTGCTTGAAACAAATCTGTGAAGTTGCTGATTCTGGTAAGCTAGACAGGTGTCTACAAATGGAGGGAGTTGGCACTTCCTACTAGTGGGTGTTAGCAAACAATCAAAGGGAGTTGGTGCTTCCTATGAGTGGTGGCTCACAAATAGATTAATGTGATAGAGTAGGTTCTCATATTTTACATCAATAGAAACAACAAGATTTGGTGGTTTTTTCTCGAAAGGATTTCCACGTAAAACCTTGTGTCTCATGTGTATGTTTCTCATGGTGTGTGCTTGTATGTTTATTTCATATTGTTGTCACTTGATATGTTGTTGATGGTTATATAATGGATGTCAAGTTTGAATGAATAAATATAAATTGGCATAAAAATTTAAAATTAGCCTTAATACGGATTCAACCCCCCTCTTAGTATTATCACTATTTCCAACAATTGTTATAAGAGCCTGGTTCCTTGAGGAATAACTTAACTGCTAGAAGGTAGATCATAGGGAAACAATGGCTAATCAAACATGACTTACATAAAAAGGTGTTCCATTCTTAAATGGATAGAAGTATTTATTAAGGAAGGTTAGAATAGAATCATATTTAATGGCTTTGCATGTTGAAGGATGGTGCTCCATATTGAATAGAGAAAAGAGTGAGCAGAATGAAGAAGCCCGAAAGATTATCATGAAAGGGATATCTAATACAGATGTTGATAACGTGAGGCATTGTGAGTCAGCAAAGGAAGTGTTGGACATACTGTAATGTATGTATGGAGGAGATGGCCATGTGGCTCAAGAAGAGGTTGAGGAACCATGCTTCGCTAGTAATGAACTAGAACATGTAGAAGTTGCTACTCATCACACTCATGTTGTTGATGAAGAAGTCTAAGAAAGGAGACCATGCTGCTCAAAAGATAAGTTGTTGTTGTGTGATAAATGCAAAGAGATAGGTCATTCATTATCTAGATGTTCATGTGAATCAATTGAAGATAGAGATAGTTATGCATCTAGTAATAGTAATGAAGATAGATCCACTTTAGTAGCAATAGAAAATGAGGGATCCTCAGAGGAAGAAGAGAGATTCCCAGTGTGCTCATCCATAGGAGAAAATGAGAGTATATCCCGTGAAGAGAATAGGGGTATCACTGAAACTGATGAAGATGGAATATCCTTTAGACGTGTGGAAGACTCCATGGACAAAAAGATGGGTTTATATCTATGTGGTGACTCAACTAGCACCTATGATAGTGAGGAGAAGAATATGAATGAAAGGATATACTTTAGAAAGAAGTTGATCTCTACTCTAAATGAGATCAAGGATCTATCAGAGGAAAATCTCAAGCAAGAAGAGAAGTTGCACGAGTATGAGCTTGAGAATGAGAAGTTGCCCAAAACAATTATAGTTGATATAAATGCTCAACAAGAAGAGGCTAGTCGGTTGAGTGGCAAGTTGACCAATCACCTAAATGATAGAGAAGTTTACTGTGAGATACTACAAAATGAAGTAGTCTCATTGAGGCATGACTTAGAAAAGTCAAATAAAGAGTTGTCTCAATATCAGAAGCTTAAGGAGAGCACAAAGGCCTTGGATGAGATGCTTGCTAAGAAAATATCCCCTCTCATCAAGGTTGGTTTGGGTTTCAAAGAAGAAACAAGCTCCAAGAGGGCAAAGGCTGAAGGGTCGGTGATCCAAGTAAGGGTAGTTGAAGGTTCCAATGACAAGGGAAAAGAGGTTGTTGGATAGTAGCAGCAAAAAGAAAATCATCAACAGTAAGGGAAGGATAAGAAGAAGCAACATGTAGAGCAATAGAAGAGAATTAGGAAGCTAGAAGAAAGAGTGTAAGGAAGCAATGCAAACTATCATGGAAGGCACATAAAGAACCAACAAAGGTCCTTTCCTCCTCAAGGACAAAGCCCTCAAAGAAAAGGTATCTTTATTCCTCAAAATACTTTTTATGGTTATTGTTTTTCTTGTAACAATTTTGGACATAAAATCATAGACTCTAGATGGTATGCAAGAAAATGAGGTGTGTTGGGTAGGAGAAACCCAAGAATGTGTAAAAAAGCTAGAATAAGGCATGTTGGCAATGATAGGAGTCTTGACAAGATTGTTGTCAGTAATAGTAATTCCTTTGCCCCATTCTTAGGCCATATTGAATGCTACAACTGTGGTGGCTTTGGGCACGAGGCAACATGTTGCAGATATGGGAAGAAAAATCACGCCTCTCAGTGTATGCATGTAAATGTAGTAGCTCAGGATTTGAAGACAAGAAGGAACAATAGAGAACTAGAATATGATTTTGTCTTCAATGCTTTGTGTTAATGGAGAAAGATAAAAAAGGGAGAAATGAATCAGAAGAAAATCATAAAGGATGATTCTCTCACTATTGTAGCAAACCCCTCTGAAAATAAAAAGGATAGAAAGAGGATTTGGGTGAGCAAAAATGAATTGAAAGAGAAGTCTCCACTAACCGTGTGAAGCCGAGAGAAAGCCCAAACATGGGCAAAGAAGAAGCTGGAGAGTAATTCTTCAGTCAAGACTCTGTATTTGAGAGTTTCGAAGAAGGAGAAGGATAATCTGCTCAGGGAGAGTATATCCTCTATTTCTCTTCTTTAAAGGAAGAGAATGGCCTCAAGGGAGGATGAATAAGTCAAATGTTGGAATTTAGAAGGAAAATACAGAAAGGTGAATCTGATTGTTACATGTGTGGTTGAGTCCTCTTGTTGATTAAGGTAACGTATGTGTTTATTTCAAATGTCTCAGCATTGAAAGAGAAAGGAGTGCAACTAGAATGAAGAGTGCACAATAATATCTTATGTTGTGGGAAGAAGAACATGGACTGTAGCAGAAGTGTGGAATGACAAGAAGCCCACAGTCAAGTCAGGTCCACATGATCAGTCCCCATGTAGAAGTGAGGAAGTAGATGTAGGAGATCAGAGAGAATTGGCTGGGGGGGCGTTGCCTTGATAGCGGTAGCATGCAACAATTTTCATCCTAAAGAAGAAATATTGCAGAGTAAATGAAATGTTTGCACCTTGGGTGGAATACCCTTATCTCATTTAAGTTGTGAATCTGATTTTGCCTAGTAGTCTTGTGTTCATAAAGCACAATGGGTATAATCTTTCATGTCCCTTAGTCTTCAATTGGTATCGCTATGAAAATTGATGGTCTGGGTTTGTATGGAGTAGCCTTTGTGTGTAAGTGGACATTTCTTTTTGAGAAAGAGCTATAAGAGGTTTCCTAGTACAACATCCAATTTGTATCTATTTCTTAGTGCAATTGGTATTGTTTAAGCAGTGGTCCATGTTTTGAGGTATGATCTCAGGGGAGAAAAAGTGATTGAGATGCTCAAGAGAAGTGAGCATAGAGGATGAAGTAGTAGCAGTGGTGAAGAGAAAGATAAAATGCATCACTAATGATTGGTATTTGCAACAACAACAATACCATGAGCAGTTTAATTGGTATCAGTTTCTTTTTAACTGATACAGAAGATGCATCGGCAAGAGAGTATTCAAACAAAAGCCATAAGGTGTCAAAAATGGAGGTTTATTCAAAAGGATGAAGTGTATGTTCAGGGGGACCATAGCACATATGTCCAAATTATGGAGCAGTAGTGATCAATCCTTGAAGAGATGCCTGCAGAGAAGAATTCACATCGGCAGTTATACCCTCACCACTGACAATTGATTATTTCATGGGGGAGAAGAAGCAGCTTGTAGCCCTTTTCCATTGATGTCAAATGCGAAGAGATTTTGTGGAGAAGTTGTGATGGGTTGTGCAAAGGACATAAATACATTGTTGGCTCATGCTTGGAGAAGTGTTGAAGCATCATGAGGATTTGCCATCAAAGTGAAGTGATGAGGTTGAGGTGTTGTCATAAATGATGAAGGGGGAGATTTTTGGACATTTGGAATTGTATGGATGGCTAGTGGTTGCAAGTGTGTTGGAATTGATATTAACAATCATGTTGGTAGATGGGTTGGGAATCTGGCAACGTCCAATTGTTGGCAAAAGTGTTTGCATTGATGTCAACCAAATATCATGGAATTTTGTGGTAGCCGATGTTGGCTTTGATGTTCCCTAGCCTAGCTATGATGGTAATTGTGCTAGTTTTATGTGCTTTATGTTTGAATCTCGGGGGGGGATTCCCATGGTTGCTGCGGAACTCTGTAGAGAATCATCATAGTAGCAAGCTTATTGGAGAAGCCATAAAATGATGACTATGGTGGCTGGGAGTCCATCTAAGAAAATGAAGAAGAGTCAAGGAAAAAATAATGGCAGAGTGTTAGCATCCATTTTTTAGGTAGCAGATGGGCTCAAAGTCTGCATCATACCTTCTCGACTAGAAAATTCTCTGAAAGAGATTTCCAATGGTATGTGGAAGTCTACAAATGGCCTCTTGGATCAGGAGTTATTCCTAGTCAAATATTGGTGATTTAAGCCATGAAAACAGACTTCAAAGGTGATTGGAGGAGTATTGGTGCATAAACAAAGCTGGAATCCCTGCCAAACTCCGTGAAGATGATAACGGAGCATCTACATGAAGAAGTAAGTCCTTCGAACTTTGGAAGACTTAGAATTTCCGGACCCAATATTCGAAGAGATGAGCATAGGGCCATAAAAATATCGTAGGATGAAGAAGATGGCACAGGAAGGCATATTGGAACCTCGGAGCAGAGGAGCTATCAAAGGCTCAGAACATTGGAGGTCGGAGCACATTAAGACCTGATATCGGAACCTCAGAGTATAGGGTATATCAGAATATCAGAAGGTCGATACCATCGTAACCTCAAAACCTCGTAAGTCCTTATAAATAGCAATTCTTTGAAAGTGTTAAGGTTTGCAAAGGAGAAGAAATATAAATTAAATCATTGAAAAACCAAGGAACTTTGTACCCTTTCTCTCTCCTCCAATTGGGCACATGGAAGCAAGTGATTGGCCATGAGGAGCTCAAGTGGAAAACGACATCAGCATGATGTCATCTCTGAGGTTAGCATATCGGAGGTTAGAGTCTTTGTAGCTCTTATCTAATTATTTTGTAGAAAATTTTTGATCTAATGAAAGGGGCTCTAATGTGACTGGAACATGGTCATGGGAGATTCAAAGGACCAAGGGTATAGAGTGGGGTCAACACCTAAGTGCTATGAAAAAAATTTAAGCTCGAAGTTTCATAACTCCTGTGAAAATGCTTTATGAAAATGTTCTAATGAAAGGGGCTTCGATGTATTGGCTCTTGGACGAGGAAACCAGTATAACCAAGGGTGTAAGGTAGGCTTAGCATATAAGTGTTATGTGATGCCACGTAGGAAGTATTTCGGAGGTTGAAATTTCAGAAATCCCTTATAATTGAATTAAGAGGAAGTCTCGATTAGGGAGCTCTAATGTGATAGTGCTTGGTCGCAGAAGCTAGAGAAGCAAGGATGCAATGCTAGAATACAAGGAGATATGCCCCCAATAGGTCCTAATGGGATTAGCATGGAAAATATATGCCGCTAGTCACAACACCTAGTTCCATGGTGAAAAACAAGAGAGGCTAACCAAGAGGGGCTCGGAAAATTGGAATCTCTTGTTCTTGTAACAAAAAAAATAATAAGAAGTTACGATATGTAGGGAGCCCCAAAATTGGAGCACGGTGGAATATGGAACCATTGGTCACAAACATTGGTCCTTTGGAAGGGAAATAGTAAAAGGGGCTAAGCAAGAAGGAGCTAAAAGGACTTTGAAATATTGTAAATATTGTAACATTGTCATAATAAAAGTTACAATGGATGGAGCTTTGATAGTGCAGAATGAAGGTGTTAAAGAATGAATGGTTCGGAAACAGAGTGAATGTGTGCAAAGTGAGGTTGGGTGCAAGAGTAAATAGCAGTTGTCAAGGGTCGATGGAGTCAATGACGACTGTTAAAGGCAAGATACCGTGAAAGATAGGATCACATTTGCATAGGATGAAGTGTTGGGCCTGTCATGAGCTAAGACACACCTCAATGAATTAAATGAAGTGTAGAGAAGCCATCCTAAGGTACAGTCAAGCTTAGAGAGCCATGAATAAGCATGGAGAGCCTCATTGAGTGTGCAAGTGGACTGAGGATTTATTTATCAGTATGGAGAAGTACTCAAACACCCATTCTTATGATTTAATGTAGTGGCCTAATCAGATGCAACAACAAAATATGGAGAGCCATGAAGATGTACACTCGAGCAGTGTGGAAATAGGTAGTAGAGGAAGCATCGAGCTCAGTGTAGTAGAGGAACACAACTTAGGATTTCCATTGAGAAAAAGGGGGGGGGGATAGAATTGTGAAGAGGGGATTTTTGTGGAGAACCTTATGCTGAGTGTGCAATGCTATGTGTGAGGCTAAGTGAGCGTGTTTTTGCAGTGAAAGGATGAGAGTTCCTAAGAAGAAGAAAGATACCTCGAGAGAGAGCTGATGTTGCTATGCAAAAAGCCGAAGGTTCCTGTGCAGAGGAAGAAGGCAGAGAAGAATGTGATGTTGTGGTGGTGACAGTAGATTGTTGTAGAGTGAGCAGAGTGAGAAAAGATAGAGTGTTGCATAGGCCAAGGGCTAAAGAGAACAAAGATGACATCAAGTAGATTGGTTGCCAATAATAGTGAACATTGAGTTCCTATTTGAGTGTGGGTCGGATCCTGCATACAGGGAGTTGGTGCTTCCATATCTAGTGGGTTCTTGATAAAGATTGGGGGTTGATGACTCTTGCAAGTTGGTGCTTGCATAAATACAAGAAAGCTACAAGTTGGTTCTTACAACAATTCATGAATTTGGTGCTTCACATGGTGCTTCTGGCAAGTAGTCAGGTGTCTACAAATGGAGGGAGTTGGTGCTTCCTACTAGTGGGTGCTAGCAAAAAATGAAAGGGATTCGGTGCTTCCTGTGAGTGGTGGCTCACAAACATATTGATGTAATAGAGTAGGCTGTCATATTATACATCAATAAAAATAACAAGCTTTGGTGGTTTTTTCTCGAAATGGTTTCCACATAAAACCTTGTGTCTCATGTGTATGTTTCTCATGGTGTGTGCTTGTATGTTGATTTCATATTGCTGCCACTTGATGTGTTTTTGATGGTTATATAATGGATTCTAAGTTTGAATGAAGAAATATAAATTGGCATAAAAGGTTAAAATTAGACTTAATATTGATTCACGCCCCCTCTCAGTATTATCATTGTTTCCAATAGGAGGAGTGGACCAAAAAACCAAAGTGAGATGAGGAGACCCAGAAAGACCTAAGGAAGAAAAACCTAAGTTTTAACTATTAGGAGCCTTGGGTACCAGGGAAGGAAAATGTTTAAAAGGCCCATTACATTGAGGTTTATTTCGATAGTGAAACTAATGAGGAGGATGATAAGTAAGCATAGGAATAAGGACACTAGGAAATAGGTGAGCAGATATCGCGGGTTGGGGCTAAAGGCCTAGTTATGGAATCCACATCGTGACTTCCTAAATACCACACATTCAAAGTCAAAGGGTTCATGTTGGGGCATAAGGTGACAATATTGATTGATGGTAGGGTATCCCACAACTTTATAGATACATCTACAGTGGGTTGGTGGGAAATTCTAGTATAGTATTTTGATGGTTTCACAGTGATCATACCGAGTGGTTATTAGATGGATTGTACTAAATGGATTCCCAAAATGAAAATAACCATGGGGAATTACACATTGACATATGAATTCTTTATGGTGGATGTACCAGATACCAAAGTAGTGCTCAGAGTTCAGTGG
Source organism: Pinus tabuliformis (assembly GCA_031772625.1). Classification (NCBI taxonomy): domain Eukaryota; kingdom Viridiplantae; phylum Streptophyta; class Pinopsida; order Pinales; family Pinaceae; genus Pinus; species Pinus tabuliformis. The sequence continues at coordinate 1,182,308,767 of CM062805.1, read as the reverse complement.
ATTTATTCCATTAGGAGATACACTATTGATCAAAGGAAGATGGAGATGGAGTTCACAAACCATGATTTCAAAATGGTAGTCTTGCGAGTCATGCATAAATATCCACCCAAGGTAGTATCATTTCATAGCATGAAGGCATGATTGTGGCATGGAGACATTGAGTGGGTAGTTGAGTGCTATATTTCTAACAAGACACCACAATATTAGCCTTGAAAACACTAGATGATATCCATATATTACTCCTTAAAAATCAAAAGTTTTTTTGTTATATTCCTCTGGGTAGACCCTAGATAGGGGGTTTGAGGATGTTATAGAGTTAGAGGATGGAGTTTAGGTATTTATAACCAACCCTTACTTCCATACCATGGTATACAAGGACAAGATCGAAAAAAAAATCAAGGTGTTGTGAAGGTTGGGCCACATTTGTCCTACTTCTAGTCCCTTTACTTCTTTGATATTGTTGGCTAAGAAGAAAGATGGAACCTTGAGAATGTATATTGATTACCAAACAATTAACAATAAAACAATAAGGAATTGGATTATGATCTTGAGGATTGATGAGCTAATGGATGAGTTGAGGGGATCAAAATGCTTTTTGAAGATAGATCTTCATTTGGGCTACCACTAGATCAAAGTTCAGGAACAAGACATCCCGAAGACTACTTTTTGGTGCCATTATGGGCACTACAAGTTTTTGGTTATGCTATTTGGGCTAACCAATGCCTCTGCTACATTTCAATCCGGCATGAACCATGTGCTTAATAAACAACTTTGGAAGTTTATGTTGGTTTTATTTGATGACATACTCATTTATAGTGGCACATGGGAAGATCATCTTAGGCACTTGGGCAAGGTGTTGGGAATTTTGGAAGAATAGTATATCTACACAAAAATGTCCAAATGTGAGTTTCGTAGGACTAAGATGCTTTATTTTGGGCATGTGATCAAGGGAAAATGGGTCTAGGTACACTAGGATAAACTCATGGAAATCATCGAGTGGCCTACCCCCAAAAATGTGATAGAACTAAAAAGATTCCTAGGCCCCTGCACCTATTACAGGAAGTTTGTTAAGGGGTTCTCATAGATAATGATGCCTCTTATAAACATCACTAAGAAGGGTTATTTCATTTGGATAGATTAGGAACAAGAAACCTTTTAGAGGATGAAATGAGTGATGAGTTCATGTCTTGCGCTAGCTTTATCATACTTCACTCAGCCATTAATGCTTGAGTGTGATGCTTCAGAGATAGGGATAGGAGTCGTATTAATGCAGAATAACCATCCCATTACTTTTGAGATACACAAACTCAAGGAATATGAGTGGTATTACTCGATATACAATAAGGAGATATTGGCCATCATGCATGTATTGGCTGAATTTAGACAGTACTTGGTGGGGAATAGGTTTAAGGTGAAGACAAATCATAATAGCCTAAGGTTCCTCATGGAACAAAAAGATTTGATTAATTTACAATAGAATTTCATTAGTGAACTTCAAGCATATAATTTTTAGGTCGAGTATGTTAAGGGAAAGAATAATGTGGTAGTCGATGCCCTTTCCATAGTACCACCCACTCTCTCTCTCATGGAGATTTCAGTTGACTGGAAATCTCTCCTACTAGTTGAGTACTCCAAGAACAAGTTTGCTTGTGAGATCCTTGATGGACTGACCTAGGATTATAGGTACCATGTCAATGATGACATTATCAATTACAAAGATAAGATCTACCTAGTACCAGAATCTCATCTTAACAAAAATATCATGCATGTAGTGCATAACTCATCATTAGTAGGGCACCCTAGGTCTAAGAAAACTTACAAGAATATTAGGGAAGGATTCTCGTGGAAGGTATTTAAGATTAATTTGTTGAGATTTGTAAGAGAGTGCAACATCTACCAACAAAATAAAGCATAACATACTCGCCTGGTAGGGTTACTTTAGCCACTTTCCATTCAAAAGAAAAAATGGGAAATCATTTCAATGGATTTCAACATGGGGTTACCTCAGGTTAATGGGAAGGATTTCATTTATGTGTTGGTTGACAAGCTCACAATTTTTTCACACTCTTTATTCATACTTATCAATACTCGACAACATAGGTAACAAAGTTATTCTTCAGAGAGATATTCTAATTGCATGAACTACCAAAGACTATCCTAAATGACAAGGACCACAGATTCATGGGAGGATTTTGGTAGGAGTTGTTCTGGTTAGTTCGGAGAGATTTAAAACAAGGTACTAGTTACCACCCATAGACATATGGGTGGATCGATATAGTTAACAAATGGTTGGAGGGCTATCTAAGAAACTATGTGACAGGTTAGCAGAAAGCCTGGATAAAGTGGCTACACTTAGGAGAGCATTATTATAACACCGCTTATCATATATTGATGAGGATGATACCATTCAAATCCTTGTATGGGTATGATGCACCAATGTTTGTGGTTTTTGTGTTTGTAGATAGCACAACACCTAAAGCTAAGGATTGGATTCATGTAACAACCCTGGTGAAAATTCCATGTAATAAAAGTTAATAAATGCAAAATAATAACCATGGTTATGGGACACTTATTCCAAGTTGAATGTTGGGAAAAACATCCTAATGTGGGTTTTCATTTGGTTTATTATGGCTAAGGGATTTGGAAAAAGATTTGGAAAGGAAAAATAACATTAATTGGAATTTTATTTATGAAAATAATGGCAATTAGGAGAAAAGGAAGGTGAAAGTTCACAAGTTGCATGTGAGGAGGAAAGTCAAGGAAAATAATGGAAAATTGAAGAAAATAGAGGCCTCATTAATAAAAAGGCTTCTGAGGATCAGTGGGTACCTTTTATCAATTCAGTTTGGTAGCTCTCTCTATTCTTTCTCTCTCACATACTTGGAGCAATTCAACATTGGATCAAGAAAAGTAAAGAAGGAAAAGGAAAGCAAGGATCAAGCAAGGAAGAGTAGGATCAAGCAGCTACATCAAGATTATTTGCAGGTATCGATTTGCATGTGTGATTTCCTTGCTAGTTATCGCATGCATGGTTATTCATATGTGTTCTTGGTTCTCTTGTTGTCATTGGCATGGGTTTTTCTAGGTGTGATAGTGTTCTTCAGCCTTGCCTTTCCATTTCCAAATAGCCATGGTGTGATGGGTTCTCATGTTTTTGGTTGAGATGGATTGTCGGATGGATTCGAAATTGAGTGATGTGGTCTCTGAAATAAAGAACACATGGCCTGGTGATCCCTAAATCAGGTTGTGGATTGCGGTAAATAATTGGCCTAGTAAAACCTTAACCAAACTATGGGTTGTGGTAAAGCCATATTTTGTCTTACCTTGGTGGGCCTAGGAATCCTTGACTAGTGAATGTTGGGATATACAGTAAAGCCTAGAGGTGGGTGCCCTCAATTAGGCCTAGGAATCTTTGGCTAGTGAATAACAAGACATATGGTAAATCTTGGAGGTTGGAGTCTCGGTTAGGGCCTAGTGATTGAGTGCGGATTGCAGTAAAGCCTAGAGATTAGGAGACGAGAAAATTATTCACAGTGTAGGTGGAGAAATCTGGTGTCATCCATTCTACTTTACAGCCTAGTGATCTGGGGGGAATTACGGTAAAGCCTAGTTCTATTGATGAGGATGTGGTGGTGTAGCCTCAAGAAGCCATGGCTGGTTTAGGTTATGAGTCCCACATTCATTCTTGGAATATCGAGCATGAGGGTGATTGGATGAAAGAAATATTTGGTTCACCTAATCTATGGTAGAGTGGTTCATGGAAGTCTCATACCTAGTTGGCTTATGCATTCATTAATAAGAGTTCCTTCTCCTTGGTATTTCATGTGTAAATGTATTGGTTTATATGTGGATTTTATGGTTTTTATATCCTTGTTATTTATGTTGTTTATATGATGGTTATGAGTATGTTTTATGATAGTGATGATGTATGGTTCTCATCATGTTTTGATTTGTAAATGAATGATCAATGAATATATGACCTAATAGATGATAATGCAGCTAACGTGATAAGGCATAAATGCTTCTTAGTGATTCTTGGATAAGTATGAGACCCTTATGCTCAAATATGTTGTTATGACCTATAGAATTTATATTTGTGACATGTTTGACCAAATTCCTATCATGGCTAGTAGGGGTCTAGTCAAGTATTTGTTCAAGTATTTACTTTAGTATCATTGTTTCGATGTTAATGTTCATTCCTAGAGGTTTCATGGAGTTTTGGGTAGTGGTCTAAATCCTAGCCCTCAAAAATTGGCACAAAATCTGAGGTTGTTGGCTTTGAACTAGCTGAAAAAGTCCCCAGTCACTCACATGCCCTTATTGTGGGAGAAACTATAGGGTCCCAGTCACATGCATGTCCATGTCATGGAAGCGACTGAGGCTTTGGGATAGTAAAATGTTAAGTTTCCTCAGGGGTTGGTCACCTAGAAAGGTTGGTTGGATCCTAGAGGTTCTGTAACATGTGTAGAAGGTCATATTGGTTGTGTTTTGTTGGTTTCACTTCCTTAACTGTACACGAGGAGTTGAATCAGCTCATAATAACCTCTTTTCACATGCTTACCCCAATGGAGTAGTTAACTTGAATAAGTGTGGGAGGAGGGTGTTACAGAGTGGTATCAAAGAATGGTTTACCCCTTGGACTAGATGGGTAGTGTGTGTTGGTCATGTATTCATGTCAGCCGCATATGTGTTCTCTATGTGTATGCTCTATGTGCTTATTTCATATGCATGGTATTGGTCATGGTCATAGTTGTGTCACCATGTTAAAGTGGATGGTGTGTTGCTGGATGTGGCCTTCATGAGCTATGTCGGTTATGCATTGGTTATGCATGTCAGTTCTTATATATTGTTATAAATACATTGCTATGGTTGCATTTGTCATGCATGAGGTCATGATGTGTGGTTGATATGGTCATGCATTAATGATTTCATTATGGTTAGGATGATATATATATATATCTATATATATATATATATATATATATATATATATATATATATATATAGATATAGATATATATATATATATATATATATATATATGTTATGATTATGTTTATACACATATTGCATTAATTTGGTTGACCTTGCAAATGAGATATCCTCCCTGAACTATAATACTGAGGTGTATTGATTATGTTTATATTTTGGTTTAGCTGACATGGTATTCTTGGTAGGAAAGAGATCAAATATGACTAGCAAGATGGTAGACTATAGTTCTTGAGACTCTCCCTATGGATCACATGAGAAACGTAGTGTTGGGAACTCTTCTGACATAGCAAAAACATTGAGAGGCTCGAAGGAAGAATTAAGAAGTTGCAAAGAAGATAATGACATAATCATGCAGGCACAAGAGAACCAAGCAAAATTCAATGCAATAATCCTTCAGAGTTTGTCATAATTGCAGAGACAGGGAGAACTTCAGATCAGCAATGGGCAGGAAGACACAATTAATGGGGCATATGGTAGTAGGTCTCATGGTGGTCACGTGTCAGATAGGGATGACATAGTTAGATATGATAGGCTCTTGGATACTATGGATAGGAGAGGTGATGGACACAGGTACTATTCTAGTTTTCGTTATGACATACACTAGTATCGTCATCATTATCACCCTTACAAGACGAGTGACAAGGGATATTTATCGGCTGAGTTTAAGAAATCTTATCCACCTAATTTTGATGGATATTTGAATAAACAGGAGGATGCAGAGGCTTGGTTACTTGGGATAAACAATTTATTTGAACTATATGTGTAGATAGAGAATATGAAGGCCAAAATAGTTATCTTCAGCCTCAAATGTAAATCAAACATTTGATGGGAAGATGTAAAGCAGGTTAGAGACATCATGAAATAGGAGTTGAGTTGGGATGAATTCAAAAGACTTTTCAAGAAGAAGTACTTGTCAGAAAGGTACCATGATAGTAAGTCCAAACAATTTTACTAGCTAAATATGGGATCAATAACAGATGAGGAGTATATGACTAAGTTCCTAGATCTATTGAGGTATCTATCATATCTTAAAGATGAGAAGGATAAGTTTCAGAGATTTTTCAGTGGATAGCCATTAGCTTTTAGAGATCGGATTGAGTATGATGAGTCTCGATCACTTGATGAAGTTATTTGGAAACTGAAGCATTGCTATGAGTATTCAAAGCATAATAATGAATCTTAGCAAGGATGGAAAGGGAAAGATATAGGTAAAGGTAAATGGTAGCCACAAAAAAAACAAGGCCTTAGAATGCAGAAGATAAAGAGAATGTTGCACCATACAAGAAGTTCAACGTAGCTAGATAGGGACATGGGTCATAGCAAGAGAATAGAGGTGATGGTACAAGAAGTTTGGAGTGTTGCACATGTGGTAAGGAAAATATTAAGAGGGATTTTATACAAAATCATGATGGTAGACCTCATATTTACAGTGCATAGGAAGCGCAGACAGTTAGGGATGTTGGGCAGAAAATTCCATGGATTTATGCAGCGTTGGATAACAAGCAGGTAAAGTACCACACAATTGTTATTGAGATGGATGGTAAGATTTTTGATCAACTTGTTTCCATTTTGATTGACCCTGGATCTAATTATAGTTATGTTAGTCTTGACCTGGTGGATAAGTGTGGTTTGAATAAAGAATTCAATGCAGAATCCTGGTTAGTATAGTTGGCTACAGGTATAAAGAAGAGAGTATATCATTGGGTAAGATTTTGTGCATTCAATTTGAATGGTATGCCTACATTAGCACATTTGAATGTATTTTCATTTGGATCATATAGTATGCTATTGAGTATGGATTATATATATCTTCATAGGACCAAGGTAGAATGTTATGACAAATCCATTGAGGGCTTGGATGATAGTGGAGAATATAGAATCTTGCAGGGTAAGAAGAAGGAAACATTAGTTAGAATGGTGACAACTATGCAGGCACGCAGTCATAGAAAAGGGTTTGTGTTATTTCCAGTGAAAAAGGTAAGGAATTTGAAAATGTGGATGCCTTGAGTAGGTACCTAGTTCTACAGCAGTTTCAGGATGTGTTTCTAGCAGATATTTTAGAGTTGCCGACAAACAAAGAACTGGACATTTCTATTGAGTTGGTACCATTAATTTTTCATATGGTTATATTGTTATTTGCTTTGATAATTGAATTTATTCATTAAAACATTAAGTTCACCCCAAAACATCATAACATTATTTAGATTTATATCATTGTTCATCATCATATGCAACTATGTGGAAAGGACAATAGCATCATCATCAATGAAAAGGGACATAAAGGAATAATAGAAGAAAATCATGCACACATAGAGACACCATCATTGGTTGGAGACTAGGGAAAAACCCACTATTGGCAAAACCCTTGCAAATTCTTCTTCTTACATTGCCATAAAATGATTCTTAAAAAGAGAGTACAATGATCCATATCTTCATCTATGTAACTAAACATCAAAATAACTACAACATCCATGAAATGAACCCAACTATGTATATACTCATAAATTTGATTTTGAAGACTGTACTGAACTATCACTGTCTAGAGTCAACTACTGAACTCAAGATCACTGAGTGAAATATTCAGAAGACTTAAATTTCACCTTTTGGATCCCAGTCACATGGAGGAGTTGTGTGAGCGACTATGGCTTCCCAGTCGCATCCTTAATCCTAGCAAGTGAGGGACTAGGGTCAAAACTAAGTTGTGGAAACCCTAATATCCTAGTCACATGCATAGTGACATGTTTGTGTGACTGGAAGGCTCTAGTCACACACATGAGTCTATGTGGGAGTGGCTATGGTTTTGATTATCCCATTTTGTGCCTGTGACTTGGGCCCAAGCCCTAAATCAGAGATGTGAGCCTTAGACCCTGCAATTTCAGCACCGAGCAAACCTGATCCTCCATGGACAAGTCTTAGACTTGTGCGACCCAAAGAAAGATAAAAGAGTGTCTCATGGTTTTGTCCAAATGAGGTATAGGGCACTTATATTTATATCCTTTCAAGGTGGTCCAATTTTCATTAGGGTTGACCTTATCAAATGTGCACATGTGGCTTTTCTTCATAGGTACACTTTCCCTTATCCAATTTGAGTGATCATTAGATCAATTTTGGTCCTCTAGAAAAGAGGAATTCAATCCAATCATTATCTCCATTAGGTGATATGTCCAAAGTGGAATTTGACCATAGTTTCATATTTTTAACAGGTACCAGGGGAAACACTAACACCAAAGGCATTGTACAAAATGAGCACACCAGAGTTAGTAGAGTTTAAGTTACAGTTGAAGGAAATTCTTGACAAGGGATACATTAGGCCAAGTGTATCACCTTGGGGTCCACCTGTATTTTTTTTGAAGAAGAAGGATGGTACTCTTAGATTATGAATTGATTATAGGTAGTTGAACAAGGTAACCATCTAGACTAGGTATTCATTGCCGAGGATTGATGATTTGTTTGATCAATAGAAGGGAAAAGCAATATTATTGAAGATTGATCAGAGATCCGAATATCATCAGGTATGCATTAAAGAAGATTACATTTACAACACAACTTTCAGAACCAAGTACAAGAATTATAAGTTTTTTGTAGTTCCATTTGGTTTGACTAATTGTTATACACATTTTTGTGCCTTACAGCATTGAGCATGAAATGTCCATAATCTAAGGGATCCAAAGTCCCTAAACATGTTGTTCCTACCCCTATAGGAACAAGGCTAACAAACCACAGCAATTCACAGAAGTTCTCCACCAGAAACTGCTCAAAAACAAGTCAATTCAGGATCAATTCAGTGGCTCCACTAGCTGTTTGCGCTGAATGTCAAAGCCAACACTGGATACCTGCGCTGAGCGAGAGTTGACATGTGTCAAGTTCATTCCACAAGGTGTCAGAACCCAGGAAGCTTCCAAAATCTTCCTCAATGACACTTGCCTCAAGGAATTCGACTGGTGATGAGTAAGAGGTTCCAAATCTCCAAGTGGAAGTAAGAACCTCCAAGTGGAATCAAGAACTGACAGAGGGAGAGGACACTAGTCAGATCTCAAGCTGACTCATCCTCTCTCCAAACATCTATATATGGATCTCTCCTCCATGAGATCTAGGGGCTGGAATTTTGTTATTGCAAAGAATTGTTGTTGGTTTGAGATTGGAATCATTGGGTGCTTAATGCTTTGAAGGGGGTGAAGATAGGAATTCCATTTACTAGGAAGGAGATGCTGGATTGGAGCCCTCTGGGTTGTATCTCTTCCTGAACCTTGTTATTCATCAATAAAGCTATCTTGGTTTCTCCTATGTACTGATGTATCTTTGATGTATGGTTGCATTAGTATGTTTAGTTTATTTCTAATCCTGAACTAGTTATGAATATGAATCCATGTCTTGTGTAGTGTTCTCTTCTTGTGATCTTGCAGAAACCTCTTGAAGTTGGGCGAGCAAGAAGGAAAGTAGCTGGGAACTCTCCAAGAGAAGAGAGACCGGATCGAGGGACAAACGGAAGACACCGGTTAGTCCATCTATCTCTCTTCATTCTTAATTCATAAAGGAAGAATACTAGAATAGCTGTCTCTGTTTGTTGCTAAGGCACTGTCACACCTTAGGTGGATAGGATCGTCCTGCATAGGCATTTTTCCCCACAACAAATTGGCGACTCCGCTGGGGAGATTTGTTTAGTCATTTTATTTGTGTCTCTATCATTGTTTGTTTCATAGACTTGACAGCAACAATCGAACTGCATCTGCTATTCCCAGATGCAAAGTAGACAGTTGCTGCTTTGATCCAATCACTGGACTTGTCTATGATCTGAACAATGGACTCACAAATGATTTGATGATCCTTTGTGATAGATCTTAGTACCCCCTCAAAGCATCCCTTTGATTACACCTTGCTTGTTGCTTTTATTTGGCCTAAAACAGTAGATTAAATAGCAATCTGTGACCTAGAACCAGTGAGAAACGAGAGTTTCTCCTTCAGCGCGACAGCTGTGAAGAGGTTCTGCATTTCAACGCAGGTCCCATGAAGGTTACCTGCACTGAATGTCAAAACCCCTATGTTGAGGTTGCGCTGAACCAGTTTGGCCTTGTGCAGCTAGGGTTCTCTGCTCTGTTTTGCCTTGTTTTGATCTCTGATTTTTGCAGCCTGTAACCAGCATAGGTACCAGTCTGATAACTCCTTTTCTCTGCTTAAATTCCGCCTCCTTTTGTACAAAAAGACTGTGAGTGTTTTTATGTGTTTGTGGCGTCATTTACAGTTTTCCTTTGCATGAGTAAAATAGTCGTCCTGTAGCCCTTGATTCAGATCTGTTGATTGTGATATTAGAAGAGAGTTCATTGGCTGTTTGCAGTTGATTATACATTTACTCTTGCTTATTGGTTTGAGTTTGTCTCTTTTAAGTGTCGAAACAAGTATTCATTTCGAAAATTGTTAAATGTTGTAATCTCTTCTACCCTCTCTGATTTCAAAAAAGTAAACTTGTTTGTATTTTTCATTTAAAAGCAAATTCAAAGTTGTACAAAAAAGCTTTCTTTGTAGGCATCAATACTAAGAAAGCGGAAAACAAACACCTGCATTGTTCATTTGCATTTTGATAGTTTGCATGTCTAATTTAGGAAAAGTGCATTAGAGTGTGCTGATTGCTCTTTGAGAAAAGATGGTGTCTTTCTTTTCCCTTAGTAGCTAGGATTTTCAAAGTTGAAAAGATATAAAGCTTGCTTATCATCTTTAGACTGCATTTAGGAATTGTATCATACATCTCGTGGTGAACCTTGAAAGGCAAACTTCTAAAAAGATCAACCTAAAATAAATTGAATGAACTTAACAACGCTTTGCAACATAACGCACAACATAGAGGTCTAGGCTAGAGACGTGTTCCAGCGTCGTAAAGCCTGGTGACTGTCGATCTCGCTGATGGTGAGTGATTCCTCCTGAGGGACGATAGCGCCAGTACGGATTGTGCTCCCACGTACCGTCGCGTATATATTGGGATACCCCTATAGGCCTAAAACCTTTATCCTTAGGAAGCCGTGTCGGCCGCCCTATTGATCGCAATGCACTGAACACAGCATTCAGGAAGATCGACCGCCCGTACCCTAAAAAGTATTCTGCGGTTTTGCGAAAAGTTTGGCACACCCTCTGCCTAGAACTCCAGAGCAGTTCCTTTTGGCCTTTTTCAGACTCTATAACGGAAAAAGTCCATCCGAGCATTTGTCACTTCAGGCTCGTTAAAACATCGAAGGAGACTAGAGTCATCTTTAGCTTTTTCTCAACTCTTTAAAATTGAAAAAGCAAGTTGTGTCTAAAGCGTCGTTAAAATTTATTTTAAACAGAACAATCACCCTTTATTCCTGCGTTGATCTTTAGGTTGAAAAATGGAGCACACCAACCAAGGAATTCCCCTTGGTGGAAATCCTAGTCCCTTCTCCTCTTGGGGAGATGTTGGTGTGCCCCATATGGCCACATTGTTGCTTCCAGGACTGACAATTGGCCTGCCGGTCTGTCTCTTTTCAACCAATGTCGTTCAGAACACCACTATTCCTGAACAGTCGAGTCAACAGTTAGACCAGACCAAAGTTGCCCACCAGCCTTCTACTTCATCTAATTCTTCCTCTCCTCCTTCCTCTTCGCTTGACGGAACTGGTAAAACAAAAAACCAAGTTCCTAAGGAGAAGAAGGAAAAGAAGAAGAAAGAGAAGAAGAAGAAGGAGCCAAAAGCGACTAGGGGCAAACAAGTGTCGTCTGACAAAAATCCACACACAGCACTGACTAGGCCTAAATCGCCATGTGTCATATGCAAGGGAGACCACTTCCATAGAGATTGTCCCTGCATCCCTCGGATACTAAGGGACTGGTCTCCCCGTTTGCATAATTCGGTAGCGTCAACCTCTGATAGCCATGTTGACTGCTCACCGTCAACTAGTGAAAGTGAAGCCACAGGACAGAGAGGGAAAGCTAGATTTCCCTGCAAACTGTGTGAATGCGACCATGCCATCCACCGTTGTCCCTTCTTAGACGAGGCTAAAAGAGTTTTGGAAGATCACCCTGGTTTTACCAGTGCAACTTCCTCCTGGATATCAAAAACTCTTGCCAAGTCCTTCACTAGTTGAGAACCCAGCTGGCCCGCCCAGATGGTCAGCCGAAGCACCTATCATTGAAGATGAACCGTCTGGATCCATGCCTGATGAAAGTCAAAAGGTTGAGGCGGCAGTTGACCCGGTTTTGCCTTCAGAGGCTCTATCTTCGAATGATACCATCACAGAGGAGAGTAAAGACGACACTGTCCAAATTCTCTTCATCAACACAGACTCCGACGAACAAGGGGGAAATTTGCCCATTCCTTTGTCGCAGGAAGGAACTTCGTTAGAGTCATACCCAGCCGTCTATTCGGTCCCACCACCAAGCAACCTAGTTGTCTCGTTCGACTGGAACCAACTAGGCAGACCCCGGTTGCCAGCAAGCATACCATTCAGAATTATCGTTCAAATATACAGAATGGTAATGGCTGGCACTATCATTGATGAAGGGGCATCTGTGAGTATCCTTTCCTCTATTGCTTGGAAAGCGCTTGGTTCACCAGCGCTTTTGCCTGAAATGAGAAATCTATCAGGCTTTGATAAAGGAACCAGTCGACCTTTAGGGATCCTCCCCAATGTGCCCATAACATTGAAAGGGAAGACCGTTCAAATGAACGTGATGGTCGTTCAAGGACCCTTGGATTATAACCTACTCCTTGGATGAGACTATATATATTGCATGGGGGCCCTCGTCTCCTCACTCTTTAGAGTAATGTGTTTTCCACACGAAGGAAGAGTGGTCAAGCTCGTGGACCAACTTTCATTTCCTGGATCACGCATCGCACATAGTCATGTACCATCCCTAAATGGTCTATTCACGCAAGAAGTGTCTCAACCCACGGTCCGTCCTCCTGATGAGCGCGAGTAATCCGGGAGGATATGACTGGAACCCAGGGGGCATGTGTCCTGGTCTGCTTCAGCAGGGAAACTTTGGGTATAGAGTAGGTTTCCGCGGGATAATATGACTAGTCTGTACCCCGTCCGTCTAGGAAGAGGGTTATTCTAGAATAAGATTATTTTGTCAAAGTTATGTGAGTTGGCGGGCTACGTCGCTCACCTTTGTCTACTTCGGTAGACATTGCCGAGGAAGTGTTTTGTTTGAAAGATTAACGAGACAATCTTTGGGTAACCTGAAAGAGGTAGGCCTCTCTCGGTGAAACGAATGTTTTGACGGAAATGAAGTAGAGGTAACCTTGAAACCGTACTTTATGCCTGGGGGCATGCAAACCTTTTGGAGTGCAAGCAAGGAGCGACTATTTATTTTTTAAATTTTTAGGTCCTCCCTTTAAACCTGTAGGTCTAACCCTTTGAACTCGTAGGATTAGTCGTTTCCGAACTTGCATAGCAAAAGGATCTAGGGCAAAGCTTTGTGAGATGAAGCTCCATAAAAAATAGAATCTCAATGAGACACTCTTATCATATGACTGGTATATCGAGCAGTTTTAGCACACAGTTCATGCTCGTTAAAAAATAAACGCAAGATCCGAGCAGTTTTAACGCGGACTTCATGCTCGTTAAAAAATAAACATAAGCAATGAGCAAGTGTTTCCACCAGCGTTTAAGCTCATTTTAAAATAAAAAATGAACCTATTCCGGTAAATAACCACTGTGAATGTAATATCATCAGCCATTAAAGCCTTGGTCGTGTTTGCCCGTCACCTCCACTTTTCCATTGGCCGATCGTTCGCCTCCATATGATTGTTTACCCATTTTGAGGAACAGCTGCGAAGAGTGATTTCACCTAGCCATCCTTGTGACACTGTCGTGATTGGAAAATTCCAACCTGTACCTGGAATCAGCTGCTAACCCTGTTTATCACTCGTTCCTCAAAAGACGAGTCTTCTTTAAGCTCTTTTCAACTGACTCGTAAAATATGAAAAGATTGCCAAGTCCTTGGCCTTCCAGCTCGTTAAAGGGACAGGAAGTGCTATCCCTCCTCTAGATTTTAATCTTTTTGCACCTGAGGGATTATTGCACAAAAGGATCGAGCGCTTGTTTTGTTCGGCTCGTTAAAACTATCGAAAACTCATCCCTTCTGTATTGTTTTATACATTTTCGGACTTAAGGGATTAGATGACGAAAAAGGACTTTTGGAGTTAACTTTATGTACCTTTTCAGACTCTCTAAAAATGAAAAGGATCGAGTTATCCTTGTCGTTAGACTCGTTAAAATCATTAAATAGCGACAAACTTGTCTTTAGACGAGAACGAGTTTCACTATCGCTAGGCTCGTTAAAACATAGCGATGGGCTTGCCCAAAGGGCAAGTTATAGAACAAGGATATGTTATCCCCCTCAAGCTTGACAAAAATAAAGAGGTACTGGTCAGCAATGACTGGGGAAAAATTGGGAGAAACTAAAGAAAACTTTGATGGTAGCAAGTCGCTCTTGAACATGACACTTTTCCTCCGTACCACAATCGGGTTGGGTTGTTTCATTCACCGGTCACATCCATGGTCTCGCCATACCATCCATATTTGGGGTAATGCTACCAATCCATCGCATCAGTGTCGCCATATGTTCAAGAGAAGTCGTTCAGAAAAGTCAACCGTGTCACATCCACTGCCATACATTATCCTTCATCCTTTCATGACCGCCACCCTGAATCATATGTCACAGATCGTTTTCACCTCCATCAAAATCATTAGCTCCGTTCCATGTCACTGATGTGGGATTCATTAAGGCCCTCCTTTGATGGATCGCTTCTTGTCGACATCAGCTCATTATCCAAGAAGTTGATCTAGGAACACCCCCTTCAGTACTTTGAAGCTTGCATGCCTCAATGGCAAGTTTCTCACTTCCGGCGACAGGTATACATCAATGACCTTCGACCGAAAGATTTTGCGTGGTGTTCGACGCCAAGTCCTTTATTCACACCACGTGAATTGTACTGCAGTACCTTGAGGGTCATTATCATTATCGGTGATTCCTCTCGCGCTTGTTAACGGTTTACATCATTGACCAGTAATCAAGCGATGTCTTTCCATGTTCGACTTCAGAACATTTCTCACATGGATCGACTTGTACTTAGAGTGAAGATCGAACGAGTTTGAAGACCCCGGATCTAGTTTCATCCATCCGGGCTACGATATATATATTCAGGAAAGATAAAGACATTGACATGTACATCATTGCAGCAGATAATCATCCTACTCAAAGGATGATAATTTCATCGAAATTATCAGTCTACCATCAGACGATTGTCTGTTCTATGTACAGAAAAATGAATTTATAAAGCTGAGCATGGGAATGCCCGCCTCAGCTAGATCATGAAAGCAGTATGAAAAATAATGTATTGTATTGTATCTTATTACAGGTCTCCTCCCAGCATTGGATGAACTTCGGATCCCCCTGATAAAGCATTTCAC
The DNA here is from genome assembly GCA_031772625.1 of Pinus tabuliformis. NCBI lineage: Eukaryota > Viridiplantae > Streptophyta > Pinopsida > Pinales > Pinaceae > Pinus > Pinus tabuliformis. The sequence goes on along the minus strand of CM062805.1, from coordinate 1,182,293,351 downwards.
CCGATAAACGGCCTCATACTTTAGGGGGCAACTGTTATAGACATTTTTGTGCCTTACAGCATTGAGCATGAAATGTCCATAATCTAAGGGATCCAAAGTCCCTAAACATGTTGTTCCTACCCCTAGAGGAACAAGGCTAACAAACCACAGCAATTCACAGAAGTTCTCCACCAGAAACTGCTCAAAAACAAGTCAATTCAGGATCAATTCAGTGGCTCCACTAGCTATTTGCGCTGAATGTCAAAGCCAACACTGGCTACCTGCACTGAATGTCAAAGGCAACACTGGCTACCTGCGCTGAGCGAGAGTTGACATGTGGCAAGTTCATTCCACACGGTGTCAGAACCCAGGAAGCTTCCAAAATCTTCCTCAATGACACTTGCCTCAAGGAATTCGACTGGTGATGAGTAAGAGGTTCCAAATCTCCAAGTGGAAGCAAGAACCTCCAAGTGGAATCAAGAACTGACAGAGGGAGAGGACACTAGTCAGATCTCAAGCTGACTCATCCTCTCTCCAAACATCTATATATGGATCTCTCCTCCATGAGATCTAGGGGCTGGAATTTTGTTATTGCAAAGAATTGTTGTTGGTTTGAGATTGGAATCATTGGGTGCTTAATGCTTTGAAGGGGGTGAAGATAGGAATTCCATTTGCTGGGAAGGAGATGCTGGATTGGAGCCCTCTGGGTTGTATCTCTTCCTGAACCTTGTTATTCATCAATAAAGCTATCTTGGTTTCTCCTATGTACTAATGTATCTTTGATGTATGGTTGCATTAGTATGTTTAGTTTATTTCTAATCCTGAACTAGTTATGAATATGAATCCATGTCTTGTGTAGTGTTCTCTTCTTGTGATCTTGCAGAAACCTCTTGAAGCTAGGCGAGCGAGAAGGCAAGTAGCTGGGAACTCTCCAAGAGAAGAGAGACCGGATCGAGGGACAAACAGAAGACACCGGTTAGTCCATCTATCTCTCTTCATTCTTAATTCATAAAGGAAGAATACTAGAATAGCTGTCTCTGTTTGTTGCTAAGGCACTGTCACACCTTAGGTGGATAGGATCGTCCTGCATAGGCATTTTTCCCCACAACACTAATGCTCTCTCTACCTTTATGTGCTTGACGAATAGCATGTTGCATCCTTATTTGGACAAGTTTGTTATTGTATTCATTGAGGAAATATTTATATATTCTAAAAATGTGGAAGAACATGTCGATAAGTTAGCAACGATGCTAATATTTCTAAGAGAGCATCAGTTGTATGCTAAACAAGGAAAATTTTATGGAAAATTATCATAAAGTTTAGAAAACCTGGCAGACCTTACGAGTCCCTAATATCTAGACTGTAAAAAATTTGGTGATATCTCTTTAAATATATCCAAATTTATAGTGACTTTATATAGTCTCTATAAAATTTTATCAATTTTTAGGATAACATGATTTTATAAAATAAAATTTGAGTGAATCACTTTTAGAAAAAAGTGGAGATTGGTGAATCTTTTTTTGGAAAAACCATGGAAAATTAGCCCACCTGCGAATATTAGCCCCTAAAATTTTCCTTGATGCTAAGCTTAACAAATATAGTTTCTCTCAGACATAGGTGCATTACTTGGGACATGTTGTCTCAAAGGAAGGCATAGCAGTGGATCCAGAGAAGATGAGGGCTATCATGGAGTGGGTAGCTCCTACAAATGTGGATGAGGTAAGATCATTCATGGTATTAATCAATTCTTATAGGACGTTCATTAGGAACTTCTCTCACATTGCATATCTAATTACGTCACTATGAAGGCATGGTAAGAAATTTGAAAGGAAAGAGGAATGTGCAAAAATCTTTCAGCAATTGAAGTAGTTGTTGAAAATTTCTCTAGTGTTAAAGATTGTAGATCTCGACAAAGAGTTTGTGGTGTGTATAGATGTTTGCAAGAGAGGACATTGTGGATTCCTGATGTAGGAAGGACATGTAGTGTGATATGAGTCATGGAAACTAAATGAGCACAAGCATAATTATCCAACACATGATCTTGAGCTGGCAATAATCATCCATGCATTGAAGATGTGGAGGCACTGTCTTCTTGGCAAGAGGTTTGTATTGATGAGTGATCACAGTGGATTGAGATACTTGTTTGATTAGCTGAATCTGAATTTTAGACAAGTTAGATGGTTGGTCACGATCAGTGAGTTTGACCTTGAGATCAGGTACATCAAGGGTAAAGAGAACAGGGTTGCAGATGCTCTTAGCAGGAGGATATAGGTGAATCATATAGAAACTATGAGTTCTTATGGGACAAACTTACAAGATTGGATCTTACAGGTAGGACAATAGGATAGAAAATACATGGAGCTTATGCACAAATTATAACAGGGTACAGATGATTAGGATGTGGACTATCTTCTCATAGCAAATGGCTTGATCAGATTTAGGGACATGATATATGTCTTAGACAATAGTGAGATCAAGAAGACTATATTAAGAGATTTTCATGTGAAACTTTACTCAGGTCACCCAAGATATCAAAATACATTTACAACAGTGAAGAAGTTTTATTATTGGGCGAATCTGAACAAGGATGTAGTAGAGTTTGTGGCTAGATGTTTTGATATCATCAAGTGAAAGAAGAATGTAAGCATGTAGGTGGACTACTACAACCGATTGTGATTCTAGAGTGGATGTGAGAGGTCATTTCCATGGAATTCATCATAGGTTTTCTAAGGACATCTAGACATCATGATTCCATCATGGTTGTGGTAGACATGTTGACAAAGATAGCACACTTCATTCCAACAAAATATATTTATTCAACTAGTAATGTGGCACAGGTATTCATTAGAGATGTAGTGAGACTCCATGGTGTTATGAAGAATATTGTGTCGGATAGGGATGCTAAGTTCACTTCCAAGTTTTGGAAGGAGTTGTTCACATGATTGGGGATAGAGTTGGACTTCAGTAAAACTTATCATCCGCAGATAGATGGATAGACAAAGAGGGTCAACGGGATATTGGAGGACATGTTGAGAATGTATGTGATGCACCAATAGAGGAGATGGGATAAGTACCTTCCGTTGGTTGAGTTTTCTTATAACAATGGGTATCAGGAGTCACTTGCGATGAGCCTGTTTGAGGCACTATATGGGTGGAGTTGTAATACTCCCATCAGTTGTAGTGATCTAGTGAACAAGATGTTGATTGGACTGGATATGTTGGCAGAGATAGAAGAGGACATGTAGGTTATCAAGAAGAATCTAAAGTAAGCACATGACAGGAAGAAAATTTATGCAAATCAGAACAAGTTGTTTAAGGATTTTTAGGTTTAGGAACAAGTGTATTTGTGCATCAATCCCAAGAAGAGATCCTTGCAGATTGGATCGTGTGTTGATATGGCACCTTGGTTTTGTGGACCTTTCAATATTATTGAAAGGATTGGACCAGTAGCCTATCGACTTACACTACCTCCGACAGTGGAATTCCATGATGTTTTCCATGTGTCATTTCTTAATAAGTATGTTAAATATGTTAATCATGTGATTGACCGGTTTGTATTATAGGTGGAGCTAGATGGAAAATTCCAACCGAAACCTCAGTGTATATTGCAAAGAAATATTCTCATGCTCCGAGACTGAGCAGGTTAAAGTGTAGTGGAATCACTTTGGGCTAGATGAAGATACATCAGAGATGGCGGATCAAATGCATACTGCGTACCCTTCCTTATTCGTTGGTTGAGAAAATGTTTTTGGAATATGTTTTCATGTGATGTTTTTGGTAAATGGACATATGTATACAGATGTAAATACCACCACGAGTTGTGTTATAAATCTCCAATAAGCAGTATGGGTGTCATGTTGTTATGGTTGTTATGTTGTCGTGTTGGTTTGCTTCTCAGCAGGTTGATCATTGTAAATATTGCAATAAGCTAAGTTATAAAGCTCCATGGTAGTATATTTTGGTCGCCATCAGTCTTGCTAGTTATAGGTGTCACTGAACACCAAGGATGGTGTTCCCCCAAGGGGGAGGGTTTTGTAACAACCTTGGTGAAAATTCCATGTAATAAAAGTTAATAAAGACAAAATAATAACCATAATTATGGGACACTTATTCCAAGCTGAATGTTGGGAAAAACATTCTAGTTTGGTTGTTCATTTGGTTTATTATGGCTAAGGGAACTGGCAAAGGAAATGGAAAAGGATTTGGAAAGGAAAAATGGCATTAATTGGCATTTTATTTATGAAAATAATGGAAATGAGGACAAAAGGAAGGTGAAAAGTCACAGGTTGCATGTGAGGAGGAAAATTAAGGAAAATCATGGAAAATTGAAGAAAATAGAGGCCTCATTAATAAAAAGGATTTGAGGATTAGTTGGTACCTTTTGCAAGTTCAGTTTTGGAGCTCTCTTTCTATTATCTCTCTCTCTCACTCTTGGACACTTAGAGTTTTCTTGGAGCACTTCAGCAATGGATCAAGAAAAGAGAAGGCAAAGGAAAGCAAGGATCAAGCAAGGAAGAGCAGGATCAAGCAGCTACAATGGGATTATTTGCAGGTATCGATTTGCATGTGTGATTTCCTTGATATTTGTGAAATGCATGGTTATGCATGTGTTTTTGGTTATCTTGTTTCCATTGGCATGGATTTCTATAGGTGTGACAATGTTCTTCAACCTTTCCTTGTCATTTCCAGATAGCCATGGTGTGATGGGTTCTCATGTTTTTTGTTGAGATGGATTGTCAGATGGATTCAAAACTGAGTGACGTGGTCTTCGAAAGAAATAATGCATGGCCTAGTGATCCCTTAATCAGACTATGGATTGTGGTAAAGCCTTGGCCTAGTAACCCTTGAACCTAATTGTGGGTTAAGTTAAAGCCAAATTTTGTGTTACCTTGGAGGGTGGAGGAATCCTCGACCAATAAATGGTGGGATATACGGTAAATCCTGGAGGTGGGTGCCCTTAATCAAGCCTAGGAATGTTTGGCCATTTAATGGTAGGATATATGGAAAATCCAAGAGGGTGGAGTCTCAGATAGGGCGTAGTGATCCAGTTTGGATTGTGGTAAAGCCTAGAGACCAGGAGACAGGAAAATTCCTCATGGTGTAGTTGGAGAAATCAGTTGGCATCCATGCTTGTTTAGGGCCTAGTGATCTGGTGGAGATTGTGGTAAATCATGGTTCTATTGATGAGGGTGAGCTAGTGTATCCTTGGGAAGCCTTGGTTAGTTTAGGCTACGAGTCCCACATTCATGCTTCGAATATTGCACATGGTTGATTAGCTGAAAGAAAGATTGGTTCATCCAATCTATGGTTGGGTGGTTCATGGAAGTCCCATACCTAGTTGGCTTACGTATCCATTAATCAGAGTTCCTTCTCCTTGGTATTTCATGTGTAAATTTACTGGTTTATATGTGGATTTTATGGTTGTTATATCCTTTTTATTTATGTTTTTGTATGCTAGTTATGAGTATGTTCTATGACAGTGATGATGTATGGTTCTCATCATGTTTTACATAAATGAATGCTCAATAAATATATGACCTAATAAATGATAATGTAGCTAATGTGATCAGGGATCAATGCTTCTTAGCAATTCTCATATAAGTATGAGATCCCTATGCTTAGATTTGTTTTTATGATATGTAGAATGCATAGTTGTGACATGTTTGATGAAATGCATGTCATGGCTAGTAGACATCTACTCAAGTCTTTGTTCAAGTATTTTATTTAGTATCATTGTTTCGATGTTACTTTTCATTCTTGAAGGTTTCATGGAGTTATGTGTAGTGGTCTGAGTCCTGGCCCTGAAAAAGTGGCATGGAATCTGGGGTCGATGGCTCTGAACTAGTTGAAAAAGTCCCTAGTCACTTGCATGCCATTATAGTGGGAGTGACTAGAGGGTCCCAATCGCATGCATGTCCATGTCATGGTAGCGACTAAATCTGTGGGTCAATAAAATGTTAAGTTTCCTCGGGGATTGGTCACCTCAAAAGGTTGGTTGGATCCTGGAGGTTCTATAACATGTGTAGAAGGTAAAATTGGTTGTGTTTTATTCTTTGGAACTAATGGTACATGAGAAGAGGAGTCATGCTTCTCTAAAGCAACTCTATTATTATTAATTAAAGGCTTCCCATAAATACAAATGTTTATAGTCAATCTTTGATATACTCATATCCACCCTCATTTTTATAATCTAATATTAGCCTGTTTAATAATACCACTAACTCTTAGAATCTTGATCAATTTGAACTTCCTGGTTTGCTTAAGCCATCTATAACTCTATAATTGTAGTTATATTGACCCCAAATTTATTCTTTGCATCTTCATAATCTAAAAAATGACCAACTACTCTTCTTATGATTCAGGTCCCAAGTTTGCAACTTTATCAAGCTTTTCATTTTAGGAACATGCCACATTTCTCACATATCTATTCAAATCTTTTTAATCTAGAACTAAAAACTCCAATGGAGAAGAATCCATACACTAAATGTTTTTGGAGAAAGCACAAGTTTCCTCTTTAGCCACTAGAGAGGTTGAATACCATTTGTTTGAAAAAAAAATTGGGCTGAGTTTATGACTATTTTGTTGTTCTTGTGTCATTATTTTTTTCTCTTTTAGGAAACGACCTAGGTTTTTACCTTGAATATAAGGATTGGTTCAATTAGAGAAAGATGTCACAAAGTTGGATTTGAACCTGGGTGGTGAAGATTACAACTTTCCTCACAACAACTAAGCTACACCTAATTGTCAATTTTATGCATGGTATTCACATTTCATATTACTTCAAGTAATTCTAAGAAATTGATGACATGACCACAAGAGCTCATTGAATGACCAAAAACTTTAGCAAACATGAATTAGAATCATAATAGAAAAAATAGACCATATTGAGGTTTGGTGTATGTAAATCCATAGTAAATTCAATACAACCAATATTATACATAATCTAGTTAAAACCAATATCTCATAAATACCTATTACAAAATTCCTTTTGTTGGCATATTATGGACAAAAAATCCCACAAGTAAATTATTTCTTTCATAATACAAGAATGTTACTCATGTATATGAATCAAAACATATACTTTAAAAATTATGGCTATTAGTTTGTAGGCAACAGGGCACACCTACGACCTACATGTATAAATTCGAGAATCACTTTTTAATCATATATGGTTTTAGTATATAAGAAACTTACTTTTATATTTTAAGACAAAACATTTTTATCCATGTTCTTATTCAAACTTGTTACTATAAGTATAATCACAACTCTATTTTCATCTAATCGAACGCTAACAAACCTTTGATTTTGAAAATGCAAAACAATCAACTCCAATATTATTATGATACTTCAAATCATAACATGTGTAATCAAATTTGACCAAATTCCAACGATGGCATTCAATGGGATGGTCATTCCCGATTTGTGTATTTATTTTCAAGTGATCTAAACAGATTAGATCATAGCTAGAGTTGCATATTCTATGTTAATGCCTTTACATATAGTTGGATTATATATAGATCCAATGAGATTGAGGTAGAGAGATGAGGTAATTTAGAAGACACACACTACCTTATATGCATGACTCTTTTATTTTAAATGAACACAATGATGCACCTATTTTTAATGTATTGTAAAAAATGCCATGTTCAATGTTGAAGGAGAGGTGTCAAGTCCATTTTTCATTTATGATTTGTAAAATATCATGGATATTTCATTGGACAATTCATCACAATGGATATAGTAAAAATTGTCTAAAATATGAAATCTATACTATGAGGGTTAATTTTCCTTAGATTTATAGATTTATTAATTACCATTTTCCTACTTATGCATGCAATATATGAAATGTGGAAAATAGTGAATAGTGAAATACAACACACATCAAACACCATGAATGCCATGATATGATCTAGGAAACCCTTTATGGAGAAAACCCAACTGGAATGTGAGGTTGCCCTACTATTTTTTGTCAAGAATGGAAATGACATATATAGAAAGGGGAAGGCACACACAATGGAGTTTCCTAAGACCCGTGGTTAGTGAGATGCAATAGATGAAATGTGGAAAATAGAGAATAGTGAAATACAACACACATCAAACACCATGAATAGCATGATATGATCTAGGATACTATTTAAGGAAAAAAACCAACTAGAATGTGAGGTTACTCTACTCTCTTTTCTCAAGAATGGAAATGATATAAATACAAAGGGGAAGGCACACACGATAGAGTTTCTTAAGACCTGTGGCTGGTGAGATGCTATAGAACATAAATCCCCACAGTTATTCTCTCTCCATAACCACACTTAGCTAACTTTATTTACTATGGAACAAAATGTAAGAAAATGGAACATAATCCCTTTTCCTCCTAGTGGCCAATTATAACATAACTCGATGACAACAACGCATTAAATTTGACCTATTCAACCCTAAAAAAGAGCTATAATTTTGACCCTTATAGAATATTCTTCATAGTCCCCACATAGCTAGCGATTTTTCCACGAGTAAAGTGGATTTTTGTGGCCTCATTTCAAATTATAGTGGTCACACACCATAGATCAACTTCCTTGAGACATAACTTTTGTATATAAATTCCAATTGACATTATTCTTGCACTATTAGAAAGGCCTTCTAGTGTAAAATAATGTCAAGGGGTGTTGCACTTAAGAGGAAAAGTTTTACCCCTAAAAAAATGACATTTAAGTGCACAAAATGTCCTCAGTGGGTTTCTCATCCCAATTCTCCAAACTGGGTCTCGTTGCTAAAATTTCTCCTGTAAGTTGATTTATCTAATTTATCCACCTTGAAAGCATTGATATGGATGCAAACTATGTAATTATCCAATCCAAATCATACCTCCCCATTTTGGGAGGATTTGGGTCCCCAAAATATTTTACTAAAGGAGGTGAGGAAATGTTTCCTCCACCTTCTCCCTAGTGTGCCATTTAGCCTTGCCTAGAAGTTGTCCTTTCAACAAATTTTCCAAAGTTCATGCTGCCCTTTCCTTGTTGTTATAACCTCTTTTGTGATATTTTTTCCTCTGGAAACTTTGCCTGAGAATCTGGAGCTAATTCCTCAATTGAAGGTAGGACCTACGCTTCTTCCTGATCTGACATGAATGAGTCATAAAGTTTTGGATTTTCACATTCACCATTGAGTAAATATGCATGTATGGAGGTATATGAATCAATACACATTATCTCCCACCTTTTATAGTATCGAGAAAGTACCATAATGAAAATACTTGATTTTCTTACTAAGACCCTGTAGCCTCTCCCTGTTCAATTGTAACCATACTTTGTCGCCCACTATGAATAAATTATTTGTTATATGTTGATAATTACTAGCCTTTTAATTTTCATGTGACTTCTTTAGTACCTATAGATGAATATACCTAATCTTCTCAAAACATTTATCTTCCCTTAAATCATCCCCTATGGGATCCTCCCTCACTCCTCCTTCTTGTCCATATGCAATATCCAAAGGTGAAGGTGGAAAATATCCAAAACAAGTTTCAAATGGGGACATACCAGTAGATATGTGGATTAAATTGTTACAAAAGTGATATATCTATATATACCATATTTTCATCATATCTTGGGATGCTTGTGATTGTACCCCCTTAAAAGCTACACCAAATTCTTATTTACTAATTTTGTTTTCCCATTTGTCTATGGATGGAATGTTGTAAGTTGCTTCAACTTTTTTTCCATTTTCTCCCATAATGTAGTAAAAAATGCACTAAGAAATATAGTGTCCCTATTTGAAAAGATGCTCCTTGGTATCAAAAAGTGCACTTAAATATGTCCAAAGAACAATTTTTTTTCTTCTTTCCCACTAGTGGTGATATGAAATGGAGCAAATTAGTAATGTTGTGCTAATTCTCCATTCAGAATAAAACCCAAGGTGCTTATTATTTTCTTATCAAGTGCTTAAGGATTCACCATTTGATTAATTAACTGATTCCCATGATAGTTTCTTATGTAAATTTTATAAACAATTTAACATAAAATATATGCTGAATAACAACAAAATAACAACAAACAACAACAAAATACAACACAAAACACAAAGATTTGATGAGGAGTTCACCCCTCCTGGGCTACGTCTCCTTGGTCCAGCTTCCAATGCTTAGGCCTCTCTATTATGCTCAAAAGTAAAACAAAAGTGTGTTTACAAAGCTCAAATGCCTCTGAAGCCCGTCTCAATGAGTTAAGAATACTCAAAAATGGTTATCTAGCCGCTTTTCACAACCAATTTGGTGGAAAACTTAAGAAGTTATGACTTCTCCTAGTTTTCCCACTATTTGTTCCATAAAATTCTCCACAACCAATAGGAACCCAAATTTTCGCTCAAAAAATCCGCTAACCGAGAGAGAATTTTGTTGAGCGGTGGGCCATATTCCATCGACACCGACTATCCATCACAAATCGCAATCGATGGAGTTCGGCAATCTTATGGACTTTGAACAAGGTGGCTAATGTGATTCTGATATCGGCGGACCCAATGGGAGTATTAACTGGAACCTAAAGTCACTTCGCATCCGAGTGTCTTTCACATTTCGGAATCGGCAGATAACTTGAGTTCTTGTATATGAGGGACTTGTGGCATTGCAATTTGCGATTGCGATATTGCATCGCAACCTGAGTATGCTGGGGGGCAATTATCTTCAATGCTTCCCTTCACCGATGTGCGATTGCGATCGCATCGCAACCCAATACCTATCGGGGCCGATTTCTACAATGCCTTCCCTGTTGCAAAGTGCCACTGTGATTTATCACATCGCAACCTTGGCCTTGCTTGGGGCTAACTCTTTAACAAAATCTTCCCACGACATGTGATTTGTGAACTTTGACTTGCTCTAACTTCTACATATGAGCTCAGATTCGAGTGTCATTCACATTGTTGGAATCAGAATGGAGAGCTCTTCGATCTAAAGCTAAGTTTAACAAAATTCTGACACTTTGATTTTTGAGCATAATTTTGAGCACCTGATCAATTCTCCCCACTGAAATCCTTTTGGACAGTTATTGAACAGATGAGGGTATTGTTCCCTCATCTTACCCTCTTCAATCCATTTTTCCTTTGATTGATTTGTACCTTTTAGACCCACTTGAAGATAGTCAACATTTCCCCTCTTTCATGACCTTGTTCTTCTATCAAGTATGGTGTCTTGTTGAAGCTCATCAAGAAATTCTGGAAAAAAAATGTTCAATTGATGGAATCTGTACACTTTTTCCTTGATCTCCAATCAAAGGAGGCTCATACAATCTCAAATTTTCAACATTAACGATAGAATAAATTTCATATATGAAGGCAAATCAAGCTTGAAAGCATTATTACCAATCATTTCCATAATTTTAAATGGACCATAATGGATTGGCTTCAGCTTTTTGACTTCACCCTGAAGCCTTTCCTTGCTAATGTAAAGCCAAAATTCAGTACCTCCTTGAAACTGATGACCACACGATGCTTATCATGCCTTACATTATACTTTCCTTGACTCTTTTCTAGTTGTTCTTGAACTATTTGATGAATCAACTAAATTTTCTCAATGAATTTCTTTACTCTGTCTATGTCGCTATGTCCATCTACAACTACATATTTCTCAAATATGAAATTCAAAGGTGATTTAGGAAAATAATTAAGACGTGCCACAAAAGGCGAAGTTAGAGTAGAATATTGTTTTTCTTGGTTGTAAGCATGCTTAATATAATGCAACTGTTCATCCCACAACTTAGGATGTTTCCTACAATATCCTCTTATAAAATCAATAATTGTTTTGTTAACCACTTTAGTTTGACCATCTGTTTGCATATGGAAGATTATACTTTTCTTCAACTTGGTTTCCATCAAGTTCCATAAATTTGACCAAAAATTCTCAACAAACTGGTAATCACAATCACTTACAATAGAAGTAGATAATCCAAAATGAACCCATACATTTTGAAAGAAAATATGAGTTGTTTGTTCTGTTGCAATTTGTTTTTTACAAGGCATTAATATGCAAATCTTGCTGAACCTATCCACAACTATGCACAAATAATCATGACCTTTTCTTGATAAAGGAAGACCTCCTACAAAATCCATAGAAACACTCTCCCATGGATGTGAAGACACTGGAAGTGGTGTGTACAATCCTAGTTTCCTATTACTAGGCTTACTGACTGCACACAATGAACAACCTCTAATAAAATGTGATACACTTTCAAGCATACGAGGCTAGTAAAAATACCTCTGAAGATTTTCCACTGTTTTACTTACACTGAAATGTCTAGCAATAAGAAAAGTGTGCTCTTCCCTTGTGACATTTACTCTCTCCCCCTGTGGAACACAAATGTTTCCCAAATGATACAACATATTATCATGTACATGGTAGCCTAATTCCTCAACTTGGTGGCCTTGACTCAAGTTTGAGTATACCTCTTGAAAATCAACATCATGTGCATATTATTCAACATAACTTTCAGGAAAAACAAAATGATTCTTGAGTAAAATGGCTACATTAACAACTAATCTAGAAAGCATATCAACAACTTTGTTATAATACCTTTCTTGTACCTGATTACCAATTGGAACTTCTGTAAGAATCACATCCAATGAAAATGTCTTCATTTCTGCAAATTTGTTTGAGATTGCAGATATTGCAAAGGTTGATCATCGGTGTGAATAATGGTTTCTTTTCCCATTAAGTAATCCTTCCATTTCTTCACACTTTGCACCAATGCGTAAAGCTCTTTATCATATGTAGGATAGTTAATAACAACACCATTAAAAATATCAGAATGAAATGAAATGGGCTTACCATGATGTAAAAGAACTACACCCATGGCATAGTCACTTGCATTTGTTTGTATTTCAAATGGTTGTTTCAAATTTGGTAATGCTAAAACTGGGGCTGAACTGATCTTTTGTTTTAAAGAATCGAATGCTTTTTGTTGTTTTCCTCCCCACTGGAAGACAACCTTCACGTTGGTCAATGCATGTAGTGGAGCTACTATGGAAGAGAAATTGGAAATGAACTTCCTCCAGTACTACGCTACTCCCAGAAAACTCACTTCTACGACTGATTTGGGTATTGGCCAATTCATAATGACTGAAACTTTAGAGGGGTCAATCTTCAGCTCACCTCCTCCAACTATGTGGCCCAAATACACTAAGGAAGTTTTCCTAAATTCACATTTAAACATCTTCAAAAATAATTTTTCTTTTTTCAAGACACCCAACACTTTCCTCACATGCTTGAGATTCTCTTCTCGTGATTTTCTAAATATCAAAATATCATCTAAATAGACAATTACAAACTCATTAAGAAAGGATCTTAAAACATCATTCATAACTCTCATGAATGTAGCTGGAGCATTGCAAAGACCAAAATTCATAACCAGCCACTCAAACAATCCCTGTTTGGTTTTAAAATTAGTCTTCCAAATATCCTCCTCAATTATCCTAACTTGATGATATCCACTTCTCAAGTCTAATTTAGTGAAATATTTTTCCTTCTTCAACTAATCTAGAAAATCATCTATTCTAGGCAGTGGGTGTCGATTCTTTATGGTAATTTTATTCAAAGCTCGATAATCTACACACATGTGTCAAGTTCCATCTTTCTTGGGTACCAAAATAATTGGTGAACCACATGGCAAAGTAGAGGGACGAATTACACCTTTATATAACAATTCCTGGACTTGTTTATTAATGTCTAAACTTTCCATAATTGACATTCGATACATACCAATATTTGGGAGTGGATTGTCTTGTTGTAGCTAAATTTCGTGTTGAATTCCCCTTTTTGGTGGCAATCCCTTTGGTTCTTGAAACACATCTCCATATTTATTGACCACATAAACCAATTCGGCTTTTAGCTTCATGTCACATCTTGCAAAGGATTCACGCTCCATGTCATTCTTTTGCTTGATCATAAGGAGCACGAGATTCTTGCTGGAATAGACCAGTGGCTTCATTTTCCCTGTGCTTGCTAAAGATAGATTAAGATTTCTACAATGGGCTCTCACAATATACTCCTTCCATCTTTGAACAAATGATATTTGTTCTCAAATCTATGGAAAATGGTTTTCCGGTGATACAAATATGGGCTTCCCAACACAATTCCAGAAATAGCCAGTGACACTACATCTAATTCGACTTCATCAACAAAATTGGCAGTAATAGAAAACCTAAAAGCACATTTCCTTGTGACTTGAAGATTTCCATCCTTGGTTATCCTACCCAACCGATACGATTTATGATGAGGCACGGTTTCCAGATTCAACTTCATGACCAAGTCTATAGAAATTAAATTTTCCAAGGATCCACTACAAATAGCGTATCAACCTTGGTGTGTTTGGAAATAACTTTGATATGGAACAACTCAATTATTTTTTCTTCATTTAAAGCATTGTTGGAGTTATTTGTTGCATTGGTGATTGACATAGCTTCCTCTTTGCTTGTTTTTTCCACGACTTTTCCTTTCGTGACTGTGGCTATAATATTTGTTTCATCACCTAAGTGGGAACCCAAGTCTTGTTGTATAGCAACGTTTGTCTTCGGTCTTAATTCAGTCTTAATTCAGGATGAAGCTTCTAGAAATGCGCTTCATCATGGCCCTCTTTGGAACAATTCTTGCACACGGGTTTCTCCCCTTCTTTCTTAAAATAAGAATTTTTCTTATGCTTTCGTTTATATTTCTTTCATTTTTCACCACTTTAGAATGCCTTCTTCTTACCTTCTTCTTGTATATTATTCCCTCTTGCTTCGAGGTGTGTAGCTTGAACACAGACCTCATCAAGATTCGTGGGATTAAACATAAGAATGGTATCTCGAATATAGATATGCAAACCTCCTATGTATTTCAGCAAAGTTTCTTGTGACTGCAATTCTACTCCTAGCATAAGAGATCTTCTCCTAAACTCCTGACTATACTCTTGCAAATTTTGACATTTTAACTGTCTAAAATTTTTCCAATTCATGATAACTTTTTACATATTAGCTAAAGGGTGGAATTTTCTTTTTATAGCAGCAATGAAATTAGACCAAGTAATACAGATCTTACCATGTTTTTTGATCTCGTCAAATGAGTGTTTCACCCTCCATTGTCAATGAAGCCAACTTAATTTTGATATCATCCTCTTGAAGGTTTTGAATTCTACACTACAACTCCAACTGATGAATCCAATTATCAAGCTTCTCTGCATTCACTTCACCATTATACATGGGCAAGTCAAATTTAACATCAAGTTTAAGTAAAGGTGATTTTCCATCTCCTTTTGAAGAATGATGATGAGTATGAGTAAGGTTTGTATTAGTGGAAGACTGTCAAGATGCTTGTGAAGAAAATGATGAAGAATATGGTGGAGAGGGTGGAGGTTTGTCTCCATTCCCATTACCTCCTCTTGAATAACCTTCTCCATTGGGAGGTTTGGAACTTTCCCCTTGCAATCTGCTATTCCTCTCTTCATAAAGGACCTTCACCATATTTCTCATATCAAAGAAATCCCTTCTGAAGATCTTCTCATCTTCTATCATGTTTGTAGGTTCTCCTTCATGAGACATGATCTCTGGAGTCTTAACTACAACTTGAGGCCGAACTAGTGTTGGAGATTGTGGAAACCTTGCTCTTCTTCCCCTTGACCCAACTTCAAGGCTTCCAACCAACTTCCCTTCTCCTCTTTTGAGTTTTAACCTTGCTAGCATGACACAAAACTAGAAAACAATACTCCTTCTCTGCACAAAATATAGTAAGAAAAACACAGTGCTATGATACTAAGTTGATCTTGGAGAAGATTGGTAATGTTGTGCTAATTCCCCATTCAGAATAATACCCAATATGTTTATCAAGTTCTTAAGGATTCACCATTTTCTTAATTAACTAATTACCATGAGAGTTTCTTACGTAAATGTTATAAACAATTTAACATAAAATATATGTTGAACAACAACAAAATAACAGCAAAGAACATCAAAATACAGCACACAACATAGAGATTTGATGAGGAGTTCACCCCTCCTAGGCTACGTCTCCTTGGTCCAACTTCCAATGCTTGCGCCTCTCTATTATGCTCAAAATTACAACAATAATGTGTTTACAATGCTCAAATGCCTCTGAAACTTGTTTCAATGAGTTAATAGTACTCAAAAATGGCTATCTAGCCTCTTATTGCAACTTATTTGGTGGAAAATTGAAGAAGTTATGACTTCTCCTATTTTTCACACTATTCGTTCCAAAAAATTCTCCACAACCGACAGGGACCCACATTTTCGCTCCAAAAATCCACTAACTGAGCGAGAATTTTGCCGAGCGGAGGGCCATATTCCATCGACATTGACTGTCCATCCCAAATCACAATCGGTGGAGTTCTGCGGTCTTATGGACTATGAACAATGTGGCAAGTGTGATTTTGATATCGGCAGACCCGACGAGAGTATTAATCAGAACCTAAAGTCACTTCGCATCTGAGTGTCTTTCGCACATCGCAATCGGCGGATAACCTAAGGTCTTGTATATGTGAGACCTGTAATGTTGCGATTTGTGATTACGATATCGCATCACAACCTGGGTATGATAGGGGCTAATTATCTTCAATTCTTCCCTTTGTCTATTTGCGATTGTGATCGCATCGCAACCCGATACCTGTCAAGGACGATTTCTGCAATGCCTTCCCTGTTGCGAAGTACGATTGTGATTTATCGCATCACAACCCTGGCCTTGCTTGGGGTCGATTCTTTAACACAATCTTCCCATGACATGTGATTTGCGATATGCGGGGACCAATGGAGGCCTGACACTTATTACCTTGTCACATCATCCAATCCTGTCATGTAAGCAAGTCAAATCTGAACTTTGACTTGCTCTAACTTTTGCATACGAGCTCAGATTTGAGTGTCATTCACACTATTAGAATCATAATGATAAGCTCTTCGATCTGAAGCCAAGTTTGACAAAATTCTGACACTTTGATTTTTTAGCATAATTTTGAGCACCTGATTAAATGGTCTTTTCACAAGGCATGATAATTCCTATCTTGCTAAGACTATCAAATAGCACAAACAAGTAATCATGTCCCTTTCTAGTTGTTGGTAAACCTCCCACAAAGTCCATGAAAAATATTTCCAAGGATGGGTGGGTACAACTCAGGGATGGTATCGACCTTATTTCATGTAGTTATCCTTGCTATTACAATAAAGAATACATCCTCTTAAGAGCCTAGCTACATATTCTTGCATTCTAGGCTAGTACATGTACCTCTATAATTTGGCCACTATTTTCCCTACATTGAAATGCCCAACAACCTTGGAGGTGTAGGTCTCTTTTCTTAGCTACAGTCACTTACCTTTAGGAACACATAGTCTATCCAACTTGTAGAGTAAGCCATTATGGAGATAATAGTCAATTGTGTTATCTCCATTTTCTACATGACTCTTATTCTACAATTTTAGAAACACCTCCTTGAATTCCTCATCCTCTAGATGTGCCACTATGTGCATCACAAGTAAAAGGTTTCATGTGCATCAGTGTTCACAAAGGTTTGATTTTTGATGTGGGTGGCCTTGAAAGCCTTCCATCCAACCTAATTGTGTTTCCTTTCTTGTACTTGATCACTAAATGAAATTGCTATAAAAACCAAATCCACTTGTATTTCTTGGTCCACTGTAACTTACTATATGCCTAAATTTATTGTAGTTGGTGCAGGTCTATGTGGATGATTATCTCCTTTCCCATTAGATAGTGTTTTCACTTCTTGATATCTTGTACCAAGGCATAAATTTCCTTATCGTAGGTAGGGTAGTTGAGTACCTCCCCATGAAACACTTTGAAATGGTAGCATAGAAGCCTTCCTCCCTTCATCAATACCACTAATATCATACCCACTCACATCCATCTCCACTTCGAAGGGATGCCACAAGTTTGATAATGAAAATAATGATTGTTTTATTTTCTTCTTCAACTCCTCAAAGACCTTCTATTGACCCTTACCCCACTAGAAACTCTTCTCGCTCATTGTTATGACATGGCATGGTGTGACAATTATTGAAAATTTGTCTATGAATTTCCTTATGTACTTTTTTTCCCCAACTTAACCCCTAACCTTACAAACATTGGTCGGCACCATCCACTTCATGATAGCCTCAATCTTGGTAGGGTCTATCCTGAGCTCCCCTCCACCAATCACATCGCCTAAACACACCAAATATTGTTGTGCAAACTCACACTTCTTTAGATTTTACAACATTTGGTGCTTCTGCAATGTCTCTAGTGCATATATCAAATGTGATATGTGATCCTCCTAGATAGCATTATATACTAATATAGCATAAAAATAAACAATAAAAAATACATCTAGATATGTACATAGTATATCATTCATTAATCTCATGAACATAATTAGAGTATTACATAGACCAAATGGCATGACTAACCATTCATACAAACCTTTCCTAGTTTTGAAGGCAGTGTTCCACGTATCTTCTTCTATGATTCGAACCTGGTGGTACCCTGATTTTAATTCTGCTTTAGTGACGTAATTTTATTGTTAAAACTAGTCCAATAGATCATATATCCTAGGAATGGGTACCTGTTCTTAATCACAATTTGTTAAATGTCCCATAGTCAATGCACCAAGTCTCATTCTTATTTTGCACAATTATGATGTGCGACCCATCGTGAGGTACTTGGTTAAATAACACCCTACTCCAACAGTTATTGCAACTACTTATTCACCTCATTTGCTTCTAGAATAGACTGCTTGTACAACATAATATTTGGTAATGGTTAGTCTAGCTATAATTTGCATCTCATGCTACACTTCCCTCTTGGATGGTATCCCCTTAAGCTTCTGGAACACAACATTGTATTCCTATAACAACTCTTCTAGTTGTTATATTTGTTTCTGTTGGGTATACGACCAAAGTCCCACATTGACTAGAGGTGGGGAGGATCATGGATATATAAGGATGGACAAATATATCCATTGGTATGAGGCCTTTTGGGTAAGTCCAAAAGCAAATCCATGAGGGCTTAGGCCCAAAGTGGACAACATCATACCATTGTGGAGATATGTGGTGTCTAGAGTCCTTACAAGTGGTATCAGAGCCATGCCCCAAAGTTAGCCAAGTGGATGAATCCTTGGAATATCGAACAAAGGTGGTGGGCCCCGGTAATATCACGATGGGATCCGTGGATGAGCTCGGTTAGACAGGCGGTGTGCTCTGGATTCTTCATGGACGTGTCCTAGTTCCAACACGGTGAAGAGGAGTTGACCTGGGATAGAGCAAGCTCTCGAGGCAGGTGGTGCTCCATGTAAGGCGTGTGCTTCCAACGCATTGGAGCGGAGAATCTTGGTTGGTAGAGAGTGGACGGATGGATAATCATTTGAGGGGAGGCTCGATGGTCCTTTGTTCGAAGGGAGGATTGTTGGGTATACGACCAAAGTCCCACATTGACTAGAGGTGGGGAGGATCATGGATATATAAGGATGAAAAAATATCTCCATTGGTATGAGGCCTTTTGGGGTAAGTCCAAAAGCAAATCCATGAGGGCTTAGGCCCAAAGTGGAAAATATCATACCATTGTGGAGATATGTGGTGTCCAGAGTCCTTACAGTTTCTTAGTACGCCCCTCCAAGGATTTCTGTTATTAAACCAGCTCACAAAAAGATAGAAAAGAGAGACAAATGCCTTAGAATTCAACCTCCTCGATGGGGCAACCTCCTTTACATTACACAAATGAACAATTCTTGGATGATACAAACGACAAGACCTCCTTTCTATATATAGTATTCTAACGGGTCATAATATAATCAGAGCCGACATAACAATAATAATGTAAGGGCACAATAATAACAATAGAGGGCTTCTATGGGGCACAATAATAACAATATTGGGACTACATGGGCACAAAAATATAATATGGGGGTTGCATTAATAACAATAAGGGGTTACACTAGTAGTATAGAGATCTAACATGCCCCTCTCCTTAAAAAAGTGTTGTCCTCAATGCTTGAGTAGTTCTTGATGCTTCTGTATAAAATTATTGTCCTCCCATGTGGAATCTTCAGCGGGTAAGTTCTTCCACTTGATGAGATACTTTGAAATTGATCAATTTCATAGCTGTCGGATTCTTGTTTCTGTGACTGCTCTAGGTTCCAATATGATTTTTCCTTCCTCATCAAGTTTTGGCAATATTGTTTGAACTAGGATCTTCTCATTATGTAAGGTCACCATTTCTTAAATGCATGTAGTCTTTCCAACATTTCCTTCTCATAAATAGCTTTGTGTAAATACTTTCCTTTGATTGGATGACTTTCGAAAGCAATGGGTCTTTCTTATTGCATTATAACATCACCAATTCCATTTCCTAATGCATCATATTCTGTTAACACCCAGGTTGTTCCCTATGACTCCCAAGGGAATACGGCCGGGGTAACCACTAACCAATCTTTGGACTACAGCTTCTAGCCAAACTGTAATCAGAGAGGGCTCTCTCTTTATAATTTGTCTCTGTTCTGATAGTATTTTAGGCTAGCTATGTTGTTCAAACTTTTGTTTTTGTGTTTGGTTGGAGAATGTTTCAGTCAAGATATGTATGCTCTCACTAGAATGTTATATGTCATTGGGCAATGGAGTCAGTGGTCCTTTAGCTATTTGTAAGGTGCTGTGTGATGTTGTAGTGATGCTACAGAGCAAGGTTAGTGTCTGAGAAACAAACGTTCATAAAGTGATTGGGTGGGTGTATCCAGTTTATGCAAGGCAATCAAGAATCTTACAGTAAACTGCTAGAGAAAGACAGTGAGAATATTGACCTAGAAGCAATTAAGAATTTCTAGGTAACATTCATACATATAGAATTAACAGCTACATGAGCAATTAAGAATTCATATCCATGGTTAATTCTGAAGACAAACATTTACAGCACTAAAAATTGAGTACAAGGTGTAGTAAAACAAATCCTGCACTATTCTTTTTCTTTACTGCTAGTTTAGTGTAACTTGATTATGATTTGATAAACATAAGAGAGACAAGAATAGAGATTAATGAAAAAAACTTGTTATTTCATCAGACAGCACAGGAATTCTGCATCAACACATGAATCATCAGCAAGACACCATAGTTCCAGGAAATCACTGAGTTGATCTGGCTCTTTGTATTAAACAATTCTGAAGGTAAACAGTATACATGCCTCAGAGTGAAAAATTACCAACCCCTTATGCGTTACTAAGGGGAGTATATATACAAAGTTTACATAAGAAAATATCTGAATGGAGAGTAAATGCTTCATTAATAGCATGCCAACCGCTGGAGTGTAGCAGCTGAGAAAGTTAATGCTGTAATAACTTTTGTTCCCTTAGCTGTCAAAAAATGGTCAGAGCCTGTTGACTTGGTGGCAGTTGGAGTCGGCTGATGATACGCTGTCAAAATTTGCACATTTCTTGACCTTTTGGGCTAGCCGTCGTTGTCTATGTGTTGAGTCACATTTCAGCTACTTTTAATGTTGACTTTATCATGCTGTTTGTCTTGTAGTGACCTGGAGCTGGCAGTGACCGAACAGCTGAAGCTACCGTGGCAGAATTTGAAGCATTGCTTGCCACCAATCCTCTTTTGGCATTTGATGCCTCCTAATCTTTATCAAGGTCTCATCGGCCTCTGTATATCTGTAAAAATTAGGAGTCTCAAAAAAATGATTCACTTCATTCACAATAAAGAACAGGCCTTCCAATTTGTCATACAAGCTCTGTCCTGAGGGAGGTCCTGTTTGTTCAGATGTACTGCCAGATGCAGTAATCTGATTCTCAATGTATGTTGCCATTCTGTTGGCAAATTGATCCTGGGAGACTAGTTTTCCTACACTAGTTAGGAGGCTGGGCAGGCCTTTTGCTTGCAGCACTGCCAACTTGACTTTGAATTCCTCCACATCTGCTGTGATCTCATAGCACTTCCTCTCCACAGTTTGTACATAGTTCCTGAGAGTTAGCACCTTCTTGGCAGTGAGGACAGCCTCTGTTCTGTTGGGAATGCCTATGGCTGCCAGTTCCTCCTTTTCCTGCCTGTTCAGGAAGTCTATCATTCTGTTGGCCTGCTCTAGTCTGTTTTGCAGCAGTGTTTTGGCCTTATTGATTTCTGTTTGTGCTTGGCCCAACAAGTCCATCTGTTCATGCATTGTTTTTATTGATCTCCATTGTTGAGTGATGGATTGGCCTATTTTGGCCCATAGAATCCTTTTTATGTCGGCCATGGCTGTTTCTAGATTCAGCTCTTTTTCTAAGGCCTTTATCTTGTCCTTGAGGGCCTTTATCTCTCTGCCCTGTTCAGCCACAGTTACCTTCGACTTGTCATATTTGCCATCCAGTTCTGCCAATTTTTCCTTGGCCTTATTTATTTCATTGGCTTGGAGCTCCATTTCTTTGATGGCCTTGGTCAATTCCTCTACACTTTTGCTGGCTTCTGGGGCTGTTGTTGTTCCTACTGCTTCTGTTGTGGGGGCCATTGCTGCCCCTGAAGTTGCTGCTGTAGTGGAAGTAGTTGGAGGAGCTTGGGAAGTGGATTCTCCCTGTTTATCTTGTAGTGCTCCTTCCAGCTCTTTCTCCAATTCCCTGATCCTCTGGTCTTGCTGCATTAGGAGGTCTAATTGGTCATCAGCCTGTTTTTGCTTTTGAAGTTCTTCTGTTTGAGGGTGCTCTGTGGGCTGCAGCTTCAACCTCTTCTTTAATGCATTCAAGTCATCATCTTTCTTCTTCATAAGGGCCTTCACACCCGTTGGATCACTAGGATCATGTCCTAGATCAATGATGATCTCCTCAAGAGACTTTATTCTATTGTCTTTGGCCAGAGAGGACATTCTCTCAAAATCCAACTGGGTATTGGTGTTTTTCAGGGACTCTTTCAGCTCATGGGCCATGGTGGCCTTCTCCACCAAGGTTGCATAGACCATCTCCCCAGCTTGCTTGTGGAGTTCAATCTGGTCCATGGGATGTATATCTCTGGCTAGGACCTCCACCCTTGTCTTCACAAAATCTACAGCTGACTTAGGTTGTGGCCCTTTGGGCTTAAAATGGCTGAGGAGCAATTTTTCCTCCTGAATGTCATATACCGACATTAGCCTTTCTTGCTGGGCTGGTGTTGCATCTATGAATTGCTTGTAGACCTCAGCCCTTAACAGATCATTCTGAGCTTTTATTTGTTTGAAAGAAGCCTTAGTGCTCTTGGGCTTCTTGTTCTACTGGGAGGAGGAAGACACCTCCAAACCAAGCTGCAATCCTTGCTCCTGCTTGTTATAGACATTTTTGTGCCTTACAGCATGAAGCATGAAATGTCAATAATCTAAGGGATCCAAAGTCCCTAAACATGTTGTTCCTACCCCTGGAGGAACAAGGTCAGCAAACCACAGCACTAAATATCAGTTCTCCACCTGAAAACACTCAAAAACAAGCTAATTCTGGATCATGTCAGCTGCTCCACTGAGCATCTGCGCTGAATGTCAACTGCTCCACTCTGTACCTGCACTGAATGTCAACAGCAATGAAGGCTACCTGCACTGGGCGAGTTTGGCCAAGTGGCACAGTCATTCCTCAAGGTGTCAATGCCCAGGAAGCTTCCAAAATGACACTTGGATCAGGGAATTCGCCTTGTGATGAGTAAGAGGATCTAGATCTCCAAGTGGAAGCAAGAACCTCCAAGCGGACTCAAGAACTGAAGAATAATTGAAGTGGGAGAGGACACTAGTTAGCTCCATGCCAAGCTCAAGCTGACTCATCCTTTCTCCAAAAATCCTATATATAGATCTCTCTCATGAGGTCTAGGGAGGCTGGAATCTTGTGAATGTAAGGAAGTGTTGTTGGTTTGAGTATAGAACTATTGGGTGATTGCTTTGAAGGAGGTGAAGAGGAGATTTCTTTCTGCTGGGAGGTGTTGCTAGATTGGGCCTCTTATGGTTGTAACACTCTCAGAACTTTACTTCTTCCATTAATAAAGCATTTGAGGTTCTTCTATATGCATGTGTCTCAATGGCGTATTGATACTTGTATATTTGATTTATTCTAATCCTTGAATCAATTATGAATGTATGCTTCTTGTAGTTTCCCTCTCTTGTCATTTTGCAGGATCTTGGTGTACCTGGACCAGTGAAAGAGCAAGGAGCTGGGAGCAAGCAGCAAAGAGAGAAGATTGGATCAATCATTAGCGAAAGATAACGGTTAGTGGATCTCTTTCTCCCCTCTCTTACATCTCATAAAGAAGTAATCTCGAATAGCTTTGCTTTGATTGTTGCTGAGGTACTATCACCCTTAGAGTGGGATAGGGTCATTCCGTATTGGATACTTTTCCCAACAACAAATTGGCGACTCCGCTGGGGATCATATCTTGTTGGTTGTTTGTGTTTTTGCTATTCATTTCATAAACACAGGGAGTACCGAATCGAACTGCATTTGGATCTTTCAAATGCAAAGTAGAGGGCAGCTACTCTAGCTCAGTTTCTGGGCATGTTTATGATTTGAAGAGCTGATCCACAAGGACTCTGAACAGCTCCTAGTGATAGCTTTTCATCCTCCTTTTCATCCCTTAGTGTGTACTTGACTGATAGCTTCTGATTTGGCCAAAAACTGTGAATTTTTGAGCAATCTGTGACCCGGAAACCAAGAGAAACGAAAGTTTCGTTCTTCAGTGCAGGCTGTGTGAAGGCTGTCTGCATTTCAGCGCAGTTCCCGAAGGGGCTACCTGTGCTGAAGGTCAAACTGCCAGTGTACTACCTGCGCTGAACCAGTCTTGCCTTGTGCTACTGGGGTTTCCTGCTGTTTCTTGCCCTGTTTTCACCCTTGTTTTTGCAGCCTGTTACCAATCAATGTACCTATCTGAAACCAACTTTCCTTGCCACTATTCCGCCTCGGTTGTATAAAGAAACTGTATTTTTTCTTTTTGTATTTCTTACATCATTTGCAATTTCCCATAACGAAAGTGAACTAGTCTTGCTGTGGCCTCTTAGATCTAGACCTGTGATAAAGTGTCGTTTTGATCTTAAGAGTTAGTTTGTTTGTTGTTCATAGCTGATTGAGCTTTTGCTTTCGTCATATGGTTTGAATTTATATATTTCTAGTGTCGAAACAAGTAAATCTTAAGGTGTCTTTTGATTTTGGACAAGCTTGTTTGCTTTCACTTGAAATTGAATTCAAAATTATACAACAGCTTTCTTTTTTGTATCACACAAACATTAAGAAAGAGAAAAGAAATACCTGCATTTTGCATTTTGCATATGAGTTTTCTTGTTGATTTAGGAAAAAGTGCATTAGTGAGTGCTCTTTGTTCTGTGTGAAAAGATTTTGTCTCTCTTTTCCCTCAGTAGTTAAGGTTTTCATAAGTCGAAAAGATTGAAAAAGCTTGCTTCTCATCTTAGACTGCATTTAGGAATTTGTATCAAAACATCTCGTGGTGAACCTTGAAAGGCAAACTTTAAAAAGATCAACCTTAAAATAAATTGAATTTACCTAACAACGCTTTGAAACATAATGCAAACACATAGAGGTCTAAGCTAGAGACGTGTTCCGGCATCGTTAAACGTAGTGACTGTCGATCTCGACGAAGGTGGGTGATTCCTCCTGAGAGTCGGTGGCACTAATACGGACTTGTGCTCCCACATACCGTCACGTATATATTGGGAGACCCCTATAGGCATATATCTTTTATCCATAGGAAGCCGTGTTGGCCGCCCTACTAATCGCAATGCAGTGAACACAGCATTCACGAAGATCGACCACCCGTACCGTAAAACGTATTTTGTGGTTTTGCGAAAGGTTTGGCACACCCTCTGCCTAGATCTCCAGAGTAGTTTCTTTTGGCCTTTTTCAAACTCTATAACTGAAAAAGTCCAACCGAGCATTTGTCACTTCGGGCTCGTTAATACATCGAAGGAGACTAGAGTCATCTTTAGCTTTTTCTCGACTCTTAAAAAGTGAAAAAGCAAGTTGTGTCTAAAAGCGTCTAATAAAATTCATTCAATTCGGAAACACAAATTTCCCCTTTTAATATTTTGGTTGATCGAGTAATCCGCAATCGTGGAAGAAAGTCAATTGAAACCCTGTCATTCGCGGAGGCTTACAAGTCAACCGTCTTTGTCTCCGGAATCAAAAACAGTACGGACAAAGCAAACTCGTTTAACCGGTTCAAAATCTCCTTTAAAAGTTAGAACAAGTGTTCCAACTGCATCTGAGGTTCCGGTTACTCCAAACATTTCTGGAAACCCTGCCTCCATAGAAGAAGTTCAACAGCCACAGAAGGACAGTAATACTGATCCTAGTCTGGGGGCAAATACTTGTATAACTGAACCAGTTCCATCTGTAACCGGTCCAGAGAGTTTTGTTCCTCAAACAACTGTCGCTGTCGAAACAACCACTTCTTCGGCACCAGAAATATTTTACGGACCTGACGGTCTTCCTCTTCCACTGGGTTTGATTGCGATAGAGGAAATCGCAGAGGATCCGCAAGAAAGTACTCCAACTCATTTTGGAGTCGAGGTCACTCTATTTCCTTCATCAGAAGTTAATCCACCACAAGTGGAAGTCCCTGTAGAATCGCTAGGCAATCTATTGGATAGACTTAAGATGTCTGAACAACCATCATCATCTAGGACTGTGTCAAATGACACAGCGACAGCAGAAGTCCCTGCCGTCACTCCAACGATGTTTGCCGGCATACCAACTGTCCCAACTAGCTCACAACAGCTAGAAGGAGTCCACCAAGGGACTATTTCGACAGTATGGTCTGTTCCAGTTTGTTCATCCGGAGTAATTCCCGGCAACTCTTATGTTGAAACTCGCCAAATTGATCCATTTGGAGGTCAATCTGGGCAATCAATCCCCTTTAGTTCAGGATTGATACCGTATGGGGGGCAGTATGCTCTTTCATTACCCCCTCCGGGAGGGTACCCATACGTGAGTTCACAACAATGTTTAGGTTATACTGGAATTGCGTCAAGTAGTTGGGTACCTATGCTACCTCAACAACCAAGGGTTGTATATTCTATGCAACAGTGTGTACCTATGATGAACATCCCAACCACACCGGCTATTGTAACCGTGTCACAAGTTCAGGCGATACCTGTTGCGTGTCAACCTCAGATTTCTCAGGTTGTAATGCAACAGCCACTTGATCATGGGTCACAACCACAATCGCCAACTGGTGGGGCGACACAGGTCCAAACGGGTACAATTACCCCACACCTCGGTCCAACAGTTAGCATAGCACAACAGAACATGGCGTCACAACCGTGGCTTGTACAATACCAACAACCGCAATTCCAGCAAGTGTACCAAGGTTCTGAGCAGCAGATCTTTGCGAACAGTGGACAACCGTATATCCAAAACGGTCAAAACCAACCACTTTACAGTGGTCAAGTCCACCAACCGTATCAGTCATACCAACATCAATTACATTATGTTGGTATGCAAAGGCCCACTGCTCAAGCGATTCCATCGTACCCTGGTTACGCTTCGCCTAACCTGAATCAACAGTTACCATTCGTGGCAACTTTGGAGTTACCCGATTTACACCGGTTAACCAACGATCCGATTGCTTATGCCCCTTGGTGGCCAGCGATTCCTCATAAACTTCCATCTGACATTCCTAAATTCAATGGAAATCCAGGTGAAGACCCATCGAATCACGTGATGACTTTTCATCTGTGGTGTTCGTCGAACACCCTTAACGACGATTTGATAAGGCTTCGCCTTTTTCAGAGGACATTGACAGGTCCAGCGGCTAAATGGTATATTGAATTGCCAAGAGCCTCTTTCGACAATTTTAGTTCCCTAGCCACGACTTTCTTAACCCATTTTCAATTACCGATAAGGTATGAAACGGGAACAGAAATATTAACCAACTTCAAACAGACAACTGCTACCCATATATCTGATCATATACATGAGTGGCGTCGTCGTCATAGGATGGTGAAAACATATGTTCCCGATCAGCTATTAGCTGAATGGTTTATAAAGTCGTTACTTCCGGCTATTACGGAAGATGTGGCCAAGGGGGGAGTCGTAACAGAGGAGCAAGTCATTGCTCGTGCACAATATTTGGACTTAGTTTATACTCAGTCCGGCATGCTCTATGACAAAATACCTGACGCCCCTAGACCGGAATTTTCAATTCCTCCCCCTCCTAAATCAAATAGTGACTCTCATGCTGGTGATGGCGTGATTGGCACATCAAACGCGAAATCGATAAAGGCTTCGTCAAAGAAAGCCCGTAAGAATTCGGATCAAAATGCAAAAGAAGAAATTCTTGCTTCGGAAGTAAATGCCGTATTGGAAGATAAAGGCAAAGAAACCAATCAACCAGGAAGCAAGAAGAAGCAAAACAAAGGGAAGAAGAAGAAACAGGGTGAGTCATCCCCTGGAAAAAATTCTTCAAACCCTCCTGGCAAAGGGAAACAAAATTATCAATGTCTAATATGTGATGATAAGGATCATGGCACAAAGAATTGCCCATTCAAAGCTGAGTTAAAGAGGTTCTTTAAAAGTTCCCAAACCTCAGCTGTGTTAACTGATCCATTTCCCAACCCAGGTCAAAATCTGGTTGATAGTGGAAATGCTTCCCCGTCGCAAGTCCTTATGTTGTCGGTTTCAAAACAGCAGAATGATACTTTGATCTCGACAAGGAACAAAGATTACGGGAATCCTCAGCTGTCGAACGAAAAAGGTAAAGATCAACCAAGTAGTTCGACAACAACTTCGACAGAAGTTGTAACGCCCACCATCCCTGAATTAACAATAAAACTGCCAAAGGGTGTAGTACACAAGTCGACATTTAATCCTCGTGCCAGAGCGGTGCAGCATTATAATATAGTGGAAGATTTGGCCCAATCGCCATCCGCTATGTCGACTCTTGAAGTGCTACAAAATTGTCCAACCCAAAGGCAGGCGTTATTATCGGCAATTGGTGAGGTTGATCCCAAGGATTCCAATCTTGTATCCTTTGATCACAAGGGATATGATCCTCAGTTACCAGCTCAGCTAGCTTTCCTTATTCAAGTGAAAGCCCTCAACAAAACTGTTCACAGAACAATAATTGATGAGGGAGCCTCGACATGTATTATGTCGATGAGTTGCTGGAAAACTTTAGGATCTCCAACCTTGTCACGATCTTCGACGACATTAAAAGCTTTTGACGGAAGGACTTATACCCCTTACGGTATCCTTAATAACTTGAAAGTTGAACTAGGAGGAAAGACAGTAGAAATTGATGTTGAGGTCATTGATGGAAATCTTGACTATAACATCCTACTGGGTAGACCATGGATTTATGCCATGGCGGCTGTTGTGTCGACTTATTTTAGGAAGATCGCATTCCCATTTGAAGGAGGGATTACGATCGTCGACCAACAGAATTTCCTCCCTAATGGTTCACAAGTTACAGGAAGCATTCCAATGATCCATGAGAGCAACCATTCAATTCAAGATATCGAAGTAGGATTATTGAAAGACCCCACATTGATGGGAACTTTCGCGCTACCACCTCCTATTTATATAGGAAATGTACCGTTTGTAGCAACCTGCAACATGATATCTTCCACGAAGGTCGACATGGATCGTTCAATGGTTTTGCCCCCAAGCCCTTTAGAAATATTGTAGCAATCAATGTTTCAAGCATAGGAGGCGAACCCAAATCAACGCTCATCAAGCATTTGGGTAGATAGGTCTAGAGAATATGGAACCCCATTAGATCCTTGGTCGAAAGTACATGGGACTGACGAAGGAATCTTACAATCAATGATGATTGAGGGGTCACCATGGAATGATCACCACCATCGTTCCCTTCTTCCGGAATATGAAGAAGATACTCAAAGTGACCTTTATCACCCTTCAGTTTTTGAATTCCTAACAAATACTGTAAACACGGTGGATTCCGAGCAAAACCTATCCAATATTGAAGAGACTATAGCCATAAATATCTCGACTAAAACAGATGTCGTAGAGAATATTTATGTCGGCAAAGGTTGTTCCCCTTCAGAACTGGAAATATATAACGCTCTTTTTCACGAATTTAGAGATGTCTTTGCTTGGTCATATGATGAAATGCCAGGCATTGACTCGAGTATTGTTGAACATGAAATTAAAATGTATCCTGATGTCAAACCAGTAAGACAACGGCTTCGGCAAGTACACCCGAAGAAAGCTGCTACCATTAAGGCAGAAGTTGAAAAACTTCTCCATGCTGGATTCATCTACCCGGTTCCTCTAACCGATTGGGTATCGAATATTGTCCCTGTTATGAAAAAACAAGGGACGATTAGAGTGTGTGTTGATTATAGGGATGTAAACCAAGCTTGTCCGAAGGACAACTACCCTACACCCTTCATCGACCAGATAATTGATGAATGCGCCAGATGTGAAATCTTTTCATTTATGGATGGATTTTCCGGGTATAATCAAATAAATATCCGCCCACAAGACCAGTCAAAGACTGCATTTATTTGTCCGTGGGGCACATTCGCTTATCGAAAATTACCCTTTGGTTTAAAGAACGCAGGGGCGACGTTTCAGAGAGCAATGAATTATGCCTTCCATGACATCAAGAACATTGTTCAACCTTATCTCGACGATCTTCCGGCTCATTCGCGAAAGCGGACTGATCATCCGCAGCATTTAAGAGCAATATTTCTACGTTGCCGACACTACAAGATAAGACTCAATCCGCACAAATGTGTGTTTTGCGTCGGTTCTGGTTGTTTACTTGGCTTTGTAGTCTCTAAGGATGGGATTCGTCTCGACCCCTGTAAGGTTCAGGCAATAATTAATTTGCCTCCACCTTCAAATTTGCTTCAGATTCAGAAACTCCAAGGGAAAGCAAACTTTCTGAGGAGGTTCATTCCGAATTACGCAGAACTTGCTAAGGGTTACACTCGTCTTTTGAAAAAGGATGTACCTTTTGTCTGGGACCAGGTGGCGTAAGCTTCCTTTGATGCTCTGAAAGATTGTCTAGTAAAAGCATCATTAATGTACGCCCCGGACTATCAAAGAGATTTTAACCTGTATCTGGCTGCAGCGGATACAACCATTGCAATGGTTTTAGTTCAAGAAGTCGATGGAATTGAACATCCTATCTATTATTTAAGTAAAAACTTAAACGATACAGAAAGTAAATATTCTTATGTTGAAAAACTAGCGCTTGCAGCTATTCAAGCGATTCAAAGGTTTCGACATTATGTCCTCTTTCGGAAAACTACCATCTTGTCAGATTGCAACCCCATGACTTATATACTGTCGCGACAGTTGCTGGGGGGCAAATATTCAAAATGGATAGCGATCCTTCAAGAGTTTGATATGGAATTTGTGAAATCCAAATCAAAGAAAGCTCTACTTTTCGCAGAATTATTATGCGATCTCCCATCGTCGTCCAACGATGAAACATCGGAAGAGTCAATCGTGGACGAAAGTTTGTTTCTGATATCTGTAAGCGATGAGTGGTATGGAGATATCATAGTTTATCTCCAAACCCAAAAGTTCAGCCCTAACACCTCTCGCTCCGAACAAAAACGTATACGATACCAAGCAAAAGACTACATGATCGTCGGTGATACACTTTACCGTCGTGGTATCGATACAGTTCTGAGGAGGTGCCTTACCCATGAGGAGGCCGAAAAAGCCCTGAATGAATGTCATTCAGGTGCGTGTGGGGGGCATCAGTCTGGATATGCAACAGCACAAAAAATCTTACGAGCAGGATACTTCTGGCCAACCATGTTTAAAAATTGCATAACCGCAGTCAGAAGTTGCCATGCTTGTCAAATTTTTGATAGCAAAACCAGACGACCACCCACACCTTTACAGCCAATAGTTGTTGTTGGGCCCTTCGCCAAGTGGGGCATCGATTTCATGCAATGTAACCCCACCTCGACCGGGGGGCATGGGTATATTATAGTCGCTGTTGACTATTTTACCAAATGGGCCGAGGCGATGCCTACATTGGATAACACTGGTGAAATAGCTGCCCTTTTCTTTTTCAATCATGCAGTCGCCAGGTTCGGCGTACCACAGGCTATAGTTACAGATCATGGGTCGCATTTTTGCAATCACATGATGGTCGAATTAGCTGCCAAGCTAGGGCTATCTCACGACAGCTCTACCCCATATTATCTGCAAGCCAACGGACAAGTTGAGGCAATCAACAAGGTCCTGAAGCGTATGTTGCAAAGGATGATCGGGGTTCATAAAAGAAGGTGGCACCTAATCCTGTACTCAGCCTTGTGGGCTTACCGAACGTCGGTAAAGAACGCAACCGAGTTCACACCTTTTCAACTGGTGTATGGCCTGGAAGCAGTCTCACCAATCCAGTGCGAAATTTCGTCACTTAAACTCGCAATTGATCTCCTCCCCGGAACTTCAGAAGAAGAGGCTCGTTTCTTGGAATTAATCCAATTGGATGAAGCCCGTCGTGATGCCGCTTTGGCTAACGAAGCCCATAAGAAATGAGTCAAGGCTCAGTTCGACAAAAATGTCAAACCCCGTGTCTTCTCAGAAGGCGATTTGGTCTTGCTTTATGACCAAGAATCCGATAAATTGGGAGCAGGTAAATTTAATTCCTTATGGATGGGCCCCTATATTGTTAAAAGGGTGTTAGCAAAAGGAACCTACGAGTTAATGGATTATGACGGAATTCCACTGGCGCAGCCCCGCAACAGGTTGGACCTCAAGCGTTACTATGCTTAAATAGTAACCTGCGTACACCTCGATTTGCATTATTATGCTGGGGGCATGCAAACTTAATCGAGCAGTTTTACCGCGGAATTTATGCTCGTTAAAAAATAGAAAAGCAAGATCCGAGCAGTTTTAGCACATAGTTCATGCTCGTTAAAAAATAAACATAAGATTGAGCAGTGTTTTGGCGCATTCAAGCTCGTTAAAAAATGAACCCAGTACCGGTAAATAACCATTGTGACCGTATATTTATTAGCCATAAAAAGCCTTGGTCGTGTTTTGCACCCGCCACCTCCATTCCATTTGGCCAATCGTTCACCTCCATATGATTGTTTACCTATTTTGAGGAACAGCTGCGAAGAGTGATTTCACTTAGCCATCCTTGTGACACTGCCGTGATTAGAAAATTCCAACCTGTACCTGGAATCTACTGCTATCCCTGTTTATCACTCGTTCTTCAAAAGACGAGTCTTCTTTGAGCTCTTTTCTCCTGACTCGTAAAATATGAAAAGTTTGCCGAGTTTTGGCCTTCCAGCTCGTTAAAATGACCGGAAGAGCTATCCCTCCTCTATATTTTAATCTTTTTGGACCTGAGGGATTATTGCACAAAAAGGTCGAGCGCTTGTTTTATTCGGCTCGTTAAATTTATCGAAAACTCATCCCTTCTGTATTGTTTTATACTTTTTCGGACTTAAGGGATTAGATGACGAAAAAGGAATTTTGGAGTTGACTTTCTGTACCTTTTCAGACTCTCTAAAAATGAAAAGGACCGAGTTTTCCTTGTCGTTAGACTCGTTAAAATGATTAAATAGCGACAAACTTGTCTTTAGACGAGAACGAGTTTCCCTATCGCTAGGCTCGTTAAAACATAGCGATGGGCTTGCCCGAAGGGTAGGTTATAGAACAAGCATATGTTATCCTCCTCAAGCTTGACAAAAATAAAGAGGTACTGGTCATAAATGACTGGGGAAAAATTGGGAGAACCTCAAAGCTTTAATGGTAGCAAGTCGCTCTTGAACATGACACTTTGTCCTCCGTATCACATCGGGTTGGGTTGTTTCATTCACCGGTCTCATCACCACGGTCTTCGCCAAACCATCCACATTTGGGGTAACGCTACTGATCCATCACATCAGTGTCGTTATATGTTCAAGAGATGTTGTTCAGAAAGAGTCAACCGTGTCCCATCCACTGCCATACATTATCCTTCATCCACCCATGATCACCACCCTGAATCATATTTCACAAATTGTTTTCATCTCCACTAAAATCATTAGCTCCGTTCCGTGTCACTGATGTGGGATTGATTAAGGCCCTCCTTTGACGGATCGCTTCTTGTCGACTTCAGCTCATTATCCAAGAAGTTGATCTAGGGACAACCCCCTCAGTACTTTGAAGCTTGCATGCCTCAATGGCAAGTTTCTCACTTCCGGCGACAGGTATACATCAATGACCTTCGACCAGAAGATTTTGCGTGGTGTTCGACGCCAAGTCCTATATTCACACCACGTGAATTGTACTGCAGTACCTTGAGGATCATTATCATTATCGGTGATTCCTCTCGCGCTTGTTAACGGTTTACATTATTGACCGGTAATCAAGCGATGTCTTTCCATGTTCGACTTCAGCGCAATTCTCACATGGATTGACTTGTACTTAGAGTGAAGATCGAACGAGTTTGAAGACCCCGGATCTAGTTTCATCCATCCGGGCTGCGATATATATTCAGGAAACATAAAGACATTTGATATGTACATCATTGCAGCAGCTGATCATCCTACTCAAAGGATGATAATTTCAGCAGAGAATTATCAGTCTACCATCAGACGATCGTCTGTTATATGTACCAAAATGAATATATAAAGCTGAGCATGGGAATGCCCGCCTCAGCTAGATCATGAAAGCAGAATGAAAAATAATGTATTGTATTGTATGGGACACGGTTGACTCTTTCTGAACAACATCTCTTGAACATATAACGACACTGATGTGATGGATCGGTAGCATTACCCCAAATGTGGAAGGTTTGGCGAAGACCATGGTGATGAGACCGGTGAATGAAACAACCCAACCCGATGTGATACGGAGGACAAAGTGTCATGTTCAAGAGCGACTTGCTACCATTAAAGCTTTGAGGTTCTCCCAATTTTTCCCTAGTCATTTCTGACCAGTACCTCTTTAATTTTGTCAAGCTTGAGGAGGATAACATATGCTTGTTCTATAACCTGCCCTTCGGGCAAGCCCATCGCTATGTTTTAACGAGCCTAGCGATAGGGAAACTCGTTCTCGTCTAAAGACAAGTTTGTCGCTATTTAATCATTTTAACGAGTCTAACGACAAGGAAAACTCTGTCCTTTTCATTTTTAGAGAGTCTGAAAAGGTACAGAAAGTCAACTCCAAAATTCCTTTTTCGTCATCTAATCCCTTAAGTCCGAAAAAGTATAAAACAATACAGAAGGGATGAGTTTTCGATAAATTTAACGAGCCGAATAAAGCAAGCGCTCGACCTTTTTGTGCAATAATCCCTCAGGTACAAAAAGATTAAAATCTAGAGGAGGGATAGCTCTTCCGATCATTTTAACGAGCTGGAAGGCCAAAAATCGGCAAACTTTTCATATTTTACGAGTCAGGAGAAAAGAGCTCAAAGAAGACTCGTCTTTTGAGGAACGAGTGATAAACAGGGATAGCAGCAGATTCCAAGTACAGGTTGGAATTTTCCAATCACGGCAGTGTCACAAGGATGGCTAAGTGAAATCACTCTTCGCAGCTGTTCCTCAAAATAGGTAAACAATCATATGGAGGTGAATGATTGGCCAAATGGAATGGAGGTGGCGGGTGCAAAACACGGCCAAGGCTTTTTATGGCTAATAAATTTACGGTCACAATGGTTATTTACCGGTACTGGGTTCACTTTTTAACGAGCTTGAATGCGCCAAAACACTGCTCAATCTTATGTTTATTTTTTAACGAGCATGAACTATGTGCTAAAACTGCTCGGATCTTGCTTTTCTATTTTTTAACGAGCATAAATTCCACGGTAAAACTGCTCGATTAAGTTTGCATGCCCCCAGCATAATAATGCAAATCGAGGTGTACGCAGGTTACTATTTAAGCATAGTAACACTTGAGGTCCAACCCATTGTGGGGCTGCGCCAGTGGAATTATGTCATAATCCATTAACTCGTAGGCTCCTTTTGCTAACACCCTTTTAACAATATAGGGGCCCATCCATAAGGAATTAAATTTACCTGCTCCCAATTTATCGGATTCTTGGTCATAAAGCAAGACCAAATCGCCTTCTGAGAAGACAGAGGGTTTGACATTTGTGTCGAACTGAGCCTTGACTCGTTTCTTATGGGCTTCGTTAGCCAAAGCGGCATCACGACGGGCTTCATCCAATTGGATTAATTCCAAGAAACGAGCCTCTTCTTCTGAAGTTCCGGGGAGGAGATCAATTGCGAGTTTAAACGAAAAAATTTCGCACTGGATTGGTGAGACTGTTTCCAGGCCATACACCAGTTGAAAAGGTGTGAACCCGGTTGCGTTCTTTACCGACGTTCGGTAAGCCCACAAGGCTGAGTACAAGATTAGGTGCCACCTTCTTTTATGAACCCCGATCATCCTTTGCAACATACGCTTCAGGACCTTGTTGATTGCCTCAACTTGTCCGTTGGCTTGCGGATAATATGGGGTAGAGCTGTCGTGAGATAGCCCTAGCTTGGCAGCTAATTCGACCATCATGTGATTGCGAAAATGCGACCCATGATCTGTAACTATAGCCTGTGGTACGCCGAACCTGGCGACTGCATGATTGAAAAAGAAAAGGGTAGTTGTTTCACCAGTGTTATCCAATGTAGGCATCGCCTCGGCCCATTTGGTAAAATAGTCAACAGCGACTATAATATACCCATTGCAGCAGATGATCATCCTACTCAAAGGATGATAATTTCAGCAGAGAATTATCAGTCTACCATCAGACGATCGTCTGTTATATGTACCAAAATGAATTTATAAAGCTGAGCATGGGAATGCCCGCCTCAGCTAGATCATGAAAGCAGAATGAAAAATAATGTATTGTATTGTATTTTATTACAGGTCACCTCTCAGCGATTGAATGAACTTCGGATCCTCCTGATAAAGCATTTCACCCGATAAACGACCTCATACTTTAGGGGGCAACTGTTATAGACATTTTTGTGCCTTACAGCATGAAGCATGAAATGTCAATAATCTAAGGGATCCAAAGTCCCTAAACATGTTGTTCCTACCCCTGGAGGAACAAGGTCAGCAAACCACATCACTAAATATCAGTTCTCCACCTGAAAACACTCAAAAACAAGCTAATTCTAGATCATGTCAGCTGCTCCATTGAGCATCTGCGCTGAATGTCAACTGCTCCACTCTGTACCTGCGCTGGGCGAGTTTGGCCAAGTGGCACAGTCATTCCTCAAGGTGTCAATGCCCAGGAAGCTTCCAAAATGACACTTGGATCAGGGAATTCGCCTTGTGATGAGTAAGAGGATCTAGATCTCCAAGTGGAAGCAAGAACCTCCAAGTGGACTCAAGAACTGAAGAATAACTGAAGTGGGAGAGGACACTAGCCAGCTCCATGCCAAGCTCAAGCTGACTCATCCTTTCTCCAAAAATCCTATATATAGATCTCTCTCATGAGGTCTAGGGAGGCTGGAATCTTGTGAATGTAAGGAAGTGCTGTTGGTTTGAGTATAGAACTATTGGGTGATTACTTTGAAGGAGGTGAAGAGGAGATTTCTTTCTGCTGGGAGGTGTTGCTGGATTGGGCCTCTTATGGTTGTAACACTCTCAGAACTTTACTTCTTCCATTAATAAAGCATTTGAGGTTCTTCTATATGCATGTGTCTCAATGGCGTATTGATACTTGTATATTTGATTTATTCTAATCCTTGAATCAATTATGAATGTATGCTTCTTGTAGTTTCCCTCTCTTGTCATTTTGCAGGATCTTGGTGTACCTGGACCAGTGAAAGAGCAAGGAGCTGGGAGCAAGTAGCAAAGAGAGAAGATTGGATCAATCATTAGCGGAAGATAACGGTTAGTGGATCTCTTTCTCCCCTCTCTTACATCTCATAAAGAAGTAATCTCGAATAGCTTTGCTTTGATTGTTGCTGAGGTACTATCACCCTTAGAGTGGGATAGGGTCATTCCGTATTGGATACTTTTCCCAACAACACTGCTGAAAGGAGCTTGTTCCTGTGTGTTGGCTGCCCTCCCTGTTTTTCCTTGAGTTGTCAAGGAATTCTTCAGTGATGTCTTCCACCTCTGGGGAGTCTAGCCTTTGCCTTTTGGCTTTTGTTTGTTGAGAGGATCCACTAATAGGAGTGGACTCTTCTCCATCTCTTTTTGTACCCCTTTCCTCATGTGCTGGGGTCTGCAAAATTGGGGCAGTTAATGGCTTAGTTTGAGGTGGTGGTGTTTGCATTATTGGAGCTGTTGGCAGCCAAGTTTGTGGTAGGACAGTTTTCCCTTGCTGCTGTTCTGGCTGCTGCTCTGTTTGCTGCTCATTCACAGGGGCAGGCTTTTCTTTCACTACTTCCTCCTCTGCACCCATTATGCCTTTGCCTTTGTCTGTCGCCGGTGCTGATGTAGAGGGTGCCTGTGGTGCAGTCCTTGTGGCCGAGGTCCCTTCTCCTGCTGAATGAGGCCGTTTGAGGGGTACCTGCTGCACAGAGTCTAGGTCAATGGTATTTTCAAGCTCCTTCATATTCTTTAGCATTATTTCTTCTTCAGTTAGCTTTTCAACTAAAGTACCCTGTAGCCATTCTTGCTGGTTGGCATATTTCTCAATATGTGGGTATTGACAACGGCTATAACCTAGAAGTCTGTATTTGGTTCTTCTTGCAGTGATGAATCCCTCAGGGTCATAAGGGACCCACCGGAAACTGTATGATAGTTTATATTTGTCCTTGAGGATGAGGTCAGCATCTTCCCATCCTTCTTTTTTATTCATGATGAATGGGCCCAACTGGTGTTTGAACTTGAGGTGAGCCTTCTTCCTGGAGCTGTGGAAATGGGTGAGGTCAGACTGAATCAATTGCCTATAATATTCCAAGGCAAATATCCTCATGGGCACATACTTCGGGAGTCTGAAAGGACAGAGCTCACAGCCATAGACCCTGATGACTGTGTGTTCCTCATATAGGTACCAATCACCTATTTTACACTTCTTGGAAAGCTGCAGCGCCTTCTGTATCTCAGTTGACATTCTGGGAGGAGGGGACCTCACTAATAGGCAAGAGACTGGATACACAAATTGGTCAACAAACTCACAATAGGAATAGGGTGAGTTTGTGACTTTGTGATAGACAGAGGTCCAGAAGATGACAGATCTTCTTTCCCCTCTATAATCCAGCTTTTTGATATAGCATGGAAAAGCCTCAGACTGATAATACATAAAGAGATGATAAATATAGGTCGAGTATTTGAAGACCCCCTACCTATCCACTGCACCCAGTTGATCGTGGATTTTGTTAGCAATGAACTTGGCAAAGTTATATTTGCAGGCAAGGGGTTGGCCTGGGCTGTAAACAGCTAGTAATACTAGCATTGTCTCATCCACATGTTCACTGGTTTTGTATCCCAGCACATAAGCAATCATGTCCAGGAGCAATCTGCCTACTTCAGTGAAGTAGACATCCAAATAAGGAGGTGACCCTCCAGGCTGGCACTCAGGTCTCATGAATGTCCTGGTGACCCTTTGAATCTCCTCACTGGTCATCTTGGCACCAGTGTCTAGCAGATAGTTCATGGAGAATGGGATTAGCAGCTCTGTCTAATCAAAATGTAGCATTTTGTTGATGGAATCTGGATTAATGTAGAAGATGATCCTCCCAGATGGGGTGCAGATGGCTCTGTGCTGCACATCATAGTTTTCAGCACATAGGCGAATGATTTCAGGAAACACATTTACGGAGGGGAGACAATAGTATGGCAGGTTGGACTCCCATATGCCATATGTGTCATGACCATTCAGGTAGTCCTCTCTCAACTGCCTGAAGGTCTGCAGAAAGTCCCTGTCTACCATACAGTCTTCAATAAGGTAGTCCTGGTCAGCAAGAGGCAAGGACTGTAAGTCTTTGTTGGGTGGATTTAATGGAGCAACACTGAGAGTTGTGGGTGCAGGAGCAGCCATTGTATGGTTTGATGTCGAGTGATATGAGTGCACTGGTTTGCAAAGCTTTTAAGAGCTTAAGTGATAGGCCAACTGTGGAAAAAGTCTGAAATGCCTTTTTTTTATAGTGAAAAAACAGGCTTGCTTCTGCAGTCTTGGTAGGTTCATAGAGATTGTGAATTGCTAGGGGTGAATTGTAGAGGGTGAGTGAGTTTCACTTTGGCGGAAAAAATGCTGTTGGTCTGCACCCGGCAAAAGGGAACAATGCCAGGCACCTCAAAGATAATTTCACAATTTTGGCTCGTGAATTGACTATTTCAATGCTGAATTTGTGGTTCTGGGGGCAAGCAGGTTAGCTTGGCTTACTTTAGGTAGTAGGTGCAGAGTTTATGTGGAATTCAACAGGTATTTTAATGGAAATTTACAGAGAAATGGTATACATGGGCCAAACAGAAGAATTACGGTGAATACCTGGATGAAACGCTTGAAAAGCCTGCGGGCCGAACTCTGGAGGTTGAATTGATGAATTGGAATGGTTGGAATTTGAATTTGGAGGTCTAGAGGCTCTTTAGCAGCTGCAACGGCTATCTCTTCCTTTACGCGAAAATGACATAAAAACTGCCCAAAACATGACTTTAACGACAAAATTCGGAAAAAATGGGTAATTGGCGCCTTTCCGCCGATGACGTTAGCATGACGTCATGGCGGGCCCGGGTACGGAGGATGACATGGCTGCTGAGGTGGAGGCCAGGGTGGTAGGACACGGTGACGGGTGGATAAGGTGGCAGGGTTACGTGGAGGGCCACACGGCGCGGGGGCGGGGGAGGGCGCTACGTCATGCTGACGTAATGATGACGTAAGGGGAAGGCGGTAACGGGATGGTGGTAAGCGGGTTCCCCGCACCACCTTTGGGCAAAGGCGGTATCGGGGAGGGGGGCTCCGAACAACCCCACCGCCTGCCACGCGTCCCTTGTACGGGGCGGAAAACCACTTTCCCCGGACGCTAAAGGTCGGTAGGTCGGGGAGCGAAAATGACCGCCCACCGTTAGATCTTGGGCGGCGGGGATCGGACGGCTGGCGAGCCCTCCGACGGATCGTGCAGGTTGGGGGGGTCCCGCTGGCCTATTAAAATATTCAATTAAATATTTTTAGGCGGAGAACCTTAGGGTTAAGGGTTTTTCTGTGTTTTTTCGGGATTTTTGGGTTTTTCAAGGGTTTTTGTAAGGGAAAGAGGTTAAGAATGGGTTTAGCAGGGGGAAAGGGGTTTTCTATGGCGTTTTTGAGCAGAGGGAAGGTGAGGGCTTAGGAGGAGGTTCTTGTTCCAACCAGAGGTTGAAACAATCCCATTACAGGGTTGACTACAGCCCCTGGTGGACCAAAGTCTCCCTAAACAACTTATTTAGCTATAGTGCCAAGGGGAGGGATATTTATACCATGTTTGGGGTTTATACACCATGGTGCTATAATAGTAGGGAAAGGGCAGTTTAGGGGATTTAGATAATAGAAGTTAGGGGTTAATGTGGGTGAGGAAAGTGAATGGGGAGTGATTTCATCAAGTGTATTTGAAAGTCACTTAGTTTAGGGAGTAGATCAAAATGAAAAGATTTTTAGACAAGAAATGTGGCTTTTAAAGGAACAAGAACCACCATAAAACCTCAAATCTTCTCATCAATCTCAAAATAGATGAAGGGATGTTAGTAATGAGAGTGAAAGGGAAAATTTGGGAGGTTAGACATGCTTCCTTGCTTTGCTGCAACCTTATGGAGAAGAGGAGCTTCTCAACCATTGATTTTCCTTTGTGGACATTTCAGCACACATTTATTTGCAAGGAATGATATTTCTGCAACCCCAATTGCCTACCCATCTTCTTGCCTAGCATTTTTTGTTTCTTCTTGGAGGGTGCACTTGGACTTGCAGACCCTTATTTGCCTTTTCTTTTCTTTGGCTTTTTCCTTTTGATTTTCTATCTAATTCTACCCTTATTGCTTCCAAGGTCCCAGATTAAGCAGTTGGGAACCTTAGTCCTCTACCTAAGCTACTTGTCTGCCAAGATTAAACTGTTTGGACAGACTTCTTTCTCTATTCTACAACTGAAAATTTAAAACATGGCATGATCCAGATTAGGCTGTTGGATCATCCATCAAAGTTGAGACAACATCAAGCTATATACACAGATTGTTTTCTCCTGGAAATATGTGATCTTTGCATGATCAAAGCAGAGCATATTTGGAACTTTTCATTGTCAATCATGAAATATGAAACCTATTGGTATAGGTAGCTAACAGCGGCTCCACATGGGGATGGTTTTTCATTTGAAAGACCAAGAACAGCAGGTCAGAATGCCTTGGCCTTTGACTGCTTTTACCAAACTTGAAGTATGCTGCTTTGAAATGCAAAAAATTGAGCACTTTCCTTCTTGGTAGATCTCTGAACCTATTTATCTTTTGCTGATAGTTAATAAAACTTGAGAAACTGCATTTTTATATTTTCACAGAAAGTATTATATACACCTGAATATGTACAAGGGAAACTCAGGCTGCACTTATGGGTAGTAGTCAAAATAGTGCTTCAGCATCCTGCCATTCACAGGACCTTCATCCAAATCAGTTTCATTAAGACTTTTAAGTAAATAAGTGTTGTTTGCTTGTACTGTTTGGACAGCAAATGGTCCTCTCCATAGGGAATCAAATTTTCCATGTTTTCCCTTATCCTCCCTTCTTGAATCCCATTTGAGGACCTTGTCACCAACGTTAAAATCTTCAGCCTTAGTCCTTCTGTCAAAGGCCTTTTTTAATTTTTCTTGTAAAACTTGAACTCTGCTGTAGACTTGATCCCTAGTTCGCTGTAAACATATGATTTGATTGATCCTTCTTTGCATATCATTTGGTTCAGCTTGGCTTTCTTGAAGAAGTTTCATAACAGGAACTCCTAGTGATGAAGGAAATTTGGCTTCTAATCCATAAACTAACTCATATGGGCTAGTCCCAATTGATCTCTTGGTTGTTAGTCTATCTGCCCATAGGGCATTCACGAGCTTCTTATGCCAATTCTTTTTGTTTTCTTCTAGCACTTTCTTTATAATGTTTACCAGGCTTTTATTTGATGATTCAGCCAGGCCATTTCCTTGGGGATAATATGCAGTAGAATGACCCAAGGTAATATGAAATTTGTGGCATAAATTCACCATTTTTTTAGATTTGAAAGCAGCAGCATTGTCTGTTGTTATTTGGTCAGGACAGCCAAACCTAGAAAGGATATTGGTCTCAAGGAACTGAATGATAGTAGAATCATTTGCTTGTCTGCATGGAGCAGCTTCAATCCACTTAGTAAAGTAGTCCGTAGCTGTCAGAATCCATCTATGTTGTCCTGAAGATGAGGGATGAATTTCCCCAATGAAATCCAAGCCCCATTGTTGAAAAGGTCTCTCTGTTGCGATGGGCTTCAAGGGAAGTGGCAGCAACTGTCTCTTTCCCTCAAACACTTGACATTTATGACATGAGGTGGTGAATTTCTTGACATCAGAGAACATGGTGGGCCAATAGTAACCAGCTCTCAGTATTTTATCCACAGTGGACTTCCAATACAAATGTCCACCACAATCACCTGCATGAAATTCTTTTATGATTTTGTTAGTTTCATTCTCAATTAAGCAGTTTAACAATATCCCTTCATGGTTTTTCCAAAGTAAATTTCCATCCATAACACAGAATTTAGAAGCTTTCATTTTTAGGAACCTACATTTAGTTCTGGACAGCCCTGAGGGAGCACACAGGTTTTGTAACACATAACAGATATCAGAATACCAGTGGGATTCTTCAAAGGCTACATTGATCTTTGGAGTCGCCAGCTCCGGTTCACTGTCCAGCTAGTTGATGTCCAAGGCTTGGAAATTTGTTTTAGACATTAATTTAGCCAAACCTTGTCCTTTTATCAGTTTTGTAGGTTTTATTTCAATGTCAAATTCTAGAATATTTGCAATCCATTTTCCCCTTCTGCCCTCTAAGTTCTCTTGAGTAAGTATGTCTTTGACAATTGGGCTTGGTACATAGGCTATAACATGGGAGTATAGGATATAGATCCTAAAGTCCTTAATGGCTTTAACCAAAGCATAAGCTTGTTTTTCCATGATTTGGTATTTCAGAGGTGTGTCCCTAAGAGCTCTGCTAAAGAAAGCAATGGGCTTTTCATTCCCTTGGTCATCTTTCTGTAATAAAACAACAACAATAGTATGTTGGGAGGCAAAAGAGAAGATAATGAATTCCCTATCAAATTGAGGATTTGTTAGGACTGGAGTCTGAGTAAGGGCCAATTTTATACCTTCAAAGGCTTGATTTGCTTCAACAGTCCATTTCACTTTTGAATCCTTCTTTAGCATGTTATTCAGTAATCTGCTCAATTCAGCCAGATTTGGGATAAATCTCCTTAAGAAGTTAATCTTCCCCAAGAATGCTTGCAACTCTTTGATATTTCTTGGGTGGGGCATTTGTAAGATAGCTTGTATCCTATCTGGGTCAATTCTTTTGCCATCTTTGGAAATGATGTGTCCTAGCAGCTTACCCTCTTCCAAACCAAATAGGGACTTCTTGGGATTCAAGGAAATTCCATATTTCCTACATGTTAAGAAGATCTGTCTTAAATGTTTCAAATGTTCTTGATCAGATTTTGAAAAAGGTGTGAGGTCATCTAATTAAATGACTAAAAAGTCATGAATCTCCTTTGCAAAAGCAATATCCATTGCTCTTTGAAATGTTGCCCCTGCATTTTTCAATCCAAAAGGCATTTTTACATATTTGAAAGTTCCCCATGGAGTTGCGAATGCAGTTTTGTCTTGATCATCAGGGTGTAATAGGATTTGATTAAAGCCTGAGAATCCATCAAGTAATGAGATCCTTGAGGCCCCCACCACTCTTTGGAGAATGTGATCCATCTTGGGTAAGGGATAATTGTCTTTTAAGGAAACTTGATTCAAGTTCCTTAGGTCAACACATAGCCTTATTTCACCGGTTTTCTTTCTTGTCGGGACTAAGTTTGAAATCCACTTGGAGAATCTGATTGGTGCTATGATGCCTGCCTTG
Organism: Pinus tabuliformis; assembly: GCA_031772625.1. Lineage (NCBI taxonomy): Eukaryota > Viridiplantae > Streptophyta > Pinopsida > Pinales > Pinaceae > Pinus > Pinus tabuliformis. The sequence continues at coordinate 1,182,248,472 of CM062805.1, read as the reverse complement.
AACATTTTCTGTACCTCTTGTTCCATTGCTGGGAGAAGCATAGGATTGATTCTCCTCAATTTTTGTTTGAAGGGTTTTTGATCTGGCTTAAGAGGGATGGTGTGTTGAATTACAGAGGTGTCATAGGATTCTAAATCCTCATAACTCCATGCAAAGACATCCTGGAACTCTTTAAAGAGGTCAATGTATTTAGGCTTTTGGTCAGGAGGTAAGGAAACAGACAATTTTATTATTTTGGGTTGTGCAGCAGTCCCAATGTTGCATTCTTCAATGGCAGAGTTAAGGGGCTGCATTTTCGGTTTTCTAGGGATGTCATTTGAGTCAAAGATATCCTCTAATGGAGTTAGGCCTGTTGGAAGAAAATTGTCCTTCAGCTCTATGATTTCAGCCTCAGTATTGGCCACTTCTTCACAACTGATTTGGTGAATTTGCTGGATGTTTTCCTTGTTGAAGATAGTTGGATTTAGCATTTGTTTTGTTGTTCTAGGTGATATTGGGTGATTAGTCTGTCCAAACTGTATTTGTGATCGACTTGCTCTTTCAAGTATTTGTGATTGACTTGCTCTTTTAGTATCAATATTTAGTCATGCAAATTCTTGTTGCAAGGTCAAGAAATTGTTTATTTGTGCATCATCTTCAAATACCTGCCAGTCTTTGACATTGTTTGGGACAGAAGGTCTGTGTTTTACCTCAGCTGTAAAGTAATGATGGGGCTCAAAAGGCAGCTTGCAGGTACTTGCAAATGTGGATAAACTATGGGCATGCAAGTTCTGGGTTCTGGGAATCTTAGTAATTTGAAATTTAGTGAAAAAGCTTAGTATTTCAGCCACAGCAGACCTATAAGACCTCAGTCTCTTGTCATTGGTGACAAAATTTCCCTTCACTTGTTGGATGACTAAATCTGAATCCCCCATAATTGAGACCTTTGTGGCTTGTGAGAACTTTACTAGCTTGAGGCCTAGTAAAAGAGCTTCATATTCTGCCATATTATTAGTACACTTGAAATTCAGTCTATAGGCTCGACCTTCTACCTGATTGTCTTGTTTATTATGTATCCAAACTCCAGCTCCTGCCCCTAATTTGTTGACTGACCCATCAAATTCAAGGAACCATAGGATCTCTTGTTCTAGGGAGAACTTAATGACCTCCTTGTGTGCTGGAATTGTAAGTTGAAGCTGTGTTTTGCCATCTGGTTGGTTTTCTAGGGCAGTTTGCTCACTTGATGGCAGCTGTTCGCTTTCTTGAACAACAGTTGTGTTTAATGCTTGCTTAATCATTGTTTCTTTGGTAGAAGTTTGGTCATTGGTTTCTTCCTCTTGTATGAGTGCCTTGGGTTCAACCTCATTGTCTGAGAGAGTTGCATTATCACTGAAGAGAATGTATGAGTCTATGTCCGAATGGACAGCATATATGGGAAAGTTTTGAGGCTTTTCTTCACTGCTGACCATGTATTTCATTAATGTTTCTCTGTATAATCTCTTTGGTTGCCCAAAAACAGTGATGGTGGCATATGACATATCTAACTGCAGGGAACCTTGAAGTTTAGCCCCCCATGACCTTGATAACAGCATCCCATACTTGGGTGGGATGTCTGCAACTACAACATCCATCAGAATTGTTTTGTTTGGGTACTGAACAAGAGACACACATAGATCTTTTATTAGGCCTAAGCACTTGACTTGGCTGGAATCAAAGGAGAATAGGTCCTTGTATGGTCTTGTAATATCCAGGTTTAGTCTTTCCATGACTGATTTGGGCATCAGGTTGTGAGAGGCACCCGAGTCAAACATTGCATTGTGTAGTATTTTGTCATGAACATGCAGGCTGACATAGAAAGGTAAAATGCCTACACCTGCTGTCTTTCCATCCACCTCTGGGCCAAAAAGTAGCTCTGGGGTATCATCCAGCACATTAACATCATCTTTGTTGCTAGTAAGTTGGAGGGATTTCCTGATTTGTTGTTTGTAGATACTGTGTTTGGCCAATTCTGAGAGAGGAATTGCTATCTTCACTTTACTAATCTCATTTTCTAGGTCAAAGGATTTTTCGGATTGGGTCTTTTGGCTGTGGATAACATTTCTTTCCTTGTTCACTAACTCTTCTTCTTGATTTTTATCCTGATTTTGAGGCTTGCCCTTCTTGGTCATCTCTTGAGGAGTGACACTTGGGTTAGGGTGCAAGGAGGATGCCTCCATGGGCTGTTTTGAAGAAGCTGGTTCAGTGACTTCTTCAATGGTTACTTCTTTTGTAAGCGAATCTGTTGGATTATTTGGCTCTGTAACTATGGCTCTTTCAGGCTGCTGATTATTTTTTATCTTTTCAGGTTGTGTGATATTTACAGTTCTGCTCCTTAGCTTGTATTGCTTATGGACTTCATAAACAGCTGTGTCATAGCCTTGTTTGAAGTCAAATGACTCACCTGATTTGATTGGGAATAGCTTGATTACTTCATCCTCATGGTCTTCTTGTGTCAAAAAAACTTGACTTTCACCATCTAGACCCATTAAATTAATCTGAGAATCTTCATTGGGTTCGCTTGATGTGGAAGTTTCAGCATAGTTTTCTTGGAAAGGGGGTCTTATGTCTTGGTCAGGATTAGTCTTGCCAACGTTTGGGTTTTGAGTTCTCCTAAAATTTGGATTCCTAGGAGGGTTGTTTTGTGGTGCTTCCCATGATGACTTTCTCTCCACAGATTCCACTCTGTCACCCAATCTCTTCATACCAGTGAGTATTGCATCCAATTTTTGATCAAAGGCTGAGGGTTCCTCTTTGAAAGCGGTTCTCTTTTCCAACCTTGCTCTGTTTCTTTTGGCAATCAGGTTAGCTTCCACTGTGACAGCAACCTTTTGGGCCTCTGCAAGGGTTTGAGGGTCTCTCTCCTTCAACTGATAGGCCATGTCAGGGTCAAAACCATCAGGGAATTTGTACAAAGCTAAATCAGGAGGGGGTCTTAAATTTTGTGGGATTGCGTTATATACATTGTTGAATCTTGCACAATACTCCAAAATAGTCTCTTGGGGACCTCTTTTGATAGTGTCATATTCACCAAGTATGTGCAGAGGATCCTTCTTCTTCTCCCATCTGCTAGTAAAGGCTTGATAAAGCTCATAAGGAGTTGTGATGGAATTTGCATTCAGGGATCTAAACCAAGTTCTTACATCCCCCGTTAGGCTTTGAACAAACATCCTCATTCTCACACTGTCATCATCTATTTCATAGGTCTCAAAATGGTCTTGCATCCTTTTGGCATGCTGAACAGCTGTCAAAGGGCCAGTGGAGTCAAAATATGAGATTTTGGTTTGGTAGTCTTGGGGTAGAGTGGCAGCATTAGCTGGTATCTGCAAGGGTGCATATCTGTTAGCCATATTCACGAGGTTTGGGAGATTTACAGGAGCAACTGGGATAAAAGGAACGGTGTGTACTATAGGGGTAATAGGTGCAGCAGCACCTAGAGTGTTGTTCAAGGGGATATGTGCAGTGGGTGAAGATGTGAAAGGAGGGCTTTGGGATGTAGATGGTGAACTGGGGGAAACAGGAGTAGAGCGAAATAGAACCTTGATAGGGGTTGGAACTGGTTCAGGGTGAGCTATCTCAGGACTCAAATCAGTAGGATTTTCCTGCCTTTGCTGCTTCCTAATGACTTTAGGGATTATATTAGGATTTTCAAAAACAGCTGGTGGATTTGGGTCAGGGTTTGACCTAGTGTACCTGTTTTCCCTTTTAGGAGCCAGCTTCTGAACTTCTTTTTGAGTATTTTCTAAGATATTTTAGGATTGTTTAAGGGACTGATTAAGCCTTTTTAGAACCACTGTCTATGGATAAACAACGGTTTAAAAAAGTATGCTTAGGTCCCCAGTGGAGTCGCCATTTATGTTAACACCCAGGTTGTTCCCTATGACTCCCAAGGGAATACGGCCGGGGTAACCACTAACCAATCTTTGGACTACAGCTTCTAGCCAAACTGTAATCAGAGAGGGCTCTCTCTTTATAATTTGTCTCTGTTCTGATAGTATTTTAGGCTAGCTATGTTGTTCAAACTTTTGTTTTTGTGTTTGGTTGGAGAATGTTTCAGTCAAGATATGTATGCTCTCACTAGAATGTTATATGTCATTGGGCAATGGAGTCAGTGGTCCTTTAGCTGTTTTTAAGGTGCTGTGTGATGCTGTAGTGATGCTGCAGAGCAAGGTTAGTGCCTGAGAAACAAACGTTCATAAAGTGATTGGGTGGGTGTATCCAGTTTATGCAAGGCAATCAAGAATCTTACAGTAAACTGGTAGAGAAAGACAGTGAGAATATTGACCTAGAAGCAATTAAGAATTTCTAGGTAACATTCATACATATAGAATTAACAGCTACATGAGCAATTAAGAATTCATATCCATGGTTAATTCTGAAGACAAACATTTACAGCAGTAAAAATTGAGTACAAGGTGTAGTAAAACAAATCCTGCACTATTCTTTTTCTTTACTGCTAGTTTAGTGTAACTTGATTATGATTTGATAAACATAAGACAGACAAGAACAGAGATTAAGGAAAAAAACTTGTTATTTCATCAGACAGCACAGGAATTCTGCATCAACACATGAATCATCAGCAAGACACCATAGTTCCAGGAAATCACTGAGCTAATCTGGCTCTTTGTATTAAACAATTCTGAAGGTAAACAGTATACATGCCTCAGAGTGAAAAATTACCAACCCCTTATGCGTTACTAAGGGGATTATATATACAGAGTTTACATAAGAAAATATCTGAATGGAGAGTAAATGCTTCATTAATAGCATGCCAACCGCTGGAGTGTAGCAGCTGAGAAAGTTAATGTTGTAATAACTTTTGTTCCCTTAGTTGTCAAAAAATGGTCAGAGCCTATTGACTTGGTGGCAGTTGGAGTCGGCTGATGATACGCTGTCAAAATTTGTGCATTTCTTGACCTTTTGGGCTAGTCATCGTTGTCTATGTGTTGAGTCACATTTCAGCTGCTTTTAATGCTGACTTTATCATGCTGTTTGTCTTGTAGTGACCTGGAGCTGGCAGTGACCGAACAACTAAAGCTACCGTGGCAGAATTTGAAGCATTGCTTGCCACCAATCCTCTTTTGGCATTTGATGCCACCTAATCTTTATCAAGGTCTCATCGGCCTCTGTATATCTATAAAAATTAGGAGGTGTCTCAAAAATATGATTCACTTCATTCTCAATAAAGAACAGGCCTTCCAATTTGTCATACAAGCTCTGTCCTGAGGGAGGTCCTGTTTGTTCAGATGTACTGCCAGATGTAGTAATCTGATTCTCAATGTATGTTGCCATTCTGTTGGAAAATTGATCCCGGGAGACTAGTTTTCCTGCACTTGTTAGGAGGCTGGGCAGGTCTTTTGCTTGCAGCACTGCCAACTTGACTTTGAATTCCTCCACATCTGCTGTGATCTCATAGCACTTCCTCTCCACAGTTTGTACATAGTTCCTGGGAGTTAGCACCTTCTTGGCAGTGAGGACAGCCTCTGTTCTGTTGGGAATGCCTATGGCTGCTAATTCCTCCTTTTCCTGCCTGTTCAGGAAGTCTATCATTCTGTTGGCCTACTCTGGTCTGTTTTGCAGCAGTGTTTTGGCCTTATTGATTTCTGTTTGTGCTTGGCCCAACAAGTCCATCTGTTCATGCATTGTTTTTATTGATCTCCATTGTTGAGTGATGGATTGGACTATTTTGGCCCATAGAATCCTTTTTATGTCGGCCATGGCTGTTTCTAGATTCAGCGCTTTTTCTAAGGCCTTTATCTTGTCCTTGAGGGCCTTTATCTCTCTGCCCTGTTCAGCCACAGTTACCTTCGACTTGTCATATTTGGCATCCATTTCTGCCAATTTTTCCTTGGCCTTATTTATTTCATTGGCCTGGAGCTCCATTTCTTTGATGGCCTTGGTCAATTCCTCTACACTTTTGCTGGCTTCTGGGGCTGTTGTTGTTCCTGCTGCTTCTGTTGTGGGGGCCACTGCTGCCCCTGAAGTTGCTGCTGTAGTGGAAGTAGTTGGAGGAGCTTGGGAAGTGGATTCTCCCTGTTTATCTTGTAGTGCTCCTTCCAGCTCTTTCTCCAATTCCCTGATCCTCTGGTCTTGCTGCATTAGGAGGTCTAATTGGTCATCAGCCTGTTTTTGCTTTTGAAGTTCTGCTGTTTGAGGGTGCTCTGTGGGCTGCAGCTTCAACCTCTTCTTTAATGCATTCAGGTCATCATCTTTCTTCTTCATAAGGGCCTTCACACCCGTTGGATCACTAGGATCATGTCCTAGATCAATGATGATCTCCTCAAGAGACTTTATTCTATTGTCTTTGGCCAGAGAGGACATTCTCTCAAAATCCAACTGGGTATTGGTGTTTTTCAGGGACTCTTTCAGCTCATGGGCCATGGTGGCCTTCTCCACCAAGGTTGCATAGACCATCTCCCCAGCTTGCTTGTGGAGTTCAATCTGGTCCATGGGATGTATATCTCTGGCTAGGACCTCCACCCTTGTCTTCACAAAATCTGCAGCTGACTTAGGCTGCGGCCCTTTGGGCTTAAAATGGCTGAGGAGCAATTTTTCCTCCTGAATGTCATATACCGACATTAGCCTTTCTTGCTGGGCTGGTGTTGCATCTATGAATTGCTTGTAGACCTCAGCCCTTAGTAGATCATTCTGAGCTTTTATTTGTTTGAAAGAAGCCTTAGTGCTCTTGGGGTTCTTGTTCTGTTGGGAGGAGGAAGACACCTCCAAACCAAGCTGCAATCCTTGCTCCTGCTGAAAGGAGCTTGTTCCTGTGTGCTGGCTGCCCTCCCTGTTTTTCCTTGAGTTGTCAAGGAATTCTTCAGTGATGTCTTCCACCTCTAGGGAGTCTAGCCTTTGCCTTTTGGCTTCTGTTTGCTGGAAGGATCCACTAAGAGGAGTGGACTCTTCTCTATCTCTTTTTGTACTCCTTTCCTCATGTGCTGGGGTCTGCAAAATTGGGGCAGTCAATGGCTCAGTTTGAGGTGGTGGTGTTTGCATTATTGGAGCTGCTGGCAGCCCAGTTTGTGGTAGGACAGTTTTCCCTTGCTGCTGTTCTGGTTGTTGCTCTGTTTGCTGCTCATTCACAGGGGCAGGCTTTTCTTTCACTGCTTCCTCCTCTGCACCCATTATGCCTTTGCCTTTGTCTGTCGCCGGTGCTGATGTAGAGGGTGCCTGTGGTACAGTCCTTGTGGCCGAGGTCCCTTCTCCTACTGAATGAGGCCATTTGAGGGGTACCTGCTGCACAGAGTCTAGGTCAATGGTCTTTTCAAGCTCCTTCATATTCTTTAGCATTATTTCTTCTTCAGTTAGCTTTTCAACTAAAGTACCCTGTAGCCATTCTTGCTGGTTGGCATATTTCTCAATATGTGGGTATTGACAATGCCTATAACCTAGAAGTCTGTATTTGGTTCTTCTTGCAGTGATGAAGCCCTCAGGGTCATAAGGGACCCACCGGAAACTGTATGATAGTTTATATTTGTCCTTGAGGATGAGGTCAGCATCTTCCCATCCTTCTTTTTTATTCATGATGAATGGGCCCAACTGGTGTTTGAACTTGAGGTGAGCCTTCTTCCTGGAGCTGTGGAAATGGGTGAGGTCAGACTGAATCAATTGCCTATAATATTCCAAGGCAAATATCCTCATGGGCACATACTTTGGGAGTCTGAAAGGACAGAGCTCACAGCCATAGACCCTGATGACTGTGTGTTCCTCATATAGGTACCAATCACCTATTTTACACTTCTTGGAAAGCTGCAGAGCCTTCTGTATCTCAGTTGACATTCTGGGAGGAGGGGACCTCATTAATAGGCAAGAGACTGGATACACAAATTGGTCAACAAACTCACAATAGGAATAGGGTGAGTTTGTGACTTTGTGATAGACAGAGGTCCAGAAGATGACAGATCTTCTTTCCCCTCTATAATCCAGCTTTTTGATATAGCATGGAAAAGCCTCAGACTGATAATACATAAAGAGATGATAAATATAGGCCGAGTATTTGAAGACCCCCTGCCTATCCACTGCACCCAGTTGATCGTGGATTTTGTTAGCAATGAACTTGGCAAAGTTATATTTGCGGGCAGGGGGTTGGCCTGGGCTGTAAACAACTAGTAATACTAGCATTGTCTCATCCACATGTTCACTGGTTTTGTATCCCAGCACATAAGCAATCATGTCCAGGAGCAATCTGCCTACTTCAGTGAAGTAGACATCCAAATAAGGAGGTGACCCTGCAGGCTGGCACTCAGGTCTCATGAATGTCCTGGTGACCCTTTGAATCTCCTCACTGGTCATCTTGGCACCAGTGTCTAGCAGATAGTTCATGGAGAATGGGATTAGCAGCTCTGTCTGATCAAAATGTAGCATTTTGTTGATGGACTCTGGATTAATGTAGAAGATGATCCTCCCAGATGGGGTGCAGATGGCTCTGTGCTACACATCATAGTTTTCAGCACATAGGCGAATGATTTCAGGAAACACATTTACGGAGGGGAGACAATAGTATGGCAGGTTGGACTCCCATATGCCATATGTGTCATGACCATTCAGGTAGTCCTCTCTCAACTGCCTGAAGGTCTGCAGAAAGTCCCTGTCTACCATACAGTCTTCAATAAGGTAGTCCTGGTCAGAAAGAGGCAAGGACTGTAAGTCTTTGTTGGGTGGATTTAATGGAGCAACATTGAGAGCTGTGGGTGCAGGAGCAGCCATTGTATGGTTTGATTTTGAGTGATATGAGTGCACTGGTTTGCAAAGCTTTTAAGAGTTTAAGTGATAGGCCAACTGTGGAAAAAGTCTGAAATGCCTTTTTTTTATAGTGAAAAAACAGGCTTGCTTCTGCAGTCTTGGTAGGTTCACAGAGATTGTGAATTGCTAGGGGTGAATTGCAGAGGGTGAGTGAGTTTCACTTTGGCGAAAAAAATGTTGTTGGTCTGCACCCGGCAAAAGGGAATAATGCCGGGCACCTCAAAGATAATTTCACAATTTTGGCTCGCAAATTGACTGTTTCAATGTTGAATTTGTGGTTCTTGGGGCAAGCAGGTTAGCTTGGCTTACTTTAGGTAGTAGGTGCAGAGTTTATGTGGAATTCAATAGGTATTTTAATGGCAATTTACAGAGAAATGGTATGCATGGGCCAAACAGAAGAATTACGGTGAATACCTGGATGAAACACTTGAAAAGCCTGCGGGCCGAACTCTGGAGGTTGAATTGATGAATTGGAACGGTTGGAATTTGAATTTGGAGGTCTGGAGGCTCTTTGGCAGTTGCAACGGCTATCTCTTCCTTTATGCGAAAATGACATAAAAACTTCCCAAAACATGACTTTAACGACAAAATTCGGAAAAAATGGGTAATTGGCGCCTTTCCGCCGATGACGTCAGCATGACATCATGGCGGGCCTGGGTACGGAGGATGACGTGGCTGCTGAGGTGGAGGCTAGGGTGGTAGGACACGGTGACGGGTGGATAAGGTGGCAGGGTTACGTGGAGGGCCACATGACGCGGGGGCGGGGGAGGGTGCTACGTCATGCTGACGTAATGATGACGTAAGGGGAAGGCGGTAACGGGATGGTGGTAAGCGGGTTCCCCGCACCACCTTTGGGCAAAGGCGGTATCAGGGAGGGGGGCTCCGAACAACCCCACCGCCTGCCACGCGTCCCTTGTACGGGGCGGAAAACCACTTTCCCCGGACACTAAAGGTCAGTAGGTCGGGGAGCGAAAATGACCGCCCACCGTTAGATCTTGGGCGGCGGGGATTGGACGGCTGGCAGGCCCTCCGACGGATCGTGCAGGTTGGGGGGGTCCCACTGGCCTATTAAAATATTCAATTAAATATTTTTAGGCGGAGAACCTTAGGGTTAAGGGTTTTTCTGTGTTTTTTTCGGGATTTTTGGGTTTTTCAAGGGTTTTTGTAAGGGAAAGAGGTTAAGAATGGGTTTAGCAGGGGGAAAGGGGTTTTCTACGGCATTTTTGAGCAGAGGGAAGGTGAGGGCTTAGGAGGAGGTTCTTGTTCCAACCAGAGGTTGAAACAATCCCATTACAGGGTTGACTACAGCCCCTGGTGGACCAACGTCTCCCTAAACAACTTATTTAGCTATAGTGCCAAGGGGAGGGATATTTATACCATGTTTGGGGTTTATACACCATGGTGCTATAGTAGTAGGGAAAGGGCAGTTTAGGGGATTTAGATAATAGAAGTTAGGGGTTAATGTGGGTGAGGAAAGTGAATGGGGAGTGATTTCATCAAGTGTATTTGAAAGTCACTTAGTTTAGGGAGTAGATCAAAATGAAAAGATTTTTAGACAAGAAATGTGGCTTTTAAAGGAACAAGAACCACCATAAAACCTCAGATCTTCTCATCAATCTCAAAATAGATGAAGGGATGTTAGTAATGAGAGTGAAAGGGGAAATTTGGGAGGTTAGACATGCTTCCTTGCTTTGCTGCAACCTTATGGAGAAGAGGAGCTTCTCAACCATTGATTTTCTTTTGTGGACATTTCAGCACACATTTATTTGCAAGGAATGATATTTCTGCAACCCCAACTGCCTACCCATCTTCTTGCCTAGCATTTTTTGTTTCTTCTTGGAGGGTGCACTTGGACTTGCAGACCCTTATTTGCCTTTTCTTTTCTTTGGCTTTTTCCTTTTGATTTTCTATCTAATTCTGCCCTTATTGCTTCCAAGGTCCCAGATTAAGCAGTTGGGAACCTTAGTCCTCTACCTAAGCTACTTGTCTGCCAAGATTAAACTGTTTGGACAGACTTCTTTCTCTATTCTACAACTGAAAATTTAAAACATGGCATGGTCCAGATTAGGCTGTTGGATCATCCATCAAAGTTGAGACAACATCAAGCTATATACACAGATTGTTTTCTCTTGGAAATATGTGATCTTTGCATGATCAAAGAAGAGCATATTTGGAACTTTTCATTATCAATCATGAAATATGAAACCTATTGGTATAGGTAGCTAACATATTCCACAATAAAGGTTTTTGTGAAGTATGGCATAGCTAAGACCGGTGCTTGGCACATTGCCTCTTTAAGATGTTCAAAGGACTTCGTTGCTTTTCGAGTCCATGAAAATGAATCTTTCTTCAATAATGTTGTTTTTGGAATGTCTTCAATCTTCATTCTTATTTGATGATATCCTGAATGAAGATCCAACTCAATGAAGTAAATTAATCCATGCAATTCATCAATGGTAGGAATGCGAAATTTATCTTTAATAGTGAGTTTATTGAGCTCTTTATAATCTGGACACATGCGTCATGACCCATCCTTATTTCGCATCAATACTTAAGGAGAATAGAAAGAACTTTGACTAGGTTGAATTATACCAGCCTCTAGCATTTCTGCAACCATACGTTCAATTTCGCTGTTTTGGGCATAGGGATATGTGTAAGGCCTGATGTTTGGAGGAACACTTCCTGAAATCAAATGAATAGAATGATCATGATCGCAAATAGGTGGGAGGCCTTTGGGAGTCTCAAATACCTTGGAATTATTGTCCAAGATTTTTTGGAGATCTGTAGAAATAGATGATTTCGATGTGGGAACCTCTAGCGAACATAAATGTGCAATTATGCCTCTTTTTTCTTTATTTAGAAGCTTTGTCATTCCCCTAGAGCTGATTATCTTTCTTGGTTTCCCTGTGATGCCCCTTAATTCAAATTCCTCTCCTTCTGAAGAAAATTTCATGAAAGGTTCTTGAAAATTAAAAGCTATTGTACCCAAGGATTGTAGCCATTGGACTCCTGGTACAACATCAGCATCACCCATTGGAAGGGAAAGCATTGGGCTATTCAATACATATTCTCCCATGGATAGCTTGATATTATGGCACTTTCTAGAGCAATTTATGGTTCCTCCACTTGCAACCATCACTTGACACTCTCGTGATGGATATAGGAAGCAATTCAATTCCTTCGCTATCTTACAATGAATAAAATTATGGGTACTGCCTAAATCAATCAACACTATCACCTTTTTATTCTTGATATGTCCTTCTATCTTGATAGTTTGAGGAGTGGTAATTCCGACCAATGCATTACAAGATATGGTTGGATTCATTTCTTCTTTCTCGATGTGATCTTTCACTTCTTGAACCTTTTTCTTCTTGATATGTCCTTCTATCTTGAGAGTTTGAAGAGTGGTAATTCTTGCCAATGCTTTACAAGATATGGTTGGATTCATTTATTTTTTCTTTGGGATTGGTTCCTGGTGCATGTCCTCTTCTTTTGATGTTTCTTGATCCTTTTCTTCCTCCTCTTCACAATCTATGTAAAATAATTTCTTCTCAACACACTTATGACCTTTAGTGTATTTGCTATCACAAATGTAACAAAGCCCTTTTTCTATTTTTTCTTCCAATTGTTGTGGTGTAAGCCTTGTCGGTTGTGGAAGGCTAGGAGAAAAAACACTTTTATATTTATAGTTGTGAGTGGTGGGATTCCTTGCTTCCATAATTCCGCTTTGAATTTTTTTTGCCAACCTGAATGCCTTCTCCAATGAATCAGGTTCCCAATGACGAACCTCATGTTGAATGTTATCCTTTAAAGTCCCTATGAAGACATCAATCCTTTGCTTCTCTAGAATATAATTTACCCTTATATTCAACTTTTTAAAGTCCTCAATGTGCTCTTCCATTGAACCCTTTTGTTTGAGATTTATCAATTGGCTAAAGAAGGTGTTTCTCTTTGTATCCTCATAATGTGCTATCATTTCCTCTATGAAAATTGACCACATGACAAGTGGTTTACAAGAACAAAGCCCTTCATACCACAAAAATCGATTCAGTTCTAAACATAGATATGCAATACATACTTTTTGTAGCAGTTGCACCTCATGTAGATCAAAATATTGCTCCATCCTTAGTATCCAATTTACTGGATCCTTGCCATCAAACTTCCTCATATCGTTTTTCTTGTTTTTAGGCACTTGATCTTGAAAATATTGTAACTCTATAATTTTAGATATTTAAGTTATTAAATTTTGGTCTGTGATATCCCTGTGAGTCCTCTTTCTAACCCCACAAGTCTAATCACAATTGGATTCCTGAAGAAAGCGTTATTTCCAATTTCCCGCAATGGCCTAATTATAGACTAGTTCAGTAGAGCGAACATCTACGATGTGCCACATGTCAATGTTTCGACCTTAGGTTCTGAAAATGATACCCAACAAACTACAATCCATATTATTTCCATCCTTTTTTATGAAATTGGAATCAGATGCTCAGAGAGAGTTATGATGATTTTCCCAAGGTCACCTATTTCGGGTGTAATTCGGGATCTTGCAAACACCCTAAATGTCTCGGACCATATCTTTGAAAATATAGCACAACAAGATCTGAAATTTGGGCCCAAGATTCACCAAGATTTCTGCCCAAATGGGTTTTAATTTCAGAATCTAAAACTTCGTATAAAAAAAATTAGAGTGAAATGTCCACAATGACCTATTTGAGATGGAATTCTGGAGCTTGCAAAAACCCTAACTTCCTCAAATCATATCTCCTAAAATATAGCGAGACAAGATTTGAAAATTGGACCTAAGGTTTACTGAGATTTCAGCTCAAATGGGTCTTTTATTTAGCTTTTGAAACGTTGCAGAAAAAATGTTATAGAGAAAATTCCACGATGACCGGTTTGGAGTAGTAAAACCCTAGAATCCAAAGCTCTGATACCAAATGTTATGAAACCAGCTCACAAAAAGATAGAAAAGAGAAATAAACGCCTTAGAATTTAGCCTCTTTGAGGGGACAACCTCCTTTACATTAAACAAATGAACAATTCTTGGATGATACAAATGACAAGACCTCCTTTCTATATATAGGAGTCTAAGGGGTCATAATATAATCAAAGTCGACATAACAATAATAATGTAAGAGCACAATAATAATAATAATAGTGGGCTTCTATGGGGCACAATAATAAAAATATGGGGACTACATGGGCACAAAAACATAATAAGGGGGTTGCACTAATAACAATAAGGGGTTACACTAGTAGTATAGGGACCTAACAATTTCCCTGCTCTCATTGACTCTTCTATAAATTGATTTTTCTTAAAAACAATAAAACATACTTCTTTCTAGAGCTATTTAGTTTATTTTCTTGGTTGGAACTTACTAGAGAAATTTTAAACTTTCTCTTGTGCACATTAATTATGAAAGATTTTTCATCCTTGATGAGGTAGTATTGGTTGGATCTCCACATGAAAATTTCATCCCACATGTACATATAGGGACTCCCAAACACCATCCCACATACATCAAGTGAAGCTACATCCAAGTCTATCTCATCAACAAAATTGGCACTAATAGCAAGTTTTATTTTAAATTGTTTTATTACCTTGATTCATGCATCCTTAATTACCCATTCTCATGGATATGGACTAGGGTGATCTCAAACCTCCAATCATAGTTTTTTAACCATGTATGTTGCAATGAGTTTCTCCTATGATCCTAAGTCAATCAAAGAATTATTATTTTTCTTCTTGACCTATACTTTATATGCAATAGTTTGGTCATATCCTTTGCTTCATTTTTTTAAAGGTGCTACATAGATTCATTGTTTTTTGCACTGATGTGAATACAATCTTCTCATCTACACTTAAGCTACATTCCACCTAGTTGCTAAAATCTATGTCCATGATATTGTTCTTCTTACCATCCTTCTTTTAGTTCTTCTAATTCATTTATGGATGCCGACACTTCTTTTTCATGTCTGTATCAATGTTACACTAGTTGTAGTGGTTTCTAGGATGGTTTTACTACTCTTTTGTGGCTATTGTCTTCATGTCCTTCCTCCATTTCCATTTCTTCTTCCTTTCTTTGGAAGCTTCCCGTTGTTCTTTTTGCTTTGAACCACTTGAATTCCCTTTCTTTTAACCTATGTTTTCTAGGTACTATGCCTATATACAAGCCTCATCCACCATTTTAGGTTTGAATCATTAGTTGATTTCTCAAATGGTTGTGTGGACCCCTCAGATACCTGAGAAATACATCTAGGTTCTTGGGAGAGATACATAGCATTATTTACATCTTCCTGAATTTTTTGGTGTACTCATGTACACTTTGCCCCGTCTCTATCTGAAGTAATTCCATCGGATCCACTGGTCCTCCACATACTCGATAGGGTAGAATTAGGATATGATAGTTTTAAAATCATCCCAGTAAGTTACTAGAGTATCTCCCTCCAAACTCAAGGTTTTTGTGTGGATTTATTGCCAAGTTATGGAATGACTATTTGATTTCAAATAAGAAAATGAAATTTTATGTTCTTCCTCTATATGATGAACACTAAAATAAATATAACTTCTATAACTAGTGATTTAATTTCAAAGAATTAATCCCACCTTAATATGATTTTATATCCACCTTGATTTCCATATTGAAGAGAGACTATGAATGGCTCATGGTGTTCGAACTCAATCACTCTTTTTCAACTTTCTTGGATGCCTTCTTTGGTTCTTCATAATCCCCCAATTTCCCCTCCAATCTAACCTTTGCATTCAAACCTACATCTTCCCTGAATATCCCAAGATTATTGGTTTGGGACACCACGAGGAGGCTCACATTATGGTTTATATCTATCACATGTGCTTCCAATCATGCAAGCCTCTCCTCTATTGGATCTTGATGGTTATCATAAATTTATTCATCTACCATGACTAGGGTTTTATGACTTTCTCCTTAATTTGATCTAATTTCCTATGAATTCCCATAATATAACCAAAGAAACCTACTCTGATACCATTATGATCTACAAACTTCCATGGATATTCCACTAGATAGTTTGTCACAATATATCTAATAAAAATAGTCTAGAATATGAAATTTGTACCATGAGGGATAATTTTCCTTATATTTCTAGATTTATTAATTATGGTTCCTTTCCTCTTATGCATGTAATAGAATAAATATAGAAAAAGAGAATTGAAATACAACACACACCAAACACCATCAACACTAAGATATGATTTGGGTAACCCTTTCAAGAGAAAACCTAGCTAAAAAGTGAGGTTGTTTTGCTCACTTTTGTTTAGAATGGAAATGATGTAGATACAAAAGAGAAGGCACTCTCTACGGAGTTTATTGAGAGCTCTGACTCATGGGTTTCTAAAGAACACAAACCCCCCTTTTATAATCTCTCCATATCCACTCTTAGCTAATTTTCTCTATTATGGAACTAAATGCAAGAAAAAAGAATGGAACCCCTTTTCCTCCTAGTGACCCGGTTATATCACGGCCCAATAACCAAGTAGGGGTTAAATTGGCCCATTCAACCCTCAACATGAGTTACAATTCAACCCTTATATAGTATTCCTCATAGTCCCCATGTGGCTAGCCCTTTTTCCATGTGTAAGAAGTGCATCAATCAAAGTTTGTATACAAAAGTTATGTCACTCAGAAGTTGACCTTCTTGTTTTCACACCTAGAGTTCGGAATGATGTCGCGCCAGCCCCCATTATTCATGTAAAAGGGGCTAGCCACGTGATTATGATGTAAAAGACTCTATAAAATTCTATATTGTAACTCTATTTAAGAGTTTATTTAGTAAAAACTAACCACTAGTAGGCTATCGGGTTGTGTTATAATCAGGCCACTAGGAGGAAGAGGCATTCCATTTCTTTCGAGAGCATTTCGTTCCATAGTTGAGAAAAGATAGCGAGGAGAGATAGGAGGTAGAGCACAGAGAGAGGATATGTGCATTGTAGTAGCCCATGGGCCACGGGCATTACTTCTTTGTACCTGCAATCATATTTCCAGACAGAGAAAGAGAGTGAAGCATCCTCACCTTCTAGCTGGGTCTTCTCCCAAAAGGGTTTCCCGAAGAGCATATCTTGTGTCTTGTATGTGTGTGTACTTATTTTTTCATTCCCTAATTTTCTTCATAATTTCCATTCACATGAATGCACTAGTTACAGTTAAATCTACATATCTTAAAGTTTAAGAAAATTGCAATAGTGTAGAATCTCAAAGTTTAAATATAATATCATCATATTTGTTGTGACGAACTGTCCAGTGGAATATCCATGGAAATTTACAGATCACTTGGTATCAGAGTAGGTTGATTTGGTTATTTGTGGATATTTGTAGGGGATTTAGTTCAGCGGGGTCGAAAATCGTAAAGCCCTAATCATGGCACATGAATTTGTAAACAAACCTCGTGATCCTGCAGAGGTGAGGTTTTCATGGTTTGAATAAAAATTCGTGGATATAAACCAAAATGTAAACCTCCTCGTGGAGGCTCTAAGCAATAAGCTGGGGATATTTGGCAAAGATGGGGGTTCGAATGCAGAGGAAAAATCAGAAGGGGGATCGAGAGATTGGAAAGACATGGAGAACCAGTCGAAGAAAGAACCCAAAAAATATCAACCCAATTTGAGTGTCGTTAATCAATCCATGTTTAAAATGGAAGAAAAATTCAATATCAAGTCGTACCATGATGAGATCGACGCTCTGAAGTTGAACCATTGGTTGCAGCAATTGGAAGTTCCTTTTAGTGTCCATTAGAACCAAGAAGGGAAAAAAATCTCATTCGTGTGCCGCTGAAATTAGAGGGCCATGCACTAACTTGGTGGGAAAGCCACATGGAAACCCTAAGGTTGGAGGGAACACCTCCAATGAATAAGTGGGAGGATTTCAAAACACTCATTAATTCACAGTTTTATCCCATCAAGTATGTCAAGGTTGATTGGATCTGATGACATTGCTTCAAGAAAAAGTCGGGCCAAACTGTACAGGAGTACACCATGGAATTCAAGAAGATGGCTATAATGTTGGGTATGTCTCCAAAGAACCTAGATGTACTCCTCAAGTATGTGAAAATTCCTTAAACCCGGGAATTCCTACTACAGCACTAATGATATTTGTTCTACTTGTTAGATTTACATGAACAATTTATTTGCATTTTCCTAAGGAAAACATCGAAATAGATACACTGCAGCCTACACCAATTAAATTATATACCGAAACAAGAAACTGAACAAGAGAAAAATACAACGCAAATGACACAATTTATTTTGGACAAACATCCCTGGAAAAACCTGATGTGGGAAAACCAGTGTAGCAGATCTGAGGATTTTTATTATTAAGCTAAATTATTTCTGAATAAAACGACTGGATGCCTTCCTAGCAATCCAGTTACAAAGAATATCACTTTGCAGAAGAAATTAGTGAGATTACCTCACTCTACACTAAAAGTCCCAAATGATCCGGGAACTGAACCAACGAGTTCCCTGACTACTTCTGTGTTGTAGCTGATGGGCCTGTGTCAACCTCTAAGGCCCTGCATCACCTCTACCAGAGATGGATTTGCTTCTCATGATCAGATTCCAGCCCTCTAGGCTAAAAAACGTCAGCCTCCCAGCAAATCTCAGACTTTTGCGTGGAGATTTTGTGTTGCTCTATGTGGGGCCTATGTGAGCCCTTCCTAGCTCTGTGTCACCCTCTCTGGCCTCTGCATTGCCTCCTCTATGTGTTTCTCTACCTCTCTGCTAAGTATCCTTGGCTCCTAAGAAGATCCTCCAACCCAAACTCCCTCTGCCCCTCTCTGTGTGATCACCACAAATCATCGCGTTGCCTCTACCTTTGGAAATTCAATCTCACTGATCAACTCTCTATGTGTTTTCTAAATGACCCTCAAGCTTCCTTAAATAATCTCCTCGTTGAAATTAAATGGGCCAGATTAGAATCTAATCAATGGCTAAGATCATTTCCGCTTGATCCTCGGCTTCTTCTAGAAGTTACACCCACAATTAGATTAATACCCATAAATTATTTTATTTTCCTAAGTTTAGACTTAGGGTGCCATAAAAAATAGTTAATTATTTTAATAAAACTGTGTTCGGGTGGAATTTCCCAAAACACTTTCTAGGTTCTTTGGAATACATGTGTCCAAACCTCCCTGCAAAATTTGAGACTTAGAGCATATTCGATGCTACCATAAATCAACAAAGTATTTGGGGGGTTTGCACCACCATCTATGTGAGCAAGTGACGCTTTGCAAGCCCAAATCGGTGGATGAGGCTTCTGTACAAACACAATACCTAGAAAACATAGGCCTGAAAAGAGCACAATCAAGTGTATAGAAGTAGAAGGAGAAACAGGAAGCTTCTAAGGAACCATGGAAGAAGCAAAAAGAGGGGGGAGATAAAAAGATGGCAACCATAACACACCAGTGTAAAGATCCTAGCAATCACTATAACCACTACAACATTTATGGCCATACAGAGGAGAAGTGTTGGAAGCATCCAAAGCTAAACCTAAAGAACAAGAAGATATATAATAAGAAGAAGAATATAATACCTCCTGATTCGAGCAACCAAGTTGAAATCATCTCGGA
This sequence comes from Pinus tabuliformis, assembly GCA_031772625.1. Taxonomy (NCBI): domain Eukaryota; kingdom Viridiplantae; phylum Streptophyta; class Pinopsida; order Pinales; family Pinaceae; genus Pinus; species Pinus tabuliformis. The sequence goes on along the minus strand of CM062805.1, from coordinate 1,182,229,116 downwards.
CGTGGATGATAAGATCACCTGTACGTTAGTGAAAAAGGAAGTGAATATGAGTAGCCTTCAACAACAAGAAGATAACGAATGACCAAACTCTTCCATATAAATATATAGGTAAAGAAGACAAAGATCGATGCTATGTTTGACTCAGGATCGCAAGAAAATATCATTGTAGCAGATTTGGTGAAGAAGTTGGGGTTGGAAGTCCGTGATCATCCAAACCCATATCCACTGGGATGCGTAAATAAGGACGCTGAGATGAAGGTAACAAAACAATGTAAAATCATATTTTCTATTAGTGTTGATTTTATTGATGAATTTGATCTAGATGTGGTTGCCCTTGGTGTATGTGGAGTCATATTTGGGAGTTCATACATGTACATGCGAGATGAAATATTCATAAGAAGAGCTAATCAGCATCAGATCATCAAGGATGGAAAATCATTCATCATCAGAGTGCACAAAGGCAAGTTGAAAATTACACTCGTAAGTGCCAACCAAGTGAAGAAATTGATCAGTTCCAGCAAGAAGTATGTTTTATTATTTTTAAGATAAAGTCAGTCTAAAGAGGAGACAGTAAGAGGCAAGGCATCCTTGGAGGGGTGTACTAATAAATAGAAACAAAAATTGGAGGAGTTGTTACATGCATACAAGTATGTGTTCGAAGAGCCTAAAGGGTTACCACCTAAGAGAGAAGTGGAGCATGAGATCCAATTATTGCCAGACTCCCCATTGCCAAATATTAGGTTGTATAGGAAGTTTGTTATAGAATCAAGTGAGGTGAAGAAATAGTTGCAGTAGCTACTGGAACAGGGTGGCATTCGATCAATTATGTCACCATGTGGGTCACCCATCATCATTGTGCTGAAGAAAGATGGGACTTGGCGAATGTGTATAGATTACAAGTCGTTGAACAAAATTGTGCTTAAGAATAGATACTCCCTGCCCGGGATAAATGATTTTCTAGATCAGTTGCAACAAGCAAAGTACTTCACCAAGCTTAACTTGAAGTCTGGATATCAAAAGGTGTGATTCAAAGAAGAAGATACATGGAAAACTTCTTCAAAACCTGGCAAGGTTTGTATGAGTGGTTAATTATGCCATTTGGCCTATGTAATGCACCAAATACATTTATGAGATTAATGAATGATGTATTGCGCCCTTTTATATATTCATTTTTTATTATCTATTTGGGTGATATACTAGTATATAGTGCTACCTGGAAGGATCATATGTCACATTTGACGCAGGTGCTGGAAACATTGAAGAAGCACCAGCTGCTAGCAAATCTCAAAAAGTACGATTTTATGCAGCAGTCTTTGGTGTATCTGGGGTATGTGATAAGTGGAGGAGAACTAAAGATATATCCTTTCAATATGGATGTTATCATGAAATGTTTTATGCCTACTAATGTTTTTTTGGCTAGGAGTTTCATTAGGGTAGTACAATACCTGAGGAATTTCATAGCCTCATTTTCAGTGGTAGTAGCACCGATCCACACCAGAAGAGCAAGTGGAAAGAGTTTCAAGTGGGGAAAAGATCACCAGAGGGATTTCGAGGAGTTAAAGAAGAATATCAGTCAAGCACCAATTTTAGCATTACCAAAGTTGCAGCGGCCCTTTGAAGTGGAGACAGATGTGAGTGGGTATGTTATTGGAGTTGTCTTGATGCAGGGAGGAAGGGCTCTATGATAGCATTATGAAGTATTTCATGGGGCAATCCTTAACTCCCCTACCTACAAAAATGAGCTCTATGCCATTAGGAAAGATATGAAGAAGTGGAAGCACTATCTAATGGGAAAGGAGACAATAATCCACACTAATAACCATTCATTACAATACTTGCAAGCCTAGAGTAAGCTAACAACATACCAGGAATTATAAGTGGATGGGGTTTTTACAACATTTCCATTTGGTGATCAAATATAAGAAAGGAAGCACAAACAATTTGGCTGGCATGCTTTCAAGGCCACCCACACCAAAGTTCACAGCTTTGGGGACTCTTATGCACATGGATCCATTCACCCATGATGCATATAGAGAGGCATATTCAGAAGATAAGGAATTCGAGGAAGTGTATCAAAAGTTGCAGAGTCAAAGTCATGTGCACAATGGTGATAGAATAATTGACTACTGTCTCCAAGATGGGTTACACTACAGGTTGGATAAGCTTTGTGTTCCTAAAGGTTAGAGATTGCAACTAATCAGAGAGGCTCACGCCTCCAAGGTTGTAGGGTATTTTGGTGTAGGGAAGATTGTGGCTAACTTGGAGAGGTATGTGCATTGGCCCAAGATGTGAGAAGTAGCTAGGTCCATAAGAGGATGCATGCTTTGTTGTACCAGAAATCCTAGCAACAAGAAACAGGTTCTATATCATCCCTTACCTGTACCTACTCGATCTTGGGAAAGCATTTCCATGGACTTTGTGGTAGGTTTATCGACAACCAGGAAGGGACAGGACTACATGTTCATGGTAGTTGATAGGTTCATCAAGATGTGTGTTCTTATGCCCTATAAAAATACCATCAGTGGGAAAGAAGAAGCAAATTTGTTCTTTGGACGGGTATGGGTGCACTTGGGGATACCAAGGAGCATCACTTTAGATAGGGATACAAGATTTCGCAGTGCATTCTGGACTACATTTTAGGAGAAGATGGACAAAAAGTTGAAGAGATCTAAAACATTCCATCCACAGAAAGATGGGTAGACATATTTAATCGACAAGACTTTGGTGTAGATTGTGAGGGGATACAACCAGAAGCATCCCAAGACCTGGGAAGGAAATCTAGTGTACATACAACAATCTTACAACATAGCAGCCCACACTTCTACAGGAAAGTCCCCATTGGAGACTTGTTTTGGATATTTTCCACCTTCACCTATGGATATTGCAAACGGGCAATGAGGAGGAGTGAAGGAAGATCTTACAGGAGATGCCTTGAGGGCTAAAAAGTTTATAGAGAAGATCAGGTAGATTCATCTATAGGTACAGGAAACACTGCAAAAGTCAGAAGAGAAGTATAAGGCTAGCCATGATCAACATAGAACAAAGAAGTCATTCAAGGTGGGAGACAGATTATGGTTATAGTTGAACAAGGAGAGGTTGCAGGGGCTGGTAAGAAAATCGAGGCTCTGAGGTATGGTCCCTTTAAGATAGTGGAAAAGGTGGGTAATAATTTTTATCGACTTAGTTTACCACCATATATGTGCATTTACTCAGTTGTGAATGTAGATAATTTGAAACTCTATGAGTCTTCCATGCTATATCAGGAAGAGGAACAAATCCTACTTTCTGTGCAGGATTTGGCACCAAATGCTTAGGCAGAGTTGACAAAAGATACAGTTTTTCATAAGAGGCCCAGAACTACAAGACAGGAGAAGCCTGACCTTTGGCAGATTAGATTGAAGGGACAACATCCAAGCAAAGCTAAACGGTACACTAGAGAGAAGGTGAAGGAAAACGTTCCTCCCAAAATGGGGAGGTGTGATCCAGATTGGATCATTATATTTTTTTGTCATCCATCTCTATTCATTTGGAGTGGAAAAGTGGAGGAATTAGCTCACGAGACCGTTTTTACCGGTGGGACCCAGTTTGGTAAAACGGGTTCTGAAACCTTTTAGGAGCATTTTGAGGCATCAAATGACATTTTTTTGAGGTAAACATTTTTCACTTTAATGCAACACCATTTCATGTTGTTCTACACAAATAAATCTTTCCAATGATGCAAAAATCATGTCAAACAGAGTTCGTATGCAAAAGTTATGTCACTCAGAAGTTGACCTTCCTATTTTCACACCTATAGTTTGAAAGGATGACATGTTAGCCCCCATTATTCATGGAAAAGTGGTTAGCCACATGATTATGATGTAAAATACTCTAGAAGATTCTATATTGTAACTCTAGTTAAGAGTTGATGTAGTCAAAACTAACCACTAGTAGGCTATTGGGTTGTGTTATAACCGGGCCACTGGGAGGAAGAGGCATTTCATTTCTTTCAAAGCATTTTGTTCCATAGTTGAGAAAAAATAGCCAAGAGAGATAGGAGGTGGAGCACACAAAGAGGATCTGTGTACTTTATCATCCCACGAGCCACATGGATTACTTCTTTGTACCTGTAGCCATATTTCCAAACAAAGAAAGAAAGCGAATCAACCTCACCTTCCAATCGGGTTTTCTCTCGAAAGGGTTTCCAAGGGAGCATATCTTGTGTCTTGTGTGTGTGTGTGTGTGTGTGTGTGTGTGCTTATTTTATCATTCTCTACTTTTCTTCATAATTTCTATTCGCATGCATGCACTAATTACAGTTAAACAGATCTTAAAGTTTAATAAAACTATAAAAGTGTAGAACCTCAAATTTTACATATAATATTATCATATATGTTGTGACGAATTGTCCAATGGAATATCCACGACAGTTTACAGATCAATGTGTCTTCTAAATCTATTTGTTATAACCAAACCCTTGAATACGAGTTTGAAACAAGAAAAATAATAAACAATTCACCATAAAAATCAATAACTATAAATCTAGGTTATTGAAATAATGATGATGGTGATATGTTTGTGAAGTCTTCAGTGATGTGAAATCTCATTTAGATGATGTTCTCTGTGTATTGTGGTCTAAAGATTTGCTTGGATGGAGATGACTAAATGATATGAATCCTTCCAAAATAGGTCATCAACCTCGGGAAATGATTGGACAAAATAGTTCAAATATGGTATAATCAAAGTTTTTCTAAAACTAATTGTTATAATCAAACCCTTAAATACAAGTTTAAAGCTAGAATAAATGGTTCACCATGAAAATCAATACCTATAAATTTTGTTTATTGAAATAATAATAATGGTGATTATATTTTTGTCAAGCCTTGAGCAATGTGAAATCTCATTTAAATGATGTTTTCTGAGAAATGTGAATGAAACACTTGCTTGGATGGAAATAACTAGCAAATTTGCAACTTACCAAAATAGGTCATCCACCTAGAGCAACAACTAGACACAAGGGTTCAAATGGTCTATAATAAAATGAAAGCTCACTTTTATTTTCCAGAAGAAATGTTGGGGATTCAAAGTAGTACACCTCCCAACAAAGATGGAGAAATCAACACCAACAACAGAAACATTCCTATAGAACACACCAATTGAAGACAAAAAGGAAGGGCTTTTACCCAAAATGCTGAAGATGTTGATGAGCTTGAAAGTAGTGTTAATTACGCCGTAAGGCGTTCCCTCTGAGAAAGACATCCCTAAAATGTGATGTGTGCGATCCTGAGCCATTGATTCTCTGTGTTAGATGATTGGAGTGTTTTCTGCCGTTCGTTTAATCTGTTTTTTTCATAGAAAAATGGTTTTTTCCCATGGTAATGGGCCATGAAAAGCCAGGCCTGGCTTGCTGGCGATGAGACTCTTCTGCTAGCTATGAGACTTTTCGCAGAGACTGCCTGCTGGCGATGAGACTCTTCTGCTAGCGATGAGACTCTTCGCAGAGACTCTTCATGTCTTTCTTCACTCAAGAGACGAGAAGATGGCATGTAATTGCAAAGTGTTCTTTGGATAATTCTGAAAGGGAGTACCATGGAAGGTTTCTAGTTGTGACAACAGTCAAATTCAGTGAAAATTTCATGCCAGATGTTCCCTTGTATTATTATTTAAACCTATGGATGGGGATTCTCAGAATTGGTGGAACAGGGGTTTAAACAGCGTCAGAGGGCAAGAGTGGATGAGCGAGATGGATGCGCCTTTTACCTAACTCCACTGAGAAACTAGTAATGAAGCTTACAGGTGTTAAGGTATGAAACTGTATACGAGCCTTGCATGAAAATCACTGTGTATTATTGTTTAAATTTGTGGATGGGTATTCTCATAATTGGTGGAACAGGGGCCTAAACAACGTCAGACGTGCTGGAGAATGGCCGGGATCCATTATGGATGATGCCGGAACCTGCTTTAACGAACCCAAACTGAAACACCTAGTTCGCAAGTTCAAAGAAGACGGCAAAACCATTTACAATTCGAGGCCCTCAAGATTCCAGTATGATCCTCCGAGTTACGAACTCAATTTCGACGTCGAGAATCGGAGAGATTATGATTATCAGGGCCATGGTTTGTCTTTGTCTACAGTGAACGAAACCTGGAAATAATGTTCTGCCTTCTTTAAAATATTTTTTTGCTGTTCTTCTTCAATTTAAGCATATCCTATTGTGGGTTTGATATCTTGTCTTTCTTTTCTGTTTGTCTACCAATTTTTTCATAGATTTGAGTTTAATGGATGTCAAAAAAGAAGCTGCCCAATATAGCAAGCCGGCACAGGTGAAGTAGCTATACTTAGGTTAATTTATTAATTTATTTAATTTTTGAGGAATTTGTGAACTGTGGTTGTTGACATCAAATCTTGTACAATGTGCTATAATTATGTCGTAAGGCGTTCCTTCTGAGAAAGACATCCCTAAAATGTGATGTGTGCGATCCTGAGCCATTGATTCTCTGTGTTAGATGATTGGAGTGTTTTCTGCCGTTCGTTTAATCTATTTTTTTCATAGAAAAATGGTTTTTTTCCCATGGTAATGGGCCATGAAAGACCAGGCCTGGCCTGCTGACGATGAGACTCTTCGCAGAGACTCTTCATGTCTTTCTTCACTCAAGAGACGAGAAGATGGCATGTAATTGCAAAGTGTTCTTCGGATAATTCTGAAAGGGAGTACCATGGAAGGTTTCTAGTTGTGACAACAGGCAAATTCAGTGAAAAATTCATGCCAGATGTTCCCGGGTTAGACAGCTTTCGAGAAACTATTATCCATTTGATTGATTACAAAAATGAAAAAGATTTCGAGGTCAAGAGAGTTCTTGTCTGGGATGGGGAAGTTTTGGCATGGAAATAGCGCTAGAGCTTGTAAATAACGATGCAGGTCTGAGGTCGCCTATCGTAGTTCGTAGTCCAGTAATCATATGTCCCCCTAAACCTTCCTTTTGTACAGCCATTTCATTTTTTTTCGCTAGTTTTTACATATTTTGCATCTTTCATCAGAAAATTTAAAGAAACGCAATAATTGAACATTATATTCATTTTAGAAGTGAATGTTTACAATTACATGGAGCGATTTATGGATCTTTATGCCTGAATAACGAAATTTACCTCGGAAAAAAAAAATAAATAAATAAAATAAAATAAAATAAAAAAATTCCTCAAAGCTATGACTATGTAGACAGGAACCAGATCCAGGAAAAAAATATTTATATCTGCGTACAGAAATTTATGGATATTTGATATAAGTATGCCAGAATTGTTATACAGTGATGATTTTTATCGAAAACTAGGATTTTCTACAAAGTCGTGGTGAATTTATTCGTCTTTCAAGTTTCCTGTCAGCGATGGAAACTAGAGGTCGAAAGTTATTTCTGTCCCAATTTACATTCTTAATGTATTTTCTTCTACTTATTATTTTTCCAAGTCCAAGAATGTAATGAGCAGAGTCCAAGAAGCCTCACAACACTGAAATAAAAACAACACTAGCATATACAGTTTTAAACCAAAAAGAGTGCCTAAGAACTACTGACCTTCAACTAAAAGTGAAAGAAAAACCTTACAACAAACACACAAAATACACACTGCTAAATAATGAATAAAAAGTCCCCAAAGGAGAGCTGACAGTCTGAAAAGACACAACTGTTATAACTAAAAAAATTCTTGAAGGTATAAACAGAGTTTAAACTGTCAGGGCCAGATTCAATCACCATACATAAACCTGCTTCAAGAATCAGTGTCTTTTAAGATAGAAGATCAGATACAGTGTTGTGTTCTCGGAAAACATGTTGGACCTGGGTGGAAAGCCTCTTGAAAAGCTCTGATCTTGTTGCCCCAATATTTCAGCTCAAGAACCTTGAGCTTAAATCTACGATAAAACCATTCCAAAATCACTTTTCAATCCCAAAAATATACACACTTTTAAGCCTGTAAAGAGAGAAACTTTCATTACGCAAGAAGTCCAGCTTCTCTATTGGTTTTATGTTAATTACATGTATGGACAAGTAATGTGTCGGACAATGTTTTGATCTGGATACGCCATGATAATTTGGACGTAGCTTCCCAACTCAAGTGACTTGTACAGGTTGCATTGTGCATTTTGGGTTCACACCAGATCATAACCACAACAACTCAAATTCTTGTTCATGGTAGAAATGATCAACACGTTCTACGTGCTAGAAATGGAACATATCAAGTAGAGTCAAATAATGATTTGAGGTGGCCTTTTGGGCTCATTACAAAGGAAATTTAGGTAAGTACAGTGATTCTGTAGTTTGCTTTCCTTCAAACAATTGCAATATACTTGAGATTAACTCCAGTGAGAATGAATCAACAGTGATTCTGTAGTTTGCTTTCCTTCAAACAATTGCAATATACTTGAGATTAACTCCAGTGAGAATGAATCAATAAATAATGAAATGGAAAGGTATAAACAGAGTTTAAACTATCAGGCCTAGATTCAATCACAATACATAAACCTGCTTCAAGAATTGGTGTCTTTTAAGATAGAAGATCAGATACAGTGTAAATAATCCACGCCATTTATCTATTAATTACATGTATGGACAAGTAATGTGTCAAACAATGTTCTGATCTAGATACACCATGATAATGTGGATGTAGCTTCCCAACTCAAGTGACTTGTACAGGTTGTGTTGTGCATTTAGAAAAAAGAATCAACTCTCAAATGGAGTGCTCGATTGAAAATAACATTTGGAGCAGATCGAAATCTGCCTTATCCGCACCATGATTTCTATCTTTGCATTATACATCGTGATGTAAAGCCCAACAATATATTGATGGTTGAGAATTTGGAGTCACATGTATCAGACTTCGGTCCTCCATGGAAGACGATGAGACACATGTGGCCACCATTATAGCTAGAAAATTTAGCTGCTTGGCACTAAGTACCGATTTCCTTTAGTTCTACCCCTTTTTAGGATTTAGAGATTCTATATCACCAAAGGTAGTCATATATTTTTATCCAATGACTCTCAATTGAGAGAGTATCTACAAAGTGGGTGAGCAAAAGAAGAATCTGATGTATACAACTTTGGAGTTGTTCTGTTAGAGTTGCTTAGTGGCAAAATGGCCAACATGCCAATAATTTGTAATGAAAGGTTTGAATGTTGTTGGATGCATAATTTATGTTGTATTTTATCATTTTATAAATAAAATAATAATTTAATTTTAAAGTCATAGATACCATGAAAATTTAATTTTAAAGTCTTAGTAATCTAAGAACTTGTTGTGATTTAAAATGCCCAGTATGCAATTTTTGACTACTAGCTTTAGCTTCACCATCATGATTAGACAACTGCATTTCTAATTGAGTATATCCCCATTCCAAATGCAGGTGAACACACTATTTGAGGAAAAATACGCTGGAAGAAATTGTTGATACGCGTTGCGATTGTGGTTGTATAGGCGGTTCTACAAATCATTGTGAGGTACATAACTTCCAATCCTAAATAACGTCCAACAATAAACCAAGTAGTTCAGATCTTAGAAGAAGATACAGTGTGTCTCCATACCTTAATGACTTTTATGTATCTAATTCAGAGTGACCAGATAAATTCAATCCCAGGCCTTCCATACCGATTTTGGCAACTATTTTTTTCCTCTTGGTCATAAACTCTTCACGGCTTCAGTTTGTGTTTTTCTGGTCTGCTTGTATATATTTGTGAGCCAATGGCTCTCCGCAAATAAATCACGGTGTGTTCTCGAGAGTAACAATGGTGCAAAGCATTCAATATAATTCATTGCTATAATAGAAACCTTGCCCATCACTTAAACTAGGGTAATTTAGATTTAATTTTTATAACTAATATACTGATATTTTTTTAAATATATTTCGTTGACTAGATAAATGACTTTTTATAAATATATTTTTATAATTGTTCACATTTATTAAATGGTTAATTTAAAATCCATGCTTATATTTCTCAATCTTTACTAAGTCATAAATAAAAGGGACTCGCCAAGGGAAAACAAGTGTGACTTTCCATATCACTAGCTTTAAGTAGTAAGAGACATTAAATACAAAATTAAAGTGTTTTCAATTAACACTATTAATTAAATATTTTTTATATTTTAACTTTAAATTAATATTATTTTTTCCAAAATTTAATTATATGGTTTTTTTTGTTTTTTTATATTATCATATTATTTTAATAATAAAAGAATTTTTTTAATGATATTGGATAATAAAAACAAAAGATTATAAAATATAATTTACACCATTTTTGGATTTTTTAGATTTTAAATTAATATTAATTTTTAAAAATTTAATTATATATTTTTTTATATTATTTTATTATTTGATTAATAAAAGAAAATTTATAATAATTTTGGATAATCACATTATGAAAAAATTGAGTGTTCTTGTCACCTTTCCTCAACTAGAGTTACCCTATATTTATATTTTGAGAGAATCAACATCTGTCTGTGAACTGTCAACTTTGTTAAGGTCCTCAGAATCGAGCCTTTGAGAAGGTCCTTTGACAATCTAAGGCCTGAATGTCTGTTTTCAATTCATCCATATTTTTTCCTATGGCTTCTTTATTCTTAAAAATGCCACTAGAAGCTTCTCTATTTAAATGACTCATTTTGTCCTTCAAAGTTTTAAGTCTTTGGGCCATGGCAAACATTTTTTTATCCAAACTGAATATTTTTATTCCACCATTCCTCTAGTTTGTCTTTGAAGTTAGGATGAGATATCTAAATGTTTACAAATATCAAAGGCAAAAATTTGCAAGCTAGATGTACCCAAAGTTCCTAATACCAGTCTATGCTTAGATTTGGAATTCTTGGGGATTAGGATTCAAAACAAAAGTTACCTGGAAGTCACTGGGAATTTGCAAGAAATCTCTCAGTCCCTTCTACATTGTGATTCCTCTCTACCTTTCAATCAGTCTGAGTGAAGCGATCCCTCATTGGAGTTGGATGCCAAAGACAACCAGTTGAAACAAAGTCCACAATCTCTAGGTTGGCCGAATTGAATCCTAACCCTCTACTTTTCTCTGAATGTATAAGAGTTGCATTGAAATCTCTATCAACAACCATTTTTCTTCCTCCAAACGGATTGAAACGCTTCCAGCAATATCCAACATCTCTTCTTGGAATTCTTGGGGATTAGGATTCAAAACAAAAGTTACCTGGAAATCACTCGGAATTTGCAAGAAATCTCTCAGTCCCTTCTGCATTGTGATTCCTCTCCACCTTTCAATCAGTCCGAGTGAAGCGATCCCTTGTTGGAGTTTGATGCCAAAGACAACCAGTGGACACAAAGTCCACAATCTCTAGGTTGGCCGAATTGAATCCTAACCCTCTGCTTTTCTCTGAATGTATAAGAGTTGCATTGAAATCTCTATCAACAACCATTTTTCTTCCTCCAAACGGATTGAAACGCTTCCAGCAATTCCCAACATCTCTTCTTCAGAATCCGATCAGGAGCATTGTAGACATCTTGTACACTCTATAATGAATCCAAAATTGAGAACTAAAAATGTGATAAATATTCATCTTTGCAACATCCCACAAAATAACAAATATCGAACCCAACTCTGCCTACTTCTTCATATTTGATTGTTGTTTTAGCTTTTGAGCACTTCATTGCATTTTTCGATCCAAGTCAGTTCTTATCATCGATGCCTCCTCTTTATTGCCACATTTGACTTGAATTATTTCATTCTCAAATTTTGACATTTTTCTTCTATGATATTATTTCTTATGCCATTGCCTTACGGAGTTTCCTTTGCAACATGTGGGGCAAATGCTAATAATTAAACCTTTTGGATGCACAATACACTATAGTTGATATGTACCATTCATTTTTTAGAAATCTAACTAGCTAGTCTAGTTTCTACCCAGCAAATCTTGTGGTAATCATCAATAACTATGGAAATTATCAGATGCTAGGGTACGAAATATTCATCAAGTAGACCTGGGAAACATTGTGGCCACCATTTTTTACATTGCCCTATGAAGTTTAGTGATTAGATATGACACGAACTTCTAGTACTCTCAATCTATATGTAAACTTGGTCTTATGGGTCTTATGGGCCTTATGGGTCTGTAGACATTTTGTCCATTTTTAATGGCAGAGAATCATATCCATTGCTTCTGATCTTAAACATTTTTTTGCACACCTTTAGAAATGGAGCTGCAACAGCTGACAGACATTCTCTTTGAATTCCTCATTGAAACTCGTCTTCACAGGGTCCCAAACCTTCAGTGTGCCAAAACGCTACATTCTCTTTTTTATTCGCACACAGAAAATTTTTAGGTTTGGTGTCGCGAGGCATCACTCCGCATTTATGACACAACGACATGAAAATTAATAAAAAAGTTAAAGCACCACATAGATTTGTTCGTACGAAATTTAAAACAAGATCATCTTGATAAGCTTAGCATGTCTTTATTTTGTAAAGCTTGTTTTACATTACAATTGAAAAAGCGATTCCATAGAAGCTATCGAACACACATGTTGCCAAGATATATGACCTAAGAGCTTCTTACAACAAGGATCTATAAGCCATGAGACTGACATTTGCAAGGCTTTCGTTAAAGAACCTGATGCAGCGGCAAGACACCTAGACAACTAAAACAATAGTACGTGTAACAGCAGCAACGATCGAAAGAGCTCTCCACCCTTATAGAGCTCCATGATGAGATGCACAACATTTTCATCCCCGTACGTTACTTTCAAGGTAATAATGTAAAAATTCAAATTAACAGCCCAAAGATCATCAATACCGAATATTTCACAAACAGAACTTAATATGATCTATTGTTTAAGATGACATACCTTGATTAACAGCGGAAGATGTAATGGCTGCCATCTTCTTTCTTCTGACTCCTGACGGTTACTCTTCTTCTCAGAATTCGGTTTCTCTTTCTAGCCCTGTTTCTTTATGCGCTTCTTGATGGAGAAGAATGCGACTCTTGTTAGGGAGAGAGAGGACCCAATCCTTTATATATCATTTAACTCTAATCTCGTACGTCCATCATATACCAATTCAACGCTTAAGATTAATCACAAATCTAATGCTTTAATTATAGAATGATCTATCGGGTCACATTAAGATTAGAAACTGCATAACGTTAAAAGTAGAAACAGCATTTGCAGTTTAAGATTAGAAACAGCCATTTGCTGTTTCTAATAGCAGATTTCTAACATTCTCCCACTTGACCCGACTATTCATAATATTAAGTGTTGAACATCATACTATGATAAATTGCTGGGAGTTATGGCGGTTGTGCACTATTAATTCAATGCATTCCCTTCCATATACTACAATACCAGCAATCCATCAATTCATACTCATAATTTATATAAAACAACATAATGGTCCACATAATGTCTTATATCATAATGATTAAACATAATATCTTTATAAGACTCTTTCTTGTTTAAAATTACATAAAATACGTACTACTACATTAAAACAAGAGACACATAATTGTATATCAGAAACACATAAAAGAGCTCAGAATGTCACACATCAATTATTATTAATACAACCAAGACCCATTCTTTGAACATGTTCCTTAAATTGTCTTGGTTGTAACCCTTTCGTCAAAGGGTCTGCAATCATAAGTTCTATCCTGATGTGCATGATTGACACTCTTTGTTTCTGAACCTCATCGTTCACAACAAGATACTTCAGTTCTATATGTTTGGCACCTTTAGAGTACTTGTCGTTCTTTGAGAAAAATACTGCTGCAGAGTTATCACAATAAATTTTCAGTGGCTTGCTAATGGTGTCGACAACCGCAAGTCCTGAAATAAAGTTCCGCAACCATAATGCATGAATTGTGGCTTCAAAACATGCCACAAATTCTGCCTCCATAGTGGATGAAGCAACGATAGTCTGTTTCGCACTTTTCCATGATATGGCACCTTGAGCAAACATAAACAGGTAACCAAAAGTCGATTTTCTAGTATCGATACATCCAGCAAAATCTGAATCGCTATATCCAATCACCTCCGCTTCATTGGATCTTCTATACATGAGCATGTAATCTTTCGTGCCTTGTAAGTACCTCAAAACTTTCTTTGCAGCTTGCCAATGTTCTCTTCATGGATTACTTTGATACCTCCCTAACATACCGACCGCAAAGCTGATATCCGGTCTAGTACAGGTTTGAGCATACATTAGGCTACCAACAACAGATGCATATGGAATTGATTCCATTTCCTTTCGTTCAACATCATTCTTAGGACATTGCATGAGATTGAATTTATCACCTTTCTGTACAGGAACTGTTCCAGGTGAACACTTACTCATTCCAAATCTCTCTAGAATCCTTTCGACATATCCTTTCTGAGACAATCCCAATATTCCTTGTGATCGATCACGGAATATTTCTATTCCAATCACATAGGATGCCTCTCCCATATCTTTCATTTCAAAGTTCGTTGAGAGAAATTCCTTAGTCTCATGCAATATACTTAAATTATTTGCAGCAAGCAAGATGTCATCAACATAAAGGACCAGATAAATAAACTTGCTCCCACTGATCGTTTGGTATATACAGTGATCAACCGTATTTTCCTTAAAGCCAAAAGATGTAATAATGGTATTGAACTTAATATACCATTGCCGGGATGCTTGTTTAAGCCCATATATTGACTTCTTAAGTTTACACACCAATTGTTCTTTACCTTCTATAGAAAAACCCTCAGGTTGATCCATATAAACATCCTCATCAAGATCTCCATTCAGAAAGGCTGTTTTCACATCCATTTGATGCAACTCCAAATCATAATGAGCTACTAATGCCATTATTATTCTTAGTGAGTCCTTTTTCGAAACAAGAGAAAATGTCTCCTTGTAATCAACACCATCTTTCTGAGTGTAACCCTTAGCAACAAGTCTAGCTTTATACCGTTCGATATTACCACTAGAGTCGTGTTTGGTTTTAAAAACCCATTTGCATCCGACTCTTTTACAGCCATGTGGTAACTCAACAAGATCCCAAACTTCATTATGTTGCATGGATTTCAGTTCTTCTTTCATGGCATTAATCCATTCCTTTGACTCTTTACTTTCTACAGCATGTAAAAACGAAACTGGATCCTTATTGATTCCAATATCATAATCTGATTCTTGCATATAAACCACATAATCATTAGAAATAGCTGACCTACGATTTCTTTGAGGTCTTCTTAATGCTACTTGTTGTGGTTCATGCATATCAGCATTATGTAAGTCATTTCCTTCAGGAAGTACTTCTTCATTTATATGTTGTTCATTATCATCATGCTGTTCTACAACAGCTGGAACAACATTTGGAGTAATAGTAGATGGAGGAACTATTCTAGGCAATGTAACATTTACCCTTGTTTCCTTTATTTCTACTATTTCTCTTCTTGTACTCCCACTGACTTCACCATTCTCAATGAATCTTGCATTACCAGTTTCTACAATTCTTGGACTATGATTAGGACAGTAAAACACATACCCTTTAGATTTCTCAGGGTAACCTAAAAAATACCCACTGATCGTTCGAGAATCTAATTTCTTTTCATGTGGATTATAAATTCTCGCTTCCGCTGGACAACCCCAAACATGCAGGTGTCTTAAGCTAGGTTTCCTGTTAGTCCATAACTCAAAAGGAGTCTTTTGAACAGCTTTACTAGGAACCCTATTCAACAAATAATTAGCGGTTTTGAGAGCATACGCCCACAAATTCTTAGGTAGTGTAGAATCTGACATCATACTCCTAATCATATCTATTAACGTCCTATTGCGCCTTTCTGCTACACCATTTTGCTGTGGTGTACCTGGCATTGTGTATTGCGCACATATGCCATGACTTTCGAGGAATTTTGCAAACGGACCTGGACACTGGCCTGACTCATTATATTTACCATAATATTCACCACCTCTATCAGACCTTATGATTTTCACCTTTTTATCTAATTGCCTCTCAACTTCCTTTACAAACGTCTCAAGGACATTCATAGATTGAGATTTTTCATGAAGCAAATAGACATAACCATAACGGGAAAAATCGTCAATAAAAGTGATGAAATACTTTTCTCCATTAAAGGCTGAAGTGTCCATAGGTCCGCAAATATCAGTGTGTATTATTTCAAGAAGCTGGCTGCTTCTAGTGGCTCCTTTCTTATTATGTTTGGTTTGTTTACCTTTAATACAATCCACACATAATTCTAGATCACTAAAGTCCAAATTTGACAAAATTTCATTACTTACTAATCTCATCATTCTTTCTTTGGATATATGACCTAGTTGTTTATGCCACAAGAAAGCAGAATTTTCATTCAACATGCTACGTTTACATCCAACATTATTTACTACATTCAACAAGGAATTCGCATAAGTGTCATTCAGTTTCAATTTATATAATCCATCAATTAGAATACCAGAACCAACATTATCAGTATTCTTATATAAATCAAAACAACCAGATCCAATCATACATCTAAAACCAGAAATATCCAACTTACTTACGGAAATAAGGTTTCTAGATAATGAAGGTACATAAAGGGTACTGTATAAGTCTAATACATATCCACTTTCTAGAATTAGACGATAAGTCCCAATTCCTTCAATTGAAGATTTCATTCCGTTTCCCATAAAGAGAAAACGATCTTCATTTGGATTTATGGTTCGGATCGTAAGAAATCCCTGCATATTATTGGAAACATGAGTTGTAGCACCAGTATCAAGCCACCATGTATTAATAGGAACTTCAACTAAATTTGATTCAAAACACACGAAAGATAGATAATTACCTTTCTTTTCGAACCAAGCTTTCCTTTTCGGACAGTCACTTTGATAATGTCCTTTCTTTTTACAGAAATGACATTGAACATCCTTTAGTTCCTTCTTTTCCTTATCCTGCCCATTCTTAGCAGGTGCCTTTTTCTTCTTGAAATGACTTGATTTTCCTTTCTTTTCTTTACCAGCTTTATTACTCACAAAACTTACTGAGTGATTCACTTGATTTTTCAAACGTCCTTCTTCCTGAACAAGTCTACTGGCCAATTCATTAACATTCCACTTATCCTTTATAGTGTTATAGTTAATCTGAAAAGGTCCATATTCAGAAGGTAGCGAGTTCAGGATGAACTGGACACGAAAAGAATCCTCTACTGTAAGTCCCAGGGAGTTTAACCTTGCTGCAAGATTAGTCATCTCTATAATGTGCTCTTGCATAGTTCGCGACCCATCAAACTTCATGGTCGTGAGTTCTGCCATAAGAGTACCAGCGAGTGACTTATCAGCTGAACGAAAATGCTCTTCCACAGACTGCATATATTCCTTAGCACTTTCTGTTTGTGGAATTGTTGACTAGATGTTGTTAGCAACAGTCATCTTAATAAACATAAGGCTCAATCTGTTACTGCGTTCCCATGCTTTATGGTGTGATTTTTCTGCCTCAGTACTATCTTTTGTAAGAGCAGCAGGTTTATCCTCAAGGAGTGCCAAGTCAAGATCCTGAACACCTAAATGGAAATTGACTTGTTCTCTCCATTCAGAAAAATTAACACCAGTGAACAATGTAACAGATGAAGCATGTGTATTCATGGGAACTCCTGCAAATTAAAAATGAAATAACTATAAGCTCATAACTAACGCGATTCAGATGTAGACATAATAGTATAATATAGCACTCCTTTGGGTAGATACTATCCTATACTTAACATAATTAAATACCAAAACATAAGTAGGTAACAAATATGTTCAATTAAATAGAACTGACATCTTTGGATGATCAATATTTATTTAATCAAAATATCTATTAAACCTCATCATGTCAACTAGATATAGAACAAGACTTTCCTTTGGGTAAGTTCTCAGGTTCTATCATTAGTGACGCCAGTTTTAATTGGTATTATTATAACTGGCAATTTCTATCAATAATCATTATGTCACTTATGCACTAAATGATTATTCTGATTTTGACCACTTTGGTGATTAACAAAATCATAAATCTCATGTGCATAAATGATTTATAACACATACTTTATGCAAAACAATCAGTCACAGAACAATTACTTTTATGCCCAAATTTCAAACGTCAATCGAAACTGTAACTTTCCTACAGGAGTTCTACTCAACTCTGTACTAAAAATGATTGCTTTGTTAGTCTTCTTACAGTGCACAAATTCGACTATCTACCAGGACAATAACTTATATTCACCGCATTTTAATACATTCATTCCAACATACACAGCGAACACACAATGATATGGTGAATAAATAAATTGTGAGATTCATATATGCAGGAATTCTATATCACAGGGATCCCAAATTTTATTAAGCCTTATGGATCCATCATTATATGGCATCTCTAGGTGACCTGGACGAGCCTGTTCATCATTCAATGGTTGCCCTTTTTGTGAAGCATGCGTAGGAAAGAAGAACAACGAAAGGATGCAAACAGGGGTTAATAGGCGCATAGTCAAAGGACTCAGGAATATTGGCAACACTTGCTTCTTCAACTCCGTTATGCAGAATTTGCTTGCGGTGGATTTGTTTCGTGATCATTTCATGAAACCCCCACAATTTCCCGAAGGCTTGATTAACAGTAAAGCACAGAACAGATCAATTGCAATCATAGGAAATATTCAGTTATTGATTGGTGGCTCCGATACCAGATGTAAAAATTCCAATTAACAGCCCAAAGATCATCAATACCGAATATTTCACAAACAGAACTTAATATGATCTATTGTTTAAGATGACATACCTTGATTAACAGCGGAAGATGTAATGGCTGCCATCTTCTTTCTTCTGACTCCTGACGGTTACTCTTCTTCTCAGAATTCGGTTTCTCTTTCTAGCCCTGTTTCTTTATGTGCTTCTTGATGGAGAAGAATGCAACTCTTGTTAGGGAGAGAGAGGACCCAATCCTTTATATATCATTTAACTCTAATCTGGTACGTCCATCATATACCAATTCAACGCTTAAGATTAATCACAAATCTAATGCTTTAATTATAGAATGATCTATCGGGTCACATTAAGATTAGAAACTGCATAACGTTAAAAGTAGAAACAGCATTTGCAGTTTAAGATTAGAAACAGCCATTTGCTGTTTCTAATAGCAGATTTCTAACAAATAATATTCGGATGCTGAGGCAAATTGGTTTTTTTCAATAAGAAAAAAGCGAAATATATTACCATATGAGATCGAGTTACATATTTTGTCATCACTGATATCCCTAGCATAGCCTTCCTATATCATTCTAGGCATCCGAATAAGATGCATAAGATGTTGAGGCAAATTGGTATCACCATTGGCACCATTTTTATCTCTTACTATTATTTTCCACTCTTAATCCCTTTCCATAAGACTTGAACATCTTAATATCATAAAGACAATATGAAAAATCATGAACGAGAAAAATATTGTTGTTTTCCACCCTTAATCCTTTTCCATAAGACTTAGCACCTTAATATCATGAAAAGAATATGAGAAATGATAGGTGAGAAGAATATTGTTGTTTCCACCTTTAATCCCTTTCCATAAAACTTGAACATCTTAATATCATGAAGAAAATATAAAAAATATAGAGCGAGAAGAATATTGTTGTTTTCCACCCTTAATCTCTTTCCATAAGACTTGAATATCTTAATATCATGAAAACAATATGAGAAATCATGGGTGAGAAGAATATTGTTGTTTTTCAACCTTGTTCCCTTTCCATAAGGCTTGAACATCTTAATATCATGAAGACAATATGAAAAATCATATCATAAAGACAATAAGAAAAATCATGGGCCAGAAGAATATCTTATATGTTGCATTATAAATATTATCTTCTTATTTATTAAAATTAAAATATCTATTGATTAAAAGACCTAAAAATGCTTAGCAACAAAATACATAATGTTAAAATAGATCTTTGAAATTATAAAAAGAGGCTTTTTCTATTGCATATAAACACATAAAAGCACATTAAGATAGTAAAACATAAAACTTAAAGGGTACTAAGGAAACTATTTGCTTCATCCTAACCATTATGTGTGCAAGGAGAGTATTACTTCTCAATTTTCATGGGAGAGTTTGCTTCCCAATTTCCATCGGACCCTTCAGTTAATGAAATATTATATATATTTTTTATCGTAACTTTGATTGAATTATCAATAGCCTTGTTGTTTGATATAATCGATGGAAAGTTATTATTATAATCTTGATATTTTTCGTTTTTATGATGTGTTTATTATTTTTTCCATGGAGTTGTTTTTAGTGTGATTTTTTGGAAGTTTTTCCAATGGGTTTTTCTAGTCTAATTTCTCTAAAATCCGGTAGGAATTTATTGAAATTACAAGTTTGATGGGTAACTTTGGCATAATGGAAGTGCCCTAAAGGTTTTCCAAGGTGCTGAATCTATATATATAGTAAAAAAACTAGTTTAAATAATACAAATCAATATTTCACCTCAATTTTTTCTACCAAATTTTGACATATGAAAGTCCAAAAAATCGCAGTACAAACAACTCCTTTATTTCATTATGTAAGATGCATACACATTTATTCTCTTAAATTTTCAAAATTACAAAAAAAAATGAAATTCTATTATATTAGAATAACGTCCTCATACATAACTCCAACAAATTTCCCATATTCACATTTTGCAAATCCATAAAACCAAACTCAAAAAAATATATAATATGAAAAATCAACTCTACCCAAATGACAATTCGAGTGTAACCAAGATTTTGATAACTACAAAAAATCTTGCTTTTGATAGCCACAAAAAATCCTACTTTCCTCGTTAAAGCTATATTCTAGAATGTCAATTACTAAGGTTATTTCGTAATGCCGATCCAAGCTTCCCAACAACCATGCTAGATAGGCAAATTTAAGAACAAAAACCAAAATATAAAAATTCTTTCACACGGAAAGATGGGAAACAAATTTCCTCCCTCGCCCCCCTTTTTCCAACAATATTTTCAAATGTAAACACATCATGTAAACATTTAGTCTAATTAAAATACAAACGCCTAAATAAATGATTTTTGAATTCCCCAAAAATCAAGTTTAAAATATTCCAAATAGATTTGAAATCATTATAATGTTTTGATAAGTTTAACAAGGCCAAATAGCTAGCTTTATGCGCTGCTTAATTTAATAAAATATTTTAATGTCATGATGTGTTGTATGTGGTCCAAGCAATAATAAAATTGTAAAATGAATTATATGAATATTTGTTAACTTTTTTTATTAATTTTTTAAATATAATTAAACATTTTTTTGTAAATAAAGGTTATATATATATATATATATATATATATATATATATATATATAATTGACATTGAAGAGAATGATAACAAGTTAATAATTATTTATTTAATATTGAATAATGACAATTTTTTTATATAATGCTCATATTATAATACACATGTCATGTCATTAGAGTATAGATTGATATAATGAGAGTTGTACAAATTATACACATGTTATTTTTACATATTTTTTTCAAATTTATATTTTTTAAATTATTTTTTTGTAAATTAAAAAATAAAACCCATAAAAATTTTCTATTCAATACTTTACACCAATAAGAAAATGGAAATTTTGAATTTAATTACAAACCATTTGTGTTTATGGTACATAGTAATTAATATATAATGTTATTTTTCAAATTATTTATATTTATTGTACATAGTAATTAGTGATATAGTACATAGTAATTAATAATAGAGTACACAAAAGTCAATTCTTGCCATCATTACACAATAAGAGGGGAGACATTTCAACCAATCATATTTGAGATAAATAGAAATAAATTTTATTTAAAAATAATAAATTTAATTTCATAATGTTAAACTTTGGATAGATTTTAAATTTTTTTAGTCAAAGAAAAACTAATAGCAAGTCAATGAAAAATTGAATATGTTATATCCCAGCGGCTAGTATAATAACTTTAGGATGGCTATAAATGTAATGTTCAAATGCTAATTTTAAGTTCTATGCTAATACATCCCATATATATTTTTTTAATATCAAAAAATTTACAACACCAAAAAATGAGAAGAGTTGAATCAAATGGAAAATACATCTCATATATAATATACTAGCAATTGCACCAGATGTTGCGATGGAAACGCTGTAAGGCAATAGCATATAACACTAATTAATGTTTCTTTGAGAATTGTTGAAAGACAAAAAAATATCAAGAAAAGGCAATGATCTTGTTATAATAAAATCTCAATGCAATTGTCAAAATATGAACCAAACTTTATTAAATCAACTAAGCAGATTATAGGTGTGAAACACTACCTGTAAGACTGCCTCTACCTGTGAGACTACCTCTGCAAAACATGCTCTAACCTCCATTCATTACATGAGGATATATATAACAAACACACATTTAGTAAAGTTGAACAGACTCCTAGAAAACAGGAAAAAAATCCTAAACTAGGTTTCAGTTTGAACTGTTTCTCTATTAAGCCAGTTCTACATTAATCTCAACACCCCCCCTTAATGGAGAAATGGATTCATAGATATGCCTAACACTTCCCTAAACAACTCAAATTTGATTCTACCAAGAGGTTTGATAAAAATATCAGTAGCATTGTCACAACTATTACAATACTCAATATCGATTTCTTTTGACTAAACTTTCTCCCTGACAAAATGAAACTGTGTATCGATATGCTTTGTGTTCTTATGAAATATTGGATTATTTGTAAGTTTGATGGAGCTCTGGTTGTTGCATTTGGTCACTGTTGCAACTTTCTGTTCTTCTCCAGCATCAAGGAGAAGTCTCCTCAACCAAATTGCTTCACATGTTGCTGCACACATAGCTTGATATTCAGCTTCTACAGAAGACAAGGATATTATGTTCTGCTTTTTGCTGCTCCATGTAATGACCCTGGATCCAATGCTGAATGCATAGCCTATTATGGATCATCTGTCATCTATATTTCCATCCTAATCAGAGTCTGAAAAACCTATCAATCTAACATCACACGAATCAATATAAATAATACGAAAATCTAAGGTTCCCTGGAGATACCTCAAAACACCTTTTGCTGCAACCCAATGGCTCTCAAGAGGCTTTGACATAAATTGGCTCAATGCACTAATTGCATAAGCCAAATCAGGCCTAGTTGTAGTCAAGTAGATTGGACTCCCAACCAGTTGTCTATACAAGTCGCATCTGCCTCCTTAGATCCATCATCATTCTAAAGTTTTAAATTCTGATGTAAAGGTACTATTGTAGCTTTGCACTGATCTATTCTGAAATTTTCCAGTAAGCTCTTGACATACTTACTTTGTGACAAAAAAGGTTGTCCAGAATCCCTCAAGACTTCCAAACCTAAACATTAATGTAGCTCTGCAAGGTATTTCATCTCAAAGACTTGTGATATTTGATCCTTGATTTCTTTAATGAGATTATTAGCATTCCCTATAATGGTTAGATCATCTACATATAAAGAAATCAAAACAATCCTTCCCTCTTTATCAAACACGGCATAAATATTAGGGTCATTTTTGCTCCTTTTATAACCATGTTGCAGGAAAAATGAATCAATTTTGTCATACCATGACCTGGGTGCCTGTTTTAGTCCATACAACACTTTCTTCAACCTGAAAACTAAATGTTCTTCCCTCTGTTTGACAAACCCCTCAAGTTTCACGAAGTAGACTTCTTCTTTTAAGTCCCCATTTAAAAATGCAGATTTAATGTCTAACTGGTGAATCATCCAATGGTGTTTATCAGTTAAAGCAATTATCATTCTGATTGTGTTAAGTTTATCTACAAGGGAAAATGTTTCATCATAATCTATGCCTTCTTGTTGTGAATACCCCTTTGCAACCAGCGTAGCTTTATACTTATCTATGCTCTCATCTGCCTTAAATTTAGGCTTATACAACCATTTGCATCTTATGGGTTGTTTGCCTTTAGGTAGTTTAACTAAATCCCAAGTTTTTTTTTTTGAGAATTGATTCATATTCCTCTTCCATAACAACCCTCCATTCACTATATTGACTAGCTTCTTTATAACTAGAGGGTTTAACAACATTCATCATACTAGTTATAAAAGCATTTTCCCTATATCTTGCTAGAAACTGAGCTTTCCTACCTAATCTCCTGAGTGATGGGGTAGCTTCAAACCTTATTTGATCATCATTTTTTGGACTTTATTTAACAACTACATCATCTTCTTTCCCTTCCTGTTGCTGCTGCTACTACTACATCTGCTCATTTTTGTCACCTGATTCATCACTTCCTTCTTCCACCATCAAGGGCACGTGCCAATATTCATTAGCACTCTCATGGATTCCATAATTAACCTGCTCATGAAACACTACATATCTAATCGCAAAAACTTTATGAGTAGAGGGATTAAACAGTTTGTAAGCCTTAAATTTTATTAAATACCCAAAAAAATACATTTGATGGCCTTTGAATCTAGTTTCTTTCTATCTTCCTTTCGAACAGGGACAAAGGCTTTACTGCCAAAAACTCTCAAATGCTTAACTGCAAGCTTATAACCAAATAAAGCTTCAAAAGGAGTTTTTAAATCTAAGCTTCTTGTTGGACTCCTATTCTTTAGATATGTTGCAGTATTAATTGCTTCAGCGCAAAAGCCATTAGAAAGATTCTTACCTTTTAACATACTACGAGCACACTCCACAAGGGTTCTATTTTTCCTCTCTACAACCCCGTTTTATTGAGGAGTGTGGGGTACTGTAAACTGCTAATATATACCATTATCTTTGCAGTATTTGAGGACACAAGATTTCTTGTACTCTCCCCCTTGATCCGAGTGGAGAATCTTGATGCTTTTACCTATATGCTTCTCAACCATACTTATGAACTCCTTGAAGTATTCAAAAGTGTTTCTCTTCATCCTAAGGAAATACACCCAAGTAAATCTAGTACAGTAATCAATAAACAGTAAAAAATAGTATGCACCACCTAACGATCTTGTCTGCATAGGCCCACATAAATCTGTGTGTACCAGCTCAAGTATATCTCTCTTCCTTCTATCAGCATTCACAGGAAATTCATCTTTGTGCAACTTTCCCAGTGCACATGCATCACAGTCAATATGAACAGGTTTTAAAATAGGAATACCTTTGACCATACCTCTTTTTTGTAATAGCAGCAGATCATTGAAGTTAATATGGCCCAACCTCTGGTGCCATAATTCCACTGTAGTCATGGAAAATAATGTCAATGCCTGATGTGGTTTGCTTTTGACATTTAGCTTGTACAATCCTCCTACATGAATCCCTGATGCAATAGGCTTCATACTATCCAACAGATCTTTAATAACACAATATGATTTATAAAACTCTACCTTGAGATTCTGATCAGTTATAGTAGAAATAGAGATCAGATTCTTTTTTATCCTAGGTACATACATTACATTATGGATATGTCTAATATTTCCATCAGGAAAAACAATAGGAATATTACCATAACCTTTGATTTGGTACCCTCTATCATCACCAAGGTATATGTTTGCTCCACTGTTGGTTTCTTTGAAGTCTTCAAACCACTGTCTATTCCCTGTCATGTGGATGGATGCACCTGAGTCGACAAACTAGGTATCTGCTTCATCTTCCTTAGTTGAAAGTGCAGAGTCAGATATGAACAGTCTGATGTTCTGACTCTATTCCTCATCAGCAAAATGACCTGCGTGCTACTTATGTCTCTTCTTACCTTCATCAAACTTCTTTTTCATGCAATATTTGGCTCTATGGTCAGTTCTACCACAATAAAAACATTTATTCGCAGTCATTTCTATTGAAAGACGTACCTTGAGGTGGGGGCATCTTTCTCAGTGGGTTTGCGCTGCTCTTTTGTGCTGCATTTGGCTTTCCTCTGAATGGCTTCTTCGTCGCCATTGAGGTCAAATTTGAACTCTGAGGTTTATGATTAAGTCACCTTTCCTCCTCTTGCATGAGGATCCCTGTCAATTCTTCAAACATTGGGGATTTTTCTCTTTCATTCAAGCCATTGATGAACATCTGATACTCGTTAGTCATACCATTCATAGTAATCGTGACCAAATCTGTATCTGACACAGCTTCACTAATGTCATCGAGCTTGTTTTTGAGCTTCTTGATCCGCGAAATGAATGTTACAACTGTCTCATTCTCCTCCATCTTGATGGAGAGAATCTTTCTCTTCAAGAACAACAATTGATTGGTGTTCTTGACCTCATAGAGATCCTAAAGTGTCTTCTGGATCTCTGGTGGAGTCTTGCAATCATGGATATGGGGAATAATGCAATCTTTGACTAACAATTTCAAGAGCATTCTCGCCTTAGTCTCCTACTTGTCCCAGTCTTGGATTGTTTTTGTTGTTCCTCCTGCAACGAGGTTCAACGTCACTTCATCATTGTTCACAATTGTCCATGCATTGTGTCCCTCAAGTAGGGTTTGCAGCTTGAATTTCCAACTGAAGTAATTGGATCCATCTAGCTTGTTGTAAGCTTCTTCTAATTGATTATTCATGTTGAATGAATAAAAAACCCTTCAACCTCAAGAATTAAAAAAACAACCCCAGATATTCTTAAAAAACTATCTCAAATGCCTAATCCAAAAAGAGGAGCCCAAATCCCCTTTTTTTTCAATCACCCCCTCTTTTTCCAAAAAAGAGGTTACTTCAATTCCTTCCTTTAAAAAAAAAAAAGACGAGCCGAGATCCCCCTTTTTTTCAATCACCCCCCCTTTTTTTTCCAAAAAAGAGGTTACTTCAATTCCTTCCTTTAAAAAAAAAATCGCCCCTCAAAATAATACAAAGCCCCTCCTGTTCTTTTCAATTAAAGAATTAAATTCAACTAATTAAACTAATTTGGTACCAACTAATTATATTAATAATAAAAACATCGAGGTGTTTGGTTGTTTAAATCTTGCCTCCTCCTCAAAACCTACCCCGATTTCTAGCATAGACTTAATCTCTATTTGGGTGAAACCATTCACTGAAGTCATCTCATTTTTGGTAGATTTCAGGCATATGGGAAAGATGAAGAGAATTAGAATTCTCTTGATTTATTCTTTTAATTTAATTTCTATAATTAAACTTAAATTTAAAAAAATAAATAAAAACATAATTATTATATAAGTTTATTTTCGTTATAAAAATATTTTAACTTTTTTCTTTAATGATAGATATCTACAAAAACACAAACTCAATGGTTCCTTATATTCAGAAGTTTAATCTACATTTTAAAAATCCAAATCTATTTATAATTCACCAAACCTTAATATCTCAAAGGGGAAGATATTAATCTCACATATAATCACTTTAGTAAACTCAAATACCCAATTTCAAATGTAATCTATTTGCTTATTGTAAACTCAAATACCCAATTTCAAATGTAATCTATTTGCTTTTCACACAGAAATCAACAGTAATCTCAAATACCCAATTTCATTAGTGAGCTATTTTCTTTTCACACAGAAATCAAAGTATACTGGGAGTTTCAGTCGATTGAAAACTCTAATATTTATTTTTAAAAGCTTCGAACCTTCACATCCCAGTGCGGAAGATGCTTGCATGATAGCTTGCATGATACTCAAACTTTTATCCTCTGCGTATAATCACTTCAATAATCTCAAATACCCAGTTTCAAAATCCCGCTATTTGCTTTTCACACAAAAATCAAGATACTCAACCAAGAAAAAAACAACTAGAAGTTATTAATATATTCAAACTCTAATCAATATAATTTAAAACGTAAATCTATTTAAAATTGATCAAAACTTAATATCTCTGTGTGAAGAAAGATACACGAACTTGTATCCTGCCTATAATCACTTCAACAATCTCAAATACCCAATTTCAAACACTAGCTATTTACTTTTCACCTGCACTATGTAAAACCCATTAATTGCTAGTCACTTCAATAATCTCAAATACCCAATTTCAAGAACCAGCTATTTACCTGTACCATGTAAAACCCATTAATTGTTACAAGATCAGCATGGTCTATATAATCACGTCAATTGTGTCAAATAAAAACAATTTCGAGATCCCACTCTTTTCAGCTTACATGCTTACCATGTAATTCAATTGTCTCAAATAAAAACAATTTCAAGAGCCCACTCTTTTCATCTTACATGCTTACCCTGTAATTCCATTAATTAGTTGACTCGATATAATCGCTTCAATAACCTAAAAAATACCAATTTTAAATGCTACATCTTTTCTTTTTACATGTAAAACTCATTAATCATATATTTAATATTACTAAAAAATAAATGTATGAAACATCAATAAATATGAATTTTCATGAGTTATTACAAGTTACAATGAATTGCATAATTTTAAGTAGAAGTAAAAATGAATAAATTTAAGGAGTAAAAATGTAAATATTCAGATTTATCAAGGTTAGCCTCCACCAAAATTTATGCAAAATTTCTTTAAGTGCACACAATTTAGGTAGGAGAACTATTCATGTTGTTAATTTTTCAGCAACTTTAACATTGAAAAATGAAAATTAAAAAGAATGATAACTATAAAATACATACCCACTATTAAATTTGAAACCTTCCTTCCAATTCCAAAATATACATACTTAATTACAATGTTTCTATCTTCTGCACGGCCAAAACTATTGCCTAAACTATATATATATACAAACGTTGACGAGGCAGAGCTATTTATTATTTTTTTTTGAAAAATATTAAATGATCTTTTACAATCACAATATATCATCGAAATAAGGAAAGGTCTGAACCTACTACTCAAAGGAAATGAATTTTTCATTGTTCAAATTCTAGAAGCGAAAATAAGTTATAGTCTTCTGCATCCTTTTTTACCAATGCATGAATTTTTCATTGTTCAAATTCTAGAAGTGAAAACAAGTTATAGTCTTCTGCATCTTTTTTTACCAATGCTTTATGACAGGGTTATAACTGCTTCAAAACCAAATGATCAGTGAGTCAGACCATGTATGTCTAATTTATTTTCAATCTATTTCCTATCCTGGGCAACAGGAGAGGCTTGTTAGAAAGAATTTCATTGTTCAAATTCTTACTGTGAGAAAAAGTTAAACATGTGTTACACGATTTGAATTGTCAGACTTGAACCAGATAATCCATTACACCCCCTTTCTCGTGCAAATGCATGTGAGGTTTATCACTGCTTTAGAGACCAAGTAAATTGACTCATAAGTTAGATTATGTCTATCTCACCTCATATGCTTCCGAATAGTAAGCTTAATCATCTTTGAAGTGGTGTAATTACAACATCCAAAATTAGCACCCTGAAATAGATCTTCCTATTCTAACATAGGCGTATTACATCTAATTTGTTCTCTATGCTCGAATATAGGAGACTTGGTAGAAGGTATTTTCTATTCCATCTAAACTTACCAACTAACAATGCATTCGTTTAAACGCTGACCACATTTTTATATCCAGGTTATGGGCTTTAGAATCAAAGGCTCCCGTCATAGATAAACACTAAGTAGTGGTTCGCTATAAAATATTGTATTTTGAAATAAAAAATATGGGTACACTTATAGGACAAAGCTTACCAGAGTACAGAGTATAGAATTGCAAATGCATGTGAGAACATTGGATATTGAAGTGCAGGGAGCATGTGTCGACTCTTCCAACGCCCTCGTAGCTTGAAACCACCCCCTTAGTCATCTTGCAAATCAACTACAAGCAATATTGCATTTTACTTGGTTTTGTATATGATATTATTCAAGCCGATGAACTTGACAGAATACTACATAGATTTCAATCTGATGGTTTCTCCACTAAATTAACTGACAGTGTGTAAATAATTTTACCATGACTTGCCACTTGGTAAAAGAAAATCATATCAGATACATTAATTAACTCCAACCATGACACATGTTATAAACATAGTTACTCTTTAGCAGATAGAGAGATCCACATTGGAATTAGAAGAACAAGTAAAACTAATGTACAGTGGAATTAGAACAAGTAAAAACAAATCTCCCACAAACTAAAACCAGTCACGGAGTTTTAGAGGATGGAAAGCCCTTCAATCTCTTTCCTCTTTTTTCTTTTTTTTTTCAAACGGGAAAAATTTAAAGACTGTCTAATCCTTTCGAGTGCCAAAAATATGCATTCATGCCACCCAGAGATGTAAAGTTGAGAATCTGAAATCGACAGTTACCTCTGCATGCATTCAAGTGGCATCAATAGCTTCTGTAGACATTATAGTAATTCTTTCTAACATAACAGAGTTGTTAAAACTGTTACAACTCTTTACACTATAACTTCTATACAGAAACTTTGATAAAAGCAATAAATGTTGCTGACTGTTCATTCAACATAAAAACATTATGTCAAAAGCACTTCCAACCCCATAATAGATCTGTTAAAACAATTGCAACTCTTTGCATTAGATCTGTTACAGAGAAACTTAGACAAAAACTATAAATATTGCAGATTTGTTCATTCAACATAATTTACCCAAAAAAATCTATGACAAATAATTCCAATCCCCTGAACCAAACCAACAAACAGAATCCACCTTGAAAGCTTGGATCTTTATCTGCTAATAAGAATTCCAACTTTAAAACAAAGCTTGGATCTTTATCTGCTAATAAGAATTCCAAGTTTAAAACAAAGGCGTATAGCTATCACTGCGGATCTTCATGATGACTATGGCGAAAATTACCTGCTCAACAGGTTGCCACAGCTGGTAACCTCGCAGAAGCGTTAGGGTTAGGTCGGAACCTTACAGGATTTCTGAAAATTCTGCACGGTTTGGACCTGTCCCTACTGATTCAGTGTCGATGATTGGCAACCTCTTGGTTGGTTGAAATGATGAAATTGCAGATGAGAAGTACTGAAATTTTGCTTCTGAGGTTAAAGAGATTTAAGAAGATGATTGTATGTTCTATCTGAGGTCCCGCGGACACTCCACATCCAAGCTAAACATTTGTTGTCCAACGAAGCTTCCAGAGTCACTTTTTCTACATGAACTGACCCCATTTCTCCCTTTACTTGCATGAAACTCTCCATGGCCAGCGCCATTAAAATTCGATCTATAGAGAAAACCCCCAAAAGCCAACAATATTTTCTTCAAAAATCAATGAGGGAAAGAAACCATCCTTCCCTTTCCCTTGCTCTTCGTGGCTGCTACATCAGTTTCCATACCACCCGCATATCCCCAGCACCTTGAAAGCCCAAAATTCCAAAATCACAAAGGTTAAGGATCTAAAATTTCTTCAAATCCAGGGTTAAAGATTTGTAATCGGGCTGCAAAGTCCACTGAAAGATGCTACCAAAAAATTCCAATACAGCAAAAACCTGAATGCAAGGTTAAAATTGAGTAAGTTAGAACCTGACAAGTGGAGATGAAAGAATCTCTAGACAAGAGCGTTCGGGGTTGGACAAATAGTTCCATACCCAACAACTGCAATAACCCTACATAAAAAGTATAAATTTTAAGTTATGGTTTGCACGATAGAGTGGGGTTTAACATAAAAGCCCTCAATTTTGCTTAAAGACTCTAAAAATACCAATTTTCTTGCTCTGCCATTGAGGATTAAGCTTCCCTTGTCCACCAGAAGCCCTCCTCGAGAATATCCTTGAAGCATTCAGTGGTGCCGTAAAGAAGCTTGTAAGCCAGCAGAATATGGGTTCGGCCATTAGAAAGCTGGTTCAGAGTTTTACCGAGGGTGGGCATGGCTTTCACATCGTAGAGCAGGTCAAACATCAAAATGAAGTCCATTGTCAGTGAAAGAGGCGAGCAATCATCCCCACTTCAAGGCCTTCACTGTGGCTCATTGTTGTATCTAGCTTCATCCCTATTTCTTGTAGCAGTTATTTGCCATCAGCCTAAGGGGGTCCAGCAGTTGTTAATCCTATTAAAATGAGCGTGATAAGGGAAAATCTCATAGAAAATATTGTTAAGAATTGTAACGGACTAACTATTTTCAATCCGATGATAGACACTCTTTCAATCGTCTAACACTAAAATCAATAGTTCATGATGGTACAGGTGGCCTAGGAGGGGAGTTCTTCCAAGAGGGAAACACCGTACGGTGTAATTATAAGATGTTATTGCACAATATTTATCCAAATTGGTATATTCTTTTATGTATAGGTTTTTTTATAAAATATTAAGAGAAAATGAACTTCATGAGTAACTTAACACTCAATCATTTAGATTAACCATATAAGAATTAAATTATTAATATCATAAAACTTAACACAATATTTTTTTTAATTAAAAAATAAATATAAATTCATTTAATATTAAAAAAAATTATTCATATATATATATATATATATATATATATATCATAAATATTTTATTTTATTTTATTAATATTATATATAACTTAATAAATTTATAAAAAATCATTTATTTCTTAATAGTGGATTCATTAGGTGTCAAGATGGATCAAATCTCATAAGGTATAAATCTCTTTTCTAAATACAAAATTTGAGGAAAAGTTTGCATCTCGATATATTTTATGCTACTGGAAGCTTGATAAATTTGAAATCAAAATGGATCTAGGATGGTTGCCTTTCTATATTACTGATCTGATTTAGAATATTAAATTGTTGTGCTAATATCCTCCTCAGATTAGAAATAAAATGCTTTCATTGTGCTTGAGGATTCATAAATTTTGGCAAGTGAAATGATGAGTTTTTATGTTAATTTTATGAGCAATTTAACATGAATAAGAGACTGAACGACAGCATAAACATGTACAGAATATCATCAAAAACAAATTACAATAGGAACATGATAAAGGAGTTCATCCTTCCTGGGCTACGTCTCCTTGGTCCAGTTTCCAATGGCTTGGGTCTCTCTATTATGCTCAAAAGTGTAAAAATATATGTTTACAATGCTCAAATGCTTCTAAAACCTGTTCCGATGAATCCAGAATACTCAAAAATGATCCCCTAGCCTCATTTTCCTCCTCATTTGATCGAAAACGGCCTTAGCTATGACTTCTACTAGTCTTTCCACAATTTCCTCCTCCAAATCTGGCTAACTGCCAGTTACATTCATTATCTGGAGTTAATTCTGGCAGTTCCACCGAAATTGGCGGTCCCGCCAATGAACCTGTCTATCTCGCGGTTAAGGCCAAGTGGTCATATGCAAGGTGGTTATGTCTAACGGTTAAGGCGACAGTTCTGGTCATAAACTATCGACACCGATAACCCCATCGCAAATCGCCATCGACGGGAACCGACGGGTCTTATAGTTTGTGAACGCAGCATGGGCGATGTGCAATTGTGATAAGCGGTGGACCTAACGGAGCATCAACTACAATATAACTTGTATCGCATTCGGAATTTATCTCAATCGGCAAAGCTAGAGTAATACATGTAACAGGGTTTTACTCCGTTCGATATTTCTTGATCCTATAGGGGCCAATTTCGTAACACCTCCCTTCTATGATGTGCAATTGTGATCATTGCATCGCAACCCTAACTTGTTCTGGGGCCGATTCTTTAACTTCGACCCACCTGCGATATGTTAGTTAAAAACCAACCTACGGGCGTGGTCGTAAAGCTTGGTGTTGTTGTGGGTGAAGTCACGGATTCGACCCCAACCTCCCCACATAAAATTTTATTCAACCTTTGATAGGGCACGTGGTAGGCTCCGGGTTTGCCACGTGTCACCCTCTCATTGGTCTATCTGTATAGCATTCAACCAATAGCACCCTTCCAACTCATGCCTGTACAAATGTGCCACATGGCACTCAACCATTCGTTGATGAGATTACAATGCCACCTCAGCTGCACATTCAATGCCAACTGGGTAGCTTAGTTAGTAGTACGGATTGCTGACTAGGTTGTCCCCTTTTTTCCAAAAATTTACCTGTTTGCCAAAGTGAACAGAACGTGTTTCTGAATCCATACGGTGTTTGTTTCACATGAAACGAGTTACGTCAAATTCAACATGACAATCACTATGCGGTCATTCAGGTTCCACACCATTTTGAAAACTTTGATTTTTTAGCATAATTTTGAGCACATGATCACTCCTCCCCACTGGAAGCCTTTTGGACCCCAAAATATCACTTTCAGCTGTCCAACAGGTGATGGTACAGTTCCCTCACCCTTGCAATCTTGATCCATTTATCACTAACCTTGAACTTGTGATCTACATGATGCTTTCCGTGCCTTTCTTTGTACTTGCCTTTACCCTTTTCAAGTTGATCTTGCACTGTTTGATGTACCATTTGGAGTCGTTCAATGAACTCTTTGGCTTTGTCCATGTTACTATTAGTAGCAACATCCTTCTTACCAAGATGATACAACATATTATGATGAAAATAGTAAACAAATTCCTCTACTTGATTCCTTTGACTCAAGCTTGAATATACATCTTGAAAGTATGTATTTTTCTGAAAATAACTTTCATGTAAAAGAACATGATGCTTGAGGAAAGTAATTATACAAACTATAGGCCTATAAAGTACATCAACAAACTTGTCTCTTATACCTTTCTTATACCTTTTGACCGAGTGCAATAGTATAAGAAAACCCATCCAATGGAAGTGCCTTTGTCGCTACAACTTAAACACTTCACCATTGAAAATTTTTGAATGAAAATAAATGAGCTTTCCACATTGCATAAAGACTGCGCCTATGGCATAGTCACATACATCAACTTAAAACTTAAATGAATTTTCAAGTTTAGAAGAACAAGTATAAATGTTGCACTGATATTTTGTCTTAAAGCATCAAATTCCTCTTGTTGTTTGCCTCCCCACTAGAAGACCTTTTGCACAACTACCAAAGAATGCAAATGAAATACAATAGAAGAAAAGAAAACCTCCAACATTGGGCTGCTCCCAAAAAACCTCTTATCCAAATGACTATCTTGAGCATTGACCAATCCATAATGGCATCAATCTTGGAGAAGTCTAACTTCAGCTCACCTTCTCCAATATCATGGCCCAAGTACATCAAAGAAGTTTTATCCAACATATACTTTGCAATCTTCTATAACAAATGTTCTTGACATATGACATCAAGTATTTATTTCTCATACATGACATGTTCATAATGAAATTTTCTGAAAATGAAAATGTCATCCAAGTAGACTATCATGTCTAGAAATGGATGCAATACATCTTGCTTCATATGCATGAAATTAGTAGGAGCATGGCAAAGACCAAAAATCATAACAAGCCATTCAAACAAACCTTGTTTGGTTTTGAATGTCATCTTCAATAGGTATCCTTCAACAACTCTACTATGATGAAAACCACTTCTTGAATCCCCATTCAATGAAATGCTTACCATTCTTCTTGGGCATAAAAACAAAAGGTGCACCACATGGTAAAGGAGAAGGTCAAATGATCCTTTTATTCAACAATCCTTGGATTTGTTTTGTTATTTATGCACTTTCCATTCTTAACATCCTGTGCATGTCAATGTTAGGAAGAAGACACTTTTGTTGCAATGGTATTTCATGTTGGATTCTCCTCTTGGAAGGAAATCATTTTGCTTTCTGAAACACCTCATCATCATGGTTAACTACATCAACCAAATCAGTTTTCAATTTTGAATTACAACCATCAAATGCTTCATAATCAATATCAACATTGGGTTTGATCATAAGAAGCACTAAATTCTTGCTTGAATTCACTAGTCTTTTCATTTGCCCTGCATTAACTAATGAAAGATTTAGTTTCTTGTGATGAGCTCTCACAATATATTCTACTCCATCTTTGAATAAATGATATTTTTTTTCATGTCTATGGAAGATAGTTTTTATGTCATAAAGGTACAAACTACCCAAAACAATTCTTGATATATCAAGTGGTACAACATCTAATTCAACTTCGTCAGTGAAGTTTGTTGTGATTGCAAACAGAAGAATGCATTTTCTTGTAACCTCTAAGTTTGTTTCTTTGCATATCCAACCCAATGGATATGGCTTGGGATGTAAAATGGTTTCAATATTAAGTTTCTTGACTAATTCAACAAATATCAAATTATCTTGAGACCCACTATCAAAAAGTGTGTCGATTTTTGTATGTTTTGAGATTATCCTCACATGAAATAATTCAATCCTTGTTTCTTCATTTGGAGTACTAGTGTAACAATTTGATATATTAGTTCTAGAAATGGATTCTTTTCCTTTTATCCCCATGGCTATAATTTTAGTTTCATCACCCGAATAAGATCCCAAATCCTCTTGAATGACGGCAATTGTCTTTTCTTTTCCTTTGTTGTTGAATTTCTTTGGTTTCATTTCAGGATGAAGCTTCCAACAATGAGCTTCATTGTGACCCTCTATGGAACAATGTTTACATATTGTTTTCTCTTCTTCCTTTTTAATGGATTCATTTTTCTTTTCCTTGAAACTTTTTTCTTTCTCTTTACCCTTAAATGGCTTTTTACTACCTTCCTTTGGAGTGTTTTTCCCTCTTGCCTCAAGATGAGTGGCTTGGCCACACACATCATCTAGATTATTTGGATTAAACATTAATATAGTATGCTTAAGGTAACTATGTAAACCCCCTATGTACTTCAACAATGTGGTCTGTGATTGCAAATCTACACCTAACATCAAAGACCATTTTCTGAATTCTTGGGTGTAATCTTGCACATTTCGACCTTTAATTTGTCTAAAGTTCTGCCAATTCATGATGGATTTCTACATATAAGATAGAGGTTGGAATTTTCTTTTGATTGCAGTAATGAAATAATTCCAAGAAATTGAGATCTTACCATTTTTTTTAATTTCATCTTGGGTCTTTGATTCCCACCATACTAGTGTTGCACCCTCCATTCTCAAGGAAGCTAACTAAATCTTTGTGTCATCCTCTTGAAGGTTTTAAATCCTGCAATAGACCTCCAACTGACGAGTCCAATTATCAAGCTTCTCTGCATTCACTTCACCATTATACATGGACAACTCAAATTTAACATCAAGTTTTAAAATAGGTGATTTACTAGTTCCTTTTAAAGTATGATGATGAGTATGAGTAAGGGTTGTGTTAGTGGAAGAGGGTGAATATGCTTGTGAGGAAGATGATGAAGAAGATCATGGAGAGGGTGGAGGTTTGTCTCCATTTCCATTACCTCCTCCTGAAGATCCTTCTCCTTTGAGAGGTTTGTAACTTTCCCCTTGCAACCTGGCATTCCTATCTTCATAGAGGACCTTTACCATCTATGCCATATCAAATAAAGCCTTTATGAAGGTCTTCTCA
Organism: Pinus tabuliformis; assembly: GCA_031772625.1. Lineage (NCBI taxonomy): Eukaryota > Viridiplantae > Streptophyta > Pinopsida > Pinales > Pinaceae > Pinus > Pinus tabuliformis. The sequence goes on along the minus strand of CM062805.1, from coordinate 1,182,191,968 downwards.
TCTTCTATCATGTTTGTAGGTTCTCCTTCATGAGACATGATATCTGGAGTCTCAACTACAACTCGAGGCTGAATGAGTGTTGGAGATTGTGGCAAACTTGCTCTCCTTCCCCTTGACCCAACTTCAGGGCTTCCAACCAACTTACCTTCTCCTCTTTTAAGTTTTAACCTTGTAAGCATGACATAAACTTGCAAACAGTTAAATCCTTCTTTCACAAAGCAAACCTAGACCTCTGATACCAAAATGATTTGATTTAGAATATTATATTGGCATGCTAAGATCCTTCTTAGATTAGAAACAAAATGTTTTCATTGTGCTTAAGGATTCATAAGTTTTGGCAAGTGAAATGATGAGTTTTTCTGTTAATTTTATGAGAAATTTAACATAAACAAGATACTAAACAACAACACAAACATGTATAGAACATCATCAAAAACACATTACAATAGGAACATGATAAAGGAGTTCACCCCTCCTGGGCTACGTCTCCTTGGTCCAGCTTCCAATGGCTTAGGTCTCTCTATTATTCTCAAAATTGTAAAAAGATGTGTTTACAATGCTCAAATGCTTCTGAAACCTACTCCAATGAGTCTAGAATACTCAAAAGTGGTCCCCTAGCCTCTTTTTCCTCCTCATTTGGTAAAAAACAACCTTTGTTATGACTTCTTCCAGTCTTTCCATAATTTCCTCCTCCAACTCTAGCTAACTGCCAGTTAAATTCATTATCTGGACTTAATTATGGCAGTTCTGCTGAAATTGGCAGTCCCGCCAACTTCCCCACCAATGAGCATGTCTATCTCGCGGTTAAGGCCGAGTGGTCATATGCAAGGTGGTTAGGTTCAGTGGTTAAGGTGACGGTTTCAGTCATAAACTATCGACACCGATAGCCCCATCACAAATCGCAATCGGTGGGAACTTGCGAGTCTTATGGTTTGTGAACGCAATGTTGGCGATGTGTGATTGCGATAAGCGACAGCCCCGATAGACTATCAACTGCAGTATAACTTGTATCGCATTCAAAATATATTGCAATCAGTGAAGCCAGGGTAATACATGTAACGGGGCTTTACTCTGTGCGATATGCGATTACAAAATCACAATTGCAACCTGATCCTATCAAGGCTGATTTCGTAACACCTCCCTACTATATGTGCGGTTGTGATCATCGCATCGCAACCCTGACTTGTTCTGGGGCCGATTCTTTAACGCCGACCCACCTGCAATATGTTAGTTAAGAACCAACCTATGAGCGTGGTGGTAATGCTTGGTGTTGTTGTGGGTGAGGTCGCGGGTTCGACCCCGGCCTCCCCACATAAAATTTTATTTGACCTTTGAGAGGGCACATGGAAAGCTCCAGGTTCACCACGTGTCATCCTCTCATTGGTCCATCTATATAGCCTTCAACCAATAACATCCTGCCAACTCATGCTTGTACGAATGTGCCACACTCAACCATTCGCTAATGAGATGACGGTGTCACCTCAAATGTACAATCAGTGCCAACTGGGCAGCCTAGTCAGTAGTATGGACCACTGACTGTGTTGTCCCTTTTTTCCCAAAAATTTACCTATTTTCCAAAGTGAACAGAATGTGTTTCTGAAGCCACACGATGTCTATTTCGCGTGAAATGAGTTGCATCGGTTTCACCATGATGAGCAGTACGTGGTCCTTCAGGTTCCACACCATTCTGACAACTTTAATTTTTGAGCATAATTTTGAGCACCTGATCAATTACATAAGAATATCATTGGCAAAACCATTGATTGTCAAAACTTGGAGTCCAAAAACTGCATTTTTTCTTAAATAATTTGAATTTTATTTATTTATTTTATTTGACAGGGTCAAAATGTTTACATCACCTAACATGACAAATATCTTCCATATTGGGTGTCTCTCTTCCCAATAATAACATAATAATATAATAATAATAATTAGTTAAAATATTTTGTAGTTTCATTAGCTTAACCACTAATTACATTGATAGACATGTTTATTTCAAAATAAGGTTTCCATAATTTTATGTAATTATTAGGTGGATGGTATAGATTTAACCTCTATGAAATATGCTAGAATATTCATCGCAGTATTCACAAGTTGAGGGTTACTAAGTTGGTTATGTTCTTTTAATTAATTTATCTCAAATTAATTAATTAAAGTGAATGTCATATCAACACATGCCATAGTGTTCATGTGGTATTGATAAGTCATGGTATTAGACCATGCTATTATTAAAAAAAAAAAAAATTACTTTTACAAGTTAAGGATCATTGTTAAAGTGGGGTGAATCTTGATGGTTAGGAATATTATTACATGTTTTTTAAAATGTATATATGTTTAACTCATATATTAATTATTTTTATAATTATTAATAATAATAATCCAAAATAGAGTTATAATGTAGTTAACTTTTTTCTTTTCTTTTTTTAATTTTCAATGGGAAAGTGTTTTGATGTTCACCATGGATTGATGTCGATCTATAAAGGTTTACTAGAAAAAATCATCCTTTGATGAAGGTGATGAGGGTCATTGTTGGGAAGCTTGGATTGGCATTGCAAAAAAACATTAGTGATTGACATTCTAGAATATAGCCTTAATGAGGAAAGTAGGATTTTTTGCGGTTATCAAAAGCAAGATTTTGTGCAACTATCAAAAGCTTGGTGACACTGCAATTATCTTTTGGGTAGAGTTGATTTTTCATATTTAGATTTTCTTTTTGAGTTTGGTTTTATGCATGTGAAAAATGTGAATATCATAAATTTGTTGGAGCTATGTATGAGGACTTTATCTAATATAATAGAATTTCATTGCTCTTTGTAATTTTGAAGGTCTAAGAGAATGAATGTGTATGCGTATCACATAATGGAAAAAAGTGAGTATATTAGTCAAGGGGAAGAAATAAATGGACATCATAGAAGCGAAGTGTAATATGCTTCATAATAAGGACATGCCATCCACTATCTCAAACAACAAGGCTATAGAAAATTCAACTAAAGTTGCAATAAAGAAGATATAATATTTCATTAGCTAAAGGGTCCAATGGAAATTGAGAAGCAAAACTCTCCCATGAAAATTGAGAAGCAATACTCTCCTTGCACAAATAATGGTTAGGATGAAGCAAATAGTCTCCTTAGTCATCTTTAAGTTTTATGTTTTACTATCTTATCATGATTTTATGTGTTTATATGCAATAGAAGAAGCTTCTTTTTATAATTTCAAATATCTATTTTTGTATGATGAAATATATAAGACAACCTTATGTATTTTGTTGCTAACCTCTTTTATGCCTTTTAATCAATATATATTTTAATTTTAATAAAGAATAAAATGAAGAAGATAATATTTACAATGCAATATATAAGATATTATCCTTGTCTTTGATTTCTCATATTGTCTTCATGGTATCAAGATGTTCTAGTCCTCATCAATTTTTAGGTTCAAATATTATGGGAAGGGGTTAAGGGTGGAAAACAACAATAGGGGATAAAAATTGTGCCAATGGGGTGTGTAAGTTCAACCGAGCCTCACACAATCCCGATGACAACATATTACATTTGAATAGATGATTCTTCCATCCAACATTAGAAAAATCATTTATACAGATTTCTTTTATCAAATATAAAGATAGAATATTAAACATATATATATATATATATATATATATATATACACACACATTTTTAGATTACTTACACTTATAATGGAACTTCTAAACATATTGTAGGTAGGTTTAATGATGAAGATTGAATTTAAAGAGATATGGCATATATCATTACTTAAATTTGTCACTAAAAAGAACTTTATCACACATAAAATTAAATTATTATGTCATTTTGTGACATATACAATCTTCTTTGTTGTATTAGTTTCGTCATACGTCAAATATTTTTCATCTGTAGAAAAAAACTTAGGGTTAAACTTTGGGTTTTGGGTTTCCTATGCAGTTGACATTGATTGAGCTAGTGCATTAGGGCTCCAAAACCGAATGTGGTTGTGGGATATTGTGGTAGAAAATAAATGGGGAACTACTATGGATATGGCGGAGGATCCAAGAATGTACAAAAGGAATGCATGTCGAATCCATTATTGAACAACTTTAACCCCGCAGGAGCACCCAGGGTTTTGGTTTTGAAAGGAGCAGTCATTAGACGCAACATTCATGATGAATATGTGCTAAGAATAGAGATCAGGAGGGGTAAGTTCAGCATTGCTTACCCTTCTACTGACAAGGAGATCACCTTCATCTGAATCTGATCAATTCTTGGGCATGAATTATTTTTATCAATGAATAAAATTAATTCAAAATTTAAAATAAAAATATGAATTAAAAAGACAGTTTTTTAATCAATTTCAAGTGACCTGAGTAATTGATCCTGAATGAATACATGTGATCTCAATAATAGTTTGATTGTTATTTGATTATGCCAACAATAACCATCCATCACTTCTTTAAGAACAATTAAAAATATTTATTTGTTTCTTTTTCTTTCCCTTTTCCATTGCTTTGTTGCTTCAAACACTTAAACAATAATAACATTAACAAAGAATTTTCAGGAAATTAAAATATCTCTTTGTTTTTTTTTCTTTCCATTTTCCATTGCTTTGTTGTTGTTATGCAACCAGCTCACAAATAGATAGATCAATGACCTAAAAATTATCCTCTTCTAGGGGGAAACATCCTTTACATTACACAAACGAATAATTATTGGATGATACAAATGAAAAGACCTCCTTTCTATATATAGAAGTCTAAGGGGTCATAATATAATCAGAGCCTACATAACAATAATATTGTAAGGGAACAACAATAACAATGGTGGGCTTGTATGGGGCACAATAATAACAATATGAGGACTTCATGGGCACAACAATAAAATAAGGGGGCTACAGTAACCATAACAATAAAGGGATACACTAGTAGTATAAGGACCTAACATGCCCCTCTCCTTCAATAAAGTGTTGTCCTTAATGCTTGAGTAGTTTTGGATGCTTTTGTCATCAAGGAAATTTTGAGGTCTAAAATGGGCCTCCTAAGAAAAATGTACAACCAAAATAAACTTTATATGAACCAATAAGATTCAAGATGATGAGGTCAACTATGGGGAATGATTCACCATTTTTGGAGTAAAAAAGTAAAAAGATTAAAAAATAATAAAATAATACAAGTACTTTTTCAATTCGTATTTTCAATTTATCTCCCTAAGGTTTTACTCAAATTTTGAGAGGGAGAACTTGTTGTATGCAAAATTTAATTCTTCATCCAAGGATTACTCATGTTGCATACTTTTGATGGACCCTGCTACACGAAAAATGAGAAATACATGAAAAAACGTGATTGCATTCACATTTTTCATGTATTTCTTATTTTTTGTGTTGTAGGGTTCATCAAAAATATGCGACATGGGTAGTAATTAGATGAGGAATCAAATTATGCATCCAACGAGTGTTTCCGCTTGAAATTTCAGTAAACTCATAAGGAGATAAGTTGAAAATATCAGTTGAAAAATTTATTTTTTTCTTTTTCCCTCTAAAATTGGATGATGTAATGTAACCTTATTTTATTATTTCCACTATTGTTTTATAGTTTACTTAGGTAAGTTCTTCCACTTGATGAGATACTCTAAAATTGATTGATTTCGTAGTTTCGGGTTCTTGTTTCTGTGACTTCTTCATGTTCCAATGTGATTTTTCCTTCCTCATCAAGTTCCAACAATATTGTTTGAACTGGGAGCTTGTCACCTATAACCTCCTTTAAGCATGAAAAATGGAAAACAGGGTGCACTAGGGAAGATGCAGGAAGCTCCAATTTGTATGCCATAGTACCAATCTTTTACAACACCTTGTAAAGACCACAATACTTTGGTGATAATTTATTATCCTTCTTAGCTTTCTTGAGGGACTTTTGTTTGTATCGTTGTAGCCGTAAAAATACTTAGTCGCCTACATCAAAAATTATTTTGTTGTGATGTTGATTTGCCTGTTATCCTTAAAGAGTTGGAGAACTTGTTGTTGATGCTCGATGTGATCTTCCACTGCTTGAACCTTAGAATTTTCTCTTCAATATGATATAATGGATGGTGGATGATATCCATAAGGTTCCATAAATGGGGTCATTTTTGCTGCAGTATGGAAGGAAGTGTTATACCACCATTCAGCTAGACATAACCACTTCATCCATTATGTTTGATTATTAGATATTTTTAGCACTTTGTAATTTCTGAGGTTGTGAAAGAAAACACAAAGGTAACCACAAACCCACTTTGGAGCTTAGGATCTAGCCTTCCTAAACTCAGAGAGGGATCTCTCTATGAGATTTAACTTTGTTGTATTTAGATATTAGGCTAGTTATGAGAGTTCAGAGTTTGATTTTAAAATTGATTTGGCTGATTAAATGCTTGAAACTTCCATTGGGCTATGGAGTCTACAAACTTAACATGGATCTATCTCAAATTTTTAAAGGAGTTTCACAGGGAAAGGTAGTTGAACTAACTGGATATTTTAGATTTAAATGAAATGTAATAGAAGAAAATATATAGGTTCAATTGAAGCTAAAGAGTAGTTAAGAATTTTTTAACTTGATATCAAAAGAAAACAGTTAAATTATCCACAGACAGAATCAGAGTGTATCTTTCAACAAATTTTGTTCATCAAATTCCTATAAAATAATTCAGATTTAAGAACACATAAGTATAGTAACAAAGAAATAAACAAATAGATAGTGAGAAAAGCACTTCACCAAATAGTCCAACACATGAATCCTGTGAAGAATATCCCTTTTATTACTAATCATCCCATCAAATGGAAATAGTATAATAGGTTTCTCGAAGGAAAAAATCAACCCTTCATACTTCAAAAAGAGAAGTATTTATAAGTTCATTTACAAAATATCCTATCATAACTGCCCAGGATGTATTTTAGGAATTCCTAAACAGAATCTATCTAATTGTCACAATAATTTAGGAAAATTGAAACTATTTGAAATTTTGGCTCTCACTTTGTGGAACTGTTGAATATCTGGCCCTTCGAATCCTATTGTGTTGTTGATGTTGAGCTATACAACTAAATCATCTTCTTACTCCAGTAATTGATGAGCCCCAGAAATGGGTAATTATATGGGCTCATTTTGCCTCTTAATTCGACTTAATCCACCATTCTCATTAGTTTATTGCATGTTTTTGAATATATTTATGCTAATAGAGTGAATTGGGTTAGTCATTTTGCCATGTAGTCTAATGTGTGCTTTATGCAAATTTTTTGGTTAATTTTGGACAAAGTCAAGGGATTTATGAGCAAATGACAGCAAATACTCAAGGAAAACAGGGAAGAGGATTTGTAGGGGGGTGTCTCCTTCATTTATGACCCCTTTCCTCGAATCCTCCATCAACAACTCGGAGCACAAAGGTCCACATTGATGCATCAAAAGGGGCAGCCGAGCAAGTAAAGAAGGACTGATGTTTATCTCCAGTTCTGGGAAGCCGAGCTCCTTGATTTTAGGAGGACTGTTGGAGGACTCCATTTGTATAAATAAGGGGGCTTAGAGCCTCAGTAGGTTAGCCAGTCATTAGTAGAATTTTCGCACTTTTTTGCAGCACTTGTTCAGCTCATTTTCGAGTTTCTTTTTTAGAACAATTTATGTAATGTGACTATTATTTTTTATAATGAAGATGAAATATTTCCTGAGCCAGTACTAATCTCTTTTAGAGGGCTGAAGCTCTTGGGTTAGGGCCCAACCCAAGCTGCCCAACACCTCTTACTTTGTACTTATATTTTTTTGCTTCAGTTCATGAGTTAAGTTTTGTTACTTAGATTCATTTTACTTTGTTTAGATTAGGTTGTTTTTGATGGTTTGCATAGCTGTTTTTGTTTCAGTTGCTCAATTAGGTTACTACAGTGACATGTTGGCATTATGATTCAAGTGTTGTCCTTGATGGCAACTCACTCAGTGGATGGTACAGGTGCTCAGAGGTTGGTACAGGTGATGGCAACTCAATCAGAAGACAGATCTCAGTACAGCATGCCAAGGAAGCTCATACACGCTGTTTCGTTAAGCCCAAGTCGCGTGTACACGCAAGTTCGATTCAGAAAAAGCGCGTGTATGTGGAAAGGTTCCTTTGGTTCATGGTGGTTAGTCCTTGGAAGTTGTGCCTATGATTTCGGACCATTATGTCTCGACGGGCGTGTCGATCCCTAGTTTTAAAGTTGATGGTATTGTGTTACTATGGTTTTGGCTCTTGGTATTAAGAAAGGCCTAAGGCTATATAAGGAGAAGAAGATCATTAGGCAAATATCATCTTTGGACAAGGCTTGAATATCTAAGAGAGAAAGAGATCTGATATGCAGGTTCTGAGTTGCTTGATCTAAGTCAAGGAGAGATCACATCGGTTGATGGAAGACTAGATCTAAGGAAAGATCGGATCTAATGGTTTGAAATGCACTATCATGATATGGTTGATTATGCGTATTTCTAGATCTGCATATTGTCGCAATGTTACGTTCTGGGTCTAACTAATATCTGGTACAGCTGCAAATTGAGAAAGTTTATTTTTAGATCTGTACGCAGGTTGGCTTCGGTAAAAGAGCGTGTACACGCGGGTTCTGCTCATTAAAGTAGCGTATATCTTTTGAAGCTTGATTTTGGATTTACAGTGGGGTCTGACTGTTATTGCAGAGTTCTGTAGTCTGCTCTGTGTTCTGGTATCTGGTGATTGACAGGGTTCAGTGGTTCAGTGATTCAAAGTTTGGTTGTCTTATGCTTCAATGATCTGTTGTGGAAATTGAATGAATTGTGGTCTTCAGATTATAATGTTGTGCTTCAGGAATATCCAAGTCTGAAAATGTATGAAAAGTGATACCTGGAAGAAGGAAGATTGTAGGTCAGCACCTACGTACTAGTATCTTGGCTAGTACAAGAGCAAAGGGGGTTGGAGCTCCCTTCCAAGGAAGTTTGGAGAACGAGAGAAGGTTGAAGCCTTCTGCAGGTTGTAGCCTGCGTACTGGTATAAGGCTGCACCAGTACAAAAGATTGTAAACTGAAGTTTCATATTAAAGAAAGATAGAGACAACTTGCAGCAGGTGGTTTTCACCCACATTGGGTTTCCACCTTATATCTTGGTGTTCATGTGTGTGGCTTTTATCTGTTCTGTTATACTGCACATGTTTACTGTTAATATGATGAATAATGTCCTGATGCACTTAATTGAAGAATAAGCTAACTAAATTGAGAGTTTTCTGCTTATACGCTGTTTTACTTCGTCACAGTAGCGTGTACACGCTGGTTCACTTAACTGAAGTAGCGTATATGTTTTTGGGCATAGAAAAAGTTTGATTACTCTGATAATACTGATTCACCCCCCCCTCTCAGTATTATTTCCAACAATTGGTATCAGAGCAGGTCCTTCAGAGAAGCTTGATCGCTTGAAGGAAGATCATTCATCATGAGCAACTACGAGAAAGAAGCATCAATCAGGCCACTGGTTTTTGATGGATCAAATTTCAATTATTGGAAGGTAAGAGTTACTGCATATCTTCAATCTCTTGGTACAGAAGTTTGGGACATTGTAGAAACAGATTATGCTTTTCCTTCAGCTACTCCTACAGATCCAGCTGAGAAAAAGGCATATGAAACAAATGCAAAAGCAGTCAGTACTCTATTAGGAAGTATATCTCAAACAGAATTCATGAAGGTCATGCACTTCAAATCAGCAAAAGAAATATGGGACAAAATGATCACTAGCTATGAAGGAGATGAACAGGTAAAGCAAGCTAAACTTCAAACACTCAGGATTCAATATGAGACTCTCAAGATGTATAATGATGAAAGTGTGGCTAATTATTTTCTTCGGGTAGATGAGATTGTTAATTGTATGAAAAATTTGGGTGAAGAAATAAGAGAAACTATAGTAGTTCAAAAGATTCTAAGATCTTTATCCCCCAAGTTTGAATCTAAAGTATCTGCAATAGAAGAAAAAGAAAATCTCCGTGTTCTCACTATGTCTCAGCTACATGGAATTCTAACCGCTTATGAAATGAGAAAGGGAGGTCCATCTGACAGAAGGGAAGCTGCTTTTAAGGCATCAGGAAAAGAAGATTACTATGAAGCAAGCCATGTTCCAGAAGAAGAGGAAGAAGAATCAAATTTTGTCAGAAATCTTCAAAGGGGTTCTGGAAGGTTCAGAGGTAAGCTACCTTTCAAATGCTTTGCTTGTGGGAAAGTAGGTCATTATGCTGCAAAATGTCCTTATAAGGATAAAGGAAAAGAACCTGCTAGATGGAACAAGAAACAAAGTGCAAATAAGAAAAGCTACTACACCCATGAAGATAGTGATGGCTTATCAAACAGTGATGAAGATGAACAAGGTAATAAATATAAGCTGTTAATGGCATTTGAAGATGATGATTATGAAGATGCTATAGATGTGGATAATCTCTATAATGAAATCACTAGACTCAAGAGAGGCATAGAAGAAAAGAATGTGATCATTGATACTTTGCAATTTCAGATTGATGAAAAGGAAAAACATCTTGAAAAACTAGAAGGTGAAATTGTTGGTCTCAGAAAAGAAATTGAGAAAACAAAAGCTATTAATCTTAAATTTGTCAAAGGATCTGAAACTTTGGATGAGATTATCAGTGTGCAGCGGTCTCCTCTAAACAAGACAGGTTTGGGCTATAATGGAGAAACCTCTCAAGCATCCACCTCAAAAAGTTATCTTGATGCAGCAAGAGGAAATGAGCGGAAGAACAATGAAGATAATCAGGTAAAGCAGGGACGAGTTACAAACAGAAACTATCAGGGACAATCCTCCTTAAGGATGAACAAAAGCTACAACCAACCACAGGTAAAATCTTCTCAGTTTGGCTCAAGAATAGATGAAAATAGAAATTACAATCAGTTGGCTGGTAGATTCAATAACCGCAAAAGCTTCTTCAATGGACAATGCTTTTCTTGCCACAACTTTGGTCACAGAGCAGCTCAATGTGTTGCATATAAAACAATCATGACTAGGGAAGCTCAAAAACAAAGAAGTATGACAGGGATTACAAAAAGGACCTATAACAACTTTTCGGTGCTTGAAAATGAAGTTGAATGTTCTATTTGCAATAATTTTGGTCATAAAGACTCTGAATGCAGGAGCAGGTTTCAGGAGAAAAAGGAACAAGCCACAAGCACCAAAACATGGAGAATAAAGGAACCTCAAACAGAAAGATGTGGGATAGCATTTTATGCAGAAGGACAGGAAAATCTATGGTACATTGACAGTGGATGTTCGAAACATATGACAGGTGATAAAGAAAAACTTGAATCTTATTCTACTTTAGAAAAGGGAAAGAAAGTCTCTTTTGGAAATGATACTCCTGCAACTATAAAAGGAAAAGGTATTGCTCCTTTGAAAGAAAAGGTCAAGGCTGGAAATGTTTTGTATGTTGATGGATTGAAACATAATCTTCTAAGTGTCAGCCAGATGTGTGATCAAAAAACAGAGGTTATTTTCAGATCGAATGGATGTCTTGTTCGTGATCTTGATACAGGTAAAACAGTTCTCAAAGGCAAAAGAACTCCAAATAATCTGTACATATTTGAAGAAGGACAACAACAATGCTATCTTAGCAAGGATGAAGAGCACTGGTTATGGCATCGAAGGTTGGGACATCTAAGCTTCTCACAAATAAGGAAAGCATGCAAATATCAGGCAGTTCGCGATCTTCCAGATATCAAAATTCCAGACAACACCATATGCAAATCTTGTCAGTTTGGAAAGCAGACCAGAACTAACTTTCCAGAGAAGGAAGGATCAGCTAGCTTGCCTCTTGAGCTAGTCCATACAGATGTATGTGGTCCATTTAGGAAAAGGTCACCTCGAGGAGAAGAATATCTGATATTATTCATTGATGATTTCTCAAGGTTTGTTTGGTTAGGGCTTATGAAGCACAAAGATGAAGCATTCGAAAAATTCAAATCCTTCAAAGCATTGGCCGAAAATGAATCAGGACACAAAATCAAGTGCCTCAGATCTGACAGAGGTGGGGAGTTCACATCAAATGAATTTTTTGATTTCTGCGATGAACATGGGATAAGAAGAGAATTCTCTACAGCTAGAACTCCTCAGCAAAATGGGGTTGTGGAAAGAATGAACAGAACTATCCAACAAATGGCTCGTGCTATGCTCGATGAATCAGGTACTCCTGCAACCTTCTGGGGAGAAGCCGCACATGCTGCTGTTATCATTCTTAACAAAACAAATGTCCGAGTAAACAGCACTCAAACACCTCATGAGCTTTGGAGTGGTAAAACTCCTTCCGTGAAGCATTTCAAAATCTTTGGGAGCAAATGTTATATTAAGAATACTGATGAGCAACTTGGCAAACTTGAACCTAGAGCAGATGAGGGCATTCTTCTTGGTTATTCTCCACATAGCAAAGCATACAAGTGCTACAATAAAAGACTTGGCAGAATTGTTGACAGTATTGATATAGTGGTTGATGAGAAGGGATATATTCCTAGGCAAGTTCATCATGAAGAAGATGAAGGTTACTCTCAAAGGCGAAATGATGAAGAAGAAGAACCTCAAGAAGAAGAAGAATCTCAAGAAGAACCAGAGGAGCAGACAAGAATAGAAGAGAAGACTCCATCCAGATATGTCCAAAAGAATCATCCAGAAACTCAGATTGTGGGGCAGAAAGAAGCAGGAGTACAAACAAGAAGGACACTTGCAGAAGCTTCAAGCTACTTGGCTCTACTCTCCTCCATTGAACCACAAAATGTGAAAGAAGCATGCAAAGATGAATGTTGGGTCAAAGCAATGGATGAAGAACTTGAGCAAATCGAAAGGAACAACACTTGGGAATTAGTTCCTAGACCAAAAGATAAGAATGTAATAGGAACAAAATGGGTCTTCAAGAATAAGTTAAATGAAAATGGAGAAGTAATTAGAAACAAGGCCAGACTTGTTTGTAAAGGGTATGCACAGCAAGAAGGAATAGATTTTGAAGAGACCTTTGCTCCTGTGGCAAGACTAGAGGCCATCCGAATGTTCCTTGCTCTCTCAAGTTTTCAAAACTTCAAGGTATTTCAAATGGACGTGAAATCAGCCTTCCTGAATGGAGACTTAGAAGAAGAAGTATATATTGAGCAGCCAGATGGGTTCATTCTTGGAAATGATCCAAACCTTGTATGCAGATTGAAAAAAGCTCTCTATGGGCTCAAACAAGCCCCAAGGGCTTGGTACTATCGGTTGGACAAATATCTTCACCAACAAGGCTTTTCAAAAGGATCAGCAGATAGCAATCTCTATATAAAAGTTGAAAATAACAAATTGCTAATTCTTGTTGTTTATGTAGATGATATTATTTTTGGCAGCAATGAAGAGACTATGAGTCAAAACTTTGCCTTGGTTATGCAGAAAGAGTTCGAAATGTCACTTCTTGGAGAATTGACATATTTTCTTGGATTGCAAATCCAACAAAATGAAGGAGGTATCTTCTTGTCTCAAACCAAATACCTCAAGCAGATCTTGAAGAAGTATGGCATGGAAGAGTCAAAACCAGTATGTACACCCATGGTTACAGGATGCAGCCTCAGTGCAAATGATGAATCAGCAGCAGTTCACCAACCCACTTATAGATCCATGATTGGGAGTTTGCTTTATTTGGCAGGTACTCGACCAGATATTACTCATGCAGTAGGAATGGTTGGAAGATTTCAAGCCAACCCAAAGGAAACCCATCTTCAGGCAGTCAAAAGAATCTTCAAATATCTTCAAGGGACCCAAAACTATGGCTTATGGTATCCTAGAAATACAGATCTCACTCTTCATGCTTACACAGATGCAGATTGGGCTGGAAGTGTGGATGATAGGAAAAGCACAAGTGGAGGTGCTTTCTTCATGGGTTCCAGATTAGTATCTTGGTTCAGCAAGAAGCAAAGTTCGATTGCCTTATCTACAGCTGAAGCAGAATATGTGGCTGCAGCATCTTGTTGCACACAACTTCTTTGGATGATGCAGACCTTGCAGGACTTTCAAATCACTTGCACTCCACCTGTCTCTATCTTATGTGATAATACAAGTGCAATCAGCATTTCAAAGAATCCAGTCATGCACTCAAAGACCAAGCACATACCAATCAAGTACCATTTTCTTCGGGAACAAGTGCTTGAGCAGAAGGTCAAATTGGAGTATGTTCCTTCTAAGGAGCAAGTTGCTGATATTCTCACAAAACCACTGCCCAGGGAAACTTTTGAATATCTCAGACAAAAGCTGGGAGTAGTTGATGCTTCATCCTGTTGTTGAAATTTGTTTGTTCTACAGAAAAGTTGGTATACGCAGGTTACGGAAGGGATATGAGCGTATACACGCGGATTCATGGTGAGTAAGTCGCGTGTATGCTGGACGCTTGTTGCAGAAAGAATATCCGCGTACATACGCTGTTTTATACAGGATAAAACGCGTATCTGAAGTTCTGAACAGCAAGGGAAAACTCTGAAGTTCTGAACAGCAATAGGAATGTCAGAAGTATTCAGGCACAGTTTCAGGGAGTGCAACGGGCACAGGTTCAGGGGGAGCAGCTCAAAAGTCTCATAAAGCATTGTTGGCATTCAGATGTTTTGGTTGTTGGTTTAAGAAGAAGGAGCTCAGAAAGAAATTCTAGTTGCTGATATAACAAGATGTTTATCAGATGCTGCTGGTGTCTTTCCTAAGTCTTGGTCTAGATCTGTTGTCTCTATGTCATGTATCTCTCTTGTCTCTTTTATGGTGTCAAGGTCATGTAACGGCCTTTGTTGGTTTCCCCACTATGCCTGGGATGAATGATGAAATGTTCATGTATTATCATGTATCTTCACATGGTTAGGTGGATGAGTCAATATTGGTATATCCCCACTAGATTGGGTGATGAATGTATGTTGAGTCTTTTTGGTGATAGGAAGGTCTTCTTTAATGTATAAGTCTTTGTTCTTCTTGGAGAACATCTTTTGCAGATCTTGCCTACAGTCAAAGGGAGCATGAACAGCACTTGGTGGATGGATAGATTGGTACACTTTGGCATACACAAAGGGGGAGCACACTTGGAGATTTCAGCATGTACTCAGGGGGAGTATGAACAACAGTATGGATAGCAGAAGGAATACCAAGGAAGATAATATCTTGGTCCACCCTTTGCCCTTGATGTCAAAGGGGGAGAGTGACTTGGTGTGGTGGTTGCCATCAAGTCCAAAGGGGGAGATTGTTGGCATTATGATTCAAGTGTTGTCCTTGATGGCAACTCACTCAGTGGATGGTACAGGTGCTCAGAGGTTGGTACAGGTGATGGCAACTCAATCAGAAGACAGATCTCAGTACAGCATGCCAAGGAAGCTCATACACGCTGTTTCGTTAAGCCCAAGTCGCGTGTACACGCAAGTTCGATTCAGAAAAAGCGCGTGTATGTGGAAAGGTTCCTTTGGTTCATGGTGGTTAGTCCTTGGAAGTTGTGCCTATGATTTCGGACCATTATGTCTCGACGGGCGTGTCGATCCCTAGTTTTAAAGTTGATGGTATTGTGTTACTATGGTTTTGGCTCTTGGTATTAAGAAAGGCCTAAGGCTATATAAGGAGAAGAAGATCATTAGGCAAATATCATCTTTGGACAAGGCTTGAATATCTAAGAGAGAAAGAGATCTGATATGCAGGTTCTGAGTTGCTTGATCTAAGTCAAGGAGAGATCACATCGGTTGATGGAAGACTAGATCTAAGGATAGATCGGATCTAATGGTTTGAAATGCACTATCATGATATGGTTGATTATGCGTATTTCTAGATCTGCATATTGTCGCAATGTTACGTTCTGGGTCTAACTAATATCTGGTACAGCTGCAAATTGAGAAAGTTTATTTTTAGATCTGTACGCAGGTTGGCTTCGGTAAAAGAGCGTGTACACGCGGGTTCTGCTCATTAAAGTAGCGTATATCTTTTGAAGCTTGATTTTGGATTTACAGTGGGGTCTGACTGTTATTGCAGAGTTCTGTAGTCTGCTCTGTGTTCTGGTAACTGGTGATTGACAGGGTTCAGTGGTTCAGTGATTCAAAGTTTGGTTGTCTTATGCTTCAATGATCTGTTGTGGAAATTGAATGAATTGTGGTCTTCAGATTATAATGTTGTGCTTCAGGAATATCCAAGTCTGAAAATGTATGAAAAGTGATACCTGGAAGAAGGAAGATTGTAGGTCAGCACCTACGTACTAGTATCTTGGCTAGTACAAGAGCAAAGGGGGTTGGAGCTCCCTTCCAAGGAAGTTTGGAGAACGAGAGAAGGTTGAAGCCTTCTGCAGGTTGTAGCCTGCGTACTGGTATAAGGCTGCACCAGTACAAAAGATTGTAAACTGAAGTTTCATATTAAAGAAAGATAGAGACAACTTGCAGCAGGTGGTTTTCACCCACATTGGGTTTCCACCTTATATCTTGGTGTTCATGTGTGTGGCTTTTATCTGTTCTGTTATACTGCACATGTTTACTGTTAATATGATGAATAATGTCCTGATGCACTTAATTGAAGAATAAGCTAACTAAATTGAGAGTTTTATGCTTATACGCTGTTTTACTTCGTCACAGTAGCGTGTACACGCTGGTTCACTTAACTGAAGTAGCGTATATGTTTTTGGGCATAGAAAAAGTTTGATTACTCTGATAATACTGATTCACCCCCCCCTCTCAGTATTATTTCCAACATGACAGACTACGATTCAAAAAGGCCACAGCATGCCTTGATCTCCTTATCCCTTTCTGGGACTATGATTTGAGGTGAAGGCACTACTGTTGCCACCAAAAACACAGTTTTGCTCTCCCATGCAATTTCTAGTGTGATGAATTGATTTGGAAAGATGAATGTCTTGCTTTAGATTCAGTTGCCTAGATAATTTCCTGTTCTTTTACAATATATCTCTCTGCATGCTTTTTTGTTCAAAGGTTACTGTTCAACATTTTCTATTTGTAGGTCAGAAAATAGGCCAAGCTAGAGAAATTTCTGTTTTCGTGGTATAGTTAGTCCTTTCTTTGATCAATTTTTGTAAGTAGATGTTTAGATCTCTTGCAGGACACCTCAGCTCACCATACATCCATAAAGTAGCTAGCACCAGCTCACTTCCCATAGATTTCCCAAGTCATTCGCAACATTTCGCCAATCTGCCCTAATTTCTGCATTTTTTTCCATAAGCTTCCCTCTTGCCATTTGAACAAATCCAACCATCATGTTCCCTCTTGATCTTCCTTGAAAAATCCAGACACCTCAACACCTTCATCTTGCCTTTAGTTACCCTTTCCCATCATTTTTCCACCTTCAAAACTTCCAAAAATAGCTCTCGACCTCCTCCTGTAGATCCCTTGCAGCCTCCTATAGAATTCCCTGTAAGTGGTTTTTCGAAATCCGACTACAATGGAAGTCTTTAGAAGGGTACTAGGGGCTTCTTAGGACCGCTCCACACCTTCCTCCACCTCTGCAAAAACCAAATCCATCCTCCATTGCCACCAAACCTCTGCATAATCACAAACAAATAAAGTACAAAGCATAATAATTTCACATAAAAACACTCAAAAGCACAAAAAGATGTTTTATTCTCATTTCCTTTCAGAAGTAGCTTGAGTAGATGAAATTTACCTTTTCAGTAGTCAATGGCACTCATTTCATTAGTTTTCATCTCTTTTCCTGCAAAAGTAGGGTTAATGGGTAAATTAGGGTTTGCTAGGGTTTTCTTTACATTCCAGTCTTCTTTCTCTTTCTGCAAATAGAATAGCCTCAGTAGAGTTAGCCTCCTTTCATCACAGTTAAAAGCTTCTTCTTGAAACTCATAGAAGTTGGCTTGAGCTCCTAGTGATCTTGCGCCAGCTGACCAAGTGACAGCCTACAGTAAGAGCTAGTACTTGTGCATACAACACCGTCACTTCCAAGTTTGTTATGAACTGTCGGGTTGATAAAAGTAAAGTAGGAAGCCCCGGGAGTTGCAGCATTATTGCTGCAATATTGGTGCTCACCACTTTTTGGCACCGTTGCCAGGGAAGCATCAGAGTATTTTGTGATTACTGCTTTTCTTCTATTTTCTACTACAACATTCTTCTAAGTAGTTTATTTCAGCAAAAGTAGAGTAGTTGTTCTTTCGATTTCTGCATTTCCTTACTTTCATTTCAATTCTGCAATTTCCATTTCAGCAAAAGTAGATTAGTTCTTTCAATTCTGCAATTTCCATTTCAGCAAAAGTAGATTAGTTCTTTCAATTCTGCAATTTCCATTTCAACAAAAGTAGATTAGCCCTTTCAATTCTGCAATTTCCATTTCAACAAAGTATATTAGTCATTTCCTTGCTTTCATTTCAATTCTGCAATTTCATTTCAGCAAGTTCATTTTATTTAGTTGTAATTTGTTTGTTCAATCAATTTCAGTTTTGCAGGTATAAGCAGAAAAAAATAAAAATCACCCAAAAAGAGATTTCCTATCATGCCTCGTAGGAATAGAGATAATTCAGTGAAATTCCTACCCAACACCCCCACCACATCACAACTTCACCCTTCTCTCTTCTTCGGTGGCAGTGATCCAGAAGAACCTATAGGTGAACCACCAAAGATATACGAAGATCCTATAGCAGAAGAAGACGAAGAAACCATCCCTCCTGAGACCATGGATGAAAACATAAACGTTAGAGGCAATGGGGAAAGAGTAGAGGGTACCTTTCCCATCTGAGAGACCAATGGGGATACTAAAATGAAGAACATAAGTCCTTCAACCTTACCTCACTTCCATGGGTTGACTACCAAAGGTCCTGATACCTTTTTGTTTGAATTTACTGTTATCTGTTGAACCTATGACTATGCAAAGGATGAGCAGAAGTTGAAACTGTTTCCTTCTACCCTTAAGGATGTAGCATTGCACTAGTTCATGGGGTTACCTGGCAACAACATCACAACTTAGGCTCAGATGCAGCAAGCCTTTAATAACAAATACCGGGACTATTGTAGGTCAAAGGATACCAAGGAAGAAATATTCCGAATGACCATGGGAAGCGATGAATCCTTGGAAGATTATGAAGAGAAGTTTCAACTCAGTTATAAAAGGGCCAGGTGCACACTTGACCCCAAATCTTTGAAGTTGGTCCTGCTCAGAGGAGTCCTGAAAGACCTTCTAGATACTCTCCATTTGTTGGCTGGGGGGGACATCTACCAACTACCTTATGAAGACATAAAGATTGTGTTTAGAAACCATTCTAGGGCAGCTAGAAACAGAGGTAGGGGAAGTCAACCCCTAGCCAGTCTATCCTCATCTAGTTCATCCCTTAGAGGTGAATTTGGAAATTTTCTGGAAAATTTCAAGAGCAAGATGATGCAAACTCTTGCCATGAAAATGGATACCTTGCATATCAAAAGGAAACAAGAAGAAGCAGAAAGGGCATTGGCCATTTTTTGTCCTAGGTGCACTAGAAGGCATCCTAGGAATGAATGTCCATTGAACTCTATAGAAGTGTGTTCAGTCTGTGAAGAAGACCATTCTATGAATCAGTGCCCTTCCTTGCCTGAACTTAAAGCTGCATACTAGGGGGCTGAAGGAGCTACTAAACCACTCTATTTCATGAACTAGAGGAGGCCACATGGGCCCAAACCTTACCAACAAGGAATGCAAGGGACATCCCAGATGTATTACAACCCCAATCAAGCCAATTCCATGCCTTCTTGGGGTCCCCTTGCTAATCCTTCTTGGTCCACAGCCCCTCCTTGGTCATATCCATCTCAATATCATGCTCAACCAGCTGCTCATTCATTTCACTCTTATGCTCAGCCACAACCTCAGTGGAATGCACCTCATCAGGGGTGGAGGCCCCAGTACAACTCTCCTCTCACTCTTTTGCCTCCACCACCTTCTCAACCACAACCATTGCCTCCTGCTCCACCAAGGCAACCCCAAATACCTGCTCAACCGAACCCGAACCCAAATAACAAACAGGCCCAGCAGGTATATAGTGGGGAACCATCATGCCTGACCTATGATGTGGAGATTCAGGAGATTAACTTACGATATGGGAAGGTTCTCCTAGATAACCAGCCTCACCCTAAGGAAGATGAGGAAGAAAAAGAGGAAAGTGAACCAAAAGACACTCCACCCTTTCCTGAGAGATTATCTGGAACAACACAACCTACCCTAGAAGAAACTGAACTTCTGGGAGAATTGAAACAATTATGTGTAAAGATACCACTTCTCCAAGCCATAAAGGATGTGCCTATATACAACAAGATGATCAAGGAGAAGTGCTTCAGGCACCCAGGCAGGCGCAGGAGAGATGCTCCAACTATCAATGTCATAGGACAACTGTCTGACTTAATGTTGGGGCAGGTAATCTGTCAAAAATATCTAGACCCTGGAAGCCCTGTTGTCGATGTCCACATCAATGGCACCATAATCCCCCATTCCCTGATTGATCTAGGGGCTACCATTAATGTGATGACCAAGGACACTATGCTCAAGCTCAACCTTTAGGGCTCCCTGAGAAAGACCACAACAGTACTACAATTAGTAGATCGCTCCACCGTGACCCTTGAAGGGATTGTGGAAGATGTAATGGTCTCCATCGATTCCTGGGAGTACCCTGCTGATTTCCTGGTTCTCCAACCAAAGGCAAATCTCACTGGGTATCCTCTCATCCTGAGAAGACCCTGGTTGGCTACTGCAGATGTCTACATCAGCTGTCAAGCTGGGAACATGACAATCAAGAATGGGCATATGCCCAAGCAACTAGTCTTATATCCTCCTTCCCAACCTTTGTTAGAACATGATTTTCTTCTCTGGTTGGAGGAAGAAGATGAGGATGAAGTCTATTCTGCACCACTGTGTGCAGTGGAAGATACCATGGGGGGGCCCACAAACCAAGGATGATCTTATTGAAAACTTGATTCAGAATCCACCCCCAGTGTGTTGCCATTAGAAGCGCTGGTGGAAGAAACCCAGGACAATCCTTTAGTTGATATCTGTGTGGCTGACCCAACCTCTCTTAGAGTTAAGAATATGGACTTGGGCCCAAAAACAACCTTGAAAATCAACTCATCCCTATCCACCTCTCAGGAGAAATAACTATGTAGCTTATTAAGAAACCACTTGGATGCTTTTGCTTGGAGCTATAAGGATATGAAAGGAGTGCACCCTTCAGTTTGTACTCGTCACATTTACATTAAGGAAGATTGCAAACCAGTCAGGCAGCCTCAAAGGAGGATGAATCCAGCCCTTAAGGACATTGTCAAAGAAGAACTGCAAAAGCTACTGGATGCAGGATTCATCTATCCCATCTCTGACAACGAATGGGTCTCTCCTTTGGTGCTAGTGCCAAAGAAAAATGGGAAGTGGAGAATTTGTGTCAATTATCGGTAACTAAACAAGGCCACCAAGAAGGACCATTTTCCTTTGCCTTTCATAGATCAAGTGTTAGATGGCTTGGCAGGGAAGAAGTTTTTCTCCTTCCTAGATGGGTTTAGCGGGTACAACCAGATCCAAATCAGCCTGGAAGACCAAGATAAGACCACTTTCACTTGTCCTTGGGGTACCTTTGCATATTGGGTCCTTCCTTTCGGATTGTGCAATGCTCCCGCCACTTTCCAGAGAGCAGTATTGAGTATATCTGCTGAACTGGTTCATGATGCAGTGGAAATCTATATGGATGACTTTACCCCTTATGGTTCTAACTTCTAGGAAGCTTTGTCTAACTTGGGAAAAGTTTTGCGCAAGTGTATTGAAATGAACCTATCCCTTAGTCCTGAAAAATGTGAATTCCTGATGATTGAAGGGACCATGCTAGGTCATGCAATCTCTCAGCAAGGATTACAGGTGGACCACAACAAAATTGCCATCATCCAAAGGGTCCCACCTCCTCAAAAGGTAAGAGATGTTTGAAGTTTCCTAGGATTAACAGGGTATTATAGAAGATTCATTAAGGATTTCAGTAAGCTAGCCTCTCCATTGTTTGGTCTTTTGGGAAAAGATGCTGAGTTCATATGGACTGAAAACTGTCAAGAAGCTCTGGATACCTTGAAAACTAAACTGGTGACTGCCCCAATTTTGAGAGGTCCAAATTGGGCCCTACCTTTCCACATCCATATAGATGTCTCGAACAAAGCGATAGAAGCAGTCTTAGGGAAATTTGATGAGAAGCTACCTTATGCCATATATTTTGTAAGTAAAAACTTGTCGAAGGCAGAATTAAACTACACTGTAACCAAAAAGGAGCTCCTAGCTATAGTCCATTCCCTAAATAAGTTTAGACACTACATCACCGGCTATCAAATATTTGTACACGCTGATCATGCTACAATTAGGTATTTAATGAACAAACCAGATGTAAATGCTCGCATTATTAGATGGTTTCTTTTAATGTAGCAATTTGATTTAACCATTGTTGATAAGTTGGGTAAGGAAAATGTTGTTGCTGATTTTTTGTCTAGAATAGATATACCTGCAGGTGAAGAAGGAATGGTGGATGATCAAATGCCAGATGAACACCTATTTGCTATCTCAGTACTCTCTCCATGGTTTGCTGATATAGAAAATTACTTGGTCTCCACACAGTTCCCACCACACCTGTCCTCAAAAGAGAAGAGCAAGATCATGAGGAAAATTGCCCCTTTCACCTAGATTGGGGACAATCTCTTCAAACTTGGCCCAAATCAGGTTTTGAGGAGATGTGTCAGGGAGGAGGAAGTTTTTGACATTCTCCTAACCTATCATGATGGGCCATGCGGAGGCCATTTTGCAGCGAAGAGGACTACCTTCAAAATCCTGCAAGCAGGTTACTATTGGCCTACTCTTCATCAAGATGTAAGGCGATATATCAGCCAATGTGACCGGTGTCAAAGGATAGGGAAACCTACTCCAAGGGATGAGATGTCCTTGCAACCTCAAGTGACTTTCAAGCCATTTGAGAAGTGGGGCATGGACTTTGTGGGTCCTGTCAACCCTCCTTCAAAGTAGAAATATTACATCATCATGTGCACTAATTATCTGAAAAAATGGGCAGAAACAAAGGCGATCAAGGCAGCAACAGAAGAAAAAGTAGCTGAGTTTTTGAGAGAGAATATATTCTACAAGTTTGGATATCCAAGAGAATTAGTCACAGATCAAGGGAGTCAGTTTACCTCCAATCTAATTGAAGACCTGCTCACACATCACAAAATTAAGCACAGAACTTCCACCCCTTATCATCCGCAAGCAAATGGACAGGTGGAAGTCACTAACAGAACTTTGGAAGGGATTTTAACCAAGGTAGTGAGCAGTAGCAGGAAAGATTGGGCAGATCGATTGGTTGAGGCCACCTAGGCATATAACACCACCTGGAAGACCACCACAGGGTTCACACCCTATGAGATGGTCTATGGGAAGAAGTCTTTGTTGTCAATAGAATTGGAATATAACACACTAAGGATGGCAGCTCAGCTGGACCTAGATCTCAACCATGCACAAAAGGAAAGGTTACTTCAACTAAATGGATTGGATGAACAAAGATTGCAGGCCCTTCTCCACTCAGAGTTAGTCCAAATTCAAAGGAAAATATGGCATGATAGACACCTCAAAGAGAAACAATTCCAGAAAGGAGATTGGGTGCTGCTGTATGATTCAAGGTATAAAGATTTCAATGGAAAACTGAGGACAAGATGGCTGGTACTATATACAGTAGAAAGGTGCAATGACAATGGTTCAATTCTGATCAGGACCATCGATGAAGAAGCCATCCCTGTGCTTGTCAATGGGCATAGGTTGAAAATCTACAGGAAGCCTCTCTCCAAGCAATAATTCATTGAGAATATAAGAAAAACAGTGTTGGTAGTGGAGCAAGTCTTTGCCTCCACTCCACCCACACCCTAAAAAAAAAATAAAAAAAAATAAAAATAGAAAAGAAAAATGAGGAGAATAAAAGATCTTTGGGTGAAAACCTCCCCTTAAAGGCACCCAAGGCAGGCAGTGAGGGTGAAAACCTCCTGGAGGTGCCCCAACTGTCTCTAAAAAAAAAATGAAAAAAAGAAAAAAGAAAAAAGAAAAGAGAAAAAACAAGAGCAGAAAAATAAACTTCTTTTGAATGCATTGCAAATTTCAGGAGGGCCACAGAAGAAAAAGGGACATGGCCAAGCTGAATACACCTCTGATAGACCAATTCTCCATCTCTATTGTCTTTTTCCAGTCCCTGATCTCACTTGTTTTGGAAAACTATGCATCCTACAGGAGGCTCCTATAGAAATAAAAAAGAGCTTGAAATCAAATCGAGAAAAGGATCAGAGGGCTAGAAACTTGTCCATATGACCTGTGGACCCCCCTACCACCATTCATCCTCCTAACTCTCCATTCCATCCCTGCACCACTGCATTTCCACTCGCTTCTTTCTTCCCTGCACAGAAAA
The DNA here is from genome assembly GCA_031772625.1 of Pinus tabuliformis. Lineage (NCBI taxonomy): Eukaryota > Viridiplantae > Streptophyta > Pinopsida > Pinales > Pinaceae > Pinus > Pinus tabuliformis. The sequence goes on along the minus strand of CM062805.1, from coordinate 1,182,167,587 downwards.
CATAGAAATCATGTTTCTTTTGTTTTTTCAAAAAAATGAAGAATAAACAAGCAGCATCCTTAACTTAACTCTTACCTAGTGCATACCAGCGACTTTTACTCAACTGGCAGAACCTTCCTCAGCTACCTCTCTAGTCCCTGCTCAAACCTCAGCCAAAAGTTTTAGAGGGAGAAGCAGTTACAAGAAATCCTACAGGATTCCTGTAGCAGCTGATCCCCTTAAAAATCGAGCTCTAGAGGCAGGGTCAGTGCAGCCATAGATGTATAAAAGGTGCAAGGAGCTGATCCTGATTGAAGATCACCAATATGAGGTAGCCGAGCCACCAATTCAGAGCTACAAGCACCAATAGTAGAAGTCCATGGATAGAACACCAAATTCTGAGCATGCAACAGCACGGTAGCATGCAATTCTCGACTAACAGGTAAGTGACTAAATCTGTTCCTCTCTTGCATGAGTATAATTTGAAAATTACATGGAAAAGTGAGATGGTTGCGATTAAACGAGATCAGTGGCCAGCTAACTGGCCACCCTCATCCAGTTCAAATAGTGCTCAGTGGGTGCAATCAGCATGTGTGAATAGTCCACTCAAAAAAATCTCAAAACAGTTAGTGGCAACATCTAACAGGAATGATTGAAATAATTACAGTAGGCGACATAAAAATTTCATCATGAAACTAAAGTAGGGACCAATAGTCCAGATGAGGGTAATGTACCCTTCCTGCCACCTCACCTCGTCAGTGCAGAACACTCATGTAAGCTTAAGTACGCTGCAGTCGACCGCCTTCACCACCTTTGTTCTCATTTGTGTCAACAAGCTCTTGGTTGTAGCAACCTACCTACCACCTCCAGAGCCTCGAAACAGTCACTCTCTGTCAGTTTCCAAACCCCTCCGCTTATCGAGCTCTACAGGAGCGAAAACACAATCCTACAGGAGCCTTTCTATAAGAAGGCCAGTGAGCAGCACCACAGAGGAAAACTCAGGATTTCAGGACAAATTCAGGCTGAAAAAGGTAGGCTCAGTAAAACCCACTCTGCATTTCCATATATATACAAAAGGTGCTGTGATTCTAAGAGAGGTATTGACTTGAAAAGGGAAGGAAAGTGAGAAAAGAGTCTGCCTGTGTTTTGTAAAAAAATATATACAGTTTCTCCATTTGATTTTTTCACTGAAATACTGTCTATTTCTCCTCCATGGTATTCTCCTATGTAAAGAGATGATGCAACTCTAGAAAATTAAGCCTGTAAAAAAAAAGTGAACTTGCATTAGGTAGTCTGCTTATTTTGTGAAAGGGAAAAAAAACACTGTCATGTATGCCCTCTATTTTTAAAGATATTTTTTCCCTCAAATAGACCAAGAAGTAATGTAAGTTTAAAAACAGAGTTTGGAAGGAAGGAAAGTTGCAATTTGTTGTTTTTAAGAAGGAAGAACACGACTCCCTCTCTGGTTCTAGAAAGAAAACCTCAGCTATTCCTCTATTTTCGGGTTTGAAACTTGCTGCCTTCCTCCTCACCTGAGATATTCTAGCAGTCTCTGAACATCATGACAGGGGGTTTTATGAGGAAGGAGCCTCTGAATTCAACTAAGCTGCATGAACATCCAGAAGTGGTAGCCCTCTTCACTAGAGCAAATTGGATGCCTTTCCTTGAAAAGTTGCATGGGTATGATGATGAAGTCACAAAGGAATTTTTATTGTCTTTAAAACCTCACTCAAAAACCCATGCCACTGTCAGTTTCAGGGGTCTAACTATAGAAATCACCCCAGAGTTCATCAGCAGGATTACAAGTCTCCCACTTGGACTACCCTGGAGCAAGGAAGAAAAACCATTGGGTCAAGTTGCCAAGAAGACCTTTTTCCAGCCTAATGAACATCTTGTGGAGGACAAGAATGGAATTAGGAGAACAAGTATACCTTACCCGTGGAATGAGGTCAGTTATCAGATCATGAAATACATCTCCTGTGAAGGAAGATATAGCATAGTTTATGGGTACCATTTCAGACTGTTACATGAACTAAGATATGGCATGGACCTTCCTGCATCTAGAAAACTCAGTGTTCCATATTTTCTCCTCCAATCCTTGATAGAGTCTAGCACCAAATTGAAGGCGGGGGTTCCAGACCAATTGACTCACCATGGGCTAATTAAATTGATGGTGGAGGATGCCCTCCACAGTTCAACAATCCCCATAGCCTGGGAGATTTTCAGAAACATGACTAAAGAATATTATATAAAAACTCTCACCTATGACCTTAGTCCATCTAAAAGTGAAGAGGAGGAACAAAAAGGGGAAGCTGAGAAGGAAATCCATGAAGAAGAAAAGAACACTCAATTGGAAGAAGAGGAACCCCACATAGAAGAATAAGAAAACTAGATAGGAGAGGAGAAACATGACACCACCAAATATAAGCCTAAAGAAGAGAAGAAGAAAGAATCAAAAGCAGAAAAGGGTAAAACCACAGCAAAGAAAAAGAAGAGGCCAAGAGCTGAAAGGAAGAAGCCTAAGACAGTGTAGAAAAAGGTTGCCACAGGAAAAGTAGAAACTAAGCAAGCAGAGGAGCAAACAAAATCAGAGACAGCAGAAGCAAAACCAACAGAAACAGGAAAAACAATAGATAAAGAAGAAGAAGCAAAGCAAGAAGAAGTGTCTCCTGAGACACTAGCAAGAGAGGTAGCAACTATCTTGCTGCACTTAGTACTCCAGCCAAGCCTAAAGGAAAAGGGAAGAGCCAACCATCTATGTACTTCAAGGCTCGAAAGAGCACCAGAATAAATATGGGGGAGCCTAAACCACCTTCAAAGGAGCCCATCATCATTGAAGATGTCCCTATTGCAACAAAGGAGGAATCTCCATCCAAAACCCCCATCACTTACGAAAGAGGAATTCCTAAGAGCTCTACATGGAAAGAAAGGATCAAACTAATGGACTCTAAAACAGTCCTACAAGAGGCGCAGACTTCTCTATAAGAGACATTGACAAAGCTCCAAGAGACTGAAAAACTTGAAAAGAAGGCAGAAGAATAGACCAAGGAGGAAGACAAGGCAAAAGAGATACCATAACCTGGACCTCAGCCTAACTTAGGCTCTTACTACAACCTTCTGTAAGGGGGTAAAATCATCCCACAAAAGTTTACAGTCCCTCTTTTCTTTGAGCTAGAAAAGGAAAGAGTAAGGACCCATACATGGATGTAGATTGCAAAATCAACAGGGGTGGAAGACATTGGGCACATGGAAAACAAATTGAGGGAAATAGGGAAAGAATTGAGCATGGTCAGGCATACAGAAAGCATTAGAAGTGCTCAATTGGAGGCAGAAAATGAAATGTTAAAGAAGCAACTACAAGAAAGGGAACCCTAGGGAGGAAATGAGCTGTCAATCTTAAAAAGACAACAACAAGAAGAGGAACTCCAGGTAGATAGTGAGACATTAATAAGACAACAATAGGAAAAGGAATCCTGGGTAGAAAATGAGGTGTTGATCTTAAGAAGGCAACTACAGGAAAGGGAAACCAAATTAGCCTGCATGGAAAGCTGGGCTATGGAGGCATTACAGTGCAGGCAGCCAGCCAAATCATATGCAGTGTACCTCAAGGATCAGTGGCTCCAATTTCAGATCAAGACATTGGCCCAAAGGGGCACAGTACCTTTTAAGGATTATGGCCAATTCATGAATCTATGTGATCACAGTTCAGCTGAGGACAAAGCGAAGCTACCAGAGTTTTACTTACACAACATGGCACTTACTGATATGAACCTATGGAATCCCAATGCTATGTTAGGAGACTTGCAGCTGATGGCCATGGCATATTGGATGATCCATGAAGAGAAAAGGGTAGTAGAAATCTAGAAAATGATGGCAAAAGAGCTGAATGAACCCCTGATGGTTAGAGTAGAACCAGCAGACCCCATGGCTCTCATCTATGCCCACCAACACCTTGCAGCTAATCCTCAAAGTGTCCCCGACTATGTTGATAAGCAGGCCCAGGCTATTGCACATTTCGAGGACATGGAGAGATTGTTTGGAGATGACTGCATTCATGCCTACATGAGAAGGTGGAACACATTGCCACATAGCCTATGGATCAAGGAGTATCACTCCCCAAATAGGATGAGGGAAGCCATGAGGAGAGTGCCACTATATAAGCACTCTATGCAAAGTTTGAAGGCCAATTGGATTGGCCTCAAATTCAGTCCTCCACTGCTACTAGGACTACTGGAAGGAGTAAAAGAGGAGGAAGAACAGAAACAGTGGGAAGAGGTGGATAGAAAGGCAGGATTCCATGATAAAGAGGAAGATATCACATCAGAAGCATGGGATGTCAGGGAATCTATCAGAGCCATCAAGGATGAAGAGTTAGACTAGTTGCTCAGAGGATGAGCAACCCATTCAGTAGGGGGGTGATGATGAGCCCCAGAAATGGGTAATTATATGGGCTCATTTTGCCTCTTAATTCGACTTAATCCACCATTATCATTAGTTTATTGCATGTTTTTGAATATATTTATGCTAATAGAGTGAATTGGGTTAGTCATTTTTCCATGTAGTCTAATGTGTGCTTTATGCAGATTTTTTGGTAAATTTTGGACAAAGTCAAGGGATTTATGAGCAAATGACAGCAAATACTCGAGGAAAATAGGGAAGAGGATTTGTAGGGGGTGTCTCCTTCATTTATGACCCCTTTCCTCAAATCCTCCATCAGCAACTCGGAGCACAAAGGTCCACATTGATGCATCAAAAGGGGCAGCCGAGCAAGTAAAGAAGGACTATTGTTTATCTAAAGTTCTGGGAAACTAAGCTCCTTGATTTTAGGAGGACTGTTGGAGGACTCAATTTGTATAAATAAGGGGGCTTAGAGCCTCAGTAGGTTAGCCAGTCATTAGTATAATTTTCACACTTTTGTGCAGCACTTGTTCAACTCATTTTTGAGTTTCTTTTTTAAGACAATTTATGTAATGTGACTATTATTTTTGATAATGAAGATGAAATATTTTCTGAGCCAGTATTGATCTCTTTCAGAGAGCTAAAGCTCTTGGGTTAGGGCCCAACTCAAGCTGCCCAACACCTCTTGCTTTGTACTTATATGTTTTTTCTTCAATTCATGAGTTAATTTTTGTTACTTAGATTCATTTTACTCCGTTTAGAATAGGTTTCTTTTGATGGTTTGCATAGTTGTTTTTGTTTCAGTTGCTCAAGTAGGTTACTGCAGTGACAAAATAAGATTCAAAAAGGCCACAACAGGCCCTGATCTCCTTCTCCCTTTTGTCTAGTCAATTTAATGTCTTAAATTGCTCTACATAAATTATCAATCTGGGTATCGTAAACTGATGAAGTGTGGTGCACTATATGTGTTTAGTTAACCTTTCTCTTACTTCGTTGTTTTATAGTTTATGTTGTTTTTGGGGTTTTGTTCTTGTTGGTTTTCTAAAGTGTTTAGTGCAAATGGAAATCCTATTCTAAGGTCTTAAGAATACTTTTAAAGGACAAGTATGGATAAAGATTTCAAGACAAGGCCTTTGTCCCTAATGGTAATTTCCAAAACTTAGCACTTCAAAAGAACTTAAAACATGTTATTGATGGAGTTAGTATTTAAACAAAAGTGTAAATATACAACTAGTTCAATCGAAATAAAATGCAATAATCAAATAATGAGAGAATGACTATGTGACCCAGTATCCTTGCTGCTTTAGCAAAAGGACAAGACGATTCTATCACGTCATCAGTTCATTAAAAGGCTATGTGCATCACTAATCTACAATCAACTTGAAAGAAATTTATGTACAGCTAATATACATGAGAAAAATGTAAAACAACAGTAATCAAAAAGCTTTGTTATGTACAGTAATATACATGGTGAAATAAAATGCAAAAATAAAATGACAACTATACAAGGCAGGGGCCCCCTACCACCTATGAAATCAAAGAAAAATTAAACACACTTGCATGAATTAAAATTGCATGAATGAAAAATCTAATCTATCAAACTTGAAAGCAATCAAATAACATAATCAAATCAAAGCAATATTTACAAAATGAAATCTACTCTACCTTACATTCTACAAAGCAATATTTACAAAATGAAATCTACTCTACCTTACATTTTAATATGCTCCATGACATCTACTTCACATCTCCTTCCATGTTGAGAACATCAAAGCTTTATTCAAATTCTTTAAAAGTACAAAGTACAACAAAGCTCTCCAAAGCTTTCAAAAGCCATCAAGGAAAAACTACAAACTTAAGAACTAGGAACTAAAGAGACTAACAAGGACTAACAAATGAAGGAGAGAGATCTCCTATTTATACAAAAAGATGAGAGCCATCTCATTAATGATAGTCCATGAATCTCTCCCTCTACCTCTAGAGTCCTAATCAAAATAGGAACTGATAAGACACATGTTTTCTTAGAGTTACAATACAATTAGGAGATGTGACACATATCCTCATGATCCCATTATTCTTTCCACTCAAATTCGAATTTGGCCTTGGGGTGCCACATAAGGGACTTCTAGAAGCCTCCTTTCAACCTACACATGTCAACAATCTCAACCCATTTGTTAGGTATAAGCATATGCACATTATTTTCTAATGTTTAACCACAAATTCACTTAAAAGGCTTAGAAATAATAAATATTGGAAAAACATAAAGGTGGCCCAATGATAATGAAAGTGGGATGAATGTGGTGACATAGTAGTGAAATGGAGGTGATATAATGGACATAATAGTGAAAGTGTAATGGAAATGAATGACAATTTCAAGATTCAACATACCCCCCAACTGAAGCTATTGCATGTCCTCATGCAATATATATTACATTAACTCTTTTGATCCTTGAGCTTTGGCTTAACTTTGCATGATATCATTTGATAACTTCATATTTCTGCAAAGTGTTTCACTTGAATTGCAACATGGTTGGTTCTTGTGTTACAACCATTTTTTTTTTTGTTGCCTTCTATTTTGATCTTTGAACTTTGCATAATGATATTTTGATTATTGTTGCAAAGTATATCTTTATTGGATTGCATGATGGTTGGTTCTTGTGTGACAACCATGATTTTGTTTGTATCCAATTTATCCTTTAAGCACTTTTTCAAAAGCCATTGTATGCTCATAATAGCAATGTAATAATTAATATATGTTGGAAGTATGTGAGCCCCTGAATATGATATGGACATGGCAAGATATGAATATGAATGTATTCCCCCCCAACTGATGGTATTGGCAATTTTATGAAATGAGGAAGAGAAATGTTTTTCCAACAATTATCATTCTAGCTTTTATGGAATTCTATGGTCAAAAGTTAGAAAATGACGTACCTTCACTTACCCTTTGGAATGGATGATTTGTATGTGTGGTGGCTGAAAAATTCTGATCATATTCTTCTTCAAGTGGCTGAACAAGAGGAGTCATGGATAGAGAGATAAGATGACTTTTTATTGCTTCTACTAAAACTTGCTGAATCTGCTCCAAAATGATGAAAATAATAGTCTTCATGTCTTCAAAATTCATTGGCACAATTCCTACTATGTGAAAGGATGTTCTGATGTCGAACATAGTAGGAAATTGTTGGCTTAGTGGCCATTAATGGATGCCACTAGTCAACACGAGAACTCTCACCATTGATGACAATGAGAGTTAAGATGCCCAAACACATCTTGCTAGGTACGAATGAATTTGTTGATGTCGAGTCACCTAGAAGATCTAACGAACAAGGGACATTAATGTATTCCCATTGTTTGTCAGCATGAGGACTTGCCATTAAGGCATGCAAGCCTCAAGGTGTTTTTACAAAGAACTTAGACTCAAAGGACTATGGACTCAATAATTTGCATTGAAGCAGGGCTTATTTGCTGAATGAAAATGACAAGGAATGGAAGGTGAAAATGGAAGATGGCAATGGAGAGTAGAAATGACAATGGGCAATAAGCATATGAATGAGCCTCTTGCTTTTATTTGTGGGTTATGAATGGACAAAAAGAGATGGAAAGTGTATGTGAATGTAAATGGAAAATATGGAGTGGAATGAGGTGAATAGTTTATTATGAAGTATGGATGTGATGGATGGATGTGATGGAGACAATAGTATCTGAAAGTTTTTCAAGTGTTTGGATCTGATTTTGCATTAGCATATTTCCTCTTTGTTGTTGATCATCCTCTTATGAAACAAATTGGTCTCTTGGAGAGGCACCATTATCTTGTAGTCATTTGTCCTTCCTCCTGGAACCTGCAAAAAAACTAATACTTCTTCTGCAATGGAATGTAAGATTATCAAAGGAGATAGATGACCAATCTCTCTAGTTATGATATTTACACAAAAAAACTAAAAATTTGTATTAGTGAAACAACTTCTCAAAGGAAAAATCAAAAGAATTTATACCTGATTTGGAATTAGTGCCTCAAGTTGATGTTGCTTCTTTTCAGCAATTTATTTCATTATTTGCCATTTCAAACTCAAATGATGGATTTCTCATTGTGTAGATCTTATTGAGATCTTTCCAATGGTACTTAAATCATCAAAATCTGATTTTGTATGAAAAAGTTAGGCTGATTTGAACAATGAGGTTTTTCTGGCTGCGTAATTGGAGAACAACTGCGGAATTGGACTTTAGCTGCGGAATGTGCACAGTTTCTGTAGCTAAAAATCTTGAATAAAAAGTTAGCCATTCATCTTTCATCATCAATCCAAAATTAATCAATACCTTCAGAAAAGTGAGCAAATAACTTGTTCATTTCATTGATTCAAAATTATTGTTTTTTCTTGACATGTAGCGACTCAGTGTGACGACTTAGTGATAACACACAATTTGACTTCCCTTTGACCGGGGTCTTTTTCATCAAATTTGACCAAATGAATAGGACACCATCCATGTACTGACATTCCCCTAGCTACCCATGTGGCTTGTTTTGCTTGATGACACCTGCAACCTAGAGTTTAACAAAACAGCTGCGGAAAGTTGGGCTAGCTGCGGAAAGTGGCTAAAACAGTCAACCGAAATTTTTTTATTGTCTGCATTTAGGAACTCTGTGAATGGAGCAAAACAGTTTTATTGATGGACTTATAATTTGACAAACAACCTATAACCATTTGGCCCTTCCGGTTCTATCCTTAATAACCGAACCATCCTTTACTCTGTTTAAAATTTGTTTGCCTGTGAGGGTTTAACAGAGGTAAGACAGTTATGTTGTAAGGTTGATGGAAGAACAATGGCTGAAAATGGAAGATGGATACGGGAGTGTTCAAGAACTGTAAACGGAAACAGAGGATGAGCAGCCCAGATGAATTCACAAGAAGATACAAATGCATGCGTTGATTTGCTTCATCATAAAAATGTAAAAAAATATCTGCACATATTTCCTCCTGATTAGATGTCATCTCAAACAACAAATATGATCTAGATTCTATACAGGCTGGTTTTGCTCAGGTAGAAAGGAAGAACCATCAATTCACAAGTACATAACCATCAGTGTTAGAACTGACTTAGCAACAGCTATATAACTGGCTTCACTTTTACGGCCCTCAGAATTCTGAGCTCTCTCACACGATTCCTTCCATTCAGGAAGTTACGATTAATGATGATATTTTCTTATCGAGAGGACCTTGCTTTTGGCAATGGGAAAGATCTTGAAGGGAGCAGCGTCCTTGATGGGATTTAATGACAGAGAGTCGTGTTCAATTGGAATACGTCTCTAAACAGGTTTGAATTGAATAAGATGGAAGGCGTGTAATTGGTTTTAGATGCCAGCACGCAGTTGATCCCAATTAGAATTCCTTCCCTCAGGCACGCGGAGTTGAATCACGCATTCAAACTATCAGTTAATCAATTCAAATCTAGTTTTTTTCACGCGGCGGCAAAAAAAGAGGCTCCAAAGAACCAAATATTTCTCCCAGACCGCCACAAATTTCTTCAAACGGTTTCTGGGTTATTTAATTAACCCACCTGGCAAAAAAACCCATGTTTTAGTTTTTTAAAATTCGTCTTCATTTGGGAAAATCGAACGTTTGAAGTTTGATGTTTTTTCTGTGTTTACGTTTTTTTCCTGAGTTAACAATTCTCTGTTCGGCATTCTTTCTGAGTTGATGTTTTTATTGCTGCATTCATTTTTCTTGTTTGATCTACTGTTCTGCAGGTTTATTACACAGGTTCAAAAATTACAAGAAGCTCAAAATCATCATCCATTATATACGATATGTATGAAGAGAATAGAGAAGCGCTGCACATGAAACTGATAGGAAGGAGGCAAGTATTAACACTCCAAAGTCCTTAGGGTCTGAGAAAATCATTCCCATGACATAACCCAGCAAGTCCATGCATGATTGAAGATAGTTTTGAACACCACGTACAACACCACGATCTGATTCAGGGACAGAATCCTGCATTTCTTGCACCACAGCAAGATCAAACATCCATAGTCCCAAGCGAGATGCAGCCACTCCTCCCATTAACATCCAAGATGATAGTTGTTGCTTTTGAACCCAAATTGAAGCCACACATGGCAACAAAATCCACCACTGAATCCAATGATCGCACTTACTGCACGGGCAAGGCCCAACACATAGGTTGGAATACCTCTCCATTCTAAGGCTGCTGTCATCAAGGTACCAAAACTTAAGACTGTGAAGTACAGCAGAGCCAAAGAAAAACCTACAGGTGCCACATCTTGCTGCATGTATACCAACCATCTTTATGATATAAACTCACTTCTATATGCATTTTTTTTCTCTGAATTTTTGAATTTTTATATTGCTTAGTCATACCTGCATTTTCATTTTATTGCACTAACATCTTTGACTGTAAATTTGAAAAACAGAGTGGTGGCTACGGAAACTGATTACAGCTGCGGAAACTTGGCACAGCAACCACTTAGCTAAATAGAGATAGTTAGGCAATCCTAATGGAAATGATCATGGGGAAATAACTTTTATTGATGAAATGAAATGGATGGCATGGTGTGAAAATGGAAATGAAATGAAGTTTATTTTGTCTCTTCTTTTTTTTTCTTGAATCAATTGAAGTGATGAAGTTTATTTTGTCTCCTACTTTTTTTTTTTTTTTTTTACATAATAATTCTTTTTCTGATCCTCCAGATCACACAAAGTGCAAGAGGAGAGCATACTCAAGAATTATTAACTTCTTCTTTTTTTTCAGATGTAAGAAATAAGGTCTCCTAATTACACTTCCCCGACAACGGCGCCAAAATGTCTAGTCAATTTAATGTCTTAAATTGCTCTACATAAATTATCAATCCGGATATCGTAAACTGATGAAGTGTGGTGCACTATATGTGCTTAGTTAACCTTTCTCTTACTTCGTTGTTTTATAGTTTATGTTGTTTTTGGGGTTTTGTTCTTGTTGGTTTTCTAAAGTGTTTAGTGCAAATGGAAATCCTATTCTAAGGTCTTAAGAATACTTTTAAAGGACAAGTATGGATAAAGATTTCAAGACAAGGCCTTTGTCCCTAATGGTAATTTCCAAAACTTAGCACTTCAAAAGAACTTAAAACATGTTATTGATGGAGTTAGTATTTAAACAAAAGTGTAAATATACAACTAGTTCAATCGAAATAAAATGCAATAATCAAATAATGAGAGAATGACTATGTGACCCAGTATCCTTGCTGCTTCAGCAAAAGGACAAGACGATTCTATCACGTCATTAGTTCATTAAAAGGCTATGTGCATCACTAATCTACAATCAACTTGAAAGCAATTTATGTACAGCTAATATACATGAGAAAAATGTAAAACAACAGTAATCAAAAAGCTTTGTTATGTACAGTAATATACATGGTGAAATAAAATGCAAAAATAAAATGACAACTATACAAGGCAGGGGCCCCCTACCACCTATGAAATCAAAGCAAAATTAAACACACTTGCATGAATTAAAATTGCATGAATGAAAAATCTAATCTATCAAACTTGAAAGCAATCAAATAACATAATCAAATCAAAGCAATATTTACAAAATGAAATCTACTCTACCTTACATTCTACAAAGCAATATTTACAAAATGAAATCTACTCTACCTTACATCCTAATATGCTCCATGACATCTACTTCACATCTCCTTCCATGTTGAGAACATCAAAGCTTTATTCAAATTCTTTAAAAGTACAAAGTACAACAAAGCTCTCCAAAGCTTTCAAAAGCCATCAAGGAAAAACTACAAACTTAAGAACTAGGAACTAAAGAGACTAACAAGGACTAACAAATGAAAGAGAGAGATCTCCTATTTATACAAAAAGATGAGAGCCATCTCATTAATGATAGTCCATGAATCTCTCCCTCTACCTCTAGAGTCCTAATCAAAATAGGAACTGATAAGACACATGTCTTCTTAGAGTTACAATACAATTAGGAGATGTGACACATATCCTCATGATCCCATGATTCTTTCCACTCAAATTCGAATTTGGCCTTGGGGTGCCACATAAGGGACTTATAGAAGCCTCCTTTCAACCTACACATGTCAACAATCTCAACCCATTTGTTAAGTATAAGCATATGCACATTATTTTCTAATGTTTAACCACAAATTCACTTAAAAGGCTTAGAAATAATAAATATTGGAAAAACATAAAGGTGGCCCAATGATAATGAAAGTGGGATGAATGTGGTGACATAGTAGTGAAATGGAGGTGAAATGGAGGTGATATAATGGACATAATAGTGAAAGTGTAATGGAAATGAATGACAATTTCAAGACTCAACACCTTTCTAGGACTATGATTCGAGGTCAAGGCACCACTGTTGCCACAAAAAACACATTTTTGCTCTCCCATGAAATTTCTAGTGTGATGACTTGATTTGGAAAGATGAATGTCTTGCTTTAGATTCAGTTGCATAGATAATTTCCTATTCTTTTACAATAGATATCTCTGCATGCTTTTCTATTCAAAGGTTACTGGTCAGCATTTTCTGTTTGTAAGTCAGAAATTAGGTCAAGCTAGAGAAATTTTTGTTTTCATGGTATAGTTAGTCCTTTCTTTGATCAGTTTTTGTAAGTAGATGTGCAGATCTCTTGCAGGACACCTCAGCTCACCATACATACATAAATCAGCCAGAACCGGCTCACTTCCCACATATTTCCCAAGTCATTCGCATGAATAAGGGGGCTTAGAGCCTTAGTAGGTTAGCTAGTCATTAGTAGAATTTTCGCACTTTTGTGCAGCACTTGTTCAGCTCATTTTCGAGCTTCGTTTTTATAACAGTTTATGTAATGCGACTATTATTTTTATTAATAAAGATGAAATATTTCTTGAGCCCATACTGATCTCTTTCAAAGGGCTGAAGCTCTTGGGTTAGAGCCCAACCCAAGCTGCCCAACATCTCTTGCTTTGTACTTATATGTTTCTGCTTCAATTCATGAGTTAATTTCTGTTACTTAGATTCATTTTACTTTGTTTAGATTAGGTTGCTTTTAATGGTTTACATAGTTGCTTTTGTTTCAGTTGCTCAAGTAGGTTACTGTAATGACAAACTAATATTCAAAAAGGCCACAGCAGGCCCTGATCTCCTTCTCCCTTTTTGGGACTATGATTCGAGGTCAAGGCACTACTGCTGCCACCAAAAACACAGTTTTTCTCTCCCATGAAATTTCTAGTGTGATGACTTGATTTGGAAACATGAATGTCTTGCTTCAGATTCAGTTGCCTAGATCATTTCATGTTATTTTACAATATAGCTCTCTGCATGCTTTTTTGTTCAAAGGTTACTGTTCAACATTTTCTATTTGTAGGTCAAAAATTAGGTCAAGCTAGAGAAATTTATGTTTTCATGGTATAGTTAGTGCTTTCTTTGATCAGTTTTTGTAAGTAGATATGCAAATCTCTTGCAAGACACCTTAGCTCACCATACATCCATAAAGCAGCCAGCACCGGCTCACTTCCCACAGATTTCCCAAGTCATTCGGAACATTTCGCTAATCTACCCTAATTTCTGCATTTTTTTCCATAAGCTTCCCTCTTACCATTGAACAAATCCAACCATCATGTTTCCTCTTGATCTTCCTTGACAAGCTCTAGACATCTCAACACCTTCATCTTTCCTTCAGTTACCCTTTCCCATCATTTTTCCACCTTCAAAACTTCCAAAAATAGCTCCCGGCCTCCTCTTGTGGATCCTCTTGTAGATCCCCTGCAACCTCTTGTAGAATTCCTTGTAAGTGGTTTTTTGAAATCCAATTGAAATGGAATTCTTCAGAAGGGTACTAGGGGTTTCTTAGGACCTCTCCACACCTTCCTCCACCTCTGAAAAAACCAAATCCATCCTCCATCTCCACCAAACCTCTGCAAAATCACAAATAGATAAATTACAAAGCATAATAATTTCACATAAAAACACTCAAAAGCACAAAAATATGTTTTCTTCTCATTTCCTTTAAGAAGTAGCTTGAGTAGATGCAATTTACCTTTTCAGTATTCAATGACACTCATTTCATTAGTTTTCATCTCTTTTCCTGCAAAAGTAGGGTTAATGGGTAAATTAGGGTTTGCTAGGGGTTGCTTTACATTCCAATCTTCTTTCTCTTTCTGAAAATAGAATAGCCTCGGTAGAGTTAGCCTCCTTTCATCACAGTTAAAAGCTTCTTCTGAAAACTCATAGAAGTTGGCTTGAGCTCCTAGTGATCTTGCGCCAACTAACCAAGTGACAACCTATAGTAAGAGCTAGTACTTGTGCATATAGCACCATCGCTTCCAAGTTTGTTACGAACTACCGAGTTGATAAAAGCAAAGTAGGAAGCCCTAGGAGTTGCAGCATTATTGCTGCAATACTGGTGCTCACCAATAACTCACACAATTTATCCCAACGTTCTTCACTAGGGATAGACATCTTGAGTAACTTCCTGTAGACCTCGTCCACTTCATTATATTTTTCAAAAGTTGGTTTCGAAATAAAGATGTGCTTGATTTCATACTGGATGTCTAAATCATATGTCAATGCTTCTAAAAATTCTCTCCTTGTTATGATGCCTTTCACTCCTATAAAATATGTAACGTCTTTGGTAATCGTCATCAATTTCTAGCTGTAATCTCGCCATGTGCTGAGCTTGTCATTTATCACTAGTAAACTGGGAAGTCCCTTTTTGTAGAGAACTTCCAATTTGCTGAAGAACCTTTGTACACCAATGTCCAAAACTTGACATTTTTCTTCCAGCAATCTGATCAAATTTCTCTTGGTCAACACCTTTTTTTACCTCTAGTATGGTCTCCAGTTCTTCTAGCTCTTGCTTTTTTTCGGAATTGAGGAACTTAATGAGCTAAGTAGCTTCATTTGGTTTATCACCCAGCTGCTCTCTGATTTATTCAGTAGCTTCATTAGATTTCTCAGATAATTCCTTCTGCTGAAATATGATCTGTATAGATGGCCAGCTTTCTATCGTGGCTTCATTTATCCTTTTGTAAATGTTCTCCTTAACTTGGGCTAAGGTATTACCCATGGAAGTTTCATTTTCTATCTATTGCATTATCTGGGTAAGCCTCCGGGATTTCTGCAGCTCTGTTAGGAGAGAATTTTCATATCTGGTGTTCTATTCCTATAGGACCTTTACATCTTCTCGCAAATTTTTTATTTCTTCTCCTTGTATCGACATATTTTCCATTGGTTGGGCCAGCTTGATAGAATCATATGTAGTTGAAGTATATGGTGTTGTAGAGGAGGATGGTCTTGTAGTTGTAGCTGATGTAGGATTGCATGTTTTAAGTATTGATGCAATAAGCACTGCATCAAGAGGAACCATAGCGAGATGAGAATTCTTCTCTTTTATTTGATTAGTTTATTCATCTCTGCCTCCATCTCTTTAATTTGTGCACTATGTTCCACTAGTAGCTTCAACATTTCCTCTTTCGATATTTATGTTTCTTGTAACTCCTTTGCTTGAGGATCTACAGTGGCACGGAGCTTCAATTTCTTTCTCAGGGATGCTATATCAGCATTCTTCTTCTTAATAATCTCTTCCATGGCCTTTGAATTACTTGGATCAAAACCTTCTTTGATCACCATCTCCTCTAAATATTTGATTCTATTGTCTTTGGTGGGAGAGGAAATTTTCTCTAGTTTGAGGTGTGATTGAACATTGTTCAAAGAAAGTTGCAACTTGGAAGTAGTAATGGTAGTCTATGTGAAAGTTTAATATGCCATCTCTCTTGTTTGTTTTTCATGTCCATCTGGTCCAAACGATGGGCATCTTTTTCCTCAAATTTGAAGGTGGTCTGCTTGAAATCAGTTGTTGATTTAGGTTGAGGTACTTTGGCCTGCAAGAATGCCATGTGCATTCTCCCTTTCTCTGTATCATAGGCTTAAATGAGCCTGTGTTCAATTGAGGAAGATTTCTTCCTGAATTGAGCATAAATTTTGTGATGGAGGGCTTCGATCCTCTGTTTGATTTCTTTGTAGCTTTGAAATATGTACAGTTTCCTCTGTTCTGTAAATGACCCTGTGGTATGAGTTGTTGTGGCTAGATTTTCTTTAGTAGTTGAGGGTGATGGAGAATCAGTGATACTACTACCAAATTTTAAAGTATGAAGGCCAGAGAGTACAATAGTACCCTGTGTTTCCTCCCCTGGTATGAAATCTACATTGGAGCTTGTCTTTGTTTTCTTCGTTTAAATCTTGAATTTCTTTGCTGAGACTTTTGTTACTGGAGAAGAATCATCTTCTCTTTGCCTTTTCTCAATTTTCTCTCTAGGGGTAGGAGTCCCTGAAGTGGTTTTGGATATCACTTGCTCCTTGGCCTCCTAAAATGTGTTCTCTTCCCAATCTTATTGATTTCTATATTTCTCAATCTCTTGTATTTGGGTATGTACATAAGGGGTTGTCTTCTACTCAACCCTTAGCTTAGAAATTACCCCAAAGGGGTCATAAGACCATGTGAATATGAGGGGAAAATTCATTTGTTTTAGAAGGAGGTCTGCTTCCTCTCCTGCTGCTCTACTATTACAGATAAATGGCCCTATCTATGTTTTGATTTTGAACCATGACTTCCTCTTGGCTACCACAAAGTGAATGTTATCTAATTGGATTATTTTCCTAATTTATTCTAAGGAAAATATCCTCATAGGAAGGTATTTTGGTAGTTTATAGGGTGGCATCTCGGAGCCATAAACCTTGATCTCTATATAATTCTAGTATAAATACCAATCACTTGTTTTCAACTGCTCACTCAAATGCAACACCTTTTGAATGTCTTCATTGATCCTAGGAACTTTTTCGCTACTCAATAAACAAGTTGCTGGATATATGAACTGGTCAATGAAGTCTTTAAGCCTATGCTCCTCTGAATTCTTTTTGACAATTGAAGTCCAAAAAATTATAGATTAAGGCTCACCCTGCAGACTGAGTTTTTGGATTGCAAAAGGAAACCTGTCTATCTGGAATAAAAGAAACATATACATGAGAATAGAAGAGTATCTGAACATTCCTTCAGTTATAAACTGAAGGAATTGTTCATGTATGATATCTACAAGAAAATGGCCATAGTAAAAAATGATTGAATGTCCTTCTTCTATGGAAAGGATGTATAGAAATCCTAAAATAGGCTCATCTACCCATTCATCTGAGAAATATCCAAGTAGGCAAGACAAGATAAAGATCATATATCTGGTTCTTTAGAGGAAAATAGAAGAGGGATAAGCGGGCTTTTTCTTGGGCAATTGAGAATCTTCTGGCAGGAAGACTTCAAAAATCCTAGCTCTCTGGGGGAAATTGAGCTTTTGTTAAAGCTCTTTGAGAGAATCAATTAAGAACGGAGTCAAGGATTCAGTGTGTGGGATCTGCTGCATATGTTTCATACTCTCAAGGGTAATGGTGAACAGGATTTCACCATTAGGGGATATGATGGCTCTTTTTCTTGAGAGGTAAGAGGCTTGGAACTTCAAAAAAAAATTAGGGAAATAATAGGATTGGGGAAAGATGAATGGGGGTAATTTGGACTGCCAAAGCCTAATTTCATCAGACTGGTCTAGATAGGTGTCCCGAAACCAACAGTGTAATTAAAAGAGGTCAAATTCACACTATGTTTTGACAATTTTGTAGCCTTTGTCGGCTAAGGGAATGTGGCCTAAATCCACAGAAGGAGAAAGCATCGAGTTTACCATAGTGGCATTAGTTTTGGTTTTTGGGGCCATTGTGGTAACAGGGTGAAATTACAGAGGATGACAGTTCTAGTTGCGTAGGAAAACAACTTGTAGGTTATTACTCTATCAACAATGGATTGTGGATGAGGGAAAAAGAAGATCGAATTAATATAGGTAAGATAATGTGAGAACGAAGAAAGAAAGTGATCGAAGGCAAGTGCAAGGATTTATAAATTTGCAATGGAGCAGGACCGTTGGGTGAAACGGCTATTTAGGGGAGCACTTACTCTCCAACGGGAAAATTGCAATGGGAGGAGGTGGCAACAGGAGGGTGTAATGGTTAGTTGACGTGACACCAAGCGATAGGAGGAAAAAGGCACAGAACCATTGGTAGGAAAGGGAGTAAGGTCTGAGTGGTTTTTGGAGGGGGGTATGAGCAGTAAGTAGTAAGTGAGGGGGGGTAAAAAATGGTGTGAGAGGTACACGTAGAGGTGGGGCCTTGCGTGAAACCGCTTTTTTGGACCATCCCTTGCCAATAAAGGGAGAGATGGCGGGGGGCGAAAAAGCTTGGGAGCCATCCGATTAAACAGGTGATGTGATCAAGAGAGGGGAGACGTGCGCCTTTTAGGCCTTAACGATAAAATGTCTCATCGTGTGTATAATTTTACAATAAGGTTCAAACTTTGGACAAATAATACCATATATGGAACTTTTATGATAAATTCAATTTCCCCCCTAAGCTAACCTAACTAAAACCAACTAAGGTGCATTTAGGAGTGCAAACCCTTATTTATTTTGCAATTTAAAGGACTAAAAATACCTATTCAAACAATAAAAACTAATCTAACAATTGCATTAATGCAGATTACATTGTTGGATTAATTTCTTCATCTAACCTACCTAACCTAACCTTAGCCAAGATTACACTATTTAGATAAATTATTCATTCTAATCTAATTGACATAAATTGAAATTTTCTGGAACATTATTAAGCAATATGTTTCAAATAAGGAGAAGGGTTGTGGCATGTTGAACAATATGCACACAATTTCATGAATTTATTCTTCAAAAATTATTGTACTATCAGTGGCACTTCAACTGGCTTCACTTTCACATTTTTTCCTTTTTTGTGGGGTTCTTTTATCATTTATTTTCTTTCCTTTTTCTTTTCCATTTTTTATATATATACCCTCTTTTCATTTTTTATTTTTATTTATATATCTTTTTTTGGAAATTATTTGCAATATACAATATTATTTACAATTGGAAATACTGAAAGACAACACTCAATCATCATTTTATCCTATGAATCATAGGACCCTAAAAAATACAAAGAAACAAAGATATCCTTCCAAACATTTGTTCACTATTTGTGTTTGTCCATCAGATTGAGGATGATAAGATGAGCTATGAGCTAATTGAGTAAGAAAATAATTTCGTCCAAACATTTCTAGTGAAAATGGGATCTTTGTCGCTTACAATAATCTTTGGATTTCCATGTAGCTTTTGAATTGTTTCCATAATTGCAGTGGCAATTGTATTGGCTTTAAATGGATGAGATAAAGCACAAACATTTGCATACTTGGTAAGTATCAACTACCACCATGATGACAATCCTTCCTTTGAACTTGGGTAAACCTGTGATAAAATCCTTTGAAACCTCCTACCAATGTTGACTTAGAATTGCTAAAGGTTGTAAAATATCCAAGGTATTAATTATCTGAACTTTATTTTGTTGTTAAACCAAGCATTCTGCCACAAACGTTTGAACATCAAATTTAAGGCCCTCCAAAAAAAATTCCTTCTTGACCCTATGGTAAGTTTTTAAAAAATCATGAGTTCCCTCCTAAGGGAGAGGAGTGCAATTCCAAAAGAATATTTTGTTTGAGTTAGGAATTCTTACAAAGATATAGGCGATCTTTGTACCATAATGAATCATTTTAATAACTAAATGTATCAGATATACTGGGATCTTGCTGCAACTTTTGAATGAGCATCCACACCTCTTCATCATTCTTCCATTCATCCCTTGCTTGGGTTATCCAATATGGTTGGATAATAGAAATGGCACAAAGAAATCCGTCCATGTCCTCATCATTTCTTTAGAGTGCATCTACAACAACATTTTTATTCCCATTTTTGCAGATGATTTCAAAGTCATAACCCAACATATTTGTGATCCATTTTTGTTGCTCTTCTAAAGATAATTTTTGTTCCAAAAATTATTTAAGACTATCATGATCTATTTTTACCTTGAAGTGTCTTCCCATTAGGTAAGGTCACCATTGCTTTCGCGCATGTAGTATTGCCAACATTTCCTTCTCATAAATAGGTTTGTGTAAATACTTTCCTTTGATTGGACGACTTTCAAAAGCAATGGGTCTTCCTTCTTACATTAGAAATGTACCAATTCCATTTCCTGAGGCATCACATTCCACAATAAAGGTTTTTGTGAATTTTGGCATAGCTAAGACCGATGCTTGGCACATTGCCTCTTTAAGATGTTCAAGTTGCTTCTGGAGTCCAAGAAAATGCATCTTTCTTCAATAATGATGTTAGAGGTGTTGCTATTCTCCCATAATTCTTAATAAACTTTCAATAATACCCTGTCAACCCGAGAAATCCTTGAAGATTTTTTATGGTTGTGGGGATTTTCCATTCCTTAATGGCTTTAATTGTGTTAGGGTCTACCTTAACACCTTGATGAGATACAATATGACCCAAATATTCCACCTCCTATACTCCAAAGAAACATTTGGAGGTTTTTGCATATAGTTGTTTCTCCTCCAACAGTTACAGTACCCTATTAACATGTTGAACATGATCCTTCCAAGACTTGTTGTAGATTAGTATATCATAAAAAAAATGCTAACACGAATTTTCTAAGGAAGGGTTTGAAAATGGAATTCACCAAACCTTGAAATGTTGAAGGTGCACTAGTAAGGCCAAAAGGGATGACCAAAAATTCATAATGACCCTCATGAGTTCTGAATGTTATTTTCAGAATGTCTTCATTCTTCATTCTAATTTGATGATATCCTGAACAAAGATCCAGCTTGGTGAAGTAAAATGATCCATTTAATTCATCCAACAATTCATCAGTAACAGGAATGGGAAATTTATATTTAATATTGATCTTGTTGAGCTTCCTATAATCTGGACACATGCGCCATGATCCATCCTTCTTGTGCACCAATACTAATGGAAAACAGAAAGAACTTTGACTAGGTTGAATTATACTAGCCTTTAGCATTTCTGCAACCATGCATTCAATTTCACTCTTTTGGGCATATGGATATTTGTAAGGCCGAATGTTTTGGGGACCACTTCTTGTAATTAAATGAATAGCATGATCATGATAAAAAAATAAGTGGGGTGCCTTTGGTAGTCTCAAATACCTTGGAATGATTGTCCAAGACTTTTTGGAGATCTAGAGAATAGTTGATTTCGATGTTTGAACATCTAATGAGCATAATTGTGCAATTATGCCTCGTTGTTCTCTCTTTAGAAGCTTTGTCATGCCATTACAACTTATTATATTTGCTGGTTTCCTTGCGATACCCCTTAATTCAACTTTCTTTCCTTCCCAAAAAAAAATCAAGAAAATTTCTTAAAAATTAAAAGCTATCGTCCCCAAAGATTGTAACCATTGGAATCCTAGTACAACATCAGCACCACCCATTGGAATGGAAATCATGGGACTATTCAATACATATTCCCCCATGGATATCTTGATATTATGAAACCTTCTAGAGCAATTTATAGTTCCTCCATTTGCAACCATTACTTGACACTCTCATGCTAGATATAGGAAGAAATTCAATTCCTTGGCTATTTTGCAATGAATAAAATTATGGGTACTACCTGAATCAATCAATACTATTACCTATTTCTTCTTGATATGTCCTTTTATCTTGAGAGTTTGAGGAGTGGTAATTCTTGCCAATTCATTACAAGATATGGTCGAATTCATTTCTTCATTGTCTGGGGTTGGCTCCTAGTGTATATCCTCTTCTTTTGATGTTTCGTGATCCTTTTCTGCTTTCTCTTCACAATCTACGTAAATTAATTTCTTCTCAGCACACTTATGACCTTTAATGTAGTTGCTATCACAACTATACCATTTTTCTATTTTTTCCTCCAATTGTTATGTTTTCAACCTTGTAGGTTGTGGAAGGCTAGCACAACACTTCCATATTTATAGTTGTGAGTGGTAGACTTCCTTGTTGCCATAATTTTTCTTTCCACTTTTCTGGCCACCCTGAATGCCTTCTCCAATGAATCGGGTTCCTAAAGGCAAACCTCATGTTGAATTTTATCCTTCAAAGTCCTTATGAATACATCAATCCTATGCTCCTCTAGAATATCATGTACCCTGATATTCAATTTTCGGAAGTCCTCAATGTGCTCCACCATTGAACCCTTTTTTTTTAGATTTATCAATTGGCTAAAGAAGGCGTTGCTCTTTGTATCTTCATAATGCGCTATCATTTCCTCCATAAAAATTGACCAAGTGACAAGTGGTTTATGAGAAAAAAGCCATCGACACCATACAAAGTGATTGGATTCTAAATATAAATATGCAATGCATACATTTTGTGTGTGTTGCACATTATGGAGATCAAAATATTGCTCCATACATGGTATCCATGTTACCGGATCCTTGCCATCAAACTTTCTCATATCGATATTTCGAATATGGTGGGTCTTCAATCCAAAGTTAGAGGCTATGAAATCATGATTAGCATTCCTTTTGTTCTCATCATGAGTTTCATCAAATACCTTTTCACCATTAGGAAGCATTTCTTATAGCAACTTTGTCAAACCTTCCATGTTTGCTCCATTATTCAAATCTTCCATGTTGTCTTTCATTTTTTTTATGCCATCTTTCAAACCTTCCATGTATGTTTTTAAACCATTCTTAAAACCATCCATATTAGTTTCCATCTTATGTTCCATTTCATTTTTGGTTACTCTTTGCGCAAGTGAAATTTGATGCACTTGGTCTCGTAATTTTGATATATCATGTTGCATTTCTTCCTCTTCTTCATGTGTCATAGAAGAGATTTCTAGTTGCTTACTAAGTGTGTTCATTTTTTTTGTTTCAAGGAATTTTTAAATCAAACAATGATATATATATGCCTCATTATGCCCTTTGAATCACTTCAAACTGAGTTTTCAAACAAAAGTTATTCAAAATTTAAAAAATACACACTGTTTCTTTCTTTTTAGGAGCCAGATATTGCAGCTGTTGTATATATGTAATTGTGAATCTCCATGATCTAAATTTTATCTTGTAGTAGCCCTCTCAGTCTAATTTCCAACCCAAAAAGTTAGACCAATATTGGATTCTTCACAAAAGAGTTATGCCCAATCTCCCACTATGACTTGATTATAGACTCATTTAGTAGAGCGAACTTGTATGGAGTGCCTCCTATCATTTTTTTATCCTTCGTCCCTATAAATTCTACCCAAATAACTATAGTTTGTCATCTTTATGAAAATTTTTACAAAATTCAAATCTGTTTCTCAACGAAAAAGTTATGATAATTTTCCCTAGGTCACTTGTTTGAGACGAAATTCTGAAACCTGCAAAAACCCTAACTTCCTCAGATCATATCTCCAAAAATATAGTGAGACATGGTCTAAAATTTGTACAAAAAGTTCACAAAGGTTTTGGCTCCATTTGGTTTTAATTTAGGATTCTGAAGCTTTGTATAAAAAAAATTATAGCTAAAATTCCACAATGACGTATTTGAAGCAGTGAAACCCTAAAATCCAAAGCTCTCATACCAAATGTTATGCAACCAACTCACAAATAGATAAATCAATGACCTAAAAATTATCCCCTTCGAGGGGGAAACCTCATTTACATTACATAATGAACAATTCTTGGATGATATAAATGACAATACCTCCTTTCTATATATAGGAGTCTAAGGGGTCATAATATAATCAGAGCCTACATAACAACATTATTTTAAGGGCACAACAATAACAATAGTGGGCTTCTATGGGGCACAATAATAACAATATGGGGAATACATGGGCACAAAAATACAATAAGGGGGCTTCACTAACAATAAAAATAAGGGGATACAATAGTAGTATAAGGACCTAACAGTTGCTTCAAAAACTTAAACAATAATAACATTAACAAAGACTTTTCAAGTTAAACAATGTTATTTTCATAACAAGGGTTCATCATATGTAAAAATGTTTGAAATATAGTTCGATATTTCAAAGATAGGATTATTCTTTTTTGTAAATTAAATTTTATTGTTTCCAAAAAAAATTATATTAGTAAATCAAAAAACATTCAGTTTACTATCTTACACTCTCTAATATCAGATATTAAGATGATTCAAGGATTTTTCCTTTTCTTCTTTTTCGCCTACATACATCAATCCATCTTTTAGTGTTATCTACAACAAATGAAGAGCTACCTATTTCATCATTCTTTTGATAAATCTCCATAGCTACAGATTAAGCCAGGGTCTCTGATTATTTCTCACTATCTAAATGGTCAAATTCATGAGAGTGCTTTTGACCACAGATTGTCGGAACAATTAACATTGATGTTGCTTCATTTTCCTTTGTCAGACAGTTCTCCTCTATGGAGGGAAGATTCAATGCAATAGGTGGAGGAACTAGATCTGGAGAGGCTAATTTATTCGAGTATGGGTTCTTTTGCTGAGAACCCTCCTTTTTCTGACTTGTAGAGTTCTTAGAACAAGCAGATGGATTCAATTCTTGCCACCCATGGCTAAATTTCTTCAGCACCTAGGATAAAAAAGGTGGATCTCCCCCACATGGATTCTTGTCCATAATTGAATGTTGTCAGCCAATGCAAACAAAACATCCACTAACCTGACCTGGAAGTAAAGAGACTCTCCCAACATGGACTTAAGCAAAAATATAATTTTTTTGGATATCCAAAACCCCATCGCCTGGGAGGAGGCTTTCATCGAACAACTTTTTATCTTCAGCATACCACTAGTGGGTATTTTTTTTCCTGCATTTCAGCAAACAATTTGTTGTCATCCTCATCTATGTCCTTCTCCAACCCAAAGATAGAGGACCAAGAATCCCTAGCAGAGGCACAAACCTTAAACCTATAAAATGTTGGCCACGTCTCTAGCCTTGGAGAAGAGAGACCAATGTTTCCATGAAGGAACAAAACCCTATTGGTGTTGCTTTTGATGCCTCTAAAAAACCATCTTTAACTGCAACAAAATTTATGCAACACTCCTATGGTGGCAATGACTTCGTTCTATTCAAAATCTACACCCAAACCATAGGGAGAGACATTAAATGGAACCAAAGCTCAGTTGTGAGGTCATTAGAGTGTCTACATCTGAGTTCGCTTGTAACCCTTAGCAAGGGGAGAAATTGTTTGGCCACGGTAACCTTAAGTATTTTTCAAACGATCAAGTCATATCCAATATCAATGGTGACATTTGAAACTCTACAAAAAATGAAAACCCCTGTGTGACTCACAGTATTCATCATTAATAGTATGAATGAATGAATGATATTTTAACGTCCATGAGACTAAAATAGTCTCTAGGACTACTAGCCTCCCTATTTTTTTCCTTTTGCATTCAATCCTTTTCTTACTCAAATTGATGATGAGCTGACCCAAATTTCTAACAATCCCCTCACTAAAAAGAAAATTCCAAGGAATTGATGCTAACATACTACCATAACTATCCTTGATGCCTCTAAAAGCATCACATTCCAAAATGAAATGCTTTTCCGATTCCACTGCCCCAGAAGTGCAAAAACTACACACCCATTCTTCCCAAGCTTCTTTAGGTCTCTTCCACCATCTCGTTTCACACCGAAGTTGATGTGAATTAGTTCTTAATTGAGTAATAAGAATATTTTCTCTCCGCGGAATGTTGGCTCCAATGCACTCTTATTGCTAGAGATTACAAGTGGGGTTGAATTCCTGAACATAGTACTCTTGAAGAATCTAGGGCAAACAAAATTAAAGCGATTCTTCTTTAGCATGATAACAATTTGTGAAGTTCTTTTGCAATTTTATCTTAGGTTGATCTTCATATTATTATTAGTATGTATTTGCTTCATCAAATTATATGAAAAAAAAGGAGACAAGAACACAAAGTATTTGTCTTTTTGACAGGGCCAAAACCTCTCCCTCTTGGAGAGGAAACCCGCACAAAATTCTTCTTATAGAGATTCCAATTGACCAATACCAATACCATGACCCTTGACCTATTCTTCCACTCCAAGACCAAGACATCAATCCTCTTCTTCGTCACTGCAGAGATCATCACCTTTGCTGCACTGTTGATATCTTCATTACTGCTACCATCATTGAGAGCATCATTATTTCACCATGACTGCTCCTTAGGATTTTCACTGAAATGATCTTTTCGCCATGATTGTTTCCTTGAAATCACCACTAAGATGATCTATGTACCTTCATTGAGATCATGATATGATCTAAATTGGATCCTAGAACACTCTCTAAGTTTTCATGAACTTTGTAAAATTCATGCCAAAGTTTCAAATTCTTATAAAGATCAAGCTTATCAGAGATATCCTCATAACCGTTGCAATTTATGATCAGCATGGAGCAACGAGGACCCTCGGTCAAGTGCATAGACCGTTGGCCCATGGTAACGCGCGCTACCACAAATTAGCAAAACCAAGAGTCAATTCAAGAAACGGGGGTAGTTTCTAATATGCGATTAGAGACAAGTCACTAATCGCATATCGCAGGGAAAACCCCTCAAAGAAGGAAAAGCCCCGAGCGTGCGGACCCAAAAAATCATAAAATGCAATGGATATTGCGCCAATTCCGTCAGAAGCGGGGCCCACAAAAAATCCGGCAAAATATCAGAATGGTTTCGAGCAATAAGCGGTTTCAACTGAGTCTCGTCCAATGCCACACAATGGGCGCCACGCGTCAGGTGGAAGAGAGATAAAACCGCTAACATTGAACAAGTAAATATCATGTTACTTACCCGCCCGATATGGATAGAGACCGTAGGATCTAGAGGCTGCGGATCGATGGCGAAGATGCATTCCGATGGGTGACTAGACCTAACGAGGTAAATAGACAGAGTTGTATAGGATTTGAAGTCCGATGTGAACGATGCATTGGCAGAAGGTCGTATTCACGAGCATTCTGGGAGTTAACGAAATAAACGGTCATTTTGAAAACATCTAAGAGAACTGACACTCAGTTCATTATGAAACAAGTTGCCACCTCCCTGTGAGGCGTTATACAGTGATGATGATGCAAAATATGAGAATTCGAACAGACAGAGGCAGGGGAACCAGAAAGTCAAGAAGCGAAAATGAACAGTCAGAAAGCAGATTGGATTTAAAGCCATGAATTGACAGAGAGAGAGGCAAGTAAGTTAGAAGCGGAAAGCTAAGAGCAGAGAAAAGAGATAAGAAGTTGAGCTAACCTGTAGAATCAAAGGTAGAATCAAGATAGAGACAGAGAGAGTCAGAGAGTCTGTGTACTCCAGAAAGGGCTTGAGAGGTTCAAGCAAACTCCTCAATATATGCATGTCATGTATTGAGTCTCAGATTGGACTCATACCATTGTGACCAATAGAGGTTGACATTTAGTAAGGAGAGTTTGTGTACTCCAGAGACTTGGGGAATCCAAGTATAGTCTTGTTGATTTATATCTGTTGAGTGAGACTCAAATTGAGCTCACTATTGTAAAAAATCTGCTTTGAAAACATAATAGAGAGGCCACCACTGAAGGCTGGACCAGGAGACGTAGCCCAGGAGTATTGGGTGAACTCCTTATTAAACTTGTTGTGTTTATATGTTTGCCTATTGTGTTTTCTTTAACTTCTTTAGTGTCTGTGTATTTCGAAATCTTATTGATCCATTGCCTAAAATAACATAGACACATCCATGCACATGAGTCTGTAATACCTTAATTTATTGTCTTAGATCAATTTGGATCAAGTGGTATCGGAGCACTAGGTTACTAAGGTTAGACAAGCTTGTGCTGGATTTTGTTGTTGAATGTTAATTAGGACAAAGCTCAAATTAGGAGAAGGAGAATTGGTTGAAGCTAACCCAGAAATTGGAAGAGTCTACCCTAAGAGGAAAATGACAGAAGAAAGTCCCCTAGAATCAGACTCCCAGTTCATGGATAGTTTTATGACCATGAGAGCCATGGTAGAGGAAATGTATAGAGAATTTAAGAAAGGTAGAGATGAAGATTCATCAAACTCCAAACAAGATAAAGGAGTAGAAGAATCTCTCCTCCATGACCATTCTAAAGGCAAAGGGAAAGAAGAAAAGCTTCTAACACCTCCTAATAGCCATGAAAATAAAAAGAAAACATCTTTGATTAAATTAGATGTTAAATTTGATTTGCCAATATATGATGGATAGTTGAATACAGAGAAGCTAGATAATTGGATTAGACAGATCGATGTGTATTGTAGGGTGCAGAGCATTGATTCAAACAAAACTAAGATTCAACTGGCCAACCTACGTCTTGGAGGCACTGCCTTGGTATGGTGGGAAGGTAGGACACAAGCTGACATGAAGAAGCATGGTAAAATTCTTTTTGTTTGGAGTGAATTTGTTTCTGCAGTTAAAAAGAAATTCTATCCACTAGCTTATATGCAGCAAGCCATGATGAGCTGGCAAACTATTTGCCAATTAAAGGGGCAAAGTGTACAAGGCTACACCCAAGAATTTAGGAAAAGAACTTTTATTCTAGGAATTTCTTTAGACTCACCTGAAACTCTGCTAAAGTATATAGGTTGTCTACACAGCTATTTAAAGCACACAATTCTCATGTTTAATCCTACTAGCATAGATGAGGTATCTGTTCAAGCTACACATCTAGAGGCTAGAGGCAAGAATGTGAACCCAGAAGTTGGGGAATCATCAAAACCCACTGCAAGCAAGAACAAAGAAGATAGAAAACAGAAATGGAAAGAGAGGAAGACAAATGTTGTACAAAAGACCAAGCCTTTATGCACTCACTGCAAGAAGGATGGGCATGATGATGGACACTACTGGATTCTGCATTCGGAGCTGAGACCCAAGAAGTTTTATGGAAAAAAGAAGAAGATTGCTGCAGCTATTTAAAAATATTTTGGGTCAGACTTAGGAGATGAAACAACAATCGCATCCACAAGTATAAAAGGTTTTCCACTTTAGAGAATGCAGAAATCAAGAAGTAGGTACATGAGCTACTTGAGAAAGGGTTAATAAGACCTAGAATATCACCATGTGGGTCTCCAATTGTCTTGGTGAGAAAGAAAGATGGCTCATGGAGAATGTGCATTGATTATCGAGCACTGAATAAGATAACGATAAAAAATTGTTATCCACTTCCTCGCATAGATGATCTATTGGATCAATTGAAAGAAGTTGTTTACTTTTCCAATTTGGACTTGCATAGTGGCTACCATCAGGTCAAAGTTGCAGAGCAAGATGCATGGAAGACTACTTTCAAAACAAAGCAAGGATTGTATGAGTGGTTAGTTATGCCTTTTGGCTTAACTAATGCTCCTGCTACTTTCATGAGAGTAATGAATGATGTACTGAGGCCTTTTATTGATGATTTTTTCATTGTATATTTAGATGACATTCTTATATTTATTAAAACATGGGAAGAACATATGAAGCATGTCAAGCAGACTCTAGATGTTTTGAAAAGAGAAAATCTCTATGTTAAGCTATCAAAATGTGAATTTGGCAAAACAACGTTGAATTATTTGGGTCATATTGTAGGGGGTGGTGAATTGAAGATAGATCCCTCTAAGGTTGTAGTCATTGTAAATTGGCCTAAACCCAAATCTGCTACAGAAGTTAGAAGCTTCCTATGAGCAGCACAGTATTGGAGAAAGTTTATTGCTAACTTTTCCTTGATTGCAGCTCCCTTACATGCTTTAACCGGATTGAACAAGATGTTTCAGTGGGGAGGCAAAGAGCAGAAAGCCTTCGATACCTTAAAAGAAAATATTAGTACAACACCAGTACTAGCACTGCCCAATCTTCAAAGACCATTTGAGATTGAAACAGATGCTAGTGACTATGCCATGGGAGCAGTGTTGATGCAACACGGTAACCCCATATGTTATCATTTTGAGACATTTAATTCTGCAGTAGTTAATTATCCCACACATGACAAGGAATTGTATGCATTAGTATAGAGTGTGAAAAAGTGGAAACATTATTTAATAGGTAAAGAGATAATTATACATACTGATCATCAACCACTTCAATATTTACACTCACAAACTAAGTTGCAGCAATCAAGACACTATAGGTGGATGGGTTTTCTACAACAATTTCATCTTGTCATCAGATATAAAAAGGGCATACACAATAAAGTTGTAGATATGTTGTCCAGACCAATCATAAATGCATCTACTATACTTAAGCATAATTCAATATTGCATGAAAGATACATTGAACAGTATGCTCAAGATATAAATTTTAAAGATGTATATGCAACTTTAAGTCGTTGCAAACAAGTAGAAGAATTGGATTATCATGTTAAGGACCAACTCTTATATCATTTTTCAAAGTTATGCATTCCACAAAATGAAAGAGTAAAGATAATTCGAGAAGCACACAATTCTCTAATATCAGGTCATTTTGGTGTAAGTAAAACAGTTGCACAACTGCAAAGATTTTGTTATTGGCCAAAAATGAATGAGGCAGTTTCTAGATATGTAAGAGGGTGTACTATGTGTGCTAAAAGCAATCCCAACAATAGAAAACTAGGATTGTACACTCCATTACCAATTCCTTCTCATCCCTCGGAAAGTGTTTTCATGGACTTTGTTGGGGGGCTTCCTAAATCTAGAAAAGGTCATGACTATTTATATGTTATTGTGGATAGGTTCAGCAAAATGTGTATTTTAATACCTTGTAACAAATAGATTACAACTGAACAAACAACAAAGTTGTTCTTTCAGCATGTATGGGTTCATTTTGGATTACCCACTTCCATTGTATTTGATCGAGATTCCCAATTTGTTGGGAAGTTTTGGTCGAGTCTGTGGGAATTGATGGACACTAGACTGAAGAAGAGCACAACCTTTCATCCACAAATAGATGGCCAAACAGAAGTGGTCAACAGGACAGTGATCCAGTTGCTCAGAGGCTATTGCAGCAAGCATCCCAAGCTTTGGGATGAACATTTATGTTATGTGCAACATGCTTACAACTGTGCTAAACATTCTTCTACACAGAGATCTCCTTTTGAGACCTATTTTGGTTTCACACCAAGGTCTCCCTTGGATTTTGTCTTTGGTAAAGACATAGCAGTTGATGGAAACAGTGATGTGGACAAGGAACCAAGTTCATTGAACAAATCCAATAGATTCACTAGGCAGTACAGGAACAGCTGGAAAAGAGCCAAGCCAAGTACAAGGCAACGCATGATAAGCATCGAATTGAGCATAGTTTCCAAGTTGGCGATCAAGTCTGGCTGTATATCAGTAAAGACAGAATGCAAGGTGAAGGTAAGAAGTTGAAGCCAATAAGGTATGGACCTTTCAAGATACTTGAGAAAATTGTTGAGAATGCTTTTTGCCTTAATTTGCCAGCTTACATGCATATCTATTCAGTAGTGAACGCAGAAAGCTTGAGGCTATTTGAACCTCCATTGATTGAAGATCCTGAAGAGCAAAGTCAATTGCCTTTTATTGATGATCTATTACCTGAATATCTCAATGAATTGCAGGAAGATACAGTTTTGGACAGGAAGGTGAGAACTATGCGCAGAGGGGATGTTGAGTACCTCAAGATTGGACTCAAAGGTTCAAAACCAAGCAGTGCAAAATGGATAGAAATTGGGCAAGCGAGGAATTTGTACCCTCACTTGACTGATGCTTAAAAACCAACTTTTGGTGGTCCAAAAGCTTTTTCAGTGGGAAGGCTGTGATCCGAATTAGATCCTAGAACACTCTCTATTTTTTCATGAACTCTGTAAAATTCATGCCAAAGTTTCAAAGTCTTATAAAGATCAAGATTATCAGAGATATCCTCGTAACCATTGCAATTTGTGATCAGCACAGAGCAACGAGGACCCTCGGTCAAGTGCGTAGACTGTCGGCCCATGGTAATGCGCGCTAACACAAATTAGCAAAACCAGGAGTCAATTTAAGAAACGAGGGAAATTTTTGATATGCGATTAGCGACAAGTTGCTAATCTCATATCATGGGGCAAACCCCTCAATCAAGGAAAATCCCTGAGCACCCGAACCCAAAAAACCATAAAATGCAACAGATATCATGTTGATTCCATTAGAAGCGAGGCCCACAAAAAAACTAGCAAAATATCGGAAGGGTTTCGAGCAATAAGCAGTTTCAACCGAGTCCTACTTGATGCCACACAATGGGTGCCACGCGTCTGCGGAAGAGAGAGAAAACTGCTCACATCGGACGGGTAAACATCATGTTACTGACCTGCCCGATATGGATGGAGCCCACAGGATCTGTAGGCTCTGGATCAATGGCGAAGATGTTTTCTGATGGGTGACTGGACCTAACAAGGTAAATAGATAGAGTTGTATAGGATTTGAAGTCCGACATGGATGATGCGTTGATAGAAGGTTGTATTCACGGGCATTCTGGGAGTTAACAGAATAAACAGTCATCTTGAAAATGTCCAAGAGAACTAACACTCAGTTCATTATGAAACAGGTGGCCACCTCCCTGTGAGGCATTATACAGTGATGATGACACAGAACAGGAGAATTCGAACAGACAGAGGTAGGGGAACCAGAACGCCGGGAAGCGGAAACGAACAGTCAGAAAGCAGATTGGCTTTAAAGCCACGAACTGACAGAGAGAGAGGCAAGTAAGTTAGAAGCGGAAAGATAAGAGCAGAGAACAGAGAGAAGAATTTGAGCTGACCTGTAGAAGCAAAGGCAACATCGAGACAGAGAAAAAGAGAGTTAGAGAGTCTGTGTACTCTAGAAAGGGCTTGAGAGGTTCAATCGAACTCCTTTGTATATGCCTGTCATGTATTGAGTCTCAGATTGGACTCATACCATTGTGACCAATAGAGGTCTAGATTTAGTAAGGAGAGTTTGTGTACTCCAGAGACTTGGGGAATCCAAGTACAGTCTTATTGATTTATATCTGTTGAGTGAGACTCAAATTGAGCTCACTATTGTAAAAACTCTACTTTGAAAACATAATAGAGAGGCCACCACTGAAGGCTGGACCAGGAGACGTAGCCCAGGAGTATTGGGTGAACTCCTTATTAAACTTGTTGTATTTATATGTTTTCCTATTGTGTTTTCTTTAACTACTTCAGTGTCTGTGTATTTCACAATCTTATCGATCCGTTGCCTAAAATAACATAGACACATCCATGCACATGAGTCTGTAATACCTTAATTAATTGTCTTGGATCAATTTCAGATCATGATATTCAAGAACAAGATCATGACTGATATGTATGCAATGATGTATACTACACCAAGATCCTCTTTAGACCACCATCAAGATCATGGTTACAATTTGGATCATGATTGTCTTAGAAGGTATGCCAAGACAGGTTGATCATAGGGATCCTCTTCATCAAGACTATGAGACAATGATGATTATACTGAAATAGAGTATCATTGATCCTTCTTACTTGAGACTAGGACTGTGTCTACACTTTCACTGAAGTCTACAATGACCCTTCTCCTCACAACGATGTCCTAGAAGGTATGCCAAGACAGGTTGATCATAGGGATCCTCTTCATCAAGACTATGAGACAATGATGATTATACTGAAATAGAGTATCATTGATCCTTCTTACTTGAGACTAGGACTGTGTCTACACTTTCACTGAAGTCTACAATGACCCTTCTCCTCACAACGATGTCTAGATAGTGACAATGTTTGACGTAGTGATCATTGAGTATGTGATTGTGTATGGAATGCATGTCAAGACTGTGATAGTCATAGACATTAATGCTCCTTCCCATTATGCCGAGACTACTGAGATATATATGAGAGGGATTCAATGTCATTATCACCAAGACTGCGACTCACTGTGCCATCTGAAATCTTGTCTACCTACACCCATATGAAATATTAGATGTGCACCTTGTCACCGAGATCCTGTACCCATCCAAGATTTGTACCACGCCTTCTTGTAGTGTGGATATGCTCCTATACCCATACAAAATTTCAGAGAGGAAAAATGTGAGATCTGATCTTCCTTTTGTGGATACCTTGACGGGGTATTTATAGTGGTTACATCCATATGCAAGTCGACTTGAAGAGTGAAACATTGTGTTTATTGGAGTAGCATGATCCGGATTATCCACAGTATTGTGTTTATTAATTATGAGCCGTCATGACATTTAAATATATATTTAATTCAATTTTCAATCCGATGTGATGATCTCCTTCTCATTTTTCTTGTAGTCTTATTGTGCTTGCTAATGGAGGATTGATCTTGCTACATACTTCTATAGACTTCTATACATTTACATAGACTCATGAAGAGATTCTTTTATACATGACATGACTCTTTGACATATTAATAAATCCTAAATACATCAAGAAGAAGTCTTTTGACCTAATGACACTTCTTGCTCATGAAACCCATGCAGCAAGGCATACAAAATAAATTCATTCTCTTTTATTACATCATTTACAAAGATCATGTCATTATGAAGACCGAACCTAGTTACACATTCTTCAAAACTCACTCTTAACTAGGAAGTTATTCATAATGGTACTTGGTCATTCTCAATCTGAATAATTTCTCAATAATAAGAATCAGACTTGCAATCCATCTGTTATAGCATCATTTCAACCAATATTGTTTTTCATTTAGCGAGGCCTTGACTAACAGCTCTATCTCTCACTAAGATCATATCACACAATGTTGGCAAGACCAATGACTGATAGACATGCATCATCATTATCTCTCTTAGGTCATACCCACCCAGGTGTTCTCCGAGTATGCCCCACTAGGACTATTCTCATCTTGGGTTCCCAGCCCTCAAGCATATTGATCCTCTTGCCCACTCTCATCTTGAATTGCCTACCACATCCTCAAAGAGTGTCAGATGATAGATAATTACTGTTAGGTCTCTTACATTCTGCAGCATTTGATGGATCGAAAACAAGTGTGGTAGTGCTAGTTATGCTTGGAAGGGATCCGCATTAGTCAGCCTTCTCCTACTTCTCCATTCTCCTTCTATTTTCTTAATGCCCCACCATCTCTGTTTTCTTCCAAAGCCGAGCGTAAACCCACTTTCTTTAGCTCCCAGGCGCCAAGTTTATACTACCATATAGCCATGATCCCATAACTGCGTGCTTTTTACTTCCCTTTCCCGTCACATCCACGTTAAAGTCCATGCAATCACATCCGCGCTGTCCAATCAAACCCCGCCGATCACATCTGCCACGCGTCAACCGAAGAATGGGATCGCGCGGGTCTATACGAATACCGCCATAGCTCCAAAGGCGGTGCGGGGAATACCATTTACCGCTATCCTGCCCATCCCCGCCGATTAAACCCCGCGCAACTTCCGCCCCCGATCACCGTTGGATCTGCCCACCCACGATCCAACGACCCTCGTTTGTCCGCCTCCCATTCCCGTCCAATACCCCCTGCCAAGAGATCTTTGCCGTTCGTTTGTTTGATCTAATGGTTGAGGTTTATTCTCGTCCCGCCCATGCATCTGTTGTGCAATATTCATGTCCCCGACCTGTACCATGTTCCTGAATGAAGAAGGAGGAAAAAATCCAGTACCTTGTGCCATTACTCCTCAGCAACCGCGTTCAAGAGCAGCATGGCTGAGAGAGAAAGGAAAATCCTCGAGCAGTTAAACTCCTTCAGAAGTTATGGAAATTTATTCATACAACACTCCACCTGCTCAAGGAGTACAACAAAGTACTAGAGAATGTCAAATTCATTCATTGAAGCAATAGATCATAGCAGAGGCCCATTTTAGACACTTAATGTGGTTGGTGGTCAATTATGACCCCTCCACGCATAGAACAGCAAGATATTTTTGTAATGAAACTCTATATATACCCAAAAACAAGATGTAATGAAGGTTGATGGTTGTAGTTTTGATGTAAGTTTCAACTTCTTGAGACTATAACTACTGTGATACCTGTAGCATCTGGTCTTCATTTTAAGCTAATACAAGCTTCTTTTGTTGTTAATTGCTCACTTTCCATTTCTACTTTGTTCTAGGCTATGTCTGTTATGTATGTTTCATGTGCTCTTGATGTTTAGCATTAGAGGGGCTGTCATCCCACCTCTGTTTTAGAATCTAGTATGTATCATTGAATGTGCTATGCAGGTTTCTATTTACTTAGTGCCAAAGAGTTGTCATCCTGTCTGTGCATTAGGAAATAGATTTGCAGACCTCTTTACTGGTTGCAGCTGGCCATCACATGGTCTTGTGCATCTGCTCGTGTGGTCATCATTATCCATGTTCACCTAATCCTCAAACTATGAGTAATTGGTGGTTTAAAGCCTTGTAGTCTGGGGGTGTTCACCCATGTCTGGGGTTAAGCATAGTAGAAGTGGTTATCTGGCTTGAATATGCATCATTCCTTCCATTCATCCACCTATTTCGAACATTTTTTGTTGAGTTTGTAATGTTCCCGAGCATCTATGAGATACAACCTAGGAGAGTTTCTTGGGGTGATAACATTAATTGGCGTCGTTGCCGGGGAGGAGATTGAAGCTCAGCTTCCCTGGGAGAATGACATAGTTCTAGATTTTGATGATAGACAAGGTCTGGGCACATTTCTAGTTGTAATGATCTATCTGGTGACTCCACTAGATGAAGACCAACCTTTGGCGACTCCACGTTATAGTCCTGGCTCAGTTTTTGAGCCATACTTGAAGAAATCCTTAGAAGTCACCAGCTGAACCAGTGCCTGACCATGAGAAGATCATTAAGCCAAAGAAAACATCATAGAAAGGGGCATCAGGATCAGGTATGCCTAAGAAAACTTATGCATCTCTTAAAGATGAGGCTGTAGTTGAGAAGATACAATTTGAAGATATTGAGCCTAGTGTTTCTAGTGAAAAAATTCCTTCAGAGATTCATACAGCTCCTTGTTTAGTTAGTTCCCCTTTGAATCTAAGTCCAAAGAAAGCTTCCCATACAGTCCAGAACATTCCTTTGTCTCTGTCATCCATTTCATTGTTTCATACTGCTCAAACTGCCATTGTCTTTCCACATACCCCAGTCATGGCAGGCCAGCAAGCACCTACGAAGATAGAAAGAATTATAGTTGCCAAGTACGGACCCGTGGTCCCGCCTGTTCCTTTAAATGCTATGCCAGTGGGAGAATATCATAAATATATGCCCAAGTTTACTGGTACAGAGGAACTGACAATAGAAGAACACCTTTAGGCTTTCTATAGTTATGCGGATAACTTAGATATAAGTGAAAATGATGTGTGGATGAGAGATTTTGTACAAAGCCTTGATGGAGAGGCTAGGAAGTGGTTCAGAGAATTGCCCCCTGGATCTATTGCTGATATTGATGCCTTAGATGAGGCATTTTTGAAGCACTGGGGAGATAAAAAGGACTTGCTATATTACCATACCGTGTTTGGTAACCTGAAGAGGGAAAATGGGGAATCATTGCCTAATTTTAATAGAAGATTCAATCGTATGTATAGTAAGATACTAGCTGAGGTAAAACCTACCCCCACCTCTGCCAAAATCACTTATGCCAATGCTTTTGACTCTCATTTTTGCCTGTTATTGAGAGAAAGAAAATGTGCCACTCTAGCTGATATGTGAGATGCAGCACTAGAGGTGGAATCCAATATTATGGCTACAGAAAAGCTAAAGAGTCATGCTAATAGAAGGAGGCAGATAGGTGAGGCTTCTTCTTCCTTTGCCTCATCTGCAGATCCTAAATTAGACAAAATGACCAAGATGATAGAGTCATTGGCTGCTGAAATATCTAAGCTAAAGGTTGAGCAGAATTCGGGAAAGACAAGGTAGCAGAACACATTTGCTCCAAGAAATCCAAATCCATTCAGAAGAGAAAATGAACAGTTACAAATAATTCAGAGGGGAAAAGAACCAAATGAAGAACAAAAGGTTAAAGCTCCTTTCCAAAATTTGGTCATGGAGGAGGAGCAATTCGAAGATGAGGATGAAATTCAGTGCATGGAAGATAAAGGCAGTGCTGCATTTTTGACATTGGCTGCATATGAGGAATCATTGTTGCAGGAACAAGACAGTTTTGAATGGGACAAAGAGGCTACTCTACAGACTGGTGACCAGCAAAGATATAATCTGAGGTCAAATGCAAAAAATGTCAAGGAGAATCCTGCCCAAAGAGCTGATGTCCAAACAGAGTCACAGAATATCAGACAAAGAAGACCATTAGCTGATCCAATCATCCTTAAAGCACTAGTTCAAGAGGTAAAAGGTTCTAATAAGCTACCTTCCTCTTTCATCTTAGAGTCAGAAGTCCAGAAGTTAAAAATATATGTGCCTCTGGTAGAGTTGGTAAAGAGTGAAGTGTTTAGAAAGCCTATCCTTGAAGCCCTTGAGTTGGAAACCACACAAACCTCCACTAACTCTGTCAATTTGCAAGATGATAAGCTTGTTGTTGTGCTTAGCCCCATGATTGAACCTGCTGATAATAATTCTCCATAATTTTATGTTTCATTGACCATTCATGACAAAATCCTCCACCACTGCCTGCTAGACATAGGGGCCAGCCACAATTTGATGCCTAAAGCTGTCATGGAAGAGTTAGGCCTTGACATCACTAGACCATATCATGATTTATTTTCTTTTGATTCAAGGAAAGTGAAATGCCTAGGATTAATCAAAGACTTGGCCATTAGCCTAACCCAGCTACCCATGAAGAGTATGATAATGGATATTGTGGTAGCAGATGCCCCTCCCAAATTTGGCATGCTGTTGTCCAGAGGATGGATTAAGAGACTAAGTGGGACATTACAGAATGATATATCTTAAGCCAATGTCCCAGTTTTTGGAGGAGAAAGAAGGAGATTGTACAGAGAAGCACAGTTGGCATACATCATCAGTGATGAGAAGAATCCCACTAATCATCCCATATATGCTATGGACACTGATTTTGGAGCATGTATCCTCCAAATAGAAGAATCCCAGAAGGCCTCAATGCAGATCAGGAAACCAGTGAATCAGGCCGAGGAAAAGCAAGGAAGTCAAGTTTGGGAGATGTTCTTTGATGGAGCATGTTCCAGGGAGACTGCAGGAGCAGGGGTGGTGCTGGTATCTCCAGAACAAAAAAGCACACAACTGTCTTTTAAGCTAGCTTTTCAAGTCACTAATAACATAGCAGAATATGAGGATCTGCTGTTTGGCCTTAAGCAGCAAAAGACAGAGGAATCAGGAACATAAAGGGGTTGGAGATGCTGATCTGATCATTCAACAAGTAAATAAAACATTTCAGGCAAATCACCCAAGGCTGAAAGCATATAGAGATGAGGTATGGAGACTCAAAGATTCCTTTGAAAATTTATGTATTTCATATATCCCTAGAGCCAAAAATCAGCTTGCTGATTCCCTTGCTGTGTCTGTTAGCACGTTTATCCCTCTCATGCCTCCCAGACTAGTTTATGAAGTCCAAATGAAGTATAGGCCATCCTTGCTTGACAATGTCCACCATTGGAAACTTTTTGAAGATTATGATGAAATAAATAGGTTTCTGCAAGTCATTGATGAATTTTTTGAAATGCAAATTGACCAAGAGAATGAAGCCTTGGAAGAAAGCCCCCAATCCCAGCTTAGAAACAAAATTGGCAAAGATAGCATTGTCCAGCTTCCCAACAATCATATTCCTAAGGGTTTAATTCCTTTAGAAATATTGTTTGACCAGAATGATGTGCCTTACAAGGCTACCCAAAAAGAAGACCAATCTGCAGTCTGTAAGCATGATATAGGGAGTCCAGGTTAGCCTAGATACATAAACCTGTCAACTCATCTGTCTGCTGATCAATGTTCTGAATACTGCAATCTAATGAAGCAATTTGTTGATGTGTTTGCCTAGGAATATAGTGACCTGAAAACCTATGATAAAAAGATTATTCAACATAAAATCCCTCTGGAGAAAGACACTATACCTTTCAAGAAGAAGCTGAGACCAATAAATCCTTTACTCCTTCCTCTTTGAAAAAGAAATTAAAAAGTTGTTGGCTGCCAAAATCATAGTCCCTCTCAGATATTCAACATGGGTAGCCAATTTGGTGGTAGTGAGGAAGAAAAGTGGAGAAATCAGACTTTGTGTTGATTTCAGAAACTTAAACAAATGCTTTAAGAAAGACAATTATCCCCTACCCAAGATGGAGCATTTGCTACAGAAGGTCTCAGGAGCCAAAGTAATGTCTTTCTTGGATGGTTTTTCAGGGTTTAATCAGATTGTTGTGCATCCAGATGACCAAGAGAATACTGCATTCACCACTCCTTGGGGCACTTTTATGTATGCCAAGATGCCTTTTGGATTGATGAATGTTGGAGCCACCTTTCAAAGAGCTATGGATATAGAATTTGTGGGAGAGAAGGATAAATTTTTCCTCATCTACCTAGATGATATAACAATATACTCCAGCAGCCATCAAGATCATCTGCAACATTTGAAGAAGGTGTTCCTGAAATGCAAAAGGTTTGGGATTTCAGTCAATCCTAAAAAGTCACAGTTTGCTTTAGAAGAAGGCAAGTTGTTAGGACATGTTGTTTCTACTGCAGGTGTCCGAATTGACCCAGAAAGAGTAAAATCAATACAGACCCTGTTTGTCCCAAGATCAAAGAAAGACATCCAGTCCTTTCTGGGCAATATTAATTTTGTGAGGAGGTTTATACCAAATTTTGCAGAATTAGTGAAGCATATTACCTCCATGTTGAAGAAGGGGTCAGAGATCAAATGGACTGATATAGCAAGAGGATCTTTTGAGTCCATTAAGAAAGCTATTATGGAGGCTCCTACTTTAATAAGTCCAGATTACAGCAAGGAGTTCCATATATTTTCATTTTCCTCTGAAGACACCATTGCAACAGTTTTATTGCAAGCAGATGAAGAAGGTTTAGAGCATCCAATGGCATTTTTTAGCAAGACATTAAGGGATGCTGAGATAAGGTATGATATCATTGAAAAGAAAGCATATGCTCTTATCAAATCTTTGAAAGCTTTTAGAGTTTACATTCTGCATTCCAAGATAATTGCATATGTACCCTCTGTTACAATAAAAGATGTCTTAACACAACCTGATGCTGATGGAAGAAGGGCTAAATGGATTGCAAAATTAATCGAATTTAATATAGAACTGAAGCCCACCAAACTTGTCAGAGGTCAGGGTTTTGCCAGGTTGTTAGCTGAAGAAAATTGCAGAACATTGGACATACATTTTATGGGCACAATTGCAGAAATTGGTCAGACAGATGAAGAAGAGGAAGTAGCTGAACCAGAGAAAGAGCAATCAGTGGCCAAAAATCTAACTTCTTGTGATTGCTTTTCAAAGTCAAGCCAAAACTATTAAGCTTAGGGCAGCAAAATATTGTATCCATGAAAGTCTTCTCTACTGGAGGGATCCATCTAGAGTGCTTTTGAGGTTTCTGGACAAAGAACGGTCAATAAAAGTTATGCAGCAGTTTCATTCCAGCATGTGTGGAGGGCACCATTATTGGAAAACCACTGCCCATAAGATCCTTAGAGCTGGGTACTATTGGCCCACCTTATTTTTTGATGTATTTTCATTTGTTAAATCTTGTGACAGGTGCCAGAGATTTGAAGGAAAACAACAGTTGAAGTCCCTACCCTTAAAACCAATACATGCAAAAGGACCTTTTCAGTAGTGGGGCTTGGATTTCATTGGAGAGATCAATCCACATTCCAGTAGCCAACACAGATGGATATTAGTAGCCATTGATTATTTTACTAAGTGGATTGAAGCAATCCCTACCGGGAAGGCTGATCATAATGTGGTCATGAAGTTTTCGATAGAGAATATCTTTACCAGATTTGGTTGTCCACATAATTAGTCACAGATAATGCAGCAGCCTTCAGGGCAAAAGAATTGGTGGAAATGTGTGATTCAATGGGTATTAAACTTGTTCATTCCACCTCATATTACCCTCAAGGTAATGGTCTAGCAGAATCCTCTAACAAAAACCTGATAAGGATAATCAAAAAGCTGTTGGAGGACAATAAAAAGAATTGGGATTCTAAGCTCAAGTATGCACTATGGGCTGACAGAGTAACCATTAAGAAATCCACAGGGAATTCTCCATTTAAGCTGGTATATGGCACCGAGGCTGTATTCCAAATTTAGTTAACTCTCCCTGTGGCGAAGTTCCTGCAACCAGAACAGAATGAGGAAGAAGACATGGCTCGTATGATCACTGCTTTGGCAGAGGTACATCAGATTAGAGAACAGCTGGTTGAAAAGGCTGCAGCACATCAGAAGAAGATCAAGGAAGCCTTTGACAAGAAGGCAAAAGCAGATAATTTTCAGGTTGGAGACTTGGTTCTGAAGTGGGATGCACTGAAGGAAAAGAAAGGCAATCATGGGAAGTTTGATGCTTACTGGACAGGGCCTTTTATCATTGCTCAAATTCAAGGGAACAACACCTTCATACTGAAAAGTATGGGAGGAGAAGCAGTTTTTGAGGGCCCAGTCAATGGGCGATTTCTAAAAATTTATGTTGTTTAAGGTCTTTGGGCCTTAAAGTTGTAAATATTCGATTTTATCAGTTTTAGTATAGGATCAGTCTGACTCCATGCCCAATCGAACACTAGAAATTTTGCTAATTTGTTTTCATCGGAAAAGGCATTGATCTGCAGGTTCTTGAGACCTCACAGGGAGGATCTCATCCCCAGAAGGAGCCAATGTTAGCTCTGTTACATTCTGCAGCATTTGATGGATCAAAAACAAGTGTTACAGTGCTAGTTATGCTTGCAAGGGACCTGCATTAGTCGACCTTCTCCTACTCCTCCATTCTCCTTCTATTTTCTTAACCCCCTGCCATCTCTGTTTTCTTCCAAAGCCCAGTGTAAACCCATTTTCTTTAGCTCTCGGGCACCAAGTTTATACTGCCATATAGCCATGATCCCATAACCGCGCGCTTTGTACCACCCTTTCCCGTCACATCCACGTTAAAG
This sequence comes from Pinus tabuliformis, assembly GCA_031772625.1. NCBI lineage: Eukaryota > Viridiplantae > Streptophyta > Pinopsida > Pinales > Pinaceae > Pinus > Pinus tabuliformis. Next base: position 1,182,124,390 of record CM062805.1, on the reverse strand, counting down.
TCTGTGCAATCGCATCGACATCGTCTGATCAAACCCCGCCGCGATCGGACAACATTCGCGCCTCCCACCGCTGAAACATGCACATGCAATAAACAACGGGGAAAGCGGTTTGCTGCTCGTCACATCCGCCACGCATCAACCGATGAATGGGATCACGCGGGTCTATACGAATACTGCCGCAGCTCCAAAGGTAGTGCAGGGAATACCATTTACCGTTGTCCCGCCCATCCCTGCCGATTAAACCCCACACAGCTTCCGCCCCCGATCACCATTGGATCTGCCCGCCCGTAATCCGACGGCCCTCGTCTACCCACCTCCCGTTCCCATCTGATACCCCCTGCCGAGAGATCTCCGCCATTCGTTTGTTTGATCTAACAGTTGAGGTTTATTCTCATCCTGCCCATGCATCCGCCATGCAATCTTCATGTCCCCGACTTGTACCATTTTCCCGAAGGAAGAAGGAGGCCAGAATCCAATACCCTTTGCCATTACTCCTCAGCAACTGCATTCAAGAGCAGCATGGCCGAGAGAGAAAAGACAATCCTCGAGCAGTTAAATGCCTTCAACAGTTATGGAAATTTATTCATACAACACTCCACCTACTCAAGGAGTACAACAAAGTACCAGAGAATGTCAAATTCATTCATTGAAGTAGCAGATCATAACAGAGGCCCATTTTGGACAGTTAATGTGGTCAGTGGTCAATTATGACCCCTCCACGCATAGAACAACAGGATCATGTCATCCCACCTTTGTGTTAGAATCTAGTATGTATCATTGAATGTGCTATGTTTCTGTTTACTTAGTGCCAGAGAGCTATCATCTTGTCTGTGCATTAGGAAATAGATTTGCAGACCTCTTTACTGGTTGCAGTCGGCCATCACATGGTCTTGTGCATCTGCTCGTGTGGTCAGTATTCTCCATGTTCACCTAATCCTCAAACTGTGAGTAATTGGTGGTCTAAAGCCTTGTAGTCGGGGGTGTTCACCCATGTCTGGGGTTAAGCATAGTAGAAGTGGTTATCTAGCTTGAATATGCATCATTCCTTCCATTCATCCACCTATTTCCAACATTTTTTGTTGAGTTTTTAATGTTCCCGAGCATCTCTGAGATACAACCTAGGAGAGTTTCTTGGGGTGATAACAATTACACAATCCTCCATTATTTCTTCCAAACTAAAGACAAGAATGTTGTGTCTAACTCTCCCTCTTAACCAGGGATGAGTTCCAAGTTTCTCTTCACTCAGAAACTTACTCGAGTTCCTTTACTCATATGAACCTCCTAGAGCTTCCTCTTAAACAGGGACTCTATCATCAGTACTTTATAGGGTCTTCTAGTTGGTTGATGATCCAATACCTTGATGTCATCAATTTCTTCATATGTAGGGTTCAACTATCCATCACTTTCCTCCATCATGTCATTCCGTCTTTCTTGGAAAATATCCTCCTTGTCTTTACATCTGGGGCTTCCTTCATAGGGCCATCTATCTTCACTTTTCCTTTAATGGTGATTTCTCTAGATCACAATGTACATAGTTGTGACATCCTTCACAACTCTCCTTACCTTCGCCCTGCACACATACCCAGAATTTCTCCAAGAGGTCAGAAACCAAAAACAAATCACATATTACCTTTTTGGTGATGGACTTTTCTAGTGACATCCTCTTGTAGGTATCAACGCCCTGCATATATGTTGATACATCCCCCAAAGATATTTGTTGTCAAGGGTCTTCATCTTTCAGACTTCCTTTATAGTCTTCATATCTTTCCGGAAGATTTCCTAGTCAAATCTTCCTGATCCTTTGGATGTTGATTGCCTTCATCATGGTTGCATATTTCATGATCTCTTCCATCCTCAGACATTCATTCCCAGGAGCTTTCAATCAAAGTTCCATAGTTGTAGTCAACCACCTCATACTTCATATGAGGACATATTATGTTGATTTCATCTAGTGCGACTTATGCCTTCCTGTATCCTTTCAGAGGAGGAAATCATTTTTCTCTTAGGCATGTTTGATCCATGTTACCGCCAACCATATGACATGACATTACAATATTAAACACAAGAATACATACCTTTTTTACCTTTAGGTCATCTAAGATTCTTCCAACAACTTTCTTGATTGAAAAGATCTTCAATCCCTTGAACTGCATCATTTCTCATGTCATCATCTCATGAATTCCATAAGTTAGATTTCCTGATGAAACACTTACTACCTCTCTAGATCAGTGAATCCTCCATTGAGGTTTCCATTAGAGAATCTTCAAGATCTTGCATATCCCTATCTAGGAAATGTTTCCTTTGTCCTGGATGACTTCTTCCTTTCCTTTAATGCCTAATGAGGCTCCCACGAGCTACATCCTTCATGTTAAACTGCCATGGATTATGCCCTTCATGATTCCCATGGTGATATCATGAATTATTTTTTTAATGCATCCATGATGTCACAATGCATCCTATTATCATGGTCATATCTGCAAGGACTTATGATAGGACCCTTTCATGAGGGACACCATCTCACTCATAGTAGAGGTTTGTTACTTCCCCTTTCCTTGTCCCTTCTTCTTCAATTTCTTCCATCCTTCCGGCAATATGAGCTTCTTTCCATAATATTCCCATAGCAATGAATCTTAGCTATACTAATATGTTTTGTTTGAGGACCAAACTTCCCTTTTCATGCTTTAGTCCTTTAACCTTCATCACTTTTTTCCACAACATATCCTTTTTTCCATCTTACACAGGTACCACAAGTTGTTAGAAGATGAAACTTCCTTGTCCCAATGACACTTGTCATCTTACTTATTAAGAAAATAGATGATTGTCTTCTTATCATCTTTCTCAGATCTCCCAATTGACATCTCATGAAGATGACCTTCTTTACTATGTTTCAAAGAGTATGTCTTCTAGCATTTCATATATTTCTTTTTCTATATCCTTTCTTGATACATAGAGATGAGAGGACTTTTAAGAGTTCTCTCTCATGAATTCAAAGGAGACCTATTCACTAACTTCTCTTTTCCATAAGGATTCTGTCAATCCTTCTTATTCTATGCAAGGACCTTTGATGACCCATCTATCTATAGATCTCCTTGCAGTCATGAAGTCATTTCACCAAAAATGATTAATGAAAATAATTACTTGAGATGTGAAGATGAAATATTCACCTTGATCATGTTGGCAGTAGTTGGAGCAGATGTATTGATGCTTCCTCCAACTGAGATCCTTGATAGGAATATTTCCTTCTTTGCCTTCGAGCTATATTTATTTATATATCCAACAATCTGTTGATATAATTGGGCTGCATAAGGAACCTTGTAGTATGAAACATCAACTTGAGGTTGCTTGTCATGATGTATAGAGACCCATCAGTTAGAGTTATTATAAATGTGTCAACGAACACCTTCATTCTACATCGAGTATTGTCCAAAAAACTATGATTGAGGTGTAGTGAGACCCATTACTGAGCACAATATTGTAGATGATCTATTTCTATATGCCCTCGAGTATGAATCATCAAGATTTTGGGAATCTGAGTTGTTAAGATTGTTCTCTTTATAGAAAGGATTCAATCTGAGGTTGTGATTATCACTGATATGTTGAGATCATGCCTTTGTGAGATGATTTAGATAATTGTGGTATGACATAGACCGAGACTATGGGTAGTTGCAGACTATTGTTGTAGATTGATTCTTCAGAGTATATATTTATTCCTTTCAACTTGCTTTGATGCTTTGCTTGAAACTTGATGTCTCTTTTCTGACCTTCCCTTGACTTCTGAATGTTCCCTCTGACACCATGTTGAAGAATCTAGGGAAAACAAAATTAATGAGATTCTTCTTTAGCATGATAACAATCTGTGAAGTTCTTTTACAATTTTATCTTAGCTTGATCTTCATATTATTATTTGTATGTGTTTGCTTCATCAAACTTCTATAAAAAACAAAAGAGACAAGGACATAAAGTATTTGGCTTTCTGCCATGGCCAAAACCTCTCCCTCTTGGAGATGAAAACCCAAACAAAATTTTTCTTATAGAGATTCTAATTGACGAATACCAAGACCATGACCCTTGACCTATTCTGGCACTCCAAGACTAGGACATCAATCCTCTTCTTCATCACTGAGATAATCACCTTTGTTGCACTGCTGAGATCTTCATTACTGCTACCATCATTGAGAGCATCATTGCTACACCATGACTGCTCCTTAAAATTTTCACTGAAAATATCTTTGCACCATGACTATTTCCTTGAAATCACCACTGAGATGATCAATGGACCTTCATCAACATCATGATCTTCAAGAATGAGATCATGACTGATATGTATGAAATGATGTATATTGCACCGAGATCCTCTTTAGACCACCATCAATATCATGATTACAATTGGGATCTTGATTGTCCTAGAAGGTATGCTGAGATAGGATCCTCTTCATCAAGACTGTGAGACAGTGATGATTATTCCAAAACAAAGTTTCATTGAGATCCTTCTTACTTGAGAATAAGACTGTGTCTACACTTTCACCAAAGTTTGTTGTAGTTATGCCAATATTATATCACTATGACCCTTCTCCTCACAATGATGTCTAGACTGTGACTATGTTTGAGGTAGTGATCATTAAGTAGGTGATTGCATATGGAATGAATTCCAAGACTGTGATAGTCACATTCATTAATTCTCGTTCCCATTATGCTGAGACTACTGAGATATATATGTGAGGGATTCACTGTCAATATCACCAAGATTGCAGCTCATTGTGCCATTTGAGGTCTCATCTGTCTGCACCCATACAAAATATTAGACCTGCACCTTGTCACCGAGATCCTGTACCCATCTGAGATATATACCACGCCTTCCTGTAGTGAAGATCTTCTCCTATACCCATACAAAATTTCAAAGAGGAAACATGTGAGATCTGATCTGCCTTTTGTGGATACCTTGACGAGGTAATTCTAGTGGTTACATCGATATGCAAGTCAACATGAAGAGTGAAACATTGTGTCTATTAATTCTGAGCCGACATGACATTTAAATATATATTTAATTCAATTTTAAAGCCAACGTGATGATCTCTGTCATGCGGAAAGAGTCAATTTCGCGGACAAAACCGATCTCCCTAGCAGCTAAGGCTTTCTAGTGACAAACAAGACAATTAAACACTATCTTTCCCTAAATATGTATTTAGAAGACAAGTAGTCAGGTGTTTAAAACATACCTTTAGTCCCACGCTGTTGTAGCAGTCCAGCCTCTCCGATCCGGATGAGCTCCTCCTTCTCTTCGAAACCTACATTCACTAACAAGCAAACGATTACATAGCACCTGAATAACTCATAAAATAAAACATATTCATCATAAAGACCAAGGAGTATATGAAACAAATTATGTATAACAACTTGTTGAGAAAAATGAGCTTAATTGTATTAAGTGGAAACAAAAGAAACCATTACAACCAGTGCCTTGGTGTTGTGCAGGTCCCTCCCAGGGTCCCGCAAGAGTTCTCCTTTACTTTGATCAGCTCACCCACTTCCAAATGAAGCTAAGAAAGGATGGGAATCTCTCCTCTCAAGCTCTATAAGGGAGTCCTAATCTCAGCAACATCTACCCTTAGGAATGTTCAGCTTTCAACCTCCCCTCCCTCTGGCCCAATGCCTATATTTATAGTGCTTTGGAGAAAGTTAATCAGGTCCACCATGAATGGGATAAGCCCCTCTTTCAATGGGATAGCTCCCCTCTTCATGGGATAAGTTCCTCTTTCATTGGGATGCATGAACCATCTGGAGGCGTTCAATCCACGTCAAACCATCTTCTAGAATGCTCTAGAAATGACCACAAGTAACTTTTTTGAAGTGAAACTTGTGCCTTTTGACCTTTACAGGAGTACGCACCCACCCCTTTATATACAGAGCGTACAAGTACGCAGGTTTTATGAACTGGAGGTGCGTACACGCAAGTAAGGCTAAGAGAAACTGCGTAACCAGAGTTAATTGACTTTTTAAGGACTTTCTCTCTTTCTTGGGGTTTGACATGAGGAGCAAAGGTATGAGACTTGCCAAGGAGGATAGTATGACAGTTGATAGAGCCATACTAATTGTAGATAGTCATGGTGACAAATTTTAGTGTAACAGATTGCCCCCTAAAGTGCAAAGCCTGTAGTAGATTTAGGGTTTCATATCATCTAGGAAGGGTGAAGTACTTTATCATTTCAAGGATTATCTTGCGGAGAGCCCGGTTGGAACCTGCAAGTATTCAACACAAAATACGTGTATGAGATCATATCATCGCTGAGGTAGGCATTCCCATACTCAGATCAAAAACTTTAACTAACAAACTAACTACTGCTCTGATACAGGAATGATTTCGCAGTACATCATAATCATAGACTCACGTAGACACAATATGGATGCAGCCATCTATTTATAATTAGTCTACTATACAATGAATACAAAACTCCTCGCAGCCTGGATGGTGGAAACTAGATCCAGGGTCTTCATTTCTACTTCCCGAAATAGTACGATTCTATCCATGCGAATAAATGAGTTGATGTCGAGCATGGTAGAAACCACTTGATTACCAGTCAATGATGTAAACTGTTAACAAGTGTGAGAGAGACCACCAGTGATGTCAATGGTTCTCAAAGTACCTAGTACAGTCCATGAGATGTGAATGAATGTGTTGATGTCGAACATTTCACGGAATCCTTCGATCGAAAGTCAATGATGTAAACCGTCGTCAAAGGCAAGAAACCTGCCATTGATGCATGCAGATTTCAAGGTACTGACGATTTCTAGATCATCTTTCTAGATAATGTGTTGATGTCGATAGAAAGAGATCCGTTGTAGGCAAGCCCACAACACGAAATCATAAATCAAGTTGAAGAAATGTAGCTGTAAGGACTGAATCAGGGATGGTCAAGATGGATGACAGATATTTTGCAGATGAATGGTTTATTTGCAGCAACCTCTTGAACACACAATGACACAACAGATGGCTTGGTGACATTTGACCCAAAGTTAATACCCGGCTGAAGACTTTCAATGTGGTTCAACCAACTGTGAGGCAAAGGATTTCCCAACCCAGGTGAATGAAAAGTGTCGTGCTCAAGAGTGGTGATAAGGTTTCTTCTGAGACAAAGGATAACAAATAGGCTCATTTTTCTCTCTTTTCCCCCACCATTTCTGGCAAGTACCTCTTTATTTTTTACAAGCTTGAGGAGGATAACATATGCTTGATTATAAGCTCATCCTTCGGATGAGTCCAACTTATTTTAGATTTGAACCCTAAGAAGGAGTGGTTCGTTCCTGTTTGTAATCGAACAGGTCCTTTACTGTGAAATTTTAACGAGTCCAGTATAGGAGAAACTCGGTGTTTTTCAATTTTAGAGAGTCTGAAAAACTTAAGAAGACTCCAGGGTTGAACTTTTTCGTAAATTTGTGTCTCCCAAGCCCAAAAAAGTATAAAATAATACTTGAGAGAACTGCTTGATCTTTTACGACCAAGGAGTACTTTCATAGTTAGTGTCTTTGACCTGAAAAGTAAAAAGCGATCAAGGACACGTCGTTTTATTTCCAATATCAAGTTTGAAATGACAAAAACCCGGCAATCTTTTCCTGTTTTTACGGTCAGAAAAGGGCTATAAGGGGACCGTCTTTTAATTCCGTTTTAACGAGTGTAAAAGAAACGCTCGGCAATCTTTTCATGTTTTAGGAGTCAGAAAAGGGCTTAAAAGATGACTCTGATGTTTTTGTTTGTGAAAAATGACAATTTTCCCTGAAAATCCTTTATCCTGCACAAAAACCAACACATTACTCATACCTGTTTAAAGATAGACAAAAATACTTTGAAAAATACCTTTTCATGGTGGAAAATAAACAAATTTAACATTTATTTACTCAAAAAACCTATAAAAAGGGCTTTTACCATTTCATTTTTACCATTTTACTGTTGAGGAGAGGAAAAAGGGCTTTTGGCAAGAAACTTCCCGTGGACATTGCGAAGAATCCAACCGTCGAAATCGAACGTCGTCTCATCAGGTATTCTACAACATCCTCCCTTGCATTTTCATCCGTTTAGAATTTATTTTTAGGCCCTAGTTTCATTTTTTGGAGGCTTTGGGGTTTCAAGGTTCGCTTTTCGGGGTACGCAGGTGCTCCACTGGTGACCTGCGTATCCCGACATTTTCTTAGTTGAGAAAATGTCAGGCGAACGCAGCTTGCCTTAAGAGGACCTGCGTACACACGCTCTGTCTCTAAAGGCGGGCTGCGTACACCGCGGAGAGGATTTTCAAACCCCCATTTCTCCAAAATGGACCAAAATTTTTTATTTTTATAGACTCTAACAGATGTTTTATGGTGTGTAGATTGCCCACCATGCTTGATTGGCACGAAAGGGAACACGAAGATGTTGATTTGGCCGCCATTAATCACAAACCTTCCATTGATGCTTTGAAGGCATGCGGTCTTTACAAATACTGGGCCATACCTGGCATGAGGGCCCAGGTGCGCTTTTTAGAATGGCTGGTTGAAAGGTGGAACGTTCAGGATCAGTGCTTTTACATTGGAGGGCACCAGCTCGAGATAGAGCCCTCAGATATTTACTTTCTCACCGGTTTGCCCAAGAGAGGCGAACACTTGACTCTGTCCAGGACTAGGCCGGGTGGCCAGTCCATCGCTAGTCTCCGTCTAGAGTGGTGTAATAATCAAAACCAGGAGAGGGGGATAGAGATTAAAAAGATATCCCGACCTGAACTTATGGTAATTGCCTTTACATTTACCAGACTTTGCAGAGCTGCCGCTTTGCACATTGCCACCGGGTCCCAAATGCGGATGGCGATTGATTGCTATCAGGGCACCATTTTCAATTGGTGTGATGCTGTGTTGGCCAATTTAAAGGGCCAACTGACTAGGACAAAAAATGGATAGTTAAAGACTTTTGGTTATGGGCCTTTAGTTGTGAGTTTTGCCCTAGAGAGGGTTCCGATGCTGATCCCACAGCAGCTCACTGTTGAGGTTGGGCCTCCCCGAGAGCCTAAATTGATGCGATGGGGTGCGGTACTAGCCCGTCATCCTGATGAGGGAACGAAGATTGTTCGATTTACTCCGGAGTACTTTCACTGGTTAGAGAACCAGGTCTTTTCGATACAGGATTTTCCTTATGCCGGAGTTGATTTTCGTGGAGATCCAGACATGATTCTTCCACCGGGAGAATAGTGGGATGACACAGGTACTTCATTTTTCACAAGTTTTTAAATTATCTATTTTTTTTGTTTTTATATCGTCTCAAAACTGACAGTGACAATTTTCAAAATGCAGATGTAGGCCCACGGCGTCTAGCCAATCTCCGGCCTTTTGAGAGGAGACAACCAGTTGCACCGGCACTGGTCCCATAGGACGAGGCTACAGAGACCTTAGCTGAGTTGGAACAAGACCTAGAGCGTTTGACGACAGATATACCAGAGACTACTATAGATGATATTCCTATCAGGCTTCAGCGCTATGTAGTCGGAGTCCCAGGACCTTTTAGAAGGTTCTTGTGTAGGGTAGCTCGTGCAGTGGTGTCATATAGAGATCATCACCAGTGATTGGATGATCGTTTTTGTAGGCACATGTGACATTTTGGTTTTTTGTACTTATCATTTTTGCCGATCATAAGGTGTTTTGCAACCTATGATCGAAGACGATGTATTTTTGACACACTCCTATCTATATATATCATTATTACCGGCTTATCTTGTTAAACATGTATGATAAAATGTTTTTAAATTTACATGTATGATTATCGCAAACGTCTGTTTAACATTCGAGAAGAAATTGCATCTGCTAATGTATTTAAAGACCTTGGAATATGTTGATATTCAATGTAATCAAACTCACGTTCCAAGAGACGCACTCTCAAAAATAACCTTAATAACACTGGATTTCTAATGGCATACACTCTATTAAGCTGTAATACAACGAGTTCAGAATCTAACCTCACTATCAAACTCCGAATCCCAAATGAAACAGATTCAGACAATAACTCAATCATTGCACTATATTCTGCAATGTTGTTTGTTGTTTGACCGAGGCTCACCCCATGCATAGAAACTAACTCGTCAGAGGGCGAATAGATAACCCAAGCTGTGGAAGAGATATTCCGTGTACTACGACAAGCACCATCAGCAAATCCAATGTATGTTTGGAGAGGCATCAACATCTGCAAACATCAAGCGTAAAACCAAGATAAGCAGAATAACGACGAAAAACACACTTTCTAAGCTAAGCACACTGTCTAAACTAACAGACACACCAGCTAGAAAGAAAAACCTAACCTAACTAAAATCTCCATACCCATCATTTAAGCATAATACCTCTTTAGGTAAAGTCCATTTCTGGGTTTACCCAAAGAGTCCCCATCAAAGTCAACTAGCTCATAGGCCCCTTTTGCTAGCTTTCGCTTGACAATATAGGGCCCATGCCACATAGGAACGAATTTTCCAGCACCTAATTTATCGTTAGCTTGATCATATAATAACACTAGGTCTCCTTCCGAAAAATTTCGAGGGGTCACATTTCGATCATACTGAGCTTTCATACGTTTTGCATGAGTCTCGATCGCCAATGCAGCATCACGTCGAGTCTCATCTAATTGAGCTAAGTATAATAAATGCTTCTCCTCTTCGGAAGTAGCTGGAAGTAATTCGACAGCCATTTGAAGTGACGGGATTTCGCATTCAATGGGCAGCACAGCTTCCAAACCATAAACTAGTTGGAAAGGAGTGAACCTTGTTGATGTTTTCATTGAGGTACGGTATGCCCAAAGCATGAAAAATAACATGTTGTGCCAATTCGACCGATGAATACGAATGATTCGTCGGATCATGATAACTAAAACTTTGTTGATGGACTCAACCAGACCATTGGCTTGTGGATAATAAGGAGTTGAGCTATCGTGACGCAAACCAAGCTGGCCTGTAAGTTCTGTCATCATAACGTTTCGAAAATGGCGCCCATGGTCAGTAATTATCGCTTGTGGGACACTAAACCTAGCAATAATGTGATTGAATACGAAAATTGCAGCTATCTTGCCGTCAGCCTCGAATGTAGGCATCGCCTCGGCCCACTTAGTAAAATAATCAACCGCAAGGATGATATACGCATGCCCCCCGGCCGAGTGAGGGTTACATGTAATAAAATCGATACCCCATTTGGCAAAAGGACCAACAACAATTATAGGGTGGATAGGAGCAGGTGGTGCACGCATCTTGCGATCAAACACTTGACAGTTGTGGCATTTTCGGACCGCAGTAATACAGTCTTTAAACAAGGACGGCCAGAAGTAGCCAACACGCAATATTTTTTGGGCTGTGGCATACCCAGACATATGATCGCCACACGCTCCAGAGTGACAGTCATTCAAAACCCTTTCAGCTTCTTCGTGAGTTAAGCAACGTCAGAAAACCAAGTCTGCCCCACGGCGATAAAGAGTATCTCCAATAATTTTGTATTGTTGGGACTGGAATCGAATTTTCCGACGTTCCGACTTTGAAGCTTCAGGCCGAAAGGATTGGGTCTGGAGATTGATGATGATATCTCCAAACCACGGATCTAAAGTTCTGATAAGAAACAAAGATTCGTCCGCAATGGGTTCCTCTGCCACAGTTTCCGTGTCAGCACGCGGGAAATCACACATCAACTCTGCAAAAACTAAAGATTTCTTAGACTTAGATTTTTCAAACTCCAAGTCAAACTCTTGCAGGATAATGATCCATTTAGAGTACTTGCCCCCTAGCAATTTTTTAGTTAAAATGTAGATCATAGGGTTGCAATCCGAAATGACTGTAGTTTTACGGAGTAAAATGTAGTGATGAAAACGTTGGACAGCTTGAACGGCTGCCAAGGCCAATTTCTCCACATGTGAATATTTGAGCTTAGTTGGATTTAACGTCCGACTAAGGTAATATATCACATGTTCCGTTCCGAATTCGTCTTCCTGTACTAAGACCATTCCAATGGTGGAATGAGCAGCGACGAGATACAAAAAGTAATCCTGGTTGTAGTTGGGAGGATGCAGCAACGGTGCATGGGTCAACGCGTGCTTGAGTGCATCAAAAGATTTCTGAGCTATCTCATCCCAAGAGAATTGAGCATTCTGTTTCAACAACCGGGTAAAACCCTTTGTAATCTCGGCGTAGTTAGGAATGAATCGGCGTAAAAAGTTTGCTTTCCCTTGCAAACTTTGGAGTTAGCGAAGACTCGAAGGAGGAGGCAATTTGATGATAGCTTCTACCTTCGAGGGATCGACGCGAATGCTCGATTTTGAAACTACAAATCCCAGCAATCGTCCCACTTCTATACAGAAGACACATTTGTGTGGGTTCAACTGTATACGATAATGCCTACACCTCGTGAAAATTGCTCGTAAATGGACAAGGTGATCAGCTCGATGTAATGAATGAGCGGGCAAATCATCGAGATACGGTTGCACAATGTGTTTGATGTCATGAAACGCATAAGACATCGCCCATTTGAAAAGTGGCTCCGGCATTCTTAAGCCCAGAAGGTAATTTGCAATAAGCAAATGTCCCCCATGGACAAATGAAAGCCGTTTTTGGTTGATCGGCAGGTAGAATATTGATTTGATTGTAACCGGAAAAACCGTCCATAAAGGAAAATATTTTACTGCTGGCACAATCATCAATTATTTGATCGATATAGGGTGTAGGATAGTTGTCCTTGGGACAAGCACTATTGATATCCCTATAGTCGATGCATATTCTTATTGTTCCCTATTTTTTGTTAACCGGAACAATATTCGATACCCAATCCGTTAACAGGATCGGATAAATGAAACCTGCTTTCAACAGCTTCTCAAATTCTACTTTAATTGCAGCCGCTTTTCGTGGGTGAATCTAACGCAAACGTTGCCGGACGGGTTTAGCATTCCGGTAAGTCTTAATCTCATGGACAACAATTGCGGGATCAATTCCTGGCATTTCCTCATAGGACCAGGCAAACACGTCGCGGAATTCTTGAAATAGGGCCTTGTATATCTGAATTTCGTCATCTGAACACGAGGCACCTATATGAATGTGCTCAACAATTCCAGGCTTGATTGAAATGTCAATGGGAACAGTGCGAGAGATGTTTCCCAAATTCAGCTCTGAATCAGGATGTTTCATTAGACTCTGAGCTTCCTTGACATATTCAGCTGTAAAGATTGATGAGAAATCGTTTTCAAAACGATCATCCTCAGGTAAAACGAAGATCTATGATGGAGATCTTCCCATGGTAAATCGTCTACACACAAGACTTCACAAAGTTGTTCGTTAGATGACACAACTTTGAGAAACGTTATTAATTCCGAGGTTGAGGTGAAAAGTGATTCCTCATGGACCACATTCATTTTGTCGATTTTGGTTGAACGCGGGTCGGTAAAAGACTGCACGGCTTCATAGGCAATTTCATATGGACTCAAAGGCATAGCATTACCAAATGAGTCTATTTCAGATTCAGAAGGAACGATCGAAGGATTGTCGTAAAAAATGGTATCTGATGTAATCATATGAATGGATGCAAACGAAGACACGGCGTTGATTAGAGGAAAAGGAAAAGTTCCCAGTAAACCGGCATCTTTAACTAATCCTACGCCAACATCCTTATAAGGGATAGTCGTTTTACCGACATGCTGGATACTCTCTGAAGAGGCTGGGTCGGATGAAAAGTAAACCAGCTGGTCTATGGTTACGATCTTGCCATTATGTGAAAACTTTATTACTCTGAAGATCGATGAAACGACCGCTGTCATAGCGTAAGACCAACTTCGACCCAAGAGAAGGTTGTAGTCTAGAGGGGCATCAACCACCTCCACATCTAGACTAACGGTTTTTCCTTCAACCCCTATAGGCAAATCCTGTAGAATGCCAAACGGGTGAAACCCACGACCATCAAAGGCCTTAAGAATCGTCGGGGATTGATTTAGTGAAGGAGAACCAAGCAATCTCCAGCACTGTATCGACATAATACACGTGGAAGCTCCCTCATCAATTACAGTCCGATGAATAGGTCTATTTTTTACTATCATTGGGATCTGGAAAGCCATCTGATGAGGCAAACGCAGTGTACTATTTTCTAGATCAAAGATTATTAGGTTTGGGTCCTGAACATCAACAACTCCTATAGCCGACAAAAGTAATTTTCGTTGTGCTGGGCATGATTGCAGCACTTCCAAAGCCGACATTGCTGAGGGTGAAACAGCTAAATCCTCAACAATGTTGTAATTCTGGGCCGCTCTCACATGTGGATTGAAAGCAGACCTTCGAAGTACACCCTTGGCGGGCAATTTGATCACTAAGTCAGGGTTAGGTTTCTCGATCTGTAGTGGATTGGAACCGGGAGCTGAGGTTGATGGATTTTACTGAGAAGATTCTGCTTCTTTCGATCCATTAGTAGGACTTTTACTACCATAATCGTGTGACCGAGTCGCAATCCTTACATGATACATCATCAATATGGGTTCTCCAGTGGCACTCGAGGAAGAACCTATTATTTTGCTATCTTTCGGAAATGGGTCCTTCAAGACAGCAGGAATTTGGGAACCCTTGACGATTTTCGCAACCTCGGCTCGATGAGGGCAGTCTCTTGTAAAGTGTTCTTCTTCACAAATAAGACACGGATAACGAGGCTTGCATTTTTCGTCATTGGTTTCCGACTTTTCTGTTTTCTCCTTTGGAGTTTTGTCTGCTTTATTCTTCTTCTTTCCTTTCCTTTTCCCACCGTTATTTGATTTAGCCGTAGATGACTCTACAGCGTGAATATCAGCGGAAAGTTCTGCAGAAGAATCTCCTATTGGGGAGTCGGGTAAGGTTATAATAGGAGAAGAATTCTTTGAAGATTTCTTCTTGCTTTTAGTATTCACCGTACCAATCATGCCATCAGCAGCATGAGATCCCGAAGGAGCAGCAACGATTTGATTTGACTTTGGAAGATCTGGGATCTTTTCGTGTAACGTACCCGACTGAGTGTAAACTAAGTCAAGGTACTGCGCTTGAGCAATCACTTGCTCCTCAGTAACTACTCCGGCCTTAGCTACATCTTCAGTAATCTTCGGTAATAATGATTTAACAAACCATTCAGCTAAGATTTGGTCCGGGATAAAAACTTTCACTAATCGCCTTCGACGTCTCCATTCATGAATATGATCAGAAATATAAGTGGACGTCGATTGTTTTAATGAAGTTAGTAACTCCGTGCCATTATCATATCTGACCGGCAACTGAAAATGAGTTAGGAACGAGGTAGCTAACTGGCTAAAATTGTAAAAAGAGGCCCATGGTAACTCAATGTACCACTTGGCCGCGAGACCAATGAGAGTACGCTGAAAAAGACGTAAGCGGATCAAATCATCCGAGATGGAATTAGAGGCACACCAGAGGTGGTAAGTCATCACATGATTTGACAGATCCTCTCCAGACTTATCCTCGAACTTGGGTATGTCACTGGGCAACTTATTCGGCATTGGCGGCCAAAACGGAAGATAATTGATCAGATCGTTCATTAGGCGCGTCAAGTCTGGTAAATCCAAAGTTGCGATAAACGGTAATTGCCGATTAGGATCCCTAAAACTCTGGGTCACAAGACCAGTCCCAGGAGGAGGATATCCAGGATAACTTGGAATAGGAATCGCATTCGGGATATTATATCCTCCCGGAAAACTAGGATTAACCGGACCGTACTGGGGTTGCTGTGGTTGTTGATAAGTGTACCCAGGATACGGTTGATACTGGTAAACTGGTTGCTGGACAGCAGGCCCGTATTGGTACTGTCCCTGGTACGGTTGATAAACGAATTGTGGTTGACTAGTGACAACCGTACTTAAACCAGGCTGTCCTACAGGCATATGAACCGTAGTTTGAATTGTGGATCCAGACAATGGTAAAGATGTCTGAGGAGTAGTTGCAGAGACAGTAGAAACCGGAGCTGTCGATACTCCAGAAGTAAGTGTGGTGGATGGAACAGATGTTGCGGTAGTTGCAGCAGTCGTTTGAGATGGAGTACTAGGTGCAATGGGCGACTGAGTAACTACCGAAGGTACAGAAGTTTGAACATTAGACTGGACTGGTTGCTGGGGTGAACCAGAAACTAAAGGTTGTCCAGTTTGAGATGACAACTGTACGCTTGGCTGCAACACCTGTTGAACTTGCGATGGATCCCACACTATGTTCATTCCGGGGTATTGACCCATGACAGGTTGAGGATATTGAGATCCATAACCGGATTGAGGGTAGGATTGATAATTGAAAGGTACATTTCCCGTACCTTGAATATACGATTGACCTTGGGGTGGTTGATAACCTTGACTCGAGTACTGACCTTGGGGTAGATACCCTTGAGGTAAGTACTGATACTGGGGTTGACCTTGAGGCATAAATTGATATTGAGGTTGACCTTGGGGTACATATTGAGGCTAGGGTTGACCTTGAGGAATGTACTGTACCACGGGTACATACTGTCCTTGACGTTGCCCCCCAGACACAATTTGTGTACCTTGAGGTTGCCCCCCAGGCGTTAATTGAGGCTGCCCCCCAGGCGGTAACTGGCCACCTTGAGGTTGAGAACTGGGAATTGAACCTGACATCATGTAAATGTCTCCTACACCTAACGGTTTATTACCATT
Organism: Pinus tabuliformis; assembly: GCA_031772625.1. NCBI lineage: Eukaryota > Viridiplantae > Streptophyta > Pinopsida > Pinales > Pinaceae > Pinus > Pinus tabuliformis. Next base: position 1,182,107,739 of record CM062805.1, on the reverse strand, counting down.
GTTTCCAGTTAATAACCCATGTTCAATGGGTTGAGGAGATGCTCCCGCAAAAGTACCAGAAAGTGACTGATACCCAGCAGGAACAGAAGGACCGCCGTACAAGAAAGATTCAGGAGATTGAGTAAACATAGACGACTGACCAGACATATTTACAGGAGTATAAATACCTCCGGATGGATAAGGAGTACGAGGTGGAGAAAAACTTGACCCTGAGTTGTCCAAGTAATTAGTTAACGAAAGATACCAAGTAGTACTTCTAGGTGGACTGTAAAAAATGGATTCACGCTCCCTTAGATCAATAGTAGGTTGATCTTCAGGGATAGGGACACCTATATCTTCTTCTGGAGCAAGTTCTTCAATAGCTATTAAACCAGAAGGAAGATTTTCGGTGATGACTCTTTCTACCCTAGGTGAATCAGGAACACTAGAAGTTGGAGTAACAGGTTCAGATATTTCAGGTTCTTCGCCTATATCACTAGTAGATGAAAAACTACCAGCAAGCTCGGAAACTGCAACAGCTTCAGGATTATAACCTGTTTCTAGACTTTGGTAATCAGGATGAACTACCAATGAAGACTCTCTTTCTTCAGGTGAACCTACTTTACTGCCACTAGGAGTTACAAGGACCTTCAAACCTTCATAATGACCCGAGACGTCTTCAGGAGGTTGGCCCCGAAGTCTACGGGACTTCCTCAATAAATCGGCCACGGTTACAATCTCAGGAGGCTGGCCCCGAAGTCTACGGGACTGTCTCGGTAATTCAGCCACAGTTAAAACTTTTAACTACCGCACACGCAAACAAAGTAAAATCTCAAAGCAAACCACCTAAAGTCTCTAAAGAATCAAACAAATTCGAATCACACGCCTAAAGAATCTAGGGCGTCAAACCAAACACAAACAGTAACCTTTCGGACCGAAAGCACTAGTTGGTGATGAAATCCAACATCGCCGGATTCAGTACAGAAGTGGTGGGTGGAACAGTTACCCCGGCAACCTACTTAATGAATAGACTGGACCAAGTTCCTCCACTTTAACCATCTCGAGTGAAGTGAACCCCCCAGAAAATCCAAGTGAGTCTAACCGACGTCTGCTCCAGGTAAGTGGGATCTTCCCTCCACCGTCACCTCGGGTAGAATCCTAAAGATAATGGTCACTAAGGTTACCAACAGCAACAAATATACCTGGGGGAACAGTCTACGACCCGATAGCACGCAAGGGCAGAGTAACAAGCTCAATCCCCTTGCCGGTTCCTTGACAATAATCCAAGGTTTACCGACAAGTGACCCTAGGCTCCTCGACAATAATCCGAGGTTTACCGTTTGTAGTACGTGCGTATCCGGCGTCTTTCCCAATGAAGGAGGATTGATCCCCTCACTGGTTCGGACACGGTCTCGTGCTTCTCCTTTAAGAGGAGCTTTCCCAGAGTACAAATGAAACAGTTGGATTTATCCTACCACAAGATAAGCTACTTGTTTGGTTTTACTATCTTGGAGAGTTAATTACTCTCCTACTCCAAGACACTAGCCTGATCTATATTGGTGTTTCAGAGCCCTAGTAAATAAAAAGTTACTAAGTTGATTTTACTTTAAGCGCTAATTTTTACGGCTTTTCTTTAGGACAAAAGGTAGCGGAGATGAAACTGATGGTGTGTAGACTCGACTCAAATCCACTAAAAAGATGCACCTAGGATGATTTATACTAATTTTCTTTTTCAATGAATTCCCTAGCTAAGAGAGTTGGAGAATGCAAAATTGATATAAAGACAACTTTCTTGGCAATGAAAATCAAAGAAACAATCTCTTTATCTTTTCCAAAGCATACAACACATGACCACTAATTATTTCTCGAAAATTCCTTTTCTTTTCAAAGACGCAAATGCTACTAAAACAAACTTTTCTTCAAAAGAGATTTTTGGATTTTTTCCTACTTAACAAAAATCAAATTTTAAAAGTCTAAGACAATCAAATCATTTCTACTTAAAAGCAAATCAAAGAGAAATTCACCTAAAAGCAAATCTAATGAGGCCAAAGCCTAAAAAGTATGATTCCAGGATGTTTTACTCAGTCATGATTTAACCAAGGACTAGTTCATGCAGAATCATTAACTAGTCAAAAACAAAAATCAAAATCTTTTGTTCTTTTTCTTAAGAATGAAATTCACAGTTTAATCAACAAACTTTTCCGATATTCCGTAAAGAGACAACACAAAGGTAGGTTTCTCACAAAGGTGGATTCTATGAAAGGTCCGACTCCTAAGAAGACTGAAAATACCAGGGATATCCAAGGTTTTACAACTTCTAAAGCCAAAGTCACTACAGGACCAATGCAAAAATCAAACCCTAGGGCTAGAACCTCTATGAATTTCACTAAAACTCGTGACACTGATGAAACAAGTTTCGATGAAGACTTCTGGCAGGTAACCAGTGGATCTGGGTAGTAAAAACAAATGATAAACAAAATCTAAGAGGCAAAAAGGAAAAAATTGAAATTTTCTCAATTTTGACAGGGTACGCAGGCAACCTGTTTGCACAGGTGCGTGTATGCTCTGTGTACAAAGCTGCAGTGCATACAGGTACACACTGTGCTTAACACAAAGGCTGCGTACTTCTAGCAAAACTAAGAAAAACTAAAATCTAACTTAACCCTAAACTATTCCACCCAAATACACAGTCAAACAGCCAAAAACCAGAAAGAAAACGACTTTTCTCAAATCAAAGTTTCACACAAAGGAAAAATCATTCAAATCATGGAGTTCCCCAGTGGAGTCGCCATTTTGTCATGCCAAAAGAGTCAATTTTGCGGACAAAACCGACCTCCCTAGAAGCTAAGGCTTTCTAGTGACAAACAAGACAATTAAACACTATCTTTCCCTAAATATGTATTTAGAATACAAGTAGTCAGGTGTTTAAAACATACCTTTAGTCCCACGTTGTTGCAGCAGTCCAGCCTCTCCGATCCGGATGAGCTCCTCCTTCTCTTCGAAACCTGCATTCACTAACAAGCAAATGATTACATAGCACCTGAATAACTCATAAAATAAAACATATTCATCATAAAGACCAAGGAGTATATGAAACAAATTATGTATAACAACTTGTTGAGAAAAATGAGCTTAATTGTATTAAGTGGAAACAAAAGAAACCATTACAACGAGTGCCTTGGTGTTGTGCAGGTCCCTCCCAGGGTCCAGCAAGAGTTCTCCTTTACTTTGATAAGCTCACCCACTTCCAAATGAAGCTAAGAAAGGATGGGAATCTCTCCTCTCAAGCTCTATAAGGGAGTCCTAATCTCAGTAGCATCTACCCTTAGGAATGTTCAGCTTTCAACCTCCCCTCCCTCTGGCCCAATGCCTGTATTTGTAGTGCTTTGGAGGAAGTTAATCAGGTCCACCATGAATGGGATAAGGCCCTCTTTCAATGGGATAGCTCCCCTCTTCATGGGATAAGTTCCTCTTTCATTGGGATGCATGAACCATCTGGAGGCGTTCAATCCACGTCAAACCATCTTCTAGAATGCTCTAGAAATGAACACAAGTAACTTTTTTGAAGTGAAACTTGTGCCTTTTGACCTTTATAGGAGTACGCACCCACCCCTTTATATACAGAGCGTACAAGTACGTAGGTTTTATGAACTGGAGGTGCGTACACGCAGGTAAGGCTAAGAGAAACTACGTAACCAGAGTTAATTGACTTTTTAAGGACTTTCTCTCTTTCTTGGGGTTTGACATGAGCAGAGATATGAGACTTGCCAAGGAGGATAGTATGACAGTTGATAGAGCCATACTAACTGTAGATAGTCATGGTGACAAATTTTAGTGTAACAATCTCCTTCTCGTTTTGCTTGCAGTCTTATTTTGCTTGCTAATGGAGGATTGATCTTGGTCTTTCGAGGGTTGCTACATACTTTTTTAGACTTGTATACATTTACATAGACTCATGAAGAGCTTCTTTTATACATGACATGAATCTTTGACATGTTAATAAATCCTAAAGACATCAAGAAGAAGTATTTGACCTAATGACACTTCTTGCAGATGAAACCTATGTAGCAAGGCATACAAAATAAATTTATTCTCTTTTATTACATCAGTTACAAAGATCATGTCATTATGAAGACCGACCCTAGTTACACTTTTTCAACAAGTACTTCTTTCTACCCAACTCTTTTCCCTTTATACTCTTACAAAACTTCTCCATAAGAAAAAAATTTAACTCCTTGCTATTTGTGGGACATGCATTGAGGTAAATATTCCATTTTTTCATCCATTTGTTGTTTGTTTCATCCATGATTTGTTTTGTTCGCTCACGCCTTCATTAAAGATAACTTCCAGCCATCTACCTACTCCCATTTGCTCAATTTTTTTTAGGTACCTTATAAGACTCACCATAGCAATTGATTCGAAGGGAGCTACTCTTGTTTCAGTCAAAATTATCTCATAAGGAACCGAACTTTCTTATTTTGAACTTGCTCATGATCACACGTTTTTGGATTTTCTCAATTTGTTTCCATTTTGAAACAGGGATGTTGTTGATCCGGATTTAATCAGGAATGCAATAAAATATAGATGTAACCATAAATACAAAGATGCAGCAGAAATAATGCTTCATTTCATTAATGTAAAATAGTGAAATATGTTTACAAACAGCAATGGAAATAAACCAGCTAGGGCGATGGTAGCTTATCTCTGGGAAGAGATGTGGTGGCTACATACCTCTAAATTGTATTACAATGAAGCTCGAAGGCCTATTTATTGTTGAGAAACAATGGAAAACCCTAAACATCCAAAAACCTAACCCTAGGAGATGAAGCACCAAACTATGGGCCCTGTTTTGGGTAAATTGGTACATCAACTTCCCGGGGTCGTAACTTTGACATATAATCTCCATTTAACACGAAAAATACCTCGTTAAAAATATCTATCCGAGGAATACAACTTTGGGAAGAGCAACATGGGTCTGGAATACAACTTTGGGAAGAGCAACATGGGTCCATGGATCCATGTTGCTCCCAGTTTTCCCAAAAAACATCGTTTAGGGCTTCAAAATGGCTCAGGAAGATCAGGATCTGAAAAACTACTAAAAATAGTAAATTGTGCTACAGTTAAAGAAATTGAAAAACTGAAAGAAACAATGGTGGGGTAAAAGTGGAATTGGTAGGTGGCCACTAATATCCACCTGGGTCAACTGCTAGCCCACAGTTCACACCCATATAATTTTAATCGTTTTCCAATCCCATAACTTTGCCTCTCTACATTTGTTTTGAAGTGCACATAATGCTTTCCACCCTCCTAAAATTCTCTTCTTTATGCAGTCCTCCCAATTAAGCTTGTTGTTGAAATCAATCCCAAGGTACTTGTATTCAAAGAAGAACATATGTAGGCTTTACTTCCTTTTATTAGAAAAAAATCATTATTTTGGTCTTACTGGTATTGACTTGCATCCCTATTGCTTTACAAAAATGCTCAAGGGAATATAGATGCATCTGCAATCCATGGGTTGATTTAGCAATCAATACAAGATCATCAACATATAAAATAATTTTTATCACAAACTCCCCCAACCGAACACCATCCCCACCTTGCAGATTTAGCCACTCTTCCATTTTATCAATATATAAACCAAAAAGGGTAGGGGATAAAGGGAAACTTTTCTTGACTCCAATGTCACTTCTAAACTTTCTAAAATGCTTGTTGAAGTTCTAATTTTGACTTTCACCTCTTCATAAAGTCTATGGACAACAACTTTATATTGCAAAGTAATTTCAAGTTATTCCATTCTACGCCACAACTTATCTCTAGGGACCATGTCAAATGCCTTTTTGAAGTCAACAAAGCAACAAAATACTTCTTCTTTGTCCCCCCAAACCTTTTCAATAATATGTCTCAATGTGATACCATGATCTACTATAGAATGCTTCGGCCTAAAACCCGCTGACCATTTTTACCTCTTTTCTTTTACTTTTGCCCAATTACTGATTCTATTTTCTACCATGCCACTGAAAATCTTGCAAACAAAGGATTGATCATGATGGTTCTATGGTTGGAAGGATTATTAATGTCTCCACTTTTAAAAAGGGGTATTGCTAGACTAGTTGTCCAATCTCTTAGGAATCCTTATCGAATGACATTGTTGAATATTTCCATGATGTGCAGTTGCAGAATGTTCATTTCCTACTTTAGATATTTTTCTTGAAGTTCAACCAAGTTCTTTGCCTTCCCTATTTTCAACTTTTTAATTCCTGCCTCCACCTCATGCAATGTGAAAAGCTTTGTAGTTTTGTTGATCATGGGAGGAGCCTCAACCTCTAATTCTTTTTCATAGAGTTGTCTTGCATAATCAAACCACTGATTAGCTATAATATTATTTTCAATTTGTTTCTTCCTTGATTGAATTTCCTGCCAAAAAAGCTTTGGGTTATTAATGCGTAGATATATTAACTCTTCTTGCCTTGTTTGCATGAACTTGTCTTTTTTCCTTTTTAAAATTTTCTTATATAACTTTACATTCATCTTCTCCTCGCCTACATTTTCAACGTTCTTCTTTCCATTTTGCATTCCTCATCGAACCAAGCATTCACACAAAAACAATTTGATTCTAATTTCCTATTTTTTTCCCTTTTTCACTTCTGAGGTGCAATTTTGTTGTGTTAAAAGAATGTTGCCCCTTGGTGTCCATTTTCGAGAACATTTGGTTTTTCCTCTTATGTTGTCTTTCTTATAACCAAGATAGCTTTATATAAATTGAGTTATGATCTAATCTTATAATATAAGCTTATCTTATTTTAAGGATTCACTATTATAAATAATAAAATTGGTTAAAATAAAATTCAAATTTCAGTAAACAATATTATTGTGCATAAATTATTGCTTAAAATATTTTTATATTAATGTGATTTTATCTTTATTCAATACAATATTTCATTATTTTTTATTTATTATATTAATTAAAAAATAAAAATAAAATAAATTATCACTTTTAATAATGAATTCAAATATGAGATAAATCAATATGAATAGGTTTAATGGTTAAAAATATCTACTTTTGCAAGAGGTCATATGTTCAAATCCAAAGAAGGTTAATGTATATACACCCGTATAAACTTTAATAGTCAAATTGTTAGATAGAGACACATTCCTTGTTCCATCAACAAGAAATGCATACACCATTTTTCTATCCATGCCATTACCTTCAAATTAGAATTATTATTATTATATACTTTTTTATCTAACAAAATTTATCAAAATTAACATATTTATACCCCAATTTAATTCCTCACACAGACACACACACACATATATTAAAATAATTTTATACTATTTATGTTTAATCAATTTGAATATCAGTGTTTTGTTTTAAAAGTATTTTTAATAGAAAAAATAAAATAAAAATGTTATCTTATAATTATTTTATGCTCGAATATGCCCTAAAAGTGCTTCAGCTTGGCTAAGAGCTTGTCTTAAGTAAGGAAACAAGTTAACAACAGTGAAAGCATGCCCCCTTAAAGACCACCAGTACACCAGGTGGCTTGGTTTTCCTTGAATAACAGTGATGAGCCAGCCTACATTGAGTATAGTAGGTAGTAATGGCTGCCCCATTGTTGATTTGAAAACTAAGTTATGATAGGCCAGTGGGTAATTCCAAGTGGCTTGGTTGTCCTTGAATAGCAATTATGAGCTAGCCTACATTGAAGATAACAGGTAGTGATAGTTGTGGCCATTGTTGGTTTGACAACTAAGTTATGATAGGTTTTCCCACTGTTTGGATTTAATTTAATATATACACAATTCCCACCCCTAAATGTGGAGCAACCATTGTGACCATTCAAAAAAAGAGTTTTATAAATTTATCTTCAACACAAAAATATTTAATATTAAACATTTATGTCTTATTATGTTTATAACTTTATTGACTGTCTTGGTTACTTTATATATATATATATATATATATATTGTCAACATTTATATAGTCAATATTAATCATTCAATTTCTTTAAGTGACATGATGAATGTTGAATATATATATATAGTCAACATTTATTATGTCAGTTCAATAAATTAAATTTAGGTGGGAAGGATTACATTCCTTTTCATTTTGAGGTCAAAATTTGAGAAAAAATTTGCACTTTTAGATATCTGATTCTTAGGCTTGATAGATTCTGAGTTAAAATGGATTTTAAATACATTCATCATGCCACTTACAGAAATTGAATCTGGGTGGGGAGAGGATTACATTCCTCTCTCTTTTGAGTGCAAAATTTGACAAAAAATTTGCCCTTTTAAATGTTTGATCCCTCTCAATGCTTAATGTTAAAATAAATTTACATTAGTTATATATATATATAATCAACATCCATTACAGAGAAAAAAAAATTATTCCTTCCATTAAAAAAAAAATAACTAACAATAAATATATATTTCTTTATTTTAATTTTAATAATATAATTTAACTCATTCAAAATATTAACATAATAGCACTGCTATTACAACATCTCTTTAAGCTGGAGAATGCCTCTCCGCTCAATTAACAATATTAACTTAATATAGATATACTGAAAATGAATAAAAATATCCAGCATTTCCCTGGTTCAAATCCTGAAATGCAATCAACCATTGACGAGAAAAACAATGTTAACTGGAAATGGCATCACATACAAATAAATTCAGGTAAATGGTTTTAAAGAAACTGTCTGTGACAATGATTTTCGATTGAATCGTCTCTATAATAAATTTATTCTGAGAAACCAGTAAGTATGACAGCACTACTGATAAAAAAATAAAGGGAAGCGAATGAATCAAATGGAGCTTGAGGCAAACGTACCTTCTTCTTGCTGCAACCTAAAGAAATGTGTTTAAGTTTTGTTATTCATGGCGCCATGGAATATGAATGTGCAGGTTTTTACAGTTGGCAATCATATGTTGTTGAAAACTTTATATGAAAAATGAAAAACTGCAGAAACTCTAGATAACAGATTACATAGACAAGAAGTCTTTAACAATTTTCTTAAGATAAATGCTGAAGAGTGAATCTGTAAATCTGAATTTTCTGAGAAATACACCACAAGAAATTGCATCTCTGAATCTAAGGCTGCAGTGACTTGCAGCTTAACTCTCTCTACTACTCTCTTCTTCAAGCACGTCAACAACAGTGATAACCATATCATAGGTATTTTTGGGTCTTCTGGCCATATAATTGGCTGCCTTGCTTTTGTTAGAGCTGTCAACCCATAGTTTCACCTTCTTGAAATCTTCTTCCTCCCTGGTTAAAGTATAAAATGGGAACTTATACTGATTTATGTTGTCAGAGATAGGAATCCCAAGTTCTTGGAGTAAGACTTTCTTTCTCTGGTCAGGTAGGAATTCTAACTGTAATAAACCTATCATCTTTTTCTTATACTTCTCCCTCTCTTTGTCATATCTAAAGCCTGAAGGAGGAGTATGAGCTGCTGGAGGAGGACGAGATGGACGTGGCTGTTTCTGTTTAGGTACCTGTGAGGGTTGAGATGGACGTGGCGGTTTCTGTTTAGGTACCTGTGTGGGTTGAGATGCAGGTGCCGGTGTCTGTTGAGGTACCTGTGTGGGTTGAGATGTGCCGGTTTGTCGATATGGAGGAGGAGGAGCTGCTGAAGAAATAGTAATATTTCCTCTCTGTATGGGGATGGGTAATCCATCCTTCTGCAGTGTTATACACATGTGGATGATATTCACTCTGACAAGGGCTGCCTTCCTCTTGTTGTCAAACTCATTCAGGTACGGTCGAAATCTCCGAATCATGATTGGTGTGGCCATTCCTTACTTTTGCTCTGCTCTGCTCTGAACAGATCATAGCAGCAAGAGTTGCAGATGATAGGTTAATTTTTATAGATATAATTGCATTCTATTGAGATCCAATCGAGGGGAAGTAAAGAGTCGAGCGAACTGGGGAGACCAGGAAAACTTTATAACCAAAACTCGTGTATCGTCAATCGTCAATGGACGCAACGATCCAGTTATTTTAGGTATAAGTTTTCCCAAAATTTATTAATATGCATTTTCGTATGTGTCAACTAATTATGGTTACAACTAATTTAATCAAGGGTAACGGTGAAAAGTAGAAAAAGGAGAATGGTGATAAATATTAAAATAAATTATATAAATTAAATAATTGATAAATATTAGAACTAATTCTCATGAGTTTTATAGTGAAACAGGTAGTTGGGCAATTCCTAAAAAGTTATGGATGGATCTGCGATATTTGTGAGAATAGGAGCATCGAGGATGAAAACCACTTCCTCTTAGAGTGTCCTGCATACAACATCTCAATTTCACAATATTTGTTACAATACTCACCTTCCTAGCATTTTACAATGTCAAAATTATAGTGAGTGGGTTATCTGCAACCTTTTTGAGCATAGGAATAAAATCTTAAATCAAAATAAATAATTTGTTTATTTAGGTCCCATAGATATTGTTTAGTGTCAAGGACGTTAACCACCACCACCACCATCACCACCACCACCATCATCATCATCATCATCATCATGTTATCAAAATATTTATCAAAATATACTAAAAATTCATGGAAGTTAAAAATGATTTGAATTTCATCCATTAACCCAAAATATTATCACATTACTAAATCTAAATTTTTATTTCTTAACCAATTGAAAAACTTATTTACACATCTATTTCTTTTTCTTCTTTTAAATTTTAAAAAGTACTCCAAAATCTGCAATTAATAAATTTTTATTTCTTAACCAATTGAAAAACTTAATTACATATCTTCTATTTCTTTTTCTTCTTTTAAATTTTAAAAAATACTCCAAAATCTGCAATTAAATTAGATCATGCTCTGGCCATGGAATACTGTAAGAGATAACATCCCTGTTCTATGAATCAGCATTTTCACACGCAACAAATTCTAATATTGTTTGAATTTTTCTTGTCATCAGGACAGACAGATATTGTTTGGCAGTGCCAACGATCTGTGGCTCCAAATTCCCTGTTGGAAACCAACTTCGCTCCATCTGCGGTACGATATACTATTCATATTCATGAGATTACAACACGTCTTCAACCATTCTATTTGTCTGCAGCAGAGTGTTGTTTTGTTTTGTTTTTGAACAATAATTGTGAAGTATTTTTGGTTTATAAATGGGTTATATCAAAGATAAATACTATAGGCAAAATTATGAGTTCTCCACATAGATCCTTAGATCCTGTAACTGAAACCACAGGTAATTTGTCTCAATCAAATTTACTTAATTCACTTTAATAATAAGTAATAATTTATTTAAAAGATCAAGACAAAGTTAGGAATAGTTGAATGGTTAGATTTAGTAGTTTGATTGGGTGTAAAAGTTAAAAAAATATGTTTTTTTTTCTTAAGAAATGGTTCAAATTCAAAGCGAGTAAAGTATGTATAATCCAGAAAGTAGAGTACATATACCTTTGTAAATTTGAATAGTCAGTGATAAATTCCTTATATCTTAAATAATGAATTTTATACATCAATATGATGTCTAGCTTAATAATTATCTTACTAATGATATCTACTAGCATAACCACATTTATTAATGTGGTTGATATACGCCCATAAACCTATATAAATTACAATTACAACCACATTAGTAAATGTGGTTGATATAAGCAGATAGGCTTATATCAACCACATTAATAATTATTAGGTACATGTGGCTATAAAAATTAAATATTTGTAATTGTTAATAACTTTATAAATAATAATATGGTTATTATATTAATATTATACTATATATTAATATAATACTATGTTTTTATATAATATTATATTAATAGTTATATTTCAAACTATAACAGAATTTACATAATATTATAAACCAAGGGATTAATAAACTTAAGAAATTTGTATATAAACTCATTGGATTATAAACCTAAGAGATTTAAATTAGACCCTAGGATTACTATTATAAATCTATTTAATAATTTTATACCCTAGGAATATGAACCATTAGATTAATAAACCAAATGGATTGATATAATAAACGCAAGGGACCGATAAACCAAGGGATTATAAACCCTAAAATAAACCATAAAGGATTAATATTATAAACACAAACGATTATAAACTTAAGGGGTTAATATTAAACCCTAAGATTAATATTATAAACCATAGGCTTAATATTAAACCCTAAGATTAATATCATAAACCCAAGGGATTAATAAACTCATTGGATTAATATTTAAAACCCGAGGGATTATAAACCAAAGGGAATAACATTAGACCCTAGGATTAACATTAAATCCTAGGAATATAAACCGTATAATTAATATTATAAATCTTAGTTTATAGAAATATTTTCAGAAAAATCACATTAGAAAATCTTTGTTGACGTGTTTCAAACTAACGAGTGTGGTTCATCATGACAAGTTGAATAGAAAAATATCAAAGTTAATGAGAAATTAATAACAAATCAGAAAATTTATGAATAAATACTATATAATTGAAGGTCAAAAATTATTAAAATACTATGTACTTAAGAAATATGAAAAGGAGTAGAATGATAGATTAATAAAGGTCGAGAAAGATTAATAAATAAATAAATAACAAGGAAATAGGGAGAAGGGGGGATTTAAATTCAACATGGTAAGATAAATTCAGAGTAAATTTAAGAAAATAAATTCAAAAGAAATTTAAGAAAAATTAAGAATTAGGGGGATTTAATGATCAAGGTTATAAATTTATTAGGGTGATTTTTTATTTCAAGGGATTCACAAATTATTTTAGTAGAATGGAAAGGAGTGATAACTCGAATTTTTTTTTGCTTGAAACATATAAGGTGCTTAGATTTAAAGGAGTGTTGGGTAATGGTTGATTTTGCTAACTGATTATGAAATGTATCGATTATGTGTTCTTTGAATCGGGCTTTAACAGACCTTTTGCTTTGACCTATATATGAATTCTCACAAGAGCATGGAATTTTGTAAAACCCTAGGCCTTTCAAAGAATCAACATGACCTTTGGTTGATTTGAATAATTGCTTTAACATCTTGCACGGTTTGAAGAGAGTTTTTTATCCGGACTTATATAGGAACACAATAGAATAAAGATATACAAACATAAACACAGAGATGCAGCAAAAATAAAACTTCAGTTCATTAATATCAAAGAACTAAAATATGCTTAAATACAGAATGGAAATAAACTAGCTCAGGCTATGGTAGCTTATCTCTCAGAAGATATGTGGTGGCTACATGCCTTTAAACTTTGTCACAATGAGGCTTAAGGGCCTTTTATTAATTGAAAAACAAGGGAAAACCCCTAAACGACCAAAACCCTAACCCCAAGAGATGGAACGCCAAGAGTTTGTGGGCCTCATTGGGGTTAGTTTGACAGTCAATTTCCCGGGGTCATAACATGGTCATATGATCTTCATTTGGTGCATATGATACCTTGTTGGAAATATCTATCATAGTACTATAGGATTTCCGATAGGCCTATAGTTATAGAGCTCGAAAAAGTGTTGTGTACTGGGTCAAAACAACTTCGAAAGTTTAAGACCCAAAAAACTACTAAAAATAGTAAACGCTATTATAATGAAGGAAATAGATCACACTAACTGGAGGTATATGTGGAATAGGTGGTTGGCCACCAATATCCACTTGGATCAGTCCTCTCCCCATAGGAAGCAATGGTCACCATTGCGTGCAAAGCCTCCATGAGGTGAGAAAATTCTTGTTGAACCTAGTCCCTGGTGAACGACTTTCCATAGTGAAGGATTTGGTCTACTTTGACAACTCGATTTAGTTGGATCCTTTGTTAGTGATTTTTATTGATATATGTGTGTCCATGATCTTATTAGTTGTGGCTTGTTCGATGCAGCTTGAATTGAACTCTGTTGGTGTCAGCTTCTCAACAATGTCAAATGTGTCCAACAATAGGGGAAAGTATGGTTGCAACCGGTCCACATTGAATAGTGGGTGTAGGCCAAGTAACAGTGGAACGATGAGCTCGAAGGCATTGCCCCCTATATCCTTGGTGATGGCGTCTGACCCATATCATAGCAGGCGAATTTTGTGGTGGGGGCTAGCGAGGCGCTCCTTCTGCAAATGTAAACAAACTTTGTCACCCAAGTAGAACTTGTGTGGCACTCGATGTTGATCATGATGCTTCTTGTACTTAGCATTAACTCAGTCCAATATGTCATGGACTTGCTAACAAATGTTCTGAATGCGCTCAATGAAGTTGTTAGCCGTGTAAACTTCGTCCAGGACATGAGCTAAACCTACTTGAGTAGCTACAAATGGTATGACCACATCAATGGGACATAATGGTTGGAACACCAACCCCACCTCAAAGGGACTATGTCTATTTGAGCTATGGAGAGATCTGTTGTAACTGTGCCAGCCATAGGGAAGGATTTCATCCCATGTGCACGGATGCTTCAAGTTGTATATCCACAGAATGTGCACGATCATACGATTGATGACCTATGTTTGGACATTAGTTTGGGGGTGGAAGGTCGTGGACTTAGTGATCTTTGTATTTAGCATTTACCAAAGGCTTTACCAAAATTTACTCAGGAGCATGTTGTCCCGATCTAAGATAATGGATTGTGGGATCCCAAAGTGTACCCGTACTCATTCAAAGAATATATTAGCAGTGGATTTTGTTGTGATACTCTTCTTACAAGCCACCAGAATGACCATCTTCGAGAATCTGTCGACGACCATGAAAACCTAGTCATTGTGATGCTTAGTAGAAGGAAGGATCGACATGTAATCCATGGAGATGGATTCCCAAGGTTAACTAGGAGTAGGTAGAGGAGTATACAAGCTTTGATTCTTGATGGTTGGTTTGGAAATGGAGCAGGCAGTGCAAGATCGTATGTACTTCCCAACATATTATCGAAGGTTCGGCCAATAAAAATAATTTTGCAACACTGCCACTATTTTCTCTACTCCGAAATGTCCAACGACCCAATTGTAGTCTGCCTCCCAAATCATCTTGGCATGCTCACTTGAAGGAACACATAGGTTTCATAAGTGGCATAACAGTGCACCCTGGAGGTGAAAATCAAGAACTTTCTTGCCTTTCAGGAGCATTTGGTATGTGTTGCCGGATTCTAGATCGCTCTTGTAAATATGTGGCCACCCTAAAGTCTCATGTCCAAAAGAGTCGAGCACAATGGTAAGTGCCATGACCAGCAGTCGGCTGAGGCAGTTTGCAACATTATTGGTGTTACCCTTCTTATACTTAATGTTCAAATGGAACTATTGTAGGTATGTAGACCATTCCTGATGGAGATCATTCTACAACTCTCCTTGTGTCTATATGAACTACAGGGGTCGATGGTCTATGTGGATGATCGTTTCATTCCTCATAATGTAATGCTTCCATTTTCGGTCGGTCTACACAATGGAATATATCTCTTTTTCATTGGTGGGATACTTCGAGACTATGTCTGAAAGTGTCTCACTATGATATGCCATTGGATGCCCCTGCTGAGTAATAATTGCACCAATAGCATAATCGGAGGCATCTGTCTCAATCTCAAAAAGTTGCAGGTTTGGTAATGTAAGCACTGGTGTAGACAAGAGGGGATGCTTCAACTCGGAAAACACTTTCTATTGGGATTCAAACCAAAATAAATTTTCTTTCTCTCCACCCTTAGTGACTTGAATCAAAGGCCAAGTGATACGAGAGAACCCCAGCACGAACCTACAATAGAAATTGGAAAGACCCAAAAAGTTGCAGAGCTCTGTTAGAGTGGTTGGGGCTAGCTAATATCAACTAACTTATATCTTGGTTGGGTCCATGTGCACACCTTGCTGATCAATGATGTAACCTAGATATTGAACCTAAGTCATACCAAAAGTGCATTTCTCCAAATTGGCACACAATTTGTGTTGTTGCAGGGTTTGGAGGACATGTTGAATATGGTGGAGGTGCTCTTCCCAACTCTGGTTGAAGATCAAGATGTTGTCCAAATACACTACCATGAATGAGTTGGTGAAGGGCCACAAGATGTCCTCTGTCATCCTCATGAAGGTTGCAAGGGAATTTGTCAACCAAAAAGGCATGACCAACCATTCAAAAAGGTCCTCCTTGGATTTGAAGGTAGTCTTCCCCACATCGGAGGGTTCGATTAGTACTTGGTGATAACCAGACTTCAAGTCAATATTGTTGAAACATTTTCCCCCCTTCAGCTGGTTCAGAAGGTCATCAATCTGTGCGATTAGATACCTATTCCAGATAGTGATCTTATTCAACACACCATAGTCAATACATAGTCTCCAAGTTCTGTCTTTCTTCTGTACCAAAACAAATGGGCTCCCACAAGGTGATGAACTTGGCCTAATGTTCCCTTTCTACAACAACTCTTGAATCTTCCTCTTGATTTCATCGTTCTCCATAACATAGCATCAATAGATCAATTCTTTGGGTAGCGACACGCCCGAGGTCAAATCAATGGAGTGATTGACCTAAAAATGTAGGGGTACCCCTATGGGTGAGGTGAATATGTCCTTGTACACCTCCACAAACTTGTCCATCCACTAATTTCATGCGGAGGAGCCTTGTCTGGAGGTGGTGGATGTGGCCACAATCTTATTCTTACCTTGAGGGCGAATCATAAGGAAGACAAATTTTCGAATCCAGGAAATGATCTTATGGCATTGCTTCAAAGAGATCAAATAGATGGTGATAGGCGGTGTTACCTTTGGTAACATGTATAACCTATTTCCAAAATAAGTAATAACAGTGTGAGACCTAGACTCATACATAGCATGACACTCCACAAGTATGGTTGGCCTAATAATACATCACAAACTTCAATAGGAGCAACATCACATAGTACCTCATCTATGAAGGGCTTGATGTTTTAGGGAAGGTGACATGGTTGGTTGTTGGAATGAAAATGATAGCAGGGTTGAGACCCTGGGTTTGGGCACAAAGGGACAACAAGGTTGCACTATAGTCTAGAGCAACGTTGACATTTTCACCTTACCTAAAGAAGGTAAGGAGTCTCACCCAAGGCGGGCCGCGACTGAAGTTATATGAGGGTGGAATTAGGAATTAGAGGAGTTATATCGAATATAAGAGACCAAAATATAATAGCTTCGAATCTATATTAACCCAATCACAACGATCTATTCATGCTATATCAAGAAACTATATAACTAGATGCATTCATTAAAAATTTCAAAGATCTAACACAATTCTTAAAGACACAAGGTGGTCATGAACAGTATTCTCCATTAACATAACATAAAGTGGTACATAAGGCTCAAGATTTGATCATCAACAGAAGGAATAACCTAACCAGCATAAACAGATACAAACAGGACCATGGAGTCGTTCACATTACTCCACAACACAAGAAGACTCTAACTGTCACATGCTCGCTCAACTGAGTAACAATAACCATCCTTCGTTCTTTCTTTTTCCTTTTATCCCCTGCCATATGCTAAGACTTCCAATTATGCCTTCCTTTCTCTCAGTTGCCTTCGTTCTCGATTTCCTCTGGTCTTTCCTCGCTCGGTTGTCCCTACTTTTTCCCGCCACCTTTTCGTGACTGCTAGTCATCTTTTTGTTTCTATTCTTCCCTTGGTTGTCGACTCTGCAAATCCAATGGTCATCTCCACCACTTGTCATCAGCTTCTTCCTCCCCAAAATCTCAAAACGAAGGCCCCAACAGGCCCTAACCATATTCCTTTGACTCGTCCTCGAGTCAATATTCCCTTGTTGTTATTGGTGCAGTAGAAATTTCTGCCTGTGCCTATGTTATTACTGTTGCGGGTGCTTATGTTGGCATTGTTGTTGCTTCTTGTTGTGATGTTGTTGCTTCTTGTTGGCCTTCTTTTCAAACGAAGGCCCCATCTCTGATACGACAACAATTTTGTCCTGACAGAATCTGGTGTAGTTATCAAGTGTTGCTTGCCAGGGATTTGTGATTTCCTTGGCTTGTTTGATGAACTCTATCATCGTGCTAGAAGTCGGTTGGGATGGTCGATTTCTTAATAGGGAAGCTTGCTACTCCTCCATTTCTTCATTGATCTCTCACAAGGCGTTGACATGAGTGTCGACTAGCATCGGAGATCGCAAATCTTTTGTTTTGTCTTCGTCAACTTGTCCCCGATTTTCTGGATATGAACTTCCATAGAGGTTATCTCTGCTTTGAGCTTCTTCTATTGTTCTTTTTCCTTAGAGCCCCTGATGTTAGTGACGAGTTGTTAAATTCACTAGCGGAGTGGGTAGATTGGCTTATTTTTCTTTTCCATACTAGTGGGCCAGTCATGGACTTATTGCATCAGTATGTACCCATCCTTCAAAGCATCAGAAATGAAGGATTTCAGAGTGGCAATAGCAGTGATATTTTGTTAAATCTCATCAATATAGTTTGTGGAAGGATCGAGCAGTGCCTTCATTGCAGCATCGAGGCTCTGTCTAAGTTCATTGTTGGTGGAGATCATCCCATTGCATGTAGCTTGGACGTGGTTGCAGCATTCGACCAAGGTGTAAGCAGAAAATTCCTCTAGAGCTTCAATGACTACATCAGAAATGGTCGGCCAAAACATCTCGAATGCAAATTTATCTAATAAACCTGTGCCTATTTTTGTTGATTTCTTTAGTGTAGCTAGTCTTATTCAGTCGAAAGGGTGGTGATTTGTTGTTGTTGCTACTTGTGGTTGGAAACAAGGTCATTGTGAATTTGTTCCACCCATTGTGCAGCTTGTTATATGAAACTAAATAATTGTGATGTCGACTAGGTCTATAGGTTATCTTGGTGCATGGTGGATGGATGGAGGAATCGAATTTGCAGAGGGTTTCCCACTAGCAATAAAATTATCAAAATAGCCTTGGGGTGAGGTGGCTTGTTGCAAGGGTTCTGCAAATTGAGTCATTTCTGGTATAGAAACTAGATTTGGAACAACATGAAAAATTAAAGAGAAGAGGGCCACAAAGGGCTCGAGAGTTGTAACTAGTGGGTTTGAGGTGGTGACCATTGCGCTCAGTAGTGGGACCAACTCTAATAGTAGGGATATCATGGAGGTGGTGATGTTTTCTCTACTAGAGACTATCATGGCGAACTGAATGATAGAGTCAACCTCCATATATTATGTGCCTAGTCATCCCAGAGGGAATGGTATCTGAGAAGGTTACGGAATTGAATGTTGTATGCGGGTATGGGTCGCATGAGTTTCGTGAAATGGTGGAGGTGAAGGGTGGGATTTCTTCTGTGATTGGGGAGGTCGCGGTGGTCTTAGGTCCCTCAATGGTGAGGTTGACTATAGGCACTATGAGGTCTACCTTTTGCTTCTGGATTGTAGATGGAGGCTTGGTTTTTTTTTTGTTTTCCTGGGTTTGGGAATGGTCGACATGGACTGCAAATGAGTTCCTACATGTTGTATGGCAACAACAAGGGGTGTGGTGACCATAGAGTTCTTCTGTGTAAAACCTTGCAATTCAATAGAGTTAGTAACCGAATCTGATGAGTTGGTTAAGCTCGCAATGGTTTTCTTAAGTGAGCTCATTTTCTTCTTCATTTGAGTGAAGGTCGGATGTAACTCGTGCTCCACGAGCTGCTTCCTAGTGTCCATAACAGTTTCTCCTAGTAATGGCAGTGGTACCATCCTGTCAAATAAGTACAATTGCTTCCCTTCCCAAATTTCCCCTGCAACCCCTGGCCATGACCTGACCTCTGCATGAAAAGATTCAGCTGAAAGAGAAAAATTATGGGCCCACATTTGAAAGGTGTGCAGGTGAACGCAGTGTGACTTGATGAAGGTATTCCCGTGAGTAGCCCCAAACCAAATTAATTTTGAATACTCATCTAGCAATGACTTGGGGATTCTCTTGGTGGCTCTAATCTCCTCGAGAATTTTGACATACCACCCCCCAAAGGAAGCTTCATTGATCTCCTTGCTTCTCGAGTCTCCCGAGGTCCTCCATGGCACATACCAGAGAGCTAAGGGTTGGTCATCTGAAATTGGTGCTAGGTCCCTGCACTCTAGTGGGCACCAATTCCACATCGCTAGAGCCATCACTAGATAGCCATAGATTAATTTATTTCTCCTCTTATAAAATTCTTCGCAAGTGTCAAACAGCTCATTAAGTATAAACGTGCACCATTTCAATTGGGCACCCTATGCACAATGCTCCACAACTGATATTATGTCCATCGTGCACTCATTTCTTGAAAAATGGTGCATCAGCTTCCCTATAATGATGTAGCAGAAAAACTTAATATTTTCCTTGTTGATGAGGTCAATTTTCGCTCCCTTCCCTCCTCTATTGGTGTTTTACTTCACATAGTAGTCAACATCTCCTTCCTTCTTTTCTCTTTTTGAGTTCGTCTGGAATGTGGTCAAAACTGCAACCCCTATTGTTGATAGAACTGTGAGCCTATGAATATCGATCGCATGAATCATGTACTCCTTGTCCAACCAAAGCGACCTACCATGCATATTGTCGACGAGTGTGGCCTTATCATATTTTCCATAGAGCAGCTCTATAATTGAAATCCTATCATCCAACCCGACTTCAAGAACAGAAAGAATTGGATTTGTCGTACTGGAACATCGCTAGTAGACTGAAATTATCGGTGGCTGATAATGAATTCTTGGGTGATATCACTGAGAACTTGACTGCGCCTTGGGCGACTCTATCACTAGCTTCAAGCTCTGAGAACTTCGGCATATCCATGAAAAACAAGTAGACCATCTCATCACGACATTTCTGACAAGACTCGCTAATGAATTACTATGACAAGATTCCCTATGCAAACTCTAATGTGTTAATTTTCCATCAGCTGACCTGGGCTTGACTTGGCTGACATACTTCTATAAAAGATAAGGTGGAGTTGATGAGTAATTATGCTAACGTAATGGCAGACATTTAAGAATTAATTTTTTCTATAATGGGAAAGATTTTAAAGAAATCCAGGCTGACAAGAACATTATTGTATAATTATTACGGAAAAGACTCCTAACACGTGTGAATTACCCCCCCTCCCCCCTTGACCACAAACAATTGTGGTGTGGTGACATAGAAGCCGCAACTGAACTGACGTCCTAGATTTTTGTTTTAGTAGAAAAATATTGACAGTTGGCTAACTGACTAACTAAACTTTATTACTCACTTTCCCTAACCCTACATATGATCTTTTTTCAAAGACCCAATAAATTTTTAATTTCAATCTTTGATGTGTGGAATGGTTTTAGGCATGCGCCATTCACCCAACCTGGTAGAAATACTCCATCGCTTTACATCTCAGACTCCCTGATCTCCTCAACTATGAATGGCCCTAGCCAATGCATCTATAGGTTTACCGAAAACTTATGGAACTTGTTGTCATATAATAAAAAAATACCCCTAACTATAAAGGTTTTCTTCTTGATGTGTTTTTCATGCCACGCTTTCTGTCTTTTCTGCTCGACCAATTGGTGAAAATCTGCTAGGAACCTTGCTTCATCTAGTTCCCCAAAAACTTCTGGAACTTGTTGTCATATAATAAAATATGCCCCCCGACTATTAAGGATTTCTTCTTGATGTGTCTATCATGCCATGATTTATGTCTTTTCTTCTCAATCGACTAGTGAAAATCTGCTAGGAACCTTTGTTGGGTGGAGGATCCCCCAAGGGCGGTTTTGGGGCTTAAAGCCCATATTTTGGTCCAATTTTTGTAATCCAAATGTAAAGACTTCGCATTTTGTGGTTAAGGAGCGCGTAGATGTTAAAGAGTCATAGGTTTGTCTGCCCTTATTTTTATAATGTAATGTCGATTGTAAAAGATCTACCCATGGTCCGTGGACCATGGGATTGTATAAATAGAGCGAAGCTCTAAGTAGTTAGAGGCAATAAGGGAGAAATCAATGATTGAAGATGTATGAGAGATAGCTTTGTGTAGAAGTTTAAGTTTTGGGTCATAGCATAGGTAGAGACTCTGTAGCTGAGTGCGCAGAGGCCTAAAAGTTCGCAGTTGAGTGCGTGAACCCCTGCAGCTGAGTGCGCAGAGGCCTAGAAGTCCGCAGCTGAGTGCGCGGACCCCTACAACTGAGTGCGTAGGGCGAGTCTAGTCTATAATCATATGGAATTATCAATAAAGAGAAGTATTCTATAATTTCCACGTCTTTATTTCTTGTTTATGGATATGTTATACTGGTTATTAATTTCACTTCTAATGCTTATATGATGCCCGAATGTGTATAATTGTATTGGTTAAGTGAATGCAAGTAAGAACATCTATTTACGAGAAGTTGACAAAGATCTGTTAATAAGATAAGTAAGATACTTAGCTTAGTTTGGGAGATATTGTAGTTCACTACCCTAGCAGTGTGAAAGCATATTAGCCTCAGGTTAGGGCTGCTCAAAAGCCGATTGTAAAATTTTGCAAAGGTCCCGAAGGAAAAACAGAGGGTCAAGCAACCTGCACGCAGGCATGTATATCTGGGATAGACCGATATCACATCCATCTCAAGGGAGTGGAAACTTGGTTCCAGCATCCCCCCATACTACTTCGGGTGAGACTTCAGTCCACACTCCGCGGGCTAATGCCGAAAGGGCCAGTAGTGTAGGGATTTGTTTGGCTAACTAATGTTGAACCTGGGTCAGGCCCCCACAAGCCAACAAATGATTTTGTTGTCAGGACCAGAATCTACATGAGAGATGTGTGATGTCGTATCACTGGAATCCAACTGAGAAATAAATCTAAGGCTGGTTGGATAGAAGGATTCATGAGTTCGCGGCATAAGAAAATAGAAACCCACGACTATCAAAAGAAAAGTGGTTGTACCGATACCTGTATACAGAGATCAACGAAATATTTTTCACCTATTTCCCTACTGAGCTATACGAGTGGATCGTGAAGCTAGAAAATAGCCAAGGAAGGTGGAAACTTAACGGTCCTATTGTGTGGACCCCAGAGCTAGTGCAAAGGTTGGAAGCATCAGAGGATAAGATTGTGCGTGTCGTCGATCATTGGCTCGATCGCGTTATAGGAGGATTTGTTACTGAGTTCGTGGTCAACACCTCAGTTAGCTATAGTGAGGCAGAGTGACACTTTTTCAAAGGACTATGAGGTAACTACGTAAAATCTCTAAATACTTGGATTAAAATGTTGTTGGGTGAAAAACAGGTTATGTAGTTACCTTGATGTTTGGGACTACGTGAAGCAGAAAAATTTATAGATATGAAGGAAATAAGGGTCTAGAGTATAGCCCATTGATTTCACCACCACGAAGGGACAAAGAAGGGATAGTGAAGGTCTCTCCACGAAGTGCTATTCAATTAATAAGATAGGAATTTCCACAAATACCACCTCCATCTTCACCGCCATCGCCTCCAACTTCTCCTGTACCACCTCCACCACCACCATGATTCAGTATGGCAAACACAGTGAAGTTGCCTTTGTTCAAAGGCTTGGGAAATGAGGACTCGGAACAATTTTGGTTCATTGTGAGGGCTATATGGGAAGTTCACTGTGTTACAAATGATAACATAAAGAAGGAAACATTGGTTAGTGCTCTACAAGATCACACGCTAACCTGGTATATTAAGTACTCCAACGATAACCCAAATGCTATAGTAGCGGACATCCAAGCAGCACTGAATAGGGAATTTAGCAAGCCCAAATCTAAAGCGTAGTCAATTGTGGGATTCAAAGAGATCATGATGCTACCAGGTGAGATGCCTTGGGAACTAGATCAGAGGCTGTAATGTACGATCTGTGAAGCTAACATGAATTTGACAGATGGACAGGACCGCGAGTGGTTTGTGACTTCGCTACTACCACATTTAAGGAGTACATTATCGCAACAGAAAATAACAACTCAGGTAGAGGCCTTCGAGATTTCCATGAGACTACATGAGACTCTGATGCAAGATCCTAATCTAGGAGTTCAGAAGATCCACGCGCAGCTAAATAATCTCTGCCTTGAGATGCAAAGCTTGAAGCAAGATAGGAAGGTTTGACCAGAGGTATGTGAAGAAGTATGGTGTGTGAAATGTAAGAGTCAGGGTCATGACAAAGACCATTGTCCCGTATTTACAAATTACCTTGCAGGAGAGGGGTCGATGCCTTTAAGGCCGGAAGCTCAAGAAGGACCTAGCGCAGCGCCTGCTTTGTGCTGCGCTATCTGTCAAATAGCTGGAAAACATGCCACGAATAAATGCCACTTGTTATAGAAGTATATGCAAACTCCGCAACAATTGTTCTGCAACTTTTGCAGATCGGTCAGACATGATGAGTGTACTTGCAGGATCTATGAATTGATGATGGATAGAACTCTCGCCTATAGGGCTAAGGCCGAAACACGGCCCCTTGACCAAAATGTATGGATGGCACAGACAAGATTTCAGGGGCGCAAACAAGGCCAAGGCGGAGGATGACCTGGTAGAGGTCGTAGACAATTGATTTGCTACAATTGCAGAGGGCCAATACACTATACCTGTGATTACACTAATCCAACGTGCCCGTCGTGCAAGTATTCCACGCTATTTGATCATGAAACAGAAGATTATCCTACAATGATAGCTAGAATACGTGACAAAAGATCGCTACCACCTCCCCTGACTCAGAACCTACAGATGATGAGGTTTGAGCCGCGTGAGGAATATCTGAACGTAAATATAGTGCTCCGAAGTGGAATAGCGACGGGAGATGACAAGGGGAAACAACTGGAAGACAGTACATGGGTTCGCAAAGCCCCAATGAAAGAGGCCGAGTTCGATTTGGAGCATGCTTATGAAGCATTCATGGAAGCTAAGAAAAGCTTTGCTGAGGCCTCCACTTCAGGAAGCAAGGATAAACCTGAGCTAGAGATGGACCCCTGTATGCTCACAACTTTCTTGGAAACCTGTATGAAGTTACTACGTGACAGTAAGGCTATAAAAGGGTTACAAGAACTTATCAATAGATGTGTTGGGACTGCGCCATGTGAACCACGTGTAGTCCGCAAGATGGGAAAGCATAAGACTAGGACGGGGCGTGGAATGAGACTAACTGTACAGATCATAGAATATGAAATGGATCAAGTCATTCTAGATTTGGGATCAGATGCAAATGTTCTACCAAAACAGACATGGGAACGAATGGGGAGACCTACACTAAAATGGTCTCTGATTTAGTTGAGGATGGAAAACCAATAGAAAACCATACCCATGGGGTGGCTGTAGGGAGTAATCGTGGATATTGAAGGAGTGAGCGTGCTCACATATTTTGAAGTAATAGAGATTGTTGATGACAACAATCCCTACCCTGTGCTCTTGGGAATTGACTGGGCTATTGATATGAATGGGGTAATCAATTTGAAGAAGAAAAATATGAACTTTTAGAAGAAGTCACTACACGTAATAATACCCCTGGATCTTGTTGAAGGATCGCGCTATACGGAGCTAGTCTATGAATATGAGAGTGATGATGATCTAGACTGCATCTATAAGATAACAACGCAAGACCAAGACTGGGTGAATCCCTCCACGGATGGGCGGATTACATGGGAGGATGAGAGTTCCTGCACTTTGAACTCTGACGAAGAAATAGAATGTTGGAAAAATCGGTTACATGAGGTAACTACGCTGAATTACAACATGATGACCCATTCGCTGCACTGTGTATCATCCTAGGTAAAAAATCTACCTATTTATGATGGTTTAAATGAGGTAGATATATTTTTGGATTCATTTGAAAGGGAGGTGCTAGAAAAGCAACGCTTCCAGGCCTTGGATTGGGCATTACACGCTACGCCTGCAAGATGGTGGGGTATGCACAAGGGAAGTTTCGATTATTGGCGAGAATGTAGGAGGATGATGTGAGCATGATTTGGGAAGCCTAAAATGCGACTGACAGACAAGTATGATTGGCAGACTGATCCGTGCACACATCTAGCCAAATGGACGCAGGCCTATGGAAAAAAGCCCCAATAAGAACAGGCGCACCTGTACTCCGCACTGATGTACTTGATCAATAAGCCTTAGTTGGGGGGTCGAATTTGCATATGGCTCTTATTATTCCAAGAATACGGTTTTGAAGTTGTTGTGAAGCCTAGACGATTGAACGCGGGACCATATCACCTATCGCGCATTGAGACTGGGAGGAACCTACTAATTTGGAGGAAGGATTACCTGACGCGTAGCTTTTTTCTATGCGTGTCACGGATGGACATTTTGAGGACATAATACACTTCCTAACAATAGGGACTGCGTCAGAAGGATACTCTATCCAGCAAAAGAAGGAATTAGTGGTGCATGCGGATTATTTCTCTATCATTGCTAGGAATCTATACAAAATGGGGAATGATGAAATATTGCACAGGTATGTACCTAAATTTAAATGAAGCAACATCCTCGCGGATGCTCATGGGGGTGCTGCGGGAGGACATTATGTAGGAAGAGAAAATGCACAGAAGATTCTATGCGCAGGGTTGTGGTGGCCAACCCTTCATCAGGATTCAAAATCATATTGCAAGGCGTGTGACATATGTCAAAGAATAGGCAGACCATCGTGGAGGGATGAAATGCCTTTGAATCTGCAAATGACGTTGCAACCTTTCAAAAAAAGGGCAATAGATTTTGTAGGACCAATTCAGCCACAAGGGAAGATAGACGCGAGGTATATTATCACTGCGACGGAGTATTTGACTCGTTGGGTAGAAGCACAGTAGGTGAAGGATTGTGCAAGTGTGACTACCGTGAAGTTTCTATTTGAGCATGTACTAATGCGATTTGGCTGCCCAAAGTTCTTGATGAGTGATCATGGTACACACTTCCTGAATGAAACGATCAATGCATTAACGAAGGAATTTCAGGTGTATCATCAAAAGAGCACACCTTATCACCCATAGGCTAACAAGATAGTAGAATCATTCAACAAAGTACTAGAGACCGCGCTTACCAAGGTGTGAAATGCTCAGTGAAGTGATTGGGACCTACGCATACCTGCAGTATTGTGGGCTTATCAAACAACGTGCAAGAAGTTAATGGGACAAACACCCTTTAGGCTGGTATACAGGGTTGAAGCCATAATGCCTATGGAATACATCGTGCCTATTCTGCGCATAGCAGCACTCACAGGTATGACAGATTGCAGAGCCCTGGAAGAGAGGCTCGCGCAGTTGGATGAGCTAGAAGAAGAGATATTTTTGGTTGGATTTCAGCAGCAGGTCCAAAAGTAGCACGAAAAGGCATGGCATGATCAACATATTAAGTTGCACACCTTTAGGGTGAATGAATTGGTGCTATTGTATGACAGTAAGTTTGATAAATTCCCTAGAAAATTTAGGATGCACTAGTTAGGGCCGTATGTTATTAAGTAGATTATTAACAGTGGCGTAGTCCAGTTGGTTAAGTTGAATAGAGATCCCTTCCTAGGAAAGGTGAATGGCAGTCGATTGAAGCCATACACAGGTGGCCTGGCCATCTGACTAGCTGACAAAAGCATAGTCTTAGCGCTCCAGGCAACTAAAAGGAGGCGCGGGACTATAAACTACACTGCCCGGGAGCTGCGCGATTGCAGAACTGCATGAAGCAGCGAAGTGTCACAAGGTCTGCGACAACGCGAAGACAGTTGCACTATCACATAGGTCTACTAGAAAGTGACTGTTATAGTCACTATCTAGGATTTGATGGTTGGTTTGAGGCCAAATGGAGTGGGCAGCACGCATTTAAGGCGATATTTATGGGCTAGATTCTTGAAAATATGTTGCCAATCTAGCATTAATGGACCGAATGTGGGGGGAACAGTCGAATTCAAATTTATAAGGCCCAATAAATTACAAGTAGTTTTCGAGTGAAAAACACTTGGCATTTTGAAAATTCAGTTGTTGGGCTATCAAGTGTGTACGGACCTTTCGAATTTTGAGGCTTTGAGAGCAAGTTTAGTGTTTGAAACATTGCCGAAGGAGATGTAGGACCTCCTGACTAGAATGATGTCAACACCCAAGGAAGCCGTGCAGGAAATTGCGGTAGTGGAAGCCCTAGAGAGTGCCAGAATAATAATTGAGGTCCCTAAATCACCCAGAACATCGCAACCTAAGAAGGATAAGTAGGTCATGATCCCGGTACGCGTCTCGCCCAGAAATCCATAGAGGTTAAAGCTTACCTTGCAGGAAAAGGGGAAGGCTATTAATATAGAGGCCAATGAGGAGGAGTCTGAAGAAATCCTAGTGGATGAGAAGGATGTAGAGATGGAATTTGAAACCTAGGGTGTGGACCCTATTACCCAGTTACTTGAATATGTTCCTCCGCGCAAGGATAAAGCCAAGGTGCCGAAGGACACAGATGAGAGCAAGATATCTCTACAAACTTCGTTGCTCCCAGATGATATCGCTTTTTAGGGACAGCACTTAGGGCGGGTTCCTATGTTGAAGTTTGAATATTGGGACCTCGCAGACCACGAGAAGTTCTCGCATTTAGCGACTGAGAAGCTAATGCGCCATAGAATTGATACGACTATTGGAACAATTCAATTGGAGTCGTGGACATGACTTAGAGGTGTAGAGAAAGTCGGGTTTCTTAACCTACTTTTGGTGCCGCATTACCATTGATCCCTAGTGACCATGTTTGTCATCAGACAACTGCTATTCTTGGTGCATGATGAGTGTTTGTGGCTGGAGGAGCCCATTCCCGTCACAGACCATTTGATTCATCAAATTACATAGCTACCTTACTCAGGGGAGGATCCAGCCAACATATCAGAAGGAAAATGTGGCGAGTTGGCCCTCGCAGAAGCGATGAAGAAGAAGTTCAAGTTGGAGAAGAAGAAGCGAGGATATGCCATCTCCAACATTAACAACCCTGCAGTCAAGTTCACGACACAAATACTAGCTAGAAAAGTGATGCAAAGTGTCGCGTGGATGAGGTGCCCGTGCCCGTGGTTACACTAGCGGCCCAATGTGCAGAAGGAGTCCAGTTCAACTGGGTGAACTATCTGTGTGGTGAGTTCCTTGCGAACTATCGCGAGCCACAGGAGCAGGGAAAAAAATTTCACTACGCATGCTCTTATTTTGAATAGTACTAGTGGCATGGGAATTGCCCGAATATAGCCAATTGCCTTCAGTCGCGCTAGACCTTCCAGAGGAAGAAAAGTACGCTTTGCTATGCATGACCAGGGACGCACGGTGTATTAGAGAAGATAATATCTTCTGGGTCCTAATGGAAATGAATATCCAGATGGGGATCAATCACAAGTTGTGATTGTTGCCCATAGTATACGCTAGTCTACAGAGCTTTATAGGGTTGAAAGCGGATTTCCACCATGTTTTTATCAAGGCATGGAAGGACCCCCCAAAGACATGGCACAAGTTACCATATATGGTGACTGACGACATGATATTTGCAATCCTTGAGTCTTGGCCACTGGAGTGGCGTGCTCCAATGGGCCCCACAGTGGAAACAGACAAGTCCATCATGCAGCACAAGAAAGAAGAGACAAAGCTTCGAATGGCATAGCTGGCAAAGAAGCGTAGAAAAGAGGAAGCAAAGGCTAAGGCCCAAGCAGCGCGCAATGCTACGAAATTGGCCCGAACAACAGTAGAAAATAGTAGAAGAAGAGCACGAAGGACAAAAGTCACCTTTGCCCAGGACTGAACCAGCGACAAAGATAGAACAGGGTGGCATGGACCCACAAACAACATCCACCCAACTCAAGTGTCCACAACCGCAAGAGAAGGTAGCAGCATGAAAGAAAACCAAGGCATCCAAAATGTCCTTAGACCCAATCACCCTCACTGAGGGGGATTTGCATGACATCGGAGAAACAGTGAGGGATGTCACCTCGAAGGCCATCCAACAATTTGAAGAATAGGAGTAGCTGGTATTGGGGACTCTTCGAACAGAACTATAGGAGTTGCAAGTTCGCACTCCACAGACTGGCACAATGTCCACTAGCCTCACGATTGGCACTTTAGCCACTGAGGCGATGTTGCACACAAGGGTGACCAATGCGATACTGCTACCTAATGGGGCACTCACTATAGAAAATGAGGCTGACAAGCCTATGGTTAGCAGTCTAAAATAGGTAGGATTGAGCATGTTCATGCTCCCTTAAGAGATGCTCTACCTCTTATAGGATGGAGTCACCGTGAAACTCAAGGCCCGGGAGAGTCGCACTCTGCAAGTGATGAGCGAGCAGCGCATCAACATTGAGAAATTGGGCCTACAATGCAACAAAGCAGTAGAGTAGAATAAGCAAATAATGTAGGTTTTGGAGGAAGCCTGCCAGATGGTCCCGGAATTAGAAATTTAGGCAGAAGAACCGATGGAAGCGCGCATCTACAAATTGGCCACAGGGGTGCGCGACGCTCGAGCAGAGATGGATAGGGTTCAGCTAGAGCTAAACCTGCAGATTGAATAACTGTAGTTGAAGGCCCAACCTTCAACTCCGCTAGAGATCAGGGATCAACGTACCATCATTGTTACAACAGCAATGGCAGCGGTTGACAGTGCAGTGGCAGACTACATGCAGCTTTTTGAACAATCATTCGAGGTTCTAACCACCCTGCAGGAGGACCCAAATATAGAGCACCTAGAGACAGAGGAGCGCGAGCTCCAATAGAGGTATGATGACGTAAAAGGGACTGCACAGATAGTTACCCTTACACAGAGGCTTGCACAGATGCAGGAGGAAAACGCGCTCAAGGAATAGGTGGATGCCACTCAGCACAAAGAAGGAGTCTTAAAAGTGCGCCTATAGTCATGGATAGACAAGTCTTACACAATCACAGCCTCCATTGAAGGAAAGCTCACGAAACTACAGGTAGCTCAGCATAATATTCAGAGCAGCAGTCACTAAACAACGTGTGGAAGAAGTCCAGTAGGTAGCCGCTCAGTGCGCTGCCGAAGTTGCGGTGATCCAAACAGATTTGGGAGGTATTCACGCTAAGATCTACGCACCTGTAGAGTGACTCGAGGGTGAGTCACGATGTTCGTGTTAGGGTCCTATTGGATGCGGGATCCCCCAAGGGAAGTTTTGGGGCTTAAAGCCCATATTTTGGTCCAATTTTTGTAATCCAAATGTAATGATTCTGCAATTTGTGGTCGCGAAGCGAGTAGATGTTAAAGAGTCATAGGGTTGTCCACCCTTATTTTGATAATGTAATGTCAATTGTAAAATATCTACCCATGGTCTGCGGACCATGGGATTGTACAAATAGAGCGAAGCTCTAAGTATTTAGAGGCAATAAGGAAGAAATAAATGATCGAAGATGTATGAGAGATAGCTCTGAGTAGAAGTTTAAGTTTTGGGTCGTAGTGTAGGTAGAGGCTCTGCAACTAAGTTCTCAAAGGCCTAGAAGTCTACAGTTGAGTGCGTGGACCCCTGCAGTTGAGTGCACAGGGCGAGTTGTGTCTGTAATCATCTGGAATTATCAATAAAGAGAAGTATTCTATAATTTCTGCGTCTTTATTTCCTATTTATGCATCTGTTATATAGGGTATGAATTTCACTTCTAATGCTTATATGATGTGTGAATGTATAACTGTATTGGTTAAGTGAACACAAGTAAGAAAATTTGTTTACGCGAAGTTGACTAAGATCTATTAATAAGATAAGTAAGATACTTAGCTTAGTTTGGGAGATATTATGGTTCGCTACCCTAGCAGCGCGAAAGAATATTATCCCTAGGTTAGGGCTACGCGAAAGTCAATTATACTATTTCAAGAAGGTGATGAAGGATGAACATAGGGTTAATAAACCTACGCATAGGCGGGTATAGCTGGGATAGAACAACATCACATCCATCTCAAGGGTGCAGAAACTTGGTTCCAACATCCCCCCATACTGCTTCGGGTGAGACTTTAGTCCACGGGCTGATGTCGAAAGGGCCAATAGTGTAGGGATTTCTTTGGCTAACTAATGATGAACCCGAGTCAGAACCCCACAAGCCAAGAACCTTGCTTCATCCATCTCCAATAGCTCCTCCAATCGCTTCTAGAGTGATACTTCTTTTGTCATTTTTGTGGCCTAGGCGATAAAGATGCTTGGTATTATGAACTCTTCCAGCACAATAGCTTCTCTTCCATACACTAATTGAAATTGTGTATGTTTTTGTAGTCTCTTCATTGTTGTGTGGTATGCCCATAGCATGGCTAGCACTCTTTCATCCCAATCATCCCTATTTTCCGAACACACCTTAATTAATCCCTTTTCGAGTATTTTTTTAATACTTATACAGTTGCATTGGCCTGTGGGTGATATGGGTTGCTCTTTTGATGTTGTATCATGAAGTTTTGAAATAGAGAAGAAATTGTTCCATTGATGAAGTGAGTTACTTGGTCGATTACCAAGCTCCTGGGGCACCCGAACTCTGAGATGATATTTTCAAATATAAACCTTGCAGTTGTGTCTAGTATGAAGTCCTTCACCAGTGCTGCCTCACCCCATCTTATGAGATATTATGTTGTTGTGATTATGTACCTGGCCTGACTGTGACGCACCAACAAATTGATTGGACCTATGAAATCAACTGCAAAATTTTTAAATATCTGTAAGGCATGTACGGGTTGTAGTGGGAGTTCTTCGTGTTGTTATGGTTTCCTGACTTTGGCACACATCACATCCCTTAGCATACTCTTTGGCATACTTATAAACTTTTGGCCACCATATCCCTACCTGCATCACCTTCTGCGCAGTGGCTTTCCCTTCTATGCGGCCACCCGCAACTCCTAAGTGGCATTCCCATAAGACATCTTGTCACTCGTGGTGGAGGACACACCACCGCAACCCCTGATCTATGTTGGGTTGTGTTATATTCTTTCCACGTAGTTAACAAGGGGTTTGAGGGGCACCCGTAACCCCACTTTATGGGGTCCGGGGCAGCGCCTTAGAAAATTTTGGTTTTGGACCCTATGTTAGGTTGGGCGGACCCACCTATGGTTTTGTGCATGATTTTCGCACATATTTTTTGGACGCGATAGTTTTCGGTCCATGGTATTAGATGCTTCATCATGTATAAATATGTATTATAACATTGAAAGGAACATAATGAAAAATCAAGTTGGTAGTCCTAGTTTTGGGATCCAGGGGAAAATCTCTGTGTATATGTGTTTTATGTGTTCTGCTCTCGCATTATTTATTTTCTATGTTTTAGAATTCGTATGTAGGTAATTTCTGTACGGGGTTAAAACCTACATTTGGTATCAGAGAAGTTTTGGCTTCAAGGGGATGCCTTTGTTGCTGAGGTGTTTCGCTCGGGCCTGTGGTAGACCTTGTTCAGTGGGAGATCTGCAAGATCGATTCTAGTGGTGAAAGAAGATGGCGAGCAGTGGAAAGATAGAGATCGAGAAATTTAATGGTCAAAGCTTTGAGTTGTGGAAACTCAAGATGGAGGATATGTTGGTGGATAAAGATCGGTGGATCATGGTAGATTGGGGTACTAAACCAACGGGAGTGTCCGATGAAGGATGGAAGAAGTTGGAGCAAAAGGTAAAGAGCACAATACGATTGTGTGTCTCAAATTCGGTATTGTTGAATGTATCAGGGGAAGCTGCAACGAAGGCTTTGTGGGATAAGTTAGGGACTTTGTACCAATCTAAGTCTCTGGTGAATAAACTGTTCTTGCGGAAAAAGCTGTATAACCTGAGGATGAAAGATGGAGACTCGGTGACAGAGCATCTCAACGTATTTAATATTGTGGTAAGTCAATTAGCATCTGTTGATATTAAAATTTTAGATGAAGATAAGTGCATCAGTTTGTTGTGTTCTCTACCAGATTCGTGGGATAGTCTAGTTATTGCAATAGGTAGCAATGCAACTGCCTTGCATTTTGATGAAATAGTCTCATCCTTGCTGATGGAGGAGATGAGATGGAAAAATACAAAGAGCCAGAATGGTGATGCCTTGTTTGTATGAGGATGGTCCTAGAACAGAAACAAAAATAATTCATCGAGTGGGAGATCTAAATCTCAAGGAAAACCTGTAAAGGTGGTGTGCTATAAATGAGGAAAGGAAGGGCACTACAAAAGGGATTGTAAATCTAAAGCTCTTGATAAAGGAAAGGGATCTGATGATGCTCCTTCTGCAGAGGCGAAAACCACTTCAAATGAAGGTGGGGATGTGTACTTGGCTTCTTCAAGTACACATGTAGATCACGAGGCATGGTTGATTGACTTAGGTGCATCCTTTCACTTCACTCCCCATAGAGAGTGGTTCTGCGAGTATGAGAAATATGATGATGGTGATGTCTTCTTAGGGGATGATAGGAATGCGAGAATCATTGGTCACGGAAAAGTAAAGTTGAAGTTGCAAGGTGGAAGGGTTAGAACACTTCCGGGTGTTCTGCATATTCCTGCATTGGCTAGAAATTTGATTTCTGTAAGCAAGTTAGATGATGCAGGTGTAAAAACAGTGTTCGAGAAGGATACCTGCAAGATGGTTCGAGGAGCACTGGTATTGATGCGGAGAGTTCGGATTGGAACTCTGTACAAGCTGCAATGTAGCACTGTTATTGATGGGTGCAATAGTTCTCTGGTTCCTGAAAGTGGAGTAGAAAATCTAGTGGTCTCTAGAGAGAAGACCATACTGTGGCATCAAAGGCTTGGACATATTGGAGAGAAGGGACTTCGAATACTTCATGGTAAATGTATGGTAGAAGGTATGAGTAATGGCTCTTTGGATTTTGATTTTTGTGAAAATTGTGTATATGGGAAGTAGAATCGAGTGAGTTTCCCCTCTGGTAGTAAGAGGGTGAAACAGATATTAGAGCTTGTGCACAGTGATGTGTTTGGACCTGTGAAGGTTCCATCGCTAGGTAAGTCTTTGTACTATGTATCATTTATAGATGACTTCTCGAGGAATACATGGATATATTTCTTTAAGAAGAAATCTAAAGTCTTTGACAAGTTTAAAGAATTTAAGGCTCTTGTGGAAAATCAGACAGAGAAGAAGATAAAGGTGTTGAGGACAGATAATGGTAGAGAGTTTTGTAGCAAGGAATTTGAAGAATTCTATAAGAAGTGTGGTATATCACGTCAAAAAACTACTTCATATACACCTCAGCAAAATGGAGTTGTAGAAAGAATGAACAAGCCGTTGATGGAAAGGGCAAGAAGCATGCTCAGTGGTGTCGGTTAAGGAATTCTGGGCAGAGGCGGTGGATACTGCATGTTACCTAGTCAACGGGTCACCTTCATTAGTGTTGGAGGATAAGACTCCATAAGAGGTATGGACTGGTAAGAAACCCTCTCTTTCACATCTGAGGGTATTTGGATGTGATGCATATGTACATTTTCCAATGGAGAAACGAACCAAGTTGGATAGTAAATCTGAAAAGTACATATTTATTGGGTGTAAGGATGGTTAAAGGGTTATAAGCTTTGGAACCCAGTCACATGGAAGGTTGTGTACAGCCGAGATGTGGTGTTCAGAGAGGTGAAAGATGTTATTAAACATGAAGTCCAATGAAAGGAACCTGAGAAGATAGAGTTTGAGCTAAAGGAGGAAGAATCAAACTCTACGGAAGAGGAGGAATTAGAAGATGAAGAGCCACAAACTCTGGCTGTGAGAAGATCAGTTCAAGAAAGAAGGCAACCTCAAAGGTATAGTCCATCTGCTTTCTGTACAAATTTTTCTTTATCTATTACTAACGATGATCCCAAAACTGTGAAGGAAGCAGTGGATTCAGAGGATGGAAAACTCTGGAAAGAGGCCATGGTTGATGAAATGGCATCTTTGCACAAAAATGAGGCTTGGGATCTGGTGGAGTTGCTGGCTGGGAGGAAACCCATTGGCAGCAAATGGGTGTTCAAAAAGAAGACAAATGCAGAAGGAAAAGTGGAGAAATACAAATCTTGGTTGGTAGCAAAAGGTTATTCCCAGGTGCCAGGAATTGATTTTGGTGACATTTTTTCTCCTGTTGCCAAGGTAACTTCTATTAGATTACTTTTATCTCTTGTTGCTGTTTTTTATTTTGAAATAGAACAGATGGATGTGAAGACAACATTTCTTCATGGGGATCTGGAAGAGGAAATCTACATGAAGCAACCTGAAGGCTTTGCAACGAAGGGTAAGAAAGAACTGGTATGCAAGTTAAAGAAGTCTCTGTATGGGTTAAAATAGTCACCAAGGATGTGGTATTAGAAATTTGATACATTTATATGGGGACTTGGCTTCACCAAAAGCAAAGCAGATCACTGTGTGTATTTTAAATTAATTGGTGACTGTGTTATTTATCTGGTCTAGTATGTGGATGATATGTTGCTGGTTGGAAATGAAAAAGAAATTATCCAGGATTTGAAGACCCAATTGTCCTCCAAATTCAACATGAAAGATCTTGGTGCTGCAAACTATATTTTGGGCATGGAAATTAAAAGAGATCGGGCAAAGAGGAAGCTCTGGTTAAACCAGAGGAAGTATGTCGAGACAATACTGTGGAGGTTTAATATGCAGGATAGTAAACCGATAAAGGTTCCTATTCCTGTAGGTGTGTCGTTATCTACTGAACAATGTCCCAAGACACAAGAAGAGGAAGAGGACATGTCCCGTGTTCCATATGCAAGTGCAGTTGGTAGCCTGATGTATGCAATGGTTTGTACTAGACCAGACATTGCACATGCAGTGGGAGTACTGAGCAGGTTTATGTCAAAACCAGGAAAGGAGCATTAGAAAGCAGTGAAGCGGGTTTTCAAGTATTTGTGTGGAACTAGT
Organism: Pinus tabuliformis; assembly: GCA_031772625.1. Classification (NCBI taxonomy): domain Eukaryota; kingdom Viridiplantae; phylum Streptophyta; class Pinopsida; order Pinales; family Pinaceae; genus Pinus; species Pinus tabuliformis. Next base: position 1,182,071,146 of record CM062805.1, on the reverse strand, counting down.
GATTATGGTTTGTGCTACCAAGGAAGATTAGGATTGGACAGAATGTTGGATATTCATGGCTTTGTTGATGCAGACTAGGCTGGAGATCTGGATCAGAGAAGATCTACAAGTGGGTATGTGTTTAACCTATTTGGAGGTGAAATCAGTTGGATGAGTAAGAAACAATTTGTAGTGGCACTATCAACTACAGAAGCAGAATACATGGCAGCCACTCATGCAAGCAAGGAAGCAGTTTGGTTGTAGAGATTGTGTTCAAGTATGGGGTTAGTACAAGGAGCTATAAGGATAGACTGTGATAGCCAAAGTGCAATTTTCTTGGCAAAGAACCCTGCATATCATTCAAAGACAAAGCACATTGATGTTCAATATCACTTTGTGAGGGATATGATAGAAGACAAAATGGTGTTGCTGGTAAAGGTGGACACTTTGAACAATATTTCACATGCATTAACAAAATTTATGAGCTCTGAGAAGTTCTCTTGGTGTAGAGAGACAATGGGCATTTCAGGGCTGGAAAAATGACTAAGCTCTCTTGTGACCCCTGTGGAAAGAAAACAACAAGTGGGAGAATGTTGGGTTGTGTTATATTCTTTCCATGTAGTTAACAGGGGGTTTGAGGGGCACCCGTAACCCCACTTTATGGGTTCCATGGCAGCGCCCCAGAAAATTTTGGTTTTGGACCCTATGTTAGGTTGGGCGGACCCACCTATGGTTTTGTGCATGATTTTCGCACATGTTTTTTGTACGTGATGGTTTTTGGTCCATGGTATTGGATGCTTTCGACATGTATTAATATGTATTATAACATTGAAAGGAACATAACGAAAAATAAGCTGGTAGTCCCAGTTTTTGGATCTAGGGGAAAATCTCTATGTATATGTGTTTTATGTGTTCTGCTCTCGCATTATTTATTTTTTGTGTTTTAGAATTTGTATGCAGGTAATTTTTGTATGGGGGTTAAAACCTACAATCTAACCCCAATTTGTATAGGTGCCCTGAAATTATCTGGTAATCGACTGCTCACACGACCATGTATCTTCTTTTCATAGCCGTGTACTCCTCTGGGAATCTCCCTGTGGTTAGGAAGGTTGTGACCTCTTCTAAATAATCTAGTATTGCTTCAACTTTGAATAAATTAGTGTCTGGAAACTGGTCATCCAGGGAACCCCACTTTCTCCTGATTCCAACCTTGAAAGCTGATCAGGCCCGACATTTAACCGACCTAGTTTGACAATTACTTCAAAAGTAAATTTCTAAAACAATAGAAACCATCTTATTGATGGTGTTGGACCTACCAACATGTAAGGGGATCTCCCTGATAAGAAGTCCCAATTAGAGCTTAGACTGTTTGGTGTAGGAGTCCCAGTAGTGGGTCATACAGTAATTCCTTGACCATGATTTCGCATAGAGGCAAGTAATATGTCTTTGTTGGTAGCAAGGGTGTGACAGTTGCAGCAAGCCAAGGAAGGTGCATCAAAGGTTATAACACACGAGGGTTGAGATGAGTGCGCCCCTTGGAAACCTATGATAGCATGGAGTTAAGAAGGGAACACATGAGAAATGACGCATCACAACATGGAAGGAAAGTTAGCTAGCACTCCAAAGTGATGGTTAAACCAACAACACGTTTCAGAAAGATTCATACATACAGACACAAAATATTCCATACATGCATGCATAAGTAAACAAATACATAAATCATTTAGAGTAAACCAGATAGCATAGAATACAATACAACATATGCATGAAATGTGTTGTCTTTGTTATATTAAGAAGTGCAAGATCCAGTCATACAATACATCCATGTCTAACTACTAGTTCTGACAGCAGAACATTACAACCACAACTGCCTGCTCTTTCAAAGAGATATACTAGTTATGCACAGTCAAGAAGCCAAGGCTCGTTACAATACTGTTCAAAATCTCTCCAAGATAGTCTTATCGGAAGCTTGGATGACCAAAAGCCTTTATAATGAGTTATGAGGTTCTATTTATAGCAAAGGTTAGGGTGACCCTTGACATTCCCCTTTGTGGCAGTGCATCTACCCTCATGGCTCTTCATCTACTCTATGGTTGTTGCATCCAACTATCGACACTTGAACTTCCACTTGACAAGACGTTACATTATAATGCACACGTGCCCATGTGAGACAAAATGGCCTGAGAAAGCCATGCAAGGCATCACTGACACTCGGTCCATTGTAGTGAGACCAACTCTTTGACATGCTTATGATGGTGAAGGTGATGAGATGATGCCAAGCTTGGTCGTCCGTGATGGTGTGCATGAGATCCATGGTGACATCTTGTTGAAGTGAACTCTTGCCTCTGTTGCATCCGAGTTCATTGGTGTGGTTCCTCCATCCAACTCATCTACTAACATGCGCATGGTCCTATTGGGTGAGTCTGAACCGAGAACACACTGATGCATAATGTCCGTGTTGATCTTCCAGTGTGTGTTGGTGGTCATGCGCATCAATTTCCAACTACATGTTCAGCTCCAGTTGGACTTTCTTCTTGTATTTGCCTCGGTGAGTGTGCCAAATGGGTTAGATCGCATGTGTGCACACAATGACATGCATGTTATTGAATTCCCTTGCATGTGATCAACAACACATCTCACCGTGTCTGCTTCGTGCTAGCTACTGGGATGGATCTTTAACTTGTATGGGTGCAGTTTGATCCGTGATTGCATGTTGCGCCCTCTGTTGTAATTGTTCTTGCTGCAACTCATTCTCTTTTCTATGCATCTCTTGTTCTTCCTTGATTTTTTTCTTGAGCACATGAAAATCCTACTCTGTTCCATTCTATGCCTTCGCATGATCTTCATGTCGTGTTGTCACTTCATAGCTCGAGTCTCCAAAGTTGCTTTCACCACAAGTGGATCTACTTGAGCTTACAACTTTGTTCCATGTTTGTGTTGTCAACAACCTTCCTCATGCATTCGTTATATCTGGTATGCTGCCTTCAGCTAATGTTCATGATGCTTCTCCTTGTGATGTTATTGTCATCATATCTTGATTTCCTTGTCTACGAACAACTTGATGTCTTCATGGGTAGGCAAGTCTATAGTACTTGATCCACTGCATCCCCAAGTGTGCTTTGAACGTTATCTTCGACTCTGTTCTCTTGGAAACCATTGTACATGTACTGCTGAGAGGCAGATGAAAGCCTATGATACCTGGAGACATGGCAATACTCATGGCAAGAAATCTGGCAGTTGAAAACCAAAATGAACTTGAGAACTGACTTGCAACATACCTGTGTGACTGATCATGAAGGTTTGCACAATTTCCACTAGGAGGTCAGGAGAATGACTGCCAAGACTGCACAAGGAACGGTCCAGGTTGTCAAAAGGCTAACTGAATACTGAAACTGTGCAATGCATAGTCTATCTTGGCTACTGACGGCTGGAATTGTGCCATACACAATGTTAGTTCACAATGGTTGCAGGCTCAGTGACTGCATTGAGCAATTTTCTGGGCCAGTAGTCACTGTCCCTCAGAATTGTGCAATGCAAGACTGGAGGATAGTCACTGGACAGAAATGCGCATTTTCTGAGAGGAAGACATAGCCTCCCCTCTCAAGATTGCGCAATGTTGTCTTGGTGAGGAAAAGTTCAGGCCAAGGCTTCCCAGACCTGTCGATGGGAAACTACAAGCGAATGTGAATGTGAATGCATGGCGATACTAAGTGTAAGCATAAGTGAATGGTCGTGGATGCAGACAGTGAAAGAAAAATTTAGAAAATGGAACAACATGCATGTGGGTGAGGAAAGTCATTGAATCAGTGACATTTCGAGAAAAATATTTTCATGCATGCGACAGCGTGAGATGTTAACGAAAACTGAAACTGTGCTAGTAAAAGCTAGTATGTATGAAAAAAACAACAAGCACTCACTGAAATCAAGAATACAACATTCATACAAATCAAAACACAAAAAGTGCTTGAAATGCAACACAATACATGGAAGGCAGGCTTACCCCAAAACAAATGAGTTGAATGTGCCAATGACTCCTAGATGCTATGTGGGATGTCATAAATGCAAGGTTGATGTTAGGAATGAGCTCTACAACGTCTAGTTCATGATTTTTGATAAAATCAAAGATGTGACGCACATGCCACAAATCTACGGAAAGTGACACTTGGTGGGAGGTTTCTAAAATGACCCTTGCATGTAACCTCCAACTGCTAAAAATAGATCCATGAAACAAGGGATGCATTTGCATGTTGCCTTAGGAGGAGAAGCCCATGCATGCAAATCAATTTTTCTCAGTCCTAGAGGGAATTGGTCAAGTCAACTACACATGCAATAGTCTCCTCAATTGGGAGGAAACAATGTGCATTTCTGGGCATAGAAACTGACTGTTGTCAAGGATTATACAATTTATAGGCTGATCAGTGCTGCTAGGAGGAATTGCACAATTTTTCCAGTGAACAGTGACAGGCAGATTTGCGCAATTATGGAGCCCAGCAAGCTGTCAGACAAAATTGCCCAATTTCTTGAGGGAAGGTTGGTTTCCCTCCAGAATTGCACAATTTCTTGAGGGATTTGCCCAGCCTACAACTGGACCAAGTCTAGTGAAACAGCTTGTGATGGGGATCCAACAAGCTTTGATGGATAGGCTATCATTCTACAAGAAAAACATTGAATCTTGTGTACTTGATGAGACAAGACATATTGTTGTGAAAGGTTGGTAGGAAGGCTCCGAAACAAAGCTAAGGAAAAATTTTGGAGGGTGGTTGTAGTGCTACAACACTTGGTGACACATTGGTAGAACTCCGGCTCTCTGAATGTACCTTGTTCATGAAAACCAACTCTAACACCTCCAAAAGTATTGTCCAGTTCTCTGCTCATCTTGGTTTCCACACTGCTTGATCGTAAGATGCAGCATCTGCAAAGCCCTTGGTTGGTAGACACAAATTCCAAGCCAAGCCAACACAGTTGTTTTGATTGGGGTTGAGGAGTATATAATGCACAAGAAGTATAGTTGTCAGAGTCTTAGTTTCATCTCTGGTGTTGCTCCGTTGTCAGCAGGCCTGGAAAGTACCCTGGTGGAGTCACTCAGGAAAAAAGCATGGCTCCGCTGCCAATGAGCCTGGTCAATACCCTGACGGAGTTACTTTCATCACCTCTCTGTGCTGGAAGCCTTTCTCTTCTTTTACCTTATTCATTTTTCATTTTTTCATTTTTCATCTTCATAACTGTGCATAACACTTATTCATTTTTGAGGCAGAAGAGGGATTTGGACTTATTGAGAGTAGAAGAGGTTGTTCCTTCAGAGAAGTGGTTTATGTATGCCTCTGACGTGCTTGATAAGGATTTCCCCCTCAACTTACTCTACTTGACTGAGCTGACAAGGATTAACCCAAAAACAACCGACTAGAGTAGGTGATACTAGTTAGCGTGCAAGCATTGTGTTTTCACCAAGGTTCACTTCAAACAGTATGTATTTTCCATTGATGTATTATGGACTAAAGACAACAAGTTCTTACATAAGAGAGTGGACAACGGATGACCAAATGTTGAAAGTTGTACAAGTCCTCTTGTACTTTACCCAGCTTATTTCAAGAGTTGCACACAGTCCATGCAAAACTAACCTACGGACAAAAACAAGAAAAAAAACCAGAAAGAAAAGCAAGAAGCAAAAGAAAATATGGAAGAAAAGTGAGTAAGAAAACAAACAAGCAAACAATTAAACACACAAAGAAATAAGCAAACATGTATGCAAGAAAAGAACTCAAAAGCAAACACTACTTCTACTCCTAAGCTAACAGTGCATGGGTCATCTCACATGAAGTGATACTTCCAATGTAGCCACTAGCTCATTAGTAGACCCATGTTGGTGAAGGCATGGTTCACGAACAATATATTTGTGCAAACCAGCAAACAAGAAAGATGTAACCGTGAAGACAAACACACTCCGAGTTTAAAAGCATCCACAAAACAAAAATGAGTGAAAGTGCATAACATGCACCCTATGGACTTTCCATGGTGATGTGCTACACTGTGCATATTTTGAGTGTATGCATTCTCTTGACTGTGACATGCAAGCAAACATGAGAAAGGTAGACTATTTACGTTGTGCATGTGTGCTTGTTGTTAAGATTCCTCTAACGCATGAGCGATGAGATCATGTAGTTCAAGTGGAGGAAGTGAAATATGGGTGTTTGGTTGATCTTCAATGCAAAGTAGAGAGTGATGAGGAGCTTTGAGTGTTTCAACAATTTCATGATCATAAGTGAAACCAACCTCAAGATAACGAGGGCCTGACATAACCATCAGCTCGGGCTAAAGTGCCTCAACAGTCTTAGGGGTTTCAACTTCGTCGACAAATAGATCATCATAGACTAGTTTCTTAGATAGGTTAACAACAATTGAATCAACATCATGATCAGATGAGCAAGTGGAGAGATCAGGACAACCAAGATCAGAAAATTCAGGATGTTTTTGACATCCTCATTATTTGATGAATCGTGCGCAGGGGTAGATGAGAAGAAAATATGTTCGCCCTTTGTGTTTTTTGAAATGGCAGATGATAGATTGGACGGATTTCGAAGGAAGATTTTTCCTCTCTGCACTGTAATGACAGACTGACATCTGACGTGTCCTGTGAATGATTGGAAGTAGAAACACCCGGAAATGGGTTTTCACAGGGAAAATCAGTAATGGCAGAATCACAAGGGATGTCAGGATAAAGCGGATGAGGCACGGTTGGAAGAGAGTCATCCTTTACCGTGAGTTCTTCTTTAGATTCCCGCACACACTCATCATGAATGGTGGCACAGGTTGGTTGCACAACACCAACTTCCTCGACAACTTGATCCTTGTTCACAACTGGTGAGGAGTTTGGAATGGAAGAACACAAGACAATACAATCCAGAGGATCAACAGAACGTGGGGACGAAGGTTAAGGGAATGAATCCACATGAAAAACAATATACTTGCAAGCCAAATATGTGCAAATACTAAGAGCAGGTTGGGTGGGAGGATGTGACAGTTCAAAAAATGTGTGTGCATGTTGTCCCACATCACTCTGTGATGGTGGAGCTGTTTGATGAGGTGAAGGTGGACAGTCCCTTGTGACAACAACTGTGCCTCCTTGTGATTGTGCAACTCCATCACCGAAGTGTGATGAGCGGGTTTGAATATGTGAAGAAGATACTAAAATATTCCATCGAGAAATTCCTAATGAATATCATCTTCGGGGAATTGGTATGCAAGATTACAAAAGCATGTGTAAAACTGATCAACGGATTCATCAGACGCTTTTTGTAATTTCAAAATTTCTTTGTTAAGTGATTTACGGGAAAAGTGATTGAAAGCACAGTATATCTCTGCAACCAGATGAGCAAGAGAATGAATAGATTTTTCAGGCAGCTTCACGCACCAGTGCATTGGGTGCCCTCAAAGGGTGTAGAAGAACAGCGCGTAGCTCATGTATTCTTCAAAGATTCCATCCCTTTCGCATGAGCCTACAATGTCGACCATGTGCCTAACCAAGGCTATGTGGTATCCATGATCATATGTTTTACATGACAAGTTATCCGAGAGCTCTTCCAAGATAACGGAGCCACTTCCATAAGACATTCACTTCGGAAGAGGAACTCGGTAGTTATTCATAATAGATATGTAGACATTCAAAATAGATGTGAGGATTCAGCTTGTCATCTGGACCTCCTTCTAGCATCAAAATGTTGACGGTTCTGCACCCGCCAACATGTAATGGGATCTCCCCGATAAGAAGTCCCAATTAGACCTCAGACCATTTGGTGTAGGATTCCCAGTAGTGGGTCGTACAGTAATGCCTTGACTGCGATTTTGCACAAAGGAAACCTATGATAGAACGGAGTTAAGAATGGAACACATGAGCAAATATGCATCCCAACATGGAAGGAAAGTTAGCTAGAAATCCAAAGTGATGGTTAAACCAACAGCACGTTTCAGAAATATTCATACATACATACACAAGATAGTCCATACATGCATGCGTAAGAAAACAAATTACATATATCATTGAGAGTAAACCAGATAGCATAGAATACATTCAACATATGCATGAAACATGTTGGATCTATTATATTAAGAAGTGCAAGTTCCAGTCATACAATACATCCATGTATAACCACTAGTTCCAACAATGGAACGTTACAACCACAACTACTTGCTCCTCCAAAGAGATATACTAGCTCTGCAAAGTGGAGAAGCCAAGGCTTGTTACAATACCGTCCAAGCTCTCTCCAAGATAGTCTTATCGAAAGCTTGGCTTACCAAAAGCCTTTACAATGAGTTATGAGGTTCTATTTATAACAAAGGGTAGGGTGACCCTTGACATTCCCCTTTGTGACAATTCATCTACCCTCATGACTCTTCATCTACTCTATGGTTGTTGCATCCAACTATTGACACTTGAACTTCCACTTGACAAGACATTGTATTTCAATGCACATGTGCCCATGTGAGACAAAATGGCTTGATCAAGCCATGCAAGACATCACTGGCATTCGGTCCGTTGTGGTGAGACCAACTCTTTGACATGCTTGTGATGGTGAAGGTGGTGCGTTGATGCCAAACTTGGTCATCCATGATGGTGTGCATGCACTCCATCGTGACATCTTGTTGAAGCGAACTCTTGCCTCCTTTACATCCAAGTGCATAGGTGTGGCTCCTCTATCCAACTCGTCTACTAACATGTGCATGGTCTTCTTGGGTGTAGCCAAACCTGCAACACACTAATGCATAGTGTATGTGCTGGTCTTCTAGTGTGTGTTGGTGGTCATGCACATCAACTGTCAACTACATGTTCAGCTCCAGTTGGACTTGCTTCTTGTCTTTGCCTCGGTGAGTGTGCCAAATGGGTTAGATCGCATATGTGTGCCTAATGACATGCATGTTTCTATATTCCCTTACATGCGATTAACAACACTTCTCACCATGTATGCTCCGTGCCAGCTGTTGGGATGGATCTTTAACTTGTACGGGTGCAGTTTCATCCATGATTGCATGTTGCACTTCTTGTTGCACCTATTCTTGCTGCAACTCAATCTCTTCTCTATGCAGCTCTTGTTCTTCCTTGAGTTGTTGCTTAAGCACATGAAACTCCTTCTCTATTCCATTCTCTGCCTTCACATGATCTTCATGTCGCGTCATCACTCCATAGCCCGAGTCTCCAAATTTTCTTTCACCACAAGTGGATCTACTTGAGCTTGCAACTTTGTTCTACCTTTGTGTTGTCAACAACTTTCCTCTTGCATTCGTTGTATCTTGTATGTTTCCTTCAGCTATTTTTCATGATGTTGCTCGTTGTGATGTTGCTGCCATCATATCTTGATGTCCTTTTTTATGAATAACTTGATGTCTCCATGGGTAGGTAAGTCCATAGACATTTGATCGACTGCATCCCCAAGTGTGCTCTGAACGGTGTCTTCAACTGTTATCTCTTGGAAACCATTGTACCTGTACTGCTGAGAGGCAAATGAGAACCTACAATACCTGGAGACATGGAAACACTCATGGAAAGAAAACTGTTAGTTGAAAACCAAAATGAACTTGAGAACTAGCTTGCAACATACATGTGTGACTGATCATGAAGGTTGCGCAAATTCCACTGGGAGGTTGAGAGACTGACTACCAAGACTATGCAAGGCATAGTCCGGGCTGTCAAGAGGTTGATTGACTGTTGGAACTGTGGAATGCACAGTCCATCCTGGCTGCTAACTGCTGGAATTGCACAATTCACAATCTCATCTAGCAATAGTCGCGGGCTTAGTGACTACATTGTGCAATTTTCTGGGCCAACAGTCATTGTCCCTCATAATTGCGCAATAAAAGATTAGAGGATAGTCCTGGGAAAAAATGTGCATTTCCTGAGAGGAAGGCAAAGCCTTCCCTCTCATGATTCCACAATGTTGTCTTGGTGAGGCAGAGTTTGGGCTATGGCTTCCCAGACCCGCCAAAGGGAAACTGCAAGAAAATGTGAATGTGAATGCATGGTGATACTGACTGTAAGCATAAGTGAATGATCGTGCATGCAAACAGTGAAAGAAAAATTCAGAAAACATAACAACATGCATGTGGGTGAGGCAAGTCGCTGAATCGATGACTGTTGATGAAAAACATATTCATGAATGTGACAACAGTGAGATGTTAATGAAAACTGAAACGGTGCTAATACAAGCTAGTATGTATCAAAACAATAGCGAGCTCTCATTTAAATCAAGCAGACATCATTCATATGAAGCGAAACACAAAAAGCACCAGAAATGCAACACAAGACATTGAAGGTGGGCTTACCCCAAAACAGCTCAGCTGAATGTGTCGAAAACTCCTAGATGAGATGTGGGATGTTAGAGCTACAAGGTAGATGTTAGGAATGAGCTCTACAACATCTGGTTCATGAGTTTTGATAAGATCGAAGATGTGATGCGCATGCCACAATCTAGGGAAAGTGACACTTGGTGGGAGGTTTATGAAATTATCCTGGCATGTAACCTCCAATTGCTAAAAATAGATCCCTAAAACAAGGGATGCCTTTGCATGCTGCCTTGGGAGGAGGAGACCATGCATGCAGATCAGTTTTTCTCGGTCTCAGAAGGAACTGATCAACTCAACTGCACAAGCAATATTCAGCTCAGCTGGGAGGAAAAAATTTGCATTTCTGGGAGGGAGTTGGGTTGGCTTCCCAGAGCGATTGCGCAATTTCTGGGAAGAGAAGCTGATTGTTGCCCAGGATTGTGAAATTTCTAGGTTGAGCAGCGCTATTGGGAGGAATTATGCAATTTTTCCAATGAACAATGACAGGCAAATTTACGCAATTCTGGAGTTGAGCAGGCTGCCAAACAAAATTGTGTAATTTCTGGAGGGAAGGATGGTTTCCCTCCATAATTTCACAATTTCTTGAGGGAGCTACTCAGCCTGCAACTGGACCAAGTCTGGTGAAACAACCTGTGAGGTGGATGCAACAAGCTTTGATGGACAAGCTGTCATTTTGAAAGAAAAACACTAAAGCTTGTGTACTTGACAAGACAATACATGTTGTTGTGAAAAGTTGGTAGGGAGGCTCTAAAACAAAGCTAAGGCAAAATTTTGGAGGGTGGTTGTAGTTGTTACAACACATCTGCTAATTCTCCCTTCGATTGCAGGTTTGTTTACCAGGTATTTCAATGCAGATTGGTCTGTAAAGAACTTAAATGGACCCCAAGTAGACCATATCTAGTGCTTCCCTCTTAGTTGTGGTGTAATTCTTTTTTGCAATTGATAACTTCCTGCTAGTGAAATAGATTGGATGGTCCAAGCTTCCTTCTCCCTGTTCTGCCAATACTACTCCCAGATAAATATCAGATGCATCAATATGGACATGGAATTTATTATTCCAATTGAGATAGACTAAAATATAAGCACTTACAAGCCTCTCCTTCAATATGTTTAGTGTGGCTTGACACTCCTCTGACCATGCCCATGCTTCTGCCTTCCTTAATAAACTCTCCATTGGCATAGTGCACGAAGATCTTCGTGCACTGAGCTACAATAGCCTTCCCCTTTGCCTAAGTACAGGAAACAAACCTTCCTACCTTATCTTAATTTCCCAAAAAAATGATCTTCTATCTTCGTTGATCTCCTAGAAACGTTATGACTCTTCTATTTATAGTCTTTCCTTTTACAATACCATGGTCACGGACGATGGGAGGGTCTCAAAACATTCTTAACACCTAACAAACTAAGGGAATAAATCCCTTTTGACTCTTACTATCTTCGTGCTCCGCTTTCACAAATTGCGGAGACTTTATATTTTTACAAAAAGGAAATACAAAATTTTAACCCTAGGGACCCCATCCCAACAGGCCCCCAACACAATTTGGTGACTCATCCCTGATTCACTCAGCTGGTGCTTCAATCTTCGGTTGGAGTTCGTGAAAATCCAAATTTAGAAGTTGTAGATTAGTTGTTCCCTGCGTATCTTCCTGTTGCACTTCCTTGACTAATTTCTCTGTAGTAGGGCCTTCCACTGCGAGGCCCATGGTCCTTTGAGTCTGATGGATGCCCTTAAGCTTGCTTTGCATGGACAAAGTCATCTGGTTGGCTTCCTCTTTCCAAGGTTGTGTTCTTGCCCTGAGAATGGCCTCTTTCCAATGTAGCTCTTCAATTTCACTCTGAAGCTTCCTCCCTTCCTGTAGTTTCTCAAACTGCCGCATTGGCGCCAACTTTCATGCAATCAATCTAATTTCATCAAACTGCATTTGTTTTTCTCTCACGTCTACATCAATCTTCTACAGAGTGGGGTCCTCCTATAGTGAATTCCATAGCTCCATGGCCTGCTCAAACAACTTTATGCAGTCCTTGATTGTTGCTTCTAGTGTGGCCATTCCTTCCTTTATAGCAACTCTGCGCTGCTCTCGAATCTCTGGCGGTGTTGTCGGTTGCAACTTCAATTGCAGCTCTGAAACTTCCAGTTGTAACTCAAATCAAACTCACTGATTTCATCTTTGGACTCTTTTACCTTCGTGGCCAGCTTCTGTATTTTTCCTGTCAACGCTACAACAACTACAATATTAAGTTCGGGAATCTCATTACACACTTGTGTAATCACTGCTTCTAAGTGTTGTCTGCGCATAGCAAGATCTTCATTTTCCTTCAATCCCTGCACCTTTTCTTCAAAAATCTGTTGGTTGTTTATTTTTACTTCATTAATCACCAATAGTGTTCACTTCTCTTTAACCCTCAGTTCATCTAATACTCCTTTGTGTAACTCATGCAGGGTTTGGATAAGGATTTCTGTGAGGTTGATGCCCAGATTCTTGATCTGTGAAAGCTAGGTGTTGGTCTCTTCTAAGTTGATGCACAGGGTCTCATATAGCAATTGAATCACATGGAGATCAAAAGTCTGATCTATGTCCAACAATGTTGTGCTCATTTGATGCAGGCTTTCCTGAATCCCACTCGCTTGTAGTTGGCTTGTCTGGATCTGCAAATCGTGCATATCCTTCTACACATTTCCCATCTCCTGCTCGTACTATTTCTCAAATTGGGTCTATAATTCTATTGTAGTGTTCAAGACCTTGTCTCCAATTTTATCTAATTCCCCTTAAGTGAGGACTAATGGATCCACATGGGTGAATCTAGCTGATTTTTGTTTCTTCGATGACCCCAAGATTGTCTGCTTTGTTCTTTTCTTGACCACAAAGGGGGTTCCCTACTCCATGCCCCCACCCTCTTCTATATCTGACCCTTCTTGGTCCTATGTGTGATGAGATTCAAACTCCTCAACATCGATTGTGGCTTCCTAGGTTTCTTGCATTTTGTCAGCAGCTTCCTTGGCAGAAACTTCCCTAGATGCAACCTATTTCCATTGTGTGACTTTCTCCCGAGTTGTTGTCGTTTAGGCTTCCTTCAGTTTATCTGCTGCTGATGTCTACGTGGTGATACTTTCTATTGCCTTGATCGTTCCTGCCCCTGAATCTGATCATTAAAGCCACTCTCGTGACCATTTACCTACAATATCTGCAACATCCGCCTTGCCAACAAGATAAGGCAACGTGTGCCATATCTTCTTTGGATCCCTTCTGGAACGAACATACACATTATGAAAGTCAGCCTTGAATTTGACATAAGGCTCATACTGATCATATAAGGTAGGTGACAGCCTTAGCCTTTGGTTGATCACCGTGCATAGGTCCATCTCCACCAGCACCAAAAAATCTTGGTCTTCGTGACCCGCACAAGGTCCTTCGTTGCCCAGAGCGAAGCGAACTTCACTTCCTCTGGGAGGTCAGATTCTTGGGGAGGAAACTGGTTGTCTCCGGTGTCCTCCCAAATCCCAATCCTCTAGCTTGAGCATCAGAATGCATCCCAACAGCGCGCCCTCAAATACCACCTTCTCCGGCAGCAGTGGTGTAGAGACCATAAATTTGGCATTGTCTGTGTCCTTAGGTACCTTAGTTGTTCCCTCGCACGGTGGGATGTACTATGGGAGCCGAGTCATAGACTCATCCTCCTCAACATCCATCTCTTTGATGCCTCTACACAGTTCTTCTTAATCTAAATCAAGGGGCTAAGTTGAGTGTTGCGCTCTATCCATTTTCCCCTTCTGGCGAATTTCTGTGGGAATTTTTTACGATGATTGCCTCACTGAAACCTATTGTGGTTTCTTCTACTTCTTATCAGTTGTAGAGGACTGAGGTCTCGGATACCTAGACATCATAGTCAGAAATATCATAGGAACAGAGGGTGTTGCTTCAACTAAGGGTGCAGCTTCATAGGGCATTTCTTCTATTGTGAGGGGAGTTGTAGTCATGTTTGCTATAAATTCCTTACGAAACTCTTTGGGGACGTTAGACAATCCTGATCTTGAGAAGAGTTCTTCCCAATCTGGCTCGGACATACAGTTCAGCTCATGGCACAACACAAGGCAAAAAAGCTCAAAATCAACTCTCAGGAAGAAAAGTGTTCGAATGCGGGGTGACGTGCCAGATTTATAGGCAAATTCAACTTTCAATCCAATTGTTCCCTCCAAATTTCTATCATTAATGCATATTTGGCGGCAGATTTCCAAATATATGCCCCATAAATGCGCTCTCCCCACTCCTAATGGAAATTTTTCCATCCAATCATCTATAGTGCTTCCAATAGTTACTTTCTGACTAGGCTGCACTATACCAACCTTTGGCGTGCATCTCCCCTCGACACCCTACTTTATTCCATTGTGCAGCCCTCTTACTTTGTCTTTCCCATTTTTGGGCAGTGTGGTTTATAGTCTCGTACTTCCTTGCAGCTAATCGGAGTACTAAGACTATCCCGCCATCATATAGTCATTACACAAGGGTGGGATCACCCTTGTATAACTTCAATCGACTTCCATTGACTCTCCCTAGAAAAAATTCTCCATTCAGCTTCACGAGCTAAACTATGCCACCATCTGTAATTTCTTTTACCACATAGGGTCCCAACCAATGCATTTGAAGCTTTCCAAAAAATTTCATAAATTTGTTGTCATATAATAATACCAAATCATTAACCTGGAAGGTGTGCTACTTTATATGCTAATCATGCCATGCCTTTCCCACTCCTTTTGCACCTGTTGGTGAAATCCTGCTAAGAACTGATCCTGCTCCAATTCCATTAATTGCGCAAGACGCTCCTCCATAGTATCGTGATCAGCCATATCGGTCAATGCTGCAATCTCAAAATTGACATAATATATTCCATGTGCATCACAACCTCCTGCCCATAGACCAACTTGAAAGGAGTTTGGTTTGTCAAATTTTTACAAGTGGTTCTATACGCAGACAGGATGGCTAGTATGCACACATCTGAGTCATTATGGTTCACGTTGCAAACCTTCGTCAAAGCACTCTCCAAGATTTTGTTGAAGGCTTCAACCATACCATTCGCTTGAGGGTGGTAGGGTGTACCCTTTTGATGATAGAACTGGAATTCTTCAAGCATCGTGACAATCATTTTTTTTAAGAAGTGTGTGCCCGTGTCACTCACTAATATCTTAGGGCAACCAAATCGGGACAAGATAAACTTAAAGATAAACTTCACAATGGTAGTTGTGCTAGAACCCTTTACCATGTGCACTTCTACCCATTGCGTCAAGTATTCAGTTGTTGAAATAATATATCGTGCCATCCTTCCTTCCTAGTGGCTGGATTGGACCCATAAAATTGATCGCCCATTTATCAAACACCTACAAGGTGATCTATGGATTTAAGGGCAATTCATCCCTCCGCGATGGTCTCCTTTTCCTTTGGCAAGCATCACATGCCCTAAAATATGCTTTTGCATCCTTATGCACCATTGGCCACCAAAGTCCTGTGCATAGGATCTTCTGCAGGGTTTCTCTTCCTGCATAGTGTCCCCCCGCTACTCCTCCATGTGCTTCTGCAAGGATGCTTGATTGTTCAAACTCTGGGACATATCGACACAATATTTCATCGGAGCCCTTTTTTTATAGGTGTCGAGCGATCATATAAAAATCAGTCACGTGAACCACCAAATCCTTCTTTTGTTGTATAGAATAGCTCTTTGGGATTGTGCCAGTTGTTAAACACTGGATTATATCAGCAAAGTGATCTTTTGCGGCACGAACATCAAATAACTGTGCATCAGAAAAACCTTCTTCCAAACAAGTAGGCTCATCACCAGTCTCAATCTAAGATAGATAATCAGGACCAACATTCAAGCGTTTAGGCTTCACAATCACCTCAAAATCGTACTCCTGAGAGATAAACAACCATCTGCAAATCCTCCCCCCCCCCAACACAGGCTTATTGACCAAGTATTTTAGATAAAAATGGTCTGTATACATATTGAAGTGTGTGCCTAACAAATAGTGCCATAATTTCTGTAGCACATACACCATTGCTAGTCCATTTCACTCTATAGTCGAATAGTTCTTCTTTGCTTTTGACAATTTCCTACCTGCAAACACGATAGGATGATCAATATCACCTTCACTTAGTTGGGTCAGCACCACACCTAGTGCAATACAAGAAGTCTCCACATGAACATGAAACTCCTTTTTCCAATCTAGGAACACCAAAATGGGCATGGTGACCATTTTCTCCTTCAAAATGCCTAAAATGTTCTGACACCCTTTATCCCAACAGAATGTCGTTTCCTTCCTCAACAGTTTCTCCATTGGCACAGTGATTTGCACATATGCCTTGATAAACTTTCTATAATACCCTGTATGGCCTAGCGTCGCACGCAGTTGTTTTACATTCTTCGGGGCCTCAAAATTGAAAATAACAATTGTCTTTGCAAGATCTACCATCAATCCCTACTTGCAAACCACATGAACCAGAAATATTCCATAAGGAATATAGAAGATGCACTTTTTCAGATTCAAGATTATTTGATGTCTGTGACAGGTATCCAACATAATGCGTAGACTTGCAACGTGGTGCTTTACCAACCCAATACAATCCAATTAGCAAAGTAGACTTCTAATAACTTGTGGATGAATTCCTCAAAAACTGTAACTACTACCCTTGAGAAGATTGAAGGAGAATTCTTCAATCCAAATGGCATTACTGTGTATTGAAAACACCCTCATTCCATCACGAAGGTTGTCTTGTTGCAATCCTCTGGCACGATCTTGATCTGATGGTACCCCAAGAACCCATCAGTGAATGAACAGGCCTCCTGCCCTCTAACATTCTCTAAAACTTCATCTGTAAATGGCGTTGGAAATGGGTCGTGGATGCACGCATCATTTAGCTTCCTTAGATCGATGCATATCCATATTTCATCTTGTTGTTTCTTTAGGACTCACCCCATTTGATTCCTCCACAAGCTCAATGACCTCAGCCTCTAGCATTTTGTCCAACCCTTTGCGTGCCTTTTCCTTATATTTGGGATTCAAACAGTAGGGTCATTTTTTTACAGGCTTCACGTCTGGAATCAAATTAATATTCATTACACCTAGTTCCCCGACTATCCCCTTCAGATCCGAGAACTTGGTGGGAAACAAATCCTGGTATTCACGCAGCAGTTCCACGACCTTATCAACTGTATCCTCATCCCAATAGTCACCTATTTTTGCAAACCTCAGCTGCACGTCCAATCCAATGTTTACCTGTCTAGTCTTCAAAGGCTCGGTTATATCAAGGATTGCTGCTTTGGGTCCTTCAAGTTCACATTGTCCCTCAGACTCTAGAATGTTGATATTTCTAGGGTCATCTTCTTCTTCTTCTATGGCCATGTTATAACATTCCAGCGCATTGCGATGCTGCGTATTCCATTCTGGTTGAACCCATTCTACCAGTTCCTCAGGCATTCTAAATATTGCAGCCTTAATTTCTTGGAGCGCCTCATCAATACATTCAAATCCATCCTCAAAGTTTAAGGTCAATAGGCAACTTCCCCTCAGGATAGCCCACTCGGTCATCCCATGGCACAACTCATTATCTAGGTACACGTTCATTAGAATGGTATTCAAAGTGTGACAAAAGATGTGCACCCATTCAGGTTGAGTTTCCTCTCCCCAAGCTTTAGTCCACCATGCCAAATGCTCGTGTGGATCATATTTTCCTATGTTTTTCTCCATCATATGGGTATTGGCGTACCCGAACCTCAGCTTCATCATTTGCCTATATTCTTTTCAATCAGCAAAGATGTCCTTATGTGTACCCCACCAATGGGAAGGCGTAGCGTGTAGTGCTAGATCTAGTGCCTAGAACCAATGCTCTTTCGACACCTCCATTTCAAACTTATCCAAAAACAAGTTAACATCAGCTAAACCATCATAATGAGGTAGATTTTGTACCTTCGTGGATATGCAGCAAAGCAATTTTGTCAAAATGTTGCAGCGCAGCGAGGAGACTTCATATAATCTTTGATGCCAATGCTCAAGTTCTTCGTCGGAATCTGAGATGTAGGAGCTATCTCTATCCCATGTAATTCATCCATCTGTTGTAGGATTGATCTAGTGATCTTAAATATTTGATCCAATTCATCCTCTTCTTCTAAATCACAAACTAGTTCTATGTATCATGCACATTCAGTTGGACCCAATGGAACAATAACTCGAAGCACCTTCCTCTCAAATGTAATACTGTGCTTCTTAAGATAATGATTACATCCATGTCAAATGCCCAATCAATGCCTAATAATGTAGGGTAAGGATTACTATTTTCCACTATCTTGATCACTTCAAAGTCGGCCAAGGCACTTGCACCTTCAATATCCACCGTAACACCATAAAGGTGCCCAATAGGAATGATCTTATGTTTATTTTCCATGCGTAGTTGGATAGGAGACCACTGCAGTGCAGGTCTTCCCATTATTTCCCAATTTTGTTTTCGTAGCACATTCACATCAGATCCTAGATCGAGAATTACCTAATCCATTTCATACTTCTAGGATCTACGCAATTAGCCTCATTTCATGACCTGTTCATTTCTTGCTTTTTCCCACTTTTAATATGATGCGTTGTTCAGGAGGAGTCTTGACCTTACCTGTACAGTTATCAATTAACTCTTGGATCCCTTCTACCACCTTTCTATCCCGTAATAGCTTCATACAAGTCTTCAAAAAGGTAGCTAATAGCGAAGGATCTACGTCCTGTTCTTCATTGTTTCCAACAGACTTCTCCTGACTTCCTGAGGTAGAGGCCTCAGCGAAGCTCTTTTTGGCTTCCATAAAGGTTTCCTTATCCCGGATTAGATTGAATCCCACTTACTTCTTATCAATATTGCGTACCCATCCTTCAGTTTCCGGCTATTTTCCTTTATCTTCTCCAGTGGAAATACCACTTCACATCACTCTATTAATGCTAAGCTCTTCTTCATGAGGCTCTACCCTCATCATATGAATATTCTTTGTAGGTGTTTGAGCCTTTTTCTCCTGCATCTTATCTATTAGTACTGGGAAATATTCTATAACATGATTACAATGTCGACAATACTAACAGGAAGGATGCATTGGGTTCTGACAGTCGTGTGCAAAATGACCTGCTTCCCCACAATTATAACAAATGACTTGTCCACGACCCCTTCTAGCCCCTCCTCCTCGGCCCTGGAATCCTCCACATGTTGTACCCGCACCGTAATCCTGAGGGCGGTTTTCCACCTGCATTCTACATGTGGGGGTCCACTCCATCATCAATTCAAAGTTCCAGCAATTGCACTCATCATGCCCTACTGATTTACAAAAAGTACAAAACAACTGTTGCGGAGTTTGCACAAACTTTTGTAGGCGATGACAATTGTCATTCGCATGCTTCCCAGCTATCTAACATATATCACACCATAAGGCTACTCCTATGCTTGGCCCAGTGATATTTTCTAGCTTTAGAGGAACAATACCTCCCCCAATGAGGTAGTTCTGATAAAGAGGACAATGGTCCTTGTCATGACCATGGCCTTTACACTTCAGGCACTAAACTTTTGTGTGCACCTCGGGTAGGACTTCATTTCCCTTCTTCAGGCTTTGCAACTCCATGTGAAAGCTTGCCAACTACAACTGAATCTATTGTACCCATATATTTATATCCTCCACTAGTGAAGCTTCTAATCTCATGGTGATCTCCACAACTTCTGCTTGTGTCCCTATTTTCTGCTGCGATAATGGTAATCTTAGATGAGGTAGGAGTGAAGAAATGTACCAGTCTCTATTTTGACTATCTGTAATGCTCATATTAGCTTATTGTATCTGAAATTTTAATCTTTGATCAAAATCCCATGTAGACTTGTTTACTCTCTATTGGATCTCCTTGAGCTCTATTATAGACTGGGCCTAAGATTTGGGCTTCATAAACTCACTATTCAGCACTTGCTGGGTTTCTAGCATAGTCGCATTGGGTTTATTTGTGAAGAACTTGATGTACCAACTCAACGCTCGGTCCTATAACGCCATGACTAGCTATGCTTTCTTCACATTGTCATTAGTTATTTGTTGTGCCTTCCGTACAACATCTGTGATGAACCAAAAATTTTCAAGGTATTCGGTTCCCAAACCCCTAAATATCAGTATCTTCATCGTGTTTGCCATGATAAATGGTTTAGGTGGGGTTGGAGGTGGAGGTGGAGGTGTAGGTGTGTGAGGCGAATGTGGAGGTGAAGGTGGAGTGGATGGATGAGGTATCCCTATGATACCCTAACTTACTATCTGCAACGTGCTTCACAGTGTTCTCGTAATATTACCTTCGTTATCGCTATTAGGATATCCTAACAACGGACTGTATTCAAAGCCTAATTCTTTCATTCCTTCTGAATGCTCTCCCACTTCGCGTAGTCCCAAACATAAATTTAAAGGCATAACCCGCTTTTCGCACAATAGCATCTTAATCTAGGCCTTCAAATATTTCATGTACTTACCTCTTGGTCCCTTGAAGAACCTATGCTCTACTTCGTTGTAGCTAGTGGACATATCGATCACGAACTCAATGATGAATCCTCTCAGAATACGATCGATCCAACGGTCAATGGCCAACGCGATGTTATTTTCTGAAGCCTCCAAGTGCTTCACCAATTCTAGGGTCCATACAATAGGGTCGTCAAGATTCCACGTACCCTGACTATTCACCAACTTGGGTAGCCACTCATGCAATTCACAGGGGAAAGAGCAGAAGAATATTTCGTGTTCGTCTATGAATAGGTATCTATTCAACCACAAGCACATATTTTTGTTCTCCTAGGCTACAAACGTGTGTAGCTTCTGATTGATCCACTTTTCAATCTCTTTCTTAGTGGGGAACCACTTATCACACATTCCTTAGCAAGATCTCAGTCACGGCAATGAAACCATTTCTTAGCTTGATGGGGCCTGACCCAAGTTCAACGCTAGTTGCGCCAACCAATAAAGCCATAAATTGTTGGCCCTTTCAGAAGCAACCCATGCAGCGTAGGCTGCAGTCTCACCCGAAGCAGTATTGGGGGATGACAGAACCAGGTTTTCGCGTCCAAAGGTTTGCATGGTGGGTTCCTATGTCATAGTTCTCTCTTCGTGAACCCTAACCCTTCCAGAATAGTTAATAACAATAAATATTATACGCAACAATTATATCTTCACGAAGGTCATTAACTAGTCATAACATGCATAATTTATATATATCTACCACTTTCGTGCATTAGATAAACAATTATTCATACAATTCCATATAAGAGTGTAAACACACAAATTGCATAAGTAAATACAGATAAGCATATATGCAAAGTATGGATCAAAACTATCTTTTATTAGATAATATTTCAAAGTACAGACTTTTCTTCCCTTCGCACTCAGCTGCAAGGGCTCGCACACTCAGCTTGCAGACTTACCAAGGTCTTCACGCACTCTGCTGCAGGATCCTTCCCCTTCACCTAACTATGGGAAACAGACCTTCCTGCCTTAGCTTACTTTCCCAAAAAATGATCTTCTATCTTCGATGATCTCCTAGAATCATTATGACTCTTCTATTTATAGCCTTTCCTTTTACAATACCATGGTCTGTGGACCATAAGCAGGTCTCAAAACCTTCTTAACACCTAACAACCTAAGGGACTAAAGCCCCTTTGACTCTTACTATCTTCCAACTCCACTTCCACAAATCGCGGAGACTTTACATTTTTACAAAAATGAAATACAAAATTTTAACCCCAGGGACCCCATCCTAACATCTCGCCTCTAAAATATTGTTTATTTCTTTCTTTATGTTCTCTTTGACCCTTTGTTTTAACCTGTATGGCATGTGCTTCACTGGATTTTCTTCGAGCTTCAGCACAATTTTCATTTCTCCTATGCATCCTTTATTCCCTTTTAGCTCCACAATTGATGAGGGAAATAGATCTTCGTACTCCCTTAGGAGATCAAAAAAAATTCTTTTGTCATCTATTCATCCCAGTAGTCTCTGATTGATGCCAACTTAGGCTTATCCTCTGTTCCAATGTTGTTCTTCCACAACTTCACTAGGAGCAAGTGCGGAGCATCAATTACGGGTCCCCCCTATATATCTCTCTCCCCTTCAATTTCATGTAATGTTAGGTTTCATAACCCTTCTAGGTCGTCCTCATTTGGTTCTTTGTACACCTTCCCACAAGCCATCACCTATAGATATCCAAACTCATAGAAAGACTGTAAGATTCTTTTATCTTTGCATCCATCCCATAGTTGGCCCGATGTAAGGAGGACATGTTTGATAACATGCAATGCCTCGTTTAACCTTTTATCACAGTACCTCAAAGAGAAACTACGAATAAATTATTCTGTCAGGGCATCCCAATCTCTCATTTTCCTTCTTAGCTCTTCTTGTATATACCAGTCTTTAGGAAATGTACCCAATGTGTGTATGAACCCATGCACCCAAATCTCTTCTAAAACCCACTCTCTGTCCCATATATCAAGGTTTTCTACGTGTTGTTGGGGATCATATTACCCCCTATATTTTGCAAATATTTGTGGGTATTCCCCCACTTGTTTGAATCTTTCCTTCATAACTCTCTTAATTCTTTCCCAGTCTGGGAGATAGTTGCAATGGACCCCCCACCATCGTGTTGGGATTGCTTGCAGCACAACATCTAACAATGGTATTCTATGTTCCTCCCTTATGGTTACATCAACTTTATAAGGGAATAAATCCACTGAGTCTATACGATTGAAAATGGGAAATTCTCTTACCTTTGTTCCGATCCAATTGGCATGGCACACCGTAGCATAGTGTTTGGTGTCAATCTCATATTTACCTTGTTTCCAAGCATCCCATGCAGCTTCTGAACCAACATCATGGCTCTAGTTACTCCTCCATCTAACTGATCCTTCAATTGTTGGGTTTATGTAATCTTATCTCTTACCCACCGTTAATATGTAGAGTTGATCTAACATCCCTGGATCTTCTCTGTTGTCTACAAGTTTTGTGAATCTGGGCCCCTAGTATTGGTCTATGGTTGGATGACTCTTACTCCCTCTACTTAAATGTTCATCATCTCCTTCTTCAGATCTATAATGGCATAATTTTCATAGGCCTAGTCAATACCTAGCAGTGCCAAGTAAGGATATTTGTCCCCCCATTATATCGACCACTTCAAAATCCACATGTGTCTTTACCCATGCTATGTCCACCTCCACGACCTCGAGTCTCCCAATTAGAAGTATATTGTATTGGTTGGCCATTCGCAGATGGATTGGTTAGAATGTTAGTTGAGGTTTCACCATTTCCTCCCACATCTTTCTTGGTAGGATGTTGATGTCAGAACCTAGGTATAACATAGTGTCCTTGATCTGGAATCTGGAAATCTGAGCATCAATTATGAATTCCCTTCCCGTTCTCTTCTTATTTCTCCTTAATCTCCTGGCGTGCCTTTTGGGTAAGTTGGCAGATCCCCCCCCCCCCCCTTCAATTCCTTCTTTTGGTATGGTTGCCCCCAGGCTTTTTCGTAGTTTCCCCAACATCTACTCATCGTTGACAATCTGCAGGAATAGCCTGAACCATTCCTCAATAAGTCTAGTATTGGTGGATTTTGGAAGATATTAATGTTTTTCCTTACAAGACTCTATTTTTTCTCTAAATGATCTCGTGCCTTTATTCAGAGTGTCAAACAATTTGGTTGCTTCTTTGTAGTATTTTTTTTCTCTGCTCAAAGTTGTATGGCCACTTTGGCAAGGCTACTCAGATGATTCTGGATTGTTCTAGAGTGCCCTATTCAACTACAGTCTTCTTTCCACCATGGGTAACTATGTTTATGTTGGAAAAAAGGTCTACCTCTGTAACCCTGGGTTCTGCATTGATCATTTTCGTCTGTCATTGCTTGTTCCTCTGCTCTAAACTTGTGATCAACTCCAGGAAATCCTCTGTCGTGTGGGCATTGACCCTGCACTGTAAGCACCAAGGTCTCCTTGGTAGGGGGCATTCCCATGTGACATCTCGCTCCTGGTTAGAGTTGTAACAGTGGACAGGTCCCCATCCCCCTGCCCTTCCTCCCCTCGTTCCTCGTCCTCCTTGCCCACCATGAGCAAACTCGTTGATCCTGAAGGTCGAGCGATCTAGTCGATCTGCTGTCGCATCCAGCATTTAGCACTGAGCATTGTGGTGGGTTGTGGATGCGTAGAACTCACAATAGTTTTTATTTGGTACATTTGAATACTTCTGCAATATTGAGCACAAGCGCAGTGGGTGTCCATACCCCCTACACACTTTGGAGTACTTTGGTTGGTTGCAGCCCAGATATGCACCTTGCGACCCTACCATCGCAACTCCTACTATAGGTGGGGCCCTCGATGGTCCCTTAGTCCCTAACATAGCACCCATGCCCCTCAATCTCGGGCACTTCGTGGCAACGTGACCCACCATTAGGCAATTGGTACACCATGCATATGTACACCACACATTCGACCTTGCTGGGCAGGTTGGTTGTAGATCTTTCAGCTTCTCTGTTAAAATTAAAATTTGGTGCTAAAGAACCAATATAGAGAGGTCCTATGAAGTGGCTCCCCCACAATATTCATGTGGATATTTTACCATATCCTCTATTCAAGTTTCTTACTCTAGGTCATCCTAAAGTGTCTTGATTTTCTACTACGTTAGCAACGTCCGAGTGACGGGTAACAAGGATTCGATGAACTAATCACTCTAGTGATTTGGGTCTATGTTTTAGATGAGCTTACAAATTATGTATTTAAACCTTTCCATTAGTTCCTAAGTGGTTTGTTCCTCCTGTTTCTTGATTTCCCAAAGCTCCAATAGCCCTTATTGATCTGTCTGGGGAAGTTTGAATTCTTGTACAAACTTTTTTTTAATCTCATCCACCGTCGAGTTCTGATGTAACTCTGACCACTTAATGAACCACCTCAGGGACCTTTCCCTTAGGTTGGTCTGGAATTCTATCATCTTTAAATTGGCAGACATCTTGCAAGCCCTCTAGATAGCCTCACATAGGTACCATTGTTTCTCCACGTCTTCATTCCCGCTACTGGAGAAGTATGGATATCTTGTAAATGACCCCACCATACAGAACGGGTTCGCGCCAAAAGAACAAGCCCTTGTGATCCTAGCTATTGAGATCCTTTTAATCCCAACTTACTATATCCACTACTACTAGCAGTTCCAATCTTATAGTTAACATGCACAAAATGCACTCTTATCATCTTAAGCAGCTTAGAAAGAAATTTACCAGGGTTGTTGTAGAGTAACAGGGGAAGGTCGGGGGGAAAGCTACCTAAGCTTCAGAGGGTTGGATCTTTGATTCTTCCAGATGCATCATCCTCCACGAACAGTTTCCTCATCACAAAACACATCTCATCCTCCACATCTTCCTCTGATTCAACCTAACCAATTCCATTTAACCCCTCCTCCGCAATCAGTGAGGGAGGGCTCCTATCACCCTCTAGACATATGGAAACCCTATCCATCTATATCCCTTTCATCAAGTTCTTCTCCATCCCATATTCCTCTTCCAATCTCCTCAACACCTCTCTTTCTTGTTTTAGCTCCTCTGGCTACATTTGAATTGCCTCCATGGCCCTTTGCTACCATTTCTCTATTATTCACTCCATCCTATATGCTCTCACTTCCCTGGACCTTCGTGACTCCTATGTTTCCATCCTTCTAATGTCTTCATGATCCCCGCTAGGTAGAATTTATCCCCTTAGATCCTTCCCCCATTACTAGGGGTTTACGTTGTCATGCTTGGACTTTGGAATATAAGTAGGCCTTCTTCCACCATTAAGGCTTTAATCCAAAGAGGTAATTCTTTCAACAACTTCCCTCTTAACCCTACTTGAAGCATAACATCAGAATTTTAAAAGGACCAGTGGCTTTCTGCTGCGAACTCGACAACGTACCCCTCCAGTGTATTTTTCCCCCAAAAATCTACTACTCTTCTCATATATGTGTCAAGAAAGTAGAGCACCGCGAGATCCACTAGAGCCCAGTCACGATGAGACAACGTATGTCCTCCCGACCTACCCTTCACATGCAATATCTGCAACCAATTGTATACTTCCTCTAGGAATTTACACCAGAATATCTCGTACTAATCACTTGTAGCCTCTTAGTATAGAACTTCGTCCTTCAATTTTGCAATATCTCGGTGGTGAAGTAGAGCTTGCTGAGATACAAACTGATCCACTTTCTCGTTCCACCAGTTTCGTATTTCCTTCTTAAAAATCCTCGATACCATATTCTGAACACTCCTTTTTTATTTCAGGTCCCAGCAATGGAACCATTTGTTGGCACGAAAATGACAGCAGGGTTGAGACCCTGGGTTCAGGCACAAAGGGCCAATAAGGCTTCGTTTTAATCTAGAGAAACGTCGGCATTTTCACCTTACCTAGAGAGGGTAAGGAGTCTCACCCAAGGCTTTTCGCGGCTAAAGTTAAACGAGGATGGAATTAGGAACCAGAGGAGTCATATCGAGCAAAAGAGACCAAAATATAATAGCGTAGCATCTATATTAACCCGATCACAATGACCTATTCATGTTATATCAGGAAACTATATAACCACATGCATTCATTAAAAATTTTAAAGAGTCAACACAATGCTTAAATACATAAGGTGGTCCTGAAAAATATTCTCCATTAACATAAGATAAAGTGGTACATAAGGCTCAACGCCTGATCATAAACAAAAAGAATAACATAACCATCATAAACATATACAAATAGGACTGTGGATTCATTCACATTACTTCGCAACATAGGAAGACTCTAACGACAACTAAAAACAACCCTCCTTTACTCTTTCTTCTTCTTTTTATCTCCTTCCATATGCTTGGACTGCCAGTTCTGCGTTCCTTTTTCTCGGCTGCCTTCATTCTCAGCTGCCTATGCTCTTTCCTCACTTGGTTGTGTTACGGGAATAAGTACCCTAGGGTTTTGGGTTGGAACCCCAACAGAGCAAGAGCAGACTACAGTAAGAAACACTCATTCAACTCAGGCAACATGCTTATATAAACAAAATATGCGATAGCGACCATACCTGGATGTCCTTCGTTTGGGTAGTTCCAACAGCGTTCAGACCCTCAACAACTCTTGATGATCTTTGAATATGCAAATAAACCAATTTGAACATGCATCGCAGCATATAGATAAATAATTTTAATGAAATCAAATTTATATCATATAAGAAAATGGTTAGTTATACATCAAAATAACATTCATACGTGAATTACAATAGTATATGATGCATAAACAAAGTCAATCTCAGGAACAAGACAATGTTTCTTTTTATTATATAAAGCTATAACTAACACAGAAAGAATTCACCTGAGTCTTCTTCTTCCGGCTCCAAGAGGAACCGTCCCCTAAATCTGTCTAGTCCTAGTCTTCAATAGCCTCCTTCCATAACCAATACCATGATATCTCAAGCAAGTGGGAGAATATCAACACTCAAGGAAACAAGGGTTTCCTGAAACTTGGGGAAGTGCTTGAAGCAAAGGGATACTTCAGACTCAGTTAGGGATAATCTCAGTATAATAATCCTATCTCTTCTTCCTTCCTTTAGGCATTCCCATAGAAGTCTATTTATAGTTCTCCCAATTAGTTTTTTAGTTGGGAAACAGTTGGGCCACGGGCACTAGGAAGTAAACAACAGGTAAAACCCGTGAACTCCACCCATAATTTAGGAAATTTAATTCTTTTAAGTGTTTTAACACATATATGCAGGTTGGCTATTGACTAATCTGCGTGTACACGCTTTTATCTCAGGGAAAAGTAGCATACAGGGAATGAAACATTGTTTTTTAAAATATTTGGACCAAGTCTAGAAGGAGGAGTTACCATAGGCCATAAACCAAGCATCACAAGTACCAAGGGTGGTAAATGGAGCTATAACAGGTTGTCCCTTCTTCTTCCCACCACCTTTCTGTGACTTCCAGCCATCTTTATGTTTCTATTATTCCCTTAGTTGTCAACTCTGCAACTCTAACGGCCATCTCTGCCACTTTTCATCGACTTCTTCCTCCACAAAATCTCAAAACAAATTTGAAGTAGAGATCTGGTCCTTGGTGAAGCCACCTGGTCGTGTACGGTTGGGTGTGGTGTGGTCAATAGGCCCAACTGCTTCACGACCTCTATTGAAATGAGTTTCTTTTGGATTTCACTGTCGACAACAAACTTTGAATCCTTCTCCCACATTTTTTTACTGGAAAAGTCACTCCTCCTCCTCTGAATCTTTGGACTCAGTCTTCTAGATCTTGGCAGTCGTAATGGTGGCACTAGGATCTGTGTCAATAATATGCTTCCCTTTTTCATTCCCTTTATTGGGTTCTGACTCAGAGTCAAAACATGCATCTAATTCAGAAGCCTTTAACTTAGCCACCAATGACTTCTTGGCTCGACACTCACTTGTGTTGTGAGTGGGGCTCTTATGGAACTCACACCATTTCCCTGTGTCATTATTTGTCTTCGTGGTGTTGTAATTTGCTTGTGGCTTTGGCAGGTTTTCTTGGATCACCCTGCCTTGGCTTTGTCCTTTGTTTTGCGGTTTGGGGGCACCTGTCCCTTGCTTCAGATTCGAAGATCCAAAGTCTCCCTTCTTTTGTTTAAATTTATGCTTGATCTTAACAGTGTATCGATAATCAACACAAAGCGAGGAGATGTCTAGGAACTCCATCTCATCATAGATGTATTTATGTAGAAAGTCGCATTACTTGAGTACCAAATTCTGCTCAGGATCCTTGACACCCAACTTCATGCGAAAGGTATGAAAAATATTTGTGAACTTTGTCACGTCTTGGTCTCTTCCCTGTCACAGCATGGTCCACTTTATGTATTTATCTTCATATCTCCTGATAGGGTAATATTGTTCCTTGATGTTGTCTCGGAAACAATTTTAAGTGGGTGTGGCTGAAAACAATGAGGGTTCCCTCTCGTCCTTATATTCACAGTAGGTTTCCCACTATTCCTTGACATGGAGATGACTTTGAGAAGTGAAAAAAGTAATATTTTCTCGATTGGAAAAGTCATGAACCGAGAAATATCCTTCCAGCAGATTTAACCATCTATCTACGACTTCTGCACCTATTTGGACTTTAAATATGGGAATGTCAAAGTCGATTTGTACCTTCAAGGGAGTGGCACCTCTAGAGTAGTTTCTGGATGAAGATGCGTCACCTGTGGTTAGTCACCGAGGGATCTAGGAAAATTTATCCATCATCGCATTCCTCTATCACTCAAGGGCTTCTTCGAGAAATATTTTGAAAGGATCTACTACTCCCTCGTATTTATTTTATTCTACCATTGGAGGTCATCATAATTTGTACGGTTGGTCTTGCAAAGGTTCAATCAGTTCGAGCCCTAACTCCGTATACCCTAACCTTGTTGGGGACATACAAAGAAAAATCAAAGAAAGAGTAGACCACTCTGATACCACTGATATGAACTTATACAGGAACGCAACAGAATACAGATACAAACATAAACATAGAGATGTATCATAAATAAAACTTCATTTCATTAATATCAAAGAACTGAAATATGATTACATACAAAATAGAAATAAACTAGCTCGAACGATGGTAGCTTATCTCTGAGAAGAGATGTCACGGTTAAATACCTCTTAATTGTGTTACAATGAGGCTCAAGGGAATTTTTATTATTGAACAACAAGGAAAAACCCTAAACAACCAAAACCCTAACCCAAGAGATGGAACACCAAGAGTTTGTGGGCCCCGTTGGGGTTAGTTGGGCAACCAACTTCCTGGAGTCATAAATTGGTCATATGATCTTCATTTGGCACATACGATACTTGTTGGAAATATTTATCCGACTACTACATGATTTACAGTTGACCTTTGCCTATGGTTATGGTCTACTGCGGACCTCAAAAATGTTGTTTAAGGGGTCAAAACAGCTCTAAAAACTCAAGACTCGAAAAACTACTAAAAATAGTAAATGTTACAATAATCAAGGAAACGAATGAAACCAACTGGTGGTCTAGGTGGAATAGGCGAGTGGCCACCAATATCCACCTGGATCAATTTTAATATTTTCCAGGGCTAAAATTTTGGAGATGTGATTCATGGTCCCTTTAATGTAGGGGAGGGAGACCATAGCTATAGGAGGGAGGGATGGGAGTTGTTAAGGGTTGGGGGTTTGAAGAACTTTGATTATAGCAATTTTTATTTATTAAAATAATTTTTATGGGTTTTTATAAATTTTTAAATAAAATTAGAAATTCAACTTTTATATAGACATTTTAAATGTAAGTATATGGATTTTGCATTCATATAAACTAATATGTTAAATAAATACTATGAGGTGTGTCATGAGGATTTCCCTTTGGAATTTGTCCAAGAATCTTTGGCACTTAATGCTCCTTTGAAAAAGGATGCCTTCGACGCTGAAAAGTTTTTTCAGAACAAGGTTTGGTCTATAGATTTAATGGGTTTTGACCACGATTGACCAATCTCCACAAGTGGATTTCTGATACATGGAAACCCCTCTTAACTAATCATCTGAATATTTACCCTTTGGATCGAGATTTTTTTGTTGTGGCTTTTGATAACATTGAGGCTAAGCAGAATATCTATGAATCCAGGCGCTAATTTTATGACAATGTTGGCCTTTTCATGAAGTCATGGTCTCCCACCTTTGATTTAGTTATGGCATCAATATCCATGGCTCATGTTTGGGTAAGGTTCCCAAACCTTCCCCTACATCTTTAGAACCTCCCAACATTATCTTCCATTGGTAATGCATTAGGGGATTTTTATTTCTACAACCCAAAATCTATAAATTTTTATAAAACTACTTATGCTCGAATATGTGTTGAGATGGACTTCAATAATGGTTTTCCTACTGAGATTAATCTGATAGCTCCATATTGTGTAAGGGTTCATAATTTGGATTATGAAAATGTTTCATTTCGATGTTGTGCATGTTATGAAACAAGGTATGTAATAAAAAATTATGCAAAGAGTTTTGAACAACAGATTCTGGAAAAATAACCAAAGATCCAAATGGAGGGAAGGAACTCAGAGCGAACATTACACGGTATATAAAGAATAAGAGACTCAGGGTAAGAAAGAAACAAAGGAAAATCAAGAAGAAGTTATTGACAAAGAAAATTCATCGAAGGAAACAAAAAACAGTCAGGAAGATGTGCATGAGGATTCTCTAGATTCAGTGACAAAGTGAGCACAACATACCCTGGTGAAAACTGGATCCCCCTCTTAATGCTCAAGGAAAACAGCTATAAAAGCAACTCCTTAGGCAGATCATGCAAATAAAGAAGAAACAAAAGAAAAAAACACTCACTCATCGAAGGGTGATACATTAGCGACAACATAAAATATGATTTGGATATTAGTGAGGAAGAAGGGCAAAAATATTTCGCCAAGGAAAACTAGTAGCCAACTTAAATGAAATCCATAGTGAAAAATGAAATGTAAATATATATGGATCTTAGGATTATTTTGAAAAAAAGTTAGTTTGAAAGGAACTAAAATTATTATATCATGGTCCAATCACTTAAGGGATCGGATTGAGCCTTTGTTCTCAATACCAAACCCACAAGCAATATTGGTAATTTTTAATAAATGTAACAGTTTTGGGCTTGATACCAGCTTTACTTTTTAATGAAATGTTGATACTCGTTTCTTTGAAAAAAAAATATAATTTATTAGTAATTTACAAAAAGTAGACTTTCACTCTTAAGGAATCAAATTATTTTCTTATTTCAAAAAAACATAGGCTCTTAATAAATTAAAAATAATCTGAAATTTTTCCCATGGGGCATAGAGCAGACAGTGACAAGGTGTTCTGGTAAGGCACTTTGTTGTATAAATATCACTAGTTAAAAATTTTGTGAGCCAAAATATAGCCATGTTAAGGGTTGGTGTGGCCCAAGTCAGGTGCGATCACTAAGTGATTTTAATAGCTTAGATTCCCTTAGGTTGCAGCTACTGAAGTCACAGGTTAGACGTGTCAGTCATCTCAAGGCTCACATTACCTAGCAAACAAAAAAAATTGAAATACTTCTATGAAATCAAAATACAATTTTTAAATTAATAATACTTATAACAAAAACAAAAAACAATATCCCCTTTTACTGTTAAAACGACCTTGTCACCCCTTTCATTTAATCAACCATAATAAATCTTGATCATTGAAACGATTGTCGAACTTTTAATTTTCTCAGCATAAATGAATTTTGAACCTTATAAACTCTAAAAAAGCCATATATATACATATATATATGAATCGACCACGTCAACAAGAAATACATTGAAGTACCAGCCTTAATATTTTAAATGTAAATAAGAATGGGAATACAAAGAACAAGAAAAACCTAGAAAGTGTTGCAGAGGATCCTCTACAACAAATTCTTAACCTCCTGCTATGTGTAAACAATGGGGTCTTCACTAATATTTTGTTCCAAAGGCTCTAATCGATCGACCTTCAGCACTCTTAACCTCTGCAACCGAGTAATTTAAATGGTAAATTTGACCAAATTTTCATCAAAAAATGTTGAAACTAATGAACTTCACAAAATTAAGCATAATTCAAGTGAATAGATGAATATACCTAGCAGGTCTCGTAGAGCATGAACTTCTGTAAAGAGAAATTGTTTGGATCTGGTTTAACATCGGCTTCATCTACTTGTTGTTGAGTTGATGATGCCATGGTTTTTATTCAATTCAATAAGTTCAGTTTTCAGTTTAACAGAAAAAAATTGATGAGCATTGTAGTTGCCTTTGTGGAAGGGCATTGCAATTTACAATCAAAAGCTTGTGTTTTTGGAATTTGATTGGTTGAGCGAAAGGATATCTATATATATATATATATATATATATATATATATATATATATATATATATATATATGATGGTATATATAATATATTATTTTATATAAAAAATAATATAAAATGTAAATATTATTTTATATATTTACATTTTATTATTTATATTCATTTTAAAAACAATTTTATTTTATCTTGGAATTCAAGCTTCTATGATTCATATTGTTTCAAAGAAATTTTCTAGTGAAATCACTCTTCAATTTATCTTCTAGCTAAGTATTTAGCACAAAATCTCAAACCCCTTATTGGCCACACGAAATCTTTTGTTAAGTACTCTTCTTCTTTTGTCAATGAGTTAAAGGGTATTAGGCTTGATCCTAGTGATATTCTTGTCAGCTTTGAAGTTATCTCCATTTACACCAATATCCCTATCAAGGAGGCTATTGAGGTGATTAATTGCATTATTGATCTGGATATTGCCAAGTTAGTTAAGATTTGTCTTACCTCAACATATTTCAGCTTCAAAGGTGAATTATATGAACAAACATGTGGAGTTGCCATGGGTTCTCCACTCTCCCCCACTTTTATTCATGGAAGAATTTGAATCCTAGGCATTGGCATCAACTCAATTCTAGCCTAAAATTTGGAAGAGGTTCATTGATGATATGTGCATCATCTGGCCTCATGGAAACAAGAAGTTAGATCAATTTTTTTAGCATCTTAACAGTCAATCTAACTCCATCAAGTTTTTTGTGGAGACAAAATCCAATGGTAGCCTTCCTTTCCTTGATGTTC
Source organism: Pinus tabuliformis (assembly GCA_031772625.1). NCBI lineage: Eukaryota > Viridiplantae > Streptophyta > Pinopsida > Pinales > Pinaceae > Pinus > Pinus tabuliformis. Next base: position 1,182,037,194 of record CM062805.1, on the reverse strand, counting down.
TTATCTCTAAGAAAGATGATGGATATTTCTCTCACCAGGTCTTTTGTAAGAAGACTCACACAGAGCAATATCTTCATGTTAGTTCTCATCATTATCCTACTCAAAAAATGGGCTTTCTCAACACTTTGGCGACTCGTGCTTTAAGGATTTATAATGAAATTCACCTAGATAATGAGAAAACCCATCTTCTTAAAGTGTTTTAAAGTAATAGCTATAGTAATCACTAAGGTCTCAAGGCTTTCTTAAGGGATAGCAAAGGTCTGAGGATAAAGAAAGAGCCAAGAGACCTAGTCCTCAATGTTCAACTCCCCTTTATCCAAAGGGCCCCTGACAGGATTGATCGGATCCCTAAGAAGCACAAGGTCCCTTCCACTTTTATGTCCCTAAACACGATTGAGAGCTCCCTAAGATCCATCAAAGGCCCATAGGACCTCAAAAATATGAAAGGTGTCCATGTAATTCCATGTTCCCGTGGGAGTCCCTACATTGAAGAAATTGAATGCTCCATAAAACAGAGGATTCAGGAGCATGCATTTGACATCAAACATTGTAGGAGTCACTCATAGGCTTTGGCGGAACATGTTGAAAAGACAAAGAACCACATTTGTATTGAAGAGTTCTGGTTCATTGCCAAGATTGATCATTTCCATCACCAAAAGCTTAGGGAACACATTGAAATTGAGAGAAGGTCTAGGACGTTGAATAGGGATGATCGCTGGAAGATTAGCAGTTGTTAAACCCATTCCCTTTCTTCCTAGGGATCTTCTTTCATGTATTTTTCCGCTTCTTTCTTTCCTTTTTGTGATATGTTCCCCACATGCTATTTCCTTTCTTTTGTTTAAGTTCTTTTGCTTTCTTTCTATATTTTTCCTTTTTTATTATTCATTATTGATGGTAATAATTTTTTCTTCTTTCTTTACATTAAAAATATATATTGAATAGTGTTCTATTAAGAGTATATTTTTCTGGTCCTTTTGAATAGTGTTCTATTAAGTGTGTATTTTTCTGGTCCTTTTGCTATCATTATATTTCTTTATGTTTTGATTTATATTGATATTTATTTTATTTTCATTAATATATATCAATACTTTCCTCCATTCATATTTTCTTTCTTTTTTTCTTTTTATCTATTATTGTTTTATTTCATTTTTGTTTATAATATATATAGCATGAAAATACTAATAATTAGTTGGGAGACACTGGAGCTAGAAGTATCCTATATCGTCTCGATGAAAAAATAGTGCATCAATTGGCTTTGGGTATCAAAAGAGAAACCGACAACTTTTTTGAGTTCTTGGCATTATGGAAAGGCCTTAAAATTGTCTTGGAACTCAAAATAATAAATCTTAATATATTTTTAATTATTTGTTACCCTTAGAAATTTAAGGGTTGTTATTTTTTTAGTCTTTACATAATTTAATTAGAGTTGTTTTTAAGTGTTATTTTTTTTAATTTGGTAAAAAAAATTGTAGTGAAATCTTGATTTGTGTTGTTTAAATTGTACTATAAAACCTGAAAAACTCATGGGGCAGTTCAATTGTGCAGAGTTCACCATCAAACTCGTGATTTCAATTACTCTATGTCAAATTCTAGACAAATTAGATCTGAAAATAAACAGAAAAACTTTTCAAAAAATCACACTTAAAAGAGAACTTGTATTTCACTACATATGCTTAGATCAAACTTCCCATCTTAATTCTTATAATAAACCACATTAAATGGGTCAAAAAAATAAACCATATATTTTTGAAATTTTATTTTAGTTTATTTTATATATTAGAAATTATAGTTTTCTATAACATACATTCCAGGTTTACTAACTAATTCCTCTTTAAGAATTGGTTCACCTCCACTTCTCGAAATTCTGATGGGGTTTGTACAGTTCTTTAGGTGCCGACAGTGTGACTGACTATAATGCTTCCTATGGATCTGAGCAAATTTTGCAGCACCAGGAAAAATATTCTAGTAAAAAAACAACCTTTCCACAATCCTTAAATCACTATGGAGAAATTGAATGGGCAGAAAGCATGCACATGGATCGTTTGAGAGAAAATATGCTCAGGGTCCGTTGGTCCTATAATCTGTTATTGACCAATACTTTTTTATCCATTTATCCGATTCTCCAGGGTGGCCCCTTGAGCTTTATTGAATGTCTTGTTAGCATAATTATATGAATTCTCAAAATTCTTTTAATGGGCTATGATCCATGTCCTTTCAAGAAAATCTCTATCCATTAAGCATTTTAAAGAGAAAGTCTCTCAACAAAATAACCTCACAGCTCAACCTTGTAATTGTAACTCTTATATCCCTAGTTGAACTCAGACACTAATTCTATGATCCATGTCCTCTCAAGAAAACCATTATCCATTAACCATTCTGAAAAGCAAGTTCGTCAACAACATAACTTCACAACTCAACCTTGTAATTATAACTCATGCATTCTCAGTTGAACTCTGTTCCTAATTATACATTCATTCAATGAGTCCCTACACATGACATATGAAAGTAGATAAACCAAAAATACAACTAAAAAAAGTTAATTGTATTATTTTTCCTCCAAATATATTTTCTTCTAGTGATGACATCATCATCAATTTTAATGGTTCTTTTAAAGTTGATTTTGTTAGTACATTTTTTTTTTTTTTGAGACACATTTTTTACATAAAAATTATCCTAATGTAATAGTGACTATGATCTTACCATCATTATGGTGAAAAGAGGTTTCATAAAAATGATTATAATTGGAAATAGTGGTATGTAAAGTAAAAAAAAAAAAAAATGTTACTGCTTCATGTGTTTTCTATGGTTGTATATTTTTCACATACTATGAATTTTGGTAATTGTTCTACTTGATTAGATCAATATCCTGCTAATAGTGGTGATAGAAACATGTTATATATGGCGATACATCCCAAAAATCCCTTCCCATCTCCCCCCACCCAACCCAAAAGAAAAAAAAAAAGGAAAAATAAATCAAAGGCATTGTCTGCCCTCATGCATGGTGAGACAAGCAATCTAGGTAGGATATTGTTGTTCAATTTGTATCGTTTTTACAACTATGGGAAATAAGACATAATATCTACCATTTCTTTTTCTTCTTTTTTACTTTTGAGGATGAATATTGATCTAGATTTAAACACGAACGCAACAAATTACATATATAACCATAAATACAAAGATGCAGTAGAAATAACACTTCATTTCATTAATATCGAATACTGAAATATGCTTACAAACATAATGGAAATAAGACTAGCTCGGGTGATGGTAGCTTATCTCTAAGAAGAGATGTGGAAGCTACCTGCCTCTCAACTGTGTTGCAATGAGGCTCAGAGGCATATTTATTATTGAGAAACAATGGAAAACCCTAAACATCCAAAAATCTAACCCTAGGAGATGAAACGTCAAATTATGGGCCCCATTTGGGTAAATTGGTATATCAACTTCCTAGGGTCGTAACTTTGGCATACGATGTCCGTTTGACGCTCACAATACCTCGTTAGAAAGATCTATCCAAAGACTAAAACTTTTGAATGACCCAAGTTGATTTCAGTTTTCCCAAAAAGCATCATTTAGGGCCTCAAAATGGCTCTGGAAGTTCACGACCCGAAAAACTGCCAAAAATAGTAAATTGTGCTACAAATAAGGAAACTGAAAAACTGAAAGAAACAATGGTGGGGGTCCAAGTGGAATAGGCGGGTGGCCACCAATATCCATCTGGATCATTCCTCCCCCCTTAGGAAGCAATGGTCCCCATTGTGTTGAGTTCCTCCATGAGATGAGGAAACTTTTGCTGAACTTGGTCCCTGGTGAAGGAGTTGGCTTGCTTTGACAACTCGATATAGTTGGATCCTTTGTTGTCAGGTGTTCTTTCTCTGTGTGTCCATGATCTGATCAGTGGTGGCTTGTTCCATGCAATCTGGTTTTAAATATGTAGGTGTGAGTTGTTCTGCAATGTCTAATGTGTCTATCATTGGTGGGAAGTATGGTCGAAGGTGGTCCATATTGAACATTGGGTGTAGGCCAAGGAATGGGGGAATGCTAAGCTCAAATGCATTGTCTCCCACATCCTAGGTAATGGTGTAAGGACCATATCAGAGTGGTTTGAGTTTTTGATAGGCTCCAGTAAGGTGTTCCTTTTGCAAATGCAACCAGACTTTATCGCCTACCTGAAACCTGTGTGGCACCCAATGTTGATCATGTCATTGCTTGTACTTGGTATTTGATTTTTCCATAATGTTGTGGACCTGCCGACGGATATGTTGGATGTGCTCAATGAATTTGTTTTCCTTATCAGCTTCGGACTGGACATGAGCCAAATCTACCTGAGTAGCTGCAAATGGCATGGCCGCATCAATGGGACATAATGGCTGGAATCCCAAGCCCACCTGAAAAGAGATGTGGCCAATCGAGCTATGGACAGCCCGGTTATAGTTGTGTTGGACATAAGGGAGGCTTTCATCCCATGTGCGTAGATCCTTTGAGTTGTACATGCACAAAATGTGTATGATCATCATGTTGACAACCTTTGTCTGGCCATTATTTTGGGGATGGAAAGTTGTGGACTTAGTGAGCTTGGTGTCCAACATCAACCAGATACAAGACCAAAATGTACTGAGGAACCTGTTGTCCCAATCTGAGATGATAGACTGTGGGATCCCAAAGTGTACCCGCACTCGTTTAAAGAAGAGTTTAGCAGTGGCTTTTGTTGTTATATTCTTCTTGCAGGCCGTCATAATGGCCATCTTCGAGAATATGTCAAGGACCACAATAACACAGTCGTTACCATGCTTAGTAGAAGGAAGGCCTGACATGTAATCCATGGAGATGGATTCCCAAGGTCGACTAGGGGTAGGCAGCGAAGTATATAGGCCTTGCTTCTTGATGGTCAGTTTGGCAATGGCACAGGAAATACAGGATCCCATGTACTTCCCGACATCCTGTCGAAGATTCGGCCAATAGAAATGCTTCTGCAGTACTGCCACCGTTTTCTTGACCCCGAAATGCCTAGTGGCCCGACTGTAGTGCGCTTCCTAAATCATCGTGGCACGCTCACTTGAAGGAACACAAAGGTGTCCCAGGTGGTATAACAAGGCATCCTGAAGGTGAAAATATGGAACTTTCTGACCCTCCAAGAGCGTATAGTATGTGTGGCCGAATTCTAGGTTGCTTTTGTAGAGAAATGTCCAATCAGAAGTCTCGTGCCCACAAGAGTTGAGCACAATGGTTAACACCATGATTGGTGGTTGACTGAGGCAGTCTACAACATTATTGGTGTTTCCCTTCTTATACTTGATATTCCAATGGAACTGTTGCAGGTATGTGGACCACTTCTGATGGTGATCGTTCTACAACTTCCCTTGCGTCTGTATGAACTACAGGAACCAGTGGTTGGTGTGGATGACCTTTTCCTTCCCCAAAATGTAATGCTTCCATTGTCGGCGGGCCTGCACAATGGAATACATCTCTTTGTCATAAGTGGGATACTTCTGGACTGTGTATGAAAGTGTCTCACTGTGATATGCCACTAGATGCCTCTGTTGAGTAAGGACTGCCCCAATATCATAGTCAGAGACATCTATCTCGATCTCAAATGGTTGTTGCAAGTCTGGTGATGTAAGCACTAGTGCATAACAGAGGCGATATTTCAACTCTGTGAATGCCTTCTGTTGAGATTTAGACCAAAAGAATTTTTCTTTCACTCCTCCCTTGATGACTTGACTCAAGGGCCAAGTGATATGAGAGAATCCCAACACGAACCTACGGTAGAAATTAGCAAGACCCAGAAAGTTGTTGAGCTCTGTCGGAGTGGTTGGAGCCGGCTAACCTCGAATGACTTGGATCTTGGATGGATCCACATGCACCCCTCGTTCATCAATAATGTATCCCAGATACTGAACCTTGGTCATGCCAAAAGTGCATGTCTCCAAATTAGCACACAACTTGTGTTGCCGCAATGTTTGGAGAACCTGTCGGATGTAGTGGAGGTGCTCTTCCCAACTCTAGCTGAAGATCATGATGTCATCCAAGTATACCATTATAAATGAGTTGGTGAATGGCCACAATATGTCATCCATCAGTCTCACGAAGGTTACATAAGCATTCGTCAACCCGAAAGGCATAACCAACCATTCGAAAAGGCCCTCCTTGGCTTTGACAGTAGTCTTACACACATCAGAGGGTTCGATTAGTACCTGGTGATATCCAGACTTCAATTCAATCTTTCTGAAATGTTTTGCCCCGTTGAGTTGTTCCAGAAGGTCATCAATCCATGGTATTGGGTACCTATTCCGAACAGTGTTCTTGTTCAGCGCCCAATAGTCAATACAGAGTCTCCAAGTCTCATCCTTCTTCTGTACCAACATGATTGGACTCCCATAGGGCGATGAACTCTACTGGATGTGACCTTTCTGCAAAAACTCCTGAATCTACCTCTTGATTTCGTCGTTCTCCATAACAGAGCACCGATAGATTGGTCCATTGGGAAACAATGCACCTAGAGTCAAATCAATGGAGTGCTTGACCTAACAGCGCAGAGGCACCTCTGCGGGGGAGGTGAAGATGTCCTCGTACTCCTCCATGACCTTGTCCACCTATTGTTGTCGTGCAGAGGGGCCATGTCTAGAGGTCGTGGCCACCGTCTTCTTCTTTCCCTGAGGAAGTATCATGAGGAAAACAAATTTCCCGGTTTTGGAAATGAGCTTACTGCATTGTTTTGTAGTAACTAAAGAGATCGTAGTAGGCGGTGCTACCTTTGGTATCCTGTACAACTTATTTCCCAAAGTAACAATAATAGCACAAGGCCTTGACTCATACACAGCATGTCACTTCCACAAGTATGGTTGGCCTAAAAATACATCACAAACATCAAGGGGAGAAATGTCACATAATACCTCATTCGTGAAGGGTTTGATGTTGTATGGAAGGCTACACTAATGGCTCACGCGAAGATCCCATCCTTGGTGAAGCCACCCGATGGTGTACGATTGTGGGTGTGATGTGGTCGGTAAGCCCAACCACTTCACGACCTCTACCAAAATGAGGTTCTTTTGGCTCCCGCTGTCGACAATGAACTGTAGTGGGGAACCCTTTACCCACATCTGGGAGTGGAAGAGGCACTCCTCCTCTGGATCTTCGAGTTCCTCCTTCCAGATCTTCGTGGTGGAAATGGTGGCGTTGGGCTCTGCATCGATAATTTGCTTCCCTTTTTCATTCTCCTTGTCAGATTCTGACTCAGAGTTAGAAAATGCATCTGATTTTGAAGCCTTTAGCTCGGCCACCAGTGACTACTTGGCCCGACACTCACTTGTGTTGTGAGCGGAGCTCTTATGGAACTCACACCACTTTCTTGTGTCCTTCTTTGGCTTTGCGGTGTTGTTCTTTGCTTGTGTCTTTGGTGGGTTGTCCTGGGCCGCCCTGCCTTGGCTTTGTCCTTCGTATTGTAATTTGGGGGCACCTTTCCCTTGCTTAGTATTCACATATCCAAAGTCTCGCTTCTTCTGTTTAAACTTTTTCTCGATCTTGACGACATATTGGTATGCCATGTCGAACGAGGAGATGTCCAGGAACTCCATCTCGTCCTGGATGTACCTGTGTAGGCAGTTGTAGTACTTGAGTACCAAATGTTTCTCAGAATTATTGACACCCACTTCATGCGAAGGGTATGAAAAACATTGGTAATGTATGACACATCTTGGTCCCTTCCCTGTCGCAGCATTGTTCACTTTATGTATTTATCCTCATAGCTCCTGACAGGGTAGTACTGCTCCTTGATGGCATCCCGGAACGAGTTCCAAGTGGGTGCAGCTGAAAATAGTGAGGTCGTACTTTCATCCTTCTACTCACAGTAGGTTTCCCACTAGTCCTTGACGTGGGGGTAGATTTGAGAAGAGAAAAAGTAATCTTTTCTCGGCTGGAAAAATCATGAACAGAATAATATCCTTTAGGCAGATTTAACCATTTATCTACGACTTCTACATCTATTTGGCCCTCAAATATGGGAATGTAAAAGTTTACGTGTACCTTAAAAGGAGTGGAGCCTCCAGAGTGGCTGTTGGATGTGGATGCACCGTCAGTGGGCAACCATTGAAGGATCTGGGCAAAGTTATCCATCATTGCGTTCCTCTGTTTCTTGAGGGCCTCCTCGAGCAATATCTTGATAGGATCTCCTGCCCCCTCATCTTTTCTTTCTTCCCCCATGGGCGGTCGTCAGGGTTCGCAAGGTTGATATTGCAAAGGTTCAACCAAATCGAGCCCTAGCTCCTTATATCCCGACTTCGTTGGGGACATGCAAAGAAAAACAGAGAAAGAGCATACCACTCTGATACCACTGATTTAGATTTAAATAGGAACGTAACAAATTACAGATATAACCATAAATACAAAGATTCAGTAGAAATAACACTTCATTTGATTAATATCAAATACTGAAATATGCTTACAAATAGAATGGAAATAAGACTAGCTTGGGCGATGGTAGCTTATCTCTGAGAAGAGATGTGGCAGCTACATGCATCTAAAATGTGTTACAATGAGGCTCAAAGGCCTATTTATTATTGAGAAACAATGGAAAACCCTAAACATCCAAAAATCTAACCCTAGGAGATGAAGCGCCAAACTATGGGCTTCGTTTAGGTAAATTGGTACATCAACTTCCCAGGGTTGTAACTTTGGCATAAGATCTTTGTTTGATGTGCACAATACCTCGTTAGAAATATCTATCCGAGGACTACAACTTTTGAATGACCACATCAGCAATGACCCATGTTAGTCCCATTTTTCCGAAAAAAAATGTCGTTTAAGGCCTAAAAATGGCTCCGAAAGTTCAGGACTTGAAAAACTACCAAAAATAGTAAATTGTGCTACAAATAAGGAAACTAAAAAACTGAAATAAACAATGGTGGGGGTCCAAGTGGAATAGGCGGGTGGCCACCAATATCCGCCTGGATCAAATATTATCGGGCTAGTTATCTCATAATTGATATATGTAGCATGATAGAGCTTTGTGTATGTTAAGAATTAGACATGAGAGAGACAAGACAAGCAAAGTGATGGAAAAGGCTTAATGTCATTCTCATACCCATTGTATTGATCCCACGATATGAATTTATAATACATCAATTTTGCCTTCTATATATAGATATAGATCTCATTGAAATCTCATCAAGGGATCATGACAACACCTCATCAAGGTAAGGATTACAATTGATGACAATATGGTCTCGGACTTTGTAATTATCTAAGGACTCAGAGCCTAACATTCCCCCCTCCATCACAAGTCTAAATAATTGTACAACACCTATACCAATAACTTTTGCCATATTCATTATAAAACTACTAAACTGAGATTCGATGAGTATTTATGGAAAAATTGCCAATATCTGAATATTTCAAAGTGAACAGCTAATATGTATGAACAATTGCATGAATAATTAAAATTATTGTAGAATTCCTATTGAGGAGACCAGTTGTTATGCTAGAACTCCCAATTTTTGGTTGAATGTTGAATTAAATTTCACTAATAAGAGTTCGAAACTTGAAGCCTGATATCTGATATTCCTCCCTCACATGTGCAAGATTAGATGGTTTCTAATAGTTCATTCTAGAAAGAATCCAAGCTTGGTATTTGTATTCTTTACGTGGTGGTTTATGGTTTACCACTAACCAAGTTTCTCTAAATAATGCAGTGGTTTCTAGATGAACACTGACCATTATGCTTTGAATAAGCTGGTGATTTCTAATTTATCACTAACCAATCCAACTTGATTTGAATAATATGGTGGCTTTTGGTTTATTGAATAATCACCTTCACTTCATCAATTTATTCCTCACATTTAGATATGGAGAGTATCATCATTGACTCTCTTTTTTCTGTGTCTTTACATTTATTTTGACTAGGTGGTAACACTGATGTAGTTGCTTCACTTGAAGATTATATCTCCAAGAATTTAACCATTCATAATTGACTGACTTTTTAGTCTGCTTTTGCTTTTGGCATTTTTACGATAAGTGGGTTGTCTTCCCACGATGAAGATAAGGATGGAGATCAAACATTGACTCTCCATTATACCATGTTTTTGAAAATGTTGACACTTTTTATCAATACACTTAACTTTTTCAATAAATCTTGTACTCACAAACTAAACTAGTTTGGAGTAATTTGGGATATGAAAGGCAGTTTTTTTGGTGTATCTCAATCCATGCCATTTTTTGTTGAATGATATTTATGAAGGTTTTAACCCTATACAAAAATTACCAGCAAACGAATCCTTAAAAAACCAAAAACATAGGCAACGGTGAGAATAGAAAATATACACATATATTTTTGTCCTGGAACACAAAACTAGGAAAACTAGATTGATTTTTCATTATGGTCCTTTCAGTGTTACAATAAGTTATATACAATCCACTAACCCTATATTAGAACATAATTATAGTTCCCTTGACTGAATCTAAAAAATACCATGGGAAAAAACATCATGCCTGAAACCATGGGTGGGTCCTCCCACCATCCTTGGGTCTACCAAACCATCCTTGGGTCCACCAAAAAAAAATTGAGGCACTGCCTTAAACCTCATGCAATGGGGTTATTGCCCCCCTACAAACCCCCTGGAAAGGGGGCCTACCACCCCTTATTACTACACCGAGCACAACATAACAATGCCTAGGGATAGTCATGTAAATAATATGTCACATACCCAACAATTGCTTCCCAAAGTTTGAAAACCATCTTGAAAAGTTTTTGATGAACTTCTTTAACATATTCACATTTACTACTATTATTATCTTGTCCTTCTAACTAAGTTGTAACCATTATTTATTTCATGAATTGACTAGAATATTTCATCTCCATTAGGTCTTTTGTATTACAAGATGCATCAACCATCTACATTTTCTTATTTGTGTTACATATTGCATCACACTTTTGGATAAGGTCTTCTATAAAACTTGTTGCATCAATATGCACTATTATCTTCTATGTACCACAACTCACATCAACTTTCTATATGAGTTCATTTGGATCAAAATTTTCATTCACTATATGGATGAGATATCATGTGTTACAAATTGCATCTATATGTGTTGTATATTTTGCATCAACCATATCATCAATTTGATCTTTGGTTTTTCCTTAATTTCATCTAAAGTGCATCAATCAATTGATTCTTCATGTCTATATCACTTTTAATATCATTTTCTAACTACAGTGTATCATCCCTTTCATCAATTATGATTTGTTTGATATGTAAGTTCCAGTCAAGTACGTTAATCTGATCTTACAATTATGTTGGAAAATTTGTCATTGATGGAAAAGGGTGTTGAAGGTTTCTTGTATTGATCTAAACCACAATTGATGCATGCACTCTACAGTTGATGAATGTGTTGTTTCATGGTGGGGTATGTTGCACAGATTAGAGTTGAAGAGGTGCTTGAAGATGTTGTGATGTAAATTCTTGCAGAAGTTATGTAAATGCTTGATGTCAGATTGTTGGTCTATTTCCAGTTAGAGATGAACAAAGTATATTGCTGTGCCTAAAAGAAATAACAAGAAAAATCAGAATGAAATAGAATATACACATTTTGTCAATGAGAAGATTGTGTAGATACTCATATTGTCTTTAATAAAAATGTGTATGTATCTTTTAATGTGAAAAAGAGATCTACATTGTTTTGGCTTATGAAATCATTATAGTTGGTTGACATAACTCTTTTAACTAATATTTGGTGGACCAATAATTTTGTTTTGACATTTAAAATCTTAAAATGTGAAATGAATAGGTAGAATAAAAAGAGACGATCTTTCATGTCATATTCATGTTGATGAGACTCCAAATTAGATACAAATTAAGGCCCATCTGACCTTTCTTAGGCACATAAATGCTATATTAAATATCTCCTTCTACACTTAATAATGTTTTTTAGATTTAATATGTTCATTAGGAAGGTTTATAGATAATTACATATTATGTGTCAAATAATATTTATTTTTGTAGAATATTGTGAGAATATTGGGCAGATTCTGAAGATTTTAAAGATGGGATAATATAGGGACTTGCTTCCTACTACATGATGGACCAAGATTGGATAATAAATGAACTGGATATTATGAAATTATTGAAAAGATTCTGAAGATCTAGTGATTGAGAAAATCTAGGAATGTGTTCCCTGTCATTGAATGAAGATTCCTACTTTTGGGAACCAGATCCACTTTTTGAAGGATTTTGGAGAGGAAAGATTCCTCCTTTCAAGGAAGATTCTTCCCCATCAATTTGTACAAGTACCAATTCGAATTAGACTCTAGGAGCATGCATTTCTTAGTCTTCTTATGAAAAAAACTTGTTATTTAATAGTTCTACATTCATTTCTAGCAGGGATGTACTTGAATTGAGACTAATAATGAAGTTTGGTGTCATTTTCAACTTCTAAGGTTGGGTTTCCTTCATAGGGCTCTAGTATCCTTGGGCTTGGCCATCCCAGGAGCCTCAAATCCTTGTTGAACAATTTATTTATCTTCTTTGATTTTCTTGTTCACTTACATCTCATATTTCTACATTTAACAATGTAAACTTTGATACGAGAACTATAAACTCAAAACGGGAACTCTGGCCAAAAAACCCCGAAAAAAACATCAAAAACAGTGCTAAAAATGAAAAGTGTTGATGCTGGAATAACAACTTTTTTTTTATAGGTAAATTTTCAACCTGTTTTAAAAATGGCAGTCAAAACTAATTTTTTACCCAAAAATTATCCAAAAAACACCCTCGAAACGAAAAGTGTTAATGCTGGGAGAACATTTTTTTTATCATGACCCCGAAAAACATTAAATTTAAAAAAGTAATGAAAACATAAAATAAATTAAAACAATGAAAAAACACTAAAAACGAAAAGTGTTGATGCTGGAATAACAACTTTTTTTTTCATAGGTAAATTTTCAACCTGTTTTAAAAATGGCAGTCAAAACCAATTTTTTGCCCAAAAATTATCCAAAAAACACCCTCAAAACGAAAAGTGTTAATGCTGGGAGAACATTTTTTTTATCATGACCCCGAAAAACATTAAATTTAAAAAAGTAATGAAAACATAAAATAAAATAAAAATAAAAATAAATTAAAACAATGAAAAAACAAAATAAAATATATATAATAATAATAATAATAATAATATCCATTTTTAAGGTCACAGCCAAGCCAGACACCAAATTGGTGTATGAGACCCCCTTGTTTGTGGGACAAGGGACCCACCTCCGCGCAGCGATTTGACTGCTAAGTCTACGAAGGCATACATACTCTACCCCCCTCTGGTTTTGAACCTGTGACCTCTTAGGAGGAAACACATGCTCTTAACCATTAGGCCCACTCAATCTGTATATATATATATATATATATATATATATATATATAGAGAGAGAGAGAGAGAGAGAGAGAGAGAGATTAAAAAATAAAAATTAGCAAAAATTGGGGGAAAGAAGAAAAAAAACAAACAAACAAACTAGTTACCAAAAAAAAAAAAAAATTAACAAAAAAAAATTAAAAAACAGGTAAAATTAATATTAAAAAAAAAAACAAAAATAAATTTAAATTATAAAAAAAAAATGCATAATTTTTATTAAAAAAAATGTAATTATTTTTTATTAAACATACATATTTTATTTAAAAATAATAATAATAATAATTAATTTTTTTCTAAACAATCTTTCTTTTATTATAAAAAAAATTATAATTTTTTTAAACAATTATTATTATTATTATTATTTTTATTTTTATTTAAATATACAAATTATTAATCCTACATTTTATACTTCAAAAAAAAAAAATTAAACCTACATTTTATATTAAAAATAAATAAATAAATTTAAAATTAAAATTTACATTTACATTTTTTTTCTTAACAATTTTTTTTTTAACAATTTTTTTTTTTATTTATTTAAAAACACAAACAACAAAAAATATTTTAATTTTTTTAAAACAAATTTAATTTTTTAATTTAAAATTTAAAAAATTATTATTAAAAAATAATAATAATAATAATTAAAAAAAATAGTTAATGTTTTTTTGTTTTTTTCTTTTAAGGAAAAAAAAATAATAAATAAAAATTGGTGGCCCCCCTGGCCGGCCGTGGTGGCTCAGCCATGGGTGGATGTCCCTGCACCACAAGCGGTCGGGGGGTGGAGGGCCACCAATTTTTTTTTTTTTTTTTTTTTTTGGAATTAAAAAAACTATGAAAAAAAAACAAAAAATAACTTTTATATTTTTTTTTTATAATAATTTTTAAAATTTTAAATTTAAAAACTTAAAATATTTTTTTGTTGTTTGTGTCTTTAAAAAAAAATTGTTTAAAAAAAAAATTATAATATTTTTTTAATAAAAAAAAATTGTTTTAAAAAAATGTAAATTTTAATTTTTTAATTTTTTTAAAATATAAAATGTAGGTTTATTTTTTTTCTTTTAAGGTACAAAATGTAAGTTTAATAATTTGTATTTTTAAATAAAAATAATAATAATAATATAAATTGTTTAAAAAAAATTGTTTAAAAAAAATTAGATTTTTATTTTTTATTTTTTTTTAATAAAATATGTATGTTTAATAAAAAATAATTACATTTTTTTGGTTTTTTTTTTTTTTATGTTAAATTTATTTTTGTTTTTTTTTAATATTAATTTTACTAGTTTTTTTTATTTTTTCCATTAATTTTCTATTTTTTTTAACTAGTTTGTTTTTAATTCTTTTTTTCCCAATTTTTTTTTTTTTATTTTATATTTTTATATATATATATATATATATATATATATATATATAAATTCTTTTATGGTTTTGTGAGATTAATTTTTTTAACATTTTTTGTTTTTTTTTAAATATTAATTTTACTAATTTTTTAATTTTTTCATTTTATTTTTTTTTTTTTTTAACTAGTTTGTTTTTATTTTTTTTTTCTTTTTTTTCCTAGTTTTTGCTAATGTTTTTTTTTTTAATTTCTCAATTTTTAATATATATATATATATATATATATATATATATATATATATATATTCCAAATTCTTTTATGGTTTGTGAGATAATTTTTTTTAACATATTTTGTTTTTTTTTAAATATTAATTTTACTAGTTTTTTAAATTTTTCATTAATTTTCTATTTTTTTAAACTAGTTTGTTTTTTTTTTCTTTTTTTCTTTTTTTTCCTAGTTTTTGCTAATATTTTTTTTTTAATTTCTCAATTTTTAATTACTTATATATATATATATATATATATATATATATATATATATATATATATATATATATATATATATATATATATATATAGTTTTTTTTTTCCAATTTCTTTTATGGTTTATGAGATAAATTTTTTTAACATTTTTTATTTTTTATCTTTGTCTTTTTTATATACATTTTTATTTTTGTCTTTTAGAGACAATTATTTCATGTGGATTGAAAATTTAATTAACGATGTATAAATATGTAGAATATCAAAAATGCAAAAAATCGACCTTTTTCTTTAAATATGCAAATCAATAAAACCTCACTACGAAATATATATATATGTGTGTGTGTGTGTGTGTGTGTGTGTGTGAAGAAGAAGACCACTTCCAAAATTATTAAATTTACAAAATAATTATTTACATTTCATACACTAGAAAATTTAAAGTCAAAAAATAGGTCTTTAAAAAAAGGGTGTGACGCAGAATAACCACTTTTTTAAATCAGCATGAAAATAACTACTATTCTAAAACGCAATGTACATAAAAAAAATTAAAGTGCCAAAAACTATGCTCTAAAAAAAACATGTGTGTTTTGCGTCGCCCATTTTCAAAATCGGGTCACTTTTTTGCTATCTCTACAAAACGGGTCACAGTATCAGTTCCTGTTTCAAAGTTTACATTGTTATTTAGTATCCATGTTTCATTTTTTGCAGGTTATATTGGTTAAATGATTGAAGTGAGTTGTTTTGTAGGTTATTTATAGAGTCACAAGCATGATTCATCCTTCAAACATCTTTGCAAATTCATATCCATGATTGAGCTACTTGGATTGGTTTACGAGTTCACAATTCTGGAATTTTTAGAAGTTTCCTATAGCAAAATTGTAGTAATTTTCTGTTGAATTTTAGCACATGTTAACGAAGATATTCTGAGTTGTTTCCACTTGGATTTGGTTCTAAAAACATTAAAATTAATAACAAAATTTATCCCACATCATTTTCACTTGATTAAATTGGGCATTTTGTTACTTAGATTGGATTAGTAATTCATTTTTCCTGAAATTTTTGGTTTTAGTAATAAATTTTTGCTATATTTTAGGATGTGTTAATGAGCTTATTTAGAGTTGATTCCACTTTTATTGAATCCTAAAAATATCCAAATTAAAAATAATAATAAATAAATAAATAAATAATACCTCATATCATTTGCACTTGATTAGCTTAGGAATTTGTGTGCTTTGATCAGCTTACTAGTTCATTATTCTGTAAATCTAGTTACCTAGACCATTAGTTTCACTTTTATCCATGTGCAAGATGGGATACTTAGTAGATATAGACTTGGAAAGGTCCATTTCACTCTTCTTTATCCTTCCACCATATTCCCCCACCTTCATATCACTTCTATAGTGCTTATAATTCTTTCGGCTCCAATCATGTAGCATCATGTAGCTCCTCACAGAATCCACCAGAACTTGACCAAATTTGATCCTTAAGCCTAATTTTTGCTTATTGCCCATCCAAAATGTCTTCCATGCCTTGGAAACAAGCGTGAGGGAGATCGGAGACCTCTTAGAACTCTTATTTTCATCACAACAATATATTTCTTCAATTAGGTTTAGTTGTTTTGAGCATGAATGCAATACCATAGGAGTAGCTTACATTGATATTCCTTGAAACATTTGTTGGATTGTGTAACTAGAATAGGATTTAGATTCATTCCATTACCCTCTTAAGCTTGCAAATGGTCTCTGCACATCTCAATTTGATTCCTTGCTTCATATTAATGAAAGGACACATTGCATGTTGCACACACAGTGTCGACACCTCTTAAGTTTGTATGAACCATGGGTTGATAATTAAAGTTGGTAGCCTCTGGATTTGCAACATTCTTGTTGCAATATCGGGGCTCATCAACTGCATTGAAATCCAAATAGTCGGTAAATTTTGTATATAAAAATATGTTCTTTTGGATGGAAAAAGAGTTTGTGAGCCGATTAATTTTATGAGAAGACTTAGTTCATGAATTAATTGGAAAAAAAAGAGAAATAAGAGCACATGTGAACCAGAATTGAGGAGGAAGAGAAGAATATAAGCAGTTGTAAAGGAGGAAGAAACTGAGTATTGAAAAAACACAAAGAGATGGAGGTATTTAGAATTAAATACCAAGTAAGCCAACATATTAAATATTTTATGTATCAGGGGATTGTTGTCTCCTTTCAATTAATAGCCTGAAAAAGAATAGGTTGGATCCTGTAGAAGAGGGAGTAGGAAATTCCCAACAAGTTGTAGCTTGTAGAATAAAATCAAGGTATAAGCCTCATGTAGGTAGAATCCTACATAAAATTGATGTAAGTGGGAGTCGGTGCTTCCAACAAATTGTAGCTTGCAAAATAAAAGAGAGGTTGTAGCCTCCTATAGGTGGGTGCCTAAAAAACATGATGTAAAAAGGGAGTGTGTGATTTTTTTACATCACAACAATAAAATTCATGGTTGTTCCCTTTATCAGTTTCCACTTATATATGGTATCTACATGTGTTCCTCTTATGTGTGTTTCTTATGTTATTATTTAATGTTTTTTATTTATTAAATATGTTCTTCATATGATATATTGTTTCTCATCAAACAGTTCATATAACTATTGAAAAGAAAAGTAAAAATTGTAAATTGATTACCATGAATGCACTATACTGATTCAACCCCCCTCTCAGTATAGTCAACTTTCCAAAAATTGGTATCAAATCTGGGTCCTTCAGTATCATCTTAACCACTGGAAGGTAGACCTGGTTGAATCATGGATTATCAAAGTATGCATGCACTGAGTACTGCAAACTATTACAAATGGAGAGAGAAGGTAAAATCAAAACTTTCTTATGGATCTAATGTTTGGAAGTTAGTATTTGATGGATATAATGAAGATCCCCCCTCAAAGCAAGAAGAACAGTGGAATGCCCAAGCTAAACATGCAGTTTCTAAAAATCTTCACAATATGGATCTTGATACAGTAATAAATCTCAAATATGCTAAAGAAATATGGGATAGGTTGCAGATCATGCAGGAAAGAGATTCTAGTAGTAGTAGTGGAGAAAAACAGAAGAAAAAGGAATCTCAAAAAGAAATTACTCAGTCAAATGATACATATTATGCTAGTATGAATGTACCTGATTATCATGAGGAGAAAAGAAATTATGACCAAGCTAGGTTAGATTTAGCTTCGATTGAAATATAAAGGATATCAATGGAAAACAAAGACCATAAGTGTTGGAAACCTAATCCTCTAAGGGTTATGGTGTTAAGGTGAACTATCAAGGGGAGTCTAAGAGACCTGAATCCAACAGTCACATAATGTATTTATATATAACATCTTTCTAAATAATAATTCAATCTCCCACTTATCTTGATTTGTTACCTATTCATTTGTGAGTTTAACATGGTATCAAAGAGGGTGAATTCTTGCCCTACTCAAGTTTGAGTCACTGGTTTTTATGGCCTCAATCTAGACACTCTCACCAAAATTTGGCGTCTTTTCTCTACATGTCAATTTTTCGTATCGATGTTGCACCTGAGTTTTATTCCTTCTATGTTTCTTATATTGCATACCTAACACACCTGACTACCCCTCTACCCATTTTGTTGTAGTTGTAAGAAATGTTCCCTGCACATCTACATTTTCCTGCAAAAACAAACCTTTGACATGATTTATTCTTCGCTAAAATTGAATGTGTAATGCCTCAGTGGTTACCTAACAGTCCCTTCACCATGAGTTACTCCTCATTTTTAGTCAGTTTTAGCATCGATCCAATTCTTTGGTATTTTTAGTCTTCTTCCATGCCATTTTTTCAGTCAAAGAAAGATGTGTGAGATAGCATAAAAGTTCAACCACAAGGGCGCCTACTTTTCTCTGTGAGCTACAAATCTCTGCATTTTGTTGTTGCTTTTTACGGGACCGTTCCCATTAGGGTCTACTTCATATGTGGTTGCATTCACTTATATTCGCATCTATTTTTGGCACTCTTGTCTTAGCGATAAAGTGACCACAACTAGAGGTTTTGGAACTCTTGTCTTAGAATCCCTAATATTCGAACCTGCAACCTTGCCTTTTCAAGCAGATTAAATAAGATATAGCCACAAGCAGAACAAAACTTTTCTAAATATTAATAAATAGATCATTATTTCTATTGTAAAATTATACATGAAGACATAAAATCCCAATTTGTTTCCATATGAGGAGGCAACATTGCAAAAAATTAAGCATGTTGGATTTTGATTGTGTCTAATCTACACTATCTAGTTGTTTCAGTACCGTAGTGACATTGGGCAACATTATTTTCCTGCAATGAAGATGTAGCAATGGTTCTTTCGATATCACACTTCCATTCTCCAGGCTGACCTCATGAGGTGTCCTCAAGGCTTCAACATAATGAACTCGAACATGACGATGAATTGAGGTAGTTTTCCAATGCTTGTGAAGTTTTGATTGAAGGAATACAAATTGGTTGGAGTTGTACTGTGGGAGATGAACTAGCCTCATTAGCTGCACACACAAAAAATATCCAGGAAGTTAGTGAACATTTGAGCAATCAAGTAGCACCTTTGAAAGCTCCTTTTTTGAATGTAATCATATATACATATATTTTGAATGACATATAGTTTGAATGAATGTTGATTCATATGTTCAATTTGTGAACTATATTCACAACCATCAAATTCAGTGAACCATATGGTTGTATCTACTTACGGTAAATACATTGATTCATGCACTCGTATTTGATATGAATTATATGTGTTGGATTATATGTGCGTTGACTCATTTATACATTTAAGGTTGTGTTAGATGCGTTGAAATTGTTGTGTTGGAATGTTGTGTTGGAATTGTTGTATGCTACTTTGGATGCTTATATGCCCATTCCAAATTTTACAAGGGAGTTTCTTTTCAAAATAGCGAACTAATTTATACATCAAGAAATAGATGTGTGAGAACTGTTTGATATTTTTTTATAAAGGATTTCATTCATGGTTTCAATTAATATATGTTCAGTAGTGCTAGTGTTGTATAGAAACTCCCTCACGTCTTTCAACAAATATATCTATTGCCCCTGTGGTTAATATTTTCCATAAGAAATAGGTATACCAATATTTCCTGTGAAGGAGCATTATTTGCATTCATTATAGCTAGAAGCTAAAATGGCCAAACTTGATGATGAATTGGACTTGTTGAATACTTTAATACATTTCATAGTTTATGGGATGGTAAACATCAGCAAGGACACTCTTTCCAACATTAGAATATGTCTACAAAATTCACATGACAACATTATTTTTTGCAATGTGAATCACAAATACATCAAGATGAGCTACAACAAGTTACAACGTAAACATAATTCTAAACTAGTCATTGTTTGGAAAAATCCTCTGTTTTAGTTTGAGATGGACTTCCATTGGTTACCAAAAACTAATCAAATCAATGAAAGAGCAAATTTTCATGCAGATGCAAAAATTCAACCGACACTTCCTAAGAAGATCATTAAACTTTGGGAAGATCTTATCAACAAAAGGAATATAACCGATCTTGGATATGACAAGGATGTGTCCTTTCGTATTCCGGACTATTCCAAGCCAATGGAATTTCAAAGTGTTGGATTTCTTTAGGATGTTCATATTCACCCAGTCCATATCCTACTCCTCCACATTCACATTCAATTTTTTTCAAATTCCAACACTGTAATTGAGTTGACCATGTGAAAGATCATCATTTTGATATTCACCCTTGTAAGCATTGTGGTAAGCATACTCATCCTTCAAATATATGCTTTAGAAACAATCCTCCTACAATAATGAAGATTCACCTTGATGGATTACTTCTTGGAAATGGACTTCAACAGCCCAAAAGATATTTTGGTCATATCACAGAATTTGTTCTTGAGTATTGAAACTGTTAGTGTCAGTGTCTTCACACTGCCATTAGTGATCAAAATCTGCTCTTTTTCATTTCATAGTAGGAGTCCCATACTGATGAGTTTGCATTCCATTAGGTCATGGATTCACTAATGGTAGGGTTTTCCTCAAATTCTTCCCTCGTGATCTATACTTGCTTATCCTCTTTCATATATTTCAATCATGGCCTATGTTCACTTTGCATTCATTTTATTAGGTCTTAGGGTTTGGTTTCATTAGGTTTCAGGGTCCCACTGTGGTCAAATGAAATAATTACATTCCAATAATGATCAGAAAGGACATGAGGAGGCCAATAATGATTGGTAAAGCCATAATTTATCATTTTGAAAGCCTAATGTAGTTCTCGCCTCAAAACTTGTTTTGAGGTGAAAACAGAGCATTTTGTTTTTATTTCTATTTATGATGTAATTTCATGTTTTCATATGTAATATTGGTTCCCAGCTACTCCTAAGCATCTTGATGTTTCCAAGCACCTACCACTGCAAAAATCAAGTCATCTTGAGCACCAATCCACTTGCAAGAACAAAAGAAAACAAGCATGAAAAAACAGAGTATAAAAAGGACATATAGACATTAGAAAGATGGGTCTTTCAAAAGAAAAAATCAAATGGAGTTCATATAAAACCCTCCCATCCTAATTTCAAAATCATTATGCCATGTTTGCAAAAGCCAAAGGAGAGAAAAACATCAAATGAGAAAATGCTTGTGAGCAAGGAAGTCAAGCATTGCGCTTAGAGAAAAATCGTTTCGCTTCTGGAGTTTTTGGCCCGGCGCCACGCTCTTGGGAAGTGGTGTTGCGCTTAGAGACATTTTGCACAGTTCAGATTATAACGGGCGCTACGCTTAGAGGGTGGCGCTGCACTCCTGGGTGGTGGCACTGTGCTTAGGCCAACCAAGCCAAAAAATGCTCCCAGCTTCCGATTTATGCCAAATTTCCTCCTAGTCAACACTTGGCAAGTAAGTATCATTATTCCTCTTGCTATCTAGTTTTCATATGTGAAGAATTTCATGGTTTTTCACTCTCAAATATAAAACCCTAATCTCCACTATAAAACCCTAGTTCTTTGATTCTCCCTACCACTCACCTCATAAACTAAACCCTTATCCCCACCACTATTATCACCTTCTACCACCCATTTATTACTCCCTAAATCCTCTCCCTCTCATGTTTTTCCCATAGCTTCACTTACATCCATTCCTCCAAGCCATTGCACATACCACCCATCCCATACATTTTCAAAACTGTGCAAACTAAGAGAGTTAGATAAATCATGGACATAGGTAGTGATTTTGATTATGAGGAGGAGACAGCCAGTGACAGTTCTATAGAGAGACATACGCAAAGAAAGCCTCACAAGGGAGGAAAAATAATAAGAGAAGAGCCCACCAGCTTAAGAGAATTGCAAGCTTGCCCACTTGCAGTCTCTTGTTTTAGACACCTTGGATGTTTTCAATTCTATGAATTAGTGGAAAGAAATCAGTTTCATCATGAGTTGGCCAGACTTTTTGTGGCTCATTTGCATAACTATGAGGTGACACTTAAGGGAGTAACCTTCACAATATCACCAGTTGTCATTTCAGAGGCCACTAGAATTCCTAATGTTGGTGAGAAGTGGTACAAGGGTGAGGACCTTTATGAGCATTACTATGAGCCTTACATCAAGTCTCAGTATAGAAAACAGGTGAAAAGGATTTTCCCCTTTAAATTTTTGGAGAACAGGTATGTTCATCTGATGAGGATTATCATCAAATATTTCACTTGTGAAGGTAGATTCTCCCGGTTGTATGCTTATCATATCAGACTCCTCATGCACTTCACCAGGGTAAAGATGACAAATCTCCCATATTTCTTGTTTAGAAACATTGAGAAAATAGCTTACCTTGTGTAGAAGAAGCCATACCCTCAGCAGTTGAATAGCATCTATCATTATTCTTTGATCAAAATCATTGTTCTTCACCATCTTAGTCTTCTTAACATTCCTTGGGAGACTTTCATTGCTCATGAGATGTTCAAAGGTCCACAGATCTCTTCACCAGTGCATCAAGAAAAAGGTGGGCCTTCTAGCCATGGGGAGACAAGGAAAGAGGTCAAGGAAACCAAAACTGCTGAGGTGCCAGTGTACTTGACATATCAGAGAGGCACAAGAAAAAAATTTGCAGCTACTAGGCAAGTGTTTGCTCCACGGGATGTGGAAGGGACCTTGTCTTCTCCATCAGTCCACAGGAAAATGTTATCTCCACGAGGTGTGGAAGGGGCTTTGACTTCTACATCAACAAAACATGTATAGGTTGAGCAGCTGAGAAAAGGCAAGGAAAAGGTACAGGAGGATGACTTGGATGATGACCAAGAAAGTGAATTTCAATTGGAGGAGCATGATGATGATCCGGAGCAACACTATACCCATCAAGGAGTGGAGATTATTGATTTAGAAAACCAAGATGAAACTCCAGCCCAAAACATGCTTATGATGGAAAAGGATGCACACATTCAAATGTTGATGGAAAAAATGGAAAGGGCTAGATATATCATTACATACTTGGAGCAGGAAAACAAACAATTGAGTGATAAGAAATTCCTCATGGAACTTGAGCTACTAAAAACAAAGAGGCAAAGTGACGAAGAGACTCATGTCACTTTGACTCCTATCGAGCAAGAAATCGAACAAGATAGGGAAACTTGGCTTGAAAGAGTCAACCTACATCTTGAAGGGCTCATTGACAAGGCCAATAGCGACAAGAAAATGCTTAGACACATGGCATACCATTACATGACCTGCAACAAAATTTGTAACATGAGGATTAGAAAATTAAAGGCTAGGCTAATTAGAGCTTTGGAAAGCAAAAAGAAGCAAGATAGATTGAAGATGTTGGCTGAAGCCTCCCTAGCCCATCAAAGTAGTTGATGGTGGTGTCTCATGCCAAATTTGGGCAAATTTTGAGAAGTTTTTGTATTTTTGAAATTTTGAAATTCACAACACAGAAACTTTGTCCAGAAGCGGGTGGCGCTGCGCTTTTTCTTGAGGCATCCATTGGAGAAAAGGTTGACATTTTTGGATTCAGAATGATGAGGACATGCACCCTGGAAATTTTCAGAAGTTTTGGAGCAGATCTGGTCCACCAAAAGGTCCAAAAACTCCCCAAAAATGACCTTTCTACCTCTTTTTGGACACACAGAAGCAGCCTTGGGAGATTTTAGTTTTGAGGGGGAAAATGAGCTCCAAATTCAAACATTCTAGGTGTTCCAAAACCTAGACTTGAAGACCTTTCCAATGAGCTATCATGGGCTCAATTGGGCTAAGGGTAAGGCCTCCAAAATCAGGTGGAAAGCGGCGTTGCGCTTAGGTCCATTTTGCTCAGGAAGCTAAAATTCGCCTGTTTTGACTATGAATTTGATTTCTCTCTCCTCATTGATGATTTCACTGATGTAATTGATGACATGGCATGTAAATTTAATGGTAAAACATTATTAGAGGGTAGATTCATTAGTTAGAGGTGGTTTTGAGGCAAATGAATCAGTTTCCCCTCTTTTAGAGGCAAGTTGTTTGACTGCCTATATTCCAGTTCTTTGTTGGGAAATGGTTGAAACAGCCCCTCTTCTCATGGATTTGACCCCTGAAGGTCAGGATGAGTAGTTTAGATGTCTATATTATGTGTTTTATTGGTCATTTGGTGAGGTTGGATTCAACTGGATGCTCATGTATTGAACACTTATCATTTTTTAGCAGTTGTGGCAGGAAACTAATAAAGTTGCAGCTATTTTTATGGGATACCTGTGGTATGGCCTTTAGCATGCGTTTCTTCTTCTGTTAATATGTTCTCAAGTCATTTATGTATGCTTCTTTCATATAATTTCTTTTGCTTGGTTTTTTTCAAGTCAGATGGGTGGAATACATTAGGTTTTAATGCTCTGCCTTAGGAAAACACCAGTATTTCATGTTTTCTCCTCTGTTTAGGAAGGATTCTTGACTTGCTCAGGCCCTTCTTAGCTCCTCACCAGTCTAGCATTTCACCCCATCAAGCTTAAGGTGTTGAAGATCATACCTACCTTGCCCCATAGAATCCCCTGCAATTTTGATTTAGTTTCCCATACCCGAATTACCCAGCTCCTCCTGATCTGGAAAAAAACACCAACCAATTTAATCAAACCCCTGAGCTACTATACCTAGCATAAAATCTTATCCCTGATCCAGTCATTTTGATTGAGATCCATAAGGATAGAGCCCTCTCCCGACCTGGTAGGGCTAGCTACCAGGTTAAGCTTGGTCTGTGGTTACCCTAGATTTTCTTCCATTCAGCCTAAGGTCAATCTAGGCGATAACATAGTGGTGACCATACTGGGGATACGTAGTTTTATGTTCCTCAGAAAAATTTATCAAGTTCATATATGATTGTTGATGGTGGACAATGATCAGACTGTTATGCTCTTAACCTGCAAAACAATACCCAAATACAGAATATGCGAAGAGAAGATACCCAGAGCACAGAACATCAATGATTTTATTATTCAGAAAGTAATGTTCACTTGCCTCTTCGAGGGGGCCACCTCCGATAGAGCAAAGCTCGATTACAAAATAAAACACGATGCTCCTCGCAGGGAGTCTCAATCCTTTATATATGACTCATACATGCAATACCATGGACCAATACCGTGGGTTTTATTAATATCATCTATCTAATACTACGACCCATTTGCAACTAACTGTGGTCCCGTCATTAATTGCAGGTTAATCACTTACAATTATTAATATGGGCTTTATTGACTCTTGACTATGACGTGATCCATTACATAAATAAGGAGGTTAGGGTGGGACCTTAACATGCCCTCCCCCTTAAGACTAGTCTTGTCCTCAAGGCTGAAGCTGCGGAAACTGCTGAAGAATAGTGGCTGGTTCCCAAGTTGCATCTTCCAGAGAGGTGTCTTTCCATTTGATGAGGACTTCCTTAATCATGCGGCCATGCAGTTGCTAGTCTCGTGTGTCTAGGACCTGTTCGGGTTGAAGCCAGATGGACCCTTCTTCATCCAATTCAGGTAGACTGGTCTGAATTCTACAATTGTTCCCAATCACTTTCTTGAGGCATAAGACATGGAAAACGGGATGGATTTTTGCAGTAGGGGGCAAGGCCAACTTGTAAGCCACTTCTCCAATGCGCTGAAGTACTTGATATGGTCCGTAGAATTTGGGAGATAGTTTCTGACACCCCTTGTCTTTGAGTGATGTTTTCTTATATGGTTGTAGCCATAAAAAGACTTGATCCCCTTCTTGAAATTGGTGCTCTGAGCGATGCTGGTCTACCTGTTGCTTCATGCGGTTCTGAGCTTGATGAAGATTCTCTCTAAGATGGGCGAGCATGGTTGCGCGGTGTTGTAGGAGTTGATCCACTGCTTGTACTTTTAAGCACCCCTTGAGATACGAAGTAGGTGAAGGCGGGAGTTGACCATATACTGCTTCATAGGGAGTCATTTTGGTGGTGGCATGATAGTTGGTGTTATACCACCATTCAGCCAGAGGTAACCACTGTACCCAAAGGTGATGCTTTTCTGAAGTGAAACACTAAGGTAGGTTTCGAGACATTTGTTGACGGCTTTGGTTTGACCATCTGTTTGCAGATGATAGGAAGTACTGAGTTTTAGTTGAGTGCCTTGTATCCTGAAGAGTTCCTGCCAAAAATTACTGGTGAAGATCGGGTCGCGGTCGGACACAATAGAAGTGGGCATGCCATGCAATTTGAAGATCTGATCCATGAAAGACTGAGCGGTCAAAGTTGGTGTAAATGGGTGGGGTAGGGCGCAGAAATGAGCATACTTCGACAGTCGGTCCACAACCACCATGATGACTGACTTGTTCCCTGACTTTGGAAGACCTGTAATGAAATCCATAGAAACCTTCGTCCAAATTGATGTCGGAATGGGCAATGGTTGTAATATCCCTGGTGTGTTGACGGTTTCCCCTTTGTGGCATTGAAAGACATCGCATTCTGCTACGAAAGTAAGGATGTCCTTTTTCATGCCTGTCCAAAAAAATGATCTTCTGGTGCAAGCATATGTCTTCTGAAAGCCCGAATGTCCTGCAATGGGAGATGAGTGCAATTCTGCCAAAATGCGACTTTTGAGGGTGGATGTTGGTGATATTACGACTATGTCCCTATAGCAAAGAATATCATCCTGCCACAAGTAGCCCTTGGTGGAATTTGGATCTACCTGCAATTGATAAATGAGTTGGGAGAGCCCGGGCTGTGAAAACCATTCCCTGCGAGCCTCTTCAATCCATTCTGGAATGGGGAGGGAAATTGCTAGCAGAGTACTTTCCTCCTCAAATTGGCGAGATAATGTATCTGCTACACTATTGTCTTTCCCTTTCTTGTAAATGATCTCATAATCATATCCCAGCATTTTGGCGAGCCATTTATTTTTTTGTGGGGAGGATAGGCGTTGCTCCAAAAAATATTTAAGACTGTGATGATCTGTGCGGATTTGGAAACGTCGCCCCAATAAGTAAGGTCACCAGGTCTCGACTGCATGTAAGATGGCCATCATTTCCTTCTCGTAGGTAGATTGGCCCAGATTCCTCCCACTTAGTTGTTGGCTTGTGAAAGCCAAAGGTCATCCTTCCTGCATTAAGACCGCCCCAATACCTGTACCCGAAGCATCACATTCAATGACAAAAGATTTGGTGAAGTCAGGTAGTGCTAAGACTGGAGTGGAACACATGGCATTTTTTAGAGCTGTAAAGGCCTATTGTGCTTCCTCATTCCAGAAGAATGAATTTTTCTTTAGGAGTTGGGTGAGGGGCTTCACTATGCGACCATAGTTGCGGACAAATTTACGATAATAGCCTGTGAGACCCAAAAATCCTCTCAAGCTCTTCAAGGTTTTAGGTTGAGGCCATTCTTGCATTGCCTGGATCTTTTTGGGGTCCACCTTGACACCTTCACGCCCCACAATGTGGCCCAAATACTCAACTTCTGCCATGCCAAATGAACATTTGGACATCTTGACAAATAATTTATTCTTGCGGAGCAGTTGCAAGAGTAGATCTACATGCTGAAGATGTGCGGCCCAAGTGCATCTATAGATGAGGATGTCATCAAAGAAGACAAGGACAAATTTCCTGAGATATGGTTTGAGAATGTGGTTCATAAGGCTTTGAAAAGTAGAGGGGGCATTACAAAGACCAAATGGCATGACCAGGAACTCATAATTGCCTTCATGAGTTCTGAAAGCAGTCTTGGGAATGTCGACTTCCTTCATGCAAATTTGGTGGTAGCCTGAGCGAAGATCCAGCTTAGTGAAGAATTGATCCCCATTGAGTTCATCCAGCAGATCGTTAACCACCGAGATGGGAAATTTATCTTTGACTGTCAACTTATTGAGGGCCCTGAAGTCGGGACACATCCGCCACTCCCCATCTTTCTTGAGCACCATGACCACTAGGGATGAATAAGGACTAATGCTGGGACAAATGACACCTGCTTCCAAAAGTTCCTTGATTATTTTTTCTATTTCATTCTTTTGGGTGAACTTATATCTGTATGGGCGCACATTTGGGGGTTGGGCCCCTGGAACCAAGGTGATGCTATGATCATGTTCCCCTCGCGAGGGTGGAAGCTCATGAGGCTTGTCAAAGACCGGCAGATGGTTACTTAAAATCTGTTGCATCTCAGGATGAATTGGCAGAGGCTTGGTTTTGACTGCCTGGATGGCATTAAATTGAGATACAACTCCATCATTGCCCTTTTTTAACAATTTTTCCATCCTATGCGAGCTGATGATAGAGGGGGCTCCCGCCTGGAGTCCACGGAGGGTATGTGTGTAGTTGTTCTGCTTAAAACTCATATATAACTCTTGGAAATCCAATGTGATTGGCCCAAGAATGCGGAGCCATTCAGCGCCGAGGACAATGTCGCAACCCCCCATGTGTATGGCAAACATGTGGGTTTTCAACTGATAATCCCCCATTTTAAGTTTGAAATTTTCACAGCGGCCTTCACATTTCATTGTGCCTCCATCCGCAATTTGGACTTGGAAGTTAGAAACTACTCGTATAAAACAATGCACTGCTTCTGCGACTTTTTGATGGATGAAATTATGTGTACTTCCACTATCAATCAAGACTACTACTGGGTGATGTTTAATAAAACCTCTGATTTTGAGAGTTTGAGGGGAAGAAATCCCTGCCAAAGCATGCAACGAAATAACTGGTTCGTCAGATACATTGTCCTTTTGGTTGTCTTCTAGCGGCTCATGTTCCTCAAGTGGTGGATCTTCCTCTGTTGAGCTGTAGTCAGTGGCATCAATTTGAAAAAATTTGGGCTCCTTTCATTTATGACCTGGGGAGTATTTTTCATCAAAGTAGTAACATAGGCCTTGCTTTCTTCTTTCGGCCATTTCCACAGGTGACACCTTTTGGACCTTAAGTGTTTGAGTCGTGTTGTGAGCCTGTGGGGAGCGACCTTTAGCGAAGAAATTTGGGCGACTGTATTGGGCTGCTAATGCACATTCCACGTTACGAGCTACCTTGCAAGCCTCCGTCCATGTGGGAGGGTGGTGTAGTAGGACTTGGGTTTTGATAGCTTCTTTAAGATCGCTGATAAAACATTCCATGTAGAACACATCTAAGAGACCCCAAGTGCAGAAGGCTAAGGCTTCAAAAGCTGTAATATATTCATCCACTGTACCAGTCTACCGGAGCTTAGTAAGATGACCCAAAAAAGAATATTCCTTGTCAAAGCGGTCTTGAAGAGATTTTGTGAATTTGTTCCAAGTCCTAAAAGTTCCATTGCAATGTTGATGCCATTCCCACCATTGCCACCTTTCATTGTCCAAGTACATGCTCCCCACCATAAGCTGAGTCTCATCATCTAAGATGTGATTCAGACTGAAATACTGCTCCATTTGGGCTATCCATGCCGACGGGTGAGAACCGTCAAATTTATGCATATCCAACTTGGGAGGTCGCTAACGGGGTTGTTGGTGGGTGTGCCAGACGTGAGGAGAGTGGCTAGACTCACCCTCATTGTGTCCATTGCCATTATACACCTCCTCGTGGGCTTGCTCCTTGCCCTTCTGGATCACGCCCTCGACCAGGTTACTTAGTCAGTTAAGCTGAACGTGGACAGTTTGCATGGATTCTTCAAGTTTGTCTATCCTTTCATTGGCCATCACTTGAGCTCTAGTTTCTACCATACACCAACCTGATTTTTTTTAAAGTTGGGACCGCCTAAAAAATTTTCACTAAGAATTGAATGGTACCACTGTGCTCAGCTCGTCGTCCTGATTCTTATGGGCTAGATCACCAATAAGCGCCCCCGAAGATCTCAGACTCTTTTTTTTTTTTTGAAAACTCCTAATGGAGTTTTACTCCTTCCTTATCAATACTGCAGTTGCCAATTCCTCAAAATGTCAATGCGGCCAAAAGTCCTGCGAAAATTATACCCCTGTATAGGAACCCTTCACAACGATTCTGATCTAGTGGATCTGAGATATCTAAATGGCGGATCGGATAGCTCTAGGTGGCGGAACAGACTGCTGATGCTGATCTGATGGATCTAATAGATTAGAATGGCTGATCTGCGAACTTGAGACTGTGGGACTGATGTCTGCTGCTGTTGCACCCCTTTGCACAAGCGAAACTGGAAGAGATGATGTGTGATCCCCTGATAGAAAAGGGAACTATGGTCTTGAGGAGTGTCAGGTGCTACAGATCGCAATATACATAAGGGTCTGGCAGTAGTACTCGGCCCAATGTTTCAGGGCTCTAACTAAGGAGGATCGACCCTACCCTTAGCCGTACAACCCGACTACCCTATCGTACGGGCAAGTAATCTCTCCGAGTGATGTTCTCGGTGTATTGTAGCCGCAAGACGGCTGACGGTTTATCTATGGCGAGGTTTCAAGGGAGCCTAGGGGGCTTCCGATATACCCAGAGGGTACGTGGAAGACAGTCCGTGCGCGGTTCTGTCTAATGAGCTACTACTCGAAGGGGTACCCACAGGGGTTACAAGGGAGTCCAACAAACGTGACCACCTCTTGTATTTCCTGCGTGCATGCCTCCCCAAATCCACAGGTTTATGCGCTCAACGACAGATCCTGTGGTTTAAAGACGCCGGAACACGTCTCTAGCCAAAAAAAAAATTGCTAAGAAATGGAGATCCCACCGGCCCTGGAAAGTGATCTGATACCACTTGTTATGCTCTTAACCTGTAAAACGATACCCAAATATAGTATATGCGAAGAGAAGATACCCAGAACACAGAACAACAATGATTTTATTATTCAGAGAGTAATGTTCACTTGCCTCTTCGAGGGGGCCACCTCCGATAGAGCAGAGCTCGATTACAAAATAAGACACGATGCTCCTCGCAGGGAGTCTCTATCCTTTATATATGACTCATACATGCAATACCACGGACCAATACCATGGGTTTTATTAATACCATCTATCTAATACTACGGCCCATTTGCAACTAACTGTGGTCCCATCATTAATTGCGGGTTAACCACTTACAATTATTAATATGGGCTTTATTGACTCTTGACTATGACGTGATCCCATTACATAAATAAGGGGGTTAGGGTGGGACCCTAACACAGACACCGAAAGGCTGAAATCATTCAGCTGGCAACTCCAGTGTCGAAAAATCCCAAGGTTCAGAATTGTTCTGGCAACTCCACTCTTTAAGAACCAATAGCCTAAAGACTTTCTTGGTGAATACATTGTTATCAAAATGGGTTTGCTTGCTCGAAGGTATGCTCCCATCAGCTGATATCACATTCTAGGTTTCCCAAATAAAATTGCTAAGGTAGATTGGCAAAGGAATTTGCCTATGTTTAAAGATGATGATAGGAATGATGTTGGTTTACATCTGGTTAGATTTCACATGCATATTCGTAAGTTGAAGGTTGATTTTCCTGAAGACTACTTGATGAAGATATTCATGGCCACTCTGGAAGGTGAAGCCCGATCTTGGTATGAAAGTTTGCTGCCGGCTTGTATTTATTGTTTAAAATATTTTCATACCATGTTCTTTGAAAGGTATAAAGAATCTTGTCCATCCTTAATATTAGTTCAGAATTGTTGCAAACATGTTTATAGTTTTATTGAAAATCTTGAGAAAATTTATGAAGATGATGACTTCATGGACGATGAGATCATGGAAGCCTTGTATGAAAATCCATTTCAGCAGCATAAAGAGAGCTTAGAGGATACTTGTCAAGATGCTCAGGAAAATTTGCAGCAGGTTCAAGATCTTAGTACAATTGAAAATGATGGAGGACAAGGTCTTATTACAAATATGCTCATAGCAGAAGATAGTATGCAGGGAAATCAAGTTTCAATTTCAGATTGTGATAAAGTCAAGTTGGCTATTCCAGAACTAGATTCAGATCGTGATGATGAAGAAATCATTGAAGCCTTCTTTGATTTTTCCCTTCAACAACAGTCTCAAAAAGCCAGTCACTTCGTTACACAAGATCATAATCAGCATACAGTAGCTTCTTCTTTACTTGAAGATGAAGGAATTTTGCATCTTGATAGTAAACAAGAATCATATGAAATGAATCAGCAGTCTGAGAAAAATTTATATACTCATTTGCTTGAAATTAAAGAAGACAATCAACAACCTTGTGAATCTTTAGGAGGGAAAGAAGACAATTACTGTTTTAGCAAAAGAAAACAAAAAGTACTTTCTCCTCTATCTGAAGATGAGATAGATCAACTCCTAAAGGGTCATGTTACAGCCCAAGCTAATGCAGGTTTGCAATATTCACATAGTCAAGAAGATGTTAGTGAAACTTCTTCCACTTTTGAAAATGAAAATCTGAGTTTAAATGAGGACAGTCTTGAAATTAGATTACCAGATATTGTTTTCTTTCATGAGGATGATAGGGCTGTCATGTTTGATAATCTTGAAGAATGTTTTCTGTTTAAGAATGGCTTAGACTATGAAATTGAGGAGTATGATCCCGAGAGAGACAGTATGCCAGAAATCAAGTCGGAATTTCTCACGCTCGAGGAATTTATAGCCAACACTCAAATAGCAGAAGCTTATACCTCTCTATGCCTTCCTATCAATCAGCAACCAACTGTTGTTTCATATAAGAATGAAGGGAGTACTTGTATTTTTGTTATTGGATCTCGACACATGATAATGCTTCAAGGTTTTCAAGATCCCTTCAACAGCCTTTTGCAAGCATTGAAGAAGATGAATGTTGTCTCCTTCATTAGCGTAAGCCTTGGTTTCAGTTGTTATTGCGAGTTGCTTACATGTACATCATTCTACCTGCTCGGGGAAGTGAGAGCAGAATTTCAGTAAGTAGCCATCTGCTGCATTGTTTACACTAGAAGGCCCACTTCACATAATTGTACATTTTTCATCAGTAGGCAGGTGGTTGTCATCATGATTTGAAGCCCTCAAATATCGATGGTTTGCTGCCATTAAAAAGCTTTGTAAGTATTTGTTTCAGTTAAGTAAGTCTTGAGTCAATTTTTCAGTCAATTTCAAGTTAGTTTCAAAGTCAGTTTATGTCGTCACATTGTCAGTTTTCAGTATTTGAAGTGTTTTGACTCCATTGCCCAATGGATAAGGCTACTAGGTCTACGGTGTTCTTGGCACCTCCAAGGAGCTACCATCCCCATTGGAGCCAATGTTAGGGTCGGTGTCTTCACACTGCCATCAGTGATCAAAATCTATTCTTTTTCATTTCATAGTAGGAGTCCCATACTGATGATTTTGCATTCCATTAGGTCATGGATTCACTAATGGTAGGGTTTTCTTCAAATTTTTCCCTCGTGATTTGTACTTGCTGATCCTCTTTCATATATTTCAGTCATGGCCTATGTTCACTTTTCAATTCATTTCATTAGGTCTTAGGGTTTGGTTTCATTAGGTTTTAGGGTCCCACCGTGATCAAATCCAATAATTACAGGCCAATAATGATCAGCAAGGACATGAGGAGGCCAATAATGATTGGTAAAGCCATAATTTATCATTTTGAAAGCCTAATGTAGTTCGCACCTCAAAACTTGTTTTGAGGTGAAAACAGAGCATTTTGTTTTTATTTCTATTTATGATGTAATTTCATGTTTTCATATGTAATATTGGTTCCCAGCTGCTCCTAAGCATCTTGTGATGTTTCCAAGCACCTGCCACTGCAAAAATCAAGTCATCTTGAGCACCAATCCACCTGCAAGAACAAAAGAAAACAAGCATGAAAAAATAGAGTATAAAAAGGACATATAGATATTAGAAAGGTGGGTTTTTCAAAAGCAAAAATCAAATGGAGTTCATATAAAACCCTCCCATCCTAATTTCAAAATAATTATGCCATGTTTGCAAAAGCCAAAGGAGAGAAAAACATCAAATGAGCAAGTGTTTGTGAGCAAGGAAGTCAAGCATTGCGCTTAGAGAAAAATCGTTGTGCTTCTGGAGGTTTTGGTCCAGCGCTGCACTCCTGGGAAGTGGCGCTATGCTTAGATACATTTTGCACAGTTCAGATTATAACGGGCACTGCGCTTAGAGGGTGGCATTGCGCTCCTAGGTGGTGGCACTGCACTTAGCCAGCCAAGCCAAAAAACGCTCCCAACTTCCAATTTATGCCAAATTTCTTCCTATTCAACACTTGGCAAGTAAGTATCATTGTTCCTCTTGCTATCTAGTTTGCATATGTGAAGAATTTCATGGTTTTTCACTCTCAAATATAAAACTGTAATCTCCACTATAAAACCCTAGTTCTTTGATTCTCCCTACCACTCACCTCATAAACTAAACCCTTATCCCCACCACTATTATCACCTTCTACCACCCATTTATTACTCCCTAAACCCTCTCCCTCTCATGTTTTTCCCATAGCTTCACTTACATCCATTCCTCCAAGCCATTGCACATACCACCCATCCCATACATTGTCAAAACTGTGCAAACTAAGAGAGTCAGCTAAATCATGGACAGAGGTAGTGATTTTGAGTATGAGGAGGAGACAACCAGTGACAGTTCTATAGAGAGACATAGGCAGATAAAGCCTCACAAGGGAGGAAAAATCATAAGAGAAGAGCCCACTAGCTTAAGAGAATTGCAAGCTTGCCCACTTGCAGTCTCTTGTTTTAGACACCTTGGATGTTTTGAATTCTATGAATTAGTGGAAAGAAATCAATTTCATCATGAGTTGGGCAGACTTTTTGTGGCTCATTTTCATAACTATGAGGTGACACTTGGCAGAGCAACCTTCAAAATATCACCAACTGTCATTTCAGAGGCCACTAGAATTCCTAATGTTGGTGAGAAATGGTACAAGGGTCAGGAGCTTGATGAGCATTACTATGAGCCTTACATCAAGTCTCAGTACAGAAAATAGGTGAAAAGGCTTTTCCCCTTTAAATTTTTGGAGAACAAGTATGTTCATCTGATGAGGATTATCATCAAATATTTCACTTGTGAAGGCAGATTCTCCCGGTTGTATGCTTATCATATCAGACTCCTCATGCACTTCACTAGGGTAAAGATGATGAATCTCCCATATTTCTTGTTTAGAAACATTGAGAAAATAGTTTAGCTTGTGCAAAAGAAGCCATATCGTCAACATTTTAACAGCATCTATCATTATTCTTTGGTCAAAATCATTGTTCTTCACCATATTAGTCTTCTCAACATTCCTTGGGAGACTTTCATTGCTCATGAGATGTTCAAAGGTCCACAGATCCCTTCACCAGTGCATCAAGAAAAAGGTGGGTCTTCTAGCCATGGGGAGACAGGTAAAGAGGTCAAGGAAACCAAAACTGTTGAGGTGCCAGTGTACTTGACATATCAGAGAGGCACAAGAAAACTTTTTGCTGCTGCTAGGCAAGTGTTTGCTCCACGGGATGTGGAAGGGACCTTGCCTTCTTCATCAGTCCAGAGGAAAATGTTATCTGTACGAGGTGTGGAAGGGGCTTTGCCTTCTACAACCACAAAACAAGTATAGGTTGAGCAACTGAGAAAGGCAAGGAAAAGGTACAGGAGGATGACTTGGATGATTACCAAGAAATGGAATTTCAGTTGGAGGAGCATGATGATGAGCCAAAGTAGCACTATACCCATCAGGGAGTGGAGATTATTGATTTAGAAAACCAAGATGAAACTCCAGCCCAAAACATGCTTATGATGGAAAAGGATGCACACATTCAAATGTTGATGGAAAAACTGGCAAGGGCTAGATATATCATTACATACTTGGAGCAGGAAAACAAACAATTGAGTGATAAGAAATTCCTCATGGAACTTGAGCTACTGAAAACAAAGAGGTAAAGTGATAAAGAGGCTCATGTCACTTTGACTCCTATCGAGCAAGAAATTGAACAAGATAGGGAAACTTGGCTTCAAAGAGTCAACCTACATCTTGAAGGGCTCATTGACAAGGCCAACAGGGACAAGAAAATGATGAGACACATGGCATACCATTACATGACCCACAAAAAAATTTGTAACATGAGGATTAGAAAATTAAAGGCTAGGCTAAGTAGAGTTTTGGAAAGAAAAAAAAAGCACGATAGATTGAAGATGTTGGCTGAAGCCTTCCTATCCCATCAAAGCAGTTGATGGTGGTGTCTCATGCCAAATTTGGGCAAATTTTGAGAAGTTTTTGTATCTTTGAAATTTTGAAATTCACAACACAGAAAATTTGTCCAGAAGCACTTCCTGAGGCATCCATTGGAGAAAAGGTTCAGATTTTTGGACTCAAAATTATGAGGACATGCACCCTAGAAATTTTCAGAAGTTTTAGAGCAGATCTGGTTCACCAAAAGGTCCAAAAACTCCCCAAAAATGACCTTTCTGCCTCTTTTTGGACACACAGAAGTAGCCTTGGGAGATTCCAGTTTTGAGGGGGAAAATGAGCTCCAAATTCAAAAATTCTAGGTGTTCCAGAAACTAGACTTGAATACCTTTCCAATGAGCTATCATGGGCTCAATTTGGCTAAGGGGAAGGCCTCCAAAATTAGGTGGAAAGTGGCACTGCGCTTAGGGCCATTTTGCTCAAGAAGCCAAAATTCGCCTGTTTTGACTATGAATTTGATTTCTCTCTCCTCATTGATGATTTCACTGATGTAATTTATGACATGGCATGTAAATGTAATGGTAAAATAGTTTTAGAGGGTAGATTCATTAGTTAGAGGTGGTTTTGAGGCAAATGAATCAGTTTCCCCTCTTTTAGAGGCAAGTTGTTTGACTGCCTATATTCCAGTTCTTTGTTGGGAAATGGTTGAAACAACCCCTCTTCTCATGGATTCGACCCCTGAAGGTCAGGATGAGTAGTTTAGATGTCTATATTATGTGTTTTCTTGGTCATTTGGTGAGGTTGGATTCAGCTGGATGCTCATGTACTGAACACTTATCATTTTGTAGCAGTTGTGGCAGGAAACTAATAAAGTTGCAGCTATTTTTATGGGATACTTATGGTATGGCCTTTAGCATGTGTTTCTTCTTCTGTTAATATGTTCTCATGTCATTTATTTATGCTTCTTTCATATAATTTCTTATGATTGGTTTTATTCAAGTCAGATAAGTGGAATACATTAGCTTTTAATGCTTTGCCTTGGGAAAACACCAGTATTTCATGTTTCTCCTCTGTTTAGGAAGGATTCTTGACTTGCTCAGACCCTTCTTAGCTCCTCACCAGTATATCCTTTCACCCCATCAAGCTTAAGGTGTTGAAGATAATACCTACCTTGCCCCATAGAATCCCCTGCAATTTTGATTTAGTTTCCCAAACCCAAATTGCCCAGCTCCTCTTGATCTGGCAAAAAACACCAACCAATTCAATCAAACCCCTGAGCTACTATACCTAGCATAAAATATTATCCCTGATCCAGTCATTTTGACTGAGATCCAAAGGAGAGATCCCTCTCCTGACCTACTAGGTCTAGCTACTAGGTTAATCTTGGTTTGTGGTTATCCTATATTTGCTTCCATTCAGCCTGAGGTCAATCTAGGCGATAACATAGTGGCGACGATACTGGGGATACGTAGTTTTATGTTACTCAACAAAATCAAGTTTAGATCTGATTGTTGATGGTGGATAACGATCAGACACCGTAAGGCTGAAATCATTCACCTGGCGACTCTAGTGTCGAAAAATCATTGCGCTGCTGGAGTTTTTGGTCCGGTGCTATGCTCCTAGGAAGTGGTGCTGCGCTTAGAGCCAAGCTCTGCTCTTAGAGACGTTTTGCATAGTTCAGATTATAACGGGCATTGTGCTTAGAGGATGGCGTTGCGCTCCTGGGTGGTGGCATTACGCTTAGGCCAGCCAAGCCAAAAAATGCTCCCAGCTTCCGATTTATGCCAAATTTCCTCCTATTAAACACTTGGCAAGTAAGTATCATTGTTCCTCTTTCTATCTAGTTTCCATATGTGAAGAATTTCATGGTTTTTCACTCTCAAATATAAAACCCTAATCTCCACTATAAAACCCTAGTTCTTTGATTCTCCCTACCACTCACATCATAAACTAAACCCTTATCCCCACCACTATTATCACCTTCTACCACCCATTTATTACTCCCTAAATCCTCTCCCTCTCATGTTTTTCTCATAGCTTCACTTACATCCATTCCTCCAAGCCATTGAACATACCACCCATCCCATACATTTTCAAAACTGTGCAAACTAAGAGAGTCAGCTAAATCATGGACAAAGGTAGTGATTTTGAGTACGAGGAGGAGACAACCAGTGACAGTTCTGTAGAGAGACACAGGCAGAGAAAGCCTCACAAGGGAGGAAAAATCATAAGAGAAGAGCCCACCAACTTAAGATAATTGCAAGCTTGCCCATTTGCAATCTCTTGTTTCAGACACCCTGGATGTTTTGAATTCTGTGAATTAGTGGAAAGAAATTAGTTTCATCATGAGTTGGCCAGCCTTTTTGTGGCTCATTTTCATAACTATGAGGTGACACTTGCTGGAGTAACCTTCACAATATCACCAGCTGTCATTTCATAGGCCACTAGAATTCCTAATGTTGGTGAGAAATGGTACAAGGGTCAGGAGCTTGATGAGCATTACTATGAGCCTTACATCAAGTCTCAGTACAGAAAACAGGTGAAAAGGCTTTTCCCCTTTAAATTTTTGGAGAACAGGTATGTTCCTCTAATGAGGATTATCATCAAATATTTCACTTGTGAAGGTAGATTCTCCCGGTTGTATGCTTATCATATCAGAATCCTCAAGCACTTCACCAGGGCAAAGATGATGAATCTCCCATATTTCTTGTTTAGAAACATTGAGAAAATAGCTTACCTTGTGCAGAAGAAGCCATACCCTCAGCATTTGAACAGCATATATCATTATTCTTTGATTAAAATCATTGTTCTTCACCATCTTAGTCTTCTCAACATTCCTTGGGAGACTTTCATTGCTCATGAGACGTTCAAAGGTCCACAGATCCCTTCATCAGTGCATCAAGAAAAAGGTGGGCCTTCTAGCCATGGGGAGACAAGGAAAGAGGTCAAGGAAAGCAAAACTGATGAGGTGCCAGTGTACTTGACATATCAGAGAGGCACAAGAAAACTTTTTGTAGCTGCTAGGCAAGTGTTTGCTCCATGGGATGTGGAAGGGACCTTTCCTTCTTCAACAGTCCACAGGAAAATGTTATCTCCACGAGGTGTGGAAGGGGCTTTGACTTCTACATCGACAAAACAGGTACAGGTTGAGTAGTTGAGCAAAGGCAAGAAAAATGCATAGGAGGATGACTTGGATGATGAGCAAGAAAGGGAATTTTAGTTGTAGGAGAACGATGTGAGACGGAGCAGCACTATACCCATCAGGGAGTGGAGATTATTGATTTAGAAAACCAAGATGAAATTCCAGCCCAAAACGTGCTTATGATGGAAAAGTATGCACACATTCAAATGTTGATGGACAAATTGGCAAGGGCTAGATATATCATTACATACTTGGATCAGGAAAACAAACAATTGGGTGATAAGCAAGTCCTCATGGAACTTGAGCTACTGAAAACAAAGAGGGAAAGTGACAAAGAGGCTCATGTCACTTTGACTCCTATCGAGCAAGAAATCGAACAAGATAGGGAAACTTGGCTTGAAAGAGTCAACCTAAATCTTGAAGGGTTCATTGACAAGGCCAACATGCACAAGAAAATGCTCAGACATGGCATACCATTACATGACCCGCAACAAAATTTGTTACATGAGGATTAGAAAATTAAAGGTTAGGCTAAGTAGAGCTTTGGAAAGCAAAAAGAAGTAAGATAGATTGAAGATGTTGGCTGAAGCCTCCCTATCCCATCAAATCAGTTGATGGTGGCGTCTCATGCCAAATTTGGGAAAATTTTGAGAAGTTTTTGTATTTTTGAAATTTTGAAATTCACAACACAGAAAATTTGTCCAGAAGCTTTCTCCAATGGATGCCTCAGGAAAAAGCGCAGCGCCGCCCTTTTTCCTGAGGCATCCATTGGAGAAAAGGTTGACATTTTTGGATTCATAATGATGAGGACATGCACCCTAGAAATTTTCAGAAGTTTTGGAGCAGATCTGGTTCACCAAAAGGTCCAAAAACTCCCCAAAAATGACCTTTCTACCTCTTTTTGGACACACAAAAGCAGCGTTAGGTGATTCCAGTTTTTAGGGGGAAAATGAGCTCCAAATTCAACAATTCCAAGTGTTCCAGAAACTAGACTTGAAGGCCTTTCCAATTAGCTATCATGGGCTCAATTTGGCTAAGGGGGAGGCCTCCAAAATCAGGTGGAAAGCAGCGCTGCGCTTAGGACAATTTTGCTCAGGAAGCCAAAATTCGCCTATTTTGACTATGAATTTGATTTCTCTCTCCTCATTGATGATTTCACTGATGTAATTGATGACATGGCATGTAAATTTAATGGTAAAATAGTTTTAGAGGGTAGATTCATTAGTTAGAGGTGGTTTTGAGGCAAATGAATCAGTTTCCCCTCTTTTAGAGGCAAGTTGTTTGACAGCCTATATTCCAGTTCTTTGTTGGGCAATGGTTGAAACAGCCCCTCTTCTAATGGATTCGACCCCTGAAGGTGAAGATGAGTAGTTTAGATGTCTATC
Source organism: Pinus tabuliformis (assembly GCA_031772625.1). Lineage (NCBI taxonomy): Eukaryota > Viridiplantae > Streptophyta > Pinopsida > Pinales > Pinaceae > Pinus > Pinus tabuliformis. The sequence continues at coordinate 1,181,995,994 of CM062805.1, read as the reverse complement.
TTATGTGTTTTCTTGGTCGTTTCGTGAGGTTGGATTCAGCTGGATGCTCATGTACTGAACCCTTATCATTTTGTAGCAGTTATGGCAGGAAACTAATAAAGTTGTAGCTATTTTTATGGGATACCTATGGTATGGCCTTTAGCATGTGTTTATTCTTTTGTTAATATGTTCTCATGTCATTTATTTATGCTTTTTTTATCTAATTGCTTCTGATTGGTTTTTTTCAAGTCAGATAGGTGGAATACATTAGGTTTTAATGCTCTACCTTGGGAAAACACCAGTATTTCATGTTTCCTCCTCTGTTTAGGATGGATTCTTGACTTGCTCAGGCCCTTCTTAGCTCCTCACCAGTCTATAATTTCACCCCATCATGCTTAAGGTGTTGAAGATCATACCTACCTTGCCCTATAGAATCCCCTGCAATTTTGATTTAGTTTCCCAGACCCAAATTTCCCAGCTCCTCCTGATCTGGCAAAAAACACCAACCAATTCAATCAAACCCCTGAGCTACTATACCTAGCATAAAATCTTATCCCTGATCTAGTCATTTTGACTGAGATCCATAAGGAGAGAGCCCTCTCCCGACCTGGTAGGGCTAGATACCAGGTTAAGCTTGGTTTGTGGTTACCCTAGATTTGCTTCCATTCATCGTGAGGTCAATCTAGGCGATAACAGACACACCTTGAAGTTGATTTTTCTTCATCTTCTCACATTGTATTTGACAATGGGGGAATTGATGGTCATCTACAAGCTTCAAAGATAAATCAAGCTCCCCTTAGCCACAACATGAGCATGTTGCTTGAGCCTAGATCCAGAATTATCCATACCCAAATTTAGAGTTGTAGTCAGAGACAGAGCAATGCCTCATGAGTATTCTTATGGTTGGTGGCATTCCTTTAAACACCTACATATTTTTCTTTCATCTTCAAACCGATATCATGGAGCACTTCCACTAGCATAAGATTTCATATTCTTGCCAAATTCACAATTGTTCTAGGAACTTCACTAATCATTCCAGGTTGAGATCTCAACGGTCTCCCTTTTCTCAACAAGAGGGAGAACTTCCTCTAGTAGAAGACTTCAACTTCTAGCTAGAATTTGACTTTTTATAATAATTGCACTAAGCGTTTCGGTGTTGGCGGTCATCATTAAATCACCATTGACTGAGACCTCAAGTTATCCCACCTTATAGCATCATTTCAGAGAGCACATTCGGCCAATTACTGTTACACTAAAAAATGTCACCTTGACTACTTACAGTTAGTATGGCTCAAATCAACAGTCATGCTACCCTCTTAGGCAAGTCTATGCCTCTGTTATCCATCTCAAACTCAAAGAAGAGAGAAAGTCTTGTAAAAACTATGTTTATCTCTGGGGTCGCAGGTTCTCTCTAGTCTTACCTGCGGGGACGCTGACCATGTTCACAAAAGCTGTGTCCATGGACACTCTGTATGTAAAGGGACAGGTGCGTCCTTCTGTAAAAGGCAAAATGCGCAAGTTTTATCTTGAAAAAGTTACTTGTGGTTACTTCTAGAACATTCTAGAGGTCGGTTTGATGAAATGGATGCGCCTCCAGTTGGTTCATGTATCTCTATTAAGAGGGAACTTATCCCATCAATAAGGGAGCTATCCCACCCAAAGAGGGGGATGATCCCATTGATGGTGGACCTGAATAACCTCTTTACAGCACTATAAATAAAGACATTGAGCCAGAAGGAGGAGAGGTTGGAGCTATACATTTTCTTTGGGTAAATGCTGCAGGATTTAGGTCTTCCATTAGAACCTTTGTGAGGAGAGATTGTCTTTACATGATTCTACTTGGAAGTGGGTGAGCTTTGTCAAAGTAGAGGAAAACCCTTGATGGACCCTGGGAGGAACTTGCACAACACCAAGGCCAGGTTGTAAGAGTTTCTTTGTTTCGTTATTAATACAAACTGGTTTATTTTTCTCAATAGCTTGTGTTAATGAGTTATTTCATGTGTTCCTTGGTCTGCATGTTGAATATATGTTTTATTATATGAAATACAAGTGCTCGGTAATTGTTTGATTGTTTGTGGTTGCAGGAATTGACATGAAGGAGGAGCTCATCCGGATCGTCAAGAACGGACTTCAACAACAGCGTTTTGGAATAAGGTAAGCCTAAACACTTGTAGTTTTCATGTTGTAAAAGGTGTATTTAGAGAAAGATCACTCCATTTTGTCTTGTTTGTCATTAGAATGTCTTAGACTTCTAGGAAGGTCAGCCGTGTCCGCACCTTTGACCAATTCCGTGTGACAAATTGGCGACTCCGCTGGGGAATCCATTAATGAGAGAGTCTTTTCCTTTATATGAACTTTGCTTTGAGAAAATCATTTTTATTTTCTGGTTTTTGACTGTGAGAATTAGTATTTGGGTGGCTTAGCTTTAGATTTAGTTAGATTTGGTTTTTCTTCCTTTTTCCAGAAGGACGCACCCTCTGAGTACTGCACAGTGCGTCTTTGGACGCGCTGTTGCCGTTTGCACAGAGCGGGCCCGCACCTGTGATAACGGGTGGCCTGCGTCTTCCTGTAAAACTTAAGAAAATTCCATTTTTGCTTTAAATTGCTTTTAGATTTTGTTTTTCCTTAGTGTTTTCTGCCCAGATCCTTTAGTACCCTGTCAAGAATTTTCACCTGAACTTGTTTTGTGAGCTTTGAGTGTTTTAGTGGATTTCGACGAAGTTTATCCCTAGGGTTTGATTTTTTGCATAGGCTTTGTAGTGACTTTGATAGTAGAAAGTTGTCCAGCCTTAGATCTCTCTGGTTAGTCAACCTTCTTAGAAGTCGGGCCTGTCGTAAAGTCTCCTTGTATGAGCAACTTGCCATTTAAGTTGTTTTGGGTCAAATTTCGAATTGCTTGTTTATAAAGTGTTGATTTCCATTTTACAAAAAGAACAAAAAGATTAGAGTTTTGTTTTGGCTAGTTTTTGGTTCTGCAATAAGCTAGTCCTTGATTTGATTGTGATCAAGTAAAACACCTTAGAATAATCATTGTTAGTTTTGGCCTCGTTAAAATTGCTTAGAATAAATTTGCCTTTAGTTTGCTTATGAGTGGATTTTCATAGATTTTAATAGTTGTTAAGATTGATTTTTGGTTATATTAGATTTATTTGCTTTATTAAAAGAAAAATACAAAAACATCTTCTTTAAAAAGTCTTGTTTCAAGTAGCTTTTTGTTTTGAAAGAAGAAAAGAGTTTTTTCGTGCATGTAAAGAGAAGTTATGTTTTTATGCTTGGAAAAGAAAAACGAATTGTTTCTTTGATTGTCTTCAATTAAGAAGTTGCTTTTATAAAGATTGCATTCTCTCAACTTTTTAGTTAAAACAATTCATCGAAAAAGTAAAGTAGTGGATAAATCATCCTAGGTGCATTTTGTAGTGGTTTCGAGTCGAGTCAACACACCACTAGTTTCACTTCCATCACCTTTTGACTTAAGAAACAACCTTAAAAGTAACGCTTAAATTAAAATCAATCTAGTAATTTTTATTTTTTAGGGCTCTGAAGCACCAACATAGCTTAGGCTAGGGTCTTGGAGTAGGTGAGTACTTAACTCTCCAAGACTACAAAACCAAACAGATAGTCTATCTTGAGTAGAACAAATCCAATTGTTTCAGTTACATTCTGGGAAAGCTCCTCTTAAAGGAGAAGCACGAGCTCGTGTCCAAACCAGTGAGGGGATCATTCCTCCCTCGTTGGGAACGACGCCAGACAGTACGTATTACAAACGGTAAACCTCGGATTAACCATTGTCGAGGAGCCAGGGGTCACTTATCGGTAAACCTTGGATTACTGTCAAGGAGCCGGTAAGGGGATTGAGCTTGTTACTCTGCCCTTGCGTGCTGTCGGAGTTTAGACTGTTCCCCCAGGTGTAATTGTTGTGATTGGTAACCTTAGTGGCCATAATATCTAGGATTCTACCCAAGGTGACGGTGGAGGGAAGGTCCCACTGTACCTGGAGCAGACGTCGGCTATACTCACTTGGATTTTCTGGGGGGTTCGCTTCACTTCGAGACGGTTAAAGTGGAGGAACTTGGTCCAGTCTATTCATTAAGCAGGTTGTCGGCGTAACTGTTCCACCCGCCATTTCTGTACTGAATCCTGCGAGGTTGGACCTAATCACCAACTAGCGCTTTTGGTCCGGAAGATACTGTTTGTGTGTGCTTTGACGCTCTAGATTCTTTAGGCGTGTGCTTCAAATTTGTTTGGTTCTTTAGAAGACTTTAGGTGGTTTGATTTGAAATTTTTTACTTTGTTTTCGTGTGTTGTAGTTAAAAATCATTAATTGTGGCGGAATTACCGAGACGGTCCCGTCGAATTGGGGGCCAGTCTCCTGAGATTGTCACCGGACTAGATTTGTTAAGAAAACTCCGTCAATCGCGGGGTGAATCTTCTGAAGATATTCCGGGTAATTTAGAAGGTTTAAAGGTCCTTGTAACTCCTCCTAGTGGCAGTAGAGTAGGTTCACCTGAAGAAGGAGAATCTTCCTTGGTAGTCCATCCAGATTACCAAAGTTTAGAAACAGGTTACAATCCCGAAGCTGTTACAGTTTCCGAGCTTGCTGGTAGTTTTTCATCTGCCAGTGAAACAGGCGAAGAACCTGAAATTTCCGAACCTGTTACTCCAACTCCTAGTGTTCCTGATTCACCAAGAATAGAAAGAATTATCACCGAAAATCTTCCTGTTGGATTAATTGCTATAGAAGAACTTGTTCCAGAGGAAGAAATAGGCGTTTCTGATTCTGAAGATCTAATTACCCTTGATCTAAGGGAGCGTGAATCCATCTTTTACAGTCCTCCTAGAAGTGAACCTTGGTACCTTGCATTAACCAATTTTTTAGACAACTCAGTAGGTTTTTCTACACCTCGTACTCCTTTTCCACCGGAGGAATTCATAATCCTGTAAATATGTCTGGTCAGTCATCTGTGTTTACGCAAAGTCCTGAATCATTTTTACATGGCGGTCCTTCTGTTCCTACTGGGTATCAATCACTTTCTGGTACCTTTGCGGGAGCATCTCCTCAACCCATTGATCATGGGTTATTAGTTGGAAACAGTGGTAATGTACCATTGAGTATAGGTGATGTTTATATGATGTCAGGTTCAACTCCCGTTAACCAACCTCAAGGTGGCCAATTACCGCCTGGGGGGCAACCTTCGTTAATGCCTGGGGGGCAACCTCAAGGTACTTCATTCGTGTCTGGGGGGCAACCTCAAGGGTATCAACCCCAAGGGTATCAACCCCAGCCTCAATATGTACCCCAAAGTCAACCTCAGTATCAATATCAACCTCAAGGATGGCAACCTCAAGGATGGCAACCCCAAGGGTATCAACCCCAAGGGTATCAACCTCAAGGATACCAACCCCAAGGTCAAGGTCAACCCCAGTACTCGTATTTACCTCAAGGTTATCAACCTACGGGTCAATACCCTGGTCAAAGTTATCAACCACCTCAAGGGCAATCATATGGGACTGCACCTTACAGTTATCAACCCTATCCTCAATACGGCTATGGATCTCAGTATCCTCAACCTGTTACGAGTCAATACCCTGGAATGTTAACATGGGATCCGTCACAGGGTCAACAGATGTCGCAACCAAGTATACAGTCGGTACCTCAAGCAGGACAACCTGTAGTTCCTGGTCCACCCCAGCAACCACAACCTGTCCAGTCAAGTGTTCAGACCCCTGTAACTTCGGTAGTTACTCAGCCGCCAATTGCACCTGGTACTCCACCTCACACGGCTGCAGCAACTACCGCTTCATCTACCATGCTTACTTCTGGAGTATCGGCAGCTCCGGTTTCTACTGTCCCTGTAACCACTCCTCAGACATCTGTACCGTTGTCTGGATCTACGGTTCAAACCACAGTCCAGATGCCTGCAGGCCAACCTGGTACAAGTACGGTTGTTACTACTCAACCTCAATTTGTTCAACCTCCGTACCAGGGACAGTATCAACCTGGGCAAGCTGCCCAACAACCGGTTTACCAGTATCAACCGTATCCTGGGTACACTTATCAACAACCTCAGCAACCCCAGTACGGTCCGGTTAATCCTGGTTTTCCAGGAGGATATAATATCCCAAATGCGACTCCTGTTCCTAGTTATCCTGGATATCCTCCTCCTGGGGCTGGTATTGTGACTCAGAGTTTTAGAGATCCTAACCGGCAGTTACCGTTTATTGCGACTTTAGATTTACCCGACTTGACGCGCCTAACGAACGATCCAATTCAATATCTTCAGTTCTGGCCGCCAATGCCAAATAAGTTGCCCAGCGATATACCCAAGTTCGAAGGTAAGTCTGGAGAGGATCCGTCCAATCACGTGATGACTTACCACCTCTGGTGTGCATCAAATTCCATCTCAGATGATTCCATCCGCTTACGTCTTTTCCAGCGTACACTCATTGGTCTCGCGGCTAAGTGGTACATTGAGTTACCACGGGCCTCTTTTTACAACTTTAGCCAGTTAGCTACCTCGTTCTTAACTCATTTTCAGTTACCAGTCAGATACGATAATGGTACAGAATTATTAACTTCGCTAAAACAATCGACGTCCACGTACATTTCTGATCACATCCATGAGTGGAGACGTCGAAGAAGATTAGTGAAAGTTTTTATCCCGGACCAAATCTTAGCTGAATGGTTTGTCAAATCATTATTACCAAGAATTACTGAAGATGTAGCTAAGGCCGGAGTAGTTACTGAGGAGCAAGTCATTGCTCAGGCACAATACCTTGACTTAGTTTACACTCAGTCGGGTACGTTACACGAGAAAATTCCGGATCTTCCAAAGTCAAACCAAATCGCTGCTGCTCCTTCGGGATCTCATGCCGCTGATGGTATGATTGGTATCGTGACTACGAAGAGCAAGAAGAAGTCTTCCAAGGCTTCAACTACTCCAATTATCACTTTGCCTGATTCTCCGACAGGAGAGTCTTCTCCCGAACTCACCGCCGACATTCACGCCGTAGAGTCATCTACGGCCAAACCAAAAAACGGTGGAAAGAAGAAAGGAAAGAAGAAGGCCAAAGCAGACAAGGCTCCAAAGGAGAAAACGGAAAAGTCGGAAACCAATGACGAAAAGCGCAAACCTCGTTATCCTTGTCTCATTTGTGAAGAAGATCATTTTACGAGAGACTGCCCTCATCGGGCCGAGGTAGTGAAAATAGTCAAAGGTTCTCCCACTCCTGCTGTGTTAAAAAATCCATTTCCAGAGCAGGAGAATAAGATGATAGGTTCTTCTTCGAATGCCAGTGAAGAACCCATTTTGATGATGTCTCATGTCAGGATTGCGACTCGATCGCAAGATTATGGTAGTAAGGCTCCTGTTGATGGTAAGGAAGCAGAATCTTCTCACTCTAACCCATCAACCTCAGCTCCTGGTTCCGATCCACTACAGATCGAAAAACCTAACCCAGACTTAGTGATTAAGCCGCCCGCCAAGGGTGTACTTCGAAGGTCTGCTTTCAATCCACATGCGAGAGCAGCCCAGAATTACAACATTGTTGAAGACTTAGCTGTTTCACCTTCAGCAATGTCGGCACTCGAAGTGCTGCAATCATGTCCAGCGCAACGAAAATTGCTTTTGTCGGCTATTGGAGCTGTCGATGTTCAGGACCCGAACCTAATGATCTTTGATCTAGAAAATAGTACACCACGTCTCCCCCATCAAATGGCTTTCCAATTCCAGTGATAGTCAAAAACAGACCTATTCATCGGACTGTGATTGACGAGGGAGCTTCTACGTGTATTATGTCGATTCAATGTTGGAGATCGCTTGGTTCTCCTTTGTTGAACCAATCCCCCACCATCCTTAAGGCCTTTGATGGCCGTGGGTTCCGTCCGTTTGGTATTCTACAAGAATTGCCTATAGGGGTCGAAGGTAAAACCGTTAGTCTGGATGTGGAAGTGGTTGATGCCCCTCTAGACTACAACCTTCTTTTGGGTCGAAGTTGGTCATATGCTATGACAGCGGTCGTTTCATCGGTCTTCAGAGTCATTAAGTTTCCACATAACGGTAAGATCGTGACTATTGATCAGCTGACATACTTTTCATCCGACCCAACCTCTTCAGAAACTATCCAGCATGTTGGTAAAACGACAATCCCTTATAGGGACATTGGTGTAGGTTTAGTTAAGGATTCCGGTTTACTGGGAACTTTTCCTCTCCCTCCACTCAATGTAGATCCTTCGTTTGCAACGATTCATATGATCACGTCAGAAAACATTATTTATGATGATCCTTGGTATGTTCCCTCTGACTCTGAGCTAGATTCGTTCGGTGATGTTATGCCGTTGAGTCCGTATGAAATTGCTTATGAAGCTCTTATGTCTTTTACCGATTTTCATTCAACCGAAGCCGACCAAATGAATGTGGTCAGTGAAGAGTCACTTTTCACCTCACCCTTAGAACGGATAACGTTTCCCGAAGAAGTGTCATCTGACGAACAACTTCGCGAAATCCTAAGTGTAGATGATCTACCATGGGAAGATCTCCATCACAGATCTTCGTTTTTACCTAAGGACGATGCATTTGAAAATGATTTTTCATCTATCTTTACCGCTGAATATGTCAAAGACGCTCAGGATCCAACGAAACATTCTGATTCAGAGTTGAATTTAGGGAATATTTCTCGTACTATTCCCATTGATATTTCAGTGAAGCCCGGAATCGAGGAAAACATTCATATAGGTGCCGCATGTACTGAAGAAGAAATCCAAACTTACAAGGCCCTATTCCAAGAATTCCGCGACGTGTTTGCCTGGTCTTACGAGGAAATGCCAGGAATCGATCCTGCCATTGTTGTTCATGAAATCAAAACCTACCCGGATGCTAAACCCATTCGGCAACGGTTGCGTCAGATTCACCCTCGAAAAGCGGCTGCGATTAAAGCAGAAGTCGAAAAGCTGTTGAAAGCAGGTTTCATTTATCCGATCCCGTTAACGGATTGGGTATCGAATATTGTTCCCGTCAATAAAAAACAAGGAACAATAAGAATCTGTATCGACTATAGGGATATCAATCGAGCTTGTCCAAAAGACAACTATCCTACGCCTTATATCGATCAAATAATTGATGATTGTGCCGGAAGTGAGATGTTTTCCTTCATGGATGGTTTCTCAGGCTATAATCAAATCAATATTCTACCTGCCGATCAACCAAAAACGGCATTCATTTGTCCATGGGGGACATTTGCTTATTGCAAATTACCTTTTGGGCTTAAGAATGCCGGCGCTACTTTTCAACGGGCGATGTCTTATGCATTTCATGACATCAAGCACATTGTGCAACCCTATCTCGATGATTTGCCTGCTCATTCTTTACATCGAGCTGATCACCTTGTCCATTTACGAGCAATCTTTATGAGGTGTAGGCATTATCGAATTCGGTTGAATCCCCACAAGTGTGTTTTCTGTATAGAAACAGGTCGATTGCTGGGATTTGTTGTTTCAAAAGCCGGCATTCGCGTCGATCCCTCGAAAGTCGAGGCTATCATCAAATTGCCTCCTCCTTCGAGTTTGCGCCAACTCCAAAGTTTGCAAGGGAAAGCGAACTTTTTACGCCGATTCATCCCAAACTACGCCGAGGTCACTAAAGGTTTTACACGGTTGTTGAAACAGAACGTACAATTCTTTTGGGACGAGATTGCCCAACAATCTTTTGATGCATTAAAACACGCGTTGACCCATGCACCGTTATTGCATCCTCCCAACTACAACCAGGACTACTTTTTATACCTCGCAGCTTCGCATTCCACCATTGGAATGGTGTTAGTTCAAGAAGATGAATTCAAAGCAGAGCATGTGATATATTATCTTAGTAGAACCTTAAATCCCACTGAGTTAAAATATTCGCATGTGGAGAAATTGGCCCTGGCAGCCGTTCAAGCTGTCCAGCGTTTTCGTCACTACATTCTTCTTCGCAAAACTACGGTTATTTCGGATTGCAACCCTATGATTTATATCTTGACAAAACAACTGCTAGGGGGCAAGTACTCTAAATGGATTGTCATCCTGCAAGAGTTCGACTTGGAGTTCGAGAAGTCCAAGTCTAAGAAATCTTTAGTTTTTGCGGAATTGATGTGTGATTTCCCGAGTGCTGACACAGAGACTGTGGCAGAGGAGTCCATTGCGGACGAATCTTTGTTTCTTATTAGCACTTTAGATCCGTGGTATGGGGATATAATCATCTATCTCCAAACCCAAACCTTTCGGCCTGAAGCTTCCAAGGAAGACCGTCGAAAAATTCGGTTTCGATCCCAGCAATACAGAATTATTGGAGATACACTTTATCGCCGGGGGGCAGACTTAGTTTTTCGACGTTGTTTAACTCACGACGAGGCTGAGAGAGTTTTGAATGATTGTCACTCTGGAGCATGTGGCGGTCATATGTCTGGGTATGCCACAGCTCAGAAGGTGTTGCGCGCTGGCTATTTCTGGCCGTCTATGTTTAAAGATTGTATCCTTGCCGTCAGAAAATGCCACAACTGTCAAGTGTTTGATCGAAAGATGCGCGCTCCACCTGCTCCTCTCCACCCTATAATTGCCGCTGGTCCATTCGCCAAATGGGGTATTGACTTTATTACTTGTAACCCTCACTCGGCCGGGGGGCATGCGTATATCATCCTCGCGGTTGATTATTTTACTAAATGGGCCGAGGCGATGCCTACATTCGACGCAAGCGGCAAGACAGCTGCAGTTTTCGTATTCAATCATATCATAACTAGGTTTGGTGTCCCACAAGCAATCATTACTGACCATGGAAGCCATTTTCGAAACGTCATGATGACTGAACTTACAAGCCAGCTTGGTTTGCGCCACGATAGCTCTACTCCTTATTATCCGCAAGCCAACGGTTTGGTTGAGTCAATCAACAAAGTTCTAGTCATCATGATTCGACGGATCATTGGTATCCATCGAACGAATTGGCATAACATGTTATTTTCGGCGCTATGGGCATATCGAACTTCAGTGAAAAATTCAACAGGTTTCACCCCTTTCCAGCTAGTTTATGGCTTAGAAGCTGTGTTACCTATTGAATGCGAAATCCCATCACTTCAAATGGCTGTCGAATTACTTCCAGCTACTTCCGAAGAGGAGAAACGGTTATTATACTTGGCTAAATTAGATGAGACTCGACGTGACGCTACTTTAGCTATCGAGACTCACGCGAAACGAATGAAAGCTCAGTACGATAAAAATGTAACCCCTCGAAGTTTTTCGGAAGGAGACCTAGTACTATTATATGATCAAGCTAACGATAAGCTAGGTGCCGGAAAATTCGTTCCCATGTGGCATGGGCCCTACATTGTAAAGCGAAAGCTAGCAAAAGGGGCTTATGAGTTAGTTGATTTTGATGGGGACTCTTTGGGTAAACCCAGAAATGGACTTTACCTAAAGAGGTATTATGCTTAAAATGATGGGTATGGAGAAATTTTTAGATAGGTTAGATTTTCTTTCTAGCTAGCAAGTGTGTTAGTTTAGTCAGTGTGCTTAGCTTAGCGAGTGTGGTTTTTCGTCATTATTCTGGCTTATCTTGGTTTTACTCTTGATATTTTAGATGTCGACGCCTCTCCAAACATACATTGGATTTGCCGATGGTGCTTGTCGTAGTACACGGAATATCTCTTCCGCAGCTTGGGTTATCTATTCGCCCTCTGACGAGTTAGTTTCTATGCATGGGGTAAGCCTCGGTCAAACAACGAATAACATTGCAGAATACAGTGCAGTGGTTGAATTATTATCCGAATCTATTTCATTTGGAATTCGACGTTTGATAGTGAGGTTAGATTCTGAACTTGTTGTATTACAGCTTAATAGAGTTTATGCCATTAGAAATCCTGTGTTATTAAGGTTGTTTTTGAGAGTGCGTCTCTTGGAACGTGAATTTGATTACATTGAATATCAACATATTCCAAGGTCCTTGAATACATTAGCAGATGCAATTGCTTCTCGAGTGTTGGACAGACATTTATAATAATCATGCAAGTAAATTTAAGAACATTTCATCATACATGTTAAACAAGATAAGCCGGTAATAGTGATATATATAGATAGAAGTGTGTCAAAAAATATATACATCGTCTTCGATCATAGGTTGAGAACACCTTATGATCGGCAAAATGATAGTACAAAAAGTCAAAAATGTCACATGTGACTACAAAAGTGACTAGTCAATCACTGGTGGTGCTCTCTGTATGACACCACTGCGCGGGCTACTTTACGCAAAAATCTCCTAAACGGTCCAGGGACCGCGACTACAAAACGCTGAAGCCTGATAGGAATGTCGTCCATAGTAGTCTCAGGTATGTCTGCCGTGAGACGATCTAGGTCATGCTCCAACTCAGCTAGTACGTCTGCAGCCGCGTCCTGTGGGGCCGGTACCGGTGCAGCTGGATGTAATCTATCATAAGGCCGGAGGTTGGCTGGACGCTGTGGACCAACATCTGCATTTTGAAAAAGTTTTACTATTAGTTTTGAGACGATATATATAAAAAATACAAAAAATACATAATTAGGAAACTTGTGAAAATAAAAGTACCTCTGTCGTCCCATTGTTCTCCCTGTGGAAGAACCATGTCCGGATCACCTCTGAAATCCATTCCGGCATACGGAAAGTCCTGTATCACAAAAAGCTGGCCCTCTAACCAGTCAAAGTAACTGTCTGAGAATCGAACCACTGCCGCACCCTCGTCAGGATGCCGGGCCATCACCGCAACCCATCGAATCAGCTTTGGCTCCCGAGGACCCAAGTCATCAACAGTGAGTTGCTGAGGGATCAGCATTGGAACTCTCTCCAAGGCAAAGCTCACGACTATAGGCCCATATCCAAATGTCTTTAGTCGTCCGTTCTTTGCCTTGGTCAGTTGGCTCTTCATATGAGCCGACACAGCTTCACACCAGTTGAAGATGGTGCCTTGGTAACAGTCAATTGCCATCCGCATTTGGGATCCGGAAGCAATGTGCAAAGCGGCTGCGCCGCAAATTCTGGTGACCGTGAACGCAATAACTTTGAGTTCAGGCAGAGTGATGTGTTTTATCTCTATGCCTTTTGAATGGTGAGCCCCACGTGTGCACCAATCCTCGCGGAGACTATCAAGGGGTTGGCCACCCGGCCTAGTCCCCGCAAGATTGAGTTGCTCACCTCTGTTGGGCAAGCCAGTGAGAAAGTATACATCCGAGGGCTCTATCTCGAGCTGGTGCCCTCCTATGTAAAAGCATTGTTCCTGCACGTTCCATCGCTCAACCAGCCATTCCAAGAATCTTACCTGGCCCCTCATGCCCGGTATGGTCCAATACTTGTATAACCCGCATGCTCTTAGGGCATCCAGAGAAGGTTGATGATTTATTGCAGCTTCATCTTCCTCTACATGCTCTCTCTCTCTCCAGTCTAACATGATTAATGCCCTGCATAGCAAAAAAGACAATTAGAAATTGATTTGAAGATTTTTGGTGGTTTTTTGAGGGAGTTGGGGTTTTGAAATGCGCATTACTCGGAAGACGCACCCCAGCTTTGTAGCACAGGGCGTCCGGACGCAGCTGGCCTGAAGGCGGGCTGCGTCCCCCGACCGTTTTCCCGTATGAGAAAAAGTCGGGGGACGCAGGTCACCCGAAGGGCACCTGCGTCCGCCGAGAGGCGCATTATAAAACCCAAAACCCCCCAAAAAATGAAACTAAGACCTAAAACTTAATTCTAAACGGATAGAAATGCAGAGTAGGATGTGTAAAATACCTGGATGAAGCGGCGTTCGATTCCGACGGTCAGATTTTCCGCAGCGACCACGGGAAGTTTCTTGTCAAAAGCTCCTTTTTCAACCTCCAAAGTCAAACGGTAAAAATGACATGGTAAAAGGTCTTTTTATAGGTTTTTTGGGTGAATTAGTTCATTTTTTACCATGAAAAGATGTTTTTCGACGTATTTTTGCCTATTTTAAACAGGTATGAGTAATGTGTTGCTTTTGTACAGGACAAAAAGACTTCGAGGGAAATTGTCATTTTTCACAAATAGAAATATCAGAGTCATCTTTTAAGCCCTTTTCTGACTCCTAAAACATGAAAAGATCGCCGAGTGTTTCTTTTTCACTCGTTAAAACGGAATTAAAAGACGGTCCCCTTTTAGCTCTTTTCTGGCCGTAAAATCAAGAAAAGATTGCCGGGTTTTTGTCGTTTCAAACTCGATAAGGAAATAAAACGACGTGTCCTTGATCGCTTTTTACTTTTCAGGTCGACGACACTATTATGAAAGTACTCCTTGGTCGTAAGATCAAGCGGTTCCCCCAGGTATTATTTTATACTTTTTCGGGCTTGAGGGACACAAATTTACGAAAAAGTTCAACGTGGAGTTTCCTTTAGTTTTTTCAGACTCTCTAAAATTGAAAAACGCCGAGTTTCTCCTATACTGGGCTCGTTAAACTTTTACAGTAAGGGACCTGTTCAATTACAAACAGGAACGAACCACTCCTTCCTAGGGTTCGAATTTAAACTAGGTTGGACTCGTCCGAAGGATGAGCTTATAACCAAGCATATGTTATCCTCCTCAAGCTTGTTAAAAATAAAGAGGTACTTGCCAGAAATGGTGGGGGAAAAGAGAGAAGAATGAACCTATTTGTTACCTTTATCTCAAAAGAAACTTTATTACCACTCTTGAACACGACACTTTTGCATTCACCTGGGTTGGGAAATCTTTTACCTCACAGTTGACCAAATCACTTTGAAAGTCTTTAACCGGGTTCCAGGGGTTAACTTTGAGTTATTCGTCACCAAACCATCTGTCGTGTCGTTATGTGTTCAAGAGGTCTGCAAGCAAAACTTTCATCTGCAAAATACTTGTCATCCATTTGACCATCCCTGAGTCAGTCCTTACAGCAACATTTCTTCAACTTGAACAATGATTTCGTGTTGCAGGCTTGCCTGCAACAAGTCGCTTTCTATCGACATCGACACATTATCTAGAAAGATGACTTAGGAATCGACAGTACCTTGAAGTCTGCATGCATCAATGGCAGGTTTCTCGCCTTTGACGACATTTTACATCATTGACTTTCGATCAAAGGATTCCGTGAAGTGTTCGACATCAGAACATCTATTCACATTTCACGGGTTGTGCTTGGTACTTTGAGAACCATTGACATTACTGGTGGTCTCTCTCACGCTTGTTAACAGTTCACATCATCGACTGGTAATCAAGTGGTTTCTAACATGTTCGACATCAAATCATTTAATCACATGCTTAGAATCGTACCAATTCGGGAAGTAGAAGTGAAGACCCTGGATCTAGTTTCTACCATCCAGGCTGCGAGGAGTTTTGTATTCATTATCTATGTAGACTAATCATAAACAGATGGCTGCGTCCATACTGTGTCTACAAAAGTCTATAAAAATGATGTACTGCAAGATCATTCCTGTATCAGAATAGTTAGTCCATTAGTTAAAGTTTTGAATCTGAGTATGGGAATGCCTACCTCAGTGATGATATAATCTTATACATGTATTTTGTGTTGAAAATTGCAGGTTCCAACCAGGTCATCCACAAGACAATCCTTGAAATGATAAAGCACTTCACCCTTCCTAGAATTACAAAACCCTAATCTATTCCAGGCTTCGCACTTTAGGGGGCAATCTGTTACACTAAAAAATGTCACCTTGACTACTTACAGTTAGTATGGCTCAAATCAACAGTCATGCTACCCTCTTAGGCAAGTCTATGCCTCTGTTATCCATCTCAAACTCAAAGAAGAGAGAAAGTCTTGTAAAAACTATGTTTATCTCTGGGGTCGCAGGTTCTCTCTAGTCTTACCTGCGGGGACGCTGACCATGTTCACAAAAGCTGCGTCCATGGACGCTCTGTATGTAAAGGGACAGATGCGTCCTTCTGTAAAAGGCAAAATGCGCAAGTTTTATCTTGAAAAAGTTACTTGTGGTTACTTCTAGAACATTCTAGAGGTCGGTTTGATGAAATGGATGCGCCTCCAGTTGGTTCATGTATCTCTATTAAGAGGGAACTTATCCCATCAATAAGGGAGCTATCCCACCCAAAGAGGGGGATGATCCCATTGATGGTGGACCTGAATAACCTCTTTACAGCACTATAAATAAAGACATTGAGCCAGAAGGAGGAGAGGTTGGAGCTATACATTTTCTTTGGGTAAATGCTGCAGGATTTAGGTCTTCCATTAGAACCTTTGTGAGGAGAGATTGTCTTTACATGATTCTACTTGGAAGTGGGTGAGCTTTGTCAAAGTAGAGGAAAACCCTTGATGGAACCTGGGAGGAACTTGCACAACACCAAGGCCAGGTTGTAAGAGTTTCTTTGTTTCGTTATTAATACAAACTGGTTTATTTTTCTCAATAGCTTGTGTTAATGAGTTATTTCATGTGTTCCTTGGTCTGCATGTTGAATATATGTTTTATTATATGAAATACAAGTGCTCGGTAATTGTTTGATTGTTTGTGGTTGCAGGAATTGACATGAAGGAGGAGCTCATCCGGATCGTCAAGAACGGACTTCAACAACAGCGTTTTGGAATAAGGTAAGCCTAAACACTTGTAGTTTTCATGTTGTAAAAGGTGTATTTAGAGAAAGATCACTCCATTTTGTCTTGTTTGTCATTAGAATGTCTTAGACTTCTAGGAAGGTCAGCCGTGTCCGCACCTTTGACCAATTCCGTGTGACAATTACTACCATGGATTTTTTCATTTTTGTATTAGAGTTGTCTTCTTGGACACATATACACCCTTTTATATTAAGGGGGGAATGTTGGACACCTAATCTGCTAGGGGTTATGGTGTGGAAGGTAAACCATCAAGGGGGGTCTGACGAATTTAATGGTCACATAATGTATTTATGTGTACATCTTTTTAAATAATAATGCAATCTCATGCTTACCTTAATTTGTTCCTATTCATTTGTGAGTTTAACAAGAAGAAAATTCTTTAGATACTTGAAGAATGAGAGCGTGATTTTAAAGAAGAAAGCATTAGCCTAAAGACCTAGTTAGAAAAGGCTAGAAGAATTAAAGATGTGGTGAGAAGCCATCTAAAGGTAAGAGAGGAACAATGTGAAATATTATAAGTTGAGTTCATTTCAAGAAGAAATGAGATAGATAAAAAGAATAGATGATATGAAAATTTAGAGGAGGTTGTATCCATGATAAATAAGTCATAAAATAGTAGTAGCTCAAAGTTAGCCACAAAAGATAATAAAGCAACACCAAAACAACATATAGCAGAAAATGGCAGCAGTGTGATTAGCAAAGAAGCAAGCAAAAATGTACAACGCTACCAGCAACTAAGGAATGAAAAAGGAAAATTATTGTCATTAAGGATATGCTATGATGCTTTGAAATATGTCAATTGCTTCTCTTTCCATAGCCCTAGCCATGTAGAAGCTAATTGTAGGAGTAGTCAAATCGAGGTCCATCACTCAAAGATGTAGTAGACAAGGAAGTACCCTAAACCAAGAAATCAACGAAGATATCCCCCCCATGAATACCATCAAACATCAAGTACACAAATCCTTTGTATGACTATTGTTATTCATGCAATGCTTTTGGCCATAAGGATGCAAATGGCAAACCCTATGCAAAGAAGAGTAGAAGTGCATGGTATCCAAAGGGAAATTCATATGCGGGTAATCATATAAGAAGACACAAGTATTTTCCTCCTTTTCTTGGACACATAAGATTCTATATATGTGAAAATATTGGCCACATGACCAAAGATTTCAAGTTTCCTAGTTCTTTGATGCAAAACAGAAAAATGGAAGAGAACAATCAAAGCATTCTATACATGAAAGTAGAAGTTGATGCAAAAATCAGAAGGTAACCCACTAGAGCTTCGAAAAATAAGAAAGAGGAGCCAATAAATTCAATGAGAAATTGAAGTCATCATGGTCTCAGGAGGAGCTACTCAATGAAATGAAGGCAGTCATGAGCAAAGAAGAATCTAGTCAATGTTTTTTGGGCCTCATAAATACCATAATTCCCTTGCCCTATTTCTTAATTGTAATATTGGTTTTCTATATTTTTCCTATGCTTTGATATATCGATTTACATAATATAGTCTTTTGAATTAATTAATTTATGTCTATCATTTCATTTCGTTGATACATTGATTTAGTTATAAAAGCGCCTATTTTCTCACATCTAGATTGTTATTGAAAATAGGGACTCTACGACAACTAGAATTCGTTGTTGTTTCTTGACTGGTTCCCAACAGAATCAGACAACACGATGATGTCCATAATAATTTTAGCAACATCAGTGAAGCCTATTTCTATTTGTATGAGATCATTTGAGACGGGAACCTTGATTCTTTCATCCGGGCAATATTAAGCCCTTTTGTAACTGAAAAGATCATCCTAAGAACCTTTAGATTCTCAAGATTACTCTTTGTTGAGAAGAATTGTTGTTTTTTTCGTTTATGATTGTAGTATAAAGATGGGGACTTATGTCCCAAACAGAAGCTTAGTGAATGTAATTTTTGTGATATATACATTGAAAAATGCATTCAGTGTTGTAATTGTTCTCTTCTAAATAGAATGCAAGTTTTCTTCATCAAAAGTTAGCTTTTTGCTCTGATCTCTTTTTAAAGTCAGTCTGATTCCAGTGGTTTAGGCCCACTTTTGGAAGAGGCTCTGCCTTTAGTTGTATCATTAGTTTTGAGGTTTTCTATTGACGTTATTTTCCTTTTAGATTAATTATGAAATTGAATGTTTACTTGATAATCGTGATATTCTTTTATAGAGATAGTTTTTTGATAATTTAGTTTTCATTCATTGTCACTTTCTTGTTGTTCCTTGCATCTTATTGTTATATCATTACTATTCTTGCAGTAGTATAATATCTTTTCATGTGATATGCTTTTTTCATTACGTAGATTATAGTTTCGTGGTGCTATTTCTTCAATTTAGAGATTGTTGTTCCTTAAGTATCCGCTTAGTATTAGATCAATTTATTTGTTGTTTCCTGTCATATAGTAATTAGAATTTAACATTTGCAGATAATTTCTAGGAAGTACTAGTGTCTTGCGAGTTAGATCCTTGAATGTTTGTTTTCAAAACTAATTCCTTTAATGTTGATCCTTTGGTTACTGCTTTAGTTAGCTAGCAACACTTCCTCTTGCATAGACTTTACAAACAACCTTGAAATAGCAAGATGAAACCTCAGGTTGACATTTTAATGCGTTGTAGTTAGTTTCTCTCAATTAATTGTCCCAACATTTTGGCATCGTTTCTAGGGAGCTTGTCAAAGAGAGTGTCATTGCATCTTGTTGCATACTTGATTTTTTTAGGGTTGGATATTTAAGACGTAAATTAAGAACCTACACACACACCCTAGTAAATAAACTCGTGGTGGTGTCTTCCCTTAGCTGATATACTTAGGCTCTTGTAGTGTGCATGACTAGGAAAAATACTTAAGCTAGGAAAGAAGTAGAAATAGACCAAAAACCCACCCCAAAGAGTACTAAAATCCAAGGTCACGCTGGCCTTGGGCGAGCGACCTTCATAGATGAAATCATTCAAAAAGAAGAATCTTAGACCTTGGTAGGACAACGAACAGTATCTGGAAAAGGCTCTACTATTATTTCCCCGCCAGTTGCAGAATCTTCTGATGCAGCTAATGTTGAGATTCATGATATAACTTTAGGGTCAAAGTAGAGCTTTCAAGATCTATCAAATAGGCACCTTGATCCTTTCAGCAAGAGAGATGGGCACTCTTGCAATTTAAAGGAAGGAGGATGTGAGACAAGTGATCTATATTTTCTAGCTCCTGAGTAGGAATCTCTTGTGACACCCATTGCAAAGGAATAAACTAAAATTCTTGACTTGAGTAGTGTTGTAAGGCCTAGACTAGGTTTAGGGTCTCGAAATTTTGTTGGTCCTTTTTAGTTAGTACCTCCTAATTTCGGTGTTCCTGCATGGTATTGGCATATTTTTAACCAAATGGCAGGGAAAGTATCAAGTACACAAACCTCAACTCTAGAATACCCCATTATCAATCCATAAGCTAATGAACCTATGAAGGTCATCCACTTCATAATCTTACATGTTTTCATGGAATTCCCTCTGAAGACCCAAATGCATTTCTATTTGAATTTGATGTTGTATGTTGGGGATATGATTACACTAATAACTCCCAAAAACTAAATTTATTCCCTTCCACTCTGAAGGAAATAACATTACGTTGGTTTATGGCATTGGGGGGCGATACCATTTATTCAAAGGACAAGATGAAACAAGCCTTCCTCACTAAATACCAAGAATATTTTTGATCCCAGGACTTAAGGAAGAAATATTTAAAATGACATATAAGGATTCAGATGAAATTTTAGAATAATACATTGAGAGATTCCAATACAACTTGCAGAGATCACCTTACACTACTCTACCTAAGGAAGTATTGAAAACTGCTCTAATTAGGGGAATGAAGGATGAATGGATATAAACACTCAACCTAATGGGGTAGGGTGATATGTCTAAAGAATATTATGATGACATCATGAAATTGTGTATCAGGTGCTCACATGGTAGTACACAAACCAAGCTTGGTATTTGTGATCCTCTTAGTAGAACCAGGGGGACTGCAAGAGGAGGATTCACGCGTGTAGAAATTGGTAATTCATTAGAAAATTTTAAAACTAATATATTAAGTACATTGAATACACAATTGGATGTCTTGTAGGTAAAACAAAAGTAGCCTGAAGTAGAACATGCATTAGCAATCCTCTATCCTTGATTTCGACGAAAGCATGGCCATAAAGAATGCCCATTGGATACAATTGAAATTTGTATTATTTTCACAAAGGATCATGCGACTCATTGTTTTCCCTCTCTCCTTGGGTTAAAGTTCATGTTTAAGGAATTCAAGGAAGAGCCAGAGCCTGCATTATTCATGGCACAACAACGACAATGGAAAAATTGCTCTACAGGTAAGACTCAGGACCCCTCCATGTTTTTTCCTGAATAGTATAATCAACAGCAATTTCTCGGTCTAAACTGGAAAGGTCAGAAACATTCTTGGAAGCCCCAGACATATCCTCCATCACCATGGCCAAACCCACTATTTCCTGCACCTTCATGGCCAAATCAACAATACTCTTCACCTTCATGGAAAAATCTGCAGGGTAATCTCTATCCTTTGTAATGGTCAAACCAACCCGCCCAGGGATCAACATGGTCCCAAAAAAGGTAGCATCCTATAGGACTTTTTGATCAATCAGTAGGAATGTTGTCACAATCACATACATTTCTACAAGAATTACCACCTCCACTATAGTTACCCCCGAACGCCCCACATCTATTACACCCCTAGCTACCTGCACAACCAAATCCAAACCCAAACAATAGGCATGAGAAATTTTTAAAAATACTCAAAACTTCTAATTGTTCCCCTGCATCTCTAGAATGTAATAAACTCCATCTAAGATATGGGAAGACCATTTTTCTAAAGGACCCTTTAACAAATTTAGAACATCCAGAAGATGAGAATTATGCTAAAGAGAAGCATCAATCAGAAAGGCCTTCCTCTAATGTAATTATAACCGAGACAGAATCAGCTAGTGGACCTATTACGAACTAAGAGCCTCAAAAAATTCCATATGTTTCGCCCCCATTTCTAGAAAAACTGGCCATAGTAAGGCCACCCACATATCCCGAATTCAATCTTGTATGGGAACTAGATAATTTGTGTATTAAAATTCCCCTTTTGCAAGTTATCAAATATATATCAACTTATGTTAAGACCATCAAAGAAATATGTGTTAAGAATCCCAGAAGGAAACCAAGAGATTTTCCTATAGTCCATGTCCTTGGGAAACTCTTTGATATTATTCTAGGAAAGAAGATACACATTAAATATGATGATCCTAGAAATCTAGTAGTCATCGTTCATATTCATGGACTTAGCTTTCCAAATACCTTAGTGGACTTAGAAGTTGCTATAAATATCATAATACTTGACACTTGTGTCCTCCTTGGAATAACCATGTTAAAGCCAACTCCTTCCATGTTGGAGCTAGCCGACATATCAATGGTAAAATCAGAAGGAACACTTGATGGCATTATCATATATTTCGACTCTTGGGAATACCCAGCAGATTTTTTAGTTCTTAATCCCATAAATAAACTCGAAGGACACCCTCTTATACTAGGCAAACCATGGCTTGACATTGCATATGCATACATTGGGTGTCGGACTGGAAGTATGACCATTTCTAAAGTAACTTCCATTAACAACCCCATTCTATACCCACCTAATAAACCTAGCAAATCATCTGATAATATTATGTGGATTCCTCCCAAGTACGAATAAGTTAGGCTACGATCTACCCTTACCATTGAAAAAACCTTTATCTTTAAGAGACATACTGAGGATGATACAATCAATGGGTTCATTAACCAGCCTTCTACTGTAGCCTATCCCACATGTCAGATGCTAAAGGCAGTACTCGACAACGAAGCCCAGTGTGACCAATTGGAGTCAAATAGTGATCATATACCTACAAATGTAGTCCATAACAACATTCCTGTTGATATTGAACCAGGAAAAACATTGGACATTAATTCCAACCTTAAAGATCTCCAACATAAAAAAAAATTATTCAATTTCTTCATAAATATAAACAAGCTTTTTCCTAGGATTATGCATGTGTGAAAGGCATTGGTCCATAATTGTGTACACACCATATTTACAATGAAAAGGATGCCCGATCAATTCATCAACATCAAAGGAGACTAAATCCACATCTTAGGGGCATAGTGAAACAAGAACTACAAAAATTACTTGATGTCAATTTGATATACCCTATATCTGACAACCAGTGGGTTTCATCATTGATGGTAGCCCCTAAAAATAATGGGAAATGGAGGATTTGTATAGATTACAAAGAACTAAACAAGGCCACACAGAAAGATCATTTCCCTCTTCCATTCATCGACCAAGTCCTTGATACACTCACTGGGAAGAAATACTTTTCTTCCATGGATGGGTTTAGTGGATACAATCAAATTCATATTTCTCCTGAAGATCAAGATAAAACAACATTCACCTATCCTTGGGGAACAATTTAATATAGAGTTTTACCATTTGGACTATGCAATGCACCAACCACTTTTTAGAGAGAAATTGTGATTATAGTCTCTGACCTAATTAATGACGGGTTGAACTTTACATGGATGATTTCACTCCTTATGGTAATGAATTTGATGAAGCTTTGGATAACATGAAAAAGGTTATTGCATGATCTATAGCCACTAGACTATGCCTTAGCAATGATTAATGCCATATGTTGATGACAGAGGGTGTAGTCTTGGGACACTTCATTTCCTGCTATAGGCATTCAAGTGGACCCCACTAAAATCGAGGTAATTCTTAAACTCCTTGTTCCATGGACACCAACAGAGGTACGCTTCCTTGGTTATGTTGGGTATTTTCGTTGTTTTATAGCTCGTTTCTCCAAAATTACAGCACCCTTATATGCATTAGCTGGGCATGTGGAATTTGAGTGGACTAAAAAGTGTGATATTGCTTTTGTAGAATTGAAGAATATGGTTTCAGCAACTCCTGTGCTAAAGGGACCAGAGTGGAGCCTTCCATTCCACATATCCTCAAACACATCGGGCACAATGATAGGGGCAGTTATGGGATAGGAGATGATAAGAAACTCTATGCAATTTATTATATCAGCAAAAATCTAACACCTACATAATTAAATTATACTTTCACAGAGAAATAATTTTTGGTTTTTTTCTATGCTATAAACAAATTTCTACATTATATAATAGGTTATCCGGTTTTCCCATATGGCGATCATTATGTTATTCAATATTTAGCTAATAAACTTGTTATCAATGGCAGAGTAACTCGTTGGTTATTGTTGTTATAGGAATTTGATATCACTATAAAGGAATAGCCAAGGAAGGAGAGCCACGTTGTAGATTTCCTATCAATAATGCCGCCTATAGTTGATTCTTCACCAGTGGAATACCTATTCCTAGATGAACACTTGTTTGTTGTGGCTCTTGAAACATCATGGTATGTTGATGTTGCAAATTATCTAGCGGCTAGAAAACTACCATCACACCTCTCACCATGGGAAAAGAAGCACATTATTCAACGTAGTGCTTGATTCTCATGGATAGATGGTTACCTCTTCCATATGGGAGTAGATCTCCAAGTCCGTAGATGCACCAGGGAGGATTACATTTACGATATCCTCAAGGCATGCCACGACGAATCTTGTGGGGGACATTTTTTCGACTGCATAACTGAGCAAAAAGTATTACATATTGGCTATTTTTGGCCCACGATATTCAAAGACACCAAAAAATATGTTCAGAACTACAATAGTTTTCAATATATGGGTCATGCCATTCAAGCTAACAAAATGCCTCTCCAACCATAGTTAGTATTAGAACCATTTCAGAGATCGGAAATGGATTTTGCAAGTCCTATTAGTCCTCCTTCAAATTGAAAATTGTACATATTATTTTTCACATACTATGTAACAAAATGGATGGAGGCAGTAGCAGTTGCAAGGGACACAGAGGATGTAACCATCGACTTCCTATTTGAATTATTTGTTTGATATGGCTTGCCTCGAGAACTTGTAACTGATGGAGGACCATAGTCTACTTCCTTGAAAATATCTTCCACCTTGAAAAAATATCATATCAATCATAGAATCACCTCCCCTTACCATCTGCAAGCAAATGGACAGATGGAAAGCACAAAAAGAGTCTTGTAAGGCATCCTAACCAAGACAGTATCTACAAACCATCAAGATTGGGCCTCCAAACCCTCTGAATATTTGTAGGATTATAGGACAACTTGGCACAATACTACTGGTTTTTCACCTTATTAGCTTGTCTTTGGTAATGAGCCCATTTTTCCGATCAAATTTGAAGTTAAGACTCTCATGACCACTCAGGAAGTCGGTCTTAACCTTTCAGAAGCATAGAAGCAGTGCTTTCAACAACTCAATTAAATCGAAAAAATACCCCTTATTTCCCTTCAATTCACAAAAATAATTCAACAACAAAGAGCTAAGTGGCATGATCATTTGATTAAAAAGAAGACCTTTCAGAAATGTGACTGGCCGTTTTTATATGATTCTAGATTCCAGGACTTCCCAGGTAAGCTCCAAACGATATGGTTGGGCCCTTATGGAATTAGTGAAGTCTATGAAACTACTACATTTAGGCAGAAATTCCAACAGCGGAATCCAACGGAATGGATAAAATCGGGAAAAAATTCGAAAGTTAAATGAATTTTTTTGTTTTTTTAAATCCTGACTATTATCGCATATCTGACGGAAACTATTTACCAGTTGAATATTCGACGATTATCCTATCATGTTGATTATCCGGCGGTTTCCTATAATCTCTCCTATCATCAAATATCTCATGTGTGTTCTTTTACTATCGGATGTCTCACGATGTATCCAATATGAAAATGTATTGTCTAATTTCCTACAAACGGTAAATAACCGTTGCATAACGTTCAATTCCACCATTAATGGATTTTTGCACTGACAATGTCTAATAGGGGACCAGTTTGACTAATTAAAATAAATATAGCATTAATATTATAATTAAATATGATATTGTCTGCTTGGGGTAGCTCAATTGGCAATGGTCGTGGAAATGAAATTCTCACCGAACCGGAAGTCTTGGGTTCAAATCTTGTGCTATTCCCCCTGATCGAGGTGAGAAGTTAGACATGATGAAGATGTAGTCTTGTCAAGCTTACAAAATATATATATATATATATATATATATATATATATATATATATATATATATATATATATAGATATATATATATATATATTATTAATATATATATTCATATTAATATCTATAATATATTATAATATTAAGATTAAGATTAAGATTATATTATATGATTAGAATATAAATTATATATATAAATTTTATTATTATAATTATAATAAATATAAATATTTGTGTGTCTTTGTTTGTGTGTGTGCGTGTGTGTGTAGGCCCTAACATCATATAACTTTGACATAATTGCTATATGTATTAGTTGTGACTGTTTTGAAAGGTTGTAGGCTTAGTTTGAGGTTAATTTTTGAACAAAATCATCATTGAACATTTGGTGACAAAAAATGTCACATAACACTCTTCAAGGAGACCAAGGATATGTGGGATCGGCATCGAGGGCTTATGAGGATGGAAAATGCTATTTCCCTTGTAGAAAATGCAATGGCTTGAGGCCAAGGAGAATTCTTATAAAATCAGCTAAAAATCATTGTAGAGACTATAGACACACTGAAGGTGGACATGAATATCATCCATTTGTAAGTTATTTATTATATGTATTTGTATTGTAGATTGTTTTTGTAGATGTTTATATATACATTGTATTTTTAGATTGTATATCTTTATATTGTAAATTGTATTATCTTATAATATTATCTTATAAATGTATTTTATAATATTATTTTGGGAGGATTTTGAACTATGTTGTCATCTTGGTGTGGACTAGAAATATTATTTTATTATTTTCATTAGGGTCATTTAAGGGGTTAGGTCAAGTTAGGGGTTAATTAATTTATGGGCCTAGGGATAAGGGGTTATTTTTTAATGGTTTATAGGTTAGGGGTTAAGGGCTTAGGGGAATGGGTTAATGTATATTTTTTAGGGGGTTATTTTGGACCTAGAGGATTTAGACGTTAGTCATCTGTTTTTATGGAGCATTATTAATAATATTTTAAAGTATATTATGAAAAATATGAAATTAAGAAAGAATATTACATTATAATGATGAATGAAAAATAAGATCAATATGTTTTTTATTATGGTCATGACTATATATATCTCAGAAAGTGTCTCACTTCCTACATTTCAAGAAAAGTAACATCTTTCTTCTATTTTTTCAACATATTATTAAATATCTTGATAAATTGCACAAGCATCGTCGTTGATTTGTTATCTTTGTTTCTTGGTCTCACCTAAGTTTTCTTTCTCTTTGCCTCTGTTGTCTTTGTTTTCCTTATATATTAGATTTGTAAATTGTTCTTATATAAACGTTTCAATATTTTCTATATATACTAATATTACTTTATTTATTGTAATTGTATAATATTGGCCCCCTAGGGCATTGCTTGATGATGAAGAGGTGGTTGTGGTACAAGCACCTATTCAATAACATGGAGTGATTAATATTGCGGATCAAGCTAATGATCCTATGGAAGAAGATAATGATGTTGATAACATAGTTGAAGAATATGGGAAAAATAGATTGATCCAGGAAACATTTAATAATGTTGGGATGGATGATGATGGCAACCAATATGATGACCATAATTTTGATTCACCCATACTTGAGATGGAAACTAAACCTCTTTATGAAGGTTCAAAAACATCTCTTCTCTCTACTCTATTGTTGTTGGTAAACTTAAAGGTGGTGAATGGCTTGTCAAACACATGTGTGGCACAACTCCTAAGGTATGTAATATATTTTGTGACATTCAATACTATATACATGATAAAGAAATTATTTTTTCCATTGTTTTTAATATTAGTACATTGATCTGCATCATTTCATCAATTTATAACATTTGGATGAAATATGTACGATAAATATTGTTTAGTACATTAACCAATGCTATTTTTTTTATGTTGTATATTACTAGGTGAATTTTTGTTACCACCGTCAATTGTTTTACCTTGTACTTACCGATATTTACATGTCATTATGAAAGACATTGGAATGGAGTATCAAGCTATTCATGCATGCCCTAACGATGATATTCTCTACTATAAAGAACATGTGTTGAAAGACAAATTCCGAAAATATGATGAGAGTAGATATCAAACTAATAAAGTAAAAAAAAAAGGTTCCTCACAAGTTTCTTCATTATATTCCCATAATTCCAGGTTCTTCATTACATTCCCAAGGCTAACACATTTTTGTGGTATGTTATAATGTTACCCTGCACTTTAATAATGTTTAATTTTGTGAAGTTTATTTCAAGTATGTTTTTAAAATAGTTCGAACTTCATTGTACGTACTTAAAATAGTTCAATATAAAAATTATTCCATTTCTTGTAGGTCTTCAAACAAAGGGTAAATTTTCTTGTTCACTTTCTGGTCCTGAGATTAAATCTCATCATTCAAGAAGCTTAGGAAAGGAGGTGTTTGATGAGAATAGGTGCTTCCTTTCTAATAACCATAGGTACTAAAGTACTAAAACTATATTTTGATGCAGGAGCATCCGAGCACTCATAATTAAAGGAGGAATCTAAAGCGGAGCAAGGAGGAAGTGGACCATCGGAGTTGAACAGGGGACAAATATGTTCAAAATAGACTAAATGATGGAATGGATAAAGTCTCTCAAAGACTTATTAAATCTAATCTGCCACGTATGTATGCATGTAGAAAGATTGGGGAGTTGTTGAGTGATTCATGGAGAGGATTTGATTAGATCCTTTTAGTGATCCGATCCAATATTTCTCTCTCTCTATAGATATATATATATATATATATATATACGAGCCTACGTGTTCAAAAGGGGGAGACAGAGAATATAAAGTGAGATATAGAGATTTGTAAGACAGAGATAGATAAAATGTAGTCGAGAGGAGAACTTGTTACTAAGGCTGAAATTCCTTAAATCTGTAATCATATCATGTGTAATATGAAATAGTGTGTTTTCAGTGTTGAATTGTGCACATGTGTGTGTTCATAGATAGTCTATGTGTTCAAATATTACAGGTTTGATCAACCATCGATCACTTAAGGATCGATGGTGATCCAATATTAAACGAAATACATATGAAGTGATAACCTTGCTGTAACAGAGAAATGGAAGAGGAACTGTATTAAGTGTAGAATCCACCAAATGGCGGATGGCAGGTATTCTCCATGCTACATGTCCACACGAATTCATTGTAGACCATTGGATCTACTAAGTGTAGATCAATGGCGAAGGACTGTCAGGCGACTTTGCATCGGGAAAGGATATCGACCGTTGGATATAGAACCTGATCAACGGTCGTGATCTAATCACAAATCGCATTAGACAGAGGTCAAAGGCTGGTGGACTATGAAATTCCGATGCGCCGATAGTGATAAAGCATTGATCGACGATCGAAGGTTTCGGAGATCGGAGGTATCGAGATCGGCGGAGTGTTGTGGAAAGGTCTGAAGGAGCGGATCCAACGATTTATAGTGGGGGTTTTAATTATTTTGAGATCCAGCCCAAGGGTTCATAGCAGGGTTTTCCCTTCATTCTTGTGTATTCCAATAAATGTGTTGCCCCAGGTTTTTATAACTAGAGCACATATTAACGCTCCTGATAGTTTAAGTGGCTCCGGTTTTTAGGCTTAAGTGCTATAAAAACACTTCCGATAAGTTAGTGGGCCATAACCCACAGGCCTTAGGATCGAAATTTGTACATGAAAGGGGATTTTGCCTTACCCCCAAAATCTCCTTTCATCAAGTGGTATCAGAGCAAGGAAAGGTTTCCTGCATAAAAGAGATTCCTGTAGAAGAGGGAGTGCAAGCAGAAAAGATAAGGAGGGACAGTTGTATTACAGTATGGAGAGTTTATGGTCTTACTGTCGTGCGGATAATGGCAATGGAAGTTGAGAAGACTTGCAGCAACCTAGAGCATGGAGTGCTCAAGTGATTCCAAAGAAGAGAGAACCAGAAGGATGCCAAAAGACTAAGCTCAGGAGAAAGCTTGGTGAGGTATCATGTAGTAGAGGAAGACTATTACTGCAGAGGTTGGTTGTAGCTCATAGAAGATCATGAAGGCAGTTCCACTGAAGAAGTGAAGTGAGTAGAATTGCTAACGGATAAGGAGAAGCATATGACCAAGAGGTCATAAATTTTTGTGCCTCGGGAGTCTGATGCAGGAGCATCCGAGCACTCATAGTTAAAGGAGGAATCCAAAGCGGAGCAAGGAGGAAGTGGACCATCAGAGCTGAATAGGGGATAAATTTGTTCAAAACGGAGTAAATGATGGAATGGATAAAGTCTCTCGAAGACTTATTAAATGTAATCTGCCACATATGTATGCATGTAGAAACATTAGGGAGTTGTTGAGTGATTCATGGAGAGGATTTGATCGGATCCTTTCAATGATCTAATCTAAAATTTCTATATATATATATATATATATAGTATGAGCCTGCATGTTCAAAAGGGGGAGACAGAGAATACAGAGTGAGATATAGAGATTTGTAAGACAGAGATAGATAAAATGTAGTCGAGAGGAGAACTTGTTCCTAAGGCTGAAATGCCTTAGATCTATAATCATATCGTGTGTAATATGAAATAGTGTGTTTTCAGTGTTGAATTGTGCGCATGTGTGTGTTCATAGATAGTCTATGTGTTCAAATGTTGAAGGTTTGATCGACCATCAATAACTTAAGGATCGATGGCAATCCAATATTAAATGAATTATGTATCAAGTGATAACCGTGTTGTAACAAAGAAATGGAAGAGGAACTGTATTAAGCGCAGAATCCATCAAATGGCAGACGACTGACAAAATGCACAGGAGCCGTTGGATCGATATGATCAACAGATAGGATTATATCGCTAAGGATAGAGAATTGGCGGATTTATACACAAAAGCGGTATTTCGAGCGGGTATTCTCCGTGCTACATTTCCACCTGAATTCATTATAGATCGTTGGATCTTCTAAGTGTAGATCAACGGCGGAGGACTGTCGGGCGACTTTGCATCGGGAAAGGATATCGACCATTGGATCGAGAACCTGATCAATGGTCGTGATCTAATCGCAAATCGCATTAGATAGAGGTCAAAGGCTAGTGGATTGTGAAATGCCAATGCGCCGATAACGATAAAGCATTGATCGGAAATCGAAGGTTTTGGAGATCAGAGGTATCAAAGATCGACGGAGCGCTATGGAAAGGTCTAAAGGAGTGGACCCGATGATTTATTGTGGGGGTTTTAATTATTTTGAGATCCGTCCCAAGGGTTCGTAGTGGGGATTTCCCTTCATTCCTGTGTATTCCGTTAATTGTGTTGCCCCGGGTTTTTATAACTAGAGTGCATATTAACGCTCCTGATAGTTTAAGTG
Source organism: Pinus tabuliformis (assembly GCA_031772625.1). Classification (NCBI taxonomy): domain Eukaryota; kingdom Viridiplantae; phylum Streptophyta; class Pinopsida; order Pinales; family Pinaceae; genus Pinus; species Pinus tabuliformis. The sequence continues at coordinate 1,181,964,897 of CM062805.1, read as the reverse complement.
GTTCCGATTTTGAGGCTTAAGTGCTATAAGAAAGCTTTTGATAAGTTAGTGGGACATAACCCACAGGCCTTAGGATCGAAATTTGTACATGAAAGGGGATTTTGCCTTACCCCCAAAATCTCTTTTCATCATATTTTCAATGGGAAAGAAGAGAATGAAGTAATACCACAGAGAATAACACCTCATCCATGGAAGTTGTAATATAATAGAGTCTCTCAAGATATGGATTGAATTGTATATGTATAAAGATATGTTATATGTTTGGATTATTTTATATTTTTATGGGATTTTCTTTGTTGTACTAATTGACACGTTATATTTTTGTTATAATATCTTTATCTATGATTCACGTTGTAGGTCATGAAGGCATTAATAATAGGCAACTTCCATGAGGAATGAAAATTTATCCTGAGCAATTCAATAAACTCCCCTACTATGAGCACCTAGAAATTGTTCATTTGTTTGATACAATTCACATCAGGAAGAATGTAACAGAGAACTTATGATGAACCTTAGATGGAAGGAAAGCTAAAGAAAAAAATTTCAATATTTGTAATGACATTAAGGAGGCCAACCATGCATTTCAAAGTGTAATTCATTCAAATAGTGATGGAGACGAACAAAATATAAGCACCCTTCCATGGTTATTGACAGAGCAGCAATGCAAGCATGTTAACAAGGTTATTGAAAAAAATAAATTTCCAACTAGATTTTCTTCAAACATAAAGAATATCCTAACAAATAAAGGTGAATTACGTGGGGTAAAAACTCATGATTGGAATATGTTAATTAAAGTAACTATACTGGTCTATATATATTTTATACATTGGTGAATCTTGTTAATTAGTGTTTTTTTTTCTATTAATTTGGGAAAAAATAATGATCGGTCATTATTTTTGTTACAATATGTTCTACCTTATCTCTCCCATAAAACTTTGACAACGATTTCAAACAAGTTTTATATGATCTTGGAAAATACATGAGGTAAGTGGAGATTTATGTGCAAAGTGTAATTTGTTCAATAAGTTTTTGTGTCACATATTTTCATTGCATGTGTTTTGCTTGTCATCATGTACTATATTATTCTCTTTTTGTTGAAAAATGTGATTTTCTTGATTCATTTGTAGATGGTTGTCATCTAAAGAAATCAATAAATAATATATAAAGTATTGGAGAAAACAAATTCCTCATCTAATGTGTTAAATTCAAAGGTATCTACCTTTGGCATTTTTCAATGCATAAGAACACTACCTTGTTGATTAGTGGTTGTCATTGATGTCAACCCAAGCAGTACCAGGGGCTACCCCGATCTTGCATGGGAATTTTGACTTGACAACTTACTCTATTCTAAGTCAATGATCTTCTAGATGGATTCTACTCGTCAAGATGTTTCTGTTGATATATGGTACGCCATGTAATTCTTCATGGTTTGAGATATATTCATGTTTGAAGTTAGTAACACCAGTTAGTGGGCATATTCATGTTTGAAGTTAGTAACACCAGTTAGTGGGCTAAAACCCTATGGGGTTTTCGCATGGCACTCATAATTGGTTGTGGTCATTGAATAGTAAATAATTAATAATGTTTTTTTTTTTCTAAAATCCCTCCAACGTTCATTTATTGAGGACCCTCTCAACTCAAGACATTCATATAAATAGTGACCCTCATATCCTCCTCTAGTAGGGATTTTTTGGCTTCAAACATGTCATCTTGTAATTTTCACTATAAAAAATCTTTTGAAAAGCTTCAGAAGCTGAGAGTAAAACCCGTTTGAGCCAAAATCTTGATGAACCTCTTGACCAAAATTCAGATCTTGGTGCACTATATTTTCAAAGATATGATCTAAGGAAGTTAGGGTTATTGTAGGCTCCCGAATTCCATGTCAGATAGGGCCTGTTACACTAAAAAATGTCACCATGGCTATTTACAGTTGGTATGGCTCTATCAACAGTCATACTACCCTCTTAAGCAAGTCTTATGCCTCTGCTATCCATGTCAAACTCCAAGAAAGAGAGAAAGTCTTTATAAATATGTTTATCTCTGGGTACGTAGGTTCTCTCAAACCTTGCCTGCGGGTACGCACCTATTGTTCATAAGGTCTGCGTCCAAGGACGCTCTGTATCTAAAGGGGCAGGTGCGTCCCTCTGAAAAGGTTAAAATGCGCAGGTTTTATCTTTAAAAACTTACTTGTGGTCATTTCTAGAGCATTCTAGAAGGTTGTTTGACGTGTATTGAGCGCCTCCAGATGGTTCATGCACTCCTACCAAAGAGGAACTTATCCCATCAATAAGGGAGTGATCCCATCCAAAGAGGGGACTATCCCATTTATGGTGGACCTGATTAACTTCCTCTTGAGCACTATAAATACAGGCATTGGGCCAGAAGGAGGGAGGTTGAAAGCTATACATTTCTAAGGGTAAATGCTGCAGGAATTAGGACTCCCATTTAGAAGCTTGTGAGGAGAGATTGCCATCTTTACTTGTTCTATTTGGAAGTGGGTGAGCTTTGTCAAAGTAGAGGAAGATTCTTGTGGACCCTGGAAGGAGCTTGCACAACACCAAGGCTCAGGTTGTAATGGTTCCTTTTGATTACCTTTAATGCAAATTGGTCCATTCTTCTCAATAACTTGTTGTTTATGAGTTATTTCATGTACTCCTTGGTCTATATGTTGAATATGCTTTGTTTTATGTTATAATCAGGTGCTATTTAATTGTTTGACTGTTGGTGATTGCAGGTTTTGGAGAAAAAGAGGAGCTCATCCAGATCAACAAAGCTTGGACTTCTACAACAGCGTTTGGACAAAGGTAAGAACGAAACACTTTATTTCTCATATCATAATGCATGTTTAGAGAAGGATAGCTCCAGTTTGTTTTGTTTGTCATTAGAATGTCTTAGACTTCTAGGAAGGTCGGTTGTGTCCGCACTCTTGACTGATTCCGTGTGACAGGGCCAAAGGTCGCAACAGTGAAACATGGCACTTCGTACAAATTCTCTCTACTGAACCATTATATAATCAGGTCATCGTGGGAAATTGGGAATAACTATTTATTGAAGAATCCAATTTTGATCAGACCTGTGGGGTTGGAAAGAGGACCCAGATGGCTACCACAGGACGAAATTTCAGACCTTGAAGATCTGAAATTACATAGATACAACATATTCAATATCGATCTCCTAGAAGGCAAGAAAAATCATGCATTCAAGGATCACTACAGTAAGGACCACACGTCTATAGTCAAGGGTAAGTCTCCTATAACAAGGTATGTATGATTAGTGTTTACATTTGAATTTTGAGTATCATCTCTGACATATGTTTTTGCAGGACAAAGTAAGTATATACAGGGTCTCGATTATATATCTATGTCTCTATATGTCATAGTTAGTTTTTCGGATGTCCTATTCTTGATACTACACATTTGATGCTACAGATTCTTGATGCTACACCAAGTTTTCTAAATCTATATGATGTTGTAAGTTCATGTTACTTACCTTGTCATAATTGATAGAATGGTCTCTATTGTTGTACTCAGAACTTGGTCCATCACAAGTCTAGAGTTTGTCATCAGTTTTTATTATATATATCTTTAGGTCAGTTTTGGATATAGTCTTGCATAGAGTCCATGCCTATATCAAGAGTGAGAGTCTTTGTCTACTATTGCAACAAGTCAACAACAAAAGTGAGAAGCACACTTCAAGTACACATTGTAATTCTAATTTGTATTTATTCATTATTATGCACTTATATGTGTTTTGCAGGTAGAGGTAAGTTGAAGGGTATTTTTTTTTTTTTGGGATTGGTTTCACCGGGCAAATTTTGCATGCAGGTAGAAGAAGATTCAAGTAAAACATCAAGAAAAAATTCAAGAGCAAAAGTATCAAATCAGAGGAAGCATTGCAGCGAGACATACTTGAAGACATGATAGCCATCCAAATATCGTGAAGTATTGTTAAGGCTAAGAGTCATCATTGTAAAGTTGTGAAAGATTCATTTGTAAAAGATCCATCATTGTAAAGTTGTAAAAGATTCATCATTGTAAACTTGTAAAAGAGTCATCATTGTAAATATTGTAAAAGAGTCATTTGTGAAAGAGTCATTACGCCTAGAGTCGAAGAGGCAGTGTTAGGAGGTATAGGAGTCACTGTTGGGATGATGTCATGGTTGGGTTCCAGGTCATAGATTGATTGCGTATTTGGTCAAGTACATGAAAATCATTGTACATCTTATTATATCGTGGATTGTTGTCCCTGGTTTGGGAATCCACAGTCTTGTATTATTTTAGTCATTATAGGGTGGCAGGGAGGTGCTAGGCAAGTGTATGAAGTCACCTACAGGTTGGGGCCTGTGAACACTTCATGGTGGTAGGGTGGTGCTAGGGAAAGTTGTGGCTCGCTAGGGTGTTGGGGCATCCATTCAGTTGATTACTGAATAAACCAGGGCATTGGGGTGTCCTTCTAGTGGGAGTTGGAGAAGAATTCTTTTCTAGAATTCTAGGAAGTTGTTTCTTTCATTTCACTTGGGGATGAATATTAAATAATTTATTAGAAACCGTTCAGTGATTTTTGACCCATATTGGGTTTTTTACCTAAAATTCTTGTGCATATTGTGTTCTTTTATTTACTGTTATTACTGCATAAACATTAATAATAATTGAAGATTAACTAATGCTCTGAAAAGATTTAAAAGTGATAATTGTTAAAGAACATTGATTCACCCCCCTCTCAGTTTTTCCAACATACCTCATACACAAAGTCTAGGAGATTGAAAAGTGTGGACCTATACACACAAGACCAATGTGGATGGTTGAGAGGCACTTGAAATAACTGAAGGCTTTGGTCAGACAAAGAGCACATCCTGAGGTTTCTAAGGTAGAAGGATATATGGTATATCAAAACATGGCTTATATTAATCAAATTGGGGAAAGGTAGAATGAGAAAAGTTAGATGCAAGTAGATAATGGAGATTTATGGCACATTTGACTCATTTGTTTTTATGTATATCGTACTTATTTAATTTTTAGTCTTCTTGCATAATCCATTATTATGAAGGTATAACATGGTAACTAATATAATATATGTGAATTGTTTTATTTTAATACAGTTGTTCGAGAGTGGGATGCAATACATTTATACATTGTGAACAATAAAGATTGGATGAAGGTATGGATTGAACAATGCAAACAAGCTAATAATGGTAGGTTATCATGGTATGGTGTGTCTTCATTGGTCAAAGAAGCTCAACGTAGTGGAGATACCAATATTACACAGAGGGAAATTGATTTAGCATATGGTTTAAAATATTATCAGGCAAGCATATTCACCCATACTACTTGGTTTTTTACAATTATATTGATGCATATGGCGTGTTTTTTCTTAATTTTCGAAATTTACAAGTATAAATATGCATGATTATCAATTGACAGTGAATTTTTTATGTGTTTTATGTATAATACTTAAAACACTACAACAAAATATGATGCAATGGCTGCAAATTTCACATCAAAAGGTTGGACGAAAAGATGAAAACTTATGATAGAGGGATAACTGCAGTATTTCAAGTTATCAATGTTTCCTCTAGAGGTGACAGACATCCAGAACTCTCTGAGAATCGATATTATGGGTATCTGCCTGATATACTTGAGTGTGACTTTTAATCCTTAAAAATAATTATGTTCAATGTCAAAGGGATTAGGCTATGAATCCATGAACATGACCCTAATAGAACTACTATTGAGCATGCTAATGGATTTACAATGGTTGATACAAGGAATCGTGAGCCAGGTCAGAACGATATGTTCTTCTAAGCCAATGTGAACATGTATTATATGTAGATGTTCCAGGTAAAGCAGGATGGTCATATGTTGTTAGATATGATCCCAGAGGAAGGCTCGTAAAGTATAATGTAGCGGAAGAAGATGAAATTGAAGAATAAGATTATGTAGAGGAGCAAGGGATTCATGTAGTGTCAGAAAAAGATGTCGAAGAAGTTCAAGGAATATATATTAATCGAGACAATGCTAATTTGGATGAACTATATGATATTGACATTGTGTCAGATGAAGAGCTTGAAGAATTTGAACCAAATATAGAAGAGCATGTTCCAGATAATGATAGAGACGATGATGATAATGATGATGTTGATGTTGATATGATAAATCCTTTGTACATGAATTTTGAACTAGATGATATAGATAATGAGATGGATGAGGACGAATATTAATGATATCAAAATGTTGAAAAGTACGATATATGTATTTATATGTTTTTAGTTGGTTTGTTCTCTTTCGTTCACCTTAAACTTTTATTTTCCTAGTTTTTATGTTTGAATGTTATTGTGTTTCTTTCAAATGTATTATAATATATAGATTGGATATGGGGAATTGAGAGTGATGTGGGGGGGAGGGGCCATATGAGCTTATACCTTCATGTGGTTGGCCTTGTTAAGTTGAGAATATACTATTCTTGAAATGAAGAGAAGCTCATTTATGTTTATACCATAATTTCCATTTTCACTTTAACGGTTTGTTAAGCAAAGGTATCGGACGAGTTGGGCAACGGGTGAACCATGAGACACGATGGTTGGAAAGACATAAGAAGTAAGATTGGAACATGACTACCCATGAATTGAGTTCCCACCAGGGTGTCTCAAAATGATTCTTATAAAATTGACTAAATTAATGTTTAGGTGTTAAAAGTCAGTTTATAATTGATTGATTATACAACATGGATGTACTAACAAAGGATAATATTTTTCATTGATGAGCTAATGATTTGTATTGACTGATTTTCAAAGTAGGGTGAATGCACCCTAGACGCACCTACACGAAGGCGAAGTGCCTGGGTGTCGCTTGCCAGACACGCCAGGATTTCCACCTGATAGGGACGCCCGTGTGATGAGTTGGTGGGTCAATGCGACTTGCCAATGGGATCCCACATAAAATAAGTAAGATTGGTCCATGACTTCCCATGAACAGAGTTACCACCAACATATCTCATAATGATTTTTAGTAAATTTACTAAATTAATTTATGGGTGTTAAAATTTAATTTATAATTGATTGGTTATGCAACATGGTACTGAAAAATTATAATATTTTATTGTCATTGATGAGTGAAGGAAGGCATGGCACCCATGGGGGCGTCGTATATTGGGCATGCCAAGGCTCTTAGTGACCATGGGGGTGTCGTGTGTTGGGAATGCTAGGGCGCCTGACACCCATGGCGATGTCACGTGTTGGGCACGTCAGGGCACCTGACACCCATGGGAATGTCACATGCTAGGCATGCCAGGGCACCCGACGCCCATGGGGGCTTCACATGCTTGGCATGCCAGGGCGCCCATATGACAAGTTAGTGGTTCTTCCCGACTTGGAAAGGGGTGCCCACACAAAATAAGTATTGTCAGCCCATGACTGCCCATGAACAGAGTTCCCACAAGGGGGTCTCATAATGATTTTTAGAAAATTAAGTAAATTAATGTTTCGAATTTAAGTCTGTATATGTCTCTTTTATGCTCTTAGTGTCAAGATTATTGTTACTTGTTGTGGGCCTACCCCTAAGTATCAATCTACCACTTAATATTTACCAATTAGTTGAAATTATGCTTTAATTAACTAACACCACTCAGATTGACCTGTGAAAGGGACCAACATTGAAATTTTTTTAGCTTGTGCATGTATGCATTGAAATTTGACATGGTTATAGTAGATACATGCATTGGAACTATGGGAGGGTTTGAAGACTCATATAGGAATATGGGAGGGTTTGGAAAAGTGTATAAATTAGTAATATGTTTTGAATTATTATTATTTTCTAAACCTAGTTTTGAATTATTATTTTCTAATATGTTTTGAATTATTATTATCGCCCTAGCCTGAGCCCACCTCTGCCCACCTTCGAGCTACAATAGGAAATATCGCCTCAGCCATTGCCCTAGCCTGAGCCCACCTCAGCTCACCTTCAAGCTGCAAGAGAAAAGTTATAATAGATAGTATTGCTCCATATTATGCTATAATAGATAGTACAGCAAGGAGGCTGGGAGTTTTCTAGAAAACAAGTGTGGTAGAGTACCACCCATAGGTTTCAACACATGTCAGGCATTGTATTTTCTTCCAAGCTCTTTGAAACATTGAATATTTCCTACCCTAGGTATGTATTGTACCTCTGTCATTTGAACCCTTCTCTATTGGTTCACCTTGCAACATATACTTTTGTGGAATTCCCTATTGTGGAACTTATGATTAGACACTATGAGTGCTCCATTTGAACTATGAATGTGCCAAAATAGGTTGACATATGATGTATCCTTCCCCTAGAATTGGAAATTAGAACGAAAAATTTCCCATAGTTCTGATTAATAACGCATAAGTTGCCACATTTTTATGGGTAAATACTATTTCCCTAGAAATGATTGTATGGTTTGCATAAATGTATGCACTAATTACTAGACTGGAACATCATGTACATCATTTAGTGGTTTTGACAACCAGCCAGAAGTATGAGTGGGTCAGAAGTTCCACTAAACTATAGAAAACATGACTATTGCTACTACAGATACTAGTCATAACAAGTGATCCATTTTACTGGTAAAATACATGAGGGGGATCATCTCACCCACCAGTTTCCACTCATTGATGACATACACAAGTACTTAGCTCAATGAGTTTCCACATCGCATGAACATATTATTCTAAAAATATTGTTTCCTCCACTGTAGCAACAAATTTTGGTAGCTAATCCCCCACCCCCACAAGGGGGGAATGTGGAAATATCTCAAAATGGGAGTTTTTCCTCAAGTGCATCTCTTTATTTATGTGACAAAGACACTAATTCGCAAAATCAAGCTTGCAATTATGATGCATTGGGAAAGATTTTTTTTACAAATTATCCATTGACTTCTCAAACTAGTTCCCTCTCCACATAGAGAAGCCACATGTTGACCATAGTCCATGTGTCCCGCATGTATTTTTAATAATTCCTCTAAAATTTCCTTTTACGAAGGAAGGCATTGTTGAATGCAATTAGTGGCATCAACATATCTGACACATTCCATTCGAATTGGACCAAGAAAGACTTAGGATTCATTCGAATAAAAATTTATCATTGTGTGGATGACGAAGGAGCCTCTATTTGTGTCATGTATTCATTTTATTGGAAATATTTGTGTTCTTCTTCTTTGGTTTCCTCATGCACCTTGTTGAAGGCGCTTGATAGCCATTCATTTCAGCCAAAGGGAGTTATATCAATGTTCCCCTTTGAGTTAGGAGGAAAATCTATCAATGTAGAAGTAGAGATTGTGGATTCACCTTTGGATTACAACCTTCTATTGGGAGGAAATTGGACCTATTCCATGGCTATAGTAGTCTCATCGTGCTGATAAAACCAAAATTTATGGGCAAGTTTGTGCCTTTATTACACTATGTCTTAGCTAAATTAAATATAAAAATTAGAAATAAATAAATATAAATAATTATTTCATCTGTATTTAAATAGGAATGCAAAAAATTATAGATATGACCATAAATACAGAGATGCGATAGAAATAATACTTCATTTCATTGATGTAAAATATTGAAATATGCTTACAAACAGAAATGGAAATAAACTAGCTCGGGAAATGGTAGCTTATATCTCAGAAGAGATGCGGCGACTACATGCCTCTGAACTATATTACAATGAGGCTCGAAGGCCTATTTATTGTTTAGAAACAATGGAAAACCCTAAAATCCAAAAACCTAACCCTAGGAGATGAAGTGCCAAACTATGGGCATTGTTTTGGGTAAATTGGTACATCAACTTCCCAGGGTCGTAACTTTAGCATACGATCTTCGTTTGACGCACACAATACCTCGTTAGAAATATCTATCTGAGGACTACAAATTTGGGATGATAAACATGGACCATGGACTCATGTTTCTCCCATTTGTCCCAAAAAACTTCGTTTAGGGCCTCAAAACGACTCCGAAGTTGAGGATCCGAAAAACAGCCAAAAATAGTAAATTGTGCTACAAATAAGGAAATTAAAAAACTAAAAGAAACAATGGTGGAGGTCCAAGTGGAATAGGCGGGTGGCCACCAATATCCACCTAGATCATTCCTCCCCCCTTAGGAAGCAATGGTCCCCATTTCATTAAGTTCCTCCATGAGATGAGGAATCTTCTGCTGAACTTGGTCCCTGTTGAGCCACTTGCCCAGGTGAAGGAGTTGGCCTAGTTTGACAATTCGATATAGTTGGATCCTTTGCTGTCAGTTGTTCTTTCTCTATGTGTCCATGATGCGTTCAGTTGTGGTGTGTTCCATGCAATCTGGATTTAACTCTATAGGTGTGAGTTGTTCTGCAATGTCTGATGTGTCTAGCAATGGTGATAAGTATGGCCGAAGGCAGTCCAAATTGAACACTAGGTGTAGGCCAAGGAATGGGGGAATGTTGAGCTCAAATGCATTGTCTCCCATAGCCTTGGAAATGGTGTACGGACCATATCAGAGTGATATGAGTTTCCGATAGGCTCCGATAAGGCATTCCTTTTGCAAATGCAACCAGACTTTGTCGCCCACCTGAAACTTGTGTGGCACCCGATGCTGATCATGTCGCTGCTTGTATTTGGAATTTGATTTCTCTAGAATGTCATGTACTTGTTGGCAGATATGTTGGATGTTCTTAATGAAGTTTTTTGCCTTATCGATTCAGACTAGACATGAGACGAATGTTCCTGTGTAGCTACAAATGGCATGGCCACATCAATGGGACATAGTGGTTGCAATCCCAAGCCCACCTGAAAGGGGCTCTAGCCAGTCGAGCTGTGGAGAGCCCAGTTATAGTTGTGCTGGACATAGGGGGGGTTCTCATCCCATGTGTGTGGATGCTTTGAGTTGTACATGTGCAGAATGTGTATGATCATTTTGTTGACGACCTATGCCTGGCCATCAGTTTGGAGATGGAAAGTTGTGGACTTAGTGAGCTTGGTGTCCAGCATCGACCAAAGACTGGACCAAAATGCACTAAGGAACCTTTTTTCCCGATCTGAGATGATAGATTGTGGGATCCCAAAGTGTACCCACACTTGTTCAAAGAAGAGTTTAGCCGTGGCTTCTGTTGTGATATTCTTCTTGCAAGCTGCCATAATGGCCATCTTTGAGAATCTGTCGATGACCAAAAACACAAAGTCATTGACATGCTTAGTAGAAGGAAGGCCTGACATGTAATCCATGGAGATGGATTCGCAAGGTCGACTAGGGGTAGGCAGCGAAGTATAGAGGCCTTACTTCTTGATAGTTGGTTTGGCAATGGCACAGGCAGTGCAGGATCTAATGTGCTTCCCAACATCCTGTTGAAGATTCGACCAATAGAAATACTTCTGCAGTATTGCCACTATTTTCTCAACCTTGACATGCCCAGCAGCCTGATTATAATGCACTTCCCAAATCATCTTGGCACGCTCGCTTGAAGGAACACAAAGGTGACCCAAGTGGCATAACAAGGCATCCTAGAGGTGAAAATCTGGAACATGTTGACCCTCCAAGAGCGCCTGGTATGTGTGGTTGAATTCTGGTTCGCTTTTGTAGAGAAGTGGCCAATCAGAAGTCTCATCGCCACAAGAGTTGAGCATGGTGGTTAATGCCATGATCGGTGGTCGGCTGAGGCAATCTGCAACATTATTGGTGATGCCCTTCTTATACTTGATATTCAAATGGAACTGTTGCAGGTATGTGGACCACTTCTGATGGCGATCATTCTGCAACTTCCCTTTCATCTGTATGAACTACAGGGGTCGGTGGTTTGTGTGGATGATTGTTTCCTTCCCCAAAATGTAATGCTTCCATTGTCGGCAGGCCTGCACAATGGGATACATCTCTTTGTCATAAGTGGAATACTTCTGAACTATGTTTGAAAGTGTCTCACTATGATATGCCACTAGATGCCCATGTTGAGTAAGGACTACCCCAATAGCATAGCGGTGAGCACCAAAATTTCAACAAGAATGCTACAACTCTTGGGCTACCTACTTTACTCTTATCAACCCAGTAGTTTGTAACAAACTTGGAAGCGTCGGTGATGTGTGCACAAGTACTAGTTCTCACTGCAGGTTGTCACTTGGTCAGCCAGCGCAAGATAACTAAGAGCTCAAGCCAAATTCTATTGATTTTAGAAGAAGCTCTATGTGTGATGAAAGGAAAGAAATATTACTCTACAGATGCTATTCTAACTGCAGAAAGGAGAAAGACTAGAAAGTAAAGCAAAACCCAGTAAACCCTAATTAACCAGCTAATTCTACTTTTGCAAAAAGCACTATGAAAATCTTGAAAGGAATGCCATTACCTACTCAAGGAAGTAAAAAAACATCTAACCATGCTATTTCTGGAAGTAAATAAGAAAAAAAAAAAAATTGGTTTTTTATGTGTTTTTATGTGAATTTAACATGCATCTAATTTATTGGGTGTGAGTGTGGCAGCGAACAGGTGACGTTGAAGGGAGGTTTTGGAGCTTGAGAGGATATAGGATGGTGTGGATGGGTCCTAGGAAGCCTTAGGTGGCCTTCTGGAGGCTTTTCCCACACTCGGCCTTCAAAAGAAAGCCTACAGGAAAAACTACAGGATGAAAATAGGGAAACTACATGAGGCCTACAAGAGGAGGCCGAGAGCAATTTCCACTATTTTGAGGGTGTGAGAGTGGGTGAAAGAGGTGGATGAATGTTAGAATGAGGTGTTAAGGTGCCTAAGTTCTACCATGAATCATCAACAGAGAGAAAGATGATTGGGTTTGCTCAAGGAGAGAGGAAGAAGTTCTATGAAAAAATGAAGGAAACTAGGGCAGAATTGAGGTGAGATTTGGGAGACCTATAGGGCATGGATCAGATGGATGGGGTGATTACTGGTAATCTGGCCTACTATTGGAAGATATCTGCTGCATAGAAACTGACAGTCAACCAAGGAAATCAAGCAACAAGTGAAATGAGTGCATTTGGGAAAAATAGAGTTTTGCATAAAAATGGTCTAAACTATGATCTATGAAAGGAAATGCTGAGAAATGCTGCAAGAAAGGAAAGCATGGAAGAGGACTATTGCAAATCAGGAAGTGAGCATGATGAAGGAGATCTAAAGCAAAGAAAAACTGGACTATTAACCTACTAAAGAGCTACAAACACTAGAAGTCCTATGAATGAGGAAAATCTGTGTTTTTGGGGCAGCAAGAGAGTCTTTGCCTCAAATCATGGTCCCAGAGGGAGGAAGAGAGGCCAAGGAACTGTTGCTAGCCTTTTGAATCTTCTCTTGATCACTACTTAACCTGCTACAGAAATCACAAATGGAAGCAAACTACTAAATCATCAAAAGCAACCTATTCTTAACCATAAAAGAAATACATCTAACAGCAAACTAATCTACAATTGTAGAAAAGCATACAAATACAAGTAAAGAGGAGCTTGGCTGCTTGGATTAGGCCCTAACCCAAGAGCTTCGGCCCTCTAAGATAACTCAGTGCTAGCTCAAAAAGGATTCCATCTTCATTATCAAAAAATAGCAAGATTACATGAAATTGTCACAAAGTAATAAGCTCGAAATTTGAGCAGACTTTACATAAGCAAAACAAATCTGACCCTAGTGAGGCCCTAGGCCTCTCTACTTATACATCTGAAGCTACCAATAGCTTCCTTAAAATCAGGGAGGCTTGGCTCCCAAAACGTGAGATAACTATCAGTCATCCTCCACTCGCGCGGTTGCCTTCTAGTGCATGATTCGGCTACTTTTACTCCGAGCTGAATGAAGGGGAATTCGAAGTGAGGAGTAATAAATGAGGGGGATTCCCTCCTATAAGTCCTCTCCTCTATCTAATTTGAGTTATTGATGCCATTTGACCACTGGATCCTTTATTTTGACCTCGAAATCCATCAATAATCTGCATTAAACACATGTTAGACCACATGGCATAATAACTAACTCAACTCACTCTATAAGCATAAATATAATCAGAAAATCATACAATAAGCTAATAGAATGGTTGATTTGACTAGGTTAGGAGGTAAAATGAGCCCATATAATTACCCATTTATGAGGCTCATCATCAACCCCCTACTGAAGGTGTTGCCCATCCTCTGAGAAACCTTGTCAATCTCCTCATCTTTTATGGCCCTGGTGGCCTCCCTAGCATCCCAGGATTCTAATGTGGTCTGCTCTTGTTTGCCATAGAATCCTGCCTTTCTATCCATTTCCTTCCCTTGCTCCTCCTCTTCTTCTTCTCTTCTGCCTTCCAGCATGCCTAATAGGAGTGGGGGACTCAGTTTGAGGCCAATCCAATTGACCTTCAGCCTTTGCATGGAGTTCTTGTACATTGGCACTCTTTTCAATGCCTCCTTCAGCCCTACAAACTATGAGGTAAGGTGTTCCATCTTCTAATGCATGCATGCAGATAGTCATCCCCAAGTAGTCTTTGCATATCTTCAAAGTGTCCAATGGCTTGTACCTGATTGGTTAGATATTTAGGGGCAATCTGAGGGTCATTGGCAAGCAGGTTGTGTGTGTTGATGAGTGCCATAGGATCTGATGGCTCAGCTCTTATCATTAATGGATCATTCTGCTCTTTTATCATCAATCTTTTCATTTTTGTTGCCCTCAATTATTCACGGTTCATCCATGAGGCTATGGCCATTAGTTGCAGGTCCCCTAGCTTGGCATTAGGGTCCCACATATTCATACCTGTGAGGGCCATGTTGTGTAGGTAGAATTCTGCCATATTTGCCTTATCCTCTGAGGTGCTTTGGTCACACAACTCCATGAACTGCATGTAGTCTTGGAAAGGCAATGTGCCTCTTTGTGCCAAAGTATTTATTTGGAATTGAAGCCATTTGTCCTTCAGATAGAGGCCATAAGATTTGGCTGGTGTTCTGCATTGCAATGCCTCCATGGATAAGCTAGCCATGTATGCCAGTTGAGTCTCTTTCTCTTGCAGCTGCCTCCTTAGTAATTCATTTTCAGTTTCAAGGTGGCTTCTTGTAATGGCTTCCCTGTCTCTGAGAGCACTCAACTCTCTGCCCATTTCCCTAAGTTTGTTTTCCATATGGCCAACATCCTCAACTCCTTTGGATTTGGCTATTTGCATCCACCTATGTGTTCTCACTCTTTCTTTCTCCAATTCAAAAAATAGTGGAATTGCAAATTTTTGTGGGATTATCCTGCCTCCCTCAAGTAGATCATAATAGGAGGAAATACTAGGTTGGGGGTCAGGTTCTTATAGCTCTTGTGCTTCCTCTTTCACCTGTGGCTATCCTTCTATCCTTTTCTCAAGCTTTTGGGTCTCCTGTAGTTTGGACAGTGTCTCCTGTAGAGCTGCCTGAGCCTCCTGTAGGTCTGGTTTTGGGTTCTATAGTACTGCCTTTTCCTTCCATGTAGAAGATCTAGGAGTCCCCCTTTCATATGTTATAGGTGTCTTGGAAGGATATTCTTTCCCTTTGGCAGAGGGTGAATCTTCAATGGTAATGAGAAATTTTGAAGAGGGCTGAGGTTTGCCTGTTTTAATTTGTGTGCTCTTCCTTGCCCTGAAATACATGGAGGTCTGTCTTTTCCTCTTTTGCTTTGGCTTGACTGGTGTATTGTGGGCAGTGAGGGCAGTTGTTGCCTCTCTTTCCAGAGTCTCAGGGGACTCTTCTCCTTGTTCTGCCTTCTCTACCTCTTTTCCTCCTTCTTCTGTCTCTTTTTCTGTCTCTTCCTGCTTTGTTTCTTCAACTCTCCCCTCTTCTATTTCATTTTCTTCCTCCTTCCTCTCTTTTTCTGCTATGTCACCACTAGCTCCACCTTTTCCCCCTTGTCGTTCTTCCTCCTCACTGCCAGTAGGACTGACATGATAGGTTAATGCCTTTATGCCATCCTCAACTGTCATATTTCAGAAAACTTCCCATGCTATAGGGAGTGTAAAGGTATGGAGGGCTTCCTCTACTAGCATTTTGATTAAGCCATGGTGAGCTAGCTACTCTGAATTTCCTGCTTGTACCTTGGTGCTGGAGTCAATGAGGGACTGAAGGAGGAAGTAAGAGATACTAAGCTTTTGAGTTGCTGGAGTATCCATGCCATATCTTAATTCTTGGAGGATTCTAAAGTGATATCCATTGACAATGTTGTACCTCCCCTCACAAGAAATGTATTTGATTATTTGGTAGCTAATCTCATCCTAGGGATATGGTATACTAGCCCTTCTAATTCCATTCTTACCTTCAACAGGGGTTTCATTATTTTGGAAAAAATTCTTCTTGGCAGCCTGGCCAATTGCTTTCTCATCTTTACTCCAAGGCAGCCCAAGAGGAAGGGTAGTGACCCTACTGATGAATTCAGGGGTTATCTCCATGGAGAGGCCTCTAATGGTCACAGTAGCATGAGTTCTTGTGTGAGGGACCAGAGAGAGAGAAAACTCTTGGGAAATTTCATCATCAAACCCTTGAAATTTCTCAAATAAATTCATCTAGTTTGCCCTTGTGAATATGTCCACCACTTAAGGATGTGCATGGAGCCTAGTGGAGTTGGTGGGCTCCTTTCCCATAAACCCTCCTGTCATGTTGTCTATACTCTTTTGGAAAACCAAATATGGAGGTGGATACAAAGAATTTTGAGAAAACCAGAGAAACAGAGGAGACCGTTTTTTTAAATAAACAAAAAAAAAATTATGTATTTTCTGCCCTTCTAAAGACCTATTTCATCCTCAAATTAAGACCACTTATTTCATATATTGGTATTAAACAGGGGGCATGCATGAACCCTACCTCTTCAGACAAAATGTTTTGCTAAAAATGATGTTTTCTCCCTTCAAAATGACTCACTTCCCCTCCTGTAGAAGCCCGATGTTCCTCCTGTAGATTCCTGTAGGTGCTCCTGTAGATTTCCTGTAGGTGCTCCTGTAGAAAATGCCGATAGCAAGAATATGGAAGAAATCGATGGAGGACGGTGGTTACGAGGCTGTGGGGGTACAAGAAGACTGTTGTGGCTGAGTTACAAGGAGAGAATGAAGAAAAGGTGGTGAGAATGCTCGAGGAGGAGTGCTCATTACCCTTTATGGATATTTTCAGTTATGAGTGTTGAGTTGGCAAGGTGTATGTTGGCCATATTCAGACCGTTGGTCCCCACCTACTTGGTCATCATGGCCCCTCCTCGCAATCATCCCTCATAATTGCATCGGAGTTCACACTTCCTCCACTACCTGTCCTTGATATATTATGTTGTAGTTGACTGCGCACATGTGGGTGACATCTCGGATGAGTGGAGTCAACTAAATGAAGGTAGCCAAGTTAAGTAGCCACGTTTCCTTCGTTCAATCTCAAACATCTCGTTGCCTTCGTATGACTCCTAATTACACAAATGCAAATAAAGGAGTGACTTAGTTACTTACCTGTGATCCAAGTGTGGTTGTGTGCTTGTGTAGGTTCTTCTCTGGCTGGAGCTAAGCTTCATGTGCCTTTTCAACCTTCATGTGTGCACTCTCTTGTTGCTGGTATTGGACTTCTATGGGATCAGTTGCTACAGGAATTCTTATAGGAGCTCCTGTAGCTGCTTCTCCCCTTGAAACTTAAGCTTATTCCTATGCTTGGAGCTTGAGAATGATGCCAGACATGTAGATAAAGATGGAGGGATAGTAGGTAGGCTTCAGGTGAAGTTGATGGTGCCTTTTCTCCTTTTATTTTTTGTTTTTTTTCAAAACTGAAAAACAGTTTTTCTGTGTTTTTCTTGGTCAAGGAAAAAAATAATGATGCTTGGGGTGTGATGCAGGCTTGGAAATGATGGCAAGGAGGTTTGAAGGTGGTAAGAGGGATTATAGGTTCCTCATGAATCTTCTTTTTCCCTCAAAATTCCTTCTGTAGCCACTTTTGGCACTCTGTAATTCCTACAGGAGCCTCCTGTAGAAAGCACAGAGCCTCCTGTAGAAAACACAGTTTTGGAAGAAAAAGGTACATTGGGGTGAAAGAGATGCCAAAAATGATGGAGGAAGATGTGGAGAAGATGAGATGGGTGCTGGTATGAATGTCAGGGTTCCATTGGCACCTTCTTATGCTCCCTGTAGTCCTCCTGCAAACCTGCAATGAAAATAAAATTCATTTTTTTCTTTTTCTTTATTTATTTGTTTGTTTGTTTATTTTGAAAACAACTAGGGCACCTTAGAGAGGTTTTCACCCTAATTGCCTGCCCTGGGCGCCTCCAAGGGAGTTTTCACCAGGGATCTTATTCTTTTGTCCTTTTTTTTTTACAGCACTGGGATGCTTCAGAAGAGGTTTTCAACCCAATGATGGGACTCAAGCGCCTCCTAGAGATTTTCACTTGAGTCCTTATTTTTTTATTTTTCTTTTCTTCAGTGAGTGGGTGAAGTGGAAGCTAAGACATGCTCCACAACCATCACTGTTTTATTCAAATATTCAATAAACTCTCGCTTCGAGAGGGGTTTCTTGTATACTTTCAACTGATGTCCATTGACAAGCATGGGTATGGCTTCATCATCAATGGTTCTAATCAGAATTGAACCATTGTCATTGCATTTCTCCACAGTGTAGGGTCCCAGCCATCTTGTCCTCAGCTTGCCTTTGAAATCTTTGTATCTTGAATCATAGAGTAGTGCCCAATCTCTCTCTTGGAATTGCTTCTCCTTGATATTTTTGTCATGCCATATCTTTTTCTGAAGCTGAACTACCTCTGTATGGAGAAGGGCTTGCAATATGTATTCATCCAATCCATTGAATTGAAGTAATCTATCCTTCTGTGCATGGCTGAGGTCTAGGTCTAGTTGACCTGCCATCCTTAGGGTATTGAATTCAAACTCTATTGACAGCAAAGCCTTCTTCCCGTAGACCAGTTCATAGGGTGTGAACCTGTTGGTGGTCTTCCATGTTTTGTTGTAGGCCCAAGTGGCCTCAACTAATCTATCTGCCCAATCTTTTATGTTGTTGCTCACTACCTTGGTCAGGATCCCTTCCAATGCTTTGTTAGTGACCTCCACTTTCCCATTGGCTTGTGGATGGTAAGGGGTGGAAGTCATGTGCTTGATCTTATGATGTGTGAGTAGGTCTTCAATCAAGCTAGAAGTGAACTGACTTCCTTGGTCTGTGACCAAATCTCTCGGATACCCGAACTTGTAGAATATGTTTTCCCTCAAAAACTCAGCTACTTTCTCTTTTGTTGCTACTTTGATTGCTTTTGTCTCTACCCATTTTGTCAGGTAGTCAGTGCACACAATGATGTATTGTTTCTGCTTTCAAGGAGGGATGATAGGCCCCACAAAGTCCATGCCCCACTTCTCAAATGGCTCAAAGGTCACTTGAGGTTGCATGGGCATTTCATCCTTTGGAGTGGGTTTCCACATCCTCTGACACTTATCACACTGGCTTGTGTATCTCCTCACATCCTGATGACAGGTCAGGAGGATGTCAAAGACTTCCTCCTCCCTGACACATCTTCTCAAGATCTAATATGGGCCAAGTTTGAAGAGATTTCCTCCAATCTAGGTGAAAGGGGCGCTTTTTCTCACTATCTTGCTCTTCTCTTTTGAGGATAGGTGTGGTGGGAACTGTGCTGAAACCAACTAGTTTGCTATATCAGTAAACCATGGAGAGAGTACTAATATAGCAAACAGATGTTCATCTGGCATTTGGTCATCCACCATTCCTTCTTCGCCTGTAGGCAAATTTACTCTAGACAAAAAGTCAACAACAACATTCTCTTTACCAGGCTTATCAATAATGGTTAAATCAAACTGCTGCAGTAAAAGCAACCATCCAATAATGCGAGCATTTACATCTAGTTTTTTCATTAAATATCTAATTGCAGCATGATCAGTGTGCACAAAGGTTTGATATCCTATGATATAATGTCTGAATTTGTTTAAGGAATGCACGACATCTAGGAGTTCCTTCTCGGTCACTATATAGTTTAACTCTGCCTTTGACAAGTTTTTGCTTATAAAGTATATGGCATAAGATAACTTTTCATCAATTTGTCCTAAGGTTGCCCCTATTCTTTTTTCGAAGCATATGTGTGAATGTGGAAAGGTAGGGCCCAGTTTGGGCCTTTGAGAATTGGGGCAGTCACTAACTTGCTCTTCAAGGTATCTAAGGCTTATTGACAATTTTCTGACCATATGAACTCAACATATTTTCCTAAGAGGCCAAACAAAGGAGAGGCTAGCTTGCTGAAGTATTTAATGAATCTCATGTAATATCCAGCTAAGCCTAGGAAACTTCTGACATATATCACCTTTTGAGGAGGTGGGAACCTTTGGATGATGACAATTTTGTTGGGGTCCACCTGCAGTCCTTGCTGGGATATTGCATGACCTAGCACGGTCCCTTCAGTCATCAAAATTTCACATTTTTCCGGACTAAGGGATAGGTTCATCTCAATACACTTATCTAGAACTTTTCCTAGGTTAGATAAAGCTTCCTGAAAGTTAGAACCATAAGGAGTAAAATCATCCATGTATATTTCTACTGCATCATGAATCCGTTCAGAAAATATACTCAATACCGCTCTTTGGAAAGTGGTTGGAGTGTTGCACAAACCAAAAGGAAGGACCCGGTATGCAAAGGTACCCCAAGGACAAGTGAAAGTGGTCTTATCTTGGTCTTCCGGGCTGATTTGAATCTGATTGTACCCGTTAAACCCATCTAGGAAGGAGAAAATCTTTTTCCCTACCAGGCCGTCTAACACTTGATCTATGAAAGGTAAAGGAAAATGGTTATTTTTAGTGGCTTTGTTCAATTCCCGGTAGTCGACACAGATTATCCACTTACCATTTTTCTTTGGCACTAGCACCAAAGGAGAGACCCATTCAGTGTCAGAGATGGGATAGATGAATACCCGCATCAAGCAATTTCTGCAGTTCTTCCTTGACAATATCTTTAAGTGTTGGGTTCATCCTCCTTTGAGGCTGCCTGACTGGCTTGCAATCTTCCTTGATGTATATATGATGAGTACATACTGAAGGGTGCACTCCCTTCATCTCCTTATAACTCCAGGAAAAGGCATCTAGATGTTTTCTCAGTATGCTGCATAACTCCTTCTCCTGGGAGGTAGATAGGGATGGATTGATTTTCAATGTTCTTTCTGGGCCGAACTCTATATTTTTAACATGGAAAGAAGTGGAGTCGGCCGCACAGAGATTAGTTAAGGGGTTGTTTTGGGTTTCTCTTACTATGTCCTCTAATGGTGATACATTGGGAGGTGGATTCTGAATCAAATTTTCAATCATATCATCCTCATCTTGTCGTTTTCCCCCCATGGAAATTTCTAATGCACAAATCGGTGCAGAATAAACTTCATCCTCATCCTCCTCCTCCAACGAAAGAGGTAGATCATGTTCTAGCAAGGGTTGGGTAGGAGGGTATAGGGTTAACTGCTTGGACATGTGCTCGTTCTTTATGGTCATGTTCCCAACTCGACAGTTGATGTAGGCATCGACTGTAGCCAGCCAGGGTCTTCCCAGAATGAGAGGATACCCAGTGAGCTTTTCCTTTGGCTATAGAACTAATAAATTAGTAGGGTACTCCCAAGAATCAATGGAGACCATCACATCTTCCAAAATCCCCTCAGGGGTCACAATGGAGTGATCTGCTAGTTGTAGCACTGTCGTGGTCTTCCTCAAGGAGCCCTGGAGGTTAAGTTTGAGCATTGTGTCCTTTGTCATCACACTAATGGCAGCTCCCATATCAATCAAGGTATGCGAGATCATTTTGCCATTGATGTGGACATCAACTACTGGGATTCCAGGGTCCAGATATTTTGGACATATTACCTGCCCCAACATCAAGTCGGACAGTTGTCATATGACATTGATGGTTGGCGCATCTCTCTTGTGCCTTCTTAGATGCCTAAATCACTTCTCTTTGATCAACCTATTGTAGATAGGCACATCTTTTATGGCTTGGAGAAGTGGTATCTTCACACATAAATGTTTCAATTCTCCCATGATTTCAGTCTCTTCTGGGGTAGGCTAGATTGTCATGGATAGTCTCTCAGGAAAGGGTGGATTTGCTTTAGGTTCGCTTTCCTCTTTATCTTCCTCAACCTCCATGGGTGGAGGTTGGCTATCTAGGAGAACTTTCCCAGATCGCAAGTTAATTTCTTGAATCTCCACATCATAAGTTGGGCATGATGGTTCCCCACTATACACTTGTTGAGCCTGTCTGTTGTTTGGGTTCAGAATTGGCTGGGCAGGCATTTGGGGTTGCTTTGGTGGAGCAGAAGGTAATGGTTGTGGTTGGGCATGTGGTGGAGGAAAAAGAGCGAGAAGAGAGTTGTATTGGGGCCTCCACCCCTGATGAGATGCATTCCACTGAGGTTGTGGCTGAGCATAGGATTGAAATGAATGGGTAGCTGGTTGGGCATGATATTGAGATGTGAAGGTCCAAGGAGGAGTCATGGACCAGGAAGGATGAGCAGGGGGCCCCAAGAAGGTATGGAGGTGACTTGGTTGGGGTTGTAGTATGCTTGAGATGTCCCTTACATCCCCTGCTAGTATGGTCTAGGTCCAGTGACTCCTTCGGCCCCTTGGTATACAGCTTTAAGTCCGGGAAAGGAAGGGAAATTATTTGTAGAATGATTTTCTTCACAGACTGAACAAAACTCTATAGAGTTCAATGGGCATTCGTTCCTAGGATGCCTCCTGGTGCATCTAGGGCAAAAAATGGTCAAAGCCCTCTCTGCTTCCTCTTGTTTTCTTTTGATATGTAAGGTATCCATTTTCATGGAAAGAGTCTGCAGCATCTCACTCTTGAAGTCTTCCAACATGGCTCCAATTACACCTTTAATGGATGAATTGGAAGAAGAGGTATTGGCTATGTGTTGACTCCCCCTACCCTTCTTTCTGGCTGCTCTAGAATGGTTTCTAAAAACAGTCTTTATGTCCTCATAGGATAGTTGGTAGATATCTCCCCCGGCCAGTAGATGGAGGGTGTCTAAAAGGTCTTCCCCAATTCCCCTGAGCAGGACCAACATCAAAGACTCAGTGTCAAGTGTACACCCGGCCCTTTTGTAACTGAGTTGGAACCTCTCTTCATAGTCTACTTTTGCTGAAATAAACTATTAGCAGAATGTTGCAATAGGAAATAGAAGAAAGCAGTAATCACAAAATACTTTGATGCTTCCCCGGCAATGGTGCCAAAAAGCAGTGAGCACTAGTATTGCAACAAGAATGCTGCAACTCTTGGGTTGCCTACTTTACTCTTATCAACCTAGTAGTTTGTAACAAACTTGGAAGTGTCGGTGTTGTATGCACAAGTACTAGTTCTCACTGTAGGTTGTCACTTGGTCAGCCGGTGCAAGATCACTAGGAGCTCAATCCAATTCTATGGATTTCAGAAGAAGCTCTATGTGTGATGAAAGGAAAGAAATATTACTCTACAGATGCTATTCTAACTACAGAAAGGAGAAAGACTAGAATTTAAAGCAAAACCTAGTAAACCCTAATTAACCAGCTAATTCTACTTTTGCAAAAAGCACTATGAAAATCATGAAAGGAATGCCATTAACTACTCAAGGAAGTAAACAACATCTAACCATGCTATTTCTGGAAGTAAATAAGAAAAAAACATATTTTTGGATTTTTATGTGTTTTTATGTGAATTTAACATGCATCTAATTTTTTGGGTGTGAGTGTGGCAGCGAACAGGTGGCGTTGAAGGGCGGTTTTGGAGCTTGAGAGGATGTAGGATGGTGTGAATGGGTACTATGAAGTCTCAGGTGGCCTTCTGGAGGCTTTTCCCACACTCAGCCTTCAAAAGTAAGCCTACAGGAAACACTACAGGAGGAAAACAGGGAAACTACAGGAGGCCTACAGGAGGAGGCCGAGAGCGATTTCCGCTATTTTGAGGGTGTGAGAGTGGGTAAAAATGGTGGATGAAGGTTATAATGAAGTTTTAGGGTGCCTAAGGTCTCCCATGAATCACCAAGAGAGAGAAAGATGATTGGGTTTGCTCAAGGAGAGAGGAAGAAGTTCTATGAAAAAATGAAGGAAACTAGGGCAGAATTGAGGTGAGATTTGGGAGACCTATAGGGCATGGATCAGATGGAGGGGGTGAATGCTGGTAAACTAGCCTACTGCTGGAAGATATCTACTACATAGAAACTGACAGTCAACCAAGGAAATCAAGCAACAAGTGAAATGAGTGCATTTGGGAAAAATAGAGTTTTGCATAAAAATGGTCTAAACTATGATCTATGAAAGGAAATGCTGAGAAATGCTGCAAGAAAGGAAAGCATGAAAGAGGCCTATTGCAAATTAGGAAGTGAGCATGATGAAGGAGATCTAAAGCAAAGCAAAACTGGACTATTAACCTACTAAAGAGCTGCAAACACTAGAAGTCCTATGAATGAGGAAAATCTGTGTTTTTGGGGCAGCAAGAGAGTCTTTGCCTCAAATCATGGTCCCAGAGGGAGGAAGAGAGGCCAAGGCACCATTTCTAGCCTTTTGAATCTTCTCTTGATCACTGCTGAACTTGCTACAGAAAGCACAAATGGAAGCAAACTACTAAATCATCAAAAGCAACCTATTCTTAACCATAAAAGAAATACATCTAACAGCAAACTAATCTACAATTGTAGCAAAGCATAAAAATACAAGTAAAGAGGAGCTTGGATGCTTGGATTGGGCCATAACCCAAGATATTTAACCCTCTAAGGTAACTCAGTGCTAGCTCAAAAAGGATTCCATCTTCATTATCAAAAAATAGCAAGATTACATGAAACTGTCACAAAGTAATAAGCTCGAAATTTGAGCAGAGTTTACATAGGCAAAAAAAATATGACCCTAGTGAGGCCCTAGGCCTCTCTACTTATACATATGAAGCTACCAATAGCTTCCTTAAAATCAGGGAGGCTTGGCTACCAAAACTCGAGATAACTATCAGTCATCCTCCACTGGCTCGGCTACCTTCTAATGCATGATTTGGCTGCTTGTACTCTGAGTTGAATGAAGGGGAATTCGAAGTGAGGAGTAATAAATGAGAGTTATTACCTCCTATAAGTCCTCTCCTTTGTCTACTTCGAGTTATTGCTACCATTTGACCACTGGACCCTTGATTTTGACCTCGAAATCCATCAATAATCTGCATTAAATACATGTTATACCACATGGCATAATAACTAACTTAACTCACTCTATAATCATATATATAATTAGAAAATCATACAATAAGCTAAGAGAATGGTTGATTTGACTAGGTTAGGAGGTAAAATGAGCTCATATAATTACCCATTTATGAGGCTCATCACATAGTCAAAGGCATTTGTCTCGACCTCAAATCGCTGTTTCAAATCTAGTAATGCGAGCACTAGTGCCGAGCAGAGGCGATGTTTCAACTCTGTGAATGCCTTCTGTTGAGATTCAGACCAAAATAATTTTTATTTCACTCCTCCCTTGGTGACTTGACTCAAGGGCCAAGTGATATGAGAGAATCCCAACACGAACCTACAGTAGAAATTGGCAAGACCCAGAAATCTGCGGAGCTCTGTTAGAGTGGTTAGAGCTGGCCAATCTCGAATGAATTGGATCTTGGTTGGATCCACGTGCACCCCCCATTCATCAATAATGTATCCCAAATACTAAACTTGGGTCATGCCAAAAGTGAATTTCTCCAAATTAGCACATAGCTTGTGTTGTCGTAGTGTTTGGAGAACCTTTCGGATGTGATGCAGGTGCTCTTCCAACCTCTGGTTGAAGATGAGGATGTCATCCAAGTATACCACTACAAATCTATTGGTAAATGGCCGCAAGATGCCATCTGTCAACCTCATGAAGGTTGCAGGAAAATTTTTCAACCCAAAAGGCATAACCAACCATTCGAAAAGGACCTCCTTGGCTTTGAAGGCAGTCTTCCACACATCGGAGGGTTTGATTGGTACCTGGTGATATTCTGACTTCAAGTCAATCATGCTGAAATATTTTTCCCCCTTCATTTGGTTCAGAAGGTCATCAATTCGTGGGATCGGGTACCTATTCTAGACAGTGATCTTGTTCAACGCCCGATAGTCAATACGGAGTCTCCAAGTCCCATCCTTCTTCTATACCAACACGATCAGGCTCCCACAGGGTGATGAACTCAGTGAGACATGACCTTTCTACAATAGTTCCTAAATCTACCTCCTGATTTCATCGTTCTACATAATGAAGTGCTGATATATTGGTCCATTGGGCAGTGGTGCACCTGGGGTCAAATCGATGGAGTGCTTGACCTGGTAGTGCAGAGGAATCCCCGCAGGGAAGGTGAAGATGTCCTCATACACCTCCATGACCTTGTTCATATGTTGTTTTTATGTAGAGAGGCCCTATCTGGAGGTCATGGCCACCATCTTCTTCTTTCCTTGAGGGTGTATCATCAGGAAAAAAAATTTCATGGTTTTGGAAATAAGCTTACTACATTTTTTTGCAGTAACCAAAGAGATGATGGTAGGCGGTGCTACCTCCGGTATCCTATACAACTTATTTCCCAAAGTAACAATAACAGAACGAGGCCTGGACTCATACACAGCATGTCACTTCCACAAGTATGGTTGGCCTAATAATACGTCACAAACATCAAGGGGAGAAATGTCACACAATAACTCATATGTGAAGGGCTTGATTTTGTATGGAAAGCAACACTACTGGCTCATGCGAAGATCCCATCCTTGGTGAAGCTACCCAATGGTGTACAGTTGTGGATGTGTTGTGGGTGGTAAGCCCAACTCCTTCATGACCTCTGTAGAAATGAGGTTCTTTTGGATCCCAATGTCGACAATGAACTATAGCGGGGAACCCTTTACCCACATATATAAGTGGAAGAGGCGCTCCTCCTCCTCTGGGTCTTCAGGTTCCTCCTTCTAAATCTTTGTGGTGGAAATGGTGGCGTTGGGCTCCACATCGATAATCTGCTTCCCTTTGTCATTCCCCTTATCAGGTTCTGACTCAGAGTCAGAACATGCATCTGGTTCTGAAAACTTTAGCTTGGCCACCAGTGACTGCTTGGCCCGACACTCACTTGTGTTGTGAGTGGAGCTCTTATGGAACTCACACCACTTTCCCGTGTCCTTCTTTGGCTTCACGATGTTTTTCTTTGCTTACATCTTTGGTGAGTTGTCCTGGGCCACCCCACCTTGGCCTTGTCCTTTGTTCAGCGGTTTGGGGGCACCTTTCCCTTGCTTTGGATTTGCAGATCCAAAGTCTCACATCTTTTGTTTAAACTTCTTCTCAATCTTGACAGTATATCGGTATGTCGTGCCGAGCAAGGAGATGTCTGGGAACTCCGTCTCGTCTTAGATGTACCAATGTAGGAAGCCACGGTATTTGAGTACCAAATGCAGCTCAGAATCCTTGATACCCAACTTTGTGCGAAAGGTATGAAAAATATTGGTAAACTTCGGCACATATTGGTCCTTTCCCTACCGCAGTGTGGTCCACTTTATGTATTTATCCTCATAGCTTTTGACAAGGTAGTACTACTCCTTGATGGCATTCCAAAATGAGTTCCAAGTGGGTGTGGTTGAAAATAGTGATGTCATACTTTCATCCTTCTGCTCGCGGTAGGTTTCCCACCAGTCCTTGATGTGGGGGGCAGCTTTGAGAAGAGCGAAAGTAATCTTTTCCCGGCGGGAAAAATAATGGATAGAAAAATACCCTTCTAGCATATTTAACCATTTATATACAACTTCTACATCTATTTGACCCTCAAATATGGGAATGTCAAAGTTAACTTCTACCTAAGTTAAGGGGTGTGGTGATTCCAGAGTAGCTTTTGGAAGTAGATGTGTCGCTCCTGGGTAGCCGCTGAAGGATTTGGGCAAATTTTCCATCGTTGCATTCCTTTGTCGCTCAAGGGCCTCTTCAAGAAAGATTTTGATAGGATCTCCTACCCCCTCGTCTTTCTTTTCATCCACCTTGGGAGGCCGTCGGGATTTGTGAGGGTGGTCTTGCAGAGGTTTGACCAGTTCAATCCCTAACTCCTTATACCCCGCCCTCGTTGGAGGCATGCAAAGAAAAATAGAGAAAGAGCATACCACTCTGATACCACTAATCCAGATTTAAACAGGAACGCAACAAATTACATATATGACCATAAATACAGAGATGCGACATAAATAATACTTCATTTCATTGATGTAAAATACTGAAATACGCTTACAAACAGAAATGGAAATAAACTAGCTTGGGCGATGGTAGCTCATCTTTGAGAAGAGATGTGGTGGCTAGAGGCCTCCTAACTATCTTACAATGAGGCTTTAAGGCCTATTTATTTTTGAGAAACAATGGAAAACCCTAAACATCCAAAAACCTAACCCTAGGAGATGAAGCGGCAAACTATGGACCTCGTTTTGGGTAAATTGGTACATCAACATCTCGGGGTCGTAACTTTGGCATATGATCTTCGTTTGACACGCACAATACCTTGTTAAAAAGATCTATCTGAGGACTACAACTTTGGGATGAACAACATCAGTCCATCGACACATGTTGCTCCCATTTTTCCCAAAAAACATCGTTTAGGGCCTCAAAACGGCTCTGGAAGTTCAGGACCCGAAAAACTGCCAAAAATAGTAAATTGTGCTACAAATAAGGAAACTGAAAAAATGAAAGAGACAATGGTGGAGGTCCAAGTGTGTAGAATTTCCTGCAAATTCTCTACAAATCTACCTCTGAGATCTATGTAGAAAATATGATTGTAGATTAACCTGATAATGCAATATACCAAATCAAAATACTATAATCTACTTCTACCATCAAACTTGCGGAAGCTTAAAGATCGAGCTGAATTAGAGCTAAACACATATAACTAGAAGAAGAAGAATCATTGCACATGAAACACGGAAAATACTCAGGGTAAAGGCTCAGCTAAAAACCCCACTACTTGTATTATCATACAAGGTGGAAATATCTCAGAATTACACAAAGCCTTAGCTCTCACAGCTAGCCAGCTCTCAGTACAATCCTTCTGAATGCTCACAAGCAATCAAAGCTTCTCACAAGCCTTCTCCTCTACCCTCCAAGCTTCCTATTTCCTTGCGTTGTTTCTCTTGAGTGATCCTCCTGTTA
Organism: Pinus tabuliformis; assembly: GCA_031772625.1. Classification (NCBI taxonomy): domain Eukaryota; kingdom Viridiplantae; phylum Streptophyta; class Pinopsida; order Pinales; family Pinaceae; genus Pinus; species Pinus tabuliformis. Next base: position 1,181,935,881 of record CM062805.1, on the reverse strand, counting down.
CCAAGTGGAAGACTCATCACTCACACTGATCTCACACCCTATAAAACTGCGCAATCCTTAAGGAACCTTACCTTGACTGCATGGATGAGTTTCCTTTATAGGAAAACACATGCAACTAATAGTAACCTGTCCTTGACATTTAGCTCAACTGGATCTTTCTCTGAATAGACATGCATGAGTTTCCGATGAGGGAATCTTCAGTTATCTGGAGTACACTAGTTGAGTGCATGCATGCATCAACTAACTGATAACTCACAATTAGTTCCTCAAATAGTTTGGAACTAATTTAACTGGACTTAACTCAGTAAACTAAGTTAACTAATTACAACTCAAATATAAATCAATCTTATCTCCTTAATTAAGGGATAATCTCCTTAATTTAAGGGGTAACTATTGCATGACTTTAGAAAGACTTCTAACTTGAATTTCTCCAACTAATTAATCCATAATGAATTAATTAATTATTTCCAAACAGTTGGTGAGACTAAATTAGAATTTAATTCACAATTTTAATTCAAGGACAAATTAAAATTGGAATATTTTGGATTCTGTTTTTATCATTTCTTGTTGCTATTTTCAACACTCCCTCTCAACAATAAATGAATTCAACTAGATCCCAATCCTGAAACTTTGGAATGTTCTGCATGCAACACTTCTCTCAAGTGTTGTTGCTCTAGAAACTCCAGAAACAAAAAAACATCCAACCTGAATCAGTATGATGCATCTTTCATCAAAGTCTCTGACTACTATTGCCTCTGTCAACTGAAAACTTTGTGCTTCTGTTGACTCGGCCTTTCTTCATTGTTGTCAATCCTTCTCTACGCTCTTCAGTATATGACTGCTCTAGCCTCTATCACTTTGATCTCTAACTGCATCAATCCCATTGATTCCTCCCGCTACTCTGTACTTTGGGCTCCCATAGCAAGGTATGATCCATGAGATAAAACCCCTCAATGGACCCTGCCCAATTTTAGCCTTCTTGGTACTATCACTTCACATTGCTCCACCTCACACCTGCAGGTATGGCTACATGTCATCCCTCTACCCACTTCTCCAACTGTGGCTCCTCCACAATTGTTTGAGACTTCTTCTGGGACTGCATGTTGAGAGGTAATTTACTCTCCCTCTCAAACACCAAGTCTCTAACATTTTCCTTGCTCCTCAAGGCTTTGCATGCATCTTGAACCTCAAGAGCATACAGGTTCTTGACTTTTGAACCAATTTTCTTCACCTGTCTCATGGTGATGTGTCTAAGTCAAACCTTTCCCTTACTAAAAACTACATCGTAGCCTCTATCCTCCAACATCGCGACCAATACCAAGTTCTTCTTCAGTCCAGGCACATACTTCACATTGGTCAGGGTGATAGGAGCTCCATTCTCCCTCTGAAAAGCAACCGTGCCCACTCCTGAAACACTATACCTTTCGTCATCACCCATCTCTATGCGCATCTTGAGGTCTTTCTCCTCCAAGGCACTAAATAAAATTTGATCACTGGTCATGTGGAATGAGGCTCCACTGTCAAGATACCAACCACAACTCATCATCGATGACACCATGCATGCGATGAGAGTAAAGTCCATTTCGAACTGAGAGGCTAATGCCTCACCTTCCGATCCATCCGAGGATCCCTTCTTGGACTTCTTTGATGGGAAATTAGTCACATAATGACCCATCTTGTGACAATTAAAGCATCTCACTTTAGACTCGTCACCCTTCTCCCCTCCATGAGAAGAATTCGATTCGGAATGGGATTCCTTCCCCTTCCCTTTCCTTGCCTTACTTGCTAAGGCCATATTTTCTTCATCATCATCCTTGGATGAAGAACAATCTCGAGTGCTCCTCCTGATCTCCTCCTACATGAGATTCGACCACAGTCGTTCCCAATCCGACAATTTCTCCCTTCCATTCATAGATTCCTAGTAGCTATTCCAACTCTTTGGAAGGCCAAGGCGAGCGAGGCTCACCATATCATCATCAGCAGTAGTTATTCCCACACTACTAAGCTCATATGTGCAAGTGGTGAGCTTGTTCAAGTATGTGGAAATAGTATCGTCGTTCTCCATATTGATTCTTCAAAGCTTATCCTTGAGCGCCAATTTCCTCTAGTCGCTACTATTCTGGTAGAGGTCCTTCAATGTCTTCCACATTGAATATGGAGTATCCTTCCTATGGAGACTCGAGAAAATATGGTCTCAAACTCCCTCAAGGATGATTTGTCTCGCCCTCGCAACACACTTCTTCCACTCAACCAACTCTTGTGCATTAGTTGAACCTGGCTTTGGGGTTTCTTGATCAATGAAATCCTTCAAGACATTGTCTTCTAATATAGCCTCCATGCGATCTTTCCATTCTATGTAATTTGAGTTGCCTTCCAAGGCATACTCGAGTCTCAAGCCAAAGAACGCCATTGGCCAAAGTTGAAGTATGATATGAATTCGATTTTCACCTGCAACCCCGAACTTCAAACTTCGAATTATCTTCTCCGTATACTATTCACAGCTCCAATAAACTCAACTCTGATACCATGTAGAATTTCCTGCAAATTCTATAAAAATCTACCTCTGAGATCTATGTAGAAAATCTAACTGTAGATTAACCTGATAATAAAATATACCAAAGAAAAATACTATAATCTACTTCTACCATCAAACTTGCGGAAGCTTAAAGATCGAGCTAAATCAGAGCTGAACACATATAACCAGAAGAAGAAGAATCAATACACATGAAACACAGAAAATACTCAGGGGAAAGCCTCAACTAAAAACCCCACTTTCTGTATTATCATACAAGGTGGAAATATCTCAGAATTACACAAAGCCTTAGCTCTCATAGCTAGCCAGCTCTCAATACAATCCTCCTGGATGCTCACAGGCAATCAAAGCTTCTCACAAGCCTTCTCCTCTGCCCTCCAAGCTTCCAATTTCCTTGCGATGTTTCTCCTAGTTGATCCTCCTATTACCAAGTGGAACACTGATCACTCACACTAATCTCACACCTTGTAAAACTGTGCAATCCTTAAGGAACCTTACGTTGACTGCATGGATTAGTTTCCTTTATAGGAAAACACATGCAACGATAGTAACCTATCCTTGACATTTAGCTCAAATGGGTCTTTCTCTTAATAGACATGCATGAGTTTCTAATGAGGGAATCTTCAATTATCTGGAGTACACTGGTTGAGTGCATGCATGCATCAACTGACTGATAACCCACAATTAGTTCCTCAAACAATTTGGAACTAATTTAACTAGACTTAACTCAGTAAACTGAGCCAACTAATTACAACTCAAATATAACTCAATCTTATCTCCTTAATTAAGGGATAATCTCCTTAATTTAAGGGATAACTGTTGCATGACTTCAGAAATACTTCTAACTTGAATTTCTCCAACTAATTAATCCATAATCAATTAATTAATTATTTCCAAGCAGCTGGTGAGACTAAATTTGAATTTAATTCACAATTTTAATTCAAGGACAAATTAAAATTGGAATATTATGGATTCTATTTTATTTATTGTTGGTATTTTCAACAAAGTGGAATATTCGGGTGGCTGCCAATATCCACCTGGATCATTCCTCCCCCCTTAGGAAGCAATGGTCCCCATTGCATTGAGTTCCTCCATGAGATGAGGAAATATCTGTTGAACTTGGTCGTTGATGAGCTGTGGAAATTTTGAATAATAAACACTTACTCAACAGAGATTATCCTGATTATACACTATTGAGGAATACATGCATAATACATAAGCTCCTCTACGTTGATCATCAATTTAGCAGCAGCAAAAACAACGAAACATCAACCGCATGCAGACATTAACACAGTATGTAACCCGAGGAAAGAATATAGTTGAAAACCCCACACTATCTGTATATTATAATGATTGAGAACATGTAACAATACATAGTACAATACTCCTCACAAGTACTCAGTACTATGTCCACCTGTTACACACAAAACTAGCTCAGATCCGAACAAGTCACAGGTTCAAATCTCCTCCGCTGCTTTGCCTGCCTCCAATGCACAATGCTGCAAGAAATCAATCACACTGGAAATCACATGAGCAGAGGCTATATTTCACTTGGTATTGGCCAATTCTCATTGGCATAACTCAATCCCATTGATTGTGCAAGATCTCATGCACAACTATAGTCACAACGGATAGCAATCTCAATCTCTAACACCTGTCTCCACTGAACTGTACATGCACTGAGTTAACTGATGTATTCTTCAGTTGCATTATGAGTTAATAATTAATTCATACAACTCATCATTAGTCTATTTGCAGTTAAACTAATTACAACTAGTTTAACCAAGTCAAAATGAACACAACTCCACATCCAACTCCACAGAACTCACATGCATGAGTTCTAACTGATGTCATGCATGCAATAGCTCAACTAACTCATAAGAAAAGCGTATTTCCTTCTGACAGTTGCATGTGCCACATCTGTAGCTCAAACTAAAGTGCTCCAAGAGAATAAGATAATGTTTATAGTCTAAATATTATTATGAGACAATAATATTTGACTTTTCTATTTTTTACTAGTAGTCTAAAAATAGACTCTAATCACTCCTGCTGTGATCCAAAAATGGAAATCCATCTATTTTTCCCAACATTACCAATCATCCATAAACAACATTCTGTACCTCATAGACCATGATCCATATGTCTAAAAATAGACTTTGTGCCATAATTTGTTTGCGGGCCCACTTAGTGAAGGTGACTCATTTCCACTAAGCTCCATCATCTTGTTGCATTCTCAACACTCCCTCTCAACAAGATATGGATTATCAGCAACCCCTATCCTGCCTCGGTGGTATTCGAATTTGCTCCTGGTGAGCACCTTCGTCAAGATATCAACATCCTGATCCTCCGTTGGAATGTATGAAAGTAACATGACTCTCCGCTGCACACAATCTCTGATATGATGGTACCTGATTTCAATATGCTTAGATCTATCATAAAATACAGGATTAGCCAAGAGTTTAATGCAACTCTAGCTATCACAGTAAATCACAGTAGGCTCTAAGTGAGAACCGAACAACCCGACCAGGATCTTCCTCATCCATATAGCCTCACATGCAGCCAAACTTGCTACCATATACTTGGCATCTACTGAATTGAGTGCCACGGATCTCTGCTTCCTGCTGTACCAAGAAACTGCTGTCGACCCGATACAGAAGACCCCTCCTAATGTGCTCTTTCTGTCCGTTGGGCTCCCTACCCAATCTGCATCCGTGAAGCCACATAGATTCACCTCATCCTCTTGTCTGTACCACAAACCATATCTTGACGTGCCTCTCAAATAACGCAATACATGCTTGCCTGCCTTCCAGAAGAGCTTGGTAGGCTTAACCATAGATTTTGAAAGCTGGTTAACAGCATAGCATATATCTGGTCGTGTATTGACCAGATACATAAGCGACCCCACCAACTGTCGATAAACAGTGGCATCCACTTCTTCTGCTGAAGTGGTATCCTCCTTCCTCCAACCTCCAACCTCCAGAAAGAGGAGTATCAACAGGCTTGCAGCCATGCATGTTGAACTTCTCCAGTATCTCCCGAGCATACTTACCCTGAGAAACAAATAGTCCATCACTGCGCTACCAAATTTCCAATCCCAGGAAATAATGAAGGAGGCCCAAGTCCTTCATCTCAAACTCCTTAGCAAGATCATCCTTGCATGAAAGTATCAACAGCTCATCACTCGTTAGAATCAAATCATCTACATAAAGTACAATGATAAGCAACTTACCCTCCACCACAATCTCGTATAGGTTAGGATCCGCCTCACTCTTGGAGAATCCAAGTCTGATGAAATAACTGTCTATCTATGTGTACCAAGCACGTGGTGCTTGTTTCAACCCATACAACGCTCTCTTGAGCTTGCACACATGCGACTCACTGTTGAAGATCTCGAAACCTTCGGGCTGCTCTGTGTACACCTCCTCCTTAATGACTCCATTGAGGAATGCAGTCTTCACATCCATCTGATGAATGTGCCATCCCATCTGCGCTGAGAGAGCAAGAATCATTCGTATGTAAGAATACCTTGTGACAGGTGCAAAGGTCTTCTCATAATCGATCCCCTCTATATGTGAAAAGCCCCAGGCAAAAAATATTACCTTGTACTTCTCCACACTCCTGTCAGCTGCCTGCTTAAATTTGTAGATCCATCTCGAACCCACTACTAATTTCCCTTCCGGTCTTGGGACAATCTCCCATGCACTGTTTCTGACAATCGAATCATACTCTTCCACCATGGCGTCTACCCATGCAAGATCCTCCACAACTTCCTCGAAAGAGGATGGCTCAATCACAACACATTTGCTCACAAGAGCCATGTATCCAGTGTACCGATCCGATGACTATCTCTGTCTACGTTGAGCTGTAGGTGGTCCTAAAACCTTCTCTGCATCTTGAGCCAGTCACTCAGCTTCTGTCAAGCGCTTTCGCCCTCTGATGGTTGGCGCTGCATGAGTGGTCTCTTCCACTCCATGAACTTCATCCTGTGGCTGATCCACATCTTGAAGCTCATTTTTAGGAACTAATAGCTCCTCATCTGCATGCAAGTGTGGCTCCCTCTCAAGCGAACACTTCATGGCTTTCTCCTCCTGAAATTTTATATCCCGTCGCACAACAGTCTTGCCACTGTCTGGCAAATACACACAATAGTTGTGGGGCGCATCAGTGTACCCCAAAAATATCCCAACCGCTGCGGTCGGCTCTAGCTTCTTTATGGCATCCTTCGTCACATGCATGTAAACATTAGAACCAAAAATCCTCAAATGAGAAATATTAGGTATCTTACCAGAATAAGCCTCCTCGGGTGTACTCATGCCAAGTATCATGTGAGGACAACGGTTCTGCACATATACTGCAGTATTGCATGCTTCCGCCCACAAGTGAAGGGGTAGGCTCTGATCATGCAACATGACCCGTGCAGCACCCATGATCGTTCTGTTCTTCCACTCAGAAACCCTATTCTGCTGTGGGTTATGGGGAGCTATGAGCTCTCTTCGAATCCCTTCTACACTACAGAAATCCTTGAACTCACCAGAGATGTATTCACCACCATTATCACTCCTAAGAGCCTTCACATTCTTCCTCGACTCCTTCTCGACCTGTGCTTTGAACTCACAAAACTTTGAGTATGTCTTACTCTTCTTCTGCATGAAGAAGATCCAACACTTTCTAGAGAAATCATCAACAAAAATCACATAATACATGTGTTTTGTTGTCGAAGCTACTGAAAAAGGTCCACACACATCTGTGTGAATTCTCTCAAGGATCGTCGTGGCACAACTATCCTTCTCGTGAAAGGTGGCTTTCACAAACTTTCCCAAAGTACACCCCTTGCACTGATCTGACTGTGTAAGAGTGCCTTTAGGAAGCCCTGTAGTGATCTGCTGCAATATCTTCAAGGCTCCATGGTGAAGGTGGCCCAATCTCCTGTGCCACAGCTCGCCATCATCCCGGCTCACCAATCCTTCTGCCTTGCATGCCATTTCTGCGCAACCATCTACATGCAACTGATAAAGGCTCCTCACTTGAACCCCTATCTTCCGGGTTTCTCCAGTTCTCTTGCTGCACAATAAAGCCTTTCCCTCGCTGAAAACAACATCATATCCCTTGTCTTCTAACATCGCCACAGTGATAAGATTCTTCTTCAATCCTTGAACATGCATCACTTCCTTCAATACGAAGGGTTTACCAGACTCCCTCTCAAAGGAAATGGTACCGATACCGGTCGCATTGTATCTACCATCATCGCCCATATCGATGTGCACTCCAAGATCTTTCTCCTCCAGATCAGAAAACAAATCTCGATCTCCTGTCATGTGAAAATATGCACCACTATCCAAGAACCATACCAATCCCATCACACTTGATACCAAGCATGCGATCAACGAAAAATAAAGCTCAAACTACAAGGCTAAGGCCTCTCCCACTGCAGATATAGCAGCTTGCTTGTTCTTCTTCTTCTGCAGACAATTTGTGGCATAATGTCCGTGATGGTGACAGTGAAGGCACTTCACCTTGGACATGTCCTGCTTCTTGCCTTTTGCACCGGAATGAGAAGCTCTCTTGTTCTTCCCCTTCTTTGCTTTGGCAGCCAAAGCGCAATTTTCTTCATCAGTTGCCTTTGATGAAGATTCGTCCCTGGTATTCCGCCTGATCTCCTCTTGCACAAGATCCGACCAAAGTCTCTCCCATCTTGGCAATTTTTCTTGAACATTGACAGAGTCCTGATAGGAATGCCAACTCTTCGAAAGACCAAGGAGAGCCAAGCTCACCAAGTCCTCATCATCGACAATCACCCCCACACTTCCCAGCTCATCCCTGCATTGGGTGAATTTCGTGAGATACTTGGGTATACTGTCGCCTTTCTCACATTTGATGTTTCTGAGTTTATCCTTGAGTGCCAGCTTCCTCTGATTGCTCTTGCTTTGGAATAATTATGTCAACACTTTCCACATCAAGAATGGAGAAGCCTTTCCATGCAGGTTGGACACAATGTGATCCTTCACTCCCTCCAACAGAATCCTTCGACACTTTTTTGTCTTCTTTTGCCAAGCATCAACTTAAGCAGCATCAGTAGGCTTTGGGACATCAGCATTGATGAACTCCTTCAGCCCATTATCATCTAACACCGCCTCCATCCTGTCCTTCCATGCAATATAGTTCAAGCTGCCCTCAAGAGCGTACTCCAATCGCAATTCGTTGAAAGACATTGCAACTTTGACACCAAGAAAACACTACTGCAAATTCGAATTCCACCAACTCAAAACTCAACCACTTCTGATCTAAAATTCGTGAGAACAAAATATTTCTCATACAGAGATTGACTGTATGGGCATTCACCAAATATCTCACCTTCCAAAAGAAGGATGAATCCAGAGGCTACCTGGCCCGATTACAGACTCTGCCTGAAGAAATAAAATGTAAACAGTTTCTGAATAATAGATCTGATGATCAACAGCTCCGATACCATGTAGAAATTTTGAATAATAAACACTTATTCAACAAATATTATCCTGATTATACACTATTGCGGAATACATGCATAATACATAAGCTCCTCTACGTTGATCATTAATTTAGCAGCATCAAAAACAATGAAACATCAATCGCATGCACACATTAACACAGTATGTAACATGGGGAAAGCATGCAGTTGAAAACCCCACACTATCTGTATATTATAATGATTGAGAACATGTAACAATACATAGTACAATACTCCTCACAAGTACTTAGTACTATCTCCACCTGTTACACACAAAACTAGCTCAAATCCGAACAAGTCACAGGTTCAAATCTCCTCCGCTACTTTGCCTGCCTCCAATGCACAATGCTGCAAGAAATCACTCACACTGGAAATCACGTGATAAGAGGCTATATTTCACTTGGTATTGGCCAATTCTCATTGGCATAACTCAATCCCATTGATTGTGCAAGATCTCATGCACAACTATAGTCACAACTGATAGCAATCTCAATCTCTAACACCTATCTCCACTGAACTGTACATGCACTGAGTTAACTGATGTATTCTTCAGTTGCATTATGAGTTAATAATTAATTCACACAACTCATAATTAGTCTATTTTCAGTTAGACTAATTACAACTAGTTTAACCAAGTCAAACTGAACACAACTCCAGCAACTCCACGTCCAACTCCACAGAACTCACATGCATGAGTTCTAACTGATGTCATGCATGCAATAGCTCAACTGACTCATAAGAAAAGTGTATTTCCCTCTGACAGCTGCATGTGCCACATCTGTAGCTCAAACTGAAGTGCTCCAAGAGAATAAGATAATGTTTATAGTCTAAATATTATTATGAGACAATAATATTTTACTTTTCTATTTTTGACTAGCAGTCTAAAAATAGACTCTGATCACTCCTGCTGTGATCCAAAAATAGAAGTCTGTCTATTTTTCCCAACATGACCAATCATCCATAAGCAGAATTCTGCAACTCATAGACCATGATCCATATGTCTAAAAATAGACATAGTCTAAAAATAGACTTTGCACCATAATTTGCCTGCGGGCCCACTTAGTGAAGGCGACTCCTTTCCACTAAGCTCCATCATCTTGTTGCATTCTCGACATGAGCCACTTGCCCTGGTGAAGGAGTTGGCCTGCTTTGACAACTCGATATAGTTGGATCCTTTGATGTTGGGTGTTCTTGCTATGTGTGTCCATGATCCATTCAGTTGTGGCTTGTTCCATGCAATCTGGGTTTAACTCTATAGGTGTGAGTTGTTCTGCAATGTCTGGTGTGTCTAGCAATGGTAGTAAGTATGGTCGAAGATAGTACACATTGAACATTGGGTGCAGGACAAGCAATGGGGGAATGCTGAGATAAAATGCATTGTCTCCCATAGCCTTGGTAATGGTGTACGGACAATATCAGAGTGGTCTGAGTTTCCGATAGGCTCTGGTAAGGTGTTCCTTTTGCAAATGCAACCAGAATTTGTCACCCACCTAAAACTTGTGTGGCACCCGATGTTGATCATGTCACTGCTTATATTTGGCATTTGATTTCTCTAGAATGTCATGTACCTGTTGGTGGATATGTTGGATGTGCTCAATAAAGTTGTTTTCCTTATCGGTTTTGGACTGGACATGAGCCGAATCTGCCTGAGTAGCTACAAATGGCATGGCCACATCAATGTTACATAGTGGCTGCGATCCCAAGCCCACCTGAAAGGGGATATGGCCATTCGAGATGTGGAGAGTCTGGTTATAGCTGTGCTAGACATAGGGGAGGTTTTCATCCCATGTGTGTGGATTCTTTGAGTTGTACATGCACAGAATGTTTACGATCATCTTGTTGACAGCCTCTTTCTCGCCATCAGTTTGGGGATGGAAAGTTGTGGACTTAGTGAGCTTGGTGTCCAACATCGACCAGAGATTGAACCAAAATGCACTAAGGAACCTGTTGTCCTGATCTTAGATGATAGATTGTGGAATCCCAAAGTGTACCCACACTCGTTCAAAGAAGAGTTTAACAGTAGCTTCTGTTGTGATATTCTTCTTACAAATCGCCATAATGGCCATCTTCGAAAATCTGTCGACGACCAAAAAAACATAGTCGTTGCCATGCTTAGTAGAAGGAAGGCCCGACATGTAATCCATGGAGATGGATTTGCAAGCTCGACTAGGGGTAGGTAGCAGAGTATAGAGGCCTTGCTTCTTGATGGTTGGTTTGGTAATGGTGTAGGCAGTGCAGGATCTGATGTACTTCCCGACATCCTGTCGAAGATTCAGCCAATAGAAATACTTCTGTAGTATTGCCACTGTTTTCTCAACCTTGAAATGCCCACAGCCTGACTATAGTGCGCTTCCCAAATCATCTTGGCATGCTCGCTTGAAGGAACATAAAGGTGACCCAGGTGGCATAACAGGGCATCCTGGAGGTGAAAATCTGGAACATGTTGACCCTCCAAGAGAATCTAGTATATGTGGCTGAATTCTGGGTCGCTTTTGTAGAGAAGTATCCAATAAAAAGTCTCGTGCCCACAAGAGTTAAACACAGTGGTTAACGCCATGATCGGTGCTCATTTGAGGCAATCTGCAACATTATTGGTGTTTCCCTTCTTATACTTGATATTCAAATGGAACTATTGCAGGTATGTGGACCACTTCTGATGGCAATTATTCTGCAACTTCCCTTGCATCTGTATGAACTACAAGGGCGGTGGTCTGTGTGGATGATCGTTTCCTTCCCCAAAATGTAATGCTTCCATTGTCGGTAGGCCTGCATAATGGAATACATCTCTTTTTCATAAGTGGGATACTTCCGGATTGTGTCTGAAAGTGTATCACTATGATATGCCACTAGATGCCCGTGTTGAGTAAGGACTGCCCCAATAGCATAGTCAGAGGCATCTGTCTCGACCTCAAATGGTTGTTGCAAGTCTGGTAATGCGAGCAATGGTGCTGAGCAGAGGCAATCTTTCAACTCTGCGAATGAATTCAGTTGAGATTCAGACCAAAAGAATTTTCCTTTCGCTCCTCCCTTGGTGACTTGACTCAAGGGCCAAGTGATATGAGAGAATCCCAACATGAACCTGCGGTAGAAATTGGCAAGACGAGAAAGTTGTGAAGCTCTGTCAAAGTGGTTGGAGCTAGCCAATCCCGAATGACTTGGATCTTGGTTGGATCCATGTGCACCCCCTGTTCATCAATGATGTATCCCAGATACTAAACTTGGGTCATGCCAAAAGTGCATTTCTCAAAATTGACACATAGCTTATGTTGTTGCAGTGTTTGGAGAACCTGTTGGATGTGATGGAGGTGCTCTTCCCAACTCTGGTTGAAGATCAGGATGTCATCCAAGTATACCACTAAAAATGAGTTGGTGAATGGACGCAAGATGTCATCCATCAACCTCATGAAGGTTGCAGGAGCATTCGTCAACCCGAAAGTCATAACCAATCATTCAAGAAGGCCCTCCTTAGTTTTGAAGGAAGTCTTCCACACATCGGAGGGTTTGATTGGTACCTATTGATATCTTGACTTCAAGTCGATCTTGCTAAAATATTTTTCCCCCTTTAGTTGGTCTAGAAGGTCATCAATTCGTGGGATCGGGTACCTATTCTAGACAGTGATCTTTTTCACTGCCCCATAGTCAATACAGAGTCTCTAAGTCCCATCCTTCTTCTGTACCAACATGATCGGGCTCCCACAAGGCAATGAACTCGATCAGATGTGACCTTTCTGCAACAGTTCCTGAATCTGCCTCTTGATTTCGTTGTTCTCCGGAACGGAACGTCGATAGATTGGTCCATTGGGCAGTGGTGCACCTGGGGTCAGATCGATGGAGTGTGTGAACTGGTAGTGCAGAGGCACCCTGCGGGGGAGGTGAAGATGTCCTCATACTCCACCATGACCTTGTTCATCTGTTGTTGTCATGTAGAGGGGCCCTGTCTGGAGGTCATGGCCACCGTCTTCTTCTTTCCTTGAGGGCATATCATCAGGAAAAAAAAATTCCCAGTTTTGGAAATGAGCTTACTACATTGTTTTGCAGTAACCAAAGAGATGGTGGTAGGCGATGCTACCTCCACATCCTGTACAACGTATTTCCCAAAGTAACAATAACAGCATGAGACCTGGACTCATACACAGCATGTCACTTCCACAAGTATGGTTGGCCTAATATTACATCATAAACATCTAGGGGAGAAACGTCACACAATACCTCATCCGTGAAGGGCTTTATGTTGTATGGAATGTGACATTGTTGGCTCACGCGAAGATCTTGTCCTTGGTGAAGCCACCCAATGGTGTATGGTTGTGGATTCGCTATGGTCAGTAAGCCCAGCTGCATCATGACCTTTGCTGAAATGAGGTTCTTTTGGCTCCTGCTGTCCACAACGAACTGTAGCGTGGAAACCTTTACCCACATCTCGGAGTGGAAGAGGCGCTCCTCCTCCTCTGGATCTTCTGGTTCCTTATTTTGGATCTTTGTGGTGGAAATAGTGGCCTTGGGCTCCGCATCGATAATATGCTTCCCTTTGTCATTCCCCTTATCGGGTTCTGACTCAGAGTCGAAAGATGCATCTGTTTCTGAAGACTTTAGCTCGGCCACCAGTGACTGCTTGGCCCGACACTCACTTGTGTTGTGAGTGGAGCTCTTATGGAACTCACACCACTTTCCCGTGTCATTCAACTTCGCGGTGTTATTCTTTTCTTGCGGCTTTGGAGGGTTGTCCTAGGCCACCCCACCTTGGCTTTGTCTTTTGTTCAGTGGTTTGGGGTCACCTTTCCCTTGCTTCGAATTCACAGATCCAAAGTCTCCCTTATTCTGTTTAAACTTTTGCTCAATCTTGGAAACGTATCAATACGTCGTGCTAAGCGAGGAGATGTCCAGGAACTCCATCTCGTCCTAGATGTACTTTTGTAGGAAACTGCGGTATTTGAGTACCAAATGCAGCTCAGAATCCTTGATACCCAACTTTGTGTGAAGGGTATGAAAAATATTGGTAAACTTTGGCACGTCTTGGTCATTTCCCTGCCGCAGCGTGGTCCACTTTATGTATTTATCCTCATAGCCTTTGATAGGGTAGTACTGCTCCTTGATGGAATTCTAGAATGAATTCCAAGTAGGTGTGACTGAAAACGGTGATGTCATACTTTCATCCTTCTGCTCGCAGTAGGTTTCCCACAAGTCCTTGACGTGGGGGGTGACTTTGAGAAGAGCGAAAGTAATATTTTCCTGGCCGGAAAAATCATGGACAGAAAAATACCCTTATAGAAAATTTAACCATTTATCTGCAGCTTCTGCATCTACCTGACCCTCAAATATGGGAATGTCAGACTTAACTTGTACCTTAAGGGGTGTGGCACTTCCATAGTAGCTGTTGGAAGTAGATGTGTTGCCCCTGGGTAGCCGCTGAAGGATCTGGTCAAAGTTGTCCATCATCGCGTTCCTTTGTCGCTCGAGGGCCTCTTAGAGCAATATTTTAATAGGATCTCCTACCCCCTCGTCTTTATTTTCATCCACCATGGGAGGCCGTCAGGATTTGTGAGGCTGGTCTTGCAGAGGTTCGACCAGTTCAAGCCCTAAATCCTTATACCACGACCTCGTTGGGGGCATGCAAAGAAAAACAGAGAAAGAGCAGACCGCTCTGATACCACTGATCCGAATTTAAACAGGAACATAAAAATTATAGATATGACCATAAATACAGAGATGCAATAGAAATAATACTTCATTTCATTGATGTAAAACACTGAAATACGCTTTCAAACAGAAATGGAAATAAACTAGCTCGGGCGATGGTAGCTTATCTCTGAGAAGAGATGTGATGGCTACATGCCTCTGAGCTATCTTCCAATGAGGCTCGAAGGCCCATTTATTGTTGAGAAACAATGGAAAACCCTAAACATCCAAAAACCTAACCCTAGGAGATGAAGCACCAAACTATGGGCCCCGTTTTGGGTAAATTGGTACATCAACTTCCCAGGGTTGTAACTTTGGCATACGATCTCTGTTTGACGCGCACAATACCTCATTAGAAAGATCTATCCGAGGACTATAACTTTGAGATAATAAAAATTGGGGCAAGAAACCATGTTGCTCCCAGTTTTCCCCAAAAACGTCTTTTAGGGCCTCAAAACGGCTCCGAAAGTTCAGGACCCGAAAAAATGCCAAAAATAGTAAATTGTGCTACAAATAAGGAAACTAAAAAACTGAAAGAAACAATGGTGGAGGTCCAAGTGGAATAGGTGGGTGGCCACCAATATCCACCTGGATCATTATTATAATTATTATTTCAATTATTATGAAAATTTAATTATTATTATTAAAGTTTATTTATTATTATTATTAAATTTTAATTACTATTAAAATCATTAATAATTCAAAATTAAAAAAAAAAAAAAGATAAAAACAAATACAAATTAAAAACATAACAAATTATTGATTAAACCATTCAATCTCTCTGCCTCTGGCTCTTGAACCCTTTGTCGTGCCTTCGATTCTCAAACCCTGCTACGTCATCCTTCGTTTCTCAAATATTTGAAATGATATCTCGTCATTGAACCCTCCTACGTCGCACCTCCATCTCTCAAACCCTGCTACGTCGCGCCTATGGATCTCGAATATATGAATCTATATCTCTCTCTCAAAGCCTCCTACGTTGCACCTCTAGCTCTCGAACCCTCATATGTCATGCATCTGGATCTCAAATATTTGAATCTATGTCTCACTCTCATATAGGATCTCGCTCATCAAACTCTTGAGAAGACACAAAACTAGAAGAAATACCTGAGAAACATTGATTGAGTCATTCCTTAGTCCTTCCAGCATATCATGAATGAAGGGGTTCGCTCTCCTAAATTGTGGGCCTTAGAGTTATGTTTTAATTTATTTATTTTTAAGAAAATGCATCATCTTTGGATCATAAAACATAATCAGACATGGGTAATTAGCACAGTTTTGGATATATATATATATATATATATATATATATATATATATATATATATATATATATATATATATATATATATATATATATATATATATATATATATATATATATATATACAATCCCCAAAAACCCATCGATGGTTGCAGAGATGACAGAAGATCACTACTTGTTCGCACCTATCCAGTATGGCTCGAAATATCTATGGATAATTAGGATGAATAACCTTTTTTTATGAAGAATAATTGGTCCTTTCCATTCCCTTCATATTGGGATAGGAATAGCTAATTTTTCAAACCACTACCTTGACCTTTATTCTTTGTCCATTTTCCTTTTCCCTTGACATTGGCCAGTCAAAAAGGGAGGTGGTGGATGCTTGATAACGATTGATTCATGGAAAACATGTTTCGAGAGATGTTGTCCGAAGGAAAATCGAGAAGGGGACTTGGTTTCTTTCCCCTAATGTAGAGTATCGACTAATGCTTGGATACTCATAGCCATGTGTTCATCTCTCATCTAAGGATGTCCACAGGTCTAGGTAAACCATCGGTACAAGCTTTATTTTACTAGAGGTGTTGGTGAGAGCAAATAAAAAGAGAAACAAATAGTCTGAAAATAACAACTCTTCTAGTTCTATTTCCATCAAACATTTCCAATTATTAATTGCTTCCATTTTTTTATTCGTGGTGTTTAGCTTCCTACCCATTTTTCACACTCATGCGATCACCAACGAATCCTGCACCTCCTCTTCAACAAATGGATTAGGGATTTTAGAATTTTTTCAATTCTTAATTCTTATGGATGTCGCATATATTTTTGGACCATTTTCTCTTGGACGCAAGTCTAAAGAGGTCTGCCTTCTTTACTGGTGTGAAAATATTTCCTTAGACATTTTGTAGTTGAATCATTAATTTTTGAGGGTCTTAAAACTTGAATTGGGATATTGTAATTTAAATTTTACCACCATCGCTATGTTGCAGGTCATCACTGCAATCTTCATCCATCTTGGATATTATTTCAAACCCCATTGAAGTAATATAATTTGGGTTAACATTTTGCATCAAGCTTGGAGTTTAATTTGAGGTTTTCTTTATATTTAGTTTTGTTACAGTCTTTTATAGGAGAATACACAACCCCACTTGAAAATCCATCCAAGGATAAGTTGACACCACCTACACTGTGAAGGAGTGATTAACAAACTCAAAATGGTAAATTTAAGTAATTTTCTTCCATTTTTTTAAATTGAATTTCAGTTATTATTTGGATGCTTCTAAACATCAACTTCTTTCATTTCATTAAGAGATCAACAAGTGATAAAAATTTGGCATTTACTAAAAGTATATATTTTACTTAAAATATTCTTTATATTCCTGCCACATATAGCATAACCACTGAGGAATATAAAGGATTCTTCTGGCCCATATAAATTCATGAGAGAAAAATGGTCCTTCAATTTCTCATGCAAGTTAAACTCTTCAAAACTTTCCTCAAGGTTTGAAGTAATTTTCTCTCCAATCAATGCCAACTCTACTCTACACTAGCATATTTCATTTGGATTCTATTATATTATTTATATTATCCAAAATAAGATGATCATCCTATTGTTCTCAATATTCACATGGATCTACTTAAATCTGCTCCAAAGGAGAACCCATTACATAAAGGAGTTACCAACAAATTGTTGATACATGTGGAGATCAAGCAATGAAACCTAGATTAAACCCAAATTTGTAAAGGAATCCAAACATGAAGTTATGGTTGACACAATTAAATACATTTTCCATATGAAACTTAAGGATCATCCACTTTTCCTCATTGTTCCTGCTAAAGGGGATAACTTCATGTATAAGGACGATATTTTCCATAATTTGTCGCTTCCTCACAAAAACACATCATTTTTCTAAGATAATCATAGGGAGTATACTTTTCGATATATTAGCAATTATTTTAGACATAATCTTGTAAGACAAATTTCACTATGATATCATCTTGAATGTACAAAGGATGATGGAATTACCTCTTTTGGGACTATACTTAAGAAAGATTAATTTTCCTGTCCTCTCAGGTGCGAGGATTAATGAACATATTTAAGAATTCACACCATCTACACCAACGCAAACTTAATAATATTACAAAAATAGTTGCAAAAAATAATGTTGAATTCATCTAGACTTGATACCTTATCAAGTTCAAAATGATTGATTATGTCCAAGAATTTCCTCTTCTGATATAACCTACATTAGACAAGCATTGTCTTTATTTCTTATAATACATGGATTATTTTCTTGCATAATATTTGTGCTCAATCTATATTGGCTCCTAGTTTTAGTATATATGGTGGCATAGGGGTTATATGTTACTTCTTTGATTTTTCATTTACACTTAGTGTCTCTCCTTCATTGGGAGTGATTTCCTTGACATTGATACACTAGTGTTGTACTTCAACTTGTTTTTGAAAAAAATTAATGTTTATATCCCTTAATTAGAGCCACAAACTCGTGGACTTTTACCTCCATTTTTATTTGTATTCCCTCATCGTATATTTGTAGCATTAGAAGTTTTTTTTTGTTTAATCATTAAAGAAGGAATGACTTATTCCTACTCCATGAGCGTTTGAGTTTCCCCTAGTTTATATTTGAGGTAGTTGATATATTTACTCAATAATTGATATCAATCCCTCATCCCAACCTTTAGAGTGAGATTCGTATTTTTAATATTTGGTTCCTATATGTGCACCAATGAACCAACCACCCACTTGCTCCAAAATCAAGAAACAAGGTGAAGAAGGAGGGTGCTTAGAGCCAAAAATTATTGAAAAAAAGAAAGAGGACCATAATCATCTTGTTCAATCATAGAAAAGGTGATGTTTCAATGATATGATCCAACATAAGATATAATTTGAGAAGAAAGAGAGATGTTACTTTATACGAAGGAACTATATACCAATAATTGATCTAACTTAATGTGTATAGGACTGAGACATTTATTGGTCCATGTAAGTTTCTATTTTTTAACCAAGCTATTCACTAAATCAAGAAATGAAATTGGTTCTCCATTCTATATATGATTGGATCCAAAAACATCCCCCCTTTCCTACCCCCACTTTACTCATAGTGACTAAGTGTGGTGTTAAATTCTCTTGCTACAATGTAATTTGAACTGAAATGTAATAGATGACATTGAGGTTCCCTTGAGGTATAAACATCTTGTGAAACAATGGGAAACCAAGGATCTTCCTAAAATAAAAACTATGTTTTCTGTCAATGAAAGGATATACCGCATTTCCCCATCGTCAATACATGGTTTAGGGATATTTTCTATGGATGGCATAAAGAAATGTTACAGAGGATTAACTGAATTGATGGAGTATGTTAGACCCTATTACAACTACAATGATTAGGTACAACTAGTCAAATATACCAAAAGTATGTGAAGATATGAAGCGGCTGCAAATTATATACAACTAAAAGAAAATGAGGAAAATAAAGGTGCAACTATGTACATTGATGGAAGAAAAAAAGTAACAGGGAATATTGTGGGGTTTATAAATAGTACACGACCTATCACCACAAATAAGCAATCCAATTTCATATTTGAGGGAC
Source organism: Pinus tabuliformis (assembly GCA_031772625.1). Lineage (NCBI taxonomy): Eukaryota > Viridiplantae > Streptophyta > Pinopsida > Pinales > Pinaceae > Pinus > Pinus tabuliformis. The sequence goes on along the minus strand of CM062805.1, from coordinate 1,181,916,319 downwards.
GTGAAGGAAACCGTGTATTCGTATGTGCCATTAAATCAATAGTTGCAAGGGAAGAGTTGCTCATTGATTACAATTTGAATGAATAAATAAAAATATTTCTATTACGGGGGTGGTATGTATTCAATTTTACCCAACTTGTAAGCAATGTATGTTGTATGTTATGACTATCATTTACTACATGAAGTTTCTATATAAATTTAGAAATATGTCAATAGTGGTTTTATTATTAACATAATGATGATTAATTGTGGATGAATTAAAAATTACACTTATTTGATAAATAGGGTGATAAGGGGAAGGCACCAGCCTTAGATCATTCCACAGATGCTCGTGAAGAAGAAGTTATTGATGATGCAATTTTTATGTCCATTGACCCAATGCAACAAATAAGGAAGCTTAAATTCAAATCAACCAAGAAACTTAATTCTTTAGTTTTGATTGAGCCTCAGAAAAATGAGATAAAAATCAAAATCAAAACCTTGTTGTAACAATTTCATTGGTATGGGGTGAGAAACTCATTTAATTATCCCAATTATTTATTCATTATTTATTTATCTCATCCAAGTTTATAAAAAAACTCTTTATTTTACAAGAGTTTTTGGCGGAGTTCGATCCTCACGCTATGACTATGGATTGTTTTGGTGTTGGTAGCAATGTAGATCCTCCACCTATGATTGAATCACCAGTCATTGAGACTGGTACAACCGCTCAACCACCCACAACAAGATTTGCACCACGTGAACACCATATGTCAGGATCTACACATGATGATGTGGATGCATAGTATGATACAATTGCACAATTTGAAATGAGATTTCCTGGATCCTACCGTGTTACTAGAACGGAATCACTACCGATCACATTTTTGGTAGATGATGACAATGTCCCTATGAAAATAGAGAAACTTACAGGTATTTAAGAAGTGTTTTAAATATTAAGTACAACCTAAATGAAATTAACGTATGGTCTGTGATTATTTTAAAATAATGATAACATTGTTTTGCAGGAAATGATGTATTTTATAGGCATTTGTATGACATAACCTTGAAAATATTTGGGTTGACCATTCACACAAATTGGAAATCCCAAAGTTCCATGTGGAAAGAGGAACTTATTAACATGATGGTTCGCCTATTCAGTGATGGTATCATCAAAAAATCTGGAGTTACGTCAAAGGCATGTCTACATTTAAAATATTTGTGGGACCAGTATAGGTCTCAATTGGAAAGGGCCAGATTGCATGAGCACCCTCCATCAATTCCAGAGATGGAGTGGAGAGCCCTCGTGGAAGATGCACACGACAAGGCACTTCGAAAAGCAAGGAAAACCCCACCTGGACCAAGAAAGTATGAGGCACATTTAATAATGTAATTATGATGCTTTATCATCATTACGACATATAATTAAGTTTTTAAATTTTTTAAGTATAGGCTCCTAGATACTTCCAAAGCCACACAGGCTAGAATAGCCAAACATGGGCAGCATCATCTTGGCCCAGGCGGTTACTCGAAACTGGCCATAAAAAATGTAGGTATATAAAAAATTAATATACATCCATATTATAAATTGTTAATAATTTTAATTTAATATCACAGAAGAATAAAAATTTATGTTCTAATGAAAAGTTATAGGGGACACAATTCAAAGAGGGTCCCATAGAGGAAGACCTAAAGCTTGCTTTAAGGCATAGCTATCAAGTCATGGTTGAACAGAGGACAAGCTTGGCGTCTTCACAGCCTTATGACATTGAACATAATGCTAATGAAAATAAAAGCAATGAATATCATTTATAAATCATTACTTGTAAAATCTCTTCGTTATTATTTTTGGTCATAAAGTAATGTGCTTGATTGTAAAAAACAGGAAAGAAATGTACATACAACACATGAGCCTACTAACGGTGGAGTGTCTGATCTTAAGACTGATGTTTAGCTCGGTACTGGAGGTATTTCATGTGTTATAAAAAAAAATGTAGTGTGGAATAAAATTAAAAATATTTAAATGAAAATGGTGTATTAATTATAACATTTCTTGTTTCTACACTAGAGCATGTACAAGATGTGGCCAGAGAAGAGGAGGAACATATGGCCACATCCGAAAGTATTATTTTTCCCTCCAATAATGAAGTAGGTAAAGAACACTATAGTACTCTTTTTATTAATAAAACATGTGTAATAATAATAAAAACTATAAATATGAATTTAACATTTTCTTTCTTATTGCAGTTGATGCTCGGCCCGACTTGTAGTAGCATAGCGGTATGACTAGGTCAGCACCAAGACATATTACACCAGAGACCACAACAAATGAAGGGGACAAGGTCAATACATCCTGGCTAATTGCATGTTAAAAAGGAGAAAGAAAGTTGATAAAAAATGATTGAACTTGTTTATTTAGAGCCTGTTTTTTTTGGTATCACATTTTTTTACTGAGAGGTTGAACGCCTCAGGGCATATGCACATGTAACTTTAGACTATCTTAATAAAAATTTATGTGTTTTCTCTTTCAGAAAATTAGAACGGTTTTGTTTCATATTGTGTAAACATAATTTTGGTGATAAAAGGAGGGTGTATAATACCATATATTTGATAAATTTGTGGTATAAGTCAATTAAATTTGTTACGAACACCAAGAGCCTATAATCAGATTCCCATGTTAAACTAAGCCTTTACACAATCTGTTCCCATGATAAGTCAAGCATCTATTAATTTGTATGCCTATCCCACTCCACCATACACTACCCCACTCCTAATTTAGGTACTAGCTACTCTTGCTTCAATGCATTATCACAGCGGTTTGTGATTATGATGACAATTTAAGTACATATGTGTGCAATTTCCATGGTGGGACGTATGAATAATCATCCCCAAATTTCCATCAAATATTATAATAACCTTGAATGGGCTAGCACGGGTATTTTATCATCATCTCAAAATGACCCGGAAGATGAAAATTTACCATGTTTGTGATCATCACTTCACACTATCTCATGGATGACAATTTCTATAGATTATATGCATGAATTTATGGAAGGTATTCCCTTCTACCTATCCTATGATTTATTGTGACAACAAGTGAATAAATGACAATTGACAGATATTTGTTGATAAGAACCCCTACTTATAAATTGTACTTTGATCACATGTTCTCACAATCAATCATAGGCTAGGTAGAGGGGATGGTCAACCAAAAATTCATGCATATAATTATAGAAGGGGTCATCTATGAGACAGTGTGAAGTGATGATTATAGACATGGTAAATTTTCATCCGCAGGGTCATTTTGAGATGGTGATCACAGACCAGTGCTAGCCCTTTCAAGGTTATAATAATTGATGGGCAATGTCCAAAGGACAACTCATATATCCCATAATGGACATTACACTCATGTGTACTTAAATTTTCATCATAATCACAAATTGTTGTGAACTAACAACTAATATATGTTAGAATTTTGTTAGACTAATATGGATTAGAAAATGCAACCAATATATAGATCCACCCCTCTTGCAGCAGCCTCGACAACGTCATGAGTACATGAACAGGCTATCAAAAATAAAGAAAAATAAAAAGAAATGATTGTAATAGTTATATAATTAGAAACATCACGTACCATATTATCAAAACATATTTTTTATGATAAAAAAATTTGAGATGAACTATTTTTTGTTTATGATTAATGAATGAATGTTATATGTTAATGAATAATTGATATATGTATCTTTATGTACATGAAGTTGTTTCATATTATGTAAACATATTTTTTATGATAAAATTTATTGAGATGAAATATTTTGTGGATTTAGGAATGAATGAATCAATGCTTTCTACTCTTTTTTTATGTATCTTAATTTCTTTCTTTCAACTATTTCCCATATAGTAGATATATTGGGTACTGGGGATGGGCCATGAGATCTTCCACCTTCACGTGGTTGGCCCTTTTCAGTAGAGAATAAATTAGGATTCGGATAATCTTGTAGCAAAACACCCTTAATCCAACAGAGCAATAACAACTTCAATGTTGACTTTGATGTTGCTTCGTCAAGTGGAGGGAGGTTTGCTCCAAGATTAAACTACTCCAACAATTTATTCTCAAAAGCAAGAGGATCCCATTCAAGTATTCATGCACACAAGTATTTTTAGTTATTATTTATTCATGCAATTAAATTTAATATTTGGTTGAATTTAATCTAATTTTGCCTCATTGGTCTCATGAATATGTGTAGGACAACTATTTTCACTTTGGATGTTGAAGTGGAATAATTATCTGAAGAAAATAGCTCAAAATGGTAAGGGTTTAGGTGAGACAAAAAAATTGTTTGATATTTGTCTTGTATGATTTTTCTAAGTGGGAGTTACATGTTTTATAATAAATAACAAACTTTCCATGGAAAACAATCATGTAGCATTTGTCTTTCTTTGACAATTATGTTTTTATTTGACTGAAAGACCATAAACTATCATTTTTTATGTAGGGAAGTAGGAGAAACTCCTACTCTATTAATTGGTAATACGACACTAATATGATTTTTCTTTTATTTTATTAATTATTTAACACATCTTACTTCTCCTACTTCCTTTGTTTTGCAGGTCCTTTCATTCGCATATCTAGATTTGAAAGATTAACTACGGTTGTAGTCATATACGTGAAAAAACTCATCAAATTACTGCTCAAATTTATCCCACCAAGCGCTTGGATACTAGGTGCATGATCTGGTTTTGTGTTGCACTTGATTTCAAGCAATTTTTTATTTCTACATTGCAATTCTTTGAAGACCATAGATGTTGAGAAAAACTAGGGTAAACAAAATTAGGGTTTCTTTTATAATGTTTTCTCTTGTTATATTGACAATTCTTGTGATATAATGTTATTTCATCATCATCATTATTATTTTGTGTTCATCATCAAGACATTGACAATAAAGGAGATCACAATGCAAATAAGAAAACCAGAAATAGGCTCTAGGTCAGGAAAAAACCCCTCCACAGGGGAAAAACCCAAAAACTTCTATTCTTATAGAAATTCAAGGAAGACTTCTAAGACCTTTGATCAAGACAACTCACCAAGTGATAGGCCAGCCACCCAAACAACAATGCTTCTCTCTATAACTCGGTATGTTTCTCTTCTCTAGCTCAAAATTTGAACAGAGATAGCTTTCTTCCCATACGTGCGAGCTTGCCAAACAAAGAATTGATGCACAAGCCAAACAAATAGACCTTCTTGATTTATTCTATATCCTTCACCTCTTTCTCGCTCTGAATCTTCCTTATACTTCTTGAATGGACCGAATTATTTGTGTGACTCAAATGAGGTCCAATACCTCTCCTTTGTTGAGAAATCTAGGGCATTATGTGAGTTAGATTCTTCAATTTGATTTATCTTATATTAACATTTACTTGTGAAATTATATGTAGATTATGTTAATGTTCCTTTCATCAAATAAATCCCAACATGAATATAACAAAGACAAGAACACAAGATGTAAGCACACAACCAGGGAAAAAGCCCTATCAAGAAGAAAACCCAGTCAACTCTTTCTCTAGTAGACTAAATCAAGTTGAGACACACTTGACCCTTTAACTAAAGAAATAGAATTACTCCAACCACCAGACCAGTTCCTCCTACAATTGTCTTTGCAATCATGGTTCTTGGCTCCTTTTGTTTCAAATTCAAAATTTCGACCCTCCTTTTGCAATAGTCTCGGCCCTCCTACTTCAGAAATATCAACCTTCCTACTCATAAATATCGTCCTTACTTTTGCAATAGCACAACCATTTCTGTAATCATCTTTGTAACAAGGAACTTCAGATTCCCTGTAATTGTTTCTACAATTCATATTTTTTGGCTTCCTCTCTATAATAGTCTTCTAATATTTTTAGCTTCCTCTCCATTTCTCGACCCTGTAATAGTTTCTCTTACTTGTTGAATGAATGCTTCACTTCTCTCCTTCAAATGGTGAAATAGTATGCTATTTATACTTATTGATCATTGTGCATTTGATCTAACATGAAAAATTTGACTTGAACCCGACTTGTAGGATTTTAATGAAGGAAGACTTGATTATCTTATGTTTGGAGGCCAGATTTGAAGGATGAATGGTAATCCTTTTAGGAGAAGGAACTGATTTGGTGGAAGAGATATTTATGCACAAAAAGATTTTTCCTTTCTTGACCTTAAGGAACCCAAGAAGGATCTCTTACAAAAATGACTTTGACTTTGACTCAACAAAAATTTGGCTTCACAATGCCCAAAAAAAGTATTTGAAGGAAAACATTTAAGTAATTAGATTTCATAGCCCTGCCCCTTCCTCACTCAGTGTTGTCTTTTTCTATAATGGCTATTCAATCAAAGGAACATTTCTTATTAACAGAATATTTCCATGTAAAACGATCCATTTTCAAGAGTCGATGATAAAAGTTGAAAGAGATGAAAATTATGTTCATTACCCAAGTATCAACTCCTTGGAAATATGTGGAATGAGATATAAGTCGAGCACAACATCCCTTTCAAGATGTTTGATTGCATTGCTTACTTATGGAGAGGTTCCAAAATATTTATTTATTAAGCTTGTAATCAATGCTATAGAAAAAAATTAGAATGAACTTAAAGATGAAACAAAATCTTGGAAAGTTGTAAAGCAATATAGATATTTAGATGACGACCACATATGTCTTAGAATGTTATCATGTGGAATTCCTTTGCATGAATGAATGCTTATTGGATTGAATGAAACCACCCTTGGGGTACCATGAATGAAATGTGAAGTAACAATCTCAAAATAGGTATCTAGAATAAGCACATGCTCCTAGGGGTGATGCAGGGGAAAATCTATGGATAGTTATAGACATAGAGCCTATTAGAGTTTACACAGAACCTGTTCATTAGTTAGTCCCTTGATGCCAATAGGAAAGAGAGAGGAAAAGTGTATAAGTCCAAAATCAATCCAAAAGAAGATGTGCTCAAAATTGTCCAAAGTATGACAAACTAGTAGTTGAATGAGCCCATGATGGGATAACAGCTCATGTTTACCCCCTTTTTTGCCTTGGAAATCATTCCATTTATGGATTGTAGGAGGAATTATAGCACATGTATGGTCTCCACAAGTTATAAGTGTGGTTGGCTTCTAGTTGGTATAGGACTCTGAATTGATAAAAATAAACTATACTTAGCCTTCCTTTGCATGAATGAATTCTTATTGGATTGACCAAAACCACCCTTGGGGTACCATGAATGAAATGCGAATAAAATATATCAAAATAGGTATCTGGAATAAGCACATGCTCTTAGGGGTGATGCAGGGGAAAAGCTATGATAGTTATAGACATAGAGCCTATTAGAGTTTACACAGAACCTGTCCATTAGTTAGTCCCTTGATGCCAAGAGGAAAGAGAGAGGAAAAGTGTATAAGCCCAAAATCAATCCAAAAGAAGATGTGCTCCAAATTGTCTAAAGTATGACAAACTAGTAGTTGAATAAGCCCATGATGGGATAACAGCGCATGTTCACCCCCTATTTTGCCTTGGAAATCATTCCATTTATGGATTGTAGGAGGAATTATGGCACATGTATGGTCTCTACAAGTTATAAGTGTGGTTGGTGTCTAGTTGGTATAGGACTCTGTATTGATAAAAATAAACTATACTTAGCCTTCCTTTGCATGAATGAATTCTTATTAGATTGACCAAAACCACCCTTGGGGTACCATGAATGAAATGTGAATAAAATATATCGAAATAGGTATCTGGAATAAGCACATGCTCCTAGGGGCGATGTAGGGGAAAATATATGGATAGCTATAGACATAAAGCCTATTAAACATTACACAGAACTAGGCCATGTTTTTGGGAAAAGTATCCAATACGGAATGACCCTATCCCACTCTAAGGGTGATAGTACCTCAGCAACAATCGAAGCAAAGCTATCTAAGATTTCTTCTTTATGAAAGTAAAATAGGGGAGAAAGAGATCCACTAACCGATGTCTTTCGCTAATGGTTGATCCAATATTCTCTCCTTGCTGCTTGCTCCCAGCTCCTTACTCTTTCATTGGCCCAGCTACACCAAGATCCTGCAAAATGGCAAGAGAGGGAAACTACAAGAAGCATACATTCATAATTGATTCAAGGATTAGAATAAATCAAATACACAAGTATGACAATACATCATTGAGACACATGCATATAGAAGAACCTCAAATGCTTTATTAATGGAAGAAGTAAAGTTTAGGAAGTGATACAACCATAAGAGGCCCAATCCAGCATCACCTTCCCAGCAGAAAGAAATCTCCTCTTCACCTCCTTCAAAGCAAATCACCCAATAGCTCTAAACTCAAACCAACAGCACTTCCTTACATTCACAAGATTCCAGCCTCCTTAGACCTCATGAGAGAGCTCTATATATAGGAGTTTTGGAGAAAGGATGAGTCAGCTTGAAAGCTGACTAGTGTCCTCTCTCACTTCAGTTATTCTTCAGTTCTTGAGTCCACTTGGAGGTTCTTGCTTCCACTTGGAGATCTAGACCCTCTTACTCAACACCAGTCGAATTCCTTGATCCAAGTGTCATTTTGGAAGCTTCTTGGGCGTTGACACCTTGATGAATGACTGTGCCACATGTCCCAACTCGCCCAACGCAGGTAGCCTTCTTTCCAGTTGACATTCAGCGCAGGTAGACAGTTGAGCAGTTGACATTCAGCGCAGATGCTCAGTGGAGCAGTTGACATGATCCAGAATTGCCTTGTTTTTGAGTGTTTTCAGGTGGAGAACTATTATTCAATGTTGTGGTTTGCTGACCTTGTTCCTCTAGGGGTAGGAACAACATGTTTAGGGACTTTGGATCCCTTAGATTATGGACATTTCATGCTTCATGCTGTAAGGCACAAAAATGTCTATAACAGTTGCCCCCTAAAGTATGAGGTCGTTTATCGGGTGAAATGCTTTATCAGGAGGATCCGAAGTTCATTCAATCGCTGAGAGATGACCTGTAATAAAATACAATACAATACATTATTTTTCATTCTGCTTTCATGATCTAGCTGAGGCGGGCATTCCCATGCTCAGCTTTATAAATTCATTTTGGTACATAGAACAGACGATCGTCTGATGGTAGACTGATAATTCTCTGCTGAAATTATCATCCTTTGAGTAGGATGATCATCTGCTGCAATGATGTACATGTCAAATGTCTTTATATTTCCTGAATATATATCGCAGCCCGGATGGATGAAACTAGATCCGGGGTCTTCAAACTCGTTCGATCTTTACTCTAAGTACAAGTTGATCCATGTGAGAATTGCGCTGAAGTCGAACATGGAAAGACATCGCTTGATTACCGGTCAATGATGTAAACCATTAACAAGCGCGAGAGGAATCACCGATAATGATAATGACCCTCAAGGTACTGCAGTATAATTCACGTGGTGTGAATAAAGGACTCGGTGTCGAACACCATGTAAAATCTTTCGGTCGAAGGTCATTGATGTATACCTGTCGCCGGAAGTGAGAAACTTGCCATTGAGGCATGCAAGCTTCAAAGTACTGGGGGTTTTGTTCCTAGATCAACTCCTTGGATAATGAGCTGAAGTCGACAAGAAGCGATCCGTCAAAGGAGGGCCTTAATAAATCCCACATCAGTGACACGGAACGGAGCTAATGATTTTAGTGGAGGTGAAAACAATCTGTGACATATGATTTAGGGAGGCGGTCATGGATGGATGAAGGATAATGTATGGCAGTGGATGGGACACAGTTGACTCTTTCTGAACAACATCTCTTGAACATATAACGACACTGATGCAATGGATCGGTAGCATTACCCCAAATGGATGGTTTGGCGAGACCATGGTGATGAGACCGGTGAATGAAACAACCCAACCCGATGTGGTACGGAGGAAAAGTGTCATGTTCAAGAGCGACTTGCTACCATTAAAGCTTTGAGGTTCTCCCAATTTTTCCCCAGTCATTTCTGACCAGTACCTCTTTATTTTTGTCAAGCTTGAGGAGGATAACATATGCTTGTTCTATAACCTGCCCTTCGGGCAAGCCCATCGCTATGTTTTAACGAGCCTAGCGATAGGGAAACTCGTTCTCGTCTAAAGACAAGTTTGTCGCTATTTAATCATTTTAACGAGTCTAACGACAAGGAAAACTCCGTCCTTTTCATTTTTAGAGAGTCTGAAAATGTACAGAAAGTTAACTCCAAAATTCCTTTTTCGTCATCTAATCCCTTAAGTCCGAAAAAGTGTAAAACAATACAGAAGGGATGAGTTTTCGATAAATTTAACGAGCCGAATAAAACAAGCGCTCCACCTTTTTGTGCAATAATCCCTCATGTCCAAAAAGATTAAAATCTAGAGGAGGGATAGCTCTTCCGGTCACTTTAACGAGCTGGAAGGCCAAAACTCGGCAAAATTTTCATATTTAACGAGTCAGATGAAAAGAGCTTAAAGAAGACTCGTCTTTTGAGGAACGAGTGATAAACAGGGATAGCAACTGATTCCAGGTACAGGTTGGAATTTTCCAATCAGGGCAGTGTCACAAGGATGGCTAGGTGAAATCACTCTTCGCAGCTGTTCCTCAAAATGGGTAAACAATCATATGGAGGTGAACGATCGGCCAAATGACGGTGGAGGTGGCAGGTGCAAACACGACCAAGGCTTTTTATGGCTGATAAATTTACGATCACAGAGGTTATTTACCAGAAATAGGTTCATTTTTTATTTAAAAATGAGCTTAAACTCTGGGGGAAACATTGCTCACTGCTTTTATTTATTTTTTAACGAGGCCATGAAGACCGCGTTAAAACTGCTCGGATCTTGGTTTATTTTTTAACAAGCATGAACTTTATGCTAAAACTGCTCGATATACCAGTCATAAGATAAGAAATGTCCCCTGTGAGATCTCTATTTTTTAAGGAGTTTCATCTTCACTAAGCTTTACTCCATATCCTTTCTTTATGCAAGTTCGGAAACGACTAATCCAAAAAAAAGATAAATAACCGCTCTTTGCTTGCACTCCAAAAGGTTTGCATGCCCCCAGGTATAAAATACAATTTCAAGGCTGCCCCTCCTCCTTCCCACCTCTGTTTTTCTTTGGGTGTTCACAGCTACTTGTCGTCTTGCCAGTCTAATGTTAACGATACTTGTCTTCTCGTTATTTTTAACGGGTCTTACGCGATACTTGTCTTCTTGTCGGCCCAACTTTTAACAGATCTTTTGCAAGATCGCAAGAGAACAGCTACTTGCGACAAGAGAGCAGCCACTTGCGACAAGAGAAGAACACTACTCAAAGACAAAACATTTGTGTTATTGAGGGAGGCTTGCCTCTTTCTGGTTACCCAAAGATTGTTTCGTTAACTTCTTCAAACAAAAACATTTCCTCGGCACTGTCTACCGAAATAGACAAGGGTGAATGACTCTTGTCAAACACGTAACTTTGACAAAAGAATCCTATTCCAGAACAACCCCTCTTCCTCTATGGACGGGGTACGGACTAGTCATATTCTCTCGCGGAAATTCTATCTTATACCCAAGGTTTTCTCTGCCCAAAGCAGACCAGGATGCATGCCCCCTGGGTTCCAGTCCTATCTTTCCGAATCACTCGCACTCATCGGGAAGAAGGACTGGGGGTGGAGACATTTCTTGATTGAATAGACCATTCAGGGATGGTATGTGACTATTTGCGATGCGTGATCCCGGAAATGAAAGTTGGTCTACGAGCTTGACCATTCTTCCTTCGTGTGGAAAACACATTACTCTAAAGAGTGAGGAGACTATTGCTCCCATGCAATATATATAGTCTCGTCCAAGGAGTAGGTTATAATCCAAGGGTCCTTGAACGACCATCACGTTCATTTGAACGGTCTTCCCTTTCAATGTTATAGGCACATTGGGGAGGATCCCTAATGGTCGACTGGTTCCTTTATCGAAACTCGAGAGATTTCTTATCTCAGGCAAAAGCGCCGGGGAACCCAGTGCTTTCCAAGCAATAGAGGAAAGGATACTCACAGATGCCCCTTCATCAATGATAGTGCCAACCATTACCATTCTGTATATTTGGACTATGATTCTGAATGGTATACTGGCTGGAAACCGGGGTCTGCCTAGTTGATTCCAATCAAAGGATACAACCAGGTTGCTTGGTGGTGGGACCGAATATACGACCGGATATGACCCTGACGATGTTCCTTCCTGCGATAAAGGAATGGGCGCATTGCCCTGATGCTCATCAGAGTCTGTGTTGATGAAAAGAATCTGGATGGTGTCATCCTTATTCTCTTCAGTGAGGGTGTCATTTGAAGATGAGTCTTCAGTGACGGTGTCATTTGAAGATGAAACTTCTGAAGGGAGAACCGGGTCAACTGCCGTTTCGACCTTTGGACTTTCGTCCGGTCTGGATTCAATAGGTTCATTTCCAGTGACTGAAGCTTCAGCCGACCACTTGAGCGGGCCAGTTGTATTCTCAACCAACGAAGGACTTGGCACGAGTTTTTTGTATCCAGGAGGAAGTCTCAACGGTGAAACCGGACGATCTTCCAAAACTCTCTTCGCTTCGTCTAAGAAGGGACAACGGTGGATGGCGTGATCACCTTCACACAGTCTACAGGGGGATCTTACTCCCCCTCTTTGTCTTGAACCTTCACTTTCGCTGGTTGACGGTAAGCATTCAACATGGCTATCAGAGGTTGATGCTCCCGAATTATGCAAACGAGGGGACCAGTCCTTTAGTATCTGGGAATACAGGGACAATCTCTATGGAAGTGGTCTCCTCTACATATGACACATGGCGATTTAGGCCCGGTCTGTGCGGTGTGTGGATTTTTGTCAGATGTCTTTTGCTTGCCCCCAGTCACCTTAGGCTCCTTCTTCTTCTTCTCTCTCTTCTTCTTCTCCTTCTTCTCCATGGGAGCTTGGCTTTTGCCGGCTCTACCTTGCGAAGACGAGGGATTGGAGGAAGATTTATAGGAAGTAGAAGGCTGGTGGGCAGCTCTAGACTGATCTAACCGTTGACTCGACTGTTCAGGAACCATGGTGTTCTGAACTACATTGGTTGAGAATAGCCAAATTGGCAGGCCAATCGTTAGTCTTGGAAGCGACAATGTGGCCATGTGGGGCGCACCAACTTCTCCCCAAGAGGAGAAAGGACTAGGATTTCCATCATGGGGAATTCCTTGGTTGGGGCATTCCATGTCCTCAACCTACAGATCAATGCAGGAATAGGAGGTGATTATGTTCCGTTTAAAATAAATTTTATAACGACGCTTTAGACACAACTTGCTTTTTCACTTTTTAAGAGTCGAGAAAAAGCTAAAGATGACTCTAGTCTCCTTCGATGTTTTAACGAGCCCAAAGTGACAAATGCTCGGATGGACTTTTTCAGTTATAGAGTTTGAAAAAGGCCAAAAGAAACTGCTCTAGAGATCTAGGCAGAGGGTGTGCCAAACCTTTCGCAAAACCACAGAATACGTTTTACGGTACGGGTGGTCGATCTTCGTGAATGTTGTGTTCACTGCATTGCGATCAGTAGGGCGGCCGACACGGCTTCCTATGGATAAAGGCTTTGTTCCTATAGGGGTCTCCCAATATATACGCGACGGTACGTGGGAGCACAAGTCCGTATTGATACTTATCGCTTCACCGTGGAGGAATCACCCAACCACTCAACGCTAAGATATCACGTTTAACAACGCCGGAACACGTCTCTAGCTTAGACCTCTATGTGTTTGTGTTATGTTTCAAAGTGTTGTTATGTAAATTCAATTCATTTTAAGTTGATCTTGTTTAGCAGTTTGCCTTTATGGATCACCACGAGATGTATAATACAACTTCCTAAATGCAGTCTAAGATGATAAGCAAGCTTTTCAATCTTTCAACTTTGAAAATCTTAACTACTGAGGGAAAAGAAAGACATCATCTTTTCACACAGATCATAGAGCACACACTAATGCACTTTTCCCTAAATCAACATACAAGCTGTCAAAATGCACATGCACAATGCAGGTATTTCTTTTCTCTTTCTTAATGTTGATGTATTACAAAAAGAAAGCTGTTGTATAATTTTGAATTCAATTTCAAGTGAAAGCAAACAAGCTTTGTCCAAAATCAAAAGACACCTTAAGATTTACTTGTTTCAACACTAGAAATACATAAATTCAAACCATATGACGAAATCAAAAGCTCAATCAGCTATGAACAGCAAACAAACTAACTCTTAAGATCAATACGACACTTATCACAGGTCTAGATCTAAGAGGCCACAGCAAGACTAGTTCACTTTTCGTTATGGGAAACTGCAAATGATATAAGAAATACACAAAAAACAAATACAGTTTCTTTATACAACCGAGGCGGAATAGTGGCAAGGAAAGGTGGTTTCAGATAGGTACATTGACTGATAACAGGCTGCAAAACAAGGATGAAAACAGGGCAATAAACAGCAGGGAACCCCAGTTGCACAAGGCAAAACTGGTTCAGCGCAGGTAGTACACTGTCAGTTTGACATTCAGCGCAGGTAGCCCCTTCAGGACCTGCGATGAAATGCAGACTGCCTTCACAGTGCCTGCAATGAAGAGAGAAACTCTCGTTTCTCTTGGTCTCCGGGTTACAGATTGCTCAAAAATTCACAGTTTTTGGCCAAATCAAAAGCTATCAATCAAGTACACACTAAAGGGTAATTAGGAGGATGAAGAGCTATCACTAAGAGCTGTTCAGAGTCCTTGTGGATCAGCTCTTCAAATCATAAACATGCCCAAAAACTGAGCTAGAGTAGCTGCCCTCTACTTTGCATTTGAAAGATCCAAATGCAGTTCGATTCGGTACTCCCTGTGTTTAGGAAATGAATAGCAAAAACACAAACAACCAACAAGATACGCTCCCCAGCGGAGTCGCCAATTTGTGGTTGGGAAAAGTATCCAATACGGAATGACCCTATCCCACTCTAAGGGTGATAGTACCTCAGCAACAATCGAAGCAAAGCTATCTAAGATTTCTTCTTTATGAAAGTAAAATAGGGGAGAAAGAGATCCACTAACCGATGTCTTTCGCTAATGGTTGATCCAATCTTCTCTCCTTGCTGCTTGCTCCCAGCTCCTTACTCTTTCACTGGCCCAGCTACACCAAGATCCTGCAAAATGGCAAGAGAGGGAAACTACAAGAAGCATACATTCATAATTGATTCAAGGATTAGAATAAATCAAATACACAAGTATGACAATACATCATTGAGACACATGCATATAGAAGAACCTCAAATGCTTTATTAATGGAAGAAGTAAAGTTTAGGAAGTGATACAACCATAAGAGGCCCAATCCAGCATCACCTTCCCAGCAGAAAGAAATCTCCTCTTCACCTCCTTCAAAGCAAATCACCCAATAGCTCTAAACTCAAACCAACAGCACTTCCTTACATTCACAAGATTCCAGCCTCCTTAGACCTCATGAGAGAGCTCTATATATAGGAGTTTTGGAGAAAGGATGAGTCAGCTTGAGAGCTGACTAGTGTCCTCTCTCACTTCAGTTATTCTTCAATTCTTGAGTCCACTTGGAGGTTCTTGCTTCCACTTGGAGATCTAGACCCTCTTACTCATCACCAGTCGAATTCCTTGATCCAAGTGTCATTTTGGAAGCTTCCTGGGTGTTGACACCTTGAGGAATGACTGTGCCACATGTCCCAACTCGCCCAACACAGGTAGCCTTCTTTGCAGTTGACATTCAGCGCAGGTAGACAGTGGAGCAGTTGACATTCAGCGCAGATGCTCAGTGGAGCAGTTGACATGATCCAGAATTGCCTTGTTTTTGAGTGTTTTCAGGTGGAGAACTGTTATTCAGTGCTGTGGTTTGCTGACCTTGTTCCTCTAGGGGTAGGAACAACATGTTTAGGGACTTTAGATCCCTTAGATTATGGACATTTCATGCTTCATGTTGTAAGGCACAAAAATGTCTATAACAGTTGCCCCCTAAAGTATGAGGTCGTTTATCGGGTGAAATGCTTTATCAGGAGGATCCGAAGTTCATTCAATCGCTGAGAGATGACCTGTAATAAAATACAATACAATACATTATTTTTCATTCTGCTTTCATGATCTAGCTGAGGCGGGCATTCCCATGCTCAGCTTTATAAATTCATTTTGGTACATAGAATAGACAATCGTCTGATGGTAGACTGATAATTCTCTGCTGAAATTATTATCCTTTGAGTAGGATGATCATCTGCTGCAATGATGTACATGTCAAATGTCTTTATATTTCCTGAATATATATCGCAGCCCGGATGGATGAAACTAGATCCGGGGTCTTCAAACTCGTTCGATCTTTACTCTAAGTACAAGTCGATCCATGTGAGAATTGCGCTGAAGTCGAACATGGAAAGACATCGCTTGATTACCGGTCAATGATGTAAATTGTTAACAAGCGCGAGAGGAATCACCGATAATGATAATGACCCTCAAGGTACTGCAGTACAATTCACGTGGTGTGAATAAAGGACTCGGCATCGAACACCACGTAAAATCTTTCGGTCGAAGGTCATTGATGTATACCTGTCGCCGGAAGTGAGAAACTTGCCATTGAGGCATGCAAGCTTCAAAGTACTGAGGGTTTTGTTCCTAGATCAACTCCTTGGATAATGAGCTGAAGTCGACAAGAAGCAATCCGTCAAAGGAGGGCCTTAATGAATCCCACATCAGTGACATGGAACGGAGCTAATGATTTTAGTGGAGGTGAAAACAATCTATGACATATGATTCAGGGAGGCGGTCATGGATGGATGAAGGATAATGTATGGCAGTGGATGGGACACGGTTGACTCTTTCTGAACAACATCTCTTGAACATATAACGACACTGATGTGATGGATCGGTAGCATTAACCCAAATGGATGGTTTGGTGAGACCATGGTGATGAGACCGGTGAATGAAACAACCCAACCCGATGTGGTACGGAGGAAAAGTGTCATGTTCAAGAGCGACTTGCTACCATTAAATCTTTGAGGTTCTCCCAATTTTTCCCCAGTCATTTCTGACCAGTACCTCTTTATTTTTGTCAAGCTTGAGGAGGATAACATATGCTTGTTCTATAACCTGCCCTTCGGGCAAGCCCATCGCTATGTTTTAACGAGCCCAGCGATAGGGAAACTCGTTCTCGTCTAAAGACAAGTTTGTCGCTATTTAATCATTTTAACGAGTCTAACGACAAGGAAAACTCGGTCCTTTTCATTTTTAGAGAGTCTGAAAAGGGACAGAAAGTTAACTCCGAAATTCCTTTTTCGTCATCTAATCCCTTAAGTCCGAAAAAGTGTAAAATAATACAGAAGGGATGAGTTTTCGATAACTTTAACGAGCCGAATAAAACAAGCGCTCGACCTTTTTGTGCAATAATCCCTCAGGTCCAAAAAGATTAAAATCTGGAGGGATAGCTCTTCCGGTCACTTTAACGAGCTGGAAGGCCAAAACTCGGCAAACTTTTCATATTTTACGAGTCAGATGAAAAGAGCTTAAAGAAGACTCGTCTTTTGAGGAACGAGTGATAAACAGGGATAGCAACTGATTCCAGGTACAGGTTGGAATTTTCCAATCACGGCAGTGTCACAAGGATGGCTAGGTGAAATCACTCTTCGCAGCTGTTCCTCAAAATGGGTAAACAATCATATGGAGGTGAACGATCGGCCAAATGACGGTGGAGGTGGCAGGTGCAAACACGACCAAGGCTTTTTATGGCTGATAAATTTACGATCACAAAGGTTATTTACCGGAAATAGGTTCATTTTTTATTTAAAAATGAGCTTAAACTCTGGGGGAAACATTGCTCACTGCTTTTATTTATTTATTAACGAGGCCATGAAGACCGCATTAAAACTGCTCGGATCTTGCGTTTATTTTTTAACGAGCATGAACTTTATGCTAAAACTGCTCGATATACCAGTCATAAGATAAGAAATGTCCCATGTGAGATCTCTATTTTTTAAGGAGTTTCATCTTCACTAAGCTTTACTCCATATCCTTTCTTAATGCAAGTTCGGAAACGACTAATCCAAAAAAAAGATAAATAACTGCTCTTTGCTTGCACTCCAAAAGGTTTGCATGCCCCCAGGTATAAAATACAATTTCAAGACTGCCCCTCCTCCTTCCCACCTCTGTTTTTCTTTGGGTGTTCACAGCTACTTGTCGTCTTGCCAGTCTAATGTTAACGATACTTGTCTTCTCTATATTTTTAACGGGTCTTACGCAATACTTGTCTTCTCGTCAGCCCAACTTTTAACAGATCTTTTGCAAGATCGCAAGAGAACAGCTACTTGTGACAAGAGAGCAGCCACTTGCGACAAGAGAAGAACACTACTCAAAGACAAAACATTTGTGTTATTGAGGGAGGCTTGCCTCTTTCTGGTTACCCAAAGATTGTTTCGTTAACTTCTTCAAACAAAAACATTTCCTCGGCACTGTCTACCGAAATAGACAAGGGTGAATGACTCTTGTCAAACACGTAACTTTGACAAAAGAATCCTATTCCAGAACAACCCCTCTTCCTCTATGGACGGGGTACGGACTAGTCATATTCTCTCGCGGAAATTCTATCTTATACCCAAGGTTTTCTCTGCCCAAAGCAGACCAGGATGCATGCCCCCTGGGTTCCAGTCCTATCTTTCCGAATCACTCGCACTCATCGGGAAGAAGGACTGGGGGTGGAGACATTTCTTGATTGAATAGACCATTCAGGGTTGGTATGTGACTATTTGCGATGCGTGATCCCAGAAATGAAAGTTGGTCTACGAGCTTGACCATTCTTCCTTCGTGTGGAAAACACATTACTCTAAAGAGTGAGGAGACTATTGCTCCCATGCAATATATATAGTCTCGTCCAAGGAGTAGGTTATAATCCAAGGGTCCTTGAACGACCATCATGTTCATTTGAACGGTCTTCCCTTTCAATGTTATAGGCACATTGGGGAGGATCCCTAATGGTCGACTGGTTCCTTTATCGAAACCCGAGAGATTTCTTATCTCAGGCAAAAGCGTCGGGGAACCCAGTGCTTTCCAAGCAATAGAGGAAAGGATACTCACAGATGCCCCTTCATCAATGATAGTGCCAGCCATTACCATTTTGTATATTTGGACTATGATTCTGAATGGTATACTGGCTGGCAACCGGGGTCTGCCTAGTTGATTCCAATCAAAGGATACAACCAGGTTGCTTGGTGGTGGGACCGAATATACGGCCGGATATGACCCTGACGATGTTCCTTCCTGCGATAAAGGAATGGGCGCATTGCCCTGATGCTCATCAGATTCTGTGTTGATGAATAGAATCTGGATGGTGTCATCCTTATTCTCTTCAGTGAGGGTGTCATTTGAAGATGAGTCTTCAGTGACGGTGTCATTTGAAGATGAAACTTCTAAAGGGAGAGCCGGGTCAACTGCCGTTTCGACCTTTGGACTTTCGTCCGGTCTGGATTCAGTAGGTTCATTTCCAGTGACTGACGCTTCAGCCGACCACTTGAGCGGGCCAGCTGTATTCTCAACCAACGAAGGACTTGGCACGAGTTTTTTGTATCCAGGAGGAAGTCTCAACGGTGAAACCGGACGATCTTCCAAAACTCTCTTCGCTTCGTCTAAGAAGGGACAACGGTGGATGGCGTGATCGCCTTCACACAATCTGCAGGGGGATCTTACTCCCCCTCTTTGTCTTGAACCTTCACTTTCGCTGGTTGACGGTAAGCATTCAACATGGCTATCAGAGGTTGATGCTCCCGAATTGTGCAAACGAGGGGACCGGTCCTTTAGTATCCGGGGAATACAGGGACAATCTCTATGGAAGTGGTCTCCTCTACATATGACACATGGCGATTTAGGCCCGGTCTGTGCGGTGTGTGGATTTTTGTCAGATCTCTTTTGCTTGCCCCTAATCGCCTTAGGCTCCTTCTTCTTCTTCTCTCTCTTCTTCTTCTCCTTCTTCTCCATGGGAGCTTGGCTTTTGCCGGCTCTACCTTGCGAAGACGAGGGATTGGAGGAAGAGTTATAGGAAGTAGAAGGCTGGTGGGCAGCTCTAGACTGATCTAACCGTTGACTCGACTGTTCAGGAACCATGGTGTTCTGAACTACATTGGTTGAGAATAGCCAAATTGGCAGGCCAATTGTCAGTCCTGGAAGCGACAATGTGGCCATGTGGGGCGCACCAAATTCTCCCCAAGAGGAGAAAGGACTAGGATTTCCATCATGGGGAATTCCTTGGTTGGGGCGTTCCATTTTCTCAACCTACAGATCAACGCAGGAATAGGAGGTGATTATGTTCCGTTTAAAATAAATTTTATAACGACGCTTTAGACACAACTTGATTTTTCACTTTTTAAGAGTCGAGAAAAAGCTAAAGATGACTCTAGTCTCCTTCGATGTTTTAACGAGCCCGAAGTGACAAATGCTCGGATGGACTTTTTCAGTTATAGAGTTTGAAAAAGGCCAAAAGAAACTGCTCTGGAGATCTAGGCAGAGGGTGTGCCAAACCTTTCGCAAAACCACAGAATACGTTTTACGGTACGGGTGGTTGATCTTCGTGAATGTTGTGTTCACTGCATTGCGATCAGTAGGGCGGCCGACACGGCTTCCTATGGATAAAGGCTTTGTTCCTATAGGGGTCTCCCAATATATACGCGACGGTACGTGGGAGCACAAGTCCGTATTGATACTTATCACTTCACCGTGGAGGAATCACCCAACCACTCAACGCTAAGATATCATGTTTAACAACGCCGAAACACGTCTCTAGCTTAGACCTCTATGTGTTTGCGTTATGTTTCAAAGCGTTGTTATGTAAATTCAATTCATTTTAAGTTGATCTTGTTTAGCAGTTTGCCTTTATGGATCACCACGAGATGTATAATACAACTTCCTAAATGCAGTCTAAGATGATAAGCAAGCTTTTCGATCTTTCAACTTTGAAAATCTTAACTACTGAGGGAAAAGAAAGACATCATCTTTTCACACAGATCATAGAGCACACACTAATGCACTTTTCCCTAAATCAACATACAAGCTGTCAAAATGCACATGCACAATGCAGGTATTTCTTTTCTCTTTCTTAATGTTGATGTATTACAAAAAGAAAGCTGTTGTATAATTTTGAATTCAATTTCAAGTGAAAGCAAACAAGCTTTGTCCAAAATCAAAAGACACCTTAAGATTTACTTGTTTCAACACTAGAAATACATAAATTCAAACCATATGACGAAAGCAAAAGCTCAATCAGCTATGAACAGCAAACAAACTAACTCTTAAGATCAATACGACACTTATCACAGGTCTAGATCTAAGAGGCCACAGCAAGACTAGTTCACTTTTCGTTATGGGAAACTGCAAATGATATAAGAAATACACAAAAAACAAATACAGTTTCTTTATACAACCGAGGCGGAATAGTGGCAAGGAAAGGTGGTTTCAGATAGGTACATTGACTGATAACAGGCTGCAAAACAAGGATGAAAACAGGGCAATAAACAACAGGGAACCCCAGTTGCACAAGGCAAAACTGGTTCAGTGCAGGTAGTACACTGTCAGTTTGACATTCAGCGCAGGTAGCCCCTTCGGGACCTGCAATGAAATGCAGACTACCTTCACAGTGCCTGCAATGAAGAGAGAAACTCTCGTTTCTCTTGGTCTCCGGGTTACAGATTGCTCAAAAATTCACAGTTTTTGGCCAAATCAAAAGCTATCAATCAAGTACACACTAAAGGGTAATTAGGAGGATGAAGAGCTATCACTAAGAGCTGTTCAGAGTCCTTGTGGATCAGCTCTTCAAATCATAAACATGCCCAGAAACTGAGCTAGAGTAGCTGCCCTCTACTTTGCATTTGAAAGATCCAAATGCAGTTCGATTCGGTACTCCCTGTGTTTAGGAAATGAATAGCAAAAACACAAACAACCAACAAGATACGCTCCCCAGCGGAGTCGCCAATTTGTTGTTGGGAAAAGTATCCAATACGGAATGACCCTATCCCACTCTAAGGGTGATAGTACCTCAGCAACAATCGAAGCAAAGCTATCTAAGTTTTCTTCTTTATGAAAGTAAAATAGGGGAGAAAGAGATCCACTAACCGATGTCTTTCGCTAATGGTTGATCCAATCTTCTCTCCTTGCTGCTTGCTCCCAGCTCCTTACTCTTTCACTGGCCCAGCTACACCAAGATCCTGCAAAATGGAAAGAGAGGGAAACTACAAGAAGCATACATTCATAATTGATTCAAGGATTAGAATAAATCAAATACACAAGTATGACAATACATCATTGAGACACATGCATATAGAAGAACCTCAAATGTTTTATTAATGGAAGAAGTAAAGTTTAGGAAGTGATACAACCATAAGATGCCCAATCCAGCATCACCTTCCCAGCAGAAAGAAATCTCTTCTTCACCTCCTTCAAAGAAAATCACCCAATAGCTCTAAACTCAAACCAACAGCACTTCCTTACATTCACAAGATTCCAGCCTCCTTAGACCTCATGAGAGAGCTCTATATATAGGAGTTTTGGAGAAAGGATGAGTCAGCTTGAGAGCTGACTAGTGTCCTCTCTCACTTCAGTTATTCTTCAGTTCTTGAGACCACTTGGAGGTTCTTGCTTCCACTTGGAGATCTAGACCCTCTTACTCATCACCAGTCGAATTCCTTGATCCAAGTGTCATTTTGGAAGCTTCCTGGGCGTTGACACCTTGAGGAATGACTGTGCCACATGTCCCAACTCGCCCAACGCAGGTAGCCTTCTTTGCAGTTGACATTCAGCGCAGGTAGACAGTGGAGTAGTTGACATTCAGCGCAGATGCTCAGTGGAGCAGTTGACATGATCCAGAATTGCCTTGTTTTTGAGTGTTTTCAGGTGGAGAACTGTTATTCAGTGCTGTGGTTTTCTGACCTTGTTCCTCTAGGGGTAGGAACAACATTTTTAGGGACTTTGGATCCCTTAGATTATGGACATTTCATGCTTCATGCTGTAAGGCACAAAAATGTCTATAACAGGCCATTAGTTAGTCCATTGATGTCGATAGGAAAGAGAGAGGTAAAGTGGATAAGCCCAAAATCAATCCAAAAGAAGATGTGCTCCAACTTAGCCAAAGTATGGAAAACTACTATCTGAATGAGCCCATGATGGGATAACAGCTCATGTTTACCCCCTTTTTTGCCTTGGAAATCCTTCCATTTAGGGATTGTAGGAGGAAGTTTGGCACATTTATGGTCTCTACAAGTTAGAAGTGTGGTTGGTGTCCAGTTGGTATAGGAGTATGAATTGATAAACATAAATTATACTTAGCCTTCCTTTGCATAAATGAATGCGTATTGGATTGACCAAAACCTCCCTTGGGTACCATGAATGAAATTCAAAGCAACAATCTCAAAATAGGTATCTATAATAAGAACATGCTCCTAGGGTGATGCAGGGGAAAATCTATGGATAGATATAGACATAGAGCCTATTAGATCTTACACAGAAACAGGCCATTAATTATTCCCTTGATGTCAATAGGAAAGAGAGAGGAAAAGCATATAAGCTCATAATCAATCCAAAAGAAGATGTGCTCCAACTTATCCAAAGTATGGAAAACTAGTAGTTGAATGAGCCCATAATGGGATAAAAGCTCATGTTTACACCCTTTTTTTCCTTGGAAATCATTCCATTTATGGATTGTAGGAGGATGTATGGCACATTTATGATTTCTACAAGTTATAAGTGTGGTTGGTGTCTAGTTGGCATAGGATTCTGAATTGATAAACATAAATTATACTTAGCCTTCCTTAATAGGAGATGTATTTTAAAAATATGATATGCTGCCCCATTTTTACTAGTGTATGTTCACCCAACCCCTCATTTCAAGAGCGCCCAACTTTCCCATTGTGGAGTCAACAAAACTTTTGGTTGATGTAAATTATTGAAACCTCCTAAAGCATGTATAGCCTCTCACATCACTAAACAGAATCCAAATGTAGGATTCTTCCTTTTTGTAACCTTTGTAAATCCTTTATTATATTATTAAATAGATCAAAAAAAAATATGGAGTTTCCCTTTTAAGACAAGATCTAGATACTTGATCCAGATATCTTGTAAAAAACAAAAGTATTTGGGAATTTAAATATCTGAAACTTCTTGTATCCAAAACCATCGATGAATATTAGATCTAAATGATGAAAATTTGAGACGTTTGGATCTCACGTCACCTCCACATCTATTCTTATTTATTTATAATTGGATTATTGAATGGGGATGTGGGGACCAAATTTCAAACCTTTTAAGTGTTTAGTTTTGGATAGAATCATGAACTGGAACTTTTGGTGTGGAAAATTGGATAATTTGGGTTTTCACTTTGGAATACTTTTTTTTATGAAGTCCATATCTTAAGGGAAGCATTAGTTTCTTCTAGATCTTCGAAGAATCCTAGGGTGCTTAATAAAGAGCAAGAAACATTCTTCAATTCACTCACTCTCCATTCTTCTAGTGTTAATTCTATGGATATTTGTAAGAATAGCATGTTGAACAATAAAAACATGATGTCCATCATGCAGGGTTTCTAACAAACTTGGTTGAAGGAGTCTCATAATTTTCCCAACCAATCTTTAGATATTTTCCAGGTCACCTTTACTGAATATCCTTTCCTTGTTTTGTTACAAATAATTGTAAGCTACATGCCTTCCATACACATGAACATCCCACACAATGTCTCACCAAGTATGACCAGTAAATACCTCTTACATTACTAAATTTCTACACCCTTGTTCTTCGTAAAATGTGTTTTACTCGCAACATAAATAATTCCACATGGCCTTCATTAGTAGTAATCCCTCACAACAATTTCTCACTTGACAATCCTCGATATGAACTTGGTGGCATTATGGCAGTCTCCACAAACATGAATTTTTTTTGTGATCCAGATAGTTGTCTTGGGGCATGTCTTGATAAGGCCAAAGAAATTTCCAAATTTTCACTATGACTAAAAAACATGTGTTCCTTTCCCTCCTCCTCAACATCATTAAGCACAAAATTTGTGTTAGGTATGTACCCTAAATCCTCCATCTACCCAGTTAAGGTTCGCAATGTTGCATAAATTTGCTCAGATTGAGGATGAGATGTGTCCCCTATAAGAAATGCATGTACCCTATTAATTAGTTCAATCACACTACATCCTAGAATATTTTTTAGATACTTTCCTTTATCAATAACCTTACCTTTTCCATATTATTCCAACTTCAAACCACTACATGGATGTTTGACAGTAGTACATAATATCCATCATCTTTAGGTTGCTTGTTCAAAAGATGTTCAATGACATGTTCTCCAAGATCTATATTATAGTGAATTCTGTATGCATCAAGTAGGGCTCCCCAAACAAAAACATCGGGTTATACAGACATCCTTTTGATGAATTCAAGTGCCTCATATAAATGGAAATCATGGCTAAGAAGGTCAACCATGCATGCATACTTCTTTACTTGAGGTGTGATGTTATACTCTTAGTTCATGCAATGAAAATAGTTTCAGCCTTCTTCTACTAAACCTACATGATTACAGTTAACAGAATAGAAGTGAAGGTGATGTGGTTTGGTTTTAGGACTAACATTTTCATTTATTAAAATAGGGAAAGAGCAGCCTAACCATGGCCATGTACTCCATAGCCCCTAATCATTTCACTCCTGACCACAACATTTGTTTCATATATTTTTCTAAAAAACTTGCTAGGAATTATCTATACTACTACATTTGGCATACATATCTACAAGGGTTGTACCTACAAAAGCACAAATTATCACTTATAGCACCATGTCCAAGGTCGAGAAACCATGAATAAAAATTTCCCTAAATGTCATCTAGCAAAAGGTATATAAGATACAATTATGGAACTAGGGTTTCACCATGCACCCCGCATAGTTTCACAACCCAAAAGTTAACAATTCAAGTCATGGAATCACCACTACTTATCCATTTCCTTACACAAGATCATGTGTTTTCCATTAATATGCTCACTTCCTTTGGTAAATCCTTCCTATCAAGGTTAGCAAATCAGGTCCAAGTTGTTAATTGTCTTTTGGGAGAGATGATGTGGTAGTATGTGGCTCAGATACAACCAATGCACATCATGAAGATCAGGGTGTCCAAGTTTGTATCTTATCCCAAGTCGCATTTCTCACTACGACCATATATTTCTTATAATGATTTTTGAATTTCCATCGACTAGACACTAAATCATCTCAATCACTACAAGCTAACATGGTTTCAAGATTATGTATTCAAGATGGAAGTTGGAGACATTGTAGACTTGGAAAAACAATTTGAATGTCATGGAGGATGGAAGTTGAACCTAGTTGAAACCAAAATCATTCTTCATATAGCTTTGTTTTTGTATGAGACATGTTCTCAAAAAAAATTCCAATGGATTAATATTTGGACACATATTGTCTAAGTGCTAGTGAGTTCACGAGTTCACACATTGCAAGGAAATGTTTTTCCCTTCAATTATCCATTTCCTCCCCTATTGTGGATTATAACCCTCTTTTATCATAACAACCTTCTTTGGGCATTATATTGTTTTTATCCTTATACATTTTTAACATATGTCATTAAGTATCAAGGGGACATTTCCACATGGTATCTAAGGTAATATAAAGCACTGCTAAGCTTAGTTACAAACCCATGTCCAAACACTTCATCAAAACCTCTTTGGTGATGATTATATTGGTCATTTCTTAGATCATACACTCCAACAACATCCAAAATGACATCCATTGTCTCCAATACCTTTGGATCTCAGGTGCATACAATTTGGACCCCTACAAATTTGTGAGTGAGGCATATCATGAAGCATCCAAGCACCTCATCATAGTGAAAAGTTCCATTAAGTGTACCAATCATTTTCATGGTTTTCCCTATCTCTTCTTTAGACATATCCACAACATTCAACAAAGAAGCCATTATCGAAAAATGCTTGACTGAATACACACTTTTAATAGTGAAACTCCAATATGAGACTACAAATTTTATCATTAGATATAGTGGTAGAGAGGACTAAGACAACAACTCCGTGCAACAATAGATGTCAACATGTCTTGAAGTGAAGGACCAACATACATGTTTTTTATTTGTGTCCATGTATCTATACCCTTAAATGTATTAGATATAACCTTGTCATGCACCATTCTAGAATTGACTAAGCATTTATTGTCTATGGAAATTAGTTACCATAAAGAAGAGTTCCACAAGTCTAAATATTTAAAGGAAACAAATATGAACCTATTTGTGAGATGTAGGCACTGATGTATGGATGATACCTTACACTCAAACTATTTAATATCAAGATCAATACTCATCATTTCTATGAGTTTCCATTATGGACTTCCACTAGAAGGTATTGATCCCTATAAATATATATATATATATATAAGGTCTTTATAGTAGGTATGAAAGAAATTTTATAGGAGACAGAGTTCTAAATGTTAAGATATGAATAGAAATTACAAGGACTTCTCAATGAGAAGCCATAGTAGATTCTTCAAAATCATGTAGGTGAGAAGGTCTAATTTTGGAGCATATATACCTTGATATGCAAGAGAACCATGAATAATGACATGGATAGTAAATATCTAACTAATATTCCATGTTATTCCACATTATCCACTTATGAATTTTTAGTCACCATGATCTAGTTTCTTACAATGTTTCCCAACAGTTCCAACAAAAAGAAATAGTTATGCAAAAATAGTGCAAAATCCTTTCCTGGCTCAGTTTGCATATGGTACTTTGGACAACACCCTTATAAATTTCCTTTTTTATTTCTTCAAGAAAAAAATATCCATGCATCCTAGGGTTAAATATTATCATGCCAAAAGTGGTATATTAAAGGAAACGTTCCAGGTTAGCCTCATGAAGAGGATTTAGGTGGCCAGATGAGAACAAAAGTGTACTCTTCTCTTGTTGGAATTTTTCAACTTGAGGATGGTCAATATGGTGGGAAGGGATTTGAAATTCTTCAATGTTCTAAAGGAAATCTAACATGTTTCATTGCAACACTTAAAGAAGCTACATGGAATCAAGGGTTGACTTGTGATGTTGGGCATTCACATCATAATTTGAATCTAATGGAAAAAAAATTTGTCACTTAGCCTTCTAGTGTAAAGGTAATTCAAGATTTTAAAGATAAATTTTTCAAAGAGTAGATTGACAAGCTCTAGGAAGATGTAAAAATTTCATGGATTGGGATTCATTGTATTTGCAGACTGGTATAATGTAAAGATAATATAAAAGAAAAAAAAAATTGATGACAACACTTGCAGCTGGTGGACTCCTCTAGCTTCAACTCTAGGTGATCAACAATGAAGGATGTTATGTGTGATGGCATTCTTATAGTCTTCAAAATAGTATTGTGTATTATATATATATATATATATATATATATATATATATATATATATATATATATATATATATATATATATATATATATATATATATATATATATATATATATATCATATATCCATTGAATATTCTACGTGAGAGGCAGGTCGTCGAATATTCGACGAATTTCACTCAGAGTACTCATCAAATACCCAACGACCGAATCGATAGACAAAAGCTTTAGTACCACAACACTCCCTTCAGACAGAAGCCTCGTCTGTTGCATATCTGGAAATTCACCATCGACTTGAAAGCGTTGGAGAAATAACACTTATGTTGTACAATTTACTTATGTCGTCGATTACCCGATGCCTCAACATCGATTTATATCATCGAACAAAACAACCTATCTATTGCATATTGGAAGATTCACCGTTAGATTGAAAGCATCAAAGAGACAACACTTCTGTTACACAATTTATTTCTGATGTCGATTATCTGATGCCTCAACGTCGTCTTTTTCCGTCGGACAAAAATACCTATCTTTCAAATATCTTACTAAGAATTGGTGCATGACCTATTGGATATCTGGCATTATATCCATCGAATTTCCAATGATTTATAAAGTTGCAACTCCAACTTATAAACGTCAAATTTTTAATGCCCATTTTGGTCTTTTTATGTGTCAGATAATCGACATATGTACCATCAAATATTTGACGGTAACTAAACTATCGACTATTCGATAGAATTCTAGGTACGATTTGATAAGCACAAATGTGTTGGATAGTCGATGTCAATAAGTCACATATCCGACTAATATCCATCATATTTTCGCCCCATTTGTACTAGTGTGATAATGGGACAGTATGCCTCACTATGATTGACGATTATGGCATCTCTTTCCTTGCCAATGGTTATCGACTTCGCCTGTATCACCAACCGCTTACATGAGAGTATTTTCTACATGAAATTCACAATGATTCCAATTTTCTAGTTGTAAAAAAATAGGGGAATACCCCCAAGGCCACAATTAGGTAATAAAAATTTGGAAACCTCTTATTGTCATGTACATAATGTAAATAGTTTTTTGGTGTATGTATTTTCTTTTTTAAGGGAAACATAATGAATAACTTCTTATAAAAACATTTCTACTATGATCATCATTGTAAACTAATATGTCTAAGTTATAATGGTGTTTCCTTAGTCATAGCATCGTTATCATAGTTGATGTTTCCTTAGTCACAACATCGTTATCACAATTATTATTTCCTTCGTCACAACATCATTATCACAATTGTTGTTTCCCTAGTCATAACATCGTTATCACAATTGTTGTTTCCTTAGTCGAAACATCATTATCACAGTTGGTGTTTCCATAGTCACAATATCGTTATCACAGTTGTTGTTTCCTTAGTCACAACATCATTATCACAATTGTTTTTTCCTTAGTCACAACATCATTATCACAATTGTGGTTTCCTTGGTCACAGTTACAGTTTCTTTAGAAGAAACTATTGTTTCCTTATATGTGATTTGTTTGCCCATATTTTTTTTCTTTTATTACAAGCAACATTTGGATTCCTTTTTAATATGATGGTTGGATCACTAGGTTAGCTAATACTTATCACATCATAATTTCCTTTATAAAGGAGAATCTTTTCTAAAAAGATTATTTTGTTTTACGGATTCATGAACTTTTCTAAAACTTTTAATTCCTTGACTTTGTAGTAAAACATAAAAATCCTCATTACAATTTTTTTTTTCCATCACTACATAGGGAATCATTTCTGACTCCAAATTTTCAAACAACACTACAATTCCTTTGAAGAAATTAATTTTGGGGGACAAGACTAGCCAGCCAAAAAAATAGTTATTATAAAACTTTTCACACTACCCCTAGCTCTTAAGGAGTCAATATTCCACCCCATCTATTAAGTAACCTTTTATGGTTAACAAGAATCATAGAAAAACTAAAAGTATAAAATCAACAATGGATAGGAGGTCTCATCACGAGCCAACCTACCATGATCATAGGACCTAGTGAAGTGACATTACCATTTCTAGTCACTAAGCCAGGGTGATGGCCTTCAGTCTTAAGGTCGAATGAAAAGAGGTATCATAACGAGCCGGCTTGTTCACTTTATTAGTTCTCATGAATGGAATTGTTACTAACTAACCACCACACTAGAACAATGGCCTTTTGTAGAAAATAAACTCAAAATAAATTTATGAGGTATGAATTCATTCCTAATAATTGGGACATGGGCATCTCAAAGGGTTAAAAGGAAACCTTGTCGAGGCTATGGATGCCTACTAGAAGCAGTGGATATGCCTATGGTATTAAAGTTAATTTAAATAATACAATCAAATTGGCTAGTTTGCTTCCCTACTATAAATAATTGCCAAATGAAAATTGTTACAATTGTTAGAATATTTCATGGAGTATCATTAAAATAACCCTATAATGTGATACCACTAATTATTAATGAGGATTAATCACTAAATTCCACAAATTAGGGAAACAAAACTATAAGGTATTTTGAATTTGATAATTTTGATCATATTTCTTTAATGACTCTTATTCTTTTTCTCTATGTGATATTTCTTTTAATCCGTCCGTGTTTCCAACCATCCATTTAAATTTCCTCACGCTTCATTCCTTTATGATATTAATGTTTTGAGATTTTGCCATGATTTTGTAATTATTTCATTTTATGATTGACCATCGGCTTTAATCATTGCTTGGTGCATTACCAATGTTTCTCATTTCCCGTTGCTATTTTTTATGGTTGTCCTTTTATACTTAATTAATATGGCCTTATCCATTAATTATGAAAAATTATTTCACCTCATCAACTTGACCAATGACTGTGGATGGCCCTCAAATCTTATTAGGGGGGCGATAAGGTTTCATTGCATGGTATGTTTATTGAATTTTCGAGAAAACATCATTGCATGTTCACTAAACTTCCATACCCTTCACAACATTACTATTTTTGAACTTTGTTTCTTTCAGTCACAAATTTCTCCTTTTTGAACAGTCGAGATGGGAGGCCATTCAGTGCACCACGAACCAACTCAATTATTGGCCTCAGAGGAGGCCCACGACATTCTAAATCGGGCAGGAGGGTTGGAATACTTCAAGTGTTTGCAAGGATTTGATAAGGATATTGCACTCAAATTTACGCAGAGTTAGAATGAAGGAGTTGCAATGGTAAAGAACGACCAAATCTAGGTGAACAAGGAATTAATAGTAGAAATAACAGATCTTTCTTTAGAAGGAAAAAAATGGTATGAAGTGCACACTTCACTTCATAATGCATCTCTTTTGTTTGCAAACTTTGGAGAATAATTGGTTATAAAAGGGAAAGGTTATAACCCCAGTTCACTTCCAAGCCTCTGAAGAGAATTAGCAGGAATCACTTAGTGTTGGCTTGAAGGGGCCTGACCTAGGTTCAGCGTTAGTTATCCAAACAAATCCCTACACTCCTGGCCCTTTCGGCATCAGCCCGTGGAGTGCGGACCGAAGTCTCACCTGAAGCTATATGGGGGGATGTTATAACCAAGTTTTTGCACCCTGAGATGTTCATGATGTCGGTTTATTCCTTTTATTCCTGCTTCGCGCAGGTCACTTAGTTCTAGGGCTTTGCCAGACTAGCCCTTTATTCTGCCCTTTAGTACCTCCACGAAAAGGTACGATTGACCTTCACGCAGCCCTAACCTGCGTTTCAGGTAATTTCACGTTGCTAAAGTAGCGTATAGAATAGGTTTCTAAGTTATCCTTAAGTGTTTACTTATCTTACTAAACAATCACAGTTAGCGCTGTGTAAACAAAGATTCTTACTTGCATACAATTATCCAACGTAATTACATACATTTGCGCATCACATAAGTACTATAAATGAAATTCATACATAATATGACAAGATGCATTAACAAGAAACAATGACACAAAATTTGTAGAATACTTATCTTTATTGATATCTTCATACGATTACAGACTCTGTCCGCCTTGCGCACATAGCAGCAGGGGTCCGCGCACTCAGCTACGAACTTCCACCCTAGGCCTTTGCGCACTCGGCTGTAGAGCCTCTACCTATGCTACGACCCAAAACTTAGACTTCTTACTTCAAAGATATGACTATCTATTTCCCTAAAACTACTTAGAGCTTATTTACTTAGCTCTTTTTATACAATTTTACAGCTAGCTTTACTTTACAAAATAAGGGCGGACAACCCTTTATGATTCATGACACCTTTGCGCTCCGGGACCACAAAATGCGGAGACTTTACAATTTTATAACAAAATTCGACCCAAAACATGGGCTTTTAGCCCCAAAACTGTCCTTAAGGGATCCCGTTCCCAACAGGCCCCGAACACAAACATCGTGACTCACCCTCTAGTCACTCGACAGGCGCAGAGATCTTAGTGCGAAGACCTTCAAGCTCAACTCGTATGACCGCAACCTCAGCAGTGCACTGTGTGGCCGCCTGCTCGGTCACTACTCCTGAACTGTTAGCTTAGAGCTTTTACTGAGTTGCTTGCAGAGTCGCAAGATTTCCTTCAATAGAGCCTATCACCATGTAAGCCTCATCCAGACAAGGCTTCAGTACTGCTCCCTTGTGCAGCATTGCATCCACCTATTCCTTCAGCTGCTTGGCCTCCTGCAGCTTCACTAGTCTCTGTGTGAGTGCAACGATTCACACTGTGCCTTTGACCTCATCGTAGCATTGTTGTAGCTTGCACGCTTATGTCTCTAGTCGTTGTACATTGGGGTCCTCCTGCAAGCTTTTGAGGACCTCGAGCGACTGCTCAAAATGTTGCGTGTAGTCTGCTACTGCACTGTCAACCACCACTATTGCTTCTATGACAGCGGTCGCCCACTGCTCCTTTACTTCTGATGGAGTTGAAGGCTGGGCCTTCAACTGTAACTTTGTGATCTACAGGTTCAACTCTAGTTGAACCCTCGCCATTTATGTTTGGGTGTCATGCACCCCTATAGCCAGCCTGGGGATGTGTACTTCAACTGGTTCTTCCTCAGGAACGGCCAACTCTGGGACCATTTGGGATGCCTCCTCGACGACCTGCATAATATGCTTGTTCTAATTGGTCATTTGGGTCACAGAGGCAATGGAAGAGTATCGTTGTAGTGCCATCTTCTCATTGTTAATTTGTTGCTCACTAATCACCTGTATGGCGCGATGCTCATGGGCCCTCAGCTCTGCAATCACTCCATCCTACAAGAGGTGGAGTGCTTCACCATGGAGCACTACGAGATTCAAACCTACTCCCTTTAGGGCACTGACAGTGATCCTATTAGTTTCGATCTCCATGATCAGTGCTCCTTTAGGCAGAATTATTGCGTTGGAGGCCTTTGAGCGCAGCATCTCGGCGACTTCAAAAGTTCCAATAGCAAAGCTGGTAGACACCATTCCATCCTGTTACGGACGGGTCTACAGCTCCTACAAACCTGTCTAGATAGCCCCCAAGATTATTTTTTGTTGCTGCTCAAACTGTTGTAGGGCCTCCGTAGTGACATCCCACACCGTGTCACTAATGTCATGTATATCACCTTCTATGAGGGTGATTGGGTCCAATGATGTCTTAGTAGCCTTTGATTTCTTCCTGGACCCTCCTTTCTCTTGCTCCCTTGGATGCTTAATGCAAGCGGACGTCGCCTGTGGGTCCGCATTGTGATGTCCTGTCTGCTCATCCTTCTCCTCCTTTGTCTCAGGTGAAGGCGACCTCGCGCCTTTGTTAGAGGCTCGCTATGTTCACCCATTTGCTTCTTTGTCTACTGAGTGGCATCGCGCTCTGCCTGGGCCTTGTCAACGGCCTCCTTATTTCTCTTTTCGGCCAGCTGAGTCATCTTTAGCTTAGCCTCCTCCTTCTTTCTCTATGCGGCAGACTTGCTCCCTCCCACCGTCAAGTCTATTGTAGTGCGCCACTCTATCAGCCATTGATCAAGTACTGCATCAATGGCGTCATCCCTTTCTAGGTAAAGCAATTCATACCATTTCTGCTCAAGATCCTTTCGTGCCCTGATGGATCCAAAAGATCTTGTTGTCCTTGACGCGCTGCAAATCCTTGGTCTCCCACAGCGAAGAGTATTTCACTGCTTCTAGTAGGTCTGGCGTGACCGAAGGGAATTGGCTATCCTCTCGTAGCTCCCACCCTACTAGCACAATCGACAGCAAGAGCCATGCGTGGTGGAAAGTCTCGCTGAGCTTGTGTGCTTCGCGGCAATTCGTAAGGAACTCACTGCATATATAGTCCGCCCAATTAAACTGAACACCTTTGTCGCATTTGGATGCTAGCGCGACGACAGGAGCCGGCACCTCATCGGTGCAACAC
The DNA here is from genome assembly GCA_031772625.1 of Pinus tabuliformis. NCBI lineage: Eukaryota > Viridiplantae > Streptophyta > Pinopsida > Pinales > Pinaceae > Pinus > Pinus tabuliformis. Next base: position 1,181,881,613 of record CM062805.1, on the reverse strand, counting down.
TTCCTCATCACCTTCCCTGTTATAATCTGCGTAGTTAGCTTTACAGCAGGGTCACAGATGATGGATATGGCATATCCATGCAGCTTCTTTACCAACTTAAACTTCTCTTTCATGGCCTCCGCGAGGGCCTGATCACCACCTTTTCCACCAAATATCATGGTCGGATTCTCTCCTGTGTAAGGCAATCACGTGATCCTGTGGATCAACCTGTCAGTGATGGGTATTGGCTCCTCCAGCCACAAACACCCATCATGCACCAAGCATAGCAACTCCCAACCCGGGCAGTGTAGTTTATAGTCTCGCACCTCCTTTCAGTTTCCTAGAGCGCTAAGACTATGCTACCTTCATATAGTCACATGGCCGGACCGCTGGTGTATGGCTTCAATCGACTGCCATTCACCTTTCCTGGGAAGGGATCTCCATTTAATTTGACCAGTTGTACCGCTCCTCCGTTGGTAATATCCTTAATGACATAGGGGCCTAACCAGTGCATTCTGAATTTCCTTGGAAATTTATCAAACTTGTTGTCATATAACAAAACTAGGTCATTTACCTTAAAGGTACATAGCTTAATGTGCCGATCATGCCATGCTTTTTCACGCTGCTTTTGGACCTGTTGGTGAAATCCAGCTAGAAATATCTCTTCCTTAAGCTCAGCCAGTTGTGCGAGCCTTTCCTCCAGGGCTCTGCAATCTGTCATACCCGTGAATGCCGCTATGCGCATACTAGGCACAATGTATTCCATAGGAATTACCGCTTCAACACCATAGACAAGCCTAAAGGGAGTTTTTCCAATCAACTTCTTGCATGTTGTTCGATAGACCCATAGTACTGCAAGTATGCGTAGGTCCCAATCACTTCGTTGAGCATTTCAAACCTTGGTCAACGCATTCTCTAACACTTTATTGAAGGCTTCCACCGTCCCGTTAGGCTGCAGGTGATAAGGCATGCTCTTTTGGTGATATACCTAAAATTCCTCCGTCATCGCACTGATCGTCTCATTCAGAAAGTGCGCATTGTGATCACTCATCAAAATATTTGGACACCCAAATCGCGTCAATACATACTCAAAGACGAACTTTGCAGCAGTCGCGCCTGTGCAATCCTTCACAGGCTGTGCCTCTACCCATCGAGTCAAATACTCTGTCGCGGTGATAATGTACCTCACTCCTGTCTTCTTCCCTTGGGGCTAAATGGGTCCCACAAAATCTATTTCCCATTTCTCAAAGGGTTGTAACGTCATCTGTGGATTCAGAGGCATCTCGTCCCCCCACGATGGCCTTCCAATCCTCTGACACACATCACACGCTTTTCAATACACTTTTGAATCCTGATGGAGGGTTGGCCACCACAACCCTGCGCGTAGAATCTTCTGCACAGTCGCTCTCCCTGCATAATGTCCTGCCACAGCACCCCCATGAGTGTCTGCAAGGATGCTACTCCTTTCAAACTCTGGTACATATCGTCGCAATATCTCATCAGACCCCATTTTGTATAGATGCCCAACAATAACAGAAAAATCTTCCGCGCGCACCACTAAATCCTTCTTCTGTTGGATGGTGTATCCTTCCGAGGCAGTTCTTGTTGTTAGGAAGTGTATGATATTTTCAAAATGACCATCCGCAACGTGCATTGCAAATAGTTGCATGTCACATATCCCTCCTCCAAATTAGTGGTCTCTTCCCTGTTTCGATGCGCAACAAATGGTCTGGTCCCACGTTCAGTCGTCCAGGCTTCACAATAACTTCAAAATCATACTCCTGGAACAATAAAAACCACCTGCAGATTCTCCCCCCAACACAGGCTTATTGACCAGGTATTTCAACACGGAATGATCTATATACATCTTAAAATGGCCACCCAGCAAATAGTGTCTAAAATTCTGGAGCGCGTATACCATGGCTAACCCTTCGCGCTTGGTGGTGGAATAGTTCTTCTCCGCCTTGGATAACCTTCTGCTCGCAAACCCTATGGGATGGTCCAAGTGTTCTTCTCCAGCCTGCGTTAGTACTGCTCCCAATGCTATAGACGATGCGTCGACATGTACATGAAATTCCTTCTTCTAAACCGGGAACACTAGAATTGGCGCGGTGACCATCTTTTCTTTCAATACATCCAAGCTTCTCTTACAATCCTCGTTCCAGCAGAATATGACATCCTTTTTCAACAACTTCTCCATAGGTGCGGTGATCTGGGCATAGCCTTTGATAAAATTTTTGTAATATCTAGTATGTCCTAGGGTAGCGCGCAGTTGTTTCACACTCCTTGGCGCTTCCAAGTTCAGTATCACCACGATCTTCGCGGGATCTACCATCAGTCCTTGTCTACAAACCACATGACCCAGCAGGGTCCCAAAAGGAACACAAAATAGGCACTTCTTCATATTGAGCATGATCTGGTATCTTCGACAAGTATCTAGCATCAGGCATAAACTAGCGACATGGCGTTTCACCAGCCCAAACACAGTCCAGTCATCAAAGTATACTTCTAGGAACTTATGAATAAATTTCGTGAACATCGCAATGACTACGCGTGAGAAAATCACAGGCACATTCTTTAATCCGAACGGCATTACAGTGTACTGAAAACACCCCCACTTAGTCGCAAAGGTCATCTTGCTCCTATCCTCCGACGCGATTTTGATCTGATGGTACCCAGAGAACCCATCAGTGAAGGAATATGCTTCCTGGCCACCTACATTTTCCAACACTTCATCAGTGAACGGAGTCGGGAAAGGATCATGTATGCAAGCGTCATTCAACTTTCTGAGATCCACGCATATCCTTATTTCATCCTTCTGCTTCTTCTCCTGTACCACTATTGGGCTTACCCCGTCAAATTCTTCCACAGCCTCAATGACGCCTGCCGCGAGCATCTTGTCTAGCTCTAAGTGGACCTTCTCCTTATACTTCGGATTGAGATGGCAATTTCTTTGCTTAACCGACTTTGCGTCAAGCTTCAATGTGGTCTTTATAACACCTAGGTCCTCGATTATCCCTTTTAAATCTATAAACTTGGCAGGGAATAAATCCTGGTATTTGTGGAGCAATTCAGTGACCTTATCCACCGTCGTGTCATCCCAGTAATCTCCAATCTTTGCGAATTTGGGCTCTACCTCTGTACCAATATTTACTTGTTTTGTTTTCAGTGGCGTGGTTATATCAGGATTCTCAATATGCGGTCCTTCAACCTCGCAGTGACCTTCTATTTCAGGGATGTTAATCTTTCACGAATCCTCATCATCCTCTTCTTCAACGGTTATGTTATAGCATTCCAACGCGTGACTCAGCTAAGTAGACCAATGAGGCTGAATCAGGTCCAAAGGATCCTACGGTATCCTAAAGATTGTTGCTTTTACTTCTTGTAGCACCTCATCGATACAGTCAAACCTGTTTTCAAAGCTGATTCTCATTATGAATCCCTCGCGCAGAATATCCCATTAACCTGTACCATGGCAAAGATTTTTTTCTAATTAGTAGTTCATCAGGATGACATCCAGGGTGTGACAGAATAACTGCACCCATTCAGGTTGGGGCTTCTCTCCATAAGCCTGAGCCCATTTGGCCAAGTGCGCATGCGGGTCATCCTGCCCATCATATTTGTCCGTGATTCATACCTTCGACTTCCCAAAGCGTGTTCTCATCATCCTTCTACACTTGCACCAATCATCAAAACTACCCTTGTGTGTACCCCACCATCTTGTGGGCGTAGCACGCAGTGCCTATTCCAAAGCTTGGAAGCGCTGCTTCTTTGGTACCTCCCTCTCAAATGCATCCAAGAATATATCTACATCATTCAATCCATCATAAGTGGGTAGATTTCTTACCTCTAATGACACACAGCGCAGCGACCAGGTCATCATGTTACAGCTCAGTGTGGTTACTTCATGTAACCGATTCTGCCAGCGCTCTAATTCTTCATCAGAGTCCAAGGTGCAGGAACTCTCGTGATCCCATGTAATTCATCCATCCATTGTTGGATTCACCCAATCTTGGTCTCGCGTTGTTATCTTATAGATATAGTCCAGATCGTCATCGCTCTCATAATCGCGGATTGGTTCAGTATAGCACGATCCTTTAGCAGGATCTAGGGGTACTATTATGCGGAGTGATTTCTTCTCAAATATCATATTTTGCTTCTTTAGGTTTATTACCCCATTCATATCAGTATCCCAATCAATTCTAAGGAGCACAGGGTAGGGGTTTCTATCATCCACAATTTCTATTACTTCAAAGTCAGCCAGTGCACTCACACCTTCAATACCTAAAGTTACCCCTTGCATCCGCCCCATGGGAATGATCTTCTACTAATTTTCCATCCTTAACTGAATCATAGACCACTGTAGCGTAGGTCTTCCCACCCACTCCCAAGTCTGCTTTGGTAAGACGTTCGCGTCTAACCCTAGATCCAAAATGACCTGATCCATTTCATACTCTCCTATCTGTGCAGTTAGCCTCATCTCTCGTCATGTTCTTATTTTATTCTTACCAATCCTTTGTACTACACGGGGTTCACCCAGAGTGTTTCCAGCGCATCTATTTATAAGCTCCTGTAAGCCCTTCACAGCCTTTCTATCATGCAGTAACTTCATGCAGGTCTCCAGGAAGGTTGTAAGAATAGAAGGGTCCATCTCCTAATCAAGCTTATCCTTGCTCCCTAAGGTGGAGGCCTCAGTGAAGCTCTTCTTTGCTTCCATGAATGTTTCACATGCACGCTCCAAATCGAATTCAACCTCCTTCACCGAAGCTTTGCGAACCCATGTGATGTCTTTGGGTTGTTTCCCCTTGTCATCTCTTGTTGTGATTCCACTTCAAAGTACTATATTCACGTTTGGGTCCTCTTCACGAGGCTCAGACCTCATCAACTACAAGTTCTGAGTTGGTTGAGGTGGTAGCGCCCCCTTGTCACATATCCTCACTATCACCGTAGGACAGTCCTCTATTTCATGATCAAACAAAGTGCAATATTTGCATGATGGATGTGTTGGGTTAGTGAAATCACAGGCATAGTGTCTTGGTCCTCCGCAATTGTAGCATATCAGCTATCCTCGACCTCTGCTAGGTCCTCCTCCACTTCAGCCTCGTCCGCGCCCCTTAAAGCTTGTTCGCGCCATCCCTGCGCTTTGTTCAGGGGGTCGTGTTTCTGCCTGAACCCTATAGGTAGGAGTTATATCCATCATCAATTCATAGCTTTTGCAATCACGCTCATCATGCCCTATCGACCTACAGAAGTTGCAGAATAGTTTTTGTGGTGTCTATACAAAATTTTGCAACAAATGACAGTTATCGTGGCATGTTTTCCTGCTACCTGACATATAGCACACCACAATGCAGGCCCCGCGGTTGGTTCTGCTTGAGCTTCCACCCTCAAGGGAATTGGTCCTCCTCCTGCCATGCAGTTCATGAAGACCGGGCAATGGTCTTTGTCATGCCCCTGACCCTTGCATTTCAGGCACCATACCTCTTCGCGCACCTCTGGTCGAACTGTTTTGTCCTGCTTCAAAATTTGCATCTCAAGGCAAAGATTTTTCAACTGCGCATGGATCTGTTGAACCCCCAGATTTGGATCTTGCATCGATGTTTCATGCAGTCTCATTGCAATCTCCAAGGCCTCTGCCTGAGTCGTTATCTTTTGTTGTGACAGCACAACCCTTAGGTGTGGCAGGAGAAAAGCCACAAACCATTTGTGGTGTTGTCCGTCTGTTAAGTTCATATTAGCTTCACGGATTTTACACTTCAACCTCTAATCTAGTTCCCAAGGTGTCTCGCCTGGTTGCATCGCGATTTCCTTGAACCCAAAAATTGACTATAACTCAGATTTAGGCCTACTGAATTCTTTGTTCAGCGTGGTTTGGATGTCCGCCACTCTAGCATTTGGGTTATCATTAGAGTACTTGATGTACCAGGTTAGCGTGGGATCCTGCATAGCACTAACTAGCATTTCCTTCTTCATGTGATCATTTGTAACACCCTAAGCTTCCCATACAGCTTTCACAACGAACCAAAACTGGTCCGGATCCTCATTTCCCAAGCCTTTGAACAAAGGCAGCTTCACCGAATTTTCCATACTGAACTGCAGTGGAGGCGGAGGTGGTACGGATGAAGTCGCAAGTGATGGTGGTGAAGTTGGAGGTGGCAATCGTGGGAATCCTTGTCCTATTAACTAAATAGCACTTTGCGGAGAAGTTTGCGCTACTCCCTCTTCGTAATCCAATGGAGGTGAAATCAATGGGCTATATTCAGGACCCTTTATTCCTTTGTTCCTGTAAGTTTTTCCGCTTCGCGTAGCTCCAAACATCAAGGTAGATGCATAACCTATTTTTTGCACAATAACATCTTAATCCAGGTATTCAAAGACTTCAAGTACTTACCTCGCAGTCCTTTGGAAAAGCGTCTCTCTGCCTCACTGTAGCTGACTGAGGTATCGACCGCGAATTCAATCACAAATCCTCCTATGATGCGATTGAGCCAATGATTGACAGCACAGGCGATCGTATACTCATATGCTTCCAATATTTGTACTAGCTTTGGGGTCCAAACAATAGGACCGTCAAGTCTCCACCTTCCTTGGCTATTTGTTAGCTTTGCGATCCACTCATATAGCTCAACTAGAAAGGAACAGAAAAAGATCTCATGGATCACTGTATATAGGTACTTTTCCAGCCACGATTCCTTTGTTAGTTGTGGGTTTCTGTTCTCCTACACCGCGAATTCATGGATCTTCCTATCCAACCAGTCTCTGATCTCTTTTTTAGTTGGATTCCAGTGATACGACATCACACATCTCTTATTCAGATTCTGGTCGCAGCTACGAAACCATTTGTTGGCTTGGAGGGTCCTGACCCAGGTTCAACGTTAGTTAGCCAAACAAATCCCTACACTACTGGCCCTTTCGGCATCAGCCCGTGGAGTGCAGACCAAAGTCTCACTCAAAGCAGTATGGGAGGATGTTGGAACCAAGTTTCCGCACCCTGAGATGTTCGTGATGTCTGTTTATTCCTTCTATTCCTGCTTTGCGCAGGTCACTTAGTTCTAGGGCTTTACCAGACTAGCCCTTTATTCTGCCCTACAGTACCTCCGCAAAAATGTACGATTGACCTTCGCACAGCGCTAACTTGCGTCCAGGTACTTTCGCACTGCTAAAGCAGCATATAGAATAGGTTTCCAAGTTATCCTTAATTTTTTACTTATCTTACTAAAAAATCACAGTTAGCGTCACGTAAACAAAGATTCTTACTTGCGTTCAATTATCCAACATAATTACATACATTCGCGCATCAAATAAGTATTATAAATGAAATTCATACATAATATGACAAGATGCATTAATAGGAAACAATGACATAGAATTTGTAGAATACTTCTCTTTATTGATATCTTCAGACGATTACAGACTCTATTCTCCCTGCGCACACAGCTGCAGGGGTCCTCGCGCTCAGTTGAGGACTTCCACCCTAGGCCTTTGTGCACTTCGATCAACTGCAGAGCCTCTACCTACACTATGACTCGAAACTTAGACTTCTCACTTCAAATCTATGACTATCTGACTCCCTAAAACTACTTAGAGCGAGCTTACTTAGCTCTTTTATACAATCTCATGGTCCGTGGACCATGGGTAGATCTTTTACAGCCAACTTTATTTTACAAAATAAGGGCAGAAAACCCTTTATGACTCATGACACCTTCGCACTCCACAACCACAAAATGTGGAGACTTTACAATTTTATTACAGAATTCGACCCAAAACATGGGCTTTTAGCCCCAAAACTGTCCTTGGGGGATCCCGTTCCAAACACTTAGTAGTATATCACCTGCGATGGAAGGTAAAATGTGGTGCGATGTTGTCATCTCAAACTAATGGCATCCCTGAGACAAAAGGTAGCTCTAAACCTTCCCTATTTCTTGCATTAGCTACTACATGAAACCACTGGTAGGCTCAGGAAGTCTAAAGGTAAAGCCTCAGTTGTTAGCCACCATGCACTATCAAATTGTTAGTAGTAAGCCATTTGAGTCAAATTCAATAGAATTGGGGTGAATTCTTGGGAGACCTTAGGGGTGAACAAGAAAAACTCGAAGCAACTACAGGAACATATGGAAATCCTTCATCTGATGATGGACATGAAGGAAGAAACACTGATACTAATCAAGATGGAACCCCAACGATAGGAGACACTTCACAAGGACCCATGCAACCCAAGAATACAACTCACAAACCTAATCGGTCATAAAAGCGGGTAGCATATTTCTTGGCCTCTTTACCTAATAAAAGGAGAAGGTCAACTAGATTGATTGAATGCAGCACTAACAGAGTTCCTCAAAACCCCTCAAGTAGTCAGAAATTGAAAATTTGATTCAGGAATTAATTCGTGAGAAAGAAACATAACAAAGAACCCTCGAGGAGAATTCAGCTCAAAATTCATCAATTCCTGAGAAAACAAATGTAAGTATGGAGGAATAGAGAATTGAAATGGTTTGGGTATTAGAAGGGTTGGACTATTTAGTGGAAATAGTAATGGAAGAGTATGCAACTCATTTAGACAGTCCTCTCAGTTCCACTCATAATATCTTTCCTAATTCTCTGACTTTGTCTCTTTCTCTTGAATCCATAGCCATTGTTATCCTAGAATCCTCATATGACTCTAAACATGTTGTTACTCAAGAATAGTCAAGGGACTCTATTGCTACTGAATTGGAGCCTTCTTCTCCAAAAAACATAGTCCCACAATCTCCTTATGGAAACCTGATTGACGAGAACTGAGAATATGATGGTGTTCCCTCGAATGGGTTATAGGTTAACATTATTTTTAACAAATCATCAAAACCTATGGGTGGTGGAATTCCAATGGAAGTTGATAATTCACCTACTAATTCCTTGATAGGTGGCTCTATCTCAGGGACTATTACCGAAGGAAGGACATCTTTTGCTCCTTCCCTTATTCCTTCAATAGTGTTGGTTAGAGACCTTGCCGGAAAAACTAGAGGTGTCAAAACCATGAGAGGTAAGGTGAAAAGAAAACTTCTTGATTAAGTCCTTATACTAAGGAGATAAAATAACTGGCTACATTGAAAAGTGAAAATGATGAGAAGATGGTTGCAGATTAATAGACAATTCCTTAAATCCCAGGGAAAGAAAGCTATAGAGAAACAAGGGATTATTGATAGGAATGAAGAAGTCCAAGATGCAGAAACTGAAACTGAAACTGTGCTTATGGAACTAGGTATCCAAACTGAGTTTTCCCTCACTTCTACTGAGGTAGAAACTCAAACCGATTTTGTACCAATTCTTATTGAAGAAGAAATCTAGATTTATCCTCCTCCTACTTTCGCAAAAGCTAAAACTCAAACAAACTCTCCACTTGTGCCTATTGAAAAAGGAACACAAATGGATCTTGTGCCTCCTTATACTCCAATGATCATGGATGTTACAATAAAGGTAATAAACAAAACTATGTCATAGGATAAGGAGACCATAGCGAGATATCGAAGGGAAGTAGTACCCAAAGTGAAATATCATAAGCTAGTTTAATGGTTTCAAGAATCATCTACAAGAGAGGACGATACTTATGCAAACTTAAGGGAAGCTAAAAAGAGGATCCAGGCTTTAAAAGAACATATTTGTAAAATCATAGAGTAGACAGGTCCTGATTGTGACCCGAAACGTAGATTAAAAATGCATATTGTGGATTCATCTCCGACTCTCAAATCCTCAAACGCATCCACGGAAACCTCCAAACAGAGATACAATTTATTCTATTCACGATGATTCCTCATGTAGGTCTCTAGCTAGAAACTATGCCTTGTTCTTACTTGAAAAATACATTTTTCTCAAAGCTATGGCCATGCAATATGGTCAGCCACATGAGTTTAACATTGTCTTGTATTTCATAAATGCTTTCCATAGGCAAGATGAGCACACTAGATACCTTATGTGTGAGCCTTATGTGCACATTTTTTTCCAGGAATAACAAGTGAATGAGAATGTTGTCCCATTTATTGGGGACATTTAGTTTTAGGCCTTCATATCATTCTTATTAAATCATATTAAATGGTAAAAAGCATATCATACTTTTCAAAGAAGGGAACATAATATCTACCTTTTAGGTTAGGGGTGAACCAGAAAATCACTTCACCACACTTCTACATCATAACTCTTTTGTAGAAAAACCCAATGTTGCTTCCTCACTTAGTCACATTCACAATGAGGTATTGCACTCAGGGTGGGAACAAGTGGAGGATATAAGGGATGAGGCTATCCGTGGAGCCAAGATGAGATGGCAAGTGACATCTAGGGAGATCAAAAATAGGGAGCCTTTTGGCTTGTATAACTTCTAGCAAGTTATGACTAGAGTGAAATTTTATATCAGCATTATAAGGCAAGTACGGGTTAATTGGATGGGATGGAAGAAAAGGTGGCCAATGATTTGGTGCCCTCGGTCCTATCACCAATCTGATTATGAACTGTCAGAAGCAGCTAAGTATGTGGCCTTCTAAGAAATAAAAAGTAGGAATGGATTTAGGCTCAGAGGAGAAGATCCATATGTAGCCTACTCCTTGATTCATTTGCATGTTAATAATTTGTTTTCATCGGGACATGCAAAAAGTTCAGCCAGGGGTGGTGTTGGGCCTCATAAATACCATAATTTTCTTGTCCTATTTCTTAATTCTAATATTATTTTTCTATCTTTTTCGTATGTTTTAATATATCGATATGCATAATATAGACTTTTGAAGTAATTAATTTATTTTTATCATTTCGTTTCTTTGATACATTGATTCAGTTATAAAAGAACTTATTTTCTCACGTCTTGATTGTTACTGAAAACAGGGATTATGTGACTTGGAATTCGCTGTTTTTTTCTTGACATGTTCCCAGCATAATCGGACAACGCGATGATGTCCCTGCTAAATTTAGAAATATCAGTGAATTTTATTTCTATTTAGATTCTAGATGATTCTGATTGATTGTTTGAGAAGAATTGTTTTTTTTGTCGTTTATGATTCTAGTATAAAGATAAGGACTTATGTCCCGAATAGATGCTTGGTGAATGTAATTTTTTTGAGACATACTCTGAAGAACTCATTCAGCATTGTAATCATTCTCTTCTAAATAGAATGAAAGTTTTTGTCATCAAAGGTTAGCTAATTGTTCTAATCTCTCTTTCAAGGCAGTCTGACTCCAGTGGTTCGAGCCCACTTATGGAAGAGGATATGTTTTCAGTTGTATCATTAGTTTTGCATTTTGCTATTGATTATATTTTCCTATTAGATTAATTTTGAAATTGAATGTTTACTTGATAATCGTGATATTAGTTTATAGAGATTGATGTTTGATAATTTAGTTTCCATTCACTATTTCTTTCTTATTGTTCCTTACGGGTTATTGTTAGATCATTGATATTCTTGCAGTAGTATAATATCTCTTCATGTTATTTGTTTCTTTCCATTACTTAGAATAAAGTTTCGTGGTGTTGTTTCTTCAATTTATAGATTTTTTTTCCTAAATTAGCAGCTTAGTATTAGATCGATTTATTTGTTGTTTCTTGTCAGATAGTATTTAGAATTTAATATTTGCAGATGATTTCTAGGAAGTACTAGTTTCTTGTGAGTTAGATCCTTGAATGTGTGTTTTCAGAAATGATTTCTTTAATGATGTTCCTTTGGTTACTACTTTAGTTAGCTAGTAGCACTTCCTCTTGCATAAACTTTGCATACAACCTAGAAATAGAAAGACGAAACCTTGGATTGACAGTTTAATGTGTGTTAGTTAGTTTCTCTTTTAGATCAAATAATTGTCCCAACTGTGTTTTTAGTAGAGTAGAAATCTTGTAGTGTGAAGCACCTAAGGGGCAGAGAAGCCCCAATAGTGTTCCTTAAAGACATGGAAAGCAAGTATATGATTTTATAGTTCATGTGTCTTGCATTGAGTGGCATGGATGTGTTTTTTATGTTAGTGTAAATGTTGGACATGAGGCAAGGGATTGTGTATTGGATCTGGAATGCTTCATTTGCAATAATGTAGGTTTGAAATTTTTTGGGATGGTTATGCAAATAGGTAGGAATGAATGTGAACACAAGTAATACTAAGGTGTTGGTATTTTCCCTAAAAATGAAAAAAAATTAGGTACAAATGAATGTCATGAGTGAGCTCATTTTCTTTCAATTGAAGGCGAGAAATGTTAGGTATGTGTTATATTCTTTCCACACTCGTTTTGTTCTCTACCAGACTCATGGCATAGTATGGTTGTTGCTATAGGTAGAAATACAACTACCTTGAATTTTGATGAAATAGTATCATCCTTATTGTTGGAGGAGATGAGACGTAAAAATATGGAGAGAAAAAATGGAGATACCTTATCTATAAGAGGACAGACCCAAAAATAGAAATAGAAATAAGTCCTCAAGTGGGATATCTAAATCTAGACGGAGATATAAATATCCAGGAAAAATTTTAAAGGTATGTTGGAAATGCGAAAAAGAAGGGCACTACAAAAAGGACAGTAGATCTAAAACTCATGAAAAAGGACAAGCCTTTGATGATGCTCCTTCTACAGAGGTGAAAACCACCTCATATGAAGGTGAGGATGTGTACTTATATTCTTCTTCAAGTACACATGTATATCATGAGGCATGGTTGATTGGCTCGAACACATCCTTTTATATGACTCCCCATAAGGAGTGGTTCTGTGAGTACGAGAAATATAATGGTGGTGATGTCTTCCTAAGGGATGACAAGAAGGCCAAAATCATTGGACGTGGAAAATTCAAGATAAAGTTGCAAGGTGAAAGGATTAGAAGACTTCTTGGTGTTCTACACATTCCTATATTGGACAAAAATCTAATTTCTATAAGCAAGATGGATGATGCAGGTGTAAAAACATTGTTTGAGAAAGATTGTTGCAAGATGGTTTGGGGAGCACTAGTATTGATGTGGGGAGTTAGGTTTTGAACTCTCTACAAGCTTCTAGGTATCATTGTTATTGATGTGTGCAACAATTTTATGGTTCTTGAGAGTGGAGCAAAAAATATAGTGGTCTCTAGAGAAAATACCATGTTGTGACATCAAACACTTGGATATATTGGAGAGAAGGGCCTTGGAATACTGCATGGTAATGGTATGGTAGAAGCTATGTCTACTTTCTCTCTGGATTTTTATTTTTGTGAACATTTTTTATATGGGAAGAAGTATCGAGTGAGTTTCCCCTCTAGTACTAAGAGGATGAAAGGGACATTAGAGCTTGTGCACAGTGATGTGTGTGAACCTATGTCAATTCCATCACTCGGTAATTTTGTGTATTATTTCTCATTTATAGATGACTTCTTGAGTAATACATGGATATATTTCCTCAAGAAGAAATTTGAAGTCTTTGACAGGTTTAAAGAATTTAAGGCTCTAGTGGAATATCAAACAGAGAAGAAGATTAAGGTTTTAAGGATAGATAATGGTGGAGATTTCTACAAGAAGGAATTTGAAGAGTATTGTAAGAAGTGTGGTATAGCATGGAAGAATAGTACTCCATACACACCTCAGTAAAATGGATTTGTAGAAATAATGATCAAGACGTTGATGGAAAAAATAAATAAACATGCTCAATGATGCTGGATTAGGACAGGAATTTTGGGCAGATGTAGTGGATATTGCATGTTACATGTTTAATAGATCACCTTCATCAGTGTTGGAAGATAAGACTCCACATGAGGTATGGACTAGTAATAAACCCTCTCTCTCACATCTCAGGGTATTTGGTTGTGATGTATATGTACATGTTCCAAAGGATAAAAGAACCAAGCTGGATAGTAAATATGAAAGGCGTATCTTTATTGGGTATAATGATGGTTTAAAGGGTTACAAGAATTGGAACCTATAAATAAGGAAGGTTGTCTACAGTCGAGATGTGGTGTTTAGAGAAGTGAAATATGTTATTAAACATGAAGTCCTACCAAAGGAAAAGGAACCAAAGAAGATAAAGTTTGAAATTAAGGAGGAAGAATCAGACTCTATAGAAGAACAAGAATTAGAAGAGGAAGAGTTCCACACTCCTATTTTGAGAAGATTAGTTGGAGAGAGAAGGTAGCTGGAGAGGTATAATCCATTTGTCTTTTGTTCAAATTTTTTTTTATCTATTAGTGATGATGATCCCAGAACTGTTAGGGAGACAGTAGATTCAGAGGATGCCAAACTTTAGAAAAAGGCCATGGTTGAAGAAATGGAATCCTTGGACAAAAATGAGGGTTGGGCTCTGATGGAGTTTCCAACTAGAAGGAAACCCATTGGCATAAAATGGGTTTTTAAGAAGAAGACAAATGTAGAAGGCAAGGTGGATAAATACAAAGCTCGGTTAGTAGAAAAAGGTTATTCCCATGTGTTGGGAATTGATTTTTGTGATATTTTTCACCTATTGCCAAGTTAGTTTATATTATATTACTTGTATTTGTTGTTGATTCTTTTGATTTTGAGGTAGAATAGATGGATATGAAGACAAAATTTCTTCATGGGGATATAGAAGAAGATATATACATGAACAAACTAGAGGGATTTGTAGTGAAGGATAAGAAATAATTAGTATGCAGGTTAAAAAAAGTCCTTGTATGGGTTAAAGTAGTCACCAAGGATGTGGTATCAAAATTTTGATATATATATATATATGGGAACTTGGCTTCAAAAGGAGAAAAGTAGATCACTATGTATATTTTAAATTAATTGGTGATCGTGTTATTTATTTGGTCTTGTATATGGATGACATTTTTTTTATTCGAAATGAAAAAGAAATTATCTAGGATTTGAAGACCCAATTGTCCTCTAAATTTGACGTGAAGGGTCTTGGTGTTGCAAACTATATTTTGGGCATGGAAATTAAACGAGATCGAGAAAAGAGGAAATTATGGTTAAACCAAAGGAAGTATGTTAAGACAATATTGTACAGGTTTAATATGCAGGAACATATCTGCTAAACAGTGTCCCAAGACATAGGAAGAGGAAGAAGTCATGTCCTATGTTCCATATGCAAGTTCAGTTGGAAGCCTAATGTATGCAATGGTTTGTATCAAACCATACATTGCACATGCAGTGGGAGTATTGAGTAGGTTTATGTCAAAGCCAAGGAAGGATCATTGGATAGAAGTGAAGCGGGTTTTTAGGTATTTGTGTGGCACTAGTGATTATGGTTTTTGCTACCAAGGAAGTCCAAGATTGGACAGAGTGTTGGAAATATGTGGCTTTGTTGATGCAAACTAAGTTGGAGACCTAGGTTTAAAGTGGGTATGTGTTTAACCTATTTGAAGGAGTAGTAAGTGAAGAAATTATGGTGTATATTTGCAACTGATCATGAAGTTTTAATCATAATCACAAGACACAAACCTAATCTACTACTCTATTGAAATTTATTCACAATTTAGAACAAAAAATCCAGACATGCAATAAGAAATAACACACATGCACACATTATTTTTCCTAGGGAAAGCAATATGATAAAAACCCTAATGTTTGCTTGAATTAATATAATGAATAGATATGTAATTAGGCATTAACATGAAGTTCATCGATATTTAGGCTCCTTGTGATAAACATTTCAGCTTTTGAACCTTCGTAGAAAAAGAAATATAGTGAAAATTACATGATGACCTGTTTGCAGCAGCAAAACCCTAGAATCCAAAGCTCTGATACCAAATATTATGCAACCAACTCATAGAAAAGATATATCAATGGCTTAAAAATTATCCTCTTCAAGGGGGAAACCTCCTCTACATTACATAAATGAAAAAATCTTTGAATGATACAAATGACAAGACCTCCTTTCTATATATAAGAGTCTAACGGGTCATAATATAATCAGAGCCTACATAACATTATTAATGTAAGGGTGAAAAAATAAAAATAGTGGGCTTATATGGGGCACAACAATAGAAATATGGGGGCTACATGGGCACAACAATAACAATAAGGGGGCTAAACTAACAATAACAATAAGGTGGCTACACTAGTATTATAGGGACCTATTATGCCCCTCTCCTTCAAAAAATAATTGTCCTCAATGCTTGAGTAGTTATGGATGCTTCTGTATAAAATTATATTCCTCCCATGTGGAATATTCAACAGGAAAGTTCTTCCACTTAATGAGGTACTCTGAAATGGATTGCTTTCGTAGTTTTTGAGTTCTTGTTTCCATGACTGCTTGAGGTTCAAATATGAGTTTTCCTTCTTCCTCAAGTTCTAGCAACACTGTTTGAACTAGAAGCTTGTCACCGATAAGATTCTTTAAGCATGAAACATGGAAAACTAGGTATACTCAGGAAGATGCAGGCAACTCCAACTTGTATTCCATAGTACCAATCTTTTTCAACACCTTGTAAGGACCATAGTACTTGGGTGATAGTTTATTATCCTTCTTAGCTTGCTTGAGAGACATTTGTTTGTATAGTTGTAGCCATAATAATACCCAGTCACCTACATCAAAGAATATTTCACTTTGACGCTAATATACATGTTGTTTCATTCAATTCTGCACCAGAGTGAGGTTATCCTTTAAGAGTTGGAGAACTTGTTGTTGATTCTCGATGTGATCTTCCACTATTTGAACCTTAGAATTTTCTCATAAATATGATGTGATGGATGGTGGATGATTTCCATAAAGTGCCATAAATGGGTTCATTTTTGCTACAGTATGGAAGGAAGTGTTATACCACCATTCAGCTAGAGGTAACCACTTGACCCTTTATGTGTGTTTATCAAATACAAAGAAATGAAAATATCCTTCAAAAAATTTATTCAGTATCTCAGTTTTACCATCATATTGAGGATGAGAAGATGAGCTATGAGCTAATTGAGTACCAAGACAAGAAAATAATTTTATCCAAAAGTTTCAAGTGAAAATGGGATCTTTGTCACTTACTATAATCTTTGGGTTTCCATGAAGTTTTTGAATTGTTTCCATAAATACAATAGCAATTGTATTAGATTTAAAAAGATAAGATAATGCACAAAAGTGTGCATACTTGGTAATTATATCAACTACCGCCATGATGACACTGTCATACTTGGTTACACCAGCAATAAAATCCATTCATACCTCCTCCCAACGTTGCCTTGGAATGGCTAAAGGTTGTAACAAACCTAGGGTCTTAATTGTCTCAACTTTATTCTGTTGGAAAACCAATCATTCTACCAAAAACTTATAAATATCTTATTTAATTCCATCCCAAAAAAATTCTTCTTGACCCTATGGTAAGTTTTTAAAAATCCTAAGTGCCCTCCTAAAGTAGAGGTGTGCAATTCCAAAAGAATATTTTTTTGAGTTAGGAATTCTTACAAAGATATAAGTGATCTTTGTACCATAATGAACCATTTTTCCAACTAAATATATCAGATGTACTGGGATCTTGTTGCAAATTTTGGATGATTGTCCACACCTCTTCATAATTCTTCCATTCGTCCCTTGCTTCGGTTAGCCACTCATGTTGGATAATACAAATGGCACAAAAAAATGCTTCCATGTCCTCATCCTTTCTTGAGAGTGAATCTGCAAAAATATTTTTCTTACCTTTTTTGTAGATGATTTCAAAGTAATAACCCAACATCTTTTTCACCCATTTTTGTTACTCTTCAGAAGATAATCTTTGTTCCAAAAACTATTTAAGACTATCATGATCTACTTTTACCTTAAAGTGTCTTCCCATTAGGTAAGGTCGCCATTGCTTTAGTGCATGTAGTATTGCCAACATTTCCTTCTCATAAATAGGTTTGTGTAGATACTTCCTTTTATTGGATGACTTTCAAAAGCAATGGGTCTTCATTCTTGCATTAAAACAGCACCAATTCCATTTTTGTGAATTCTGGCACAGCTAAGATCGGTGCTTGGCACATTGCCTCTTTAATATGTTCAAAGGCCTTAGTTGTTTCTGGAGTCCAAGAAAATGCATTTTTCTTTAGTAATGATGTTAGAGGTATCGTTATTCTCCCATACTTCCTTAAAAACTTGCGATAATACCCTGTCAACCCAAGAAATCCTTAAATATGCTCTATGTTTGTGGTGATTTTCCATTCCTTAAGGGCTTTAATTGTTTTAGGGCCTACCATAACACCCTCATGAGATACAATATGACCCAAATATTCCACCTCTTGTACTCCAAAGAAACATTTGGAGGTTTATTCATATAATTATTTCTCCTCCAATAGTTTGAGTGCCCTGTCAACATGTTGAACATGATCCTTCCATGACTTGATGTAGATTAGTATATCATCAAAAAATACTAACACAAATTTTCTAAGGAAGGCTTTGAAAATGGAATTCATCAAACCTTGAAATGTGGAAGGTTCAGTAGTAAGGCCAAAAGGCATGACCGAAAATTCATAATGACCCTCATGAGTTATGAATGTTGTTTTCAGAATGTCTTCAGTCTTCATTCTAATTTTATGATATCCCGAACAAAGATCCAACGTGGTGAATTAAATTTCTCTATGTAATTCATCCAAAAATTCATCAATGATAGGAATGGGAAATTTATCTTTAATAGCAAGCTTGCTGAGCTCCCTACAATCTGGACACATACACCATAATCCATCCTTCTTGTGCACCAATGCTACTGGAGCAGAGAAATAACTTTGACTAGTTTGAAATATACATGCCTCTAGCATTTCTGCAAGCATACGTTCAATTTCACTCTTTTTGGCATAAGGGTATTTGTAACACCTGATGTTTGGAGGAACACTTCCTGGAATCAAATGAATAGAATGATCATGATCATGAATAGGTGGGAGGCCTTTGGGAGTCTCAAACACCTTGGAATGATTGTCCAATACTTTTTGGAGATTTGGAGAAATAGATGATTTTGATGTTTGAACCTCTAATGAACAGAATTGTGCAATTATGCCAAGTTGTTCTTTCTTCAGAATCATTTTCACGCCATTAGAGCTGATTATATTTCTTGGTTTCCCTAAGATACCCATTAATTCAATTTCCCTTCCTTACCAAAAAAAATTCAAAAAAAGTTCTTGAAAATTGAAAGTTATCGTCCCCAAATATTGTAACCATTGGACTCCTAATACAACATTAACACCACCTATTGGAATGGAAAGCATTGGAATATTAAATACATATTCCCCCATGGTTAGCTTGATATTATGGCACTTTCCCAAGCAATTTATAGTTCCTCCATTTTCAACCATCACTTGACACTGGTGTTGGATATAGGAAGCAATTCAATTTCTTGGCTATCTTACAATTAATAAAATTATGGGTACTACCGAATCAATCAGTACTATTGCCTTTTTCTTCTTGATATATCCTTCTCTCCTGAGAGTTTGAGGAGTGGTAATTCCTACCAATGCATTACAGGATATGGTTGGATTCATTTCTTCTTTGTCTGGGGTTGGTTCTTGGTGTATATCCTCCTCGTTTGATTTTTCTTTTTCCTTTTCTTCCTCATCTGCACAATCTAAGTAGAATAATTTCTTCTCATCAAACTTGTGACCTTTAGTGTATTTTCTATCACAACTATATCGAAGCCATTTTTCTCTTTTTTCCTCCAATTGTTGTGGTTTCAACCTTGTAGGTTGTGGAAGACAAGGAGAAACAACACTTCCATCTTTATAATTGTGAGTGGTAGACTTCCTTGTTTCCATAATTTTTCTTTCAACTTTTCTTGCCACCCTAAATGCCTTCTCCAATGAAGCAAGTTCCCAAAGATAAACCTTCATGTTGGATTTTACTTTTTAAATTCCCTATGAAGACATCATTCCTATTCTCCTCTAGAATATTAGTTACCCTAACATTCAATTTTTGGAAGTCTTCGATGTGCTCCGCCATATAACCATTTTGTTTGATATTTATAAATTGGCTAAAGAAGGTGTTGCTATTTGTATCTCCATAATGTGTTAGCATTTCCTCCATAAAAATTGACCAAGTGACAAGTGGTTTATGAGAAAAAATTCATCTATACCATACAAACTGATTGGGTTTGCGAAGGTTTCACTTTGTGTAAATCAAAATATTGATCCATCTATAGTATTCATGTTACCAGATCCTTGCCATCAAACTACCTCATATCTATATTTTGAATGCGGTGGTTCTTAAACCCCACATATAAGTCTCTAAAATCATAATTCAAATTCCTTTTATCCTCATCATAATTTTCATGGATTACCTTGTCATCATCGGGAAGCCTTTCTTGCAAAAACTTTGTCAACCCTTCCTACTTGACATTCATTGCATCCATATCTAATTTAAAAACCTCCATGTTTCCTTTTATACGATCCATGTCTACTTTTAAGCCATCGATGTCTCCTTTTAGTTCATCTCTTGTTCCTTTTTGTGAGAGTAAAATTTTTTGAACTTAGTCCCGTAATTTTGATATATCATGCTGCAATTCTTTCTCTTCATGTGTCATAGTAGATATTTCTAAGGGCTTAATGGGTGAAGAATTATTTTTGTTGGGGAATTTTAGATGTAGGAATGTACAGGGTAAGTTCCTCAGACAGAACACCAAAGGACACCGCTCACAAACAGATCACAGATCAATAAACCAGTATTGTTGACGTGGTTAAAACCCTCAAAGAGGGAAACAGTCCACGGCCTGAGCCAACGCGGCCACTTCAGGAAATTTATTAATAAAAGAATGAAAATTTACATAAGATTCTCTCATGAACGGTTACCCTACAAATGACCCTCCATGCTCTTTAAATAGAGATCATGGACCAATCAGGTGTTAAGCCATGGATCAAGTGTCGGTAATACCGAGGAGAGAATGAATCGTCAGATCACTACATATTATGACCGTCGGATTGTAAGTTACAAAAGTACATAGTAAAGAAACACACTTTATCTAACTCTACACTAGACCAAGTTATACTTAACTACTTCCTATGTGTCGGAATATCCTAACATCCCCCCTTAAGAACAACTTGGGATAGGATTGAAGGATGTACAAATATGACACAATAGGAGAAGGAAGGAGGCATTAGAGCCTATCCCCCCTTAGTGACAACTTCCTGAACTCCAACCATAAATCGAAGTTTAGTAAAATTCGCCTCTGTGAGAACCTTTGTAAAGATGTCTACAACTTGATCATCTGTTGAACAATATTGCACTTCAAGAACATGGTCATGAATGAGCTTTCTGATGAATTGCATGTGCAGTTCAATGTGTTTGTTGCGCTGATGTTGTACTGGATCTTTGCATAGTTGAATGGCACTTTGATTATCACACCAAAGTGTAGTCGGATGCTACTGTTGAAAGCCAAACTCTGACAGGATCTGACGAAGCCACAGGGCTTCCTTACTAGCTTCTACGGCACCATGATACTCTACTTCTGCTGAAGAAAGAGAAATGGCACTTTGTTTCTTGCAAGCCCATGTAATAGGTCCTGAACCAAGAGTGAACACATAACCTGCAGTAGACTTTCGATCATCAGGGTCACCAGCCCAATCAGAATCAGTGAAACCAACCAATAGAGGAGATGCTTCTGCACTATAATGAATCCCAAACTGAACTGTGCCTTGAACATAACGAAGTATTCTTTTAGCTACTTTCCAATGACTTTCATGTGGGTTTTGCATAAACCGAGCAATAAGGCCAACAACAAAGGAAAGGTCAGGATGAGTATGGGTCAGATACAAAAGTTTTCCTACAAGTTGATGGTATAAGGTAGCATCAACTTCAGGGGAAGTAAAAGTGACTGAAAGTTTGGCTCCAGACTGAAAGGGAGAAGGGGTTGGCTTACATTCTTCCATGTGAAAATGGCGTAGAAGATCATAGGCATACTTGGACTGGGAAAGGGAAATACCTTCCTTGGATTGCAAGACTTGAAGACCAAGAAAATAATGCAAATGTCCTAAGTCTATCATTTCAAACTTCTTTTTAAGGCTAGACTTCACATGGTTTATAGGTTGGGAGCACTACCAGTAAGGATAAGATCATCAACATAAATAACAAGAATGATAAGAGACTTTCCCACTTTCTTGGTGTAGACAGTATTGTCAGAATGACACCTAGAAAAGCCAGTTTCTAAAAGAAAATTATCCATTTTGGCATACCAAGCCCGGGGAGCTTGCTTGAGACCATAAAGGGATTTCTTAAGCCGACATATAAGGTTGGAGTTTGTTTGTATAAAGCCAGTAGGTTGTTCCATATAGATTTCTTCATGCAAGTCCCCATGTAAGAAGGCAGATTTAACATCCATCTGATGGACTTCCCATTTGAAAGAGGCAGGAAGGGAAAGCACAGGGCGGATAGAGTTCATTTTGGCAACAGGGGAGAAGGTTCCAGTGTAGTCAATGGCTTCAACTTGTGAAAAACCCTTAGCAACAAGACGAGCTTAATGTTTATCAACTTTTCCATCTGGTCCATACTTGGTTATGTAAACCCAATTGCATCTAACAAGTTTTCGTCCCTTTGTTAGAGGAACAAGATCCCATGTATCATTTTCCAATAATGAACAATATTCTTCATTCATAGCTGCGTCCCAATATGGATGGCCTGAAGCTTCTGCAAAGGTGTCAGGATCATAATTCGTTGAAGCTTGAGCCAGTAAAGAAGAGGCTCTATCGAACTGAGAATGTGTACATCGCTGATCTGTAGGATCACCGGCAAGATCACCTATTGTATGTTATGCTTCTTCATTGCTGCTTCTAAGGCTTCCATCTTCTTAAAGAATTTGGATTCTAAGTGGCCATCTCGATTACAAAAGTGGAAATGTTGATCAGTCTTCTTCCCTTTGTTTTTATTTGTCTTATCATTTTGTTGAAATGATTTGTCATTTTGAGGCCGAAATTGCTTAGGACCCTTGTTTGGTTTAGGACCATTCCTTTTAGGATACGTCTTCGTAGGATTCTTTGAATTTGTTTGTTGCTGGGCGGCTAAGGCTTTCTTAGAAGAGTTTCCAAGATTAAGAAGACCAAGGTGTAAGAGTTTTTCTTGTTCTCTTATTAAAGAATCACAAAAGGAATCAAAGGAAGGGGACTTGTAGTCTTGTCCTTGAGAAATGAAGGCTTCTCTTGTAGAATGGAAGGTGGAAACAAACACAGATTAGGTTAGTCCCAACTTAGTAAGAATGGAATAGATAAGGTTACCATCTTCTTTCTTAACCTTAATACCTTCCAAGAGAAGTCTAAGGGTCTTGAACTTGGACAGAAAATCTTCAATGGAAGAAAAATTATTGGGGTCGAATGTAAGCAACTCATTTTTTAGTTTATGGGATCTAAGTTCATTTTTAATTCCAAAAACTTTTGTGATCTGTTCCATTGCTTCATTAGGAGTATCAAGTTTTGCGATATGGAATCTAAGGTCTGCAGAAATAGACATCCCTATCAACCCACGTGCTTGATCTTTCCTATTTTCCCATTTGGCTACCTTATCTTCATCTTTCAATTTGGTTTCTTGGCCTGAGGCTATTCTGTAAAGACCTTTACTTCTAAGTAAATCCACAATGTAGGACCACCATTGGAAGGAGTTGGTGCTGTCAAGAATAACTTGGCATGGACTTTCCATTTTAACAGAAACTGAAGTTTTATATGTTGAAAATAAGTGTTCCAATGGAAAGATCTCGAAAAAATAGGCTGATTGAAAAAAACGGCTTTCGGATGAAGAAGTTATGGCTTTTTGAAGAAAATTTGTTGAAGATGCCGACGAAGTGCGGGAATGTGCAGAAATGAATGATAATTTTATATTTAAAAAAAAAATCCACCCCCTTTGCAAAATTAATCTAATAAAGTAGCTTTGGACCAAGAAAGACTTGAACTGAAGACCTTTATTCTCATAAAGTAGCTTTGGACCAAGTGAGCTAGATTAAAAGGTTAGTAATTTTTGGAAAAGAGGAAGGGTTGTTTTTTTTTTTTTTAGGTCACTGAAGCTTTGGGGTGTGTGCTTACTTGAAAAAGCTTTCTCTTTGCCTACAAAACAAAAAACACAAAACCCAACACGAACATACAAAAAAAACAAACCTTACGGCTTGAAGTTAGCTTTAGCCCGAAACTAAATATTTTCCTCAATGTTTCTGATTTTCCAAGATCACACTAAGGCACGGCGGAAAAGAGTATACGCATGAGAAAAATCCTTCCTTTCTATTTCTGATTTGCCCAGATCGCACAGAGTCATGGGGAAAAGAGAATACGTAGAAATGAAAGTTATAGATCCGGTAATGAACAAAAAAAGAGCTAAATAAACCAAAATGAACAGAGAGAAAATAACTAAAAACTGCAAATAAACATTGTATACCTCCAGATCTTAAAAATGACGTAGCTAGGGCTACCGGAAACCTTTTCGCGTGAAATGAAAGGGGTTCCTCATTGGAACAGATGCTCCTAACACAATAGAGCAGTCCTCTCGGCCTAAAAGCGGTCAAAAAAAGTAGATCTATGAAACAGCAGTCGGATGCAGTTCTACCGGCTTCAGATTTGGATCACCAATGGATGCGGCCCTCAAATTGCTCTGATACCATGTAGGCATGTACAGGGTAAGTTCCTCAGACAGAACACCAAAGGACACCGCTCACAAATAGATCACAGATCAATACACCAGTATTGTTGACATGGTTAAAACCCTCAAAGAGGGAAACAGTCCACAGTCTGAGCCAACGTAGCCACTTCAGGCAATTTATTAATAAAAGAATGAAAATTTACATAAGATTCTCTCATGAACGGTTACCCTACAAATGACCCTCCATGCTCTTTAAATAGAGATCATGGACCAATCGAGTGTTAAGCCACAGATCAAGTGTCGGTAATACCGAGGAGAGAATGAACTGGCAGATCACTACATATCATGACCGTCAAATTGTAAATTACAAAAGTACATAGTAAAGAAACATACTTTACCTAACTCTACACTAGACCAAGTTATACTTAACTACTTCCTATGTGTCAGAATATTCTAACATTAGAACCAAATATTGATATCTATGCATCAATATTCCCTTTGAATCACTTCAAACTGATTTTTGAAAGAAAAGGTATGAAAAAATAAAAAATACACACCTTTTCCTTGGTTTTTAGGAGCTCAATATTGAAATTATTGTATCTATGTAATTTCAGATCTATGAGGTCTAAAATTCGGTCTTGTGATAGCCCTCTAGGTCTTATTTCTAATTCTGAAAGTAATACTAAATTTGGATTCGTCAAGGTAAAGGTATGTCCAATCTCCCACAATGACCTGAAAATGGACTGGATCAGTAGAGCGAGCTTGTACGGAGTGCCACGTGTCATTGTTTCAGCCTTTAGCCCTGAAAACAATATACAAGATAACGAATTCCATGCACATTTATTCAATTTTTACAAATTCAAATTTGATGCTCATAGAGGAAGATATGATGATTTTCCCAAGGTCACCTATTTGAGACAAAATTGTAGAGCGTGCAAAAATCCTAACATCTTTGGATCATATCTCCTAAAATATAGAGAGCCAAGATCTGAAATTTTAACATGAAGGTCATTAGTATTTATGCTCCTTGTGATACAAATTTCATCTTTTTAACCTTCATAGAAAAAAATTATAGTGAAAATTACATGATGACATGTTTGCAGCAGTGAAACCCTAGAATCCAAAGCTCTGATACCAAATATTATGCAATCAGATCATGGAAAAGATACATCAATGGCTTAAAAATTATCCTCTTCAAGGGGTAAACCTCCTTTACATTACATAAATGAAAAATTCTTTGAATGATACAAATTACAAGACCTCCTTTGTATATATAAGAGTCTAAGGGGTCACAATATAATCAGAGCCTACATAACAATAATAATGTAAGGCACAACAATAACAATAGTGTGCTTCTATGGGGCACAAAAACAACAATATGGGGGCTACATGGGCACAAAAATAACAATAAGGGGGCTACAATAGTATTATAGGAACATAAAATGCTTTCTTGATACCGTACAACTCTCACTTCAATCGGCACACATGAGATTCCCGGTCAAATGTCTCAAAACCTTTTGGTTTCTCGATGTACACCTCCTAATCAATAGCCCCATTGAGAAATGTTGTTTTTACATCAATATGGTCGATCTCCCACTCCATCTGCGTAGTCAATGAAAGAATTGATTTAATGGATGAGCACGTTGCTAATAGAGCAAAGGCATCTTCATAGTCAATTCCCTCATCTTGAGAGTACCCCTTGGCCAACAATTTGGCCTTGTACTTCTCTATGCTTCCGCATGCTGCCTGCTTTACCTTGAAGATCCATCTTAAACCCACTAATGATTTGCATGTTGGTCTTGGGACCACTTCTCAAACACTATTGTTTACAATGGATTTGTATTCCTCCATCATTGCATTTATGGCTTAGTCTCTACAAGCTCAGTCATTAGAGCCATGTAGTCTATGTATCGATCGGGTGACCTTCTCTTCCTGCACTGATTTGAAGGAGCAGTCACATTCTCCCTCGCATCATGAAAAATTCTTTTAGCTTTCCTATTTATTTTCCTTCCTTCTTTGGATGGTTCTACTTGAGTGGTTTTCTCAACTCTCTTCTCCTCAATTTGTGGCTTCTCCACAACTTCCTGATGTTCCTCCTTTGGAGCAAAAACCTCCTCTTCTAGTGGGATCTGAATCTCCCTCTCAAGAGAGCATTGCATCACTTTCTCCTCATCAGATTTGATATCCCTTCACACAACTGTCATTCTGAAGGATAGAAAGTACACATGGTGGTTGTGGGGATTTTTTTTGTAACCCACAAATACCCCCAATAATGTGGTCGGCTCCAACTTCTTCCTTGATTCTTTGGAGACATGGGAGTAAAAAGAGGCTCCAAATATCTTGAAGTGTGACACATCCGACTTCCTCCTGTAGAAAGCCTCCTCTAGTGTAATCATTGCCAAAATCTGATGAGGACTCTGGTTTTGCAAATAGACTATTGTGTTGCATGCTTTTGCCCACAAGTGCAATGGTAGGCCTTTTCCATGTAACATCGCCCTTGCTACTTCCATAATGCTACGGTTCTTTCTCTTAGCTACCCCATTCTCTTATGGCTTATAGGATTTTGTCAACTCTCTTTGAATGCCTTCTTTCGAACAATCTTTTTTTAAATTCATTTGACATGTACTCACCTCCATTATTGCTCCTAAGAGCCTTCACCTTATTGTCGGTTTTTGTTATGCAACCATCTCACAAATAGATAGATCAACGAATTAAAAACTTTCCTCTTTGAGGGGGAAACCTCCTTCACATTACATAAATGAACAATTCTTGGCTGATACAAATGATAATACCTCCTTGGTATATATAGGAGTCGAAGGGGTCACAATACAATCAGAGCCTACATAACAATAATAATGTAAGGGCACAACAATAACAATAGTGGGCTTCTATGGTGGCACAATAATAACAACATGGGGGATACATGGGAACAACAATAAAAATAAGGGGAAACAATAACAATAACAATAATGGGAATACACTAGTATTATAACGACATAACATGCCCCTCTTCTTCAAAAAAGTGTTGTCCTCAACGCTCGAGTAGTTTTGGATGCTTCTACATAAAATTCTAATCCTCCCACATGGAATATTCAGCGGGTAAGTTCTTCCACTTAATGAGGTACTCTGGAATTAATTGATTTTGTAGTTGTCAGGTTATTGTTTCCGTGACGGCTTCAAGCTCAAATATGTTTTTTCCTTCTTCATCAAGTTCTGGAAACATTGTTTGAACTGGGAGCTTGTCACAAATAACCTTCTTTAAGAATGAAACGTGGAAAACTGGGTGTACTTGGGAAGAATTAGGTAGCTCCAACTTGTATCCCATAGTACCAATCTTTTACAACACCTTTTAAGTACCATAGTACTTGGGTGATAATTTATTATCCTTGTTATCTTTCTTGAGGGACATTTGTTTGTATGGTTGTAGCCGTAAAAATACCTAGTCACCTATATCAAAACTCCTTTAACTATGATGTTGATATGCTTATTGTTTCATTCGATTCTGCACGAGAGTGAGGTTATCCTTTAACAGTTGGAGAACTAGTTATTGATGGTCGATGTGACCTTCCATTTCTTGAACCTTAGAATTTTATATTAAACATGATGCGATGGATGGTGGATGATATCCATAAAGTGCCATAAATGGGATCATTTTTGTTGTTGTATGGAAGGAAGTGTTATACCACCATTTAGCTAGAGGTAACCACTTGACCCATTGTGTTTGTTTAACAAATACAAAGCAACAAAGATATACTTCCAAACATTTGTTCACTATCTCATTTTTCCCATCAGATTAAGGATGATAAGATGAGTTATGAGCTAATTGAGTACTAATACAAGAAAATAATTTCGTCCAAAATTTTCTAGTGATAATGGAATATCTATTACTTACAATAATCTTTGAGTTTCCATGTAGCTTTTGAATTGTTTCCATAAATGCATTAGCAATTGTATTGGCTTTAAAAGAATGAGATAATGCACAAAAGTTTGCATACTGGGTAATTATATCAACTATCACCATGATGACACTCTTTTCTTCAAACTTGGGTAAACCTGTGATAAAATTCATTGAGACCTCCTCCCAATTGTTGGCATTATGATAGAGGTTTGGCGCTATGGCATAGGTGTTGTGTTTGATGGCAACTTACTCTGGTGACAGATCACAATTCAGGCTCTCAGAATGAAGGAAAAAGATATATACGCAGGTTCACCTTGACCAAGCCACGTATACACGCGGGTTAGACCTTCAAAAGACGTGTATGCGTATACACGCACTTTCACGTAAGGAAAAGCGCGTACATGTGGGAGAACTTATTTTTGGTCCGTGGTACTTAGTCCTTGGTATTTGAACCTATGGTTTTGGACCATGGTATCTCGTCTGAAGTGTTGATCCCAAGTATATGGTCCATGGTATTGATTTGTTATGGTTTTGGACCGTGGTATTGTGAAAGGCCTAATACTATAAAAGAGGAAGGATATCATTAGGCAAGGGCACGATCTGAAGTATTGAATATTTGATAGAGAGCTAGATCTAGAATACTGGTGATTGGTTTATGGTGCATAGTTGGATTTGGATGAAGGAGGAACCTAAGTGCAAGGAGAAGGATAAGTTCTATTGATGGGTCAAAATCTCAAGCCTTGAATAGTAGAATCTTTGAGTGATTTTTGATCTGTTATATTTGGCACACGCTTGATCTATAAATATGATAATCTGGGTATAACTAATGTCTGAATATTTGAAAGAATGAATTATCTTTTATAGATCTGTACACAGGTTCGACTCATTAGAGGTGCGTATACATGCTGGTTCATCAAATCAAAACAGCGTATACGCAGGCTGGTTTTAACACAGAAGCGTATGCACGCAGGTTTCTAAATATTGAAGTAGCGTATGTCTCTTGAAATATGTTCTAGCTGCTTCTGTTTATTGCTGCAGTGTTCTGGGTTCATAATTGGTGTGTGGTTACTGTTACTGTGTTCTGGGTACAACTGTCAAAGAAGTGTCTATTTGATTCAGTTTTGATTGGTGAAAAGGAGATTTTTTGATACAGAGATTCTTGATGTTTGATTGATGTTATTCATGGATCCAGTCTAAAAATTTATGAAACATGGTCCCTGGAAGAAAGAGAAGGTTGTAGCCTTCTGTAGATCAGCACCTACGTACTAGTACCTGAACTAGTACAATAGCTAAGGGGGTTGTAGCTCCCTTCCAGGAGAGGCTAGAGAACGAGAGAAGGTTGTAGCCTTCTGCAGGTAGAAGCCTTTGTATTGGTATAAGTTTGCACCAATACAAAAACATTGTAAAAAGAAGTTTCTAACTAAAAGAAGATAGAGACGAATTGCAGCAGGTGGTTTTCACCCACATTGGGTTTCCACCTTATATCTTGTGTTCTTGTGTGTGATTGTCTTCTGCTCTGTTTTATTGTTCTTGGTTATTGTTTATATGGCTCTGATGCACAGATTAATGATCAACATCTATAGAATAAATTAAATTATAAGTCTGCATGGTATATGCTGTTTCCTTATATGTAGTTGCGTATATACGCGGTTTTCACTAACTGAAGTAGCATATATGATCTAGGTGTGAAATGAAAAATAATTGACTTGATAATACTAATTCACCCCCCCTCTCAGTATTATTTCCAACAATTGGTTTCTGAGCAGGTCCTTCAGAAGAAGCTTGATCGCTTGAAAGAAGATCTATCATCATGAGCAACTACGAGAAAGAAGCATCGATCAAACCGACAATTTTTTATGGGACCAACTTCGTCTATTGGAAGGTAAGAATCACAACCTATCTTCAATCTCTTGGTACAGAAGTCTGGGATATCATAGAAATAGGGTACACATTTCCATCAGCAACACCTACAGATCTGGCTAGGAAGAAGCAGTATGAAACAAATGCAAAGGTTGTTAATACTCTATTAGGGAGTCTATCTCAAACAGAATTCGACAAGGTTATGCAGCTCAAAACCGCAAAAGAAATATGGGACAAGATCGTTCTGAGCTATGAAGGAGATGATCAGGTAAAACAGCAAAACTTCAAACCCTCAGAATTCTGTATGAAAATCTCAGAATGCACAATGATGAAAGTGTGGCTAACTATTTCCTACGTATAGATGAGATTGTTAATTGTATGAAAAACTTGGGTGAAGAAATAAAAGATGTTGTTTTGGTTGAAAAGGTTCTAAGATCTTTGTCTTCTAAGTTTGAATCAAAAGTTTCTGCCATAGAAGAAAAACAGAATCTACAGAGCATTACCATGTTGCAGCTACACGGAATTCTAACTGCTTACGAAATGAGGAAAGGAGGACCATCAGACAGGAGAGAAGCCACATTCAAGGCCTCAAGAAAAGGAGATTCCAATGACTCGGGACATATGTCAGAAGAAGAGGAAGAATAAAATTTTGTCAAGAACCTTCAACGGGGTTCTGGAAGATTCAGAGGTAAGCTACCTTTCAAATGTTTTGCTTGTGGAAGAGTCGGTCACTATGCTGCCAAGTGTCCTCATAAAGATAAGCTTGACAAAGGTAAGGAACCAGTTAGATGGAATAGAAAATAGAATGTAAGTAAGAGAAGCTATTACACACATGAAGACAGTGATGGACTTTCAAATAGTGATGAAGATGAACAAAGTAATAATTATAGACTTTTTATGGCCTTTGAAGATGATGATTTCTTGTATGCTATAGATGAAGAAAGTCTTTATGAAGAAATTTCTAAACTCAAAGTTTGTGTAGAAGAAAAGAATATGATTATAGATACTCTGACATTCCAACTTGCTGAGAGGGAAAAACACCAAGAAAAGTTAGAATGTGAAATTGTGGGACTTAGAAAAGAAATTGAGAAAACAAAAGCCCTAAATCTTAGATTTGTTAAGGGATCTGAAACTTTAGATGAGATTATCAAAGTGCATCATTCTCCACTAATCAAGATAGGTCTTGGATATAATGAAGAAGCATCTCAAGTGCAGAAGCCATCCACCTCCAAAATTTATCTTGATGCAGCAAGGAGAAGTGAACAGGTTGTCAATCGACAGCAAAGGCATAATCATTAGGTAAATCAGGGTCAATCTATTTCAAGAATGGACAAAGGTCACCAAGTACATCAAGGTCAATCTACTTCAAGGATGAACAGAAGCTACAATCAACCATAGGTAAATCATTCTCAATTAGCTTCAAAAATGGATGTCTATAGAAACTACAATCATCTGGACAGAAGGTTTGATAATCGAAGGAATTTCTTCAATGGGCAATGTTTCTCTTGTCATAGCTTTGGACACAAAGCAGCTCAATGTGTTGCCTACAAAACTATCATGACTAGAGAAGCTCAAAAACAGAGGAGTATGACTGGGATCATGAAAAGGACCTACAATAACTTTTCTGCTCTTGAAAATGAAACAGAATGTTCTATTTGTAACAACTTCGGTCATGAAGATTCTGAATGCAGGAGCAGGTTTTGGCAGACAACTCAAAAGGAGCAAGCTTCAAGTGCCAAAACATGGAGAAAGAAAGACCTGCAACCAGAAAGATGTGGTATAGCCTTATATGCGGAAGGGAAGGAAAATCAGTGGTATATCGACAGTGGATGCTCGAAACATATGACAGGTGATAAAGAAAAACTTCAGTCATATAGTGCCTTAGAAAAGGAGAAGAAGGTCTCATTTGGAAATGACACCCCTGCACTCATAAAAGGTAAAGGTTATGTTCTTTTAAAATAAAAGGTCAAAGTGGGAAATGTTATGTATGTTGATGGCTTAAAGCATAATCTATTGAGTGTCAGTCAAATGTGTGATCAAGGAAATGAGGTGATATTTCGATCAAATGGATGTATTGTTCGTGAGCTTGATACAAGAGAAACAGTGATCAAAGGCATAAAGACTCCAAATAATCTATATATTCTCAAGGGAGGACAACAACAATGCTATCTGAGCAAGAATGATGAACATTGGCTATGGCACAAAAGATTGGGGCATCTAAGCTTCTCTCAGATAAGGAAAGCATGCAAATACCAGGCAGTTCGTGGTCTTCCAGACATCAGAATTCCAGACAATACAATATGCAAATCATGTTTGGTAAGCAAACCAACTAACTTCCCTGAGAAGGAAGGATCAGCTAGCAGGCCACTTGAACTTGTCCATACTGATGTATGTGGTCCATCTAGGAAAAGGTCACCTCGAGGAGAAGAATACTTTATATTATCCATTGACGATTTTTCTAGGATGTGTTGGATAGGACTTATGAAGCACAAAGACGAAGCCTTCAAAAAGTTCAAATCTTTCAAAGCCTTGGTTGAAAATGAATCAGATCACAAAATCAAATGCCTCAGGTCTGATAGAGGTGGGGAGTTTACCTCAAATGAATTTTTCGATTTTTGTGAAGAACATGGAATAAGAAGCGAATTCTCTACTGCAAGGACTCCTCAGCAAAATGGAGTAGTGGAAAGGATGAACAGAACGGTTCAACAAATGGCTCATGCTATGATGGATGAGTCTAGAAATCCTGCAACTTTCTAGGGTGAAGCTGCATTTGCTGCAGTTACTATTCTCAACAAGAAAAACGTCCAGGTGAACAGCACTCAAACTCCTCATGAGCTCTGGTATGGTAAGACTCCTACGGTAAAATACTTCAAAATTTTTGGAAGAAAATGCTATATCAAAAAGACTGATGAAAATCTTGGCAAGTTTGAACCTAGAGCAGATGAAGGCATTCTCCTTGGATACTCTCCCCACAGCAAAGCATATAAGTGTTACAATAAAAGACTTGGAAGAATTGTTGACAGCATTGATGTAGTGGTTGATGAAGAAGGAAACATTCCTAGGCAAGTAAATTCCGAAAATTTCGAAGATGATGAGGACTATCCTTCAACATCAAATCAGACTTATGATGAAGAAGAAACCCAAGAGGCACCAAAAGAATAGATAAGGATAGAAGAGAAGACTCCATCCAGGTACGTTCAAAAGAATCATCCAGAAACTCAAATTCTGGGGCAGAAAGAGGCAGGTATACAAACAAGAAGAACAATTTCAGAAGCTTCAAGCTATTTGGCATTGCTCTCCTCCATTGAACCACAAAATGTAAGAGAGGCATGAAAAGATGAATGTTGGTTCAAGGCAATGGATGAAGAACTTGAGCAGATTGAAAAGAATAACACTTGGGAGTTGGTTCCTAGACCAAAAGATAAGAATGTCATAGGGACAAAATGGATATTCAAAAACACATTGAATGAAAATGGGGAAGTTATTAGAAACAAGGCCAGACTTGTTTGTAAAGGGTATGCTCAACAAGAAGGAATAGACTTTGAAGAAACTTTTGCTCCTGTTGCTAGACTTGAGGCCATCAGAATGTTCCTTGCTCTTTCTAGCTTTCAGAAGTTCAAAGTATTTCAAATGGACGTGAAATCTGCCTTTCTGTATGGAGACTTAGCAGAAGAAGTGTATATTGAGCAACCATATGGATTCATCCTTGGAAATTATCCAAAACTTGTATGCAGACTTAAGAAGGCTCTCTATGGTCTTAAACAGGCTCCAAGGGATTGGTATTATCGTCTGGACAAATACCTTCATCAACAAGGTTTTTCAAAAGGATCAGCAGATAGCAATCTTTATATAAAAATTGATAATGATAAATTACTAATACTTGTTGTGTATGTTGATGATATCATCTTTGGTAGCAATGAAGAAGCCATGAGTCAAAACTTTTCTTTGGTGATGCAGAAAGAATTCGAAATGTCCTTGCTTGGTGAGCTAACATATTTTCTTGGTTTACAAATCCAACAAAATAAAGATGGTATCTTTTTATCTCAAACCAAGTACCTCAAGCAGATCTTGAAGAAATATGGCATGGAAGATTCGAAACCAGTATGTACCCCTATGGTAATAGGATGCAGCCTCAGTGCAAATGATGAATCAGCAGCAGTGCATCAACCAACCTATAGATCCATGATTGGAAGTCTGCTCTATTTAACAGGTACCCGACCAGACATCATGCATGCAGTGGGAATGGTTGGAAGATTTCAGGCAAATCCAAAGGAAACTCATCTTCAGGAAGTGAAGAGAATTTTCAAGTATCTTCAAGGAACTCAAAACTATGGCTTATGGTATCCTAGAGATACATATCTCACACTTCATTCTTATACAGATGCAGATTGGGCTGGAAGCGTGGATGACAGAAAAAGCACTAGTGGTGGTGCATTCTTTATGGGTTCCAGATTAGTATCTTGGTTCAGCAAGAAACAGAGTTCAATTGCATTATCTACAGCTGAAGCAGAATATGTGGCTGCTGCATCTTGCTGCACACAACTCCTTTGGATGATGCAAACTTTGCAAGATTTTCAAATCACTTGTACTCCACCTATCTCCATCTTATGTGATAATACAAGTGCAATCAGCATTTCAAAGAATCCAATCATGCATTCAAAGACAAAGCACATACCTATCAAATATCATTTTCTTTGGGAACAAGTGCTTGAACAAAAGGTCAAGTTGGAGTATGTTCCCTCTAAGGAACAAGTTGCTGATATACTCACCAAACCACTGCCCAGGGAAACATTTGAATACCTCAGACAGAAGCTGGGAGTAGTTGATGCATCATCTTGTTGTTGAAACCTGTCTGTTTCAGAGAAAAGTGGTTGTACACGAGTTTCATGAGGAGGATCCACGTACATACGCCAGTTTATGTGGATACAGTCACGTATATGTTGGTTTGAAGGAACACAATGGGATCAGACTCAGGTTGAAAAGAGTTTGATATGGGTTTGACAGAGACCATCTGGCACAGGTTCAGGGGGAGCAGATATACTTCTAATAATGCATTGTTGACATTATCTTAGAAGCTCTTGGTTCAAGTACACAGCTGTTGTTGGTTTCAGGTGGAACAGGTGTAGAGGGAGAACAGAAGGAGAACATGGTTGCTGATCTGATTGATAGATGTTGATGTTAGTAGTTATTGATGACTTTCATAGTCTTGGTCTAGATAGTTCGTCTCTATGTCACGTATATCTTTTATTATCAAGGTCATGTAATGGCCTATTTTGGTTTCCCCACTATGCCTAGGATGAATGATGTAATGTACTTTGTTGTCATCCCCACTTGATTGGGTGAATGAGTCAATATTGGTATATCCCCACTTGGTTGGGCGATGGATGTATGTATGGAGTCTTTGGTGATAGGAAGGTCATTATGATGTATAAGTCATGTTTCTTCTTGAAGAACATCTTTTTGCAGATCTTGCCTACAGTCAGGGGGAACATGGTCAGCACAGCAAAGCAGAGTTTCAGCATATACTCAGGGGGAGCATAACCCTTTGCCCTTGATGAAAAAGGGGGAGAATGACTTTGATGATCTTGAGGTTGCCATCAAGTCCAAAGGGGGAGATTGTTGGCATTATGACACAGGTTTGGTGCTATGGCACAGGTGTTGTCCTTGATGGCAACTCACTCTGGTGACAAATCACAATTCAGGCTCTCAGAATGAAGGAAAAAGATATATACGCAGGTTCACCTTGACCAAGCCGCGTATACACGCGGGTTAGATGTTCAAAAGATGTGTATGTGTATACACGCACTTTCACGTAAGGAAAAGCGCGTACATGTGGGAGAAATTATTTTTGGTCCGTGGTATTTAGTCCTTGGTATTTGAACCTATGGTTTTGGACCATGGTATCTCGTCTGAAGTGTTTATCCCAAGTATTGGTTCCATGGTATTGATTTGTTATGGTTTTGGACCGTGGTATTGTAAAGGCCTAAGACTATAAAAGAGGAAGGAGATCATTAGGCAAGGGCACGATCTAAAGTATTGAATATCTGATAGAGAGCTAGATCTGGAATACTGGTGATTGGTTTATGGTGCATAGCTGGATCTGAATGAAGGAGGAACCTAAGCGCAAGGAGAAGGATAAGTTCTATTGATGGGTCAAAATCTCAAGTCTTGAATAGTAGAATCTTTGAGTGATTTTTGATATGTTATATTTGGTGCACGCTTGATCTATAAATCTGATCATCTGGGTATAACTAATGTCTGAATATTTGAGAGAATGAATTATCTTTTATAGATCTGTACGCAGGTTCGACTCATCAGAGGTGCGTATACACGCTGGTTCAGCGAATCAAAACAGTGTATACGTAGGTTGTCTTAACACAGAAGCGTATGCATGCAGGTTTTTGAATATTGAAGTAGCGTACGTCTCTTGAAATATGTTCTAGCTGCTTTTATTTATTGTTGTAGTGTTCTGGGTTTAGAATTGGTGTGTGGTTACTGTTACTGTGTTCTGGGTACAGCTGTTAGAGAAGTGTCTATTTGATTCAGTTTTGATTGGTGAAAAGGAGATTGTTTGATACAAAGATTCTTGATGTTTGATTGATGTTATTCATCGATCCAGTCTGAAAATTTATGAAACGTGGTCCCTGGAAGAAAGAGAAGGTTGTAGCCTTCTGTAGGTCAGCACCTACGTACTAGTACCTGAACTAGTACAAGAGCTAAGGGGGTTGTAGCTCCCTTCCAGGAGAGGCTGGAGAACGAGAGGAGGTTGTAGCCTTCTGTAGGTAGAAGCCTGCGTACTGGTATAATTCTGCACCAGTACAAAAACATTGTAAATGTTGAAAATGCAACAAGATGATGGAGCTTAGTGAAAAGAAGTCGCCTTCATTAAGTGGGCCTGCAGGCTATTTTTGGCGCAAAGTCTATTTTTAGACTATGTCTATTTTTAGACATATGGATCATGGTCTATGAGTTGCAGGATGTTATTTATGGATGATTGGTCATGTTGGTAAAAATAGATGGACCTCTATTTTTAGACATATGGGCGGAGTCTATTTTTAGACTGCTAGTCAAAAAATAGAACAATCAAATATTATTAGCTCTTAATAATATTTGGACTATAAACATTATCTTATCCTCTTGCAGCACTTCAGTTCGAGCTACGGATGTGGCACATGCAACTGCCAGAAGGAAATACGCTTTTCTATGGGTTAGTTGATTTATTGCATGATGGACTTCAGTTAGAACTCAAGTGATTGAGTTTGGTGGAGTTGATTGAAGAGTTGATGGAGTTGTGTTCAGTTTGACTTAGTTGAACTAATTGTATTTAGTTTAACTGCCAAATACACTAGTGATGAGTGATGTGAATTAATTATTAATTAATTCACTAATTATTAACTCATAAATCAACTAAATAATACATCAGTTAACTTAGTGCATGGACAGTTCAGTGGAGACAAGTGTTAGAGGTGGGTGAAAGGGTGAGAATATTATCAGTTGTGACTAGAGCTGTGCATGAGATTTTCACAATCATTGATTGAGATTTCCAATGAGGATTGCACAGTACAAGCCAAGGGAATTCGAACTTGGATCTGATCCATTCTCAACTTGGATTGCGCAGTAGAGGCAGGCAAACAATGGAGGAGATTTGAACCCGTGACTTGTTCAGATCTGAGCTAGTTTGTGTGTAGCATGTGGAAATAGTACTGAGTACTTGTGAGGAGTATTGTACTATGTATTGTTACATGTTCTCTATCATTATAATACATAGTTAGTTGGGGGTTTTTAGTTGTATGCTTTCCCCATTACATACTATGTTGATATGTGCGATTGATGTTTCAATGTGTGCATGCAATTGTTTTTTTGAATTCCGCAAATTGATGATCAATGGTAGAGGAGGTTATGTATTATGCATGCATTCCACAAATAGTGTATAATCAGGATAATCTCTGTGAATAAGTGTTATATTATTCAAATTTCTACATGGTATCGGAGTGAAGTTGATCATCAGATCTATTATTCAGAAAGTGATTACATTTTATTTCTTCAGGCAGAGTCTGTAATCGGGCCAGGTAGCCTCTGGATTCATCCTTCTTTTGGAAGGTGAGATATACAGTAAATGCCCATACAATCAATATCTGTACAAGAAATACTTTTTTCTCACGAATTTTAGATCAGAAGCGGTTGAGTTTTGAGCTGGTGGAATTCGAATTGCAGTAGTGTTTTCTTGGTGTCGAAGTTGAAAATTCTTTCAACGGATTGCGATTGGAGTATGCCCTTGAAGGCAGCTCGAATTATATTGCATGGAAAGACAAGATGGAGGCGGTGTTAGATGACAATGGGTTGAAGGAGTTCATAGAAGCTGAGGTCCCAAAGCCTACTGATGCTACTCAAGTTGAGGCTTGGCAAAAGAAGACAGCAAAGTGTCGAAGGATTCTGTTGGAGGGCGTGAAGGATCACATTGTATCCAGCCTGCATGGAAAGGCTTCTCCATACTTGATGTGGAAATCGTTGACAGATTTATTCCAAAGAAAGAACAACCAGAGGAATTTTGCGCTCAAGGATAAACTCAGAAACATTAAGTGTGAGAAAGGAGACAGTATGCCCAAGTATCTCACGAAGTTCACCCAATGCCGGGATGAGCTGGGAAGTGTGGGGGTGACTGTCGATGATGAGGACTTGGTGAGCTTGGCTCTCCTTGGTCTTCCGAAGAGTTGGAATTCCTATCAGGACTCTGTCAATGATCAGGAGAAATTGCCAGGATGGGAGAGACTTTGGTCTGATCTTGTGCAAGAGGAGATCAGGCGGAATACCAGGGACGAATCTTCATCAAAGGCATCTGATGAAGAAAATTGCGCTTTGGCTGCCAAAGCAAAGAAGGGGAAGAACAAGAAAGCTTATCATTCTGGTGCGAAAGGCAAGAAGCAGGACATGTCCAAGGTGAAGTGCTTTCACTGTCACCAGCACGGACATTATGCCACAAATTGTCCGCAGAAGAAAAAAATAAGCAAGTTGTTGGATCTGCAGCGGGAAAGGCCTTAGCCTTGCAGTTTGAGCTGGATTTTTCATTGATCGCATGCTTGGTATTAAGTGTGATGGGATTGGTATGGTTCTTGGATATTGGTGTGTCTTTTCACATGACAGGAGATCGAGATTTGCTTTCTGATCTGGATGAGAAAGATCTTGGAGTGCACATCGAGATGGGCAATGATGGTAGATACAGTGAGACCAGTATCGATACCATTTCCTTTGAGAGGGATTCTGGTAAACCCTTCGTATTGAAGGAAGTGATGCATGTTCCAATATTGAAGAAGAATCTTATCTCTGTGGTGATGTTAGAAGACAAGGGATATGATGTTGTATTCAGCGAGGGAAAGGCTTTCCTGCGTAGTAAGACAACTGGAGAAACCCGGAAGATAGGGGTTCGAGTCAAGAACCTTTATCAATAGCATGTAGATGGTTGTGCAACAATGGCATGCAAGGTAGAAGGATTGGTGAGCCGGGATGATAGTGAGCTGTGGCACCAGAGATTGGGCCACCTTCACAATGGAGCCTTGAAGATACTGCAGCAGATTTCTACTGGGCTTCCTAAAGGCACTCTTGCACAGTCAGATCAGTGCAAGGGGTGTACTTTGAGAAAAATTGTGAAAGCCACCTTTCACGAGAAGGATTTTCGTGCCACGACGATCC
This sequence comes from Pinus tabuliformis, assembly GCA_031772625.1. Taxonomy (NCBI): domain Eukaryota; kingdom Viridiplantae; phylum Streptophyta; class Pinopsida; order Pinales; family Pinaceae; genus Pinus; species Pinus tabuliformis. The sequence goes on along the minus strand of CM062805.1, from coordinate 1,181,841,765 downwards.
TTGAGAGAATTCACACAGACGTGTGTGGACCTTTCTCAGTAGATTCGACAGCAAAGCACAAGTACTATGTGATTTTTGTTGATGATTTCTCTTGAAAGTGCTGGATCTTCTTCATGCAGAAGAAGAGCGAGACATACTCAAAGTTCTATGAGTTCAAAGCACTGGTCGAGAAGGAATCGGGGAAGAAGGTGAAGGCTCTTAGGAGTGAAAATGGTGGTGAATTCATCTCTGGTGAGTTCAAGGACTTCTGCAGCGCAGAAGGGATTCGAAGAGAGCTCATAGCTCCCCATAACCCACTGCAGAACAAGGTTGTTGAGCGGAAGAACAGAACGATCGTGGGTGTTGCACAGGCGATGTTGCATGATCAGGGCCTACCTCTTCACTTGTGGGCAGAGGCATACAATACTGCAGTATATGTGCAAAACCGTTGTCCTCACAAGATACTTGGCATGAGTACACCCGAGGAGGCTTATTCTGGTAAGAGGCCTAATATTTCCTATTTGAGGATTTTTGGTTCTCCTGTTTACATGCATGTGATGAAGGATGCTAGGAAGAAGTTGGAGCCGACCGTAGAGGTTGGGATATTTGTGGGGTACACTGATACGCCCCACAACTATCGTGTGTATTTGTCAGACAGTCGCAAGACTGTTGTGCGATGGGATATCAAATTTCAGGGGGAGAAAGCCATGAAGTGTTCGCTTGAGAGGGAGCCACACTTGCATGCATATGAGGAGCTATTAGTTCCTAAGGATGAGCTTCAGGATGTGGATCAGCCACAAGATGAAGTTCATGGAGTGGAAGAGACCACTCATGCAGCGCCAACCATCAGAGGGCGAAAGCGCACTACAGAAGCTGAGCGACTGGCTCAAGATGCAGAGAAGGTTGTAGGACCACCTACAGCACAGCGTAGACAGAGACAGTCACCTGATCGGTACACTGGATACATGGCTCTTGTGAGCAAATGTGTCGTGACTGAGCCATCCTCTTTCGAGGAAGCTGTGGAGGATCCCACATGGGTAGATGCCATGGTGGAAGAGTATGATTCGATTGTCAGAAACAGTGCATGGGAGATTGTCCCAAGACCGGAGGGGAAATCAGTGGTGGGTTCGAGATGGATCTACAAAGTGAAGCAGACAGCTGACGGGAGTGTGGAGAAGTACAAGGAAAGATTTGTTGCCCGAGGCTTCTCACAGATAGAGGGGATCAATTATGAGGAGACCTTTGCAACTGTCGCAAGGTATTCTTCCATACGGACGAGTCTTGCTCTCTCAGCGCAGATGGGGTGGCACATCCATCAGATGGATGTGAAGACTGCGTTCCTCAATGGAGTCATTGAGGAGGAGGTGTACATAGAGCAGCTCGAAGGTTTCGAGATCTTCAGCAGCGAGTCGCATGTGTGCAGGCTCAAGAGAGTGTTGTATGGGTTGAAACAAGCACCTCATGCTTGGTACACACTGACAGACAGTTATTTCACCGGACTTGGATTCTCCAAGAGTGAGACGGATCCTAACCTATACCAGACTGTGGTGGAGGGTAAGTTTCTGATCATTGTAGTTTATGTAGATGATTTGATTTTGACGGGAGATGAGCTGTTGATACTTTCATGCAAGGAGGACCTTGCTAGAGAGTTTGAGATGAAGGACTTGGGCCTCCTTCATTATTTCCTGGGATTGGAAATTTGGCAGCGTAGTGATGGACTATTTATTTCTCAGGGTAAGTATGCCCGGGAGATACTGGAGAATTTCAACATGCATGGCTGCAAGCCTGTTGATACTCCTCTTCCTGGAGGTTGGAGGAAGGAGGATTCTACTTTAGCGGAGGTAGTGGATGCCACTGTTTATCGACAGTTGGTGGGGTCGCTTATGTATCTGGTCAATACACGACCCGATGTATGCTATGCTGTTAAGCAGCGTTCACAAGCTATGGTTAAGCCAACCAAGCTCTTCTGGAATGCAGGAAAGCATGTATTGCGTTATCTCAGAGGCACAACGGCATATGGATTGTGGTACAGACAGGAGGATGAGGTGAAGCTATGTGGCTTCATGGATGCAGATTGGGCAATGAGCCCAACGGAGAGAAAGAGCACATCTGGAGGGATCTTCAGTATCGGGTCGACAGCAGTTTCTTGGTACAACAGGAAGAGAGATCCGTGGCACTCAATTCAGCAGAAGCCGAGTATATGGCAGCAAGTTTGGCTGCATGCGAGGCTATATGGATGAGGAAGATTCTAGTCGGGTTGTTCGGGTCACACTTGGAGCCTACTGTGATTTATTGTGATAACCAGAGTTGCATTAAAATCTTGGCGGGTATTTCATGATAGATCCAAGCACATCAACATCAGGTACCATCATATCAGAGATTGTGTGTAGCGGAGAATCATGTTACTTTCATACATTCCCACGTAGAATCAGGATGCTGATATCTTGACGAAGGCGCTCACCAGGAGCAAATTCGAATACCACAGAGTCAGGACAGGGGTTGCAGATAATCCATATCTTGTTGAGAGGGAGTGTTGAAAATGCAACAAGATGATGGAGCTTAGTGAAAAGAAGTCGCCTTCACTAAGTGGGCCTGCACGCTATTTTTGGCGCAAAGTCTATTTTTAGACTATGTCTATTTTTAGACATATGGATCATGGTCTATGAGTTGTAGGATGTTATTTATGGATGATTGGTCATGTTGGTAAAAATAGATGGACCTCTATTTTTAGACATATGGGCAGAGTCTATTTTTAGATTGCCAGTCAAAAAATAGAACAGTCAAATATTATTAGCTCTTAATAATATTTGGACTATAAACATTATATTATCCTCTTACAGCACTTCAGTTCGAGCTACAGATGTGGCACATGCAACTGCCATAAGGAAATACACTTTTCCTATGGGTTAGTTGAGCTATTGCATGATGGACTTCAGTTAGAACTCAAGTGATTGAGTTTGGTGGAGTTGATTGAGGAGTTGATGGAGTTGTGTTCAGTTTGACTTAGTTGAACTAATTGTATTTAGTTTAACTGCCAAATACACTAGTGATGAGTTATGTGAATTAATTATTAATTAATTCACTAATTATTAACTCATAAATAAACTAAAGAATACATCATTTAACTCAGTGCATGGACAATTCAGTGGAGACAAGTGTTAGAGGTGGGTGAAAGGGTGAGACTACTATCAGTTGTGACTATAGTTGTGCATGATATTTGCACAATCATTGATTGAGATTTCCAATGAGGATTGTGCGGTACAAGCCAAGGGAATTCAAACTTGGATATGATCCATCCTCAACTTGGATTACGCAGTAAAGGCAGGCAAACAATGGAGGAGATTTGAACCCGTGACTTGTTCAGATCTGAGCTAGTTTGTGTGTAGCATGTGGAGATAGTACTGAGTACTTGTGAGGAGTATTATACTATGTATTGTTACATGTTCTCTATCATTATAATATACAGATAGTTGGGGGTTTTCAGCTGTATGCTTTCCCCATTACATACTGTGTTGATATGTGTGATTGATGTTTCAATGTGCGCATGTGATTGTTTTTTTGAATTCCACAAATTGATGATCAATGGTAGAGGAGGTTATGTATTATGCATGCATTCCACAAATAGTGTATAATCAGGATAATCTCTGTGAATAAGTGTTATATTGTTCAAATTTCTACAGTAAAAAGAATTTTCTAATTAAAAGAAGATAGAGACGAATTGCAGCAGGTGGTTTTCACCCACATTGGGTTTCCACCTTATATCTTGTGTTCTTGTGTGTGATTGTCTTCTGCTCTGTTTTATTGTTCCTGGTTATTGTTTATATGGTTCTGATGCATAGATTAATGATCAACATCTGTAGAATAAATTAAATTATAAGTCTGCATGGTATATGTTGGTTTCCTTATCTGTAGTTGTGTATATACGTGGTTTTCACTAACTGAAGTAGCGTATATGATCTGGGTGTGAAATGAAAAATAATTGACTTGATAATATTGATTCAGCCCCCCCCTCTTGGTATTATTTCCAATACCAATGTCGACTTGGAATAGCTAAAGGTTGTAACAGACCCGGGGTATTAATTGTCTCAAATTTATTTTATTGGAAAACCAAACGTTCTACCACAAACTTCTGAATATCATATTTAAGGCCATCCCAAAAAAATTCCTTCTTGACCCTGTGCTAAATTTATAAAAATCCTGAGTGCCCTCCTAAGGGGGAGGTGTGCAATTCCAAAAGAACAATTTTCTTGAGTTCGGAATTCTTACAAATATATAAGCGATCTTTGTATCATAATGAATCATTTTTCCATCTAAATATATCATATGTACTGAGATCTTGTTGTAACTTTTGAATGAATGTCCACACCTCTTCATTGTTATTCCATTCGTCCCTTGCTTTCGTTATCCAATCAGGTTGGATAATTTAAATGGAATAAAGCAATGCTTCCACATCTTCATCCTATCTTGAGAGTGTATCTGCAACAACATTTTGCTTCCATTTTTTGTAGATGATTTCAAAGCCTAATCCAACATCTTTGTGACCCATTTTTTCTGCCCTTCTGAAGATAATATTTATTTCAAAAAGTATTTAAGACTATCAATATTTGTTTTTACCTTGAAGTGTCTTCCCATTAAGTAAGGTCTACATTTTTTTAGTGCACGTAGTATTGCCAACATTTCCTTCTCATTAATAGGCTTGTGTAAATAATTTTCTTTGGATGACTTTCAAAAGAAATGGGTCTTCCTTCTTGCATTAAAACAACACTAATTCCATTTCTTGAGGCATCACATTCCACAATAAAGGGTTTTTTGAAGTCTGGCGTACCTAAGACCGGTCCTTGGCACATTGCCTCTATAAGATGTTCAAAGGACTTATTTTCTTATGGAGTCCAAGAAAATGCATCTTTCTTCAGTAATGTTGTTAGAGGTGTTGTTATTCTCCCATAATTCTTACCAAACTTGCGATAATAGCCTATCAACCTGAGAAATCCTCGAAGATGCTTTATGGTTGTGAGGATTTTCCATTCCTTAATGGTTTTAATTTTGTTATGGTCTACCTTAATAGCCTCGTGAGATACAAATATCACCCAAATATTCCACCTCTTGTACTCTAAATAAACATTTGGAGGCTTTTGCATATAATTATTTCTCCTGCAATAGTTTGAGCACCATGTCAACATGTTGAACATGATCCTTCCATGTTTTTTGTATATTAGTATATCATCGAAAAATACTAACACAAATTTTCTAAGGAAGGGTTTGAAAATGGAATTCATCAAACCTTGAAATGCGGAAGGTTCATTAGTAAGGCCAAAAGGCATGACAAAAAAATCATAATGACCCTCATGAGTTTTTTTTTTTTTTTTTTTTTTTTTTTTTTTTTTTTTTTTTTTTTTGTCTTAATTCTAATTTGATGATATCGTGAATGAAAATCCAGCTTGGTGAAGTAAACTTCTGCATGTAATTCATCAATGACAAGAATCGGAAATTTATCTTTAGTAGTGAGCTTGTTGAGATCCCTATAATTTGGACACATATGCCATGATCTATCCTTCTTGTACACCAATATTGTTAGAGCAGAGAAAGAAATTTGACTAGGTTGAATTATACCATCCTCTAGCATTTCTGCAACCATACGTTCAATTTCACTCTTTTGGGCATAGGGATATATGTAAGGTCTGATGTTTGGAGGAACGCTTCCTGGAATCAAATGAATAGAATGATCATGATGATGAATATGTGGGAGGCCTTTGGGAGTCTCAAATTCCTTGGAATGATTGTCCAAGACTTTTTGGAGATATGGAGAAATAGATGATTTCGATGTTTAAACCTCTAGTGATCACAATTGTGTAATTACGCCTCGTTGTTCTTTCTTTAGAATCTTTGTTATGCCATTAGACTTGATTATCTTTTCTGGTTTCCCTGTGATACCCGTTAATTCAACTTACTTTCCTTCCCAGAAAAATTTCAAGAACAGTTCTTCAAAATTAAAAGTTATCGTCACCAAAGATTGTAACCATTTGACTCCTAGTACAACATCAGCACCACCCATTGGAATGGAAATCATTGGACTATTCAATACATATTCCCCCATGGTTAGCTTAATATTATGGCACTTTCTAGATAAATTTATAGTTCCTCCATTTGCAGCCATCACTTGACACTCTAGTATTGGATATATGAAGTAATTCATTTCCTTGGATATCTTACAATGAATAAAATTATGGGTACTAACTGAATCTAACAACACTATTACCTTTTTCTTCTTGATATATCCATCTATATTGAGAGTTTTAGGAGTGTTAATTCCTTCCAATGCATTAAAATATATGGTCGGATTCATTTCTTCTTTCTTTGGGGTTGGTTCCTGATGTATATCCTCCTCTTTCGATGTTTCTTGTTCCTTTTCTTCCTCCTCTTTCGATGTTTCTTGTTCCTTTTCTTCCTCCTCTTTCGATGTTTCTTGTTCCTTTTCTTCCTCCTCTTTCGATGTTTCTTGTTCTTTTTCTTCCTCCTCTTCACAATCTATGTAGAATAATTTCTTCTCAACACACTTATGACCTTTAGCACATTTTTTATCACAATTGTAACAAATCCCTTTTCCCTTTTTCCCTTCAATTGTTGTTGCGTCTACCTTGAGCATCAACACTTCCTTCTTTATAGTTGTGAGTGGTAGAATTCCTTGTTGCCATAATTTTACATTCAACTTTTCTTGCCACCATGAATGCCTTCTTTAATGAATCAGGTTCCCAAAGGTGAACCTCATGTTGGATGTTATCCTTTAAAGTCCCTATTAACACATCAATCCTATGATCATATAGAATATAAGTTACCCTGATATTCAATTTTTGGAGGTCCTCAATGTGCTCCACCATTGAACCCTTTTGTTTGAGATTTACTAATTGGATAAAGAAGGTGTTGCTCTTTGTACCCTCATAATGTGTTACCATTTCCTCCATAAAAATTGACCAAGTGACAAGTGGTTTACGAGAATAAAGCCACTGATACCATACAAACTGATTGAGTTCTAAAAATAATATGAAATGTGTACCTTTTGTGTGTGTTACACATCATGGAGATCAAAATATTACTCCATATGTACTATCCATGTTACCTAATAATTTCCATCAAACTTCCTCACATCTATATTTGGAATGTGGCAGTTCTTAAACCCCACATTGGAATCTCTAAAATCATAATTCATATTCCTTTTGTCCTCATCATGATTTTCATGGATTACCTTGTCACCACTAGGAAGCCTTTCTTGCAACAACTTTGTCAACCCTTCAAACCTGACATTCATCACATCCATGTTTATTTTAGAAAACTCCATGTTGCCTTTTATTTTTTCTTCTAAACCACCCATCTTAGATTCCAATTCATTTTTGGTTACTTTTTGCCAGAGAAAAATTTGTTGCACTTGATCTTGTAATTTTGATATATAATGTTGCATTTCTTCCTCTTCTTCATGTGTCATAGAAGAGATTTATGGTTGATTACTGGGTGTGTCTATTTTTTTGTTTCGAGGAATTTTGGAATCAAAAAATGACATATTTTCTTCACTATACCCTTGGAATTACTTCAAACTAAATTTTCAAACAAAATTTATGCAAAATTGAAAAAAATACACACATTTTCTTGCTTTTTAGGAGCTTGATATTGAAGTTGTTGTATCTCTGTAATTTCAGATATCCAGGGTCTGAAATTTTGTCCTGTAGTATCCATTTGAGTCTTATTTCCAACCCTAGAAGTCATACCGAGATTGGATTTTTCAAGGAATATTTATTCCCAATCTCCCACAATGACCTTATTATAGACTGGTTCCGTAGAGCAAACTTGTACGGAGTGTCACGTGTCATTGTTTTGACTTTCGGCCCTGAAAAATGATACAAGAAAAACTAAAATTTGTTAAATTTCAGCCACTTTTTATGAAATTCTAATTCGATTCTCAAAGCGAAAGTTATGAGGATTTTCCCTAGGTCACTTGTTTGAGATGGAATTCTAGAGCCTGCAAAAACCCTAACTTCCTCGGATCATATCTCTGAAAATATAGCGAAACAAGATCTAAAATTCTTACACGAAGTTCACCAATATTTTCGATCCACGTGGTTTCAATTTTAGCTTTTGAAACCTCGTAGAAAAACAATTATAGCGAAAATTTCAGGATGACCTGTTAGAAGAAGCAAACCCCAAGAATCGAAAGCTCTGATACTAAAGGTTAGGCAACCAGCTCACAAAAATATAGTTCAACGACTTAAAAATTATCCTCTTCGAGGGGGAAAACTACCTTACATTACATAAATTAACAACTCTTGCTTGATACAAATGATAAGTCTTCCTTGGTATATATAGGAGTCCAAGAGGTCACAATATAATCAGAGCCTACATAACAATAAAATTTAAGGGTGCAACAATAACAATAGTGGGCTTCTATGGGGGCACAAAAATAAAAATAATGGGATACAATAACAATAATAATACGGGAATACATTAGTATTATAGGGACAACAGTTTATTTCTCAACCAGTGCCTTGAATTCTACGAACTTGGAGAATGTCTCATCTTTCTTCCGCATGAATAAGATCTAGCACTTCTATGAGAAGTCATCAATAAATCAAAAAAATATTTGTGTTGAGAAATGGAGGTTGTTGATAAAGGTCAACAGACATCAGAGTGTATCCTTTCTAGGACTTCTATGCTTTGTTGTCCCAATCATGGAATGTGGATTTTGTGTACTTCCCCAAAGTACATCCTTTGCATACATCTTGTTGCTCAAGTGGTCCTTTGGGGAGGCCAGTGGTTACTTTTTGCATAATCTTTAGGGTGTCATGATGAAAATGGCCAATTTTTATGTATAAAGTTTCACTAACATCGTGGCTTTGCGCCTTCTCCACCTTTGTGCTTAATGCATCAGAGTATTCCACATATAGCTTATACATGTTCTTCACACGAACCCCGATCTGCTTCATCTCTCCCATGGCTATGTGTCTTAAGAATTTATTTCCTTTGTTGAAGATCACATCATAACCATGGTCTTCCAAAACTAAAATAGAGATGATATTTTTTTTTAGGCCCAGAACGAACATGACATCCTTGAGCCTGAGAGGGGAGCATGACTCCCTCTGAAAGGTGGTTGTACCAATACCGTTCGCATTGTACCTTTAATTCTCCCCTAGCTCAATGTGCATCTGGAGATCTTTCTCCTCCAGGTCACTGAAAAAGTCTCTACAGCCTATCATGTGGAATGATGCACTTGAGTCCAAGTACCACACGCTCCCCATTATTGTGTTTTCCATGCATGTGATAAGGGTAAAGTTAAACTCAAACTGTGAAGCCAAGGCTTCACCTTCTGCTCCTCCTGAGGTCTTCTTGGTTGCGTTTTTGTGTGGACACTTCATGGCATAGTGCCAGAATTCATGACAACATAAGCATTTAATTTTGGACAAATATTTCTTCTTGCCCCCTTGGCTGGATTCTGGTTTGGATTGAGATTTCTTCCCTTTTCCCTTCTTTCCCTTTCCAACCAATGCAATTTTTTCTTCATCCTTGCCCTTGGATGAAGTCCCATCTCTGGTATTCCGCCTTATTTCCTCCTATACCAAATCAGACCATAAGCGTTCCCAATTCGGTAGTTTCTCCCTCCCATTCATCGAATCTTGGTAGTTATGTCAACTCTTGGGAAGGCCTAGAAGGGCTAGGCTTCCCAATTCATCTTCTAAAACATTAACACCAACCCTACCAATTTCATCATGACATTCTATGCACCTGCCTGGATATTGTGGAATAGTGTCATTCTTCTACATCTTGATACTTCGAAGTTTATCCTTGAGTACCAGCTTCCTGTGGTCACTACTATTCTCGAACAATTTTGTCAGTGCTTTCCACATTGTGAATGAAGTTTCTTTTCCATGGATATTTGAGACAATGTGATCATGTACTCCCTCCAATATTATTCTCCTTTCCTTAGCTACATATTTCTTCCACTGAGCAAGGTTTTTGGCATCAAATTCGAGTGATTTTGCAACATTTGTCTTGATGTATTCTAGCAATCCACATTCATCCAATACCGCCTCCATGCAATAAAATTAGAGTTTCCTTCCAAGGCATACTCTAGTCTCATACCATTGAAGGTCATGTTCTCACTCTGAAGAGATCTTGTTGCACTGAACTTGAAATTCGATCCTCCTGAGAAACAACTTCGAAATTCCTACTCTAATGTGAATCCTACTCTAATACCAAGTAGAAATTACGGTTTATATTTGTAACTTCACATAAAGTTTTAATAAAAATCACAAGACACAAACCTACTATACTACTTTGCAGAAGTTAATTCACAGTTTATAACAAAAATTTCATACATGCAATAAGAAATAACAAACATGCACACAGTATTTTTCCTGGGGAAAGCAATCTGTTAAAAACCCCAATGTCTGCTTGCATTAATCTGATTAATAGAGATGTATTACAACTGATTTTCTCAATTGAGCATAACTTCCAAGTGAATAACCTATATGTCTTCTCACTGAGAAGCTCTGACCCATACTTAGTCAATTTATGCCTCTGCTTGAGCCCCTATTTTCTTACACAATTACTGAGAAATTAGGCCCCTATTATTTAGGAATTTCTCCAAAATGGATTGCGCAATTCCCAAGGTTGATCATCTGACTGCATGCAACACATGTACTGATATTATTAAGAATATTAGTTTGTTGTGCTAAAATCCTCCTCGGATTAGAAACAAAATGATATTCATGTTCTTAAGGATTCATGAGTTTTGCAATTGAAAATTGAGTTTTTATGTTAATTTTATGAGTAATTTTAACATAAAATGGAAACTGAACATCATCATATAAATTTACAAAACATCACCAAAAAACACATCACAACAGGAACACGATGAAGGATTTCACCCCTCCTGGGCTACATCTCCTTAGTCCAACTTCAAATGGCTTGGGCCTCTCTATTATGCTCAAATGTGAAAAAATATGTGTTTGCAATGCTCAAATGCTTCTGAAGCCTGCTTCAATGAGTCCATAATGTCAAAAAATGGCTACCTATCCTCTTTCTTCAACCAATTTGATCGAAAACTAGAGAAGTTATGACCTCTTCTAGTGTTCCCACTATTCGCTCTACATTTTTCCCAAAATCCGATAACAAACCCGCATTTTTGCCCCATTTTCTGCTAATGGGCCACCAAATCTGCCAAAATCTGAGCGGATTTGTCAGGCCATTAATTTTGGTGTCGAGGCCCTTAAATCTCAGAAAATGGTGGTCATATAGGCATCGTAGAACCGAGGGTTGGGTCCCCAACTCCTGCCCCCGTCGGAACCGTTAGCAACTAACTCTCATAGTCATGGTCACAAGCGACGATTTGTGATTGTCATGGTTATCATTATATGGAAGGGGGCTCGGGGCTCGCCTCCGGCCTGCGATCCTACCTCAAGTGGTGACCAAGGGCTGGGGCTAGGCCCCGGCCCCCACCCCCAAATTGAATCCTACATCACCATAAATATAATCCATGCCCTTGGTATGTTAAGACCCATCGGACATGGTATGTTCGTAATTCGTTGCATTAAGTGTTGGGAGGTCACGATTTTGATCCCTGCTGCCTCTACTTATTCCACAACAAAAAATTTGGTGGCCTCTCGGCTGCCATGTGGCGGCCTCTGGCTGGGCCATGTGTCAGCCTTGGTTGGCCATCATTCCAACCAATCATAAAACACAAAATTTCGACCAGTACCAAGGTGTCACTTAGCACAACCCAGTTCGCCAGAGATGTATAGTCAACTTTCAAACTCAGCCTAGTCACCTGCACAGTCAGCAGCCTTGTCAGCACTTTGGAATTCTTTTTGCTTGTTTGAGAAAACAGACAAAATGTGCTTCTGGGAGCATGTGGTGTCTGTTTTGCACGAAACGAGTTGTGTCAGATTCAGAACAATGAGAAATATGTGGTCGTTCAGGTTTCACACCATTCTAATGACTTTTATTTTTTAGAATAATTATGAGCACCTGATCATTCCTCCCCACTGGAAGCCTTTTGGACCCCAAAATATCACTTTCAGTTTTCCAATAGGTGAGGTTATAGTTCCCTCACCTTTATAATCTCTATCCATTTTTCCTTTGAAGGATTTTTTCCCTTGAGCCCCACTCGAATATAGTCGACACTTCCTCTTTTCGATGTCCTTGTTCTTCTGTAAAGTATAGTTTCTTGTTGAAGCTCATCAAGGAATTATGGAGAAAAGTATTCAATAGATGGAATTTGAACATTCTCTCCTTGGTCTTCAATCAAAGGAGTCTCATACAACCTTAAGTTCTCAACATTAACAACAGCATAGATTTTCATATATGAAGGCAAATCCAACCTGAGGGCATTGTTACCAATCTTTTCCAAAATTCTGAATGGACCATATCTAATTGGTTTTAGCTTTTTACCTTCTCCTTGGGGCCTCTCTTTGCTAATGTGACTTGCCAAATTTCATCACCGACTTGGAACTTGTGATCTACACGATGCTTGTTGTGCCTTGCTTTGTACTTGCCTTGGCTCTTTTCAAGTTGTTCTTGAACTCTTTGGTGTACCAATTGGATTTGTTCAATGAACCTTCTTTCTTTGTCTATGTCACTATGACCATCAATAGCAACATCTTTTCCAAAAATGAAATCCAAATGAGACTTAGGAAAGTATCCCAAACATACCTCAAATGGCGATGTTTGAGTTGAAGAGTTCTTGGCCCAGTTATAAGCATGTTGAATATAGTGCAAATGTTCATCCCACAACTTAGGATGCTTGTTGCAATACCCACGAAGAAGATGTATCATTGTCTTATTCACCACCTCTATTTGACCATATGTTTGCGGATGAAAAGTTGTACTCTTTTTCAATTTGGTGTCCATGAATCCCCATAGTATTGACCAAAAATTCCCAATAAAGAGAGAATCTCGACCACTAACAATGGATGTGGGCAATCCAAAATGCACCCATAAATTCTAAAAGAATAACTGAGCAATTTGTTCAGCTGTAACTTTCTTTTTACATGGCATCAAAATACACATTTTGTTGAACCTATCCACAAATATATACAAATAATCATGACCTCTTTTTGACAATGGAAGACCTCCTACAAAATCCATAGAAACACTCTCCCACGGTTATGAAGGAACCAAAAGTGGTGTGTACAATCCTAACTTCCTATTTCTAGGCTTGCCGGTTTCACATAATGAACATCTTTTAATAAAATGTGACACACTTTCAAGCATACGTGACCAATAACAATACATTTGCAGATGTTCCACCATCTTACTTACACCGAAATGACCAGCAATAAGAGAAGTATGTGCCTCTCTTATGATGTTGACTCTTTATCCTTGTGGAATACAAAGCTTGCCAAGATTGTACAACAAGTTATCATGCAAGTGATTATCCAATTCTTCTACTTGGTTACCTTGACTCAAGCTTGCATAAACATGAAATTCATTGTCTAATGCATATTGTTCAATATAACTTTCATGAAAAAAAAAAAGTATGCTTGAGTAAAGTAATTGGACTAACAATAGGCCTAGAAATCATATCAGCGACTTTATTGTAGATACCTTTCTTATACCTGATTACGAAGTGGAATTGTTGAAGAAATCTCGTCCATCAGAACTGCTTTGATTGCTGCAAATTTGATTTTGATTGCAAGTATTACAATGGTTGATGATTTGTGTGAATGCTCGTTTCCTTACCCATCAAGTAGTGTTTCCAATTTTTCACACTTCACACCAATGCATACATTTCCTTCTCATATGTAGGATAGTTAATTACTACACCATTAAAAGTTTCTGAATAAAATAGATAGGATTACCATGTTGCATGAGGACTACACCCATGGCGTAGTCACTAGCATCAGTCTGAATCTCAAATGACTGTCTCAAGTCTGGAAGTGCAAGTACTGGAGTTGAACTAATCTTTTCATTCAATGGATCAAAATCTTTTTGTTGTTTGCCTTCCCAATGAAAAACCTTTTTCACACTTGTCAATGCATGCAAAGGAGTTGTGGTAGAAGAAAATTTAGCAATTAATTTCCTCCAATATTGGGCTTCTCCCAAAAAACTTCTTACCTCAATAACTGTTTGGGGCCTTGGCCAATTCAAAATGACATCAACCTTTGATGGATATATTTTCAACTCACCTCCTCCAACAATATGACCCAAGTAAACTAAAGAAGTTTTTTCAAACTCACACTTTGACATCTTAAGATACAATTGTTCTTTCTTTTAAGACATCAAGTACTTTTCTCACATGCATGACATGTTCATCGTGAGATTTACTGAAAATTAAGATGTTGTCTGAGTAGACTATTACAAACTCATCAAGAAATGGCCTCAACACATCGTTCATCACACGCATAAATGTAGCAAGAGCATTACATAAACCAAAAGGCATAAATAGCCATTCAAACAAACCTTGTTTTTTTTTTAATTCGTCTTCCAAATGTCTCCTTTAGAAATTCTAATTTGATGGTAGCCACTCCTTAAGTCCAACTTAGTAAAATACTTTTCATCTTTCAATTAATCAAGTAAATCATCTATTCTAGGTAGTGGGTAATGGTTCTTTACCATAATTTTGTTCAATGCACGGAAGTCCACACACATGTGCCATGTTCCATCCTTCTTTGGCACCAAGACAATAGGTGAACCACATGGTGAGGAAGATGGCTTGATGATCCCTTTATCCAACAACTCTTGAATTTTCTTTTTAATTTCTGCACTTTCCATCACTGACATCCTGTACATGCCAATGTTAGGAAGAGGACAATCTTGTTGCAACTGTATCTCATGTTGGATTCCTCTCTTGGGAGGTAATCCTTTTGGTTCCTGAAACATATCATCATATTGGTTAACTACATCAACCAATTCAGATTTCAATTTTGAATCAAAACATTTAAAGGCTTCAGTATCAACATCATTCTTGGGTTTGATCATTAGAAGCACAAAATTCTTTCTTGAATTCACTATTCTTTTCATTTGCCCCGCATTAACAAGTGAAAGATTCAGTTTCTGGCTATGAGCTCTCACAATATATTCTACTCCATATTTGAACAAATGGTATTTGTTTTCATGTCTATGGAAGATATATTTTCTGTCATAGAGGTACGGGTTGCCCAAAACTATTCCACATATGTCTAGTGGCACAAAATCAAGCTCCACTTCATCTATGAAATTTGTAGTAATGATGAATTTTAGTTTACACTTTCTTGTAACCTGCAATTGTGCATTGTCACACACCCATCCAAGTGGATATGGTTTATGATGTGGAATGGTTTCCAAGTTTAAACTTTTGACAATATTTTTAGAGATAGGATTGGCTTGAGAGCCACTATCAAAAAGTGCATCAATTTTGCTATGTTTTGAGATCACCCTTATGTGAAAATTTTATATCCTTTTCTTTTCATTTGGAGTTTCATTGTTTGAATTTGAAGTACTAGTGCTAGTTGTAGAATTCCCAATGTAGATCACCAGATAATGCAATATACTAAAGCAAAGTACTTGATCTACTTCTACATACAAACTTGCGGAAGCTTAATCGATTTTGAGCAAGATCAAATAGAACACATACAATAGAGAATGAGAAATCAATCACACATGAACATAGAAGAATACTCTAGGGAAAGCCTCAGCTAAAAACCCCGATCTCTGTATTATCATACAAGTGGAAATATGTCCGGATTACACAAAGATTTAGCTCACAAGCTATCCATCTCTCAGTACAATCCCTCAATGCTGCTCATAGACTGAATAGACACAACATATGCCTTCCTCCAGTCCTCCAAGCCTCCTATTTCCTTGCGCAGTTTCTCCTGGGTCCTCTGGCTGCCACCTGTGTGAATTCACCTCTCACACAACTCACCAAACTCAGAAATAACTGCGCAATCCTGAAGGAGATAATTCCTTCTGCATGGATGAGTTTCCTATATAGAAAAAATCCTCCAACTGATAGTACATTGTCCCTTCCTCTGATCTCAACTAGGTCTCTGACTGAACTGACATGCATGAGTTATTTATGAGAGAATATTCAGTTATCTGAAGTACACTAGTTACATGCATGCATGCATTAACTAACTGAACTCACAATCAGTTCCACAAACTGTTGGAACTAATCTAACTAGACTTAACTCAGTTAACTGAGCTAACTAATTACAACTCAAAGTACAAATCATCCTAATCTCCTTAATTAAGGGATAACTTCCTCAATCAAAGGGAGAACTGTTGCATGTCTTCACATAGACTTCATGTTTGATTTTCTCCAACTAATTAACTCAAGATGAATTAATTAATTATTTTTCAACAGTCGCTAAGATCAAATTCGAATTTTAGTTCTCAAATTTAGTTCAGGGACTAACTAAAATTGGAATGTATCCCGAAATGCTATTTATAGCAATGCTATTTTTAGCATTTGTATTTTATCATTCCTTGTTGCTATTTCCGACACTGGTACCTGAGATTCTATTTATAGCAATGCTATTTACAACAATGCTATTTATAGAAATGCTATTTATAGCAATGCTATTTTTAACATTTCTATTTTTAGCATTTCTTGTTGTTATTTTCAACACTCCCTCTCAACAAGAAAGGCATTCAACTCGAACCCGATCTTGAACCTTTGGAATGTTCTGCATGCAACACTTCTCCCTAGTGTTGTTCCTCCAGCAACTCTAGAAACGAAAAAATATCCAACCTGAATCAGAATGATGCCTCTGTCATCAAAGTCTCTGACTGTTATTGCCTGTGTTGACTAAAAACTTTGCACCTTTGTGCTCTTCAGTATCTGACTGCTCTAGCCTCTATCACTTTGATCTCTGACTACATCAATCACATTGATTCCTGCTGTTGCATCCGTGCTGATGCTGGTCCTATCTCTCAACACTGCATCCGCACTGCACCTCCTCTCATCATGTTGCATCGTGTTGCCCGCTGTTGCACTGCAACTCAATTACTGAGAAGTAAGTAACTGATCTCCCAACTAACCCCCCTGTTGGGCTAGAAACATCCTCTGATGTTGAAGCTTCCTCTGTCACTCCATCTGCATCTGTCTCTATCTATTCAACCAGTCCTACTACTCCTCGTCGGGGCTCCCGTAGCAAGACCTAATGAAAGAGTTTGGGTACCTCAAGGATCGTGCCCCTATTCTAGCCTTCTTGGGACTGTCACTCCACATCACCCCACCTCCCACCTAGAGGTATGGATGCATGTGATCCCTCTGCCCACTTGGCTCGAAATTTCCCCCTATTTGAGGTCTCTTCATGAGTTGATGCCTCCACTCGGTCTCCTCTCGGCTTCTCCAGTTGTGGCTTCTCCACAACCTCCTAAAGCTGCTTCACCAATTTTGGCTCCTCCACAATTGTCTGAGACTTCTTCTGGCGCTGCATTTTGAGAGGTAATGTACTCTCCCTCTCAACCACCAATCTCCAACAGTTGCCTTGCTCCTCAAGGTTTTGCATGCATCTTGAACCTCAAGAGCATACAGGTTCTTGACTCATGAACCGATCTGCTTCACTTGTCTCATGGTGATGTGTCTAAGGAAAACCTTTCCCTTACTGAAGACTACATCATAGCCTTTGTCTTCCAACATCGCGATCGATACCAAGTTATTCTTCAATCCTGGCACATACTTCACATCTGTCAAGGTAATGCGAGCTCTGAAAAGAAACCTTGCCCACACGTGAAACACTATACTTTTCATCATTACCCATCGCTATGAGTATCTTGAGGTATTTCTCCTCCAAGGTACTGAACAGACTCTTATCGTCGGTCATGTGGAATGAGGCTCCACTGTCAAGAAACCAACCACAACCCATCATCGATGAAACCATGCATGTGATGAGGGTAAAATTCAATTCGAACTAAGATGCCAATGCCTTACCTTCAAATCCTTCCTTGGACCCCCTCTTGGATTTCTTCAATGGACAATTTGTTTCATAATGGCCCACCTCATGACAATGAAAGCATCGCACTTGGATTTGTCAATCTTCTTCCCACCATGGGAAGAACTCGATTTGAGATGAGAATCCTTCTCCTTCCCTTTCTTTTCCTTACTCGCTAAGGTGCAATTTTTTTCATCCTCCTTGGATGAAGAACCATCTCTGGTGCTTCTCTTGATCTCCTCCTGTATCAAATCCGACCACAGTCATTCCTAATCTGGCAGTTTCTCTCTTCCATTTACCGAGCCTTGGTAGCTATTCTAACTCTTAGGAAGACCAAGGAGAGCAAGACTCACCATGTCATCATCGGTTGTCGTGATTCCTACACTTCCAAGCTCATCCCTGCATGTGGTGAGCTTGTTTAGATATGTAGAGATCGTGTCACCCTTTTCACACTTGATTTTCCAAAGCTTGTCTTTCAGCACCAGCTTCCTCTGATCGTTGTTGTCCTGATATAGATCCTTAAATGTTTTCCACATTGAAAATGGTGTCTCCTTCCAATGGAGACTCGAGACAATGTGGTCTCGAACTCCCTCCAGAAGGATCCTCCTCGCTCTAGCCACACATTTTTCCATTCCGCCAATTCTTGGGAATTAGCAGCTGCTGGCTTGGGGACTTCTTGATCAATGAAGTCCTTCAACCTGTTGTCCTCGAATACCACTTCCATGTGATCCTTCCAAGCTATATAATTCGAGCTACCATCAAGGGCATACTCGAGTCTCAAACTGTTGAACGCCATTGGTGAAGTTTGAGATGTGATAAGAATTTGATTTCTATAATCAGGAACTTCAAACTTCAAACTTCTCGCTTCTTTGTATATTGTTCTTCGCTTTGATCACCTTTGCTCTGACACCATGTAGAAACTTCATTGTAGATCACCAGATAATTCAATATACTAAAGCAAAATACTTGATCTACTTCTACATACAAACTTGCAGAAGCTTAATCGATTTTGAGCAAGATCAAATAGAACACATATAAGAGAGAATGATAAATCAATCACACATGAACACAGAAGAATACTCTGGGGAAAGCCTCAGCTAAAAACCCCGATATCTGTATTATCATACAAGTGGAAATATGTCTGGATTACACAAAGCTTTAGCTCACAAGCTATCCAGCTCTTAGTACAATTCCTCAATGTTGCTCATAGACTGAATAGACACAACATATGCCTTCCTCTAGTCCTCCAAGCCTCCTATTTCCTTGTGTAGTTTCTCCTGGGTCCTCGGGTTGCGACCTGTGTGAATTCACCTCTCACACAACTCACCAAACTCAGAAATAACTGCGCAATCCTGAAGGAGATAATCCCTTCTGCTTGGATGAGTTTCCTATATAGGAAAAAACCTCCAACTGATAGTACAATGTCCCTTCCTCTGATATCAACTGGGTCTCTGACTGAACTAACATGCATGAGTTACTTATGAGAGAATATTCAGTTATATGAAGTACACTAGTTACATGCATGCATGCATTAACTAACTGAATTCACAATCAGTTCCACAAACTGTTGGAACTAATCTAACTAGACTTAACTTAGTTAATTGAGCTAACTAATTATAACTCAAAGTACAACTCATCATGATCTTCTTAATTAAGGGATAACTTCCTCAATCAAAGGGAAAACTGTTGCATGTCTTCACATAGACTTCATGTTTGATTTTCTCCAACTAATTAACTTAAGATGAATTAATTAATTATTTTTCAAACAACTGCTAAGATCAAATTCGAATTTTAATTCTCAATTTTAGTTCAGGGAATAACTAAAATTGAATGTATCCCGAAATGCTATTTATAACAATGTTATTTTTAGCATTTCTATTTTATCATTCCTTGTTGCTATTTCCAACATTGGTACTTGAGATGCTATTTATAGCATTTCTATTTTTATCATTTCTTGTTGCTATTTTCAACACTAAGAATGGATTCTTTTTCTTTTATACCCATGGCTGTAATTTTTGTTTCATTGCCCGAATCGGATCCCAAATCCTGGTGAGTGGTTGCAGATGTCTTTTGTTTTCTCTTGTTGTTGAATTTTTTGGGTTTCATTTCGGGATGAAGCTTCCAACAATGAGCTTCATCATGACCCTTTTGGAACAATGTTTGCATGTTAATTTCTCTCCTTCCTTCCTGATATATGCATTTTTCTTTCCCTTCCCTTTGAAACCCTTTTCTTTTCCTTTACTCTTAAATGGATTTTTACTACCTTCTTTTGGAGTGTTTTTCCCTCTTGCCTCAAGATGAGTGGCTTGCACACACACATCATTAGATTATTGGGATTAAATATTAAGATAGTATGCCTAAGGTAATTTTTTAAACCCCCTATGTACTTCAGCAACGTGTCTTTTGATTGCAAATCTACACCTAACATTAGAGACATTTTTCTAAATTCTTGGGTGTAATCTTGCACATTTTAACCTTTAAGTTTTCTAAAGTTCTTCCAATTCATGATGTCTTTCGGCACATAAGCTAGAGGGTAGAATTGTCTTCTAATTGCAACAATGAAATCATACCAAGAAATTGAGATCTTACCATGTTTTTTTAATCTCCTCTTGTGCCTTTGATTCCCACCATACTAGTGTTGCACCCTCCATTCTCAAGGAAGCTAATTGAACCTTTATGTCATCCTCTTGAAGTTTTTGAATTCCGCAATAGACCTCCAACTGATGAATCCAATTATCAAGCTTCTTTGCATTCACTTCACCATTATACATGGGCAGCTCAAATTTAACACCAAGTTTTTGTAAGGGTGATTTACCAGTTCCTTTTGAGGTATGTTGATGAGTATGAATAACGGTTGTGTTAGTGGAAGAGGGTGAAGATTCCTATGAAGAAGATGAAGAATATGGTGGAGAGGATGGACGTTTACCTCCATTTCCATTACCTAATCATGAAGAACCTTCTACTTTGGGAGGTTTGGAGCTTTCACCCTGCAGCCTAGTATTCCTCTCTTCATAGAGGACCTTTACTATCTCTGTCATATCAAAGAAAGCCTTCTTAAAGACCTTCTCATCTTCCGTCATGTTTGTAGGTTCTCCTTCATGAGACATGCTCATTGGAGTCTCAACTACAACTTGAGGATGAACTGGTGTTGGAGATTGTGGCAACCTTTCCCTCCTTCCCCTCGACCCAACTTCAGGGCTTCCAACCAGCTTCCCTTCTCCTCTTTTGAGTTTTAACCTTGTAAGCATGACATAAACTTGTAAACAATTAAATCCTTCTTGCACAAAGAAAACATGTTTCTTTGATACCAAAATGATCTGATTGAGAATATTAGTTTGTTGTGATAAAATCCTCCTCAAATTAGAAACAAAATGTTATTCATGTGCTTAAGGATTCATGGGTTTTGCAATTGAAAAATAAGTTTTTATGTTAATTTTATGAGAAATTTTAACATAAAATGGAAATTGAACAACAACATATAAATGTACAGAACATCACCAAAAACACATCACAACAGGAACATGATGAAGGAGTTCACCCCTCCTAGGCTACGTCTCCTTGGTCCAGCTTCCAATGGCTTGGGCCTCTCTATTATGCTCAAATTTGTAAAAATATGTGTTTACAATGTTCAAATGCTTCTGAAACCTACTCCAATGAGTCCAGAATGTCCAAAAATGGCTACCTAGCCTCTTTCTCCACCCAATTTGGTCGAAAAATGGAGAAGTTATGACCTCTCCTAGTTTTCCTACTATTCGCACTACATTTTTCCCAAAATTCGGTAACAAACCCACATTTTTTGCACCATTTTCCACTAACGGGCCACCAAATCTGCCAGAACCTAGGCAGATTTGTCAGGCCATTAATTTTGGCACTGATGCCCTTAAAATGCAGAAAAGGGTGGTCATATAAGCATCGTAGAACCGGGGGCTGGGTCCCCAACTCCCGCCCTCGTCAGAACCATTAGCAACTAACTCCAGTAGTCATGGTCACAAGCGGCGGTTTGTGATTTCCATGGTTATCATTGTATGGGAGGGGGCTTGAGGCTAGCCTCTGACCCGCGGTCCTACCTCCGGTGGTGACAAAGGGTTGGGGCTAGGCCCCGGCCCCCACCCCCAAATCGAATTTGGCATCACCATAAATATGATCCACGCCCTTGGTATGTTAAGACCCATTGGAGATGGTATATTGGTAATCCATTGCATTAAGTGTTGGGAGGTCGCGCGTTCGAAACCCACTGCCTCCGCCTGGTCCACAACAACAATTTTGGTGGCCTATCGAGCTGCCACGTGGTGGCCTCTAGCTGGGCCACATGTCATCCATGGTTGGACATCATTCCAACCAATCATAAAACGCAAAATTTTGACCAATACCAAGGTTCCACTTGGCACAACCTAATTCATCGGAGATGTACAGTCAGATTTCCAACTCATCCTAGTCACCTACACGGTCAGCAGCCCGGTCATCACTCTGCAATTTTTTTCCATGTTTAAGAAAACGAACAGAACATGTTTCTAGGAGGATATGTGTTCGTTTCATGCGAAATGATTTGTGTTGGATTTAGGATGGCGAGAACTACGCGGTCATCCAGGTTCGACATGATTCTAACGACTTTGATTTTTGAGCATAATTTTGAGCACCTGATCATGTACACTCAAGGCTAGTCTAGAACTGATGTTACACTGCCTTGGAATCTCCACCACAGATAGGTAACTCGAATTCTCTGCATGCACTAGCTATTTTGATCTAACTGATCAGTTAATCTGATGATCATTGAGTTTGACTACAGTCACACTACACAACTAACCTTCCACTAGTTCCTCCAACAATTGGAACTATTTTGGCTGAAAGCAACTTGAGATAACTGACTTTGATTTCTACATTTTAGCAATCACACATTATTAACTGAACTCTAACTCCTCCAAATTGAATTTGCTGAGTAAATTGGGTGACACAAGCCATGTCATACAATTTAACTACATTCAGGTTGTCTGTTGATGTGGAAACTCAAATTTTCTCAATTTAATCAAGGAAAAATCAAATTGAGAATTTTTTTCTGCATTTTTCAGTAGTCAGTTGGATGAGCAAGAGACAATTTGTAGTAGCACTTTTGTTAAGTTATGGTATGTTCTATGCTTAGATAAGTTTACTTCTTTTTATTATTATTATCCACAGAGTAGCAATCACATGTACAGTAAGTAAAGTGTAGATAGAACATTAAACGATCGACAAAAAACAAGCCAAGACAAGAGACACAAGATGTAGCAGCTAGCCAGGGACAAACCCCAATATGGGGAAACCCTTTGAGAAAATCTTCCTTTATCTTCAATAACTCAGCAGAGAGAAATAGTACATAAATCTGATTTACATCAGCAGCAGCAAACCCTAGATTAGCCCTAAACTAGGGCAGACAATATCTTGCAAACCGACCGTCAGATCGACTTGATTCCTTCACCAAAAAATGTGGCCTTGTGAGGAGAGTCAGTTCCACCTACAACATAGTTCTAAGAGAGAGTTTGATGGTCAATGCTGGTCAAACTTCCAATATGTAGTTGCAGCCCTAAATTTTGTGTCCTTCCTTCCACACGTGTGAGAGAAGAGTCCCTTTCTGCGCAGTAGGAGAAGAGCCTCTTTTTTGCGCATGAGAGAGAGAGAGATGTGATGAGATGTGTGTACAAATGAGGAAAATACCTCCTGTATTTATATACAAATGTTGATGATGAATACATGCGTATGTTGGGCTTCTGAGCCTACATGAGTTGTTGGTCGGCTTGATAATTATTCCATAATCAAAATAAATTCATATCTCCATAAATACTTATCGGAATCGGATGATCTTTAGATCAATCCTACACCTCTCGATGAGAGGAATCTAATAAAAATATTATCAGCCATGAATAAGATGACCCACATGGATTTTGGCCCTAGTTTCCAATTTTAACACTCCCTCTCAACTAGGGAGAACTCCATCTGCAATTCGTCTGTCGGTCGCTACTATTCATCCATCAAATGCACTGCCCTGTACAGCTTGACCCCTGCTCTGCTCTGCACTATTTTTCCTGCTCTACTTTGTTCTGTTTTTCCTTGTTCTGATCTACTCTGCTCTTCTCTGTTCTGCTTTTCTCTGCTCTACTTTGTCCGAATTATGAAGAAGAAGAAATGATCAAGGATGTATCATACCATCCTCCACTGACTCAAAGTCGGTCTTAGAGTGTGTACCACTAATCCTAGACCAGTCCACAACTGACCCAAAGTCAGTGTCATAGTGGGTACAACTCCTACCACTAGTCCCAGACCAGTATCATTGATCCCATATCAATGAAGGTCATCCTATCATAGGGAGTATGGTAGATACAGCGATGCATCCATCAGTACTACTATGGTCCCTATCCTCATTTCCCTACTCATTGATTAGAGAGAGGTACTTCCCATGAGTCCTAGAATGCATGGGTAGGATGCCTTGACAAGAGAACTAACCAATCCTATCCACAGGATAGTGAATCATCATGTCCCACAAGAGAGCGAATCATCTTGTCCCACAAGAGAGCAAATCATCTTGTCCACAGGAGAGCGAATCATCCTGTCCACAGGAGAGCGAATCATCCTGACCACAATCGCCATGGAGAACACATCATCCAGGCCCACAGGAGAACTAATCATCCTATTCCACAATCGCCACGGGGTTTCACAGGGAAAGTTTGATCCTTCTACCATGCACAAGGTGCACCACTAGGGGATGGTGAGTCACGTTGTGGTCATATGTCGCTCCAAGAAGTACCCTGCGCCCCCCTAGAGCTCCGAGAGCTCAATACATCATACAGGACCCTCATCAGAGAGTCTTTGAACAACACCAAGTCATTCTCGGAAAGTCAGGAATTTGACCTTCCCTAGGGGCTTTGTCAGAATGTCGGCGACCTATTCATCTGTACCGATATGTTGGAGCCTTATTGCTCCTTTCTGCACCATATCTCGAATATAGTGGTACCTGATATCGATATTCTTGGAGAAATCATGAAATACGGGATTCTCGGACAAATGAATCCCACTCTGGTTGTCACATAGGATCACGGTGGTATCCAATGTAAATCCAAACAGGTCACCGAAGAGCTTTCATAACCAGACTGCCTCACAGGAGGCCATGCTAGCAGCAATATACTCTGCTTCAGCAGTGCTCAAAGCCACCGACTTCTGCTTCCTGCTCATCCAAGATATCGAAGCAGATCCCAAGGAAAATAACACCTGGAAGTGCTCTTACGATCCACCACATTGCCTGCCCAATCAGCATCAGTGTATCCAAGTAGTCTCACATCTTCGACAATGTATCTTAACCCATAAGTAATTATGCCACGAAGATATCTCAATAGATTCTTGGCACCAATCCAATGTATGTGGTGAGTTTCAACAATATGTTGACTCAACATGTTAACTGCGAAGCATATATCTGGACGGGAGTTCACTAAGAACATTAATGCTCCGACGAGTTGACGATACTCAGAGGCATTTCATAAAATAGGTCCAGGAGTGCTATCGCTTAACTTCTTAAAGTCAAGCTCCATCGGGGTAGTTACAGGCTTGCAGTCCACCATACTGAATCTTTCCAATATCTTCACCACATAGTTTCCTTGAGATAGGAAAATTTCCCTTGGCTTCTACCAGACTTCAAGTCCTAGGAAATAGTGCATCAGTCCTAGGTCCTTCATTTCAAATTTAGAAGCCAACTCCCTCTTACATTTGTGAATGAGAGGGTCTACACCTGTTAGAAAGAGGTCATCCACATACAGCACCAGTATGAGAGGTTTGTCATCTTCAACCTTAAAGTAAAGGTTAGGATCAGCTTCACTCCTAGTGAATCCCAGCTTCATTAAGTAGCTATCGATCCTCTCATACCATGCTCGGGGTGCTTGCTTCAGCCCATGGAGGGCCTTCTTCAACCTGCACACATGATATTTTCGATCATGAATCTCAAATCCTTCGGGTTGCTCCACGTAGACCTCTTCTTTAATCGAACCATGCAGGAACGTGGCCTTTACATCCATATGATGTAGATTCCATCCTTGTGTAGCCACAAGGGCTATGATCGAGCAGATGGTGGTATATCTGGAAACAGGCATAAATATATCATCATATTCTATACCTTCCTTCTGGGAGAAGCTACGAGCGACAAAACGAGCCTTATACTTTTACGTACTTCCATCAGCTGCATGCTTTATCTTGTAAAGCCATTTAGAGGTGACGATTGTCTTGTCCAAGGGTCTGGGAACTACTTCCCAGACATCATTCTTCATAATAGACTCATATTCTTCGGTCATAACATCCTTCCATACTTGATGCTTGACCGCATCTGAGAATAATGAAGGCTCATTTTGTATGATCGTGCTCATGATGGTCAGGTATCCCTGATACCTATTTGGTTTCTTACTTTCATGGAAGGTTCCTTGGGGTGCAGTGTGTCCTTTAGCATCTTCAAGTGTCCCCCTAAGCCATGAAGGCCTCTTCCTAGAAGAGGAGGGCTCAGGTGGAGGAGGATTGATAGGATCCATGGGTTCTTCCACATCAGGCATTGTTTCATCATCCTTTTTTTTCAGTTTCCTGGTGTCAGCTTCTTGATAGCTCCTCAAAGTAGGAAGATTGTCCACCTTACTAAGAGCCATATCTTCGTCAAACGTGACATCATGACTAATCACAACTTCCCTTTAACCAGCTACATAGATTCTATAGCCCTTAGTATTTTCACTATAGCCCACGAAGATTCCTTTCTTTCCAGATGCACCCAATTTGTTCCTTTTCTCTTTCGGCACATGAAAATATACAGGGCTTCCAAAAATTCTAAAATGAGATACGTCAGGTTTCTTACTAGTGAACATTTCTTCAGGAGTCTTGGAACCCAATGCTTGATGGGGGCATCAGTTTTGTACATATACGGCAGTGTTAGCAACGTCAGCCCATAGAAACTTCAGAAGTCTTTGATCATGGAGCATAGCACAGACAGCTTCCACAATCATACGGTTCTTCCTTTCTACCACACCATTCTGTTCAGGAGTGTATCGAGTAGTAGTCTCCCTCTTAATGCCAGCCTCTTTACAAAAGTTATGAAACTCATTAGATTCATATTCAATCCCATTATCAGTCCTTAAGATCTTGATCTTCTTTTCAGTTTGATTCTCGATCAAGGATTTGAAGTGTCGAAACCAAGAGTACACTTCATCCTTCTTTTTCAAGAAGTATATCCAAGTCTTGCGAGAATAGTCATCTGTAAAAGTGAGGTAATATGAATATCCTCCCAAGGAGTTCACAGGCATCATACCAGATATGTCTGAGTGAACTAACTGCAATATATCGGAGGTCTTTCTTTGGCTTGAGGGGAATGGTCCCCTTTATAGCTTTCCTTCAGCACATCCAGGACATACACCTTCTTTCTCTAATCTGAACACCGACATCCTGATCACCATTTTTCTTACATCAGGTAGAGCTTTATAATGAAGGTGAGAAAACCTCCGATGCCATAGTTGGGACTGAATAGATGTGTCACAAGACATGACACCTAGCGGACTTCCTCCGACCTGATATAATGAATCAACTCGAAACCCAAGATTCATCTTTAATAATGTTTTTCCATGCACGTACCTTGCCATCGCTGAAAGCCACCTTGTAGCCTTTGTCTTCCATTGCCGAAATGGACACTAGGTTCTTTTTTAGATCAAGTACATATAATACATCCTGTAGGTGGATTGTATTACCTTGATTCAATTTAAGAGAGATATTGCCTACACCTTTCACGGGATATTTCATATTGTCTCCAAGTACAATTTCCAGGTTGGTTTCTTTCTCTATTAGATTATGGAGAACTTCTTTGTAACCATTGAAGTTCCTTGAGGCACCACTATCAATAAGCCAATTTCCCAGCGAGTCTGGAGCAGCAGAGGTAGACAAAGCAGCTGGTAGATAATATTCATCCTGCTTATTATCAACAGTGTTAGATTCATACCTGGAATTTCTTGCCTTCTTGAATGATTGTCCTCTTCCTTGATTTTTAGCACTCCTTTTACCTCTACTATTAGATTTTCCATTCCTTTGATTGCCATGAGATGGATTTTGATCGTCGTCCTGGTGAGAGTTCCTTCTATTAGGGCATTCCCTTGCATAGTGACCTGCTTTATATCAAATGTAACATCGTCCTTTTCTTCCACCCTTAGGTCCAGCCTTTCTTTTTTATTTAGTCCCGGAATTATTTATTTTCTTAGCATGAGAAGAAAAGGCAGTAGGAGGACCTTTAGGCATGGGCATTTCTTGCTCTTCTATCCTTGTTTCTTCTTGAATGCATCTTGTCATTAATTCCTCGAAACCAGGAATTATGTTATTTTTGAGAAGAGTAGTCCTGAACCTGTACCATTCGAATGGTAATCCTCCAAGAGTCATGTGCCATTTCCCTATCAGTAATAATCTCCCCAATATATAGGAGATCGTTCTTGATCTTGGTGATTCTTAGGAAGTATGCTTGCATACTCTCATCTTTTCCCTTCTTAATTTCCTTCAGCTTATTTCTAAGAAACAAGACTTGATTTGCATCATTAACTTTAAATAAACTCACCAGTCTATCGTAGATTGCCTTGGAGGTATTCAGGTCAGAGATGTAGGCCACCAAGCACTTGTCGATAGAGTCCCGGATGATCTTCTTTGTTTTGACTTCACTGGTTTTCCATTTGTTCCTGGCAGAAACGGGTGCATTTGATGGAGGCTCAACAGTATTTCCTCTCACATGGTCTAACACTCCTTGATCTTCTAAGGTGACATCTTCCATCCGTGATAGTCAGACTTCTCACGGAGCTTGTCTTTGGCAGGGAAGAGTGTTGAGGACCCCATAGTTCTTTTAGGATAGCCTTTCCAATCTTCTCTTCGGTGTTTTATCTTGCTCTTGCTCAGGCTTTGTCTTCACCTCAACTCTGATACCATGTTAAGTTATGGTATGTTCTATGTTTAGAGCAGTTTACTTCTTTTTATTATGATTATCCACAGATTAGAAATCACATGTACAGTAAGTGCAGATAGAACATTAAACGATCGACCGAAAACAAGCCAAGACAAGAGACACAATATGTGGCAGCTAGCCAGGGACAAACCCCAATATGGGGAAACCCTTTGATCAAATCTTCCTTTATCTTCAATAATTCAGCAGAGAGAAATAGTACATAAATCTGATTTACATCAGCAACAGCAAACCCTAGATCAGCCCTAAACTAGGGCAGACAATATCTTGCAAACCAACCGTCGGATCGGCTTGATTCCTTCACCAAAAAATGTGGCCTTCTGAGGAGAGTCAGTTCCACCTATAGCGCAGTTCTGAGAGAGAGTCTGATGGTCAACGCTGGTCAAACTTCCGATCTGCAGTTGCAGCCCTAAATTCTGCGTCCTTCCTTCCACACATGTGAGAGAAGAGTCCCTTTCTGCGCAGTAGGAGAAGAGCCTCTTTTCTGCGTAGGAGAGAGAGAGAAAGAGATGTGATGAGATGTGTGTACAAATGAGGAAAATACCTCCTGTATTTATATACAAATGTTGATGATGAATAGATGCGTCTGTTGGGCTTCTGAGCCTACATGAGTTGTTGGTCGGCTTGATAATTATTCCATAATCAAAATAAATTCATATCTCCATAAATACTTATTGGAATCAGATGATCTTTAGATCAATCCTACACCTCTCGACAAGAGGAATCTAATAAAAATATTATCAGTCATGAATAATATGACCCACATGGAGTTTGGCCCTAGTTGCCAATTTTAACAACTTTCAATTACAGAGATTGAATACATGGGAGCCACTCATGCAATAAAGGAATCATTTTAGTTGCAGATATTTTGTTCAAGTATGGGGTTGGTATAGTGATCTATAAGGATAGAATGTAACATCCAAAGTGCAATTTTCTTGGCAAAGAACCTTACTTATCATTTGAAGAAAAAACACATTGATGTTCAGTATCACTTTGTGAGGGATATGGTTGAAGACAAAAAGGTGTTTCTCGTAAAGGTGGACACTTTGAAGAATATTGCAGATGAATTGACAAAGGTTGTGAAAACTGAGAAGTTTTCTTGGTGTAGAGAAATAATGGGCATTACAGCTTGAGACCAATGATTGTGCACTCTTGCATCCCCTTGTGTGGAAATAAAACAACAAGTGGGAGAATGTTGGGTATGTGTTATATTATTTCCACTACTAATAGAAGGTATTATTATGTTGCATCAGGCGGGGGGGTCATAGTGGGGGAAGCATTCCCCCTTGCATGGGGTTGGGGAAGCACTCTGGGAATTTATCTTTTATGTGAACCCAAGGATGGTGGGAAAACCTACCTATGGTTTTGTGAATGGATTTCACACATGGTTTTTGACATGATGGTTTTTTCCCATGGTATTTTGTACATTCAGTCAAGGGAACTATGGTTATGTTCTAATCCTAAGTTAATGGATTGGGGTTTATGAATGCTTTGGCATGTATATAATGTATTGTAACATTGAAAGGAATATAATGAATCATCAATCTGCTTTTTTTGGATGGGTTCTAGGAGAAAATATTTATGTATATTTTATGTTTTAAGAATTTGTTTGTAGGTAATTTTTGTACAAGGTTAAAACCTGCAAGAAAGAAGTTGAAATCTACAAATCCTGAAGTTAGAATTAAATACAAACTTGAAAAGACTAAAAGAAAAGAAACCTAGTTGATTGTTAAATTACTAAAGTATGAGATTCAAAAGGATCTAGCTCGAATAAATGATCCAGAACCATTGACAATAGAGGAGCATTTTTATTTGAAGTGAATTGGTCAAAAGCACAAAAATTATCTTCATGTTGGAGTGTGTGTATTATTTGGAGGTGTTATCCTAAATATGCATTTACACTAGAAAAATCATGAAATTGTGAAGGTTATTTGCAAACCTTTCAAGCTTTTTCATGTTCATCAATATGTGGATGACATAGCCAAAGTGAGCTCAGGAATTGTGATTGAAATAATGAAATGAAATACTATTACATTTTATCGAGGGAAGAATTATGTTAAACCAAATATTTTATCTCTTGAAGACACACTATCAAAGAAGAAGGCTTTGGAAAACTATAGGTTAGAGCAGTCCCTCAAGTCAGCAAAGCACTTCATTTTAGCATTAGAAAAATAACTTGAAGAGATTACCACAAACATGTTGCCTTGTATGGAAAGCTAGGGTATAAAACTATTAGAATCAAATTTCCTAAGCAAGGTTCAAAAGCCAAACTGAATTTGGTTGATAATGTTGTAGATTTTGCACCAAAAACTGAAGGAGGTGATTTAGATTTCTATGATGGTAATGATATGGATTTGCAATCAGATGAGATTTTAGATTCTATTTCAAAATCAAAAACTAAATATAGGAACTTAAAGAACCTAACATCTAACGGTGATTTTGATTTAGCTAGAGAAAGTGTGCTTTTTACTTTGGATTCATCTGAAAGTGGATAACTTCAAGACTTACAGATCACCTAACCAAAAAAAAATCAATAAGCTAGATCTATGAGCATAGGTGTATCTGTGTATATGGATTGGAAGTGTACAACTACCAGTAATTAGGACAAGTGTATCCCATAGAAAAACTAAATTCAGTGAAGGTAGAGATACTGCCAACAGGAAGAAAGGCAGGAGAAGTAGAGGTAGCATAGGTGGAAAATATAGGAGCGTATCCAGAAACAGAGCTATTAATTCCATTCCCATCCACCCTTTCTTACCTAATCCTAAAGGCTCCACCTTGGAGAATCGGATAATTGGATAAAAAAATTATCCCATCCTTGGAGATAAAATGCACATGCCTACATGACCATATTTCTCAAACTCGTAGTTGAATTATAGGACAAATGAACCCTGAGCATATTTCCTCCCAATGAATATTACTATCGGTGGAAACATAAGTAACTAGTCAAGGGTTTGGTCCGTGTGCATGCTCTCTTCCCATTCAATTTCTCTAGAGTGAATTAATGATCATGGAAAGCTTGTATTTTTACTAGAATGTTTTTTCTCGTGTTGCAAAATTTTCTCAGATCCATAGGAAGCATTACAATCAGACACATTGCCGACACCTAAAGAATCATACAAACCCCCATCGTAATTACAAGTGAAAGTGGAACCAATTCTTAAAGAGGAATTAGTTTAGTGAACTGGGTCAATTAAATGCGTGTCATCCTGGAAAGCTTTGTTACATAGTATGAAAACCATGGGAATGTTATTTGCTAACAAAAATATTGTTATGATAGGCAGACCTGACATTATACAAAATTGACATGATTGATAGGGAAACATTGCATAATAGCATGTGTTACATAATCTAGTGTTATGATATTTGACATGGCCACCATTACATAAGCCTAGTTGATAGTTTGGTCATGACAGCAAGATTGAAAACTAAAAACAATAGCATCTATTGGAGTATGTGTTAGAATTTAGCATGATATTTGTTAAAATGGAAGGATGAGCATGCAGACCTAAATGTTTAGCGTTATGATAATGGAAGTATTATCATTATGGCAATGGAATGTTGCATAGATGCCAAAGGTATTTTTTATGGTCTTATTCCAAGTGAAATCCTGCCACGACAATATGCATTAGGATTCCAGAGCAGGTCGCCCGAATTACATTTTGTTTTCCCCAAAAATTCATGATAATGATTATGTTCATGTTGTTGACCAAAGTCTTAACTCCTAGAAAGTATATTAAAAAGTGCTTCATCATTCACATGGAAGGTTTCCTGTGTTTCACGCTTTATGCATAGACATTGTTGATGTATATCCATTATGAATAATGTTTTGAGCACCTAAAGTAGTAAATTTGGATACAATTCTTCTAACAAAGAGTTTCAAGAGTTTACGCAGACAAAAATGTTTCTTGAAGTTCAACAAAAATCACCACGACACGGGTTAAGGAAATGAAGCACACAAAGTTTGTCATAATTTGAAACTCTATGGATAAATATCACAAACAATAATTTATGCATCCTTCAAATATTTATGGGTCAAATTATGGATTTTGAAGACTAAATGATCAAGGATTGGGGTTGTGGTGACCTTATCATTCAATAAATGTTGAATCCAAAGGATATGAGGGCTTGGTTTTTTCATATTATTGCATGCATGGGAACAATGGATGTCTTGGAGGATGTGTAAAACCAACTCTAATCATTGTTGTGGATGAGCCTCAAAGCAGTTAAAATTTCAGGGATGAAGGTGGAAGGGACCTATCTTCTCTGAATACTTCTAGAGTTCCAGTACAAATGAGATGGACAACAGTATAGTATAGTCACAGAGAAGTGTGTGATCAATAAGTGCATCAAACCAAAATTATGATTCCCAAGAAGCTAACACAAATGCAAACAACATTAAATTTTTTAATCATACTCTTATTGTGTGGAAAAATATTAGACAACAATGAGTTGAATATCGTCCTTGGAATCATCCTAGGCAGTCGCGTGAACCCGTTTTAAGTTGGAATGCAAGTTATGAGAGATTTCTTGGAACCTCTCCTGAAATGGTTGAATTTCTTGTAGATGTTTAGGAGAAGGAAGGGTTGTACAACTAAAAAGCACAAATTCCCTAGTCTAGAATTAGAGATACCAAATAATGTTGATATTTTGCGTAAAAATATATTGTTTTTGTGGCATGTCCAATCGTTATTACCATTTCTAAACTGTAAATACCAGTTTAGTGATTTTGATGGAAACATATTAATCTTATCTACATCATTCTAATGATGACGAGTGATACCAATAATTTCCAAGCAAACTAATTGATAGTTATTGTTGATGATAGTTTTTAGAATCCCCTCTTAAGAACCAAAGAAAATCTCTTAAGAACAACATTAGAAGAATGTAAGGATAAAAGGGATGATTGGCGGTCGAGAAACTATAATGACTATATTTTGCAACTCCTTACTAGAAGTAGGTAAAATTTTCAAGGAAAGTATTCCCCTTTATCTTTTTGGTTTAAGATGGGAATCAAGAGCACACTTTTTAAGGATCTGTTGTAGTGGCTACAACCACCCTCCAAAATTTTGTTTTAGCTTCATTTTGGAGCCTCCCTTCCAACCTTCTCAACAACTTGCCTTGATTTGTCAACTTCACAAGCTTCAGTGTTTTGCTTGCACAAAGGCAGTATTTCGATCACAACTTGATGCATTCCTCTCACAGGATGTTCACCTGGACTTGGTCCAGATGCAGGCTGAGCAGCTTCCCCAAGAAAATTCCGCATTTCTGGAGGGCAACCAGCCTCCCCTCCATAAATTTTCCAATCCTGTCTGGAAGCCTACTGGGCTCCAAGATTGTGCAATTATTCCAGTCAACGCTCCCAGCAGGAATTGTGCAATTTTCCCCAATAGTGCTGCTTAGCCCAGAATTTGTGCAAATATGGGCAGTAGTCAGCTGCTCTGCCCAAAATTTGTGCAAATCTCCTGGGCAGCCATCCCATCTCCCAGCTAGAAATGTGCACTTTTCTCCAGCAGTCGAGCAGTCTCTTGCATGTGCAGTTGAGTTGACCGGTTCCCTCCGAGACCGAGCAAAACAAACTTGCATGCATGGGATTCTTCTCCCAAGGTAGCATGCAAAGGCATCCCTTGTTTTAGGGATTTATGTTTAGCAGTTGGAGGTTACATGCAAGGATCATTTCAGAAACCTCCCACCAAGTGTCGCTTTCCCTAGATTTGTGGCATGTGCGTCACAACCTCGATGTTGTCAAAACTCATCAACCGAATGTTGCATAGCTCATTCCTCACATCAACCTTGTATCTCTGTCACCCCACATCACATCTAGGAGCAGTCAGCACATTAAGCTCAGTTTTTTTGGGGTAAGCCCGCTTCCCATGCCTTGTGTTGCATTTCTGTCACTTTTTGTGTTTTCCCTTATATGAGTATTGTTTTCTTGATTCCTTTGAACGCTTTCTTTCATTTACATGTATATTATCTTGCCATAGAACTGTTTCAATTTTCATCAACATCGCACTATTGTCGCATGCATGAAATTGTTTTTCACGAATGGTCACCGATTTGGTGACTCACCTCACCCACATGCATGTTGTTTCATTTTCTAAATCTATCATTCGTTGTTTGCATGCATGACCATTCACTTATGATTACACTTAGTATCACCATGCATTCGCACTCACATTCACTTTAAGTTGCCCATCGAGGAGTCTGGGAAGCCTTGGCCCAAACTCTACCTCACCAAGACAGCATTACGCAATTCTGAGAGGGAAGGCTTTGTCTTCCTCTCATGAAATGTGCATTTCTTCCTAGCAGTTGTTCCCCAGGCCTGCTTTGCGCAATCCTAAGGGACAGTGATTGTTGGCCAAGAAAATTATGCAATGCAGTCACTGAGCCTACAGCCATTGCCAACTGAGATTGTGCATTGTGCAATTTCAGCAGTCAGCAGCCAGACTGGACTCTGCATTGCATAGTTCCAGCGTTTAGTCAATCTCTTAGCAACCTATATTGTGCCTTGTGCAGTCTTGGTAGTCAATCTCCCGACCTCCCGACCGCATTTGCGTAACCTTCATGATCAGCCACACAGGTATGTTGCAAGTCAGTTCTCAAGTTTGTTTTGGTTTTCGACTGACAGATTGCTTGCCATGAGTTTTTCCATGTCTCCAGGTATTTCAGGTGTTCAACTACCTCTCAGTAGTGTAAGTACAATGGTTTCCAAGAGAGCAGAGCCGAAGACACCGTTCAAAGTACACCTGGAGATGCAGTCGATCAAACGTCTATGATCTTGCCTACTCACGAAGATATCAAGTTGTTCGTAGACGAGAACATCAAGACATCACAACGAGCAGCATCATGAACAGCAGTTGAAGGCAGCATATCGAATGTAGCAAATGCAATGAATGCAAGAGGAAGTTTGTTGAAAACACAGAAGCGGAACAAAGTTGCAAGATCAAGCAGATCCACCGATAATGAAAGCAACTTTGGAGACTCATTCTATGAGGTGACAACGCAACATGAAGATCTGCGAAGACAAAGAATGGAACAGAGAAGGAGTTGCATGTACTGAAGCAACAACTTAGGAAGAACATGAAGCTGCACAAATAGACAAATGAGTTGCAGCAGGAACAGGAATAGCAGTGGGTGCAACATGCACTCATAAATGAAACTGCACTCGTACAAGTTAAAGATCCATCCCAATAGCTGACATGGAGTAGACATGGTGAGCATTGTTGTTGATCGCATGCAAGGGATTCAACAGCATGCATGTCATTGTGCGCATGCATGAAATCTAACCCATTCAACACACTCACTAAGGGAAAGACAAGAAGCAAGTCCAACTGGAGTTGAACATGTACTTCGGCAAGTTGATGCGCATGACCACCAACACACACTTGAAGATCAGCACAGATGCTATGTATCAGTGTGTTGTCGATTTAGCCACACCCAAGAAGACCATGCACATGTTAGCAGACGAGTTGGATGAAGGGCTCGAACCAATGCACCATGTCACCATTAGAAAGATGTCACCATGAGGTGCATGCACACCATCACAGATGACCAAGATTGGCATCATCTCACCACCTTCACCATCACAAGCATGTCAAAGAGTTAGTCTCATCACAGTGGATCGAGTGTCAGTGATGTCTTGCTTAGCTTGCTCAATCCATGTTGTCTCACATGATTACATGTGCATTGTAACGTTGAGTCATGTCAAATGTAAGTCTAGTGTCAATAGTTGGATGTAACAGTCATAGAGTAGGTGAAGAGTCGTGAGAGTAGTTGAACTGTCACAAAGGGGAATGTCAAGGGTCGCCCCACCCTTTGCTATAAATAGTCCCTCATAACTCATTGTATAGGCTTTTGGTCAGCCAAGCTTCTAATAAGACTATCTTGGAAAGAGCTTGGACAGTATTGTAACGTGCCTTGGCTTCTCCACTGCACGAAGCTAGTTCATCTCTTTGGAGGAGCAGGCAGATGTGGCTGTAACGTTCCACTGTTGGGGCTAGCAGGTTTACATGGATGTATTGTATGATTGGAACTTACACTTCTTTATATAATAAGAGATAACACATTTTCATGCATATGTTGTTATTGTAGTTGGAATGTTCTAGTTGCTTTAGTGATGTATGTTGTTTAACTTACGTAGTTGTGTATGAACTTTTTTCTATGAAATTATATGAATCTTGTTGCAGATGTGATGTTGGTTTAACCATCACTTTGGATTGCCGACTGATCTTCTTTCCAGCTTGTGATGCATCTTCGCACGTGTGTTCCCTTACCAGCTGAGTACTGATACAGGTTGTCAAGGGGTGTACTCATTTCACCCCCCCATGTGTTAGAACCTCTCATTCACCTTCCTTGACTCACTGCAACGGTCTCACCCTTGCTACTGACAGAGTTATCTTACTTGACTCTGTGCGACATCGCGGTCAAGGCATTACCTTACGACCCATTGTTGGGACTCCTACACCAAACGGTCTGAGTTCTAATTGGGACTTCTTACGGGGGAGATCCCCTTAACATGTTGGCGGGTCCAGCACCGTCAACAGGTTCATAGCAAGCCTATACAAAAAGGAAAGGTATGCAGCAAGTTGTGAAGAAATAAAGACTGTAAGTGCCCAAAACTATACTCTTAAGTATGTTGTTGCCAATGTAAGCATTGACATGTTTTGGACCCCCTTTACATTGATGTCAAAGGGGGAGGTAAGGGAAAACAAAGAGAAATGATTCTTAGGGAGGTAAGGAGAAATATGATTCTCAGGGAAAAAGGGGGAAGACCAAATCAGTTTTGCCATAAATTCCAAAGGGGGAGATTGTTGCGAAGGTTGTCATTGATGGAAAAGGGTGTTGAAGGTTTCTTGTATTGGTCTAAACCACAAGTTCTAAACCACAGTTGATGCACGCAATCCAAAGTTGATGAATGTGTTGTTGATCAGTGACGTATGTCGCAGAGATTAGAGTTGAAGAGGTGCTTGAAGATGTTGTAATGTAAATTCTTGCAGAATTTATGATGTAAATGCTTGAAGATGTTAGATTTTTGGTGTATTTCTAGTTATAGATGAACAGAGTATACTAGTGTGCCTAAAAG
This sequence comes from Pinus tabuliformis, assembly GCA_031772625.1. NCBI lineage: Eukaryota > Viridiplantae > Streptophyta > Pinopsida > Pinales > Pinaceae > Pinus > Pinus tabuliformis. The sequence goes on along the minus strand of CM062805.1, from coordinate 1,181,803,823 downwards.
AAATATCAAGAAAACATCAAAACGAAATAGAATATACAAATTTCGTAAATGAGAAGACCATGTACATATGTGTAATGTATTTAATAAAAACATGTATGCATCATTTCATGTGCAAAAAGAAATCTACACTGTTTTGGCTTATGCAAATATTACAATTAGTTGTTGTTACTCTTTTAAATAATATTTGGTGGACTTTTGATGTTCAAAATATGACAAATATGAAAATAGGTGGAATACAAAGAGACAAACTTTGATTTCATATTCCTTCATTGGAATACAAATAGTCATCAAAGTTTGTATATAAATGATGTGGTTTTGGATGGAAGAAGAGTTAGTGATTCGATTAGTTTTATGAGAAGACTTGGTCCATGAATTACCTAGAAAAAAGAAGAGAAATAAGAGCAAATGTGAAGCAGAATTGAGGAGGAAGAGAACAAGATACACAACTATAAAGGAGGGCCTACTTTTGATGTTCAAAATATGACAAATATGAAAATAGGTGGAATACAAAGAGACAAACTTTGATTTCATATTCCTTCATTGGAATACAAATAGTCATCAAAGTTTGTATATAAATGATGTGGTTTTGGATGGAAGAAGAGTTAGTGATTCGATTAGTTTTATGAGAAGACTTGGTCCATGAATTACCTAGAAAAAAGAAGAGAAATAAGAGCAAATGTGAAGCAGGCCCTCTCTCTCTCTCTCTCTCTCTCTCTCTCTCTCTCTCTCTCTCTCTCTCTCTCGCTCTCTCTCGCTCTCTCTCGCTCTCTCTCTCTCTCTCAGAAAAAAGAAGAGAAATAAGAGCAAATGTGAAGCAGAATTGAGGAGGAAGAGAACAAGATACACAACTATAAAGGAGGGCCTACTTTTGATGTTCAAAATATGACAAATATGAAAATAGGTGGAATACAAAGAGACAAACTTTGATTTCATATTCCTTCATTGGAATACAAATAGTCATCAAAGTTTGTATATAAATGATGTGGTTTTGGATGGAAGAAGAGTTAGTGATTCGATTAGTTTTATGAGAAGACTTGGTCCATGAATTACCTAGAAAAAAGAAGAGAAATAAGAGCAAATGTGAAGCAGGCCCTCTCTCTCTCTCTCTCTCTCAGAAAAAAGAAGAGAAATAAGAGCAAATGTGAAGCAGAATTGAGGAGGAAGAGAACAAGATACACAACTATAAAGGAGGGCCTACTTTTGATGTTCAAAATATGACAAATATGAAAATAGGTGGAATACAAAGAGACAAACTTTGATTTCATATTCCTTCATTGGAATACAAATAGTCATCAAAGTTTGTATATAAATGATGTGGTTTTGGATGGAAGAAGAGTTAGTGATTCGATTAGTTTTATGAGAAGACTTGGTCCATGAATTACCTAGAAAAAAGAAGAGAAATAAGAGCAAATGTGAAGCAGGCCCTCTCTCTCTCTCTCTCTCTCTCTCTCTCTCATCAAAGTTTGTATATAAATGATGTGGTTTTGGATGGAAGAAGAGTTAGTGATTCGATTAGTTTTATGAGAAGACTTGGTCCATGAATTACCTAGAAAAAAGAAGAGAAATAAGAGCAAATGTGAAGCAGGCCCTCTCTCTCTCTCTCTCTCTCTCTCTCTCTCTCTCTCTCTCATTTTTTAGCTCTATTTTCTTTCAAACAATTTATGCTTGTAGACTTTCATAGGTTTCGAAGAAACAATTTATGCTTGTAGACTTTCATAGGTTTCGAAGAAACATTTGCACAATATAAGCTATTTGTGTGTTCCTTGCACAAGTTTCTCTCTCTCTCTCTCTCTCTCTCTCTCTCTCTCTCTCTCTCTCTCTCTCTCTCTCTCTCTCTCTCTCTCATTTTTTAGCTCTATTTTCTTTCAAACAATTTATGCTTGTAGACTTTCATAGGTTTCGAAGAAACATTCTCTCTCTCTCTCTCTCTCTCTCTCTCTCTCTCTCTCTCTCTCTCATTTTTTAGCTTCATAGGTTTCGAAGAAACATTCTCTCTCTCTCTCTCTCTCTCTCTCTCTCATTTTTTAGCTCTATTTTCTTTCAAACAATTTATGCTTGTAGACTTTCATAGGTTTCGAAGAAACAATTTATGCTTGTAGACTTTCATAGGTTTCGAAGAAACATTCTCTCTCTCTCTCTCTCTCTCTCTCTCTCTCTCTCTCTCTCTCTCTCTCTCTCTCTCTCTCTCATTTAGCTTCATAGGTTTCGAAGAAACATTCTCTCTCTCTCTCTCTCTCTCTCTCTCTCTCTCTCTCTCTCTCTCTCTCATTTTTTAGCTCTATTTTCTTTCAAACAATTTATGCTTGTAGACTTTCATAGGTTTCGAAGAAACAATTTATGCTTGTAGACTTTCATAGGTTTCGAAGAAACATTTGCACAATATAAGCTATTTGTGTGTTCCTTGCACAAGTTTTTAAAATTCAAATTTTTTTATTTTGCAAGTTCAAATTTACCTTTTTTTATTGTTTGTATAGACTCCACATCATATATTACTCACTCTTTATTTGGCATATGAGTACATAATTTGTAGATAAGTTTAGTTTTTTCATCAAACCAATATTAGGATTTGACAATCATTTTACAACTAGAATATGCTCTCCACTTTACGAGAAAGAGAGAGAGAATATTTGCAATGGCCAGTTCTTCTCAATGTCTAATGGACACTTGCAACACAAATATGATTAGTAAAGAGGGCCCAACATTCAATCAAAGGGTGAATTATGTGAATTTCAACCTAGTTTAGTCTCCAGTCACTCGAGGAAATAGAGTGGCTAAGCTGAGCAAAATCATATCCATTAAGTAATGGAAATGTTGAACATTACTCGCAATTAGAATGAGATAGATAAAACAATTAGTAACCTAGAAACTTGCACCATAAAATAAAACTAAATAAAATCAACATGAAACAAAAATAACCGCTAAAAATAAGCAAGCATGTTTATTACCTATGGTAAGGAAAAAAGGTATTTCTTAGACACTAAGAAGAACTAACTCTCTCTCTCTATCTCTCTCTCTGTCTCTCACACACACACACACACAATTAGAACAAAACTTGATTCTCTCTCTCTCTCTCACACACATAATTAGAACAAAACCTGATTCTCTCTCTCTATCTCTCACACACACACATAATTAGAACAAAACTTGATTCTCTCTGTACACGCACGCACGCACTCTCTCTCTCTCTCTCTCTCTCTCTCTCTCTCTCTCTCTCTCTCTCTCTCTCACACACACACACACACACACACACACACACGCACACATGCATGTACACAAACAATTGAAAATATCTCTCAAGATAATGGTTTTCAATAATGAATTCACCAACATAGCACTACCTATTAGCTTCAACTCTTCTTCTTCTTTTTTGACCGCATACCCATACCCTCTATACATAGCGTTAGTTTGGTACCAAGAATGGTATAGGTTCATGCATTGATGACCCATTGAGTTTTATCACAAAGGCTTGAGTTTTCTTGAGTGAACACATGCTTTATTGTGATTTTTTGTATCCAAAGGTGTATTGAAATGAAGATTTTTTGAACTCCCAGTTGAACTACCATGGATGGATTTTATCAAGACAAAAATGGTTGATTATGTTTGTCATTTGTGACTTGCACCACTGTCGAGGGATACTTCGTACAAATTGCATGGAATCCTCTAAGAAAACTTACACAAGTCTACAAAGGCTAATGTTTCACGATTTTTGAGAAATTCATTTGAAGGATATATTAATTCCATGGTGCATTTCCTTAGTGATCATGACTTCAGTGATCACTTGTATCATTATGAGTGATTTTTAAGTGACAATAATTAGCCTAACCCCATCACAAATACATTCAACTCTATACATGCCCCCCTTGGGGTCATTTTAGATCATAAAAAAAACAAATATGAAAGGATGAGTGATATTTGAAAATTATGGTTCTGATCACATTTCACTAAGTTTTCGATCAAGTCTGTAAAAGGTTACCCAACTTTTGGATGAATCCAAATCCATATAAAGGCTTGTCATCAACCATTTCAATTAAAGTTGTTAACAATTTATCTAGAGTCATCCCCTACTCACACACACTTTACTTCTCATCTAAGATGCATCATGACAATGAATCCATACATGTTTGCATGGCCACTTTTATTTCCTCAATTACCCCTATAATTTTAAAACCATGTTATAATTATAGACTCCTCAAAAAATTATTCCTAGCTATTCATGAGTCCAATAGTATTCTTAATCACAAATATCTTCTTCCCTGCTTGTTTATGGTTATTTCTTAAAATAATATAATCATCGACCTACTACAAATATTGATCCGATGTAATACAATTGTTATTTTTACCCTCCTAGTCTAGTGAATCTTGTAAATTTTCAATGTATGACAAACTTTTGAGGCTTGGGTCATTTCTCCTCATAATTTTGGCTAGGCTAGAACAATGAGGAGATATGGTAAACTTCATATTTAATTTCCTTATGGTGATTATGACCCACAGAAGTGATCAAGTAACCATATCCAGGTGAAAAAATCTATTATGTGTGCAATATCATCCTCCCACCATGAAATTCACCCCTCTTCACCATACATAATTTATCTCTCTAAGGAATTCAAAGCAATAAATAGTCGATGGTCCAAGGAATGGACCTAGGCTTCTTTTATTGATCTCCTAATGTTTCAACCCCCTAAGGATTTAGAAAAGGAGGTAGAAAAAAATTCCCTCTCGCCTTGACAACCCTTAGGAGTAGAATCTTAGGAATGGAACACTCTCACCTTCTCAATAACAAAATTCATAGGTTTATCCATGTATGGCTCCCCTATTATTTCCACTTTGGGGGTATGTGTTTTCGGAGCATCAATTGACTTACTATTTTGGAATCTCTTTGGAACTACTTAGACCCAAGCACATTTAATATTCTTGTTGGTATGGGAGTTCATATAGGTCTAGGTTAGAGAGTGACTTATGTGATAGTGTAGTAATACTAACTAGGAGTGTATCAAGGTTTAAAAAAATTATCAAGTCCTAATAGCACCATTATGGGAGACATATCTCAAATTATTCATGTGCAATGTTGATTGCATTAGCACCACCCTTTGGTGACAATTTTGTGGACTTGACCATACTATTGTGGAAAACCTATCTAAAATACTCCTCATGAGAAGCTACTCATGGTGGTATAATCCATCAATAACCATTTAGGGGGAATTATCAACCAAATGGAAACCACTAATACATTTTCCGCAAAGAATTGGCTCATCAATCTGGACAACCAAATAACCAAACTCCAAATCAAGCTCAATAAAAAAAATTCAACAATAGATGAAATGGAAATTTACATTAACCAATCATTTGAGAGTATGCAATCCCATGTGACAAATCATATTATGGCCACCATTAATGCCAAAATATAAATCATGAACAAGTATATCATATTTTTTCTCCACTTTGGTGCATGGTGGAAGGATCTTCTAGTTAAACAAGATGAGTTTGAATCTTCCATTTGTAGTGGAAATGATTAAATGCCACTCTTTCATTATCATTGACATCAATGCTACATAAAATATCTCAAGTAGATCTCAACAATTTTTATGGCTCGAACCTCATACATTGGCTCACTTATATGGAATGCTACTTCTCCCTCCAAGGTATTATTAATGACCTTACGAAACTTAGAGTGGGAGTATTGTACTAAGATCCAAAGTGATGGTATTGGTAGAAATGGCATAATCAATTATATATGGGATACATTTCCTAGAGATATTTTGTGAAACGCCATTTATACTTGTTTCAAAGAAAACAATCACTATTTGGGATCCCTAACCAAATTATGTGAAATATTAACAATTATAGACTTTATGGTAGCCTTTGAGAAATTGCCAATCCACAAAAAGGGCCTTATTGATTATTTCTCAAATAATGTTTCATTAGTGATCTCAAAAAGGAAATTATAGAACAAGTCAAGATGTAACACCTAGGTACTTTCTTACAAACATCCTAGAGAGCTATGAAAACAAATTTGGTGATAAATAAGTATGCCAAAGAGCCCTCTTTTATTCCCTACCATCTCCCTCCTCTAGCAAATTCCACTAACAACCCCACCGCCCACAAATCCACTGGTGGGGATCCAAAATTTGGCCTAGGAATAAATGGTTGGATGCCAACACCTTTAACTTTGCTATAATTGTGATAAGGGATATTGTAAAGGGCACATTTTTAAGGAGAAACAATTATTTCAAATGATATGTCAACATCTAGCCACCCTAAGGAAATTTACAATAACTCCACCCCAAAGATGGAAATAATGGATCATATACCTCTTTATTATAAGAACCCAACCCAACTCTACCTTCAAAGGAACCCCAAATTTCCATCCATGCTTTATCAAGAATTTATTCTCCCAAACCTTAAATTTGAATAGCTACATCAAAACTATAAGGTGATTGTTTTAATTAACAATGGCCACACCAATAATTTCATTTCTCAAAGGTTGGAAAAATAAATCCATTGTTATGTCCATGCAATGCAAAATTTTCAAATTATTATCACCAATGGTGGTATGATGAAGTGTGGTGGTGAGTGTGAGAATTTGAAACTTCTAAAATGGGGGATTATTAACTAATATCCTACATGTTCTCTACTAAAATGGATGGTTGTGATGTGGTTCTAGAAGCATAGTGGTTAAGGATATTAGGTATAGTTATCATGTATTTTAAAGAATCCTAAATGATCTTCACTAGGGAAGGCCAGAAACACACTTTCAAGGGGATCAAGTCCAACTCCCAAATTGTCAGCTCTCATCATATTAATAAAACTATTGAAGAAAGGCCACTTTGGTATTGTTTCCCAACTTAATGTCATCCAAGTTGTGGATAACCTATAATAATAGATCAACCTTGATTTTTAGTTGATACTAACTGAGCATCAATAGGTATTTAACACACCCCATGGCTTAACACACTCACATGGTGAGCATGATCATGGTATTCTACTAATTCCATGAAGTCCACCACTCAATTTTCATCCTTAATAGAACCCTTTTACACAAATTAATGGAATCAAAAAGACTATTCAGGAACTATTTGATATTAGCATATTTCTTCCAAGAACTATCTCATACCTATAATCAATAATCATGGTACTAAAGAAAGAAGGAACTTGGAACATGTGTCTAGATTTTTGAGCTCTCATTAAGTTGACCATCATATATATTTCCCATTCCCTTCATTGATGCACTTTTAATGAGCTTCATTGTGCCAAATTCTTCATGAAAATGGACCTTCACTCAAGCCACCACCAAATTAAAGTGAAGGACGTGAACATTCATTAGGAAACCTTTCGCACGCATGAAGACCATTATGAGCTTTTAGTGATGCCTTTTGGAATTTGAAATGCCCCATACACCTTTCAAAGTCTTGTGAATAAAAAAATTCAACCCCTTAGAACATAGTTTTTTGCTAGTGTTCTTTGATGATATTTTAATATACAGAAAAACCTAGGAATCACATGTGGAGTGTGTAAATGAATCTGTACAACTCCCTCAAGAAAACCAATTGTTCCTTAAAAATTTTAAATTAACTTTTGGCACAAAAATGTAAAATACTTGGGTCACATTGTTTGTCAACGCATGGTGCAAGTGGATCCCAAAAAACACTGAAGCTATGCAAGATTATCCATGCTTCAAGAACCTAAAGAGATTACGTAGTTTCTTAGAACATATAAGCTACCACAAGAGGTTTGTGAAGAATTATGGGTTAATTATTTCTCTCTTAACAACCCTACTAAACAATATATATATATATATATATATATATATATATATATATATATATATATATGAAACAATGTTATATAGCAAGCATTTTCGTTTTTGAAGGAAGATATGTGCAATACACCTATCTTAGCAGTGCCTAATTTTATTAAGACTTTTGCCTTAGAATTTTACACCTCAAGTAGAAGACTTAAAGTCGTTTTGATGCAAGATGGGCATATACTTGGAATACAGCCATAAGAATTTGTCATAGAAATTTGGACAAATCTACCTATAAAAAAGAGATGACAGCCATAATTCATGTAATTAAAGCTTGGTGCCTATATCTCATTGGGATGTGACTCTAAATCAAGAACGATCATCACAATTTGAATAATTTTATGATCATCCCCATAGCAACACAAATGAGTCACATTGTCTATCAATGCATGGTGCAAGTGGATCCCAAATAAAATTGAAGCTATGTCAGATTAGCCATTCCCTAAGACATGTTAATTTGGAAGTGCAGTGACAAATTCTAATCATGGGAATAGATTCCTCTATTCGATAGGACCAATTTTTACTTTTGAAGCACTTGATTTCGATAAGGGAAACTGTACTTTTGAATTGAAGCCCACATGTGCACAAAGGACAGGTCAGTCCAAAATAGAAATTGGACGCCCTTTGATGTGGGAGCATCGTTAAACCAAATTGACTTAGAAGGCCAGTCCTTTTTACTAGAGGATTTGCTTCCTCAAAGTGTGTATTTGGATAGGTTAGGAGAACTTTGATTTTTCCATGTAATCTATCAATTCTAGACTTTTCTTAATTTGTTTCAGAAATTCGAGAGAGCTCGGATTTTGAAGCCAAGATTAGACCTCAGATCCACCTTTCATGGATCTGTAAGGAACTCATCTATGTACTTATTCATATATTGAATTAATAAAAAGACAGAGATGAAGATGTTGGCATTATGGCACAGGTTTGGATCTATGGCACAGGTGTTGTCCTTGATGGCAACTCTCTTTGGTAAAAGATCTCAGTTCAGGCTTTCAGAATGAAGGAAAAGACATATACGCAGGTTCATCTAGACAAAGACGTGTATACACGCGGGTTTGACATTTCAAAGGCGTGTATGCGTATACACGCACATTCATGCAAAGAAAAGCGCGTATATGTTGGAGAACTTACTTTTGGTCCGTGGTAGTTATTCCTCGGTATTTGAACCTATGTTTTTGGAACATGGTATCTCGACAAGTGTGTTCATCCCAAGTATTGGGCCCTTATAATCTCTTGGCTTAAATGATAATATCTCTGCATGATTTTGATTTGTTATATATGGCGCATGCGTGATTTATAAATCTGATAATCTGGGTTAATCAGTGTCTGAATATTTGAAAGAGTGAATTATCTTTTGTAGATTTGTACGCAGGTTCAGTTCAGCGAAAGTGCGTATATACGCTGGTTAAGTGAAGGAAAACAGCGTATACGCAAGTTGTTCCATACACAGAAGTGTATGCACGCAGGTTTCAAGCTATTAAAGTAGCATATATATTTTGATTTGTGATCTTGCTGCTTCTGTTTATTGCTGCAGTGTTCTGGGTTCAGATTTGGTGTGTGGTTACTGTTACTATGCTGTGGGTACATTCGTCAGAGAAGTGTTTATTTTGATTCATTTTTGATTGGTGAGAATGTGATTGGTTAATGCAGAAATTCTTGATGTTTGATTGATGTTATTTGTGGATCCAGTCTGAAAATTTATGAAACGTGGTCCCTGGAAGAAAGAGAAGGTTGTAGCCTTCTGTAGGCCAGCACCTACGTACTAGTATCTTGGCTAGTGCAAGAGCTAAGGGGGTTGTAGCTCCCTTCAAGAGAAGCTGGAGAAAGAGAGAGGGTTGTAGCTCTCTGTAGGTTGCAGCGTGCGTACTGGTAAAGGAATGCACCATTACATTGTAAAAGGAAGTTTCTAATTAAAAGAAGATAGAGACGAATTGCAGCAGGTGGTTTTCACCCACATTGGGTTTCCACCTTATATCTTGTGTTCTTGTGTGTGATTGTCTTCTGCTTTGTTTTTACTGTTCCTGGTTACTGGTTAATTGATTCTGATACACAGATTAACAATCAACATCTGACGGATAAAGTAAATTATAAGTTTGCATTGTATACGCAGTTTTATTTCGACATAGTTGCGTATATATGCAGGTTTAATTAACTGAAGTAGCGTATATCATCTGAATTTGAAAAATAGAATATTTGGCTTGATAATTCTGATTCACCCCCCCTCTCAGTATTATTTCCAACAATTGGTTTCAGAGCAGGTCCTTCAAAAGAAGCTTGATCGCTTGAAGGAAGATCGTTGATCATGAGCAAATACGAGATGGAAGCATCAATCAGGCCACCAATTTTTGATGGGACAAACTTCATATATTGGAAGGTAAGAGTTACTGCCTATCTTCAATCTCTTGGTACAGAAGTCTGGGATATCATAGAAACAGGGTATACTTTTCCATCAACAACTCCTACAGATCCGGCTGAGAAGAAGAAATATGAAACAAATGCAAAGGCGGTCAATACTCTATTAGGATGCCTATCTCAATCAGAATTTGTCAAGGTTATGCAGTTTAAATCCACAAAAGAAATATGGGACAAGATTGTACTGAGCTATGAAGGAGATGATCAGGTAAAACGAGCAAAACTTCAAACCCTCAGAATTCAGTATGAAAATCTCAGAATGTACAATGATGAAAGTGTGGCTAACTATTTTCTTTGTGTACATGAGATAGTTAACTGTATGAAAAAACTTGGGTGAAGAAATAAAAGAGGTTGTTGTGGTTGAAAAAGTTCTAAGATCTTTGTCACCTAGGTTTGAATCTAAAGTTTCTGCAATAGAAGAAAAGGAGAATCTACAAAACCTTAAAATGTCACAGCTGCATGGAATTCTAACTGCGTATGAAATGAGAAAAGGAGGTCCATCAGACAAGAGAGAAGCTGTCTTCAAGGCTTCCGGCAAAGGAGAGTACTATGAGTCAGGACACATGTCAGAAGAAGAAGAAGAATCAAATTTTTTCAAAAATCTTCAACGGGATGCTGGACGATTCCGAGGTAAGTTACCATTCAAATTCTTTGCTTGTGGAAGAGTTGGTCACTATGCTGCCAAATGTCCTCATAAGGATAAGATTGACAAGGGGAAGGAACCTATTAGATGGAACAAGAAACAGAATGCAAATAAGAAAAGCTATTACACTCATGAAGATAGTGATGGACTTTCAAATAGTGACGAAGATGAACGAGGTAATGATTATAAACTTTTAATGGCTTTTGAAGATGATGATTACATGGATGCTATAGATGAAGAAGGTTTTTATGAAGAGATTTCTAATCTCAAAATTTGCTTAGAAGAGAAAAATGTGATTATTGATTCTCTGCAATGTCAACTGGCTGAAAGGGAAAAACATCTTGAAAAAATTGTAATGTGAAATTGTTGGTATTAGAAAAGAGATTGAGAAAACAAAAACTCTTAATCTTAAATTTGTTAAAGGATCTGAAACTCTGGATGAGATTATCAATGTGCAGTGTTCTCCACTAATCAAGGCAGGTCTGTATTATAATGGAGAATCATCTCAAGCATCCACCTCCAAAAGTTATCTTGATGCAGCAAGGAGGAGCGAGCAAAGGCCTAATAGAAATCATCAGGTAAATCAGGGACAGTTTACCTCTAGAACGAACAAAGATTATCAAGAAAATCGGGGGCAAACTACCTTAAGGACAAACAGAAGCTACAACCAGCCACAGGTAAAATCTTTCCAATTTGCCTCAAGAATGGATGTTGGTAGAAACTATAATCGGTTGGATGATAGATTTGATAATCGCAGAAGTTTCTTCAATGGGCATTGTTTCTCTTGCCATAACTTTGGCCACAAAGAAGCTCATTGTGTTGCCTATAAGACAATCATGACTAGAGAAGCTCAAAAACAAAGAAGCATGTCTGGAATCACGAAGAGGACCTATAACAATTTTTCCACCCTTGAAAGTGAAATTTAATGCTCTATTTGTAATAACTTCGGTCATGAAGAGTCTGAATGCAGGAGCAAGTTTCGGAAGACAACTCAGAAGGAACAAACCCTGAATGCCAGAACATGGAGAATGAAGGAACCACAACCAGAAAGATGTGGGATAGCCTTTTATGTAGAAGGACAGGAAAATCTATGGTACATCGACAGTGGATGTTCGAAGCATATGACAAGTGATAAAGAAAAACTTGAATCATATAGTGTTTTAGAAAAGGGAAAGAAATTCTCTTTTGGAAATGATACCCCTGCAGTCATAAAAGGAAAAGGCACTGCTCATTTGAAAGAAAGGGTCAAAGCTGGAAACGTTTTGTATGTTGATGGCTTGAAGCATAATCTCCTGAGTGTCAGTCAGATGTGCGATCAAGGAACCGAGGTAATATTTCGATCAAATGGATGTAGTGTTCGTGATCTTGATATAGGAAAAACAGTGATCAAAGGCAGAAGAACTCCAAATAACTTATACATATTTGAAGAAGGACAACAACAATGCTATTTGAGCAAGGATGATGAACACTGGTTATGGCACTGGAGGTTGGGGCATCTAAGCTTTTCATAAATAAGGAAAGCATGCAAATATCAAGCAGTCCGTGGTCTCCCGAGTATCAAAATTCCAGAGAACACCATATGCAAATAATATCAGTTTGGTAAGAAAACCAGAACCAACTTTCCTGAGAAGGAAGGCTCAGCCAGCAGGCCTCTTGAACTAGTCCATACAGATGTATGTGGTCCATTTAGGACAAGGTCACCTCGAGGAGAATAATACTTTATGTTATTCATTGATGACTTCTCCAGGATGGTTTGGTTAGGACTTATGAAACACAAGGACGAAGCATTCGAAAAATTCAAATCTTTCAAAGCCTTAGCTGAAAATGAATCAGATCACAAAATTAAGTGTCTCAGGTCTGAAAAAGGTGGGGAGTTTACCTCAAATGAATTTTTCGATTTCTGTGAAGAACATGGAATAAGAAGGGAATTCTCTACAGCCAGGACTCCTCAGCAAAATGGAGTGGTGGAAAGGATGAACAGAATGGTTCAACAAATGGCTCGTGCTATGCTTGATGAGTCTGGAACTCCCGCAACCTTCTGGGGTGAGGCTGCATTTGCTGCGGTTGTTATTCTCAACAAAACAAATGTCCGAGTGAACAGCATTCAAACTCCTCATGAGCTCTGGTATGGTGAGACTCCTTCGGTAAAACATTTCAAAATTTTTGGAAGCAAATGCTATATTAAGAATAATGATGAACAGCTTGGAAAACTTGAACCTAGAGTAGATGAAGGCATTCTTCTTGGTTACTCTCCCCACAGCAAAGCATATAAGTGTTACAATAAAAGACTTGGAAGAATTGTTGACAGCATTGATGTAGTGGTTGATGAAAAAGGATACATTCCTAGGCAAGTAAATTATGAAAATATCGAAGAGGATGAAGACTACTCTCCAAATCAGACTGATGATGAAGAAGAACCTCAAGAGGCACCAGAGGAATAGATAAGGATAGAAGAGAAGACTCCATCCAGGTATGTTCAAAAGAATCATCCAGAATCTCAAATTTTGGGGCAGAAAGAGGCAGGCGTACAAACAAGAAGAACAATTGCAGAAGCTTCAAGCTATTTGGCATTACTCTCCTCCACTGAACCACAAAATGTAAGAGAGGCATGCAAAGATGAATGTTGGGTCAAGGCAATGGATGAAGAACTTGAGCAGATCGAAAAGAACAACACTTGGGAGTTGGTTCCTAGACCAAAAGATAAGAATGTCATAGGGACAAAATGGGTCTTCAAAAATAAGTTGAATGAAAATGGGGAAGTAATTAGAAACAAGGCTAGACTTGTTTGCAAAGGGTATGCTCAACAAGAAGGAATAGAGTTTGAAGAAACTTTTTCTCCTATTGCAAGACTTGAGGCCATCCGAATGTTCCTTGCTCTCTCAATCTTTCATAAGTTCAAAGTATTTCAAATGGATGTGAAATCAGCCTTTCTGAATGGAGACTTAGAAGAAGTATACATTGAGCATCCAGATGGTTTGATTCTTGGGAATGATCCAAATCTTGTATGCAGACTGAAAAAGGCTCTCTGTGGTCTTAAACAGGCTCCAAGGGCTTGGTACTACCGCTTGGACAAATATCTTCATCAACAAGGTTTTTCAAAAGGATCAGCAGATAGCAATCTTTATATAAAAATTTAAAATGACAAATTTCTAATACTTGTTGTGTATGTAGATGATATTATCTTTGGCAGCAATGAAGAAGCTATGAGTCAAAGCTTTGCCTTGGTGATGCAGAAAGAATTCGAAATGTCTTTGCTTGGAGAATTGACATACTTTTTTGGATTGCAAATCCAAAAAAAAGAAGGTGGTATCTTCTCTTCTCAAACCAAGTACCTCAAGCAGATTTTGAAGAAGTATGGCATGGAAGATTCGAAACCAGTATGTACTCCTATGGTTACAGGATGCAGTCTCAGTGCAAATGATGAATCAGCAGCAGTACATCAACCAACCTATAGATCTATGATTGGAAGTCTACTTTATTTAACAGGTACCCGACCAGACATCATGCATGCAGTGGGAATAGTTGGAAGATTTCAGGAAAATCCAAAGGAAACTCATCTTCAGGCGGTAAAGAGAATTTTCAAGTATCCTCAAGGAACTCAAAACTATGGCTTATGGTATCCTAGAGATACAGATCTCACTCTTCATGCTTATACAGATGCAGATTGGGCTGGAAGCGTGGATGACAGGAAGAGCACAAGTGGTGGTGCATTCTTTATGGGTTCCAGATTAGTATCTTGGTTCAGCAAGAAACAAAGTTTGATTGCTTTATCTACAGATGAAGCGAAATATGTGGCTGCTGCATCTTATTGCACTCAACTTCTTTGGATGATGCAAACTTTGCAGGACTTTCAAATCACTTGTACACCACCTATCTCCATCTTATATGATAATACAAGTGCAATCAGCATTTCAAAGAACCCAGTCATGCATTCAAAGACCAAGCACATACCGATCAAGTATCACTTTCTCCGGGAACAAGTGTTGGAACAAAAGGTCAAATTGGAGTATGTTCCTTCTGAGGAACAAGTTGCTGATATTATCAACAAACCACTGCCAAGGGAGACATCTGAATACCTCAGACAGAAGCTGGGAGTAGTTGATGCATCATCTTACTGTTAAAACTTGTTTGTTTCAGAGAAAAATGGGTGTACGCAAGTTGCCTGAGGAGGATCCGCGTACATACGCTAATTTGTGCAGAGACAGTCGCGTATATGGAGGTTTGATGGATATCAGTAGGGACAGGCTCTGGTTGGAGATATTCTGATATGGGTCTGACAGAGACCATCCGGCACAGGTTCAGGGGGAGCAGATAATCTTCTAATAATGCATTGTTGGCATTATCTTAGAAGCTTTTGGTTCTAGTTCACAGCTGTTGTTGGTTTCAGGTGGAACAGAGGCAGAAGGAGCACAGAAGGAAATCTTGGTTGCTGATCTGAATGGTGATTGACAGATGCTGCTGCTATCAGTTATTGGTGACTTTCATAAGTCTTGTTCTAGATATTTCTTCTCTATGTTATGTATCTCTTTTGTCGTATCTCTTTTATGGTGTCAAGGTCATGTAATGGCCTATTTTGGTTTCCCCACTATGCCTGGGATGAACATGTAATGAACTTGGTTGTCATATGTAATTTTCTGATGTATCCCCACTTGGTTGGGTGGATGATCCCCACTTGGTTGGGTGATGGATGTATGTATTGAGTCTTTTGGTGATAGGAAGGTCTTTTATAATGTATAAGTCATGGTTCTTCTTGAAGAACATCTTTTCCAGATCTTGCCTACAGTCAGGGGGAGCATGGTCAGCACAGCAGGGCAGAAATTTCAGCATGTACTCAGGGGGAGCACAACCCTTTGCCCTTGATAACAAAGGGGGAGAATGACTTTGAGTATTTGGCTTGCCATCAAGTCCAAAGGGGGAGATTGTTGCCATTATGGCACAGGTTTGGAGCTATGGCACATGTGTTGTCCTTGATGGCAACTCTCTTTGGTAACAGATCTCAGTTCAGGCTTTCAGAATGAAGGAAAAGACATATACGCAGGTTCATCTAAACAAAGACGCATATACATGTGGGTTTGACATTTCAAAGGTGCGTACGCGTATACACGCACTTTCATGCAAAGAAAAGCGCGTATATGTTGGAGAACTTACTTTTGGTCTGTGGTAGTTAGTCCTCGGTATTTGAACCTATGGTTTTGGACCATGGTATCTCGACAAGTGTGTTCATCCCAAGTATTGGGCCCTTATAATCTCTTGGCTTGAATGATAATATCTCTGCATGATTTTGATTTGTTATATATGGCGCATGCGTGATCTATAAATCTGATAATCTGGGTTAATCAGTGTCTGAATATTTGAAAGAGTGAATTATCTTTTGTAGATTTGTACGCAGGTTCAGTTCAGCGAAAGTGCGTATATACGCTGGTTAAGTGAAGGAAAACAGCGTATACGCAAGTTGTTCCATACGCAGAAGCATATGCATGCAAGTTTCAGGCTATTAAAGTAGCGTATATATTTTGAGTTGTGATCTTGCTGCTTCTGTTTATTGCTACAGTGTTCTGGGTTCAGATTTGGTGTGTGGTTACTGTTACTGTGATCTGGGTACAGTCATCAGAGAAGTGTTTATTTTGATTCAGTTTTGATTGGTGAGAAGGTGATTGGTTAATGCAGAAATTCTTAATGTTTGATTGATGTTATTTGTGGATCCAGTCTGAAAATTTATGAAACGTGGTCCCTGGAAGAAAGAGAAGGTTGTAGCCTTCTGTAGGCCAGCACCTACGTACTAGTATCTTGGCTAGTGCAAGAGCTAAGGGGGTTGTAGCTCCCTTCCAGGAGAAGCTGGAGAACGAGAGAGGGTTGTAGCTCTCTGCAGGTTGCAGCCTGCGTACTGGTAAAGGACTGCACCAGTACATTGTAAAAGGAAGTTTCTAATTAAAAGAAGATAGAGACGAATTGCAGCAGGTGGTTTTCACCCACATTGGGTTTCCACCTTATATCTTGTGTTCTTGTGTGTGATTGTCTTCTGCTCTGTTTTTACTGTTCCTGGTTATTCTGATACACAGATTAACAATCAACATCTGACAGATAAAGTAAATTATAAGTTTGCATTGTATACGTGGTTTTATTTCGACATAGTTGTGTGTATACGCAGGTTTAATTAACTGAAGTAGCGTATATCATCTGAATTTGAAAAAGAGAATATTTGGCTTGATAATACTGATTCACCCCCCTCTCAGTATTATTTCCAACAGAAGGGACATACGATAGGAGTTGAAGGCCAATCAATGGTCACAAGGCCAAAGAAGGCTTCATTATTGAAATCAGGCGAGAGAGGGTCTATTGTAAATATACTTGGTTTATTTGTTAATGAAGAATACTTTATTTAGTGTTATGAGGGATTTGTGCACCTTTTTTATTGTATATGGAACTCTATTATTATAACAGTTTGTATATTGCAGGCATGATCGAAATTCAGGAGAGATCCACGCGTATACATTTGTAGTATCAGTATGCGTTACAGTATAAAAACATGGAGTGGTGCAAGGGAAACATGGTGGATCGAGGAGTAAGAGAGGAACATTGAACACATTATTAGAGTTGAGTTGGAATACAAGGGCAGAAAAGTGAGTGAGGTGAAGAGAGAGCTCTTAATTTGATTCCAACCATTCCTTATGCAACCTCTTGTTTATACATATTAAACTGAGGAGCAAAAAAAGTTGCAAGAGAAGGCACAAAAAGGAGGTGTTTAGAGGAGCGACACAAAGCCAGGAGGAGCCGAATAAAGTTGGAGTGCAGAGCCATAAATATATATATATATATATATAACTCAAAGGCACCAACACTTAACCGATTTTTGTTTTCAAATAAATTTATCAATTAACGGACGCGAGATATAAAACCTTTGATAAAATCCATCAAGTGACAGCGTCAAGCTAGAGGTTACACATCCTAGAAGTATAAAGGAGAATGGCTCAAGGAGGAGCTAGGTTGAGTAGCGTTGAGATGACGTGTAAGGTCAACACAAGGAAGAGTTCAAGGGAGTCGATAAGAAGAATGAACAGGGTCACGTGGAAGACTGGACCTCATCTAGAGGTATACTATCCTGACGACCTTTTATAATACTTCATCCCAATAAGTCAGCTTTAAAGGAAAGGTTGGAGGCTTTTGTTGGAAACAATTTTAATACTGAGAGGGGGGTGAATTAGTATTATAGCTAATTTTAACTTCTTTATGTCAATTTACTTTTCTTATTTAACTTGGCACCCATCCATATAACCATCAGCAATATGTAATGTAGCAACAACATTAACTCAACACACAAGCATACAAACCATAAGAATCATACACATTAGAAACAGTTTTTTCACATGGAAACCCTTTCGAGAGAAACCCACAAAGATTTTTGTTGTTATTGATGCAAATAAGAGCTCCTACTCTATTACATCCATCTATTTTTTGAGAAGCTACTCATAGGAAGCACCAAATTTGTTTGATTGTTTCCTAGCACCAACTAGTAGGAAGCGCCAACTCCCTCTGTTTGTAGACATGCTTCCAACTTACTAGAAACACCATGTGAGGCACCGACCTCATGGATTTGTTGTAGGCACCAACTTGCAGCTCCTTGGATTTAAGAAATCACCAACTTGCAGGAGGTACTGACCCCCAAGCCTTCTTAAGCTCCACTAGAGATGGAAGCACCAACTTCCTGATTGCAGGCACAAACCCACACTCAAATAAGAACTAGTAGCTCTCTATAATTTGGCAGCAACTCTGCCTGATAACAACTTTTGATCTTATCCCATTATGCTTCCCTTTACAGCTCTCTACAGCATTCTTCAATAGCCCTCTGATCTGCTTAACATCAATAGTCACACATCTTTTGGACTCTCTACTCTCCATAACACACAGTTTTCTCTCAGCCTTGTTTCTTATAGCACAGGGACAGCTCTCTACTTTCTGCTCACAAAGGCACACACACATCCTTACTCACACAGGGCAGGAACCTATTCCTTTCTCACAGCACACATGCACTTTAGGCATTACATACACAGCACAGGAAAATCTTACCTTTCACACATAGCTCGCTACTCTCGGGGTCTCTTTCCTTTTACTTAGGCAATATATGCCTTTACACATAGAACTAGCTCTTACATAGCATCTCATAGCAGTGCACTCACACAGAGCACTTTTCTCTAAGGCTCACTAACCATTATATTACATTCCCCCCCTTTTCTCAACAGAACTCTTGGGTTTTGTTCCTCTGTTGTTCACACGATCAATGCTACCACCTAGTCAATGCTACCACACAATCCTCATTCATCACTGCGCACTATACTTAGGCATGGCCTCTCCATGTTGTTGGTGTGTTTGCCACTAGTTAGTCCACCTACATACTCAACCCAGGCACAATCTTCTATATATGTAGCTCTCCCATCACTAGGACTCTCCATGCACTTCAAGGCTCTCAGTGCTTGACAACACTCCATCATGGATTCTCTGTACTTCAGGCATGGCATCTTTGTTTTTCATTTATTTCTACAAAGCGTGCATGAAATATCTTCAGCAACCAGTTCCTCTCTTTGGCAGTCAAACCTGCAGCTGCTAACCCATACGTCCTTTAGTACTTTGTACTGTGCATTATCGGAGGAACTACTTTGCAATCCTATATCGTGGTGCAACACCAAGAACCTGTCGATTTCTGACCTCCACTTTCAAGCCCCTTTTGTTTTCAGCCCTCATTGAATATCCACTTATAGAACCAGGTGATGTGACCGGAAGCTTAGCCTTAAGGCACTAATCCATTTAACATTATTTCGGGGGACTTTTCTCCTTTGTATTGTGCTTTATCGAAGCTTTTCCTATATCGGAACTTTTTTCACAAACAAACATATGAACAGTGAATAATGATTGTCCTTGGCCCTTTTTTGTTATAACCCCTTTTCGCATTTCACTTCATAGGACCAAGGGCGGTGACTGGGTGCCATGACCTAAGGCGTTAAGTCTTTCATCATCGTGTTGGGAGCCTTTTTCCTTTGTTAAAGCTCTACGCCTTTGATTTCTTGTTGGCTTCATAACCAAGCGCTAACACTATCGAAGCCTCTTATCGATGATTTCTCCTTGTTTCCTATATGCTAACAACAACAAATTGTCAATCGTCGATTTTCAATAGGCCCCTCTATTAAACCTTTGCCTTCAGTTCCTTAAGACTTAGCAACCATGTGCTAGCCCTCTAATCAGCAATTCACCAAGGTGGCCAATGTGCAAACCATTACAAACATCTAATCGTCGATCGTCGATGTGACATCATCACCTGCCATGTGGCGTCTTCTAAGTGGTGACATGTGTCACACAGATATGACCCATTAGGCCACCTCAAAACACAAAAATTGTCTGCCATGTGTCCCTCCATATTGTCATATCATGCTGATGTCAGTAGCCACGTGTCCCTTATCAGAACCAATCAGATCCTGCCACTTTTCCACATTGGAGCTCATCTGAGACTATCATCTATCCTTATCAGACCCAAACGAATGCCTCCATGTGTCCTCCCTAAAGGAGAGAGAAAGAGGCCTCGCCTACTCTGGTTTTTCACCAAATTCCTTTGCATTCTCCTTTTTGGCCTCCCCGGAAATTTAACAGAGGATACACAGTCCTGGCTTTTTTTTAACTTAATCAGTGTTCATTGATCAGTGATTTCCCAATGCCTGTCACCTATGAAACTACTAAACATTGATCGTCGATATGGCCTTGTCCTCTGACATGCAGGATCACAAGTTGCTAATCAGAAAATTGCCTTAGTTTTTGCACCGCACCCTAGCACCTTTGAATGCCGATATGTCGGGACCTCCGACATGCGAGATCGCAAGTCGCTAATCGATGAATGCCTTAGTTATTTGTGTCACACCTTGAATCCACCAATTTTTGATATGTCGGGACCTCCGACATGTGATATCTCTAATCCTTGATCGGTGATTTGCATTCGTTGTGCGAAGCACCTTAGAACCTCCGAACTCAAAATTGCAATTCTTTCATGCTTCGATCTTTGATTTGTGGGGGTCTCGATATGTGGGACCTCCGATCTTCGATCTTCCTCCCTACTTAAGGCTTTAATCACCCTGAACTTCAGCAAGCCATATCTTTTGAACCACAAGTCCATTTTTGGACTTCTGCATACCGTTGGAAAGTTCTTTCAATACTCTTTCCAATGGAAGGATTTTGATTAGACATTGACCCCATATGCTACCTCAAACGATGGCTCTAATATCACTGCCATCCTTCGGCTCCTTGGCTCTCCAAATAGCTGGGAAACACACTCACAATGTGTACTTAGCATGATGCCTACAGATCCCATGGAATTACAGCCTAGGCCATCATTGTAATAATCATTTGATAGCTTCTCCACTAAGCCTGCTATTGTGATGATTCTCTACATGGAGCCTATAGCTACCAAGAAATTCCTCCTGAGGCATCACTACTAGCATTTGTTGCAACAAGAAACCAAGCTTGTCTGGTTGACATCAATGCCAACACTCCAGCCAACTGTTAGGGAAGCCA
The DNA here is from genome assembly GCA_031772625.1 of Pinus tabuliformis. NCBI lineage: Eukaryota > Viridiplantae > Streptophyta > Pinopsida > Pinales > Pinaceae > Pinus > Pinus tabuliformis. The sequence goes on along the minus strand of CM062805.1, from coordinate 1,181,782,416 downwards.
ACTGCCCATTACACCTCCTCAGCATGATTGTTGACATCAATGCCAACACACTTGCAGATGCCTTCTCAAGGCCACTGACCAAATGTCCAGCAATCTCCCCCCTTACAATTAATGGCAACACACCATCCTTTCCTCCAAGTGATGGAAAAACATCAAGCTTCTTCCATGTATCTCATGGCATGAGACACCAATGACCTTCTTTCCATCACATCTTCTCCACAACACTTCTCCCCCTTTGACATCAATGGCAAGGGGCTACAAGTTTCCTTTCTCTCCCCATTCAATCATCAATTGTGAGGGCCAAAGTCTAGTTGTCAAGATTTCAATTCCGCCTTACAGACCTCTCTTCTAGGACTATCACTATTTTCGCTCCATAAATTGGGCATATGTGATATGCTCCCCCTGAACATATATTGCCTCTGATTTTTCCTTCCAATTTTGGACACCTTATGGTTGTTGGTTGAGCACACTGTACACCAATGCATATTTTGTATCAAAAAAAAAATTGATACCCATTAAACTGCTCAAGGTATTGCTGCTACTGCAAATACCAAGTTATAATGATGCATTTTGGCTCACCCTTCTTTGTTGTTGTTGTTGCTTCCGAGACTGTGCTCACTTTACTTGAGCATCTCCACTTCTCCCCTTGAGATCATTTTCATACTATGGGGACTGCTTCACATCTCATACCAATTGCATCAAAAGAAATGATACAAGTGGAACATTGTACCAGGAAAACTCTGTTATTTCTTTTCTCAAAAAGAAATGTCCACTTGCACACATGGTTACTCAACATGAGCCCATCACAACCAATTGACATAGCTATACCAATTGAGGGTTAAGGGACATGAAAAATCATACACCAATTGTGTTTCATGAACACAAGACTGCTAATCATAATCAAAATTACAACTTAAATGAAATAAGAGTATTTCACCAAATATGCAAACCTTTTATTTGCTCAGCAATCTTCCTTTCTAAGGTTGTCCATTGTTTCCTGCTACTGCTTATCAAAGAAGCTCCCCCTGAGCCAATGCTCCCTGATCTCCTGCAAATCTATCTCGCCTTTTCTTGGGGACTGATCCTATGGACCTGACAAGACTGTGAGCTTCCTGTCATTCCACACTTCCACTGCATCCCTTCTTCTTCTCACAACATAATATATTGTTATGTGCTCCTCATGTTGGCTTCTCTCCACCTTCATCAGTCAAATGTGTAGTTTTGTTCATCCTTCTTGGCCTCCTCCATCTGACTGACTCGATCTCCCTTGAGGCCCTTCTCTTCCTTCACTGAAGATAAATAGAGGATCTAATCCCCCTAAGAAGATCATCCTCCTTCTCCCTCCAGACCTTTAAAGGTTGAGTTCTGACAAAAGAATTACACTCTTGCTTCTTATTTGCCCCTTTTTGGGCTTCCTCTCTGCTATGCTTGGGTAGAGAAATGTTTCCTTTTAACTCCTCTTTCTTCACCCAAATCCTCTTGATGCCTTTCTGCCTCACAGAGGGGTTTGCTACAAAATTAGGAGGATCAATCTTTTGATTACTTTCTCCTCTTTTCATCTTGCTCTCTTAACACAAAACATTGAAGACAAGTCTATATTTCTCAACTCCATTGTTTTTCCTTGTATTCAAACCCTGATTTGATACATTTGAATGCTTATGCTAAGAAGTATTCAGTTTCTTCTCATTTATGCAGCAAGTTCTCTTGTTCCCAAATTTGCCACAATCATAGCATCTAATTTGTCGTAAGAATGGGGAAAAGAAGTTACTACTTTTGAAAATGATTTTGTCAAACTCCTATCACAGCTATCCCAACCTTTTTGTGCATTATTGGGTTGCTGCTACCTAACACATTTTGTTTCCTTACATTCCATATACAATCTATGGCTTTATGTCCAAAATTATTACAAGAAAACAATATCCATAAAAAGGGTTATGCTGACAAAGATTACCTTTTCTTTGTAGGATTTGTCCTTAAGGAGGAGGGGTCCTCTCTTGGCTCTTCTTTTGCCTTCTATGACAGCAATCATGTATATCATGCACTCTCCCTTACAGTTTATTTTACCTCTTCTGTTGCACTTATTGTTGTTGCTACTTGGACTTCTGCTGCACTACAGGCTGTTACTTCTTAGCCTTCTGTTGTTGCCTTTTCTTACCTTGTTTTTGTTTTTTCCTTGTTGTTGTTGTTTTCCAACAAACTTTTTTTCTTTTTTGTTGTAATCTTTGGCTCCCTTCAGCTTCTGATAATGATATATCTCTTTATATGACTTTTCTAAGTCATGTCTCAATGAGACTACCTCAGTTTGTAGTCTCTCGCAGCAAGCCTCCTTTTCACTTAGCTGATCGGTTAACATCCCATTTAGTTTGCTAGAATATTCTAGTTGAACATTTAGCTCAACTAATGTTTTTCTCAACTTCCCATTCTCAAGCTCATATACTTTTAGTTTCTCCTCTTGCTTGAGAACAACCCCTGATAGGTCCTTGAACTCCTTTAGAGCCCAGGTCAACCTATTTCTAGAAAAGATACCTTGATCTGGATCCTTTTCTTCACCACCAGAGGTGTTATATTCTGAGCAGCATGGTCTCTCTTCTGAGACATCTTCCTCATCAGCAGGAATGTGATGAGCAGCAACTTCACCATGTTCTAGTTCATTTCTAGAGTAGCAGGGCTCCTCAGCCTCTTCTTGAGCCACATGGCTATCTCCACCATACAAACATTGCAATTTTTTGAGCACTTCTTTTGTTGACTCACAACACCTTACTTTATCAGCATCTAACTCAGATAACCCTTTCAGGATGACCTCCTTGGATTTTTTGTTCTTTTCTCCATTTAATATGGAGACTCATATATCACCATCCATGGACATCAAGTAGGCTTCCATTCTAACCTTCCAGATTTCATACTAGAGCTCATGGCCTGATCTATCTAAGAATGGAAATTCTTTTGTTGCTAGCCAAACTTCATTATCCATTGTTTCCCTTTGATCTACCTTATATAAATTAAGTTATTCCTGAAGGAACGTGGCTACGATACCAATTGTTGGAAACAATGTTAATACTTAGAGGGGGGGTGAATCAGTATTATGGATAATTTTAACTTATTTATGCCAATTTACTTTTCTTATTTAACTTGGCACCCATCCATATAACCAACAGAAATATGTAATGTAGCAACAACATTAACTCAACACACGCATACAAACCATAAGCATCATACACATTAGACACAATTTTTTCATGTGGAAACCCTTTTGGGGAGAAAACCCAAATTTTGTTGTTGTTATTGATGTAAATAAGAGCTCCTACTCTATTACATCAATATTTTTTGTGAGCACCCACTCATAGGAAGCACCAACTCCCTTTGATTGTTTTCTATCACCAACTAGCAGGAAGCACCAACTCCCTCTATTTGTAGACACATGTCCACCTTACCAGAAGCACCATGTGAGGCACCGACCTCATGGATTTTTCGCAAGCACCAACTTGTAGGAGGCACCGACCCCCAAGCCTTCTCAAGCTCCACTAGAGATGGAAGCACCAATTTCCTCATTGCAGGAACCAACCCACACTCAAATAAGAACTGGTAGTTCTCTGTAAATTGGCAGCAACTCTGCCTAATAAAAAAAATTGATCTCAACTCATTTTGTTGCACGTTGCAGCTCTCTACAGCATTCTTCAGCAGCCCTCTAGTCTACTTAACATCAACAGTCACTCAACTCTTTGCCTCTCTACACTCCACAGCACACAACCTACTCTCGGCCTTGCTTCTTACAGCCCAGGCACAGCTCTCTGCTTTCTGCTCACAAAGGCGCACACACAGCCTTACTCACACAGCGCAAGAACCTCTGCCTTTCTCACAGCACACATGCAATTCATGCCTTACATACACAGCATAGGCAAATCTTTCTTTTCACACACAACTCGCTACTCTCGTGGTCTCTTTCCTTCTGCTTAGGCACTATATGCCTTTACATACAGAACTGGATCTTACATAGCCTCTCAGAGTAGTGCACTCACACAGATTACCTTTCTCTAAGGCTCAGATACCATTATGCTCCATTCCCCCCCTTTTCTCATCAAAGCTCCTGGGTTTTTTTCTTCTGTTTTTCACACAATCGATGTTTCCACCCTGTCAATGCTACCACACAATCCTCATTCATCATTACACGTTGTACTTAAGCATGGCCTCTCCATGTTGTTGTTGCATCTGCCACTAGTTATTCCACCTGCATACTCAACCCAGACAGATTCTTCTCTATCTGCGACTATCCCATCATTAAGACTCTCCATGCACGTAAAGGCTCTCAAAGCTTGACAGCACTCCTTCATGGCTTCTCTATACTTCAAGCATGGCATCATTGTTTTTCATTTATTTCTACAAAGTGTGCATGAAATATCTTCAGCGACCAGTTGTTATAGACATTTTTGTGCCTTACAGCTTTAAGCATGAAATGTCCATAATCCAAGGGATCCAAAGTCCCTAAAAGTGTTTTTCCTGCCCCTAAAGGAACAAGGTCAACCAATGACAGCTTCTCCCAGAAGTTCTCCACCAAAAACTACTCAGAATCAGTCAAATCAGGATCAATTCAAGTGCTCCACTAGCTACCTGCGTTGTAAAGCACCCCAGTACACTAGCTAGGTGTGTTGCAATGCATCTAAATGCACTACCAGGGTGTGCTGAGCGAGAAATGCCAAATGGCAGTGTCATTCCGCGAGGTGTACAGACAATGGAAGCTTCCAGAATCTTCCTCAATGACACTTGCCTCACTGAGTTTGACCAAGGATGAGTAAGAGGCTCTCAGCCTCCAAGTGGAAGCAAGAACTGACAGAGAGAAGCCACAAGTCAAAACATAAGCTGACTCATCCTCTCTGCTTACATTTATATATGGATCCCTCATCCCAGAGATCCAGAGGCTGGAATTTTGTACTTTGCAGAGAATTGTTGTTGGTTTGAGATTGAGATTAGTGCATTGGGTGATTTATGCTTTGTTGGAGGTGAGGAAGGGATTCCTTTGCTGGGAGGTAGATGCTGGATCGGGACTCACTTGGTTGTATCTCCTCTTGGACTTTCTTATCATATCAATAAAACTATTTGAGTTTCTCCCACATGCTGTGTATCAATGATGCTTTGTTATATTTACATGTTTAGCTTAAATCTAATCCTAAGCTTTTTATGAATGTAAATCTATGTCTTTTGTGTAGTTTTCCTCTTCTGTGATCTTGTAGGAACTTGGTGAAGCTGGGCCAGTAAGGGAGCAGGCAGCGGGAAACGAACAAAGAGGAGAGCGATTGGATCAACAAACTAGCGCAAGACACAGGTTAGTTACATCCTTCCTCTTCGTTTACATTTCATAAAGAAGAATACGAAAATAGTTTTCCTTGTTTGTTGCTAAGGCACTGTCACACCTTAGAGTGGGATAGGGGCGTTCTGAATAGATACTTTTCCCAACAACAAAATGGCGACTCCGCTGGGGAGCGTATCTAGTTAGGTGGCGAATCGAACTGCATTTCCCATTTACAAAATGCAAAGTAGAGATCTGCTACTCTAGTCCATTCACTGGGCCTGTTTATGATCTGAACAGCTGATCCACAAATGCTCTAATGACCCTTTGTGATAGCTCTTAGTCCTCCTTTAAATCATCCCTCTGATTGTACCTTACTGATAGCTTTTATCCGGCCGAAAACCATAGATTAAACTGCAAACCGTGACCCAGAACCCAGAGAAAATTCTCGTTTCTGCTTCAGCGCAGGCTCTGTGAAGAGGTTCTGCATTTCAACGCAGGTCCCGAGAGGGCTACCTGCGCTGCAATTCAGTTTCTCTGTGCAACAGGTGCGCTGATCAGCCTTTGCCCTATGCAGCTGTGGTTCTTTGCTTCATTTTGTTCAGTTTTATCTCTAATTTTTGCAGCCTGTTATCAGTGTGTGTACCTATCTGAAAACCCCTTTTCTTTGCCTTAATTCTACCTCAGTTGTATAAAAGAAACTGTATTTTTTTTTGTGTATTTGTTACATCATTTGCAGTTTCCCGTTACAAAAGTAAACTAGTCATACTGTCGCCCTTAGATCTAGACCTATCGTAAGTGTCGTTTTGATCTTAGGAGTAAGTTTGTTTGTTGTTTACAGTTGATTACACTTTTACTTTTGTCTTTTGGTTTGAATTTGTGAATTTCTAGTGTCAAAACAAGTGTTTACTTCAAAATCATAAAGTGTCGTAATCGTCTTTTTGATTTCAAAAAGAAGCTTGTTTGTGTTTTTCACTTGAAATCGAATTCAAATTTGTACAACAACTTTCTTTTTAGGCATCAATATTAAGAAAGTGAAAACAAATACATGCACAAGTGCATTTTCATTTTGACAGTTTGTATGGTTTGATTTAGGAAAAGTGCATTTACAGTGTGCTCTTTGCTCTTTGAGAAAAGATTGTGTCTTTCTTTTCCCCTTGTAGCTAGGATTTTCATGGTTGAAAAGAGATAAAAGCTTGCTTATCATCTTTAGACTACATTTAGGAATTATATCTACATCTCATGGTGATCCAAAAAGGCAAACTTCTAAGAAAGATCAACCTAAAATAAATTGAATGAACTTAACAACGCATTGGAACTTAACGCACAACATAGAGGTCTAGGCTAGAGACGTGTTCCGGCGTCGTAAAGCCTGGTAACTGTTGTCCTCACTGTTGGTTGGGTGATTCCTCCACTGTGAGACGATAAGTGCCAGTACGGATTGTGCTCCCACGTACTGTCGAGTATATATTGGGAGACCCCTATAGGCATAAAACCTTTATCCATAGGAAGCCGTGTCGGCCGCCCTACTGATCGCAATGCACTGAACACAGCATTCGGGAAGATTGACTGCCCGTACCCTAAAAAGTATTATGCGGTTTTGCGATTGGTTTGGCACACCCTCTACCTAGATCTCCAGAGCAGTCCCTTTCGTTCCTTTTCAGACTCCTTAACGGAAAAGGTCCATCTGAGCACTTGTCACTCCAGGCTCATTAAAAATCAAAGGAGACTAGAGTCATCTTTTGTTTTTTCTCGACTCTTTAAAATTGAAAAAAAAAGTTGTGTCCAAGCGTCGTTAAAATTTATTTTAAACGGAATATTCATACCCTTTTTCCTACGTTGATCTTTAGGTTGAGAAAATGGAGCATACCAACCAAGTAATTCCCCTTGGTGGAAATCCTAGTCCCTTCTCCTCTTGGGGAGATGTTGGTGCACCCCATATGGCCACATTGTCGCTTCCAAGACTGACAATTGGCTTGCCAGTCTGGCTCTTCTCAACCAATGTCTTTCAGAACACCACTATTCCTGAACAGTTGAATCGGTAGTTAGACGAGTCCAGAATTTCCTACCAACCTTCTACTTCCTATAATTCTTCCTCTCTTCCTTCCTCTTCGCTTGACGGAACTGGTAAAGCTAAAAACTAAGTTCCTAAGGAGAAGAAGGAAAAGAAGAAGAAAGAGAAAAAGAACAAGGAGCCAAAGGCAAATAAGGGAAAACAAGTGTCGTCTAATGAAAATCCACACACAGCACTGACCAGGCCTAAATCGCCATGTGTCATTTGTAGAGGAGACCACTTTCACAGAGATTGTCCTTGCATCCCTCGGATACTAAGGGACTGGTCTCCCCGTTTGCACAATCCGGTGTCGTCAACCTCTGATGGCCATGTTGAAAGCACACCATCAACTAGCGAAAGTGAAGTGCCAGGACAAAAAGGGAGGACTAGACCTCCCTGTAGACTGTGCGAAGGCAACCATGCCCTCCACCGTTGTCCCTTCTTAGACGAGGCTAAAAGAGTTTTGGATGATCGTCCGGTTTCACCGTTACGACTCCCTCCTGGATATAAAAAACTCTTGCCGAGTCCTTCGTTAGTTGAGAATCCAGCTGGCCCGCTCAAGTGGTCAGCTGAAGCGCGTGTCATTGAAGATGAACCTACTGAATCCATACCCGACGAAAGTCAAAAGGTCGAGGCGGCAGTTGACCCGGTTTTGCCTTCAGAGGTTTTATCTTCGAATGATACATTCACTGAAGAGGATAAGGATGACACCATCCAAATTCTCTTCATCAACACAGACTCTGACGAACACAGGGGCAATCCACCCATTCCTTTATCGCAGGAAGGAAGTTCGTCAGAGCCATATCCGGCCGTCTACTCGGTCCCACCACCAAGCAACCTAGTTGTATCCTTCGACTGGAACCAACTAGGTAGACCCTGTTTGCCAGCAAGCATACCATTCCGAATTATCGTTCAAATATACAGAATGGTCATGGCTGGCACCATCATTGATGAGGGGGCATCTGTGAGTATCCTTTCCTCTATTGCTTGGAAAGTGCTTGGTTCGCCATCGCTTTTTCCTGAGATGAGAAATCTGACAGGCTTCGATAAAGGAACCAGTCGACCTTTAGGGATCCTCCCCAATGTGCCCATAACATTGAAAGGGAAGACCGTTCAAATGAACGTGATGGTCGTTCAAGGACCCTTGGATTATAACCTACTCCTTGGACGAGACTATATTTATTGCATGGGAGCCATCGTCTCCTCACTCTTTAGAGTAATGTGTTTTCCGCACGAAGGAAGAGTGGTCAAGCTCGTGGACCAGCTTTCATTTCCCGGATCACGCATCGCAAATAGTCATATACCATCCCTAAATGGTCTCTTCACGCAAGAAATGTCTCATCCCATGGTCCGTCCTCCCGATGAGCGCGAGTAATTCGGAGGGATATGACTGGAACCCAGGGGGCATGCGTCCTGGTCTGCTTTGGCAGGAAAACTTTGGGTATAGGGTAGGTTTCCGCGGGAGAATATGACTAGTCCGTACCCCGTCCATGATTGGAAGAGGGGTTGTTCTAGAATAAGATTCTTTTGTCAAATTTATGTGTTTGGCGCTCGTTGTCACTCACCTTTGTCTATCTCTGTAGACATCATCGAAGAAGTGTTTTGTTTGCTGCGCAAATGAGACAATCTTTGGTAACCTGAAAGAGGTAGGCCTTTCCTGGTAGAACAAATGTTTTATCTGCAAATTGAGGGGTAACCTTGAAATCGTACTTTATACCTGGGGGCATGCAAACCTTTTGGAGTGCAAGCAAAGAGCGGTTATTTATCTGTTTTTTGGATTAGTTGTTTCCTAACTTACATAAAGAAAGGATGCGGGGCAAAGCTTTGTAAGGTGCAAGCTCCATAAAAAATGGCATCTTCAATGAGACATTCTTATCATATGACTGGATTTATCGAGCAGTTTTAGCACATAGTTCATGCTCGTTAAAAAATAAACATAACATCGAGCAGTTTTAGCACATAGTTCATGCTTGTTAAAAAATAAACATAAGATCGAGCAGTTTTAGCACATAGTTCATGCTCGTTAAAAAATAAACATAAGATCGAGCAGTTTTAGCACATAGTTCATGCTCGTTAAAAATAAACATAAGATCGAGCAGTTTTAGCACATATTTCATGCTCGTTAAAAAATAAACATAAGATCGAGCAAGTGTTTCAATCCGCGTTTAAGCTCGTTAAAAAATGAACTATCCTTCGGTAAATAACCACCGTGAATGTAACATTATCAGCCATTAAAGCCTTGGTCGTGTTTGCACCGTCACCTCCACTTTTCATTAGCCGATCATTCACCTCCATTTGATTGTTTACCCATTTTGAGGAACAGCTGCGAAGAGTGATTTCACTAGCCATCCTTGTGACACTGTCGTGCTTGGAAAATTCCAACCCTTACCTGGAACCAGCTGCTACCCGTTTTATCACTCGTTCCTCAAAAGACGAGTCTTCTTTAAGCTCTTTTCATCTGACTCGTGAAATATGAAAAGATTGCCGAGTTTTGGCCTTCCAACTCGTTAAAGCGACCGGAAGTGCTATCCCTCCTCTAGATTTTAATCTTTTTGGACCTGAGGGATTATTGCACAAAAAGATCGAGCGCTTGTTTTGTTCGGCTCGTCAAAACTATCGAAAATTCATCCCTTCTGTATTGTTTTATACTTTTTCGAACTTAAGGGATTAGATGACGAAAAAGGACTTCCGGAGTTATCTTTACGTACCTTTTCAGACTCTCTAAAAATGAAAAGGACCGAGTTATCTTTGTCGTTAGACTCGTTAAAAAGATTAATAGCGGCAAACTTGTCTTTAGGTGAGAATGAGTTTCACTATCGCTAGGCTCATTAAAACATAGCGATGGGTTTGCCTGAAGGGAAAATTATAGAACAAGCATATGTTATCCTCCTCAAGCTTGACAAAAATAAAGAGGTACTGGTCAGCAATGACTGGGGAAAACTTGGGAAGAAACTCAAAGAACCTTTATTGGTAGCAAGTCGCTCTTGAACATGACACTTCCACTCCGTGCCTGATTCGGGTTGGGTTGTTTCATTCACCAGTCACATCACCATGGTCTCGCCATACCATCCACCTTTGGGGTAAATGCTACCAATCCATCATATAAGTGTCGCCGATATGTTCAAGAGAAGTCATCCACAGAAGTCACCCGTGTCCCATCCACTACCATACATTACACTTCATTCTTTCATGACCGCCACCCTGAACCATATATCATCAGATCATTTTCACCTCCATCAAAATCATTTGCTCCATTCCGTGTCATTGATGTGGGATTCATTAAGGCCCTCCTTTGACGGATCGCTCCTTGTCGACATCAGCTCATTATCCAAGAAGTTGATCTAGGAACACCCCTACAGTACTTTGAAGCTTGCATGCCTCAATGGCAAGTTTCTCACTTCCGGCGACAGGTATACATCAATGACCTTCGACCGAAAGATTTTCCGTGGTGTTCGACACCAAGTCCTTTATTCACACCATGTGAATTGTACTGCAGTACCTTGAGGGTCATTATCATTATCGGTGATTCCTCTCACGCTTGTTAACAGTTTACATCATTGACTGGTAATCAAGCGATGTCTTTCCATGTTCGACTTCAAAACATTTCTCACATGGATCGACTTGTACTTAGAGTGAAGATCGGACGAGATTGAAGACCCCGGATCTAGTTTCATCCATCTGGGCTGCGATATATTCAGGAAAAATAAAGACATTGACATGTACAGCATTGCAGCACAGATAATCATCCTACCAAAAGGATGATGATTTCATCAAGATCATCAGTCTACCATCAGACGATTGTCTGTCCTATGTACATAAAAATGAATTTATAAAGCTGAGCATGGGAATGCCCGCCTCAGCTAGATCATGAAAACAATATGAAAATAATGTATTGTATTGTATCTTATTACAAGTCTCCTCCCAGCATTGAAAGAACTTCGGATCCTCCTAATAAAGCATTTCACTCGATAAACGGCCTCATACTTTAGGGGGCAACTGTTATAGACATTTTTGTGCCTTACAGCTTTAAGCATGAAATGTCCATAATCCAAGGGATCCAAAGTCCCTAAAAGTGTTTTTCCTGCCCCTAAAGGAACAAGGTCAACCAATGACAGCTTCTCCCAGAAGTTCTCCACCAAAAACTACTCAGAATCAGTCAAATCAGGATCAATTCAAGTGCTCCACTAGCTGCCTGCGTTGCAAAGAACCTCAGTACACTAGCTAGGTGTGTTGCAACGCAGCTAAATGCACTACCAGGGTTCGCTGAGTGAGAAATGCCAAATGGCAGTGTCATTCCGCGAGGTGTACAGACAATGGAAGCTTCCAGAATCTTCCTCAATGACACTTGCCTCACTGAGTTCGACCAAGGATGAGTAAGAGGCTCTCAGCCTCCAAGTGGAAGCAAGAACTGACAGAGAGAAGCCACAAGTCAAAACATAAGCTGACGCATCCTCTCTACTTACATCTATATATGGATCCCTCATCCCAGAGATCCAGAGGCTGGAATTTTGTACTTTGCAGAGAATTGTTGTTGGTTTGAGATTGAGATTAGTGCATTGGGTGATTTATGCTTTGTTGGAGGTGAGGAAGGGATTCCTTTGCTGGGAGGTAGATGCTGGATCGGGACTCACTTGGTTGTATCTCCTCTTGGACTTTCTTATCATATCAATAAAACTATTTGAGTTTCTCCTACATGTTGTGTATCAATGATGCTTTGTTATATTTGCATGTTTAGCTTAAATCTTATCCTAAGCTTTTTATGAATGTAAATCTATGTCTTTTGTGTAGTTTTCCTCTTCTGTGATCTTGCAGGAACTTGGTGAAGTTGGGCCAGTAAGGGAGCAGGCAGCGGGAAACGAACAAAGAGGAGAGCGATTGGATCAACAAACTAGCGCAAGACACAGGTTAGTTACATCCTTCCTCTTCATTTACATTTCATAAAGAAGAATACGAAAATAGTTTTCCTTGTTTGTTGCTAAGGCACTGTCACACCTTAGAGTGGGATAGGGGCGTTCTGAATAGATACTTTTCCCAACAACACCAGTTCCTCTGTTCGGCACTCAAACATGCAATTGCTGACCCATATGTCCTTCAGTACTTTGTACCATGTAATATCGGAGGAAATACTCACCAGTCCTATATCATGGTGCAACACCAAGAACCTATCCATTGTCGACCTTTGATTATGTCAAGCCCCTTTTTTTTTCAGCCCTCATCGAATATCCACTTATAGGACTAGGTGTTATGACCAAAATCTTAGCCTTAAGGAACTAAGCCCTTTAACATTGTGTCGAGGGACTTTTCTCCTTTGTATTGTGCTTTATCAAAGCTTTTCCTCTATTGGAACTTTGTTCACAAATAGACATATGAACAGTGAATTCTGATTGTCCTTGGACCTTTTTTGTTTTATCCCCTTTTCACATTTCACTTCATAGGACCAAGGGTGGTGACCGAGTGCCATGACCTGAGGCACTAAGTGTTTCAGCGTCATGCCAGGAGCCTTTTTCCTTTGTTAAATCTCTACTCCTTTGATTTATTGTTGGCTTCATAACCAGGTGCTAACACTATCGGAACCCTCTTATCAGGGATTTCTCCTTGTTGCCTATATGCCAGGAAAAACAAACCACCAATCGTTGATTGTCGATAGGTCCCTCTGCTCAGACTTTCCCTGTGGTTCCTCAAGACATAGCGACCATGTGTTATCCCTCCAATCATAACCATCTAATCAGCGATTCACCAAGGTGGTAAATGTGCCAACCATTGCAAACCTCCGATCGTCGATTGTTGATGTGACATCATCACCTACCATGTGGAATATTTTTAGTGGTGACACGTGTCACTCGGATATGGCTCATTAGGCCACCTCAAAACACAAAAATTATTTTCCACATGTCCCTCTATACTTTCATGTCATGCTGACATCGGCAGCCACATGTCCCTTATCGAAACCAATCAGATCCTACCATTTTTCCACATCGAAGCTCATCTGAGACTGCCATCTATCCTTATCAGACCCAACCAGATGCCTCCACATGTCCTCCTTGGAGGAGAGAGAAAGAGGCCTTGCCTACTCTTGTTTTTCACCAAATTCCTTTGTATTTTCCTTTTTGGCCTCCTTGGCAATTTAACAAAGGATGCACAGTACCAGACTTTTTTTACCTCAATCGGCGGTTTCCCAATTCCTGTCACCTATGAAACTGTCGAACGTCGATCATCGATATGGCCTTGTCCTCCAACATGCAAGATTGCAAGTCGCTAATTGGCGAATCGCCTTATTTGTTGTGTCACACCCTAGCACCTTCGAATGTCAATATGCAGGGACATTCAACATGCGATATCTCAAGTTTCTAATTGGCAAATGCCTCATCGATTTGTGTCGCACCTTGAATCCTCTGATTGTTGATATTTCGAGACCTCCCACATGCGATATCTCTAATCGTTGATTAGCGATTTTCATTCATTGTGTGATGCACCTTAGAACCTCTGAATTCCGACTTTCAAGTCCTCTGATGCTTTGATCTCTGATTTGTGTGGGTTCTAATATGCAGGACCTCCGATCTCCAATCTTCCTCCCTGTGTAAGGCTTTAATCACCCTGAACTTCAGCAGGCCATATCGTTTGAACCACAAGTCCATTTCTAGTCTTCCACATACCGTTGGAAATTTCTTCCAGATCTCTTTCCAATGGAAGGAGTCTGAATAGCCATTGACCTCATCTACTACCTCAAAATACGGCTCCAATATCACTTCCATCCTTCTATTCCTTGGCTCTCCAGACAGCTGGGAAACATACCCACAATGTGTCCTTAGCATGAGGCCTGTAGCTCCCATGGAATTCCATCTTGGGCGATCACTATAATCATCATTTTATAACTTCTCCACTAAGCCTACTACTATGATGATTCTCTACATGAATCCTGTAGATACCAAGATATTCCTCTTGATCCATCACTACCAGCATATGCTACAACAAGCGACCAATTTTTTATGGTTGACATCAATGCCAACACAACTGCCAAATGTTAGGAAAGCCAACTTCCCATTACAACTCGTCAGCATGAATGTTGACATCAATGCCAATACACTTGCAGATTCCTTCTCAAGTCCATTGGCCATGCACACAATGCGAACTGTTCAACAACTTTAAATAGGGATCCTTAGATATGGGTCTCGCCTGGAATTTCTATCCCAGAAGGTTGTTCCAAGTTCCTTTGCCATTCTGCCAGGAATTTAAGAGAACGGGATCATGTGGCAGAATTTATGCATAAGGTGGAACCATTAGGGGAATTTTGAGGTCTAAAATGGGCCTCCTAAGGAAATAATAAAATAATAGTGGAAATAATATAATAAGATTAGATTACATCATCAAATTTTGGAGGGAAAAAAGAATAATCTATTTTTCCAACTTGTCTTTTCAACTTATCTCCCTATGGGTTTACTCAAATTTCGAGTGAAAACACTCGTTGGATGAAAAATTTGATTCATCATCCAAAGAGTACCCATGTTTCATACTTTTGATGGTCCCTGCTACACGAAAAATGAGAAATAGATGAAAAACATGATTACAATCATGTTTTTTAATGTATTTCTCATTTTGTTGTAGCAGGGTCCATCGAAAGTATGTAACATGAGTATTCCTTGGTTGAGGAATTAAATTTTGCATCCAACAAGTACTCCCGCTAGAAATTTGAGTAAAACCTTAAGGAGATAAGTCTAAAATACGAGTTGAAAAAGTAGTTTTATTATTTTATTATTTTTTAATATTTTTACTTTTTACTCCAAAAATGGTGAATCATCCCCCATGTAAATACATTAATAAGGAAAATTTGGGCTATTGAGGTCTGAGGGTTTACTACACACAGTCATAATAACGGTTCCCAGGTGAAGTATAAAGGAGCCAAATGATGCAAGAGCAAAGGAAAGGAGTTTTGGTGTAGGAATTTTAACGAGGGTGAGCTATAGTAATGGGAATTTTTGTTGTTTGGTTTAAAAAGGGATTAACCCTTTTGGATTCTCCCATTGTGATGTGTTTATAAAGGGATTATTATTGCTCGAGATCATAATAAGACCGTTGAAGGAAGCAACGAATTAGAAAGAGACTTGGACGTTGTGGGAATTCAGCAGACCTATAATTAGGCCTGCATCAAGTGGTATCAGAGCTAGTTAAGCCTACTTAATCAGATTATTTGGAGTCAAAGGAATTTGTAACAATACTCTTTTATTTTGGTGGTGAAAAAATTGTAAAATAGGATTGTTGGTCACAGAATTGGGAAGAAGAGTCAAGCATAAGTTGGAAAAGAGTGGAACAAGCAAGGCAAAATACAAGATTGAGTAGTAGGATATCTAATAGATTACAATCAGAAAGAGAACTGAGAGACTACAGCAGAATTAAAAATTAATGACAAACAATGAGATTTATCTTCAATTAATTTGAACATTTTCAAACAGGTAGCAGCAAAAGAAATAATACAGTGAAAACAATTACAAAGGAGGAAATGAGCAAGTAAAAGATCTTAAAATAAAGTTGTGGCAGAAAAATTTACAACAAGGAATATTGTAAGTAAATTTGAACTGAAGGTTGACGAAACAATGGAAGTTCTTAGAAGAAGATTGTGAACAGGGTGCAGAAGCTAGAGAAGAGAAAAGGCGTGCTCAAGAAGGAGGTTTGAGGGAATAGGACCAGTGACGCAAAAAAAATAAGCTTAGTATAAAGCTTAATGAGGCATAGAATATCAATGTTGAATAATGACTATAGAGAGAAAGTTAGATTGCAACGCTCAGTGAACATCGAAAATCTAAAAGGAGAGGAGAAGGTGACTAAACACAGTCAAAGGAAGGAACCATAAAGAAGCCACAAAAAGAAATATAATGATGCTAGGACAACTGATAAGAAAGAGAAGAGAATGAGTAAGGAAGAGTTTGACAAAGAGATGGTTGAGATAAAGGAAGAACTCAATAATTTGAAGAGGCTACTACAAATAGGAATCAAACAAATATTGAAATGAGGAGTTTTTGTAGGGAAAAAGGTTAAGTGGCCTGTCAAAGAGTTATTTATTGAGAAAATAATGCAGAAAATGGAGAGAGAGGAGGCACATAGGGCAGATGTATATGAGATAAGAGAATCCATTTATGAGCCAGATAAGGGGCCAATTTTCGGAGAATAAGACAGTGATAAAGAAATGACAAGAGGAATGACATAGGAATATGCAGAGACTAAAGAGTCTCATGGTTTTGACTTCAATTTTCTATGTGAATGTGTGATTACAGGTACCAAATATGTTAGAGGAAATAATGAAGGAAGTTGTGAAGGAGTTCAGGATGGAATTATTCAAGTTTGTAAGAGGAATCTTAGAGGTATATTTGATTGGTTTTATTTTTTTCTATTAATTATGTATTTGATCTTTTTTTAGGGATTTTTATTAAATTGGACACTGGGAAGTAGAGAGAAAGCACATGTTTGTACATCAGGAGTCTATGAAGATTGCGGAAGAGGAGCTAGCCAAAAGGACTTAGCTCATTATAATTTTAGAAAACTCAAAAGAGATGACGAGAATTCAAGGACAAGCGGGTTGTCAAGAACCATATATGGGAAAATAAATATTAGTATTTCATTCAAGTTGCAAGGGTAAGAAGGTGGCTTGTGAGAATATCTACAAGGAAGGAAAAAAAAATCAAGATAGTGATGTAAGTGATACAAGACAAGAAGTTGTTCTGTGGAATAGTAATGGTGATATTCAGTCTCATCAGCAAATGGTGAAGGATGAAGAAGGATCTCATATGCATGAAGAAAAATGGAATTGTACATTTGTTTGGAATGCTCAGAAAAGAGAACCAGATATACTTGAAACTAAGGAATAAATGTTTGAGTACTTCAATGGAGGGCCAAAATTATTGGAATATGTTTTACAATAGTCTGGAAGTAAAGCTGAAGAAATTGAGATAATGAATTCATTTGCATCATATTCAATTTTTGAATGTAAATGTGTGTTAGCCGAAGGAGACCAAGGGGTCGTTCTTAAAGACAATAATAGAGTTTTAAAGGAGGAATCTTTTCAAAAGGATAGAATGGAATTTGAACCTTCAGAACCGATTAAATTTGAAGAGATAACAAATCAGCATGAGGATTTTATAACCAGGAGGTGGAGCAATATATTGATGAAAATTAAATGAGAAAAGGACCTTTATAATGGAGTCTTCTAGAAATCAACTTTCTTACAGAATGATGAAAGGAAGCAGGAGAGATTTTTTATAACTCTCATATATGAAACATTGATAGAAGAATGGAAGGAATTGCTTCAAAATGACAAAGGGTATCATTTTTGGCTTAATAAGGAACAGAAAGTTTTTCAGGTTAACAACTGTCAAGGAGACAGGTTGAAGACAACCAGAGCCCAAGAAGTAAAATTTGAAGACTACCAGAATAAATATGATCAAAATAGAAGCATGGAGGAAGTCATCAAACTTGAAAATGATTCAAATTGCATGGTTTTGAAATGGCTAACAAGAAAGTGCACTAATGAGAAGGAGAAGAAAATGGAAGGAGATAGTGATTTTATATATCAACAATGTGCACATTCCAAAAACTTGAAGGAAGAAATAAAAACATAATACAATTTGTTTTTGAATTGTAAATTTTTAAATAATTGTATTTTGTGGGATATTTCTAGAGATATATTTGTTTGTGTAGCTGAAGTGGAAGGTCTTGGAAATAGAAATAGTTGGTTACCACTATCAAGCCAGACATCTAAGGCTTGGAATAAAGGATAAGGGGTGTTGCTGAAGCAAAGGATTTCATCCAAGATTGTAAAGCTATAGAATGTACTCAAAATTTGTCATCAGATCAATAAGAAGCTAAAGATCATGGTATAGTTGGAAAAGGTAAAAGAGAAGTTGAACACAGCACAAGCATAATAAAGCGTTTGTAAAAATTAAAGGTTCCAGGGAAATTTTTTACAACAACAGGGCAATGTATGGAAGGCTTCTATGAAGATAAAGGAATTACACTTAAGACAGTAGGTATGTGGACAACGCACACATAAAAACAGTTATATAATATAATATTTGCATGTCTACAAAGTATGGAAACATGGATTATTGCATCGAAGGAATTAAAGGAAGCATTATGGAGAAAAGAACAAATACAAATAGTTGATAGATGATACAAGCAACAAGATTTTAAAAACCTTGAAACTTTAAAAAACCATTTTTGTAAGTTCAAAATGTTTTATTCTGAAATAATATGTCCAATTCGAGGAGGTAGTAGTCAGCAACAGGAAAAAGTGAAGACAGCAGGATTGAAGACAAAGGTTCTCGAGTGGATAAATAGCAATAATTACTACAGTTCTGGGTAGATGATTGATGAAGGAAGTTGGAATAGGAGTATTGCACAATAGAAAAATCAAGTTTGGGATCTTGGACGATTTCAGACAATAACACAACAAATACACAACCATATGACAAATGAAAACTTACACCATGAGATTTGGGATCCTGGAGGACTTGAGCAGCAAAAGACTCATGATCAAGAGATCATGAAAATTTTGTTCCTTGGGAGTATGATGCAGGAGCATCATAAAACCAAATTGACTGAGAAGATCTATCCTTTTTACTAGAGGAGTTGGTTCCTCAAAGTGTGGATTTGGTTAGATTAGGAGAACTTTTGTTTTGCCATGTAATCTAGCAATTTTAGAGTTTTGTTAATTTGTTTGAGAAATTCGAGAGAGTTTGGATTTTATAGCCAAAATTAGATTTTAGATCCACTTTTCATGGATCTAGAAGGAACTCATTTATGTACTTATTCATATATTTAATTGATAAAAAGAGAGATGAAGAGGTGTGCAGTATAGGATTGAGAGGAGTTGAAGGCCAATTAGGGTCACAAGGCCAAAGAAGGCTTCATTGTTGTAATCAGGCCAGAGAGGGTCTATTGTAAATATATTTGGCTTATTTTTTAATGAAGAATACTTTATTGAGTGTTCTAAGGTAGTTATGCTCCTTTTTCTATTGTATATGGAACTCTATTATTATAACAATTTGTATATTACAGGCGTGATCAAAATTCAGGAGACATCCACGCGTATACATTTGCAGGATCAGTGCGTGTTGCAATAGAAGAATGTAGAGTGGTGCAGCAGAATCATGTTGGATCGAGGAGTAAGAGAGGAAAATTGAACACATTAGTAGAGTTGAGTTGGAATACGGGGGGAAGAGGGGTGATTGATGTGAAGCAAAAGCTTTTAATTAGATTCCAACTAGTCCTTCTGCAACCTCTTGTTGTATACATATTAAACTGAGGAGCGGAAAAAAATTGTGAGAGAAGGCATGGAAAGGACTCTTTCAGAGGAGCGATGCAGAGCCAAGAGGAGTAGAATAAATCTAGAGTGCAGAGCCATATATATATATATATATATATATATATATATATATATATATATATATATATATATATATATATATATATATATATATATATATATATATAGATATATAGATATAAAACTCAAAGGTGCCAACACTTAGCCAATTTTTGTTTGCAGCGAAGTCAATTAACAGGTGCATGAGACAGAACCTCCAAGAAAATCCATCAAGTGACAACATCAAGCCAGAGGTTAAACATCCTGAAAGTATAAAGGAGAAGAGCTCGAGGAGTAGCCAAGTTGAGTAGTGTTGGGATGACGTGTAAGGTCAACACAAGGAAGATTTAAAGTGAGCAGATAACAAGAATGAACGAGATCATGTGGCAGAGTGTACCTCATCTAGAGTTCTATTATCCCAACGACCTTTTGTAATACTTCATCCTAGTGAGTCGACTTTAAAGAGCGGATCGGAAGATTTAAATAGGGAGCCTTAGATATGGGTCTCACTTGGAGTTTCTATCTTGGTGGGTTGTTGAGAGCCCCTTTTCTATTCCACTAAGTGTTTAAAAGAGTGGGCTCACATGGCAGCATTTATGCGGAAGGTGGAACATATGTGGACCAACCGAAGGATTGTGGTCGATTGATTTATAAATACACTAATAAGGAAAGTTTGGGCTATTTAGGTCTGGGTGTTTATTACACATGGTCATAATAACAATTCCAAGGCAGAGTATAAACGATCCAAATGATGCAAGAGAAAAGGAAAGGAGATTTGGTGTAGGAATTTTAACAAGAGGGTGAGTTATAGTAAAGGAAATTTGTGGTGTTTAGTTTAGAAAGATATTAACCCTTTCGGAGGATCTCATAGTGATGTGTTTATAAAGGGATTATTATCCTATGAGATCATAACAAGAGGTTTGAAGGAAGCGAAAAAATGGAATGAGACTTGGACACTGTGGGAATTTAGCAGGCCTATAATTAGGCCTGCATCACCCTCTGATAGTTATAAATACAAGTTAAGTACTAACCCTCATTTGGACATCATCGTGATCATTATTCTTTCTTTGGTTTGGCTTGCACAAGTCTGAGGTGGTTCTTAGAGATTGGTTTGTATAGGTATGATATTACAGGGTTAGAAGTTCACACGTGATATCTAGGGTTTTGGTTTCCAACCGCAGGGATGACACAAGCATTTTTCAGTTGGAACCACATGCATGCAGGTTCATGAGTGTAGTTGGAGGGTTTCATCTGCACGAATGTATACTATCTGCGTGCGGTTGGAAACTAGGGTTTTATTTTTTAGTTGATCACAATTGACCGCAGAATTCGGCAATTGACCGTAGACAGCGATAGTTGATCGTAGGCTTATGAATCAGGGTTTTGATTATTAAAATCGTTGGGTTCATCTCTTGGATGTTTTTTATTTGATTTGGTTGGATAGTTTTGTAGTTGAAGATATGGATCATTGCACTCTCTCTTTGCTGAAACATTCAATGATAATATAATAAGAAGAAGAATTGAAAGGTTTCCCCCTTGTGGGGTTTTTCCCTATTCTCCAACCAATCTTGGTTTCTCTATGTGTGAATGTTTTTCTTCTATTTTTCCTTTAAGTTTTGCATTGATGATGATATTGTTCTTTCTATATAATTGCATATGTTGCTAAATAATGTTGTAAAATTGAATAATGTTATGATTTTGTGTGGTGAATTTAATATGTAAATAAATAAATGCAATTATCTAAAGAAAAGAACAATATATCCCTAAGAAAAATAACATGGTATCAGAGTTGGGATGAATAAAAGTCATTAAGATCACCCATATGAAGGCACCTTTTTTAGAAGCAAGAGAAGATGGTGGAGACCTAAAAGAATGCTAGGGTTTGAAGGAAACCCTAGGCAATTTGACTATTAGGGTTTGATGGATATTATGAGGTTAGGGTTTGGAAGAAACCTTGGATTATGAAAAATATTTGAGATATGAAATCTAGAAACCCTAGCATATTTAGTGTGAATGTGGTCTAGCACTTGTGACAGGTTTGATATAGCATTAGATGGGATAGTCTCAATTAGGCCTGGTTATTGATGAAGTTGGTTGAAATATTATGAAGGCAAAAATGTTATATGGACAATGGATAGTAATGACTCTTGAAGGTTGATTCAAGAAGGAGATGATAACCTCTCATTGAAGATAAGTAATTTTCTTATTTATGTTACTTCTTTATGTTTTTTCTTTTGTTTAGATTTATTGATTTGATCATCAATTATAGTTCCTGCATGTGTATTTGAGTATTTTGATACTTGTAACCTCTTGATGAGATGTGATAAGTGGATCCTTCTTGAGTATCATCCAAGGTGCAGGAAAAGATAGCTAGTGCAAGAAGAGAAGAGCTACAGTTTCCCATGACAAGTAAGTGATACAAAGTGCAAACATATATGAATGCTATAAGGTATGTATAATATATTGTTTCACTTACAATATTGTATGGAAAGGTAAACCCTTGGGTATGATGGGAATATCACCTTCATGAATGACTCATATATGCATATGAAATTCAATTTGATTCATGGTACATATGATGAGATGGTGCACTTGGTATTGGACAAGTATCTTACATTATATTAAGTCATAGTAAAGTTACTTAGAAACATTTGTTTTTTATATATGGTAACTTGATACTATTGATAATGCTTGTGATAATCATGATAACCCTAATGATAAAAGTGTAACAATAAAATTGATATTCAGGATATTCTTGTTGACATTGATTAGGTTTTGATAATCTTAGTAATTTTGTCAATATGGTAAAATTGGATGTCTCGACTTGATGGTTGAATAATATGATTATGATCCTTGGAGTATGATGGCACACTTGTCAGCTTCCCTAATTATATGAGACTAATCCTTGATGAAAGTTTTATTTCATGCTAGTCTACTATGACTATGACAATAATCTGATATTGTTTGATTTCATGATCTACATTTTTATTAATGCATGCCATTATTATGATAGACAAGTTGATGTTTTGAATGATGATGACTGAAGTGGCTTCCCATTTAGAAGGAGAAACTTTTCATGAGATTTTAACACCTATTATTATTTGAAAAGAAGACACTCATATGATGTTGTGGAAAAAGGTTTTGGCAGGTTCTGATTTTAACAGAGAATGGTTCTCCTAGTCTAAGACCCAACCGTATGGAAGAAGGCTTAAGGATGAAGTTGTAAGCCTCCTAATCACACGAAAGAAGGCCTATGGGTGTGGTTATGCTTGTAGGACACAAAAATTGAAGCCTTATCCATGATATCAAGAGTGCACCAGGAGTATGAGATTCTTATATATATGGAGAAAACAATAGAAAGTTTATGAGCAAGGAAGTTTTAGTGTTTAATTTACTATAGAGATTGAATGTGTTGACTAAAATTGTGTTTGCAGGGGAATGGAATTTGCATTTTAGTATGTTATTTTGATTCGATCATTGAAGTTAGTATATGTCAGTATTTGATAACAATTGCAAGGGTTTAACAATATTTGGTTTATTGGTTTAATATAGATGAGAAGTATTGGAATTTTGACATGATGCTTAACAGTTCATAAATATGTTTTGTCTTATGGATTGATTGATGTCACAGTGATAATGAATTAGGGCTTTGATCAGATTTGATTGTTGATAATGGTCATTTTCCTTGATGTGAAATAATAGTGCTATGTAGACATAATTGATTATGTTATAGACATTTTTGTGCCTTACAGCATGAAGCATGAAATGTCCATAATCTAAGGGATCCAAAGTCCCTAAACATGTTGTCCTACCCCTAGAGGAACAAGGTCAGCAAACCACAGCACTGAATATTAGTTCTCCACCTGAAAACACTCAAAAACAAGCAATTTCTGAATCATGTCAACTGCTCCACTGAGCATCTGCGCTGAATGTCAAGTGCTCCACTCTGTACCTGCGCTGAATGTCAACTGCAAAGAAGGCCACCTGCGCTGAGCGTACTTGGACAAGTGGCACAATCATTCCTCAAGGTGTCAATGCCCAGGAAGCTTCCAAAATGACACTTGGATCAGGGAATTCGCCTAATGATGAGTAAGAGGTTCTTAAACTCCAAGTGGAAGCAAGGATCTCCAAGTGGACTCAAGAACTAAAGAATAACTGAAGTGGGAGAGGACACTAGTCAGCTCTCAAGCTGACTCATCCTTTCTCCAAAACTCCTATATATAGAGCTCTCTCATGAGGTCTAAGGAGGGCTGGAATCTTGTGAATGTAAGGAAGTGTTGTTGGTTTGAGTTTAGAGC
This sequence comes from Pinus tabuliformis, assembly GCA_031772625.1. Classification (NCBI taxonomy): domain Eukaryota; kingdom Viridiplantae; phylum Streptophyta; class Pinopsida; order Pinales; family Pinaceae; genus Pinus; species Pinus tabuliformis. The sequence goes on along the minus strand of CM062805.1, from coordinate 1,181,758,432 downwards.
TATTGGGTGATTGCTTTGAAGGAGGTGAAGAGGAGATTTCTTTTTGCTGGGAGGTGTTGCTGGATTGGGCCTCTTATGGTTGTAACACTTCCTGAACTTTACTTCTTCCATCAATAAAGCATTTGAGGTTCTTCTATATGCATGTGTCTCAATGGTATATTGTTATGCTTGTGTATTTGATTTATTCTAATCCTTGAATCAATTATGAATGTATGCTTCTTGTAGTTTCCCCTTCTTTCCATTTTGCAGGATCTTGGTGTAGTTGGGCCAGTGAAAGAGCAAGGAGCTGGGAGCAAGCAGCAAGGAGAGAAGATTGGATCAACCATTAGCGAAAGACATCAGTTAGTGGACCTCTTTCTCCCCTATTTTACTTTCATAAAGAAGAAATCTTAGATAGCTTTGCTTCGCTTGTTGCTGAGGTACTATCACCCTTAGAGTGGGATAGGGTCATTCCGTATTGGATACTTTTCCCACCACCTGCGCTGAGCGTACTTGGACAAGTGGCACAATCATTCCTCAAGGTGTCAATGCCCAGGAAGCATTCCCATGATCCATGGGAGCAACCATTAAATTCAAGATATCAGAGTAGGCCTATTGAAAGACCCCACAATGATGGGAGCTTTCGCGTTGCCACCTCCTATCCATATAGGAAATATCCCGTTTGTAGCAACATGCAACATGATATCTTCCTTGAAGGTCGCAGAAGACAAAGTCGTCATGGATCATCTGATGGTTTTGCCACCAAGCCCTTTAGAAATACTGTAGCAATCAATGTTTCAAGCATGGGAGGCGAACCCAAGTCAACGCTCGTCAAGCGTTTGGGTAGATAGGTCTGGAGAATATGGTACCCCATTAGATCCTTGGTCGAAAGTGCATGGGACTGACGAAGGAATATTACAATCAATGTTGATTGAGGGGGCACCATGGAATGATCACCACCATCGTTCCCTTCTTCCGAAGTGTGAAGAAGATACTCAACACGACCTTTACCACCCTTCAGTTTTTGAATTCCTAACAAATACTGTAAATACGGTGGATTCCGAGCGAAACTTATCCAATATTGAAGAGACTATAGCCATAAATATCTCGACTAAACCTGATGTTGTAGAGAATATTTATGTCGGCAAAAGTTGTTCCCCTTCAGAACTGGAAATATATAACGCTCTTTTTCGCGAGTTTAGAGATGTCTTTGCTTGGTCATATGATGAAATGCCGGGCATCGACTCGAGTATTGTTGAACATGAAATTAAAATGTATCCTGATGTCAAACCAGTAAGACAACGGCTTCGACAGGTACACCCTAAGAAAGCCGCTGCCATTAAGGCAGAAGTTGAGAAACTTCTCCATGCTGGATTCATCTACCCGGTTCCTCTAACCGATTGGGTATCGAATATTGTCCCTGTTATGAAAAAACAAGGGACGATAAGAGTGTGTGTCGACTATAGGGATGTAAACCAAGCTTGTCCAAAGGATAACTACCCTACACCCTTCATCGACCAGATAATTGATGAATGCGCCGGATGTGAAATCTTTTCCTTTATGGATGGATTTTCCGGGTATAATCAAATAAATATCCGCCCACAGGACCAGTCTAAGACTGCATTTATTTGTCCGTGGGGCACATTCGCTTATCGAAAATTACCCTTTGGTTTAAAGAACGCAGGGGCGACGTTTTAGAGGGCAATGAATTATGCCTTCCATGACATCAAGAACATCGTTCAACCATATCTCGATGACCTTCCGGCTCATTCGCGAAAGCGGACTGATCATCCGCGGCATTTGAGAGCGATATTTCTACGTTGCCGACACTACAAGATAAGACTCAATCCGCACAAGTGTGTGTTTTGCGTCGGTTTTGGTCGTTTACTTGGCTTTGTAGTCTCTAAGGATGGGATTCGTCTCGACCCTTGCAAGGTTCAGGCAATCATTAATTTGCCTCCACCTTCAAATGTGCTTCAGATTCAGAAACTCCAAGGGAAAGCAAACTTTCTGAGGAGGTTCATTCCAAATTACGCAGAACTTGCTAAAGGTTACACTCGTCTTTTGAAAAAGGATGTACCTTTTGTCTGGGACCAGGTCGCGCAAGCTTCCTTTGATGCTCTGAAAGATTCTCTAGTAAGAGCGTCATTAATGTACGCCCCAGACTATCAAAGATATTTTAACCTGTATCTAGCTGCGGCGGATACGACCATTGCGATGGTTTTAGTGCAAGAAGTCGATGGAATCGAACATCCTATTTATTATTTAAGTAAAAACTTAAATGATACAGAAAGCAAATATTCCTATGTTGAAAAACTAGCGCTTGCAGATGTTCAAGCGATTCAAAGGTTTCGACATTATGTCCTCTTTAGGAAAACTACCATTCTATCAGATTGCAACCCCATGACGTATATACTGTCGCGACAGTTGCTGGGGGGCAAATATTCAAAATGGATAGCGATCCTTCAAGAGTTTGATCTGGAATTTGTAAAATCCAAATCGAAGAAAGCCCTAGTTTTCGCGGAATTATTGTGCGATCTCCCATCATCATCCAACGATGAAACATCGGAAGAGTCAATCGTGGATGAAAATTTGTTTCTGATATCTTCAAGCGATGAGTGGTATGGAGATATCATAGTTTATCTCCAAACCCAAAAATTCAGGCCTAACACCTCACACTCTGAACAAAAACGTATACGATACCAATCTAAAGACTACATGATCGTCGGTGATACGCTTTACCGTCGTGGTATCGATACAGTTCTGAGGAGGTGCCTTACCCATGAGGAGGCCGAGAAAGCCCTGAATGATTGTCATTCAGGCGCGTGTGGGGGGCATCAATCTGGATATGCAACAGCACAAAAAATCTTACGAGCAGGATACTTCTGGCCAGCCATGTTCAAAGATTGCATAATCGCAGTCAGAAGTTGCCATGCATGTCAGATTTTTTATAGCAAAACCAGAAGACCACCCGCACCCTTACAGCCAATAGTTGTTGTTGGGCCTTTCGCCAAATGGGGCATTGATTTCATGCAATGTAACCCCACCTCGACCGGGGGGCATGGGTATATTATAGTCACCGTTGACTATTTTACCAAATGGGCCGAGGCGATGCCTACATTGGATAACACTGGTGAAACAGCTGCCCTTTTCTTTTTCAATCATGTAGTCGCCAGGTTCGGCGTACCGCAGGCTATAGTTACAGATCATGGATCGCATTTTCGCAATCACATGATGGTTGAATTAGCTGCCAAGCTAGGGCTATCTCACGACAGCTCTACCCCATATTATCCGCAAGCCAACGGACAAGTTGAGGCAATCAACAAGGTCCTGAAGCGTATGTTGCAGAGGATGATCGGGGTTCACAAAAGAAGGTGGCACCTAATCCTGTACTCAGCCTTGTGGGCTTACCGAACATCGGTAAAAAATGCCACTGGGTTCACACCGTTTCAACTGGTGTATGGCCTGGAGGCAGTCTTACCAATCCAGTGCGAAATTTCGTCTCTTAAACTCGCAATTGACCTCCTCCCCGGAACTTCAGAAGAAGAGGCCCGTTTCTTGGAATTAATCCAGTTGGATGAAACCCATCGTGACGCCGCTCTGGCTAACGAAGCCCATAAGAAACGAGTCAAGGCGCAGTTCGACAAGAATGTCAAACCCCGTGTCTTCTCTGAAGGTGACTTGGTCTTGCTTTACGACCAAGAATCCGACAAGTTGGGAGCAGGAAAATTTAATTCTTTATGGATGGGTCCCTATATTGTTAAACGAGTGTTAGCAAAAGGAGCCTACGAGTTAATGGATTATGACGGAATACCACTGGCGCAACCCCGCAACGGGTTGTACCTCAAGCGTTACTATGCCTAAGTAGTAACCTGAGTGCTTTTGTTGTATTTTGTTTTCGCCAAAGTGTTTGTTTCAGTTGAGTAATCCACCTTTTTCGTTTGTTGCAGATGTCGAATTTTTCTGAGACATATGTGGGATATGCCGACGGAGCGAGTCGTAGTTCGCGGAATTTATCCTCCGCAGCCTGGGCCATTTTTGATCCAAGCTGCGAGTTAGTGAGTTTCAGAGGTGTGTTTATTGGGCAATCAACGAATAACATCGCTGAGTATAGCGCGTTGATAGAACTCCTCTCTGATACCATCGCCCATGGTATACGTCGACTAATCGTCAGGCTAGACTCACAACTTGTAATACTACAACTCAATGGTATATATTCGGTCCGCAATCCAGCTATTTATCGAATGTTTCTAAGGGTTAAGATTTTGGAAAGACAGTTTGATTCAATTCAATACCAGCATATTTCCAGGAACTTAAACACATTAACCGATTCATTAGCAAACTATGTATTAGATAGACATTTACGACATTTATAAAAAGAAATGCATCAGTGCTATGCAAGTGGATCACATGAAGCAACCAAAATAAACCTCGAAAATCAAAATATATAAAGTTTTTTATCGTTTGTACATAATGTTCTGTAACCAAGACAAAAATTGGTCATATGACCCAAAAACTCAAAAGTGCTAGGGGGCACCCTAGCCTAGTGGTGCTCATGATAGCACGTCACGGCCTGTGCAATCATGCGCAAGAGACGAGTCCATCGTCTAGGTATGCCAGTAGTATGCCGCTGCAACTGTAAAGGTAACTCATCGATCCGTACATCCGGAATACCAAGAGTAAGGCTCTCCACCTGCTCCTGCACAACTGTAAGGGTCTCAGTATCGTCAAGGTCGCGAAGGATAACCCTCCTAGCAGGCTCCACTACCAGGGCAGCAACGGGCGATCGCGGACGAACTGCTGAACGAACGGGACCAACATCTGCATGCACCCAAGAGTTTGATTAAAAGTCTTGATAGAACAAAGCACAGCAACATTATAAATAAAAACAGTAAACAGTGATATGGTCAGAGATTTTACCAATAGCGCCCCACTGCTCGCCATCCGGTAACACCAAGTCCGGATCACCTCGGAAATCCATACCCACATATGGATACTCGGAAAAGACCATCTCCTGGCACTCGAACCACCTAAAGAAGGCATCAGTAAAAGTAATATGAGGTTGACCAGCATGCCTAGACATGTGATCGACCCACCTCTGCATGCGTGGCTCGGTCGGAGAAGGCAAGTCGAGTATGATATACTGAGGCTGCATCAGTGGGATTTTCTCCAAGGCGAAGGCAGTCAGAATAGAACCAAATCCAAAATTCTTCAGCTTCCCGTCCTTCACCTTGGTCAACTGACTTTTCATCTGAACAAGTACTGCATCACACCAGTTGAATACTTTCGGTTGGAGACACTCCAAGGCGTGCTGCACATAAGACCTGTTGGCAACATGTAGAGATGCGCTACCGGCCATCCTACCAATGGTATACAGAATGGACCTGAGAGACCTATCAGTAATCTCACGGATAACAACCTTGCCGTCTCTGCTCGGCTGGGAAACTTCCCTACAGTACTGGCGAGCATAGTCTCTCACGGAGTCATTCCCCCGGGCCGAACCTGACAAAGAAGTGGGGGCACCCCGCCTTGACAACCCAGTCAAGAAGTAGATGTCTATAATGGTCAAGGGGATGGTTTTTCCTCTAATCTGGAATACTTGGTTGATGGGATCCCAAGCATCAAGCATATACTGCAGCAAAGTAATCTGTGCCCTCATGCTAGAGATACGGAAAAACTTCAGCAGGCCACAGTTCCGCAGCGCATTCACCGTGACATAGCTCCAAATCTCACTCTTATGGTTTGTGATGCATCGCGGGTTTTGCATAGGAAACATGTGTATTGGTGATCAATTTGCCTTTATACACGTCTTTGTTCCCGAATAATCTTTCTTTATGCTTATGAGATTCTTGTGTTGAATTCTTATGAAAGTAGTTACTTAAAGGCATAAAGATGATTTATACATAAACTTCTATACATGTACTGTTGATTTCCTTGCAGATCACTTTTGCACCCTAACGGTCTTCTCGGACGTAGGACCTTAGGTATGTACCCTAAACATTAGGATTTGCCTGCTTTGTATAAGCAATTTTCAGTCTGGTAGAGTCTCAGCCCAAAGGACTCTAGACTTTCCCTTCAACCAACTGGGTCATGGAGAGCAATCATGTCTTCTTCTTCATGTTCTCGTTCTCGCCATGTAAGGGACATTTTCTCAAAGGTTCCTGCAAAACAAACAAAAGAAGGAGTAAGTTCCTGAATTTGGTGAAAAACTGGTGAAAATTCATCAAAAAATGTGCCAAAAACTCAGTTTTCTGAGCCCAACGCAGGCAGGGAGTGTCCTACCTACGTTGAAGGTCAGGCTGCCTTAAGGCAGCATGACATTCAACGCAGGTTTCGAATGGGGAACCTGCGCTGAAGTTAGGGCGCCCTGGCAAAACCCCTGAGGCTCAGAAGAGTTGGAAAACAGGCACAAAACAGGAAAAGGAAACCATGAAAAGAAAGAGCTAGTGTTTAACTCCTACCTGGTCCAGACAGCACCGAGAATTGTCCACAGAATCTCCCGAAATCAGCTGGTGAAAATCGAGGGGGAAGAGGCACCTCCAGAGCTCCAACAAACAAAATGCAAATGAAATGGTAAAATGAGAGGTAAAAACTCTTTTTAATGACTTTTTACGTAGTTCAAAGCAAAATATTAGGGTTTTCATCTCATGTTTATATATTTCTAACTAAGTTTGATGCAGCAATTGAAAATGCAGTACTATCTTTGAAAAGAGAAAAGCTAGTAATGGTAAAAAATCAAAATTTGACCATATAATCGAGCAGTTTTAGCATAAAGTTCATGCTCGTTAAAAAATAAACGCAAGATCCGAGCAGTTTTAGCACATAGTTCATGCTCGTTAAAAAATAAACATAAGATTGTGAGCAGGCTTTCCCTTAGAGTTCAAGCTCATCCAGAAAAAATGAACCGGTAAATAACCATTGTGATCGTAAATTCATCATCCATAAAAGCCCTCGTCGTGTTTGCACCGTCACCTCCACTTTTCATTTGGTTGATCATTCACCTCAATTTGAGTGTTTACCTCTTTTGAGAAACAGCTGCGAAGAGTGATTTCACCTAGCCATCCTTGTGACACTGTCGTGATTGGAAAATTCCAACCGGTACCTGGAATCAGTTGCTATCCCTGTTTATCACTCGTTCCTCAAAAGACGAGTCTTCTTTAAGCTCTTTTCATCTGACTCGTAAAATATGAAAAGTTTGCCGAGTTTTGGCCTTCCAGCTCGTTAAAGTGACCGGAAGAGCTATCCCTCCTCTAGATTTTAATCTTTTTGGACCTGAGGGATTATTGCACAAAAAGATCGAGCGCTTGTTTTGTTCGGCTCGTTAAAAGTACCGAAAACTCATCCCTTCTGTATTGTTTTATACTTTTTCGGACTTAAGGGATTAGATGACGAAAAAGGAATTTTGGAGTTAACTTTCTGTACCTTTTCAGACTCTCTAAAAATGAAAAGGACCGAGTTTTCCTTGTCGTTAGACTCGTTAAAATGATTAAATAGCGACAAACTTGTCTTTAGACGAGAACGAGTTTCCCTATCGCTAGGCTCGTTAAAACATAGCGATGGGCTTGCCCGAAGGGCAGGTTATAGAACAAGCATATGTTATCCTCCTCAAGCTTGACAAAAATAAAGAGGTACTGGTCAGAAATGACTGGGGAAAAATTGGGAGAATCTCAAAGCTTTAATGGTAGCAAGTCGCTCTTGAACATGACACTTTTCCTCCGTACCACATCGGGTTGGGTTGTTTCATTCACCGGTCTCATCACCATGGTCTCGCCAAACCATCCACATTTGGGGTAATGCTACCGATCCATCACATCAGTGTCGTTATATGTTCAAGAGATGTCGTTCATAAAGAGTCAACCGTGTCCCATCCACTGCCATACATTATCCTTCATCCATTCATGACCGCCACCCTGAATCATATGTCACAGATTGTTTTCACCTCCACTAAAATCATTAGCTCCGTTTTGTGTCACTGATGTGGGATTCATTAAGGCCCTCCTTTGACGGATCGCTTCTTGTCGACTTCAGCTCATTATCCAAGAAGTTGATCTAGGAACAACCCTTCAGTACTTTGAAGCTTGCATGCCTCAATGGCAAGTTTCTCACTTCCGGCGACAGGTATACATCAATGACCTTCGACCGAAAGATTTTACGTGGTGTTCGACGCCAAGTCCTTTATTCACACCACGTGAATTGTACTGCAGTACCTTGAGGGTCATTATCATTATCAGTGATTCCTCTCGCGCTTGTTAACGGTTTACATCATTGACCGGTAATCAAGCGATGTCTTTCCATGTTCGACTTCAGTGCAATTCTCACATGGATCGACTTGTACTTAGAGTGAAGATCGAACGAGTTTGAAGACCTCGGATCTAGTTTCATCCATCCGGGCTGCGATATATATTCAGGAAATATAAAGACATTTGTCACGTACATCATTGCAGCAGATGATCATCCTACTCAAAGGATGATAATTTCAGCAGAGAATTATCAGTCTACCATCAGACGATCGTCTGTTCTATGTACCAAAATGAATTTATAAAGCTGAGCATGGGAATGCCCGCCCCAGTTAGATCATGAAAGCAGAATGAAAAATAATGTATTGTATTGTACTTTATTTCAGGTCACCTCTCAGCGATTGAATGAACTTCGGATCCCCTGGATAAAGCATTTCACCCGATAAACGACCTCATACTTTAGGGGGCAACTGTTATAGACATTTTTGTGCCTTACAGCATGAAGCATGAAATGTCCATAATCTAATGGATCCAAAGTCCTTAAACATGTTGTTCCTACCCCTAGAGGAACAAGGTCAGCAAACCACAGCACTGAATATCAGTTCTCCACCTGAAAACACTCAAAAACAAGCAATTTCTGGATCATGTCAACTACTCCACTGAGCATCTGCGCTGAATGTCAAGTGCTCCACTATGTACCTGCGTTGAATGTCAACTGCAAAGAAGGCCACCTGCGCTGAGCGTACTTGGACAAGTGGCACAATCATTTCTCAAGGTGTCAATGCCCAGGAAGCTTCCAAAATGACACTTGGATCAGGGAATTCGCCTAATGATGAGTAAGAGGTTCTTAAACTCCAAGTGGAAGCAAGGATCTCCAAGTGGACTCAAGAACTGAAGAATAACTGAAGTGGGAGAGGACACTAGTCAGCTCTCAAGCTGACTCATCCTTTCTCCAAAACTCCTATATATAGAGCTCTCTCATGAGGTCTAAGGAGGGCTGGAATCTTGTGAATGTAACGAAGTGCTGTTGGTTTGAGTTTAGAGCTATTGGGTGATTGCTTTGAAGGAGGTGAAGAGGAGATTTCTTTCTGCTGGGAGGTGTTGCTGGATTGGGCCTCTTATGGTTGTAACACTTCCTGAACTTTACTTCTTCCATTAATAAAGCATTTGAGGTTCTTCTATATGCATGTGTCTCAATGGTATATTGTTATGCTTGTGTATTTGATTTATTCTAATCCTTGAATCAATTATGAATGTATGCTTCTTGTAGTTTCCCCTTCTTGCCATTTTGCAGGATCTTGGTGTAGCTGGGCCAGTGAAAGAGCAAGGAGCTGGGAGCAAGCAACAAGGAGAGAAGATTGGATCAACCATTAGCGAAAGACATCGGTTAGTGGACCTCTTTCTCCCCTATTTTACTTTCATAAAGAAGAAATCTTAGATAGCTTTGCTTCGGTTGTTGCTGAGGTACTATCACCCTTAGAGTGGGATAGGGTCATTCCGTATTGGATACTTTTCCCAACAACAGATTATGTATTGGAATCATTATCATTTGACAGACTGGTTGAAGAGTAAACAGTTATGATTCAGTATGCAGTGATCTCATTATGAATGGATAGAGCTTATATGACTTTTTCTTGGTGTATGCATTCTCATCTAGGGATATAATTAATTATAATAAGGATGACTTGATGAAATTTGGCTTGATATTATAAATAATACTTGTTGACAAGTCAAAGAGATAAGGTTGTAACTAGGTACTTGGATGTGAGCTCTACTTGGGGACTTGGATTAAAAAATTTACCAGTGATACAGGCAAGAAATTGCATAGCTTTGATATTTCTTTTGGTTTGACAAGTAGACTTGGATGATTTGATTGCATAGTATTGATTTGTTTGAGGCTGAGCATATTGGTTTGGTCAAGAATTATGTTTGTATAAAGAATTATATGACGCAAGCTCCCCGAGCTCGGTATGTTTGCATTGATAATTACCTAGTAAATCCCGAAAGATGTGTTGATCCAAACCTCTACTTCAAAGTGGTCCAAGATATGCCTTCGAATTTGGTTTTATATGTTGATGATATATTTTTGACACGTAACAAGCCTCTAATGATCAAAGGAAGATGGATTTTGCCTCTAAAGTTTGAAATGAAGAAATTGGCATGATAAAGTTTGGAAAAGGGAAATATAACATGAAGCTATTAAAGAAATTTTAAAAAGTGGGAATGCAAATCCCTAGACACCCTGATGGAATTAAGTTATGCGTATTTGTTTTTGAACTTGACTTGGAAACTAACAGTTGATTGAAGCATTGATGTTATGTTTAGATATTTGTTTTGTGAAGAACAACTTAATTCAATTCATGATTGAGTCTATTGGGTGTGTGTTATATTCTTTCCACGACTAGCCCCACAGACAGATGTGGCCAAACAAAATACAGTTGAGGCTTGTTATTGGCTCAAGATTAAGTGGGAAGCCCCCAAAGTGAAAGTTGTTTGGGTGAGTGTTATATTCTTTCCACGACTAGCCCCACGTGTGGTAGTCCCCCCTTCATTGTGTTGGGTGCAGCGAGCGGGTCATGGGGGGGTGGTATGTTGGCATTATGATACAGGTATGATACAGGTGTTGTCCTTGATGGCAACTCACTCAGATGACAGATCATAGTACAGCAAGTAAATAGCAAAGAATTAATGATCAAAGAGGTATACGTAGGTTCATTGTGACAAAGAAGTGTATACACGCGGGTTCACCATAGACCAAGTCGTGTATACGTACACACGCACTTTCATAGAAGGGAAAGCGCGTACATGTTGGAAAACTAAGTTTTGGTCCATGGTATTTGGTCCGCAGTATTGACCCCAGGTATTGGGTCCAAGGTATTGGGTCCAAGGTATTGGGTCCAAGGTTTTGGACCATGGTATTAAGAGAGGCCTAAACCTATATAAGGAGGATAAGATCATTAGGACAAGGTGTGCAAGTGTGTAAGGATTGAATATCTGATGAAGTGTGAGATCTAGTATGCTGGTAATGGGTTTGTGATGCTTTGCTTGATCTGAACCAAGGATGCACCCATGTGGATGATGATGAACGATGGATCGGGATCTTAAGGCTTGGAATGTTTTATCATTATGTGGCTTGATCATGGATAGACTAGATCTAAATTATTGACGCATGTTAATTCTGTAAATGTTATGATCTGGGTATGAATGAAGTCTGAAATAATTGTGATGCTTTAAGTTAGAATTTATAGATCTGTACACAGGTTGACCTTGGTAAAATAGCGTATACACGCTGGTTCAGCATACGGAAGTTGCGTATACGTAGGTTCCCTTTGATAAAAGTGTGTATACATGTTGGTTCGACACAGCAAAGCAGCGGCGTATACATTATAAGATTTGATAATTGAGGTTGTTGTTAGTTCCAGTGGTTGTTGCAGAGTTCTGGGTTCTGCTCTGTGTTCTGGTGACTGTGTTTTGATGATAGGGCTTCAGTGATTCAGTTGTTGGGTGATTCAGAGATTGATGATGTAGATGTGGCTGATGGTTGTATTGCAGTGGTGATTGATTTTGTGCTTCAATGTTGTTTATGGGTCCAGTATGAAAATTGGATGAAACGTGTGTTGAAAATGCAACAAGATGATGGAGCTTAGTGGAAAGGAGTCGCCTTCACTAAGTGAGCCCGCAGGCTAATTTTGGCGCAAAGTCTATTTTTAGACTATGTCTATTTTTAGACATATGGATCACGGTCTATGAGTTGCAATATGTTTATCGATGATTGGTCATGTTGGTAAAAATAGATGGACTTCTATTTTCAGACATATGGGCGGAGTCTATTTTTAGATTGCCATGCTAAAAATAGAAACAGTCGAATATTATTATCTCATAATAATATTTGGACTCTAAACATTATCTTATCCTCTTGGAGCACTTCAGTTTGAGCTACAGATGTGGCACATGCAGCTGTCAGAAGGAAATACGCTTTTCTTATGAGTCAGTTGAGTTATTGCATGCATGACTTCAGTTAGAACTCATGTGGTTGAGTTTGGTGGAGTTGATTGTGGAGTTGATGGAGTTGTGTTCAGTTGAACTAGTTGTATTTAGTCTAACTACAGAATATGGTTGAGTTTGGTGGAGTTGATTGTGGAGTTGATGGAGTTGTGTTCAATTGAACTAGTTGTATTTAGTCTAACTGCAGAATACACTAGTGGTGAGTTGTGTGAATTAATTATTAATTAATTCACTAATTATTAACTCATAAAGAAACTGAAGAATACATCATTTAACTCAGTGCATGTACAGTTCAGTGGAGACAGGTGTTAGAGGTTGAGATTGTTGTCAGTTGTGACTATAGTTGTGCATGAGATCTTGCACAATCAATGGGATTGAGTTATGCCAATGAGGATTGCGCAGTGTGGGCCAATATCAAGGCAATTATAGCTTGTTCTCACGTGATTTTGGATTAGGCAAGGCAAATATGAGTTTTCTTCAGCCATTCATCATTATTCTCTTGCAGGATTGGGCAGTGGAGGCGGGAAAACAGTGGAGGAGATTTGAGGCATCAGATCTGAGCTAGTTTGTGTGTAATAGGTGGAGATAGTACTGAGTACTTGAGAGGAGTATTGTACTATGTATTGTTACATGTTCTCAATGATTATAATATACAGATAGTTGGGGGTTTTCAGCTGTATGCTTTCCCTGGGTTACATATTGTGTTAATGTGTGCATGCGATTGATGTTTCATTGTTTTTAATGCTGCTAAATTGATGATCAACGTAGAGGAGATTATGTATTGTGCATGTATTCCACAATAGTGTATGATCAGGATAATCTCTGTGAATAAGTGTTTATTATTCAAAATTTCTACATGGTATCGGAGCTGGTTGATTTGTAGAAAAAGTTCTACAAGATATCAAAGCGGGATTGATCATCAGATCTATTATTCAGAAAGTGTTTACATTTTATTTCTTCGGCCAGAGTCTATAATCGGGCCAGGTAGCTTATGGATTCATCCTTCTTTTGGAAGGTGAGATATCTGGTGAATGCCCACACAGTCGATCTCTGTACAAGAAATACTTTGTTCTCACGAATTTTAGATCAGAAGCGGTTGAGTTTTGAGCTGGTGGAATGGCGCTCAAGGATAAACTCAGAAACATCAAATCTGAGAATGGAGATGCCACAGATTGTCCGCAGAAGAAGAAAAATAAGCAAGTTGTTGGATCTACAGTGGGAGAGGCCTTAGCCTCGCAATTTGAGCTGGTTTTTTCGCTGATCACATGCTTGGTATCAAGTGTGATGGGATCGGTATGGTTCTTGAACAATGGTGCGTCTTCTCACATGACAGGAGATCAAGATTTGTTTTCTGATCTGGATGAGAAATATCTTGGAGTGCACATCAAGATGAGCGATGATGGTAGATACAGTGCGACCAATATCGGTACCGTTTTCTTTGAGAGGGAGTCTGGTAAACCCTTCAGATTGAAGGAAGTGATGCATGTTCCAGGATTGAAGAAGAATCTTATCTCTGTGGCGATGTTAGAAGACAAGGGATATGATGTTGTCTTCAGCGAGGGAAAGGCTTTCCTGTGCAGCAAGACAACTGGAGAAACCCGGAAGATAGGGGTTCGAGTCAGGAACCTTTATCAGTTGCATGTAGATGCATGCAAAGCCTTGAGCAGTGAGGCAATTAATGGAGACTTGGTGGTTGAGAGGGAGTGTATATTACCTCTCAACATGCAGAGCCAGAAGAAGTCTCAGACAATTGTGGAGGAGCCACGATTTGTGAAGCAGCTTCAGGAGGTTGTGAAGCAGACACAACAAGGGAAGTTGAGAGGAGATCGAGTACAGACATCTACTCATGCAGAGACCTCCAGTAGGGGGAAACTTCGAGCCAGGTGGGCTGAGGGATCGCATGTAGCCATACCTCCATGTAGGAGGTGGATTGATGTGGATTGATCATCCCAAGGAGGAGGGGCAGGATCCTTGAGGTACCCAACCTCTTGGATGAGGCCTTGCTACTGGAGCCCCGATGTGGAGTAGCAGGAACTGATTAATTTGGTAGAGACAAATGCGGATGGAGCAGCAGAGAGAGCGACAGTGTAGGAAATCCCAGGACAGTGCATAGCTAGCAGGCTGCAGTAATGCGAGAGGCACAAGTGTTTTGCACAATGCTAGGTGGCAGAGAGAAGTGTGCAATGGTGCGAGATGCATGGAGATGTTGTAGTATCCCAGATGTTAGAGAGGGAGCACTTGTCAACAACAGGTAGAGCTTCAGCATCAGAGTATGTTCCTAGCCCAACAGAGTGGTCAGTTGGGAGTGTTTTTGTTCTAGGTGTTGTTGGAGCAAGTGGACCAGGCAAATGTGTTGCATGCAAACATTCCAGAGTTGTAGGATAGGGGTTGCAGATAATCCATATCTTGTTGAGAGGGAGTGTTGAAAATACAACAAGATGATAGAGCTTAGTGGAAAGGAGTCCCCTTCACTAAGTGAGCCCGCGGGCTAATTTTGGCGCAAAGTCTATTTTTAGACTATGTCTATTTTTAGACATATGGATCATGGTCTATGAGTTACAGTATGTTTATGGATGATTGGTCATGTTGGTAAAAATAGATGGACTTCTATTTTTAAACATATGGGCGGAGTCTATTTCAAGACTGTCGGGCTAAAAATAGAAACAGTCGAATATAATTATCTCATAATAATATTTGGACTTTAAACATTATCTTATCCTCTTGGAGCACTTCAGTTTGAGCTACAGATGTGGCACATGCAGCTGTCGGAAGGAAATACGCTTTTCTTATGAGTCAGTTGAGCTATTGCATGCATGACTTCAGTTAGAACTCATGTGGTTGAGTTTGGTGGAGTTGATTGTGGAGTTGATGGAGTTGTGTTCAATTGAACTAGTTGTATTTAGTCTAACTGCAGAATACACTAGTGATGAGTTGTGTGAATTAATTATTAATTAATTCACTAATTATTAACTCATAAATAAACTGAAGAATACATCAGTTAACTCAGTGCATGTACAGTTCAGTGGAGACAGGTGTTAGAGGTTGAGATTGTTGTCAGTTGTGACTATAGTTGTGCATGAGATCTTGCACAATCAAGGGGACTGAGTTATGCCAATGAGGATTGCGCAGTGTGGGCCAATATCAAGGCAATTATAGCTTGTGCTCACGTGATTTTGGATCAGCCAAGGCAAATACGATTTTGCTTCAGCCATTCATCATTATTCTCTTGCAGGATTGCACAGTGGAGGCAGGCAAACAGTGGAGGAGATTTGAGGCATCAAATCTGAGCTAGTTTGTGTGTAACCGGTGGAGATAGTACTGAGTACTTGAGAGGAGTATTTTACTATGTATTGTTACATGTTCTCAATGATTATAATATACAGATAGTTGGGGGTTTTCAGTTGTATGCTTTCCCCGGGTTACATACTGTGTTAATGTGCGCATGCGATTGATGTTTCATTGTTTCTAATGCTACTAAATTGATGATCAACGTAGAGGAGATTATGTATTGTGCATGTATTCCGCAATAGTGTATAATTGGGATAATCTCTGTGAATAAGTGTTTATTATTCAAAATTTCTACAACGTGGCCTTCAGATTATGGTGTTGTGCTTCAGTAGTATCCAGTATGAAAATTTATGAAACGTGGTCCTTGGAGGAAGAGAGAAGGTCGTAGCCTTCTGTAGGCCGGCGCCTACGTACTGGTAAACATATCTGCCAGTACAAGAGCCATGGGGTTGGAGCTCCCTTCCGATAGCAGCTGGAAAATGAGAGAGGGTTGTAGCCTTCTGTAGGCCAGCGCCTACGTACCAGTAAATATATCGGCTAGTACAAGAGCCAGGGGGTTGTAGCTCCCTTCCAATGGTAGCTGGAGAATGAGAGAAGGTTGTAGCCTTCTGCAGGTGGGTGCCTGCTTACTGGTATGAGTCTGCGCTAGTACAAGATTGTAAATAGGTTTTGCTTATATTAAAGAAAACAGCAACAGGTGGTTTTTGTCCCGCATTGGGTTTCCACCTTATATCATGGTGTTCATGTGTGTTTCTTATGTGTGATGATCTATTCTATTTTTACTACACCTGGTTACTGTTTATATGGTTAATGAAGTTATGATGCACTGATTAAAGATCAACATATGAAGAATTAACTGAAACATAATTTTGTTGGATATACGCTAGTTGCCTTAAACACAGTTGCATGTACATGCAGGTTGCCTTTATTGAAGTAGCGTATATAAATCTGAATATGGAAATGAAAATTTATTGATTTTCTAATACTGATTCACCCCCCCCCTCTCAGTATTATTTCCAACAATTGGTATCAGAGCAGGTCCTTTGGTAGAAGCTTGATTGCTTGAAGCAGATCCATAGAACAATGGGAAAGAAAGCGCGTCAGAAGAAGAAGACGGCTCAAAGGAACAGGGACAGCTTGCCGTCAGGTGGAAGCAAGTATTCAGATTCTGAATCACCTCAGATTGAAGATGAACAAGCAAATGAAGCATCAGATAAAATCATAGATCAACAAGATATATTTAACAAAAGGGAGAGTGCCCTCAAAGAAGAAGTTATCAACTTAAAATCTCAGTTGGAGTGTGCGTTCAGAGTACGTCAAATGTTGTAGGAGTGGAATAAAGAACAAGAAAATGAGATTCTCAAATTAAGGCAACAAGTGGAAGAGGGAAGAAATGCTGCAGAAATCTTGAAGAAGCAACATCTGGAAAAGGAAGAGCAATACCAGGTTGAGGTAAATATCTTAAAAGGAAAATTAGAAGAAAAGGATAAACTATTATGGTTTCAAGACAGTACTAAGATTTTGGATGATATTCTTAGTAGTCAAAGATCCCCCTCTATCAAAACTGGTCTTGGTTTTTATGAATATGTTGAAGGTGAATCTAGCTCAAAGGGTGAGGCAAGGAACTCTAATGCAAAACCTGAAATGCTCAAGGAGATAAGAGGTCAACCACATCAACAACCAAGGAAAGAAATCCTTCAAAGAAGATATTTTGCTCCAATCTATGGAAGTGATAGTCGGTTATTTCCTCAGAGGAATAATGTTGAGTGTTATGTATGTCATAATTTTGGACATGTTGCAGCCAGATGCAGAAGTAGAATGGTTCAAGACCATCACACAAAAAGATCATCACATTCTAGGTACTTTAAGGGATATTGTTTTACTTGCAATATGTTTGTTCACAAAGCCATTGACTGCTATAGAAGGAATATGAAACATATGAGATGTTATGCATGTAACAAGCTTGGACATATAGCAAAGGAATGAAGGAGAAGATCTTGGGCACCATACCAAAAGGAGAAAACATCATCACAGTCAAAGATATGGAAGAAGAAGGAAGTACAGTCAGAAAGATGTGGCATAGCAAAGTATACAGACATGACAGACTCAAAGGGAGCTGAAAGTGTGAAATTTCAGTGTTCTAAATCTCATATACAGATTTCATGAAGGCAAGTCACGTATATACGTGAGTTCGAAGTTGCACAGTCATGTATATATTAGTTTGAGGAAAAGCTGACTCCAGAAAAAGGGTCTGATATGGTTCAATCAATTATTTTTCTCTGTTTGATGATGGTTACAATCTGTTGATGATGTGTGGAAATGTGTTGGTACTCATAAGATGTTTAGAAGTGATTTTTGATGATGATGATGATGCCTTGATACTTCTTGCTGATATATGCATGATCAGATATGACAGTGAATAGATGGAACAGGTTTGGCATTATGGTTAAAAGTCCTTGGTGATGATGCTTATGATACATCTTGCTATTCAAATCAGATTCATGGATGATCACTTAAGTGGCATATTATTGTTGGTTGGCCAAGAGAATGGTATTGCAGGTTACAGGTTGTTGATGTTGCTAAGAGAGGCTTATGGTGAAATCATATGGTGTATGATAGTTGTTGATGACTATCATGGTCTTGCTTAGGTCTTTGGTCTTTGTTAAAATGTCATGTATATCTTTTAAAGACCCATGAGTCATATGATGTATTTTGTTACCCCACTATGCATGGGATGGATGATGTAATATTCTTGTTTTAACATGTATAAACAATTGGTATATCCCCACTTGGTTGGGTGGATGAGTCAAACTTGGTATATCCCCACTTGGTTGGGAGATTTATTTATGTATGAGTCATTGGTGATACGAAGGTCATACTCACTTAGTTGAGTTGTAGAGTCATGTTATTCTTTTGAAAAATATCTTTGCAGACTCTGCATGTGCTCAGGGGGAGCATGGACGAATTGGTACATCTTGGCATGAACAAAGGGGGAGTTCGATCAGAGAATTCAAAATGTGCTCAGAGGGAGCATGGACGGACTGGTACATCTCAGCATGTACAAAGGGAGAGCTCAATCAGATATTTCAGCATGTACTCAGGGGGAGTATGGATAACAGAATGTATATCAAGGGAGAGCATATCTTGGTCCACCCTTTGCCCTTGATGTCAAAGGGGGAGAGTGACTTGGTGTGGTTGTTGCCATCAAGTCCAAAGGGGGAGATTGTTGGAATTATGATATAGGTGTTGTCCTTGATGGAAACTCACTCAGATGACAGATCATAGTACATAGCAAAGAATTAATGATCAGAGAGGTATAAGCAGGTTCACTGTGACAAAGAAGCGTATACACGCGGGTTCACCATAGACCAAGTCGTGTATACATACACACGCACTTTCACAGAAGGGAAAGTGCGTACATGTTGAAAAACTAAGTTTTGATCCATGGTATTTGGTCCATGGTATTTTGGTCCTAAGTGGTATTGGTCCATGGTATTTGGTCCGAAGTATTGACCCCAGGTATTGGGTCCAAGGTATTGGCCCTATGTGGTTTTGGACCATGGTATTGAGAGAGGCCTAAACCTATATAAGGAGGAGAAGATCATTAGGACAAGGTGTGCAAGTGTGCAAGGATTGAATATCTTATGAAGTATGAGATCCAGTATGCTGGTAATGGTTTTGTGATGCTTTTCTTGATCTGACCAAGGATGCACCCATGTGGATGATGATGAACGATGGATTGGGATCTTAAGGCTTGGAATGTTTTATCCTTATGTGGTTTGATCATGGATAGACTAGATCTGAATTATTGACGCATGTTTATTCTGTAAATGTTATGATCTGGGTATGAATGAAGTCTGAAATAATTGTGATGCCTTAAGTTAGCATTTATAGATCTGTACGCAGGTTGGCCTTGGTAAAACAGCGTATACACGCTGGTTTAGCATACAGAAGTTGCGTATACGCAAGTTCCCCTTAATAAAAGTGCATATACACACTGGTTCGACACAGCGAAGCAGCGTATACATTATAAGATTTGATAATTGAGGTTGTTGTTGGTTCCAGTGGTTGTTGCAGAGTTCTGGGTTCTGCTCTGTGTTCTGGTGACTGTGTTTTGATGATAGGGTTTCAGTGATTCAGTTGTTGGGTAATTCAAGGATTGATGATGTAGATGTGGTTGATCTAGTTGGATGTTGGTGGCCACCCACCTATTCCATTTGGACCACCACAACTCTCTCTTTCAGTTTTTCAGTTTCCTTAATTGTAGCACAATTTACTATTTTTAGCAGTTTTGCGAGTCTTGAACTTCTGGAGCCGTTTTGAGGCCCTAAACAAAGTTTTTTGGGAAATCTGAGAGCAACATGGGTCCACGGACCATTGTTTCTCTTCCCAAAGTTGTAGTTCTCGAATAGATCTTTCTAACGAGCTATTGTACGCGTCAAACGAAGATCGTATGCCAAAGTTACGACCCCAAGAAATTGATGTACCAATTTACCCAAACGGGGCCCACAATTTGGCATTTCATCTTCTAGGGTTAGGTTTTGGGATGTTAAGGGTTTTCCATTGTTTCACAACAATAAATAGGCCTTCAAGCCTCATTGTAACACAGGTCAGAGGCATGTAGCCGCCACATCTCTTCTCAGAGATAAGCTACCATCGCCCTAGCTAGTTTATTTCCATTTCTGTTTGTAAGCATATTTCAGTATTTTACATTAATGAGATGAAGTATTATTTCCGCTACATCTCTGTGTTTATGGTTATCTCTGTAATTTTTTTTGTTCCTATTTAAATCTGGATCAGTGGTATCAGAGCATTCTGCTCTTTTTCTTTGTTTTTCTTTGCATGTCCCCAACGAGGTCGGGATATAAGGAGTTAGGGCTTGAACTAGTCGAACATTTGCAAGACCAGCCTTGCAAATCCTGACGGCATCCCATGCAAATGAGAAGAAAGACGAGGGGGCAGGAGATCCTATCAAAATCTTGCTCGAAGAAGCCCTCGAGCGACAAAGGAACGTGATGATGGACAGCTTTACGCAGATCCTTCAGTGGCTACCCAGAGGTGATGCATCGGCTTCCAACAACTACTCTGGAAACGCCACGGCCTTTAAGGTACAATTGAATTTTGAAATCCCCATCTTCGAGGTTCAAATAAATGCAGATGCCATAGATAAATGGTTAAATCTGCTAGATGGGTATTTTTCTGTTCATGAATTTTCAAGTCGGGAAAAGATTGTTTTCGCTCTTCTCAAAGCAGCCCCCCATGTCAAGGACTGGTGGGAAACCTACTGCGAGCAGAAGAATGAAAGCACGGGCTCACTATTTTCAGCTGCACCCACTTGGGATTCATTCCGGGATTCCATCAAGGAGCAGTGCTACCTGTCAAAAGCTATGAGGACGAATACATAAAGTGGACCACGCTACGGCAGGGAAGGGACCAAGATGTGCCAAAGTTCACAAACATTTTTCATACCCTTCGCACACAGTTGGGTATCAAAGATTCTGATCTGCATCTGGTACTCAAATACCACGGCTGCCTACATAGATACATCCAGGAAGAGATGGAGTTCCTGAACATCTCCTCGCTCGGCACGGCGTATCGATACACTGTCAAAATCGAGCAAAAGTTCAAACAGAAGAAGCGAGACTTTGGATCTGCGAATCCGAAGGCCAAAGGACAAAGCCAAGGCAGGGTGACCCAAGACAACCCGTTGAAACCACAAGAAAAGAACAATACCACGAAGTTGAAGAAGGACACAGGAAAGTGGTGTGAGTTCCACAAGAGCTCCACTCACAACACAAGTGAGTGTCAGACCAAGCAGTCGCTGGTGGCCGAGTTGAACGCGTCTGAATCAGATGCATGTTCCGACCCTGAGCCAGAACCTGACAAGGGGAATGGCGAAGGGAAGCAGATCATTGATGTGGAGCCCAGCGCCACTGTTGCCACTGCCAAGATCCAGAAGAATGAACCCGAAGATCCAGAGGATGGGGGACATCTTTTCCACTCACAGATGTGGGTGAAGGGTTCGTTGCTACAATTCATTGTCGATAGTGGTAGCCAAAAGAACCTCATTTCAGCAAAGGTCGTGAAGCGGTTGGGCCTACCGACTACACCACACCCACAGCCATACAGTATCGGGTGGCTTCACGAAGGACGAGATCTCAAAGTTCACCAGCAGTGTCGCCTTCCCTACAGCATCAAGCCCTTCACAGACGAGGTATTGTGTGATGTTACACCTTTGGATGTTTGTAATGTACTATTAGGCCAGCCATACTTGTGGAGGCGACATGTTGTGTATAAGTCAAGGCCTCGCACTATCATTATTTCTTTGGGTGATTCATTATACAGGATACCGAAGGTAGCCCCACCTACCACCACCTCTTTGATCACTGCTAAGAAAGGCAGCAAGCTCATCTCCCAGGCTAGGAAATTCATATGTCTCGTTCGCTCCCAAAGTAAGGGGAAGATCGTGACCACATCCATGACCCCCATGAAGGGTTCCTCCACGCAGCAGCAGCAGCAAAGGGATATGGTCATGATAGAACACAGGAACAACTTCTCCTCACCCACAGCGGTACCACATAAACTTCAGGTGGGCAACAAAGTCTGGTTGCATCTGCAGAAAGAACGCCTTACAACAGCCCATCAGAAGCTCCGACCACGCCAACATGGTCCTTACACCATTACCAAGGTTGTGGGAAATAATGATTTGGAGCACAGAATTCCTCCATTCCTTCGCCTGCAACAAGTGTTCAATGTGGACCGTCGTCGACCATGCTTCCCACCATTACTGGACACATCAGAAATTGCAGAACAAGTTCAGAAGATGGAGGAACTCAACGCAATGGGGACCATTTCTTCCTAAGGGGGGAGGAACGATCCAGGTGAATGTTGGTGGCCACCCACCTATCCCATTTGGACCCCCACAACTGTCTCTTTTAGTTTTTCAGTTTCCTTAATTGTAGCACAATTTACTATTTTTAGCAGTTTTTCGGGTCCTGAACTTCCAGAGCCGTTTTGAGGCCCTAAACTACGATCTTTGGGAAATCTAGGAGCAACATGGGTCCATGGTCCAATGTTTCTCTTCCCAAGGTTGTAGTGCTCGGATAGATCTTTCTAATGAGCTATTGTACGCGTCAAATAGAGATCATATGCCAAAGTTACGACCCCGGGAAATTGATGTACCAATTTACCCAAACAGGGCCCACAAATTGGTGTTTCATCTTCTAGGGTTAGGTTTTGGGATGTTAAGGGTTTTCCATTGTTTCTAAACAATAAATAGGCCTTCGAGCTTCATTGTAACACAGGTCAGAGGCATGTAGCCGCCACATCTCTTCTCAAAGATAAGCTACCATCGCCCTAGCTAGTTTATTTCCATTTTTGTTTGTAAGCATATTTCAGTATTTTACATTAATGAAATGAAGTATTATTACCGCTAAATCTTTGTGTTTATGGTTATATCTATAATTTTTTGCGTTCCTATTTAAATCTAGATCAGTGGTTGATGGTTGTATTGCAGTGGTGATTGATTTTTTGCTTCAATGTTGTTGATGGGTCCAGTATGAAAATTGGATGAAACGTGGCCTTCAAATTATGGTGTTGTGCTTCAGGAGTATCTAGTATGAAAATTTATGAAACGTGGTCCCTGGAGGAAGAGAGAAGGTCGTAGCCTTCTGTAGGCCGGTGCCTACGTACTGGTAAACATATCGGCCAGTACAAGAGCCAGGGGGTTGGAGCTCCCTTCCAGTAGCAGCTGGAAAATGAGAGAGGGTTGTAGCCTTCTGTAGGCCGACGCCTATGTACTAGTAAATATATCGGCTAGTACAAGAGCCAGGGGGTTGTAGCTCCCTTCCAGTGGTATCTGGAGAACGAGAGAATGTTGTAGCCTTCTTCAGGTGGGTACCTGTGTACTGGTATGAGTCTGCACCAGTACAAGATTGTAAACAAGTTTTTCTTATATTAAAGAAAATAGCAGCAGGTGGTTTTTGTCTCGCATTGGGTTTCCACCTTATATCATGGTGTTCATGTGTGTTTCTTATGTGTGATGATCTGTTTTGTTTTTACTACACCTGGTTACTGTTTATATGGTTAGTGAAGTTCTAATGCACTGATTAAAGATCAACATATGAAGAATTAACTGAAACATAAGTTTGTTGGATATACGCTAGTTGCCTTAAACACGGTTGCGTGTACATGCGGGTTGCCTTTATTGAAGTAGCATATATAAATCTTAATATGGAAATGAAAAGTTATTGATTTGCTAATACTGATTCACCCCCCCACCCCCCTCTCAGTATCATTTCCAACGTGGTAGCCCCCCTACATGAGGTCTAGGAAAAAAAAATGGACCCTATATTAGTTCGGTGGGCCTACCTATGGTTTTGTGCATGGATTTTGCACATGGTTTTGGGCATGATGGTTTTCTACCCATGGTATCATGTAGATCCGGTCAAAGGAACTACGGTTATATTCTAATCCAGGGTTAATGGATTGGGGTTTATGAATTCTTCAACATGTATGCATATGTGTTGTAACATTGAAAGGAATATAATGAAAAATAATTTGGTAACCTCGATTTTGGGATCCAGGGGAAAATATTTGTGTATATTTGTTTTATATTCTCGCCATTGTTTATTTTTTGTTTTTAGAATTCGTATGCAGGTAATTTATGTACAATGTTAAAATGTACAAAGTCGCTTTATACACATTGGGTTGCCTCCAAGCACCCTCCAACATATTTGCATGGGGTGATCAATTTTTGGTCTAACATATTATTCCTATGATATATGACTACATGGATGTGTACTGATGCCATTTGGGATCGTTATTGATGAGATGAGAAAATTTGGGTGTTTATTTAGTATGAGATCTGCCATGATATTTTGGATGAGAAGTATGTAGCTTTAAGCACGGTCGAGGTTTAGTACAATGTTGCTAGCATGGCTAGTTATGAGGCAGGTTGAAGAAATTCTTTGGAAAGCTACTTTGAACATGTTTTGGATGTGACAGTGATACATTGTGATAATAAGGAGTGGAATCAGATTGGAAGATAATTTGTATATAGCTAGGACTGAGATATCTTCATTTATTAAGACAATATCAATGTACGAGACAATATTATGCCTGAGGTTGAAACCTCCATGAGAGGGAGGATGAATAAGGTATCGTTTTAATTTGTTCTAATATAATATTTGATTTGATGTCCTGTGTGAACAGGAAAATAGAGGAGTGCAACTATGGGTAATGTATGAGGCATTATGATTGAAATTTTCAGTAATAAAGTAATGAATGTGAGCACATTGATATTTTTATGATCAATAGAAATCAGGGTTGATCGAGGACACTAACCCGGCTCTTCCCCCCTGTTTGAACTCCCAGGGTGTGGAATTGAGATGGAGGGATCTTGGGGTTGAGGGATCTCTGGACAATAGGGTACCACCCCTATCTATTACCCATAAGTAGAAGATGTTTCTTCCCTATCTTGGTCTATGCAAAATATACCCCAGTTGGCATCATACCCACAAGTCGGGCTTGTTAGGATTGTCACTCCCCGTTTGGCCAACGTGTTGAGAGATAGATTTTGGGTGTGTGATCCTTACCTTTAGTAAGTCGGGTATCTTACCTAAGATGATTATGATACGGGTGTTCTACCACATGACTCTTGAGGGTCATTGTGAATATCAGTGGGCAATAGAATGTATGAGACATTGATTAACATAGAGTGGAAGATGTGTGCTCCCCTATGAAATGACTCGTATTGCTCGACATAGGGTGGAATTTGTTTGCTCCCCTATGAGATGACTTGGGGTGAGAGTGTCCCATAGTACCTTCCTCATTGTCATTGGATTCTGATTTGAGACTGAGCTCCCCGATGTGGTTTTATGTTGAGATGTGATCCCTGATGTCGTTCCAGATTGAGATAAGATTTATGATGTTATTGATGTGAATTGAGGGTGGTATCTTAAGCTCCCCTCCAATGTCAAATTCTTATCCTTTTAGATTTGAGAGTGTTTAACATATGAGCATAGACAAGTAAGAGATAAGCAGGGATAAGCAAAGATGAATTGAGATGAGCAATGATGACATTTGATGATGAGACACTTGAGATAGGATATGATTTGATGATAGGATACTTATGATGATTACATGATGCAGTTGGAATTTATCCCTAGTTGAGAGGAAGTGTTATTTTGGCAGCTCAACGATAAATTCTAGTCATGGGACTAGATTTCTCTTTTTGAGAGGACCAATTTTTATGTTTGAAGTACTTGATTTGGACAAGGGAAAACGTATTTTTGAATTGAATCCCACATGTGAACAGAAGGATAGGTTGGCCCAAAAGAAAAATTGGACACCCTTGGATGGCTATAAATACAATTCAACTGACCCTGATTTGGATATCATCATGATCATTCTTCTTTATTTGGTTTGGCCCACATAGGTCTGAGGTGGTTCATGGATATTGGTTTGTACAAGGCCAAAATCATAGGGTTTGAACCACGCATGTGAGATCTAGGGTTTTGGTTTCCATCCGCAAAGATGACATAGGAAAATCCGAGCTCCATTCAAAAATGACATAGGAATTTTTCGGTTGCAACCACAGGCACGCAATCTCATGAGTGTGGTTGGAGGGTTTTATCTACACGGGCGTACACTCTCTGCATGTGGTTGGAAACTAGTGTTTGATTTTTTTGTTGACCGCAGACAATGACAGTTGACCGCAGGCCTCTGAATCAAGGTTTTGATTATTAGCATTGTTGTGGTCATCTCTTGGATGTTGTTTAGTTGATTTTGTTGGATAGTTTTGTGGTTGAAGATATGAATCATTATACTCTATCTTTGCTAAAACATTCAATGGAAATCTAATATGAAGAAGAAATTGAAATGGTTTCCCCCGCGTAGGGTTTTTCCCTGGTCTCCGACCAATCCTGGTGTCTCTATGTGTGAATGTTTTTCTTCTATTGTTCCTTGAATTTTTGTTGCATTGATGATGATATTGTTATTTCTATGTAATTTCATATGTTGTTGAATAATGTTATAATGTTGTGGGGCGAATTTAATATGTAAATTAAGAAATGCAATTATCTAAAGCAAAGAACAATGTAGCCCTAAGAAAATTAACAAGAGCCTAAGAACTTACATAGCATCTTAGGACTTATAAGCTACCACAAGAACTTTGTGAAGAATTATGGGTTAATTATTTCCCTCTTAACAACCCTACTAAAAAACAATGCTTTTGTATGGAACAAGGTTATATAACAAGCAATTTCATTTTTAAAGGAAGTTATGTACAATAAACCTATCTTAGCCATGTGTAATTTCACTAAGACTTTTGTCTTGGAATGTGACACCTCAAGTAGAGGACTCAAATAAATGTTGATGAAAGAAGGGCATAGACTTGGCATTCAGCCATAAGCATTTGTGTCATAGAAATTGTTATCACTATAAAAAAAAATTGGACAACTTGTATGGTTTCAAAGTTGTAAGTCAGTCTTGGTCAAGTCATTTCTATTGTTTTGTTTAGGGAGTCTAAAACATAGGATAGAGTCTTGTTCCCATTGTTAAATAAGGTCAACAATCTTGTTTAAACTATCATTAGTCCCACATTGGTTCATAGGTGTCATGTGTTAAGACTGTTTTAAAGTTGGCATGCGCTACGAAATCAACTAGGAGTTTTCGTAGCACAAACTCATAAAAATACACTATGTGTGCTACGAAAACAGGGATTCGTAACTAGGAGATTTCGTAGCGCAAAACCCAGAATTTGCACTGGCTGCGCAGCGAAATCGGGGATTCATGCTAGATCTTGTCTAGTTGTATTTTCCATCAGAATTCGTTAATGTTTCATCACCATGTGTCAGTCCTTGAACCATGCCTATCACATGCAGCCATTCATTCTCATCATTAGATTCATTAGATGTCTTGTATGCATTCTTTCAAATTTCAAAAAAGTAAGGTGAGGTGAGTTAGTCTTGGTTTTTCCCGTGTTCCTTTCATGCATAAGAAGACAATTGGCAAGCTTAAGGATGACACTCATCAGAACTTTTTGAAAGCTCAAGCAAGGCAGTTCTTAGTTTCAAATTCAAGCGAGGCAGTGTTCAAACCAATACAGTGCAGGTTTATCTTCAAGTTTCCTTGCAGGGATTTCATAGACATGTCTAAAGAAAGGAAAAATCACATATCAAGCCAGTGTCTTAGAGCTGAGCCTGAAGGTTTAGATGTGCTCATGAGAAGCAGAGAGGTTGAACATGCATTCAAACAGGTGGGCTATTGGAGATTCTGCGAAAAACTTCAAGGTGGTCATGTTCAAGTAACCAAAGATTTTGCTTTCAATTTCGCTGGTTTGAATTCAAAAGTTGGAGTGCAAGAAATTCCAATTTCTTCTGAGGTCATATCTGCAGTCACCGAGATACCAAGAGGCCAGGAAAGATGGTTCAAGAACTTTAAATTCAAAATGGCACCCTGCCAAGAATTTTTGAAGCCAGAATTCATAGGCTCGGACTTAACCAAATCAGTGCCCAGAATCTATGTAAAGGATTCATATGCCAACCTGCTGACATGCATCCAAAGATATTTTACCTGTGAGGGGAGATACCATAAGGTGTACTCTTACCATTTTAAGCTCCTCTTACATTTCACTGGAAAGATATCTCTTGATTTACCTTTTTATCTGTTTCATAGCTTAGGCAAAATTTCTGATAAGGTTCAATTGAAGAAAGAAGCTTGTGAAACCTCCTTATTCCATCAAGGGTTGATCAAGTTGATTGTTTTACATGAGCTTCAGAAGATTGGAAGAGAATGATCTGCTTTCTTGTTTATGACAGGCTTTAAAACTGAAACACGACTTAGCCCTAAGGCTAAGGAGATTTATGCACCAGCAGTAAGTCATCAGGAGGAAACAAGATTAAGAAGATTTGTGAAATTGAAAGCCAGAAAGCAAGTGAAGGAGCCTATGACACCGCTAGCAGTTCAAGACACCCCTCAACAGTCACAGAGGAAGAAGGTTCAGATCAATGAGGTGGTACAAGAGCAGTATGTTGATAAAGTTGTCCAAAGAAGAGTAACAAGAAGTCAATTAGCCAAGGAAAAAGGGAAGACTATGATTGCTGATGAAAGCCCAGCTTCAAAGGGAAGTTTGAACGATCTCCTCCAGGCCATCGACATAGAAGAGACTCCTCTGGTCCAAGCAGAGCTACTTGAAGCCAGCAAGAACAAAACCAAAAGAGTTAAATCTTCCAAAAAGCTTCAATTTGATGACCAGGTCTCAGAGTTTGTGTTCAAGCCGAGAAGACCTGTGACAAGGCATTCAAGAAGGATACAAGAGGCACAGCCAGAAGCAAGTGAGACAGGGGAGGTAGCAGAATTACATGAAGAACCTGTGGTTCCATCAGAAACATCATCACAACTGCACAAAGATGACAGAGGTAAGGCAGTTATCACTCAGCAGGAGGAATGTGGTTTTGAAGAGGTAAAAAAGAAATTGAAGCTTGCAAATCTTGAGATTGCCAAACTTAGAAAAAAGCAAGGAAACATGCAGTTAAGGAAGCCAATTTCAACAGAATGGAGGCTCTGTGGGAAGATAAAACAGTTTCAATACTTGAAGTAGTTAGTTGTCATGCTCAATATATCACTTGGACGGTCCCTACAATAAAAGAGGCAAGATATATCAGAAGAGTCAATGAAAAATTGAGAACTAGAATCCGAATGATGAAAAGACAAATCGAAGATTTGAAGATTCAACTGAATGAACCAGAAGAACAGCCTCAACATAAATGAAGCAGACAGTAAGTGAAGCAATTTTGGGACAATTTTGATGTGAAGTTTACTTTTTGAAGATTGAAGGTTATTTTGGATAGATAATGTCAGATTATTTGGCTCATAGCATGTGGATAAGCCATTGAAAAATCCCAAAAAATGACAAAAACTATGTTCTTGAATCACACAGCAGTTTCGTAGCGCGCTACGAAACTGCTGAAGCTGCTAGTTTTTTTTTTTTAAATCAATTTTGAAATGAAAGGGGGGAACCATTATGAAAGAATGCTGCTGCAAAAGATACAAAAGGGCCACCTCAGAAGTTTGGAATACTAGGCAAAGGAAAATTCAAAGAATGAGAAGCATCTAATAATTCCAAACTCTGCACTACGAAAACAGCAGTCATTTCATAGCTCAAACAGTTGTCATGCTTCAACCAGCATCTAAGGGGTTTTGTCTTAGCATGAGTATATGAGCGGGACCTTTGGTCTAATTCAAGGCATCACATGTTATTAAAAGGATAAGATGGTTAGCAGAATTTGAGGAACCACTTTGGAGACCAAAGCAGAAAAAACAGGGGCAGTTGTCCTATTATCCAGGGACAGTTAAAGGAAAAGCAATCAAAGGCCATCATGAAATTTAAAGTCATCACTCAAGCCAAAAATGAAGAGGGACAGATATGAAAGAACGAGTTTGTTTTCATAGCTAAGGTTGTTGCCAACATAGGTAAGGAGTTACACTCCTAGTCAAATTAGATCTCTAAGACTGTTAGTTTACAGTCAGTTGTAATTAATAGTTTGTTTAAAGTTCAATAGGTGTCAGGTATAGAGAAATTCGAATTCCCCTCTTGCTGGAGGAAGGAATTCAATCTTGTAAGGAAACTCTATATATGACAAGAGTTGTAATGCAGCAGGGGTTGGAAATTTTCAGAGAAAACACTCATATTGTGTCATTGTACAAGATTATGTTTTTATGAATACAAACTTTGGCTTTACTTCTCAGGATTCAGAAAGAGTTCAATGGTGGCTTGTTTTATGTTTGTCCTCATTTCCTTATTTGTAGTAGTATGAATGTATGATACTTAGAACTCATTGGCTATGCTCTAACTTCCTTCATGCATTTGTAGACTGTGTTTCCTACATGTTTCTATGTGTTAACTGACATATTGAACTTTTGATGCCCTAACTTCCATGTTCAGTTGATATTGTTGTCATACTAAGACTTTTCTAACTCCATAAGCCCAATGATGTTTATTGACTGTGTTTCAACCATTTACACTCCTTCATTTGTTTCATAGAGTTAGCCATCTAATACATTATCAAAATCTTTAACCTAGTGAGAGAGCCCTCTTAGGTTCAGGACGCTAAGCCTCAGCCAAAAGTTGGTTTGAAACAGTTACTCAAGGTCTACCTAATCAGTAGCTTGTTAGGGATAGGTTTTGTGATAACATTTTGGTGCGTCTGTCGGGAGCCTGAAGATTATTCATTCCTGAAATCAAGAAGCTAAACTTCTGAAGGTAGCAGGAGCTCAGAAAACTTTTCGAAGCTGCAATCTACCTTGGTGACTCCATACATTTTCAAAGTTTTAAAGGTGGCTTCGAGAGGGAGATATACACGGAGCAATCCTGACCCAAATCCACCTACTCCTGTGGACAATCCCAACACTCTTTCAAGGAGCAGACAAAGATTTACTGAAACACCAGGTACTCCATCTTATTCAAAATATTTTCTCTCTGAATTCTCAAGAAGTCTTGAGGACAAAATAGTTGATGACAAAATTCATGAGGTGTTGTT
Organism: Pinus tabuliformis; assembly: GCA_031772625.1. Classification (NCBI taxonomy): domain Eukaryota; kingdom Viridiplantae; phylum Streptophyta; class Pinopsida; order Pinales; family Pinaceae; genus Pinus; species Pinus tabuliformis. Next base: position 1,181,727,381 of record CM062805.1, on the reverse strand, counting down.
TAGATCAAAAAACGAAGAAGAGCTCATTGGAAGATTTAGATTTGTAAAAAAGAGGAATTGATACCTCAGCTTTAGTATCACAAGAAGATAAAGAGGAATTTTGGGAAGTAGTTACTTCTGAATTATTGTTAGAAAGGGAAGCCTTAGATAAACTGAAAGAACTTGATCCTTTTGAAGTCTTGCTTAGATCTAAAGTTGGTTTACCCCTTCCCAATTGGAGTACATTTGTCATTGGTTTGCAGAGCCCAAGTAGTCTTTTTCATATCAGTAACTCATCTTCTGCTTCTGTTATTCCTAGTGGCTTTCAGACACCAAGCAGTCCTCCTCATATCAGTTCTTCATCCTCTATCCCTTTTGTACCTGTCACTACTATTCCTCCTTTTATCATGGTCGTACCTGCTAGATATGCTCCACTTGCACTCCCTTCTGTTTTGCATGACCTTCCTAGCAAATATGCTGCAAGAATTCCAACATGGGGTGGTGATGAAGAAATCACAGCAGAAGAACATGTATACAAATTCAATGATTTTTCTGACAGAGAGGAAGTTGATGATGAGGATGTGAAGCTAAGATTATTTGCACAAACCTTTATCAGGGAAGTTAGAAAATGGTTTAAAGCCCTCCCAACAGGAAGCATTCATAATTGGGTAGAGTTTGAAGATAGCTTTCTAAGGAAATGGGGAAATAGAACTAATCTGGTTCAAGCTCTTACCGAGTACAATAATCTTATAAGGGCACCTGATGAAACCATTCAAAAAATCTCAAATACATTTAACAAAGTGTTTAATTCAATCCCAGCTTGCTTAAAACCTCCGGAAGCTTTAGCACAAATGAGATATCTTGAAGCATTTGATTCTGATTTTTCTCTGTTGCTTAGAGAGAGAGACTCTAGTACACTTGTTGATATGCATAATGATGCAATAAAAGTAGAAGTAAACATGGTTGCTGCGAAAAAATCAAAAATGGGAAAAGCTAAATTGAAAGAAGAAGAGAAACCTTCCTCTTCAGCTCCTGAAGATAAGATAGATTCAATGATGAAGACCATGGAAAAGTTGATGGATAGGTTAGCTCTTGGAAACGCCTCTGCTCCTCCTGTGCAGCAAGAGCCTCAATTTAGAAATCCTCAATTTAGGAGACCTCAAAACCAAAAAATACCAAGAGAAAATAGGAATCAACAGCCTGATCCTCCAATGAGACCTCCTTTTCAGCAGAATTTGGTTGATGAAGAAGATGAGCCTGAGATTCCTGAAGAATCTATCCATTGTCTTGATGAAGAAATGTCAGGGATTTTCTTGAGTAAGGAATAACATGATGAGTCAAGTTTGACCAAACAAGGAGATGAACCTCCAGATTATTTAAAGGGTATCAACATGTTATCTTTCAAATGAAAAAACAGTACAATCTCAGAAATAGAAATGTGCCAATTATTGCAAACAAAACACAGCCCAAGAAGGATGTTTCAACGACAATTGAAGCCAAAAAGGATACCGAAAAGGTTGTTGAAGGTAAAAATGATTCCCCACTTGGTAAAAATGACATTCAACCTCCATCTCCTATCAAAGAAATTGAGAAAACTGTTTCTGTTTTTAACCTTGAGAATGAAATCGCACAAATCAAAATATCAATCCCTTTTAGTGAAATTCTCAAGGTAGATAAATACAGAAGTAAGATTGTAGAGATGCTAAATTCATAACCAGGAGCTGCTGATATCTTAAATGTGCAAGAAGATAATCCTACTATATACTTGGGTCCAAGGCTTGAAGATGATCAGAATGAAGAATTTCCTCCTTTCTATGTAAGCATTAGTATTCATGATATGACCTTAAATAATGCTATGTTGGAGGCGGGGGCTTCTCATAATCTTATGCCTAAGGTAATCATGGAGAGGTTAGGATTACAGGTAACAAGACCATATAAGGATTTATTCTCTTTCGATTCAAAAAGAGTCCAATGCATTGGTTTAATCAAAGATGTTGTTGTTGGTCTAACACAAATCCCAGCAAAGACAATTGTCATGGACATTGTTGTGGCTGACATTCCACCAAAGTTTGGGATGTTGTTGTCAAGATCGTGGGCAGCCAAAATCAAAGGCACAATGCAGATGGACCTTACTTATGCTACCATCCCTGTTTTTGGTGAGCAAAGGAGATTGTATCGGGAGACCAGAATGGCCTATATGGTAAGCAGCAAAGACAAACCTCAAAATTTTCCTATTTATTCATTTGATACTGAACTTGGATCTGCCATTCTTTTCAATGAGTCATTTGATAGTGGATCGGAAGAGATGCATTCAGAAAATCAGCACTCAGAAAATCAGCAAGGAAATGAGAAAGAGATGAAGAGATGGTGGTCTTTGTACTTTGATGGATCAGCAGGAAAGGAAGGGGCAGGAGCTGGAATTTGGATCACAAGTCCAAGTGATGAAAGTAAGTTTTACTCTTACAAACTAAACTTTGATTGCACAAATAATATGGCTGAATACGAATCTCTGATTTTGGGCTTAGAAGTCTTGTTAAAGATGAAGGCTCGAAACATTTCTGTTTTTGGAGATTCTGAATTGGTTATTAAACAAGTGGAAGGTGCTTATCAAACAAAGGATGTAAGAATGAGAGCATACAGAAATCTAGTGTTAGATATGTTGGAAAATTTTCAAGCATATTCTTTCACTATCAAAACTAGAGACCAAAACTCCATTGCAGATTCACTTGTTGTTTCCGCAAGTTTGTTTGTCATTCCTATCCATTCTTCTGAAAAGTATGAGGTGGAAGTTCATCATCGACCAGCTATACCGGATAACATCACCAATTGGCAAGTCTTTGAAGATGATCAACAGGTAAAGAATTTCATTGAATTAAAGGAAGAATTTGAAAGCACTCAAGTGGATCAACAAAACATGTTTGTTGAATCAAAAGAGAATTTTGAAGTCTTACAATTAAAAAATAATTCAATACCAAAAGGTCTTATTCCTCTTGAGAAGTTATTCGATCAAAATGATGTGTTCAAATCCCCAAAGATACAGGCTGATGAAGAGGAAGTAGAGAGCTGCAATTTAGGGACTTCAGTTGTACCTAAGATGATTAAAATCTCAAAGTTTCTTTCAGCTGATATGAAAGCCAAATATGTTGAGATGATGAAAAGGTTTGTTGATGTTTTTGCTTGGAGCTATGCTGATTTAAAACAATATGATTCCTCTATTATTCAGCATACTATTCCCATTAAAGAGAATGAGAAACCTTTCAAACAAAAGTTAAGAAGAATTAATCCTCTTCTCATGCCATTAATTGAAAAGGAAATTAAGAAACTCTTTGATGCCAAAATCATTGTCCCAATCAGATTCTCAAATTGGCTTGCAAATTTGGTTCCAGTTAGGAAGAAGAATGGAGAGATCAGAATTTGTATTGACTTCAGAAATTTGAATAAGGCTTCATTGAAAGACAACTATCCTCTTCCCAAGATGGATTTAATTCTGCAAAATATTGTTGGTTCACAAAGAATGTCTATGCTTGATGGCTTCTCAGGGTACAATCAGATTCTTGTGCATCCGGATGATCAAGAGAAGATAGCCTTCACAACGCCATGGGGTACATTCATGTACGCCAAGATGCCTTTTGGTCTCATGAATGCGGGGGCCACTTTTCAAAGAGCAATGGATATTGCTTTTGCTGAAGAAAAGGATAAATCAGTGGTTGTTTATCTTGATGACATCACAGTTTTTTCAAAGAGAGAAGAAGATCATTTGAAGCACCTTGAAAGAATTTTGATGAAATGTAGAAGGTTTGGTATCTCACTCAATCCCACTAAAAGTATCTTTGCTTTAACATCAGGCAAGCTACTTGGTCATATTATTTCTGAAGAAGGAATTAGGATTGATCCTAATAGAGTTAGTGCAATTCAAAAGCTAGATCTGCCAAGAAGTAGGAAAGAGATCCAATCTTTTCTTGGAAAGGTGAATTTTGTTAAGCGATTCATTCCTAAATTTGATGAGATTGTCAAGGATATAACAAGGATGTTAAAGAAAGGTGTGGATTTTAAGTGGACAGCTAAAGCAAAGAAATCTTTTGAAGAAATCAAGAAAGCACTTACACAAGCATCCATACTCATCAGCCCAGATTTTACCAAGGAATTTCTTATTTTTACATTTGCTTCCGAGAATACAATTACTGGAGTTCTGCTACAAAAAGGAAAACAAGGTGCTGAACAGCCTATTTCTTTCTTTAGTAGGACATTAGCAAATGTTGAACTGAAGTACAATATTCTAGAAAAGCAAGCTTATGCCTTGGTGAAAGCTATAAAAGATTTCAGAATCTATGTTTTGCATTCTCATATTGTCGCTTATGTTCCAAGTGCTGTAATAAAAGATATCCTAACACAAGCAGATCTGGATGGTAAAAGGGGAAAATGGATAGCAAAATTGCTAGAGTATGACATAGACATCAAACCGACCAAATTGGTGAAGGGTCAAGGCTTGGCAAAGCTAATGACTCAGTGAAATCTAGACTGTCTTGACATAAATCTAAATGCAGAAATTTCTGAAAGCGAGGAAGAATTGGTCCAAATCAATGAGAAATTCTTGGTTTCAGAATGGTACAAGGATGTGGCTTTTGTTCTACAGCATAATAAAGCTCCTGCCAATTTAAAAAATTCCAAAGCAAGGTTTGTCAAGCTGAAATCCTTAAGATATTTTGTATATGACCAAAATCTGTTTTGGAAAGATGTAGGAGGGATTTTGTTAAATTGTCTCCTTGAAGAAGAAGCTGATAAAGTGATTGAAGAATTTCACAAAGGAGATTGTGGAGGACACCATTATTGGAAAGCTACTGCAAATAAGATCTTAAGAATTGGATATTTTTGGCCAACTATGTTCAGAGACATTTACAAAAGGGTGGTTGCATGTCATAAATGTCAAATCTTTAAAGGAAGAAGAAAGCTTGTGCCTTTTCCTTTGGTTCCTATATATGTGGAGGCACCTTTCCAGCAATGGGGATTGGATTTTATTGGAGAAATTCATCCTCCTTCATCAGGGAAACATCGCTAGATTCTCACAGCCACAGATTACTTCACCAAATGGATAGAGGCAATTCCAACCAGGCAAGCTAATGATTCAATAATTATCTCTTTTCTAGAAAATAACATATTGTCTAGATTTGGCTACCCAATGAAGATTATAACTGATAATGCTCAAGCTTTTAAGTCCAATAAAATGATTAACTTTTTTCACCAATATCACATTACTCTTGGACAATCTACTGCTTACTATCCACAAGGGAATGGTCTTACTGAATCATAAAACAAAAGCATTGTAAGGATCATTAAAAAGGTGCTACAGGAAAACAAGAAAGCTTGGCATTTGAAATTGAAGTATGCCTTGTGGGCTGATAGGATTTGTACAAAGATATCTATTGGCACTTCGCCATATGAATTAGTGTACGGTGCTGAAGCTATATTTCCAACATCACTTGGAGTACCGGTAATGAAACTAATTCAAGGACTAGAAGAGGAACCAAATGCCATTCAAAGGAGAATCAATCAGCTGATAGCCTTGCAGGAGAAGAGAAATGAAGTATATGATAGTCATCAACATGGTCAGAACAGAATCAAGAATACATTTGATAAAAAGATCAAAGAAGTTGGTTTCCAGATCCATGACAAAGTGCTGAAATGGGAGGCCGGAATCGAAGAAAAAGGCAAGAACGGTAAGTATGAGAATTTGTGGAAAGGTCCTTATCAAATTGTTGCTTTCCATGGAAACAACACTTAAATTCTGTAGGAAATTGATGGAGGATCATATGCTAGAGGACCTGTTAATGGCAGGTTCCTAAAGCATTATCATTGTTGAAGTACTACCAATTTCTCATAACATTGTATATATGTGTTTTATCAGTTTTTTGCTAATAATGACAAGCTGAAACAGAAGGCTTAAGCCCGAGGTGAAGGCCCAAGAAGCTTAAAGGGGATGCTTGTCAAATAAATTTATGTTTATCATAAGTGGATGAAGCACTGGAACTGCGAGTTCTTAGTGTACCACAAGGGCACACTATCCCAAGTGGAGCCACTGTTATCACTATAAAAAAAAAAAATGGACAACTTGTATCTTTTCAAAGTTGTCAGTCAATCTTGGTCAATTCATTTCTATTGTTTTGTTTAGGGAGTCTAAAACATAGGATAGAGTCTTGTTCCCATTGTTAAATAAGGTCAACAATCTTGTTTAAACTATCATTAGTCCCACATTGGTTTATAGGTGTCATGTGTTAAGACTATTTAAAGTTGGCATGCACTACGAAATCAACTAGGAGTTTTCGTAGCGCAAACTCATAAAAATACACTATGTGTGCTATGAAAACAGGGATTCGTAACTAGGAGATTTCGTAGCGCGAAACCCAGAATTTGCACTAGCTGTGCTACGAAATCAGGCATTCGTGCCAGATCTTGTCTAGCTGTCTTTTCCATCAAAATCGGTTAATGTTTCATCACCATGTGTTAGTCCTTGAACCATGCCTATCACATGCAGCAATTCATTCTCATCATTAGATTTGTTAGTTGTCTTGTATGCATTCTTTCAAATTTCAAAAAAGTAAGGTGAGGTGAGTTAGTCTTGGTTTTTCCCGTGTTCCTTTCATGCATAAGAAGACAATTAGCAAGCTTACGGACGGCACTCATCAGAACTTTTTGAAAGCTCAAGCAAGGCAGTTCTTAGTTTCAAATTCAAGCAAGGCAGTGTTCAATCTAACTTTTGAAATACCTATGAACGTGCTAACCACTCTTTCTTTTGTAAAGGCATGAAAAAAGACATTCAGATTTTTCTAGTAAAATGTGATGCCTATCAAGGGAATATGGATGAGATATTGTAGACTCTCAAGGCATTGCAACCACTATCGATACCAAAGTTTATATAGGTTGAAATTTGCATGGATTTTATAGTGAACCTCCTAAAAGTAGGGAATAAATTTTCCATCATGGTGGCAATGAATCAACTTTCCACGGATGCTCACTTTTTTTCCTTACAATACCCATTTATGCCTTCCATAGTTCCTCAAGTTTTCATGGATCATACTTTTAAGTTACATGGCATGCCCACTTTCGATGTTGAATCAAGATCCCACATTCATTGATGGATAGTAGTAGGATATGTTGAAACTTTAGGATACACAACTACAAATGAGCACTACTTATCATCTCCAAACTGATGGTCAAACAAAAGTGGTCAACAATTGCTTGGAAACATATTTGAAATTGTTTAATTTAAATAGGAAGAACCAATGGGCATAGTGTCTACCACTTAAAAAATGGTGGAACAATACAATTTATTATTGGCCTACTAAAAATGACACCATATTAAGTTTTCTATGGCCAAAAAACACTTCAATAGATTCATATTTTTCGAGGATATCCAAGGTTCATAAAGTGAATTGAACTCTTCACACAAAATAAGTCGTTCTCCAAACACTTGAGGATAATATGGTTATGGCTCAAAATCGAATGAAGAAACACATTAACCAACATTTCTCTAAGCATTCTTTCACAGAAGGGGATTAAGGGTTTCTTCACTTTCAAACCTATAAACAAATATGTCTCAAAGATGAAGGCCAATAGAAGCTAGTAATAAAGTTCTATGTGTTATCACTCCTCCGGATCTCCAAGGCTGAGGAAGAGTCCAGTTGAGGTAACCATAGACCAATATTTTGACTTGGTAGCTAGCCCTACCAAGCCAGAGAGGGCTCTCTCCAAAGGATCACAGCCAAGACAGTTGGATAGATTAGGGTTTTAGGCTAGATGTAAAGTGCAGAGGGGTTTGATTAGATTTGGTGGGGTTATTGGAAGAGGATTAGGTCAAAAATACTAGGTCAGGGAAAATGAGGGTATGATTGCAGACAGCTGATGGAGCAAGGTAGGTAGGCACTCAAACACTTTAAGGTTATGGAGTGAGATGGATAAGACTGATGAGGTGCTAGAAAGAGCAAGACAAGCATGTATTCTTTCTAAACTGAATAAACTGGACAAACTATGTAGATTTCCCCAAAACAAAGAATATAAAATGTATTCTGATTATCAACTTGAAAAGCAACATATCATAGAAGTGAAATGCAATATGGGAGTACAAAACATTCAAACATATGTAGCATAAGAAGAAACTAAGTCAAAATTTCATACCACGGGTATTCCACCAAAATAGCTGCAAATTATTCATTAAATTCTACAAAATACTAATTACACTAGTGTCTCTGATCAATAGCCAAACATCCAACTGATTCCAACCTTTCCTTACTTCAAATGATGAAGTATTTATACAAATTCTAAACTAAAATATCTTGATAAAAATCTCAAGATCTTTTTACACATATCCTAAACTGTTTTGCACAAATAGAAATGAAATGTGGAAAATTAAAAACTAATGTATCTACTTGGCACTATCATTATGGATTTTTTTTACAAGGAAGAGAAATTCGAATTTGATTGCAACTCTTAGTTGATGAGATGGCTAACTGTCTTTGAACATTTTCCTCCCGAAATCCTGCAAAATAGGGTCCAGTCGTCCCTTTGTATATCTCAACCCACGATATATATGTAAATAGTGAGAGAGGTTATTGTATATAAATATGTTATTGAGGTAAACCTCTCTCAATTTCCCAAAATTCAGCTCCAGATGTTCCCAATAGTCTCTACAAAAAGGTGACTGAAATAAGATTTGCACAGTCCGAAAAATAGGTTGTAAATGTGTACATGTATCTCTCATTTTATAATATTTGTGTAAAATTTAAAGTAGGTTATTGTACCTTGAAATCTTAGGAACAAAAACCTCCTCCAGTTTCTCAAGATTCATCTCTTATTAGCCACAATATGTTCTAAAAAAGCATGCTTAAAAAGGAAAATTTGGGAAAATATGTCTGCAAACCTTCATCTGTATATCCTAAACCATAATAGTTATTAGAAAACTGAGAGAGGTTTTCGTACATGAGGATGTTGGTAGAAAAAACCTCTTTAAGTTTCTGGAAGTTCGTTCTCATTGGTTTGGAAACCATGTTTGAAATCAATATGGCGTATAGGAAAAAGCATAGTCTCAATTGATCATGAGACAAATGAATGACATGGATGCGGGAGGTGACATGGCAGTTGGGGAATGGAGGATAATATAATCAGGAGTGCATGGGAAAAGGTCAAGGGAGGTAGATGGAGTGTAAGTGAGTGATGTTTTTTAACTAGTGCTACCATGAGCGAGTAAATTTTTGAATGAGGACCTAGGTGGAAAGACAAAAAAATTTGAGCGAGACCCTAATATGTATATGAAAAGAGGAGTTTTGATCACTGATGGCAGTATGAAGATACTGACAACAACATCGGCCTTATTGGGGATGGAAAGTCCTTGGAGGTGTCAAGAACACATTAGACCAAGTGCCTAACCATGTGGGCCAACACAGTCAAAAACTTACAACCAAACTTAACACTAAAAACACACACACTGCAAACTGTAAGCTAGATGTTGAAGGTTGCTTTTCCAGCAAGCTTATTGCACACTTATCCTACACTAATCTACTGCAAAATCACTGAATCAAGTGATACTAAAGTTCCAAATCAACCAATCAAGCAGTTGTTGTAATGATGAGGTTGTTTGACGGTGCTTGAACCAAAACATAATTGGAAATTCTACCAGCAATATATACACATAATACCTCTGGCTCTGTAAAAGGAAATTTGGTTTGTCATTCAAATTAAGAAAATATTCCATATATGTTTCTATAGGATCATAAAAACTAGATTCTATCTGCTGCCCCAACTCATTAACATATTCTCTCGGCTGGAGATTGCCACATCCCTGCTGTAAATCAAAACATCCGTCAATCCAACCATCCAAGGGCAGCCTTACCTTTTCTTCTTTGGGAGGAGGGAGAGTTTCCAAGAACTGTTTAGGATCTTGGAAATCATATGATTCAATTTGAACATCCAATAGTTCAATTTCATTTTCTAATATTTCAGCAACTAAACCAAGAAAACAATTTTTACCTTCAGGTGTGAGTCGGTTGGATTTCAAACAACGAAATACTGATGTTGAGAAATTCTAATCAATCTGAAATTCTTCTAACTCATTCCTTAAAGTTAGTAATATTTCACCAGATAAAGGATTTGCCACATACCCTGTCATCGGTGATTACCATCAATGCTATGAAATCTGGATTCTTTGGCAGTGAAGTCGCTCTGAACTTTGAAGCTCGAGATATTGAACAATGGAGTTGCCATGTGGATGATTCAACCTTCTTGTGTCTGACTGTTTTCCACCATCAACAACCGGATCTAAGTCGTTGTTGTTCTTTCCCAGGGAAGATAGAGCTTTCATCCCCGGAAACGGCACCAGTATGTTATCACTCCTTTGGATCTCCAAGGTTCAGGAAGAGTCCAGCTGAGGTAACCACAGACCAATCTTTTGACTTGGTAGCTAGCCCTACCAAGTCGGAGAGGGCTCTCTACAAAGGATCACAGCCAGGAGGGATGGATAGATTAGGGTTTTAGTCTAGATGTAAAGTGCAGAGGGGTTTGATTTGATTTGGTGGGGTTGTTGGAAGAGGATTAGGTCAAAAAGACTAGGTCAGTGAAAATGAGGGTATGATTGCAAACATCTGATGGAGCAAGGTATGTAGGCACTCAAAAACTTTAAGGTTATGGAGTGAGATGGATAAGACTGATGAGGTGCTAGAAAGAGCAAGACAAGCATGTATTCTTTCTAAACTGAAGATAATGGACAAACTATGAATATTTCCCCAAAACAGAGCATATAAGTTGTATTTTTCTCATCAACTTGAAAATCAACATATCATAGAAGTGAACTAAAACATGGGAGTACAAAACATTCAAACATATGAAACATAAGAAGAAACTATGTCAAAATTCCATACCATAGGTATTCCACCAAAATAGTTGCAACTCATTCATTAAATTCTACCAAATACTGATTACACAAGTGTCTCTGATCAATAGCCAAACATCCAACTGATTCCAACCTTTTCTTACTTCAAATGATGAAGTATTTATACAAATTCTAAACTAAAATATCTTGATAAAAATCTCAAGATCTTTTTACAAATATCCTAAATAGTTTTGCACAAATAGAAATTAAATGTAGGACATTAAAAACTAATGTATCTACTTGGCACTATCATTATGGATTTTTGTTGACAAGGAAGAGAAATTCGAATTTGATTGCAACTCTTAGTTGATGAGGTGGCTAACTGTCTTTGAACATTTTCCTCCCGAAATCCTGCAAAATAGGGTCCAGTAATCCCTTTATATATCTCAATCCGAGATAGATCTGTAAAAAGTGAGAGATTTTATTGTATATAAATATATTCTTGAGATTAACTTCTCTCAGTTTCCCAAAATTCTTCTCCAACACTTCCCAATATTCTCTGCAAAAATGTGACTGAAACAGGACTTTACACAATCTGAAAAATAGGTTGTAAAGATGTACATGTATCTCTCATTTTATAATATCTATGTAAAATTTGAAGTAGGTTATTGTAATTTGGCATCTTAGGAACAAAAAATTCCTCCAGTTTCTCAAGATTCATCTCTGGTTGGCCACAATATGCTCTGCAAAAGTATGGCTAAACAGGAAAATTTGGAAAAATATGTCTGCAAAGATTCATATGTATATCCCCAACCATAATAGATATTAGAAAATTGAGAGAGGTTTTTGTACATGGGGATGTTGGAAGAAAAAACCTCTTTCAGTTTCTGAACATTCATCCTCATGTTTTTGGAAACCATGTTTGAAATCAATATGGCGTATAAGAAAAAGCATAGTTTCAACTGATCATGAGACAGATGAATGATGTGGATGCAGGAGGTGACATGGAAGTTGGGAAGTGGAGGGTAACATAACCAGGAGTGCATGGGAAAAGGTCAAGGGATGTAGATGGAGTGTAGGTGAGTGATTTTTTTTAACTAGGGCTACCATCAGTGAGTAAATTTTTCAATGAGGACCTAGGTGGAATGAAAAAAAAAAATTGAGCGAGACCCTAATATGAATATGAAAAGAGGAGTTTGATCACTAATGGCAGTATGAAAATACTGAATCTAACACTATGGACCCTATCAAATCCCTAATTCATAAGACAAGTTTCCTACAAATTATTTCTTCCATGCCACTTCAAGATATATCTAATCTTTCATGTGTCTTTTTTGAAGAAGTTCATGGGATAAAATTGCAGTGCATAGACTATCCTTCCTATTTTCAATGAAGAAAGGTCCCTTTAGCTATATTTGAATACAATAGGGACCAATAATTATATGAAAGTATAAGGAATAAAACTAAATATTGACAATAAAAAACTTCACAAGTGCATAAAATAAATAATGTATAGGAAAAAAAAAATATATATATATATATATATGAAAAGAGTTTAATTATTTTTATTAAATGGTAAGTGTCATAAACTACATCATGAGAAACTTAATGGATTTTATAATGATGAAGGCTCGTCTTTATATTATTTACGAGTGCTTTTTCACCTAGAGTCATTCACTTTCATTGTATTTCAGATATCATGGGTTACGAAAAACCATGGGTGAATAACATAAGTCACTATGGTAAAAATTAATGAATGGTTGTATATGGTAAAATATAATTGTGTGATTATATTTATTTTTATTCCACCTATCCAATATCATGATTTACTAAAACCATAGGCTTGTAAACCACCAACAGTAGGAAACAATTATTGACCATCATGATTCACTAACATCCACTTAGATCAATCTTCCCCTTTGGGAAGAAATGGTCTCCATTGCATCAAGTTCCCTCATCAAATGGGGAAAATTTTACTGATATTGGCTCTTGGTGAGCCACTTTCCTTCATGAAGAAACTCCCTTGCTTTGGAAACCCGGTAGAATTATATGCTCTGTTGGCAATATCCATTGTCTTGTTATCCATGATTTGACTCGTTGTAGCCTAAAACTTGTGTGGAACCCAATGTTGTTCATTTCTATGTTTGTACTTGGCATTGGATTTTTACAAGGCATCATGAACCAATTGTCGAAAGTGTTGGATTTGTTCAACAATTTTGACTGCTCAATTAGCTTCAACCTGAGCATGGGAGTGTTAGTGAAGATGCAGTCAGAAGAATGACATCCATGGGGGCAACTAGATGGAAGCTCAAACATGACTGAAAAGAGTTTTGGCCAATAGATTTGTGGAGAGATATGATAGAGCCATGTTGAGCATATGGAAGGTGTTTATCCCATGTATGTATATTTTTGGCTTGGAAGTGTAGAGGCACCCTTGTAGTAGAGGTAAATATGTCTCTGGACCTTTTTATGACAAGCTTGTCCACCTGCTTGTGTTATGAAGAGAGATATTGTGTTGAATTTGTGGTGGTTGCATTACTTTGTTTTTCACCTTCTGACCGAACCATGGAGAGGAAAAACTTGGAAGTATGAGAGACTACTTTTTGGCATTGTTTTTCCAAGATTAATGAATTTGCAGTAGTTAAAACTACCTTGGGTACCTTGTAGAGATTAACCCCTATAGTAATAATGACACTATGTGGATAAGACTCGTAGATAGCATGATGTTTCCACATATAATATTTTCCTATAAGAACAACACAAAATCTATGTGGGGAACATCACGCAATACCTCATCCTTGAAGTACATACTGTCGTAGGATAGGCGGCATTGTTGGCTAACATGGATGTCTCACCCATGGCTCAACCAACAGATGGTGTATGGTTGGGGGTGTGGCACTATTGGAAGCTTCAATCCCTTGACAACCTTGGTTGATATCAGGTTCTTTTGGCTCTCGCTGACAACAATAAAATGCAGTGGGGTCTACTTAACCCACATCTATGAATGGAAGAGGCACTCCCCCTCCTTAGTCTCCTCCAACTCTTTTGGTTCAATATTCATAATTGTGATGGTAGCATTGGGTTTTGAATCAATTATATGCTCTCCTTTATCCTATTCTGAATCATAATCTAAGCCAGAGTCTATTTTTTTCTCTTTAAGCTCAACCAACAATGATCGCTTCAAGCAACAGTCATCAGCGTTGTGTGAGGGGCTTTTGTGGAAATCACACCACTTTTCGATTTCCTTACTCAACTTCCCATTGCTCTTATTTTCCTATGAATTGGGTTAGTTTTCTTGATGTTGGCTCTCCTTTCTTTGTCCCTCATTCTGTGAGTTAGAGCCTCCTTTCCCAAGCTTTTGATGCAATGGATTTGCAGACTCAAACTCTTGTTTATTCTTTTACTTCAATTATTGCTCTAGTTTGAAAACATATCCATAAGTGGATCCCAGTGAGGAGATATCTGCGAAATCCTTCTTCGTTTCAATGTACCTATGTAAGCCATTATGATACCCATCTTTGAGCACAAGGTATGGAAATTATTGGTGTACTCTAGCATTATCTAGTCTATCTCTTGTTACAAAGTTGTCCATCTCATGTAATATTCATACATTAGGGGAATTTGGAGGTCAAAAATGGGCCTCAAAACAAAAAAAATGTACTAACAAAATTAACTTTAACAAAACCAATAGGATTCAAGATGATGTCACCCCGAGGGGAAAAATTTTGGAGAGAAAAGAAGAAAACTACATTTTTTTTAATTGTATTTTTTATTCATCTCCTTATAGGTTTACTCAAATGTCAAGTGTAGGCACCAGTTGGATGAGGAATTAAATTCCACATCTAATGATTACCCACTCTGCATATGTCTAAGTAGACCCACATCGAAAAAAAATAAGAAATAAATAAAATTAAAAATTAAAAATTAAAATTAATAATAATAATAATAAATAAATAGATGAAAAAACATGTTAAACACATGTTTTTCATGCATTTTCATTTTTTCTCTATGGGTCTACTTGTAAGTATGCAAAGTGGGTACTCATTGGATGTGAAATTTAATTCCGCATCCAAGGGGTGCCTACACTTGACATTTGAGTAAACCTGTAAGGAGATTAACCAAAAATAGAATAAAAATTGTAGTTTCCATTTTTTCTTAAAAAAATCAGAACTATTATTTTATCATTTTCCTTATGAGGCCCATTTTAGACCTCAAAATTTCCATAATGATAGTTCCATACAAGGTACAATTCCTCGTTGAGGGCATCAACAAATTTAGCCCAAGTGAGTCTTACTTAACATTGCAAACTCATCTTCAATGTGTATCTCCCAATAACCTTCCCAACAATGTTTAACATGGGGAAGGGATTTTAAGAGCACAAAAGTGATCTTCTCATTGTCAAGAAAAATTTGGACAAAGTAAGAGCCTTCTAACAGATTTAACCATTTATCCAAAGCATCTGCAACTATTTGGCCTTTGAATATGGGAATATCAAAGTTAACTTGTACTTTGAAGGGTGTCGCACCTCCAAAATTACCGCTTGTTAAAGGTGTCTCGGTCATCGTTGGAAGTCATCTAAGGATCTGGGAAAAATTATCTAATTTCCCATCATCTCATTCCTTTGTCACATGACCACCTCCTCGATCAACAAATTGATAGGATCTCCTGCTCCGTCATTTCTAATTTCTTTCGTCATGGGAGGCCACTTGGGTTGGTGATAGTGGTTGTCCTCAAGTGAAACTAACTTTATATTGAACTCTAGATCCTAACCTCGTTGAGGACATGCACTAGAAAATGAATAGGAGAAAATTTCTTTAATACCATTGGTTTGGGTTGTCGAAGGAATGAGACTAAATATTGACAATAGAAAACATCACAAGTGCATGAAATATATAATGTAGAGGAATAAAATAATATGAAAAGAGCTTAATTATTTTTATTAAATGGTAAAAGTGTCATAATACTACATCATGAGAAAAATCATAGCTTTTACAATGGTGAAGACCCGTATTTATATTATTTATAGGTTTATTTTCACCTAGAGTCATCCATTTTTGCTATATTTCAAATACCGTGGATTACAAAAAACCATGGTTAAATACCATAAATCACTATGGTAAAAGTTAACGAATGGTTGTATGTGGTAAAAGGTTATTGTACGATTAGATTTTTTAATTGTTTTCTTCCACATTTCAAATAACATGGGTGGATACCATAGGCTTGTAAACCACCAATAATGGAAAATAATTATTGACCATGGTGATTCACCAACATCCACCTGGATCAAATAAAGTGTGGACTATGTCAATGCACTATTTGAGAAGTGTTAATCGAATGAAAATATATGTAGCCAAATAATACCACTTGAGAACTAACAATGATTTTACAATACTTTCTACACCTCTAAACTTGAAAGAGGAGGGCATGTTAGGGTCCTATCGTAACCTCCCTACTTTGGAGTATTTAAGAGTAGCCAATTTATGTACAACGTTATCTTCTTCAATTGTAACCATTGGATAGATAGTATATATTTACTAAATGTAAAAGTGTTTTCTTTATCAAGTAAGGCCCTATAGATAGTTGGTACTCATTAATAATGGGACTGCAAGTAATTAGGGTTTTTTTTATAGGTCTAGAAGTTTATCTAATATTTTGTCAAGTGTTGGGATTGTAATTGGAGCTTTGCTCATAAGAGGTTACCCCCTCAAAGAGACCTGTGAACATTTATTTCTTTTGGAAAATCTTCAATACAAGGGTTATATTTTACAAATTTGATTTAATTGTCTCCTAGATTTGCTTTTTTGCAATGATATTTCTCTTAATATATTTTTTTTTCATCTGATATTGAGGGCCAAGGATCACTACACAATATTTTCTACTTATCCAAGAGGTTCTCACAAATCCAAATACATATTCATACTATCAAACCCTATCTAGCATCTCATTACAATCAATTTTTACAACACAATCTTTCCATAGAGACAACAGTGCTACTATAGTATTCTTTACTAACCCTTCACATAATTGTAATTCCATGCCTTACAAAATATTGTTTCGAGCCCTTCACATAGTTTTATGTCTAATCCAACTCGTTCCTTCATGAATTTAGGCCAAACCTCTACATAAATTTATGGGTTATATCAACCAACCTAGAACAATATCTCACAACCACCTTCTATTTCTACCATCACAAAAGTAATCTCTAATATCAAGGCATACAATCTCTAAGCACTCATATATATTAAAGAGCCCCAAGGCCACAACACCGCCAACTCTCTAGCAAAGTTTTGACATAACACCTTAGCCATGTCCCCTCACCCTCCTTTGAGCAAGGATTTCTAGGAGAGTTGATGTCATTATGTAAACCAGTAGTGAGTTGGTGACTATAATACAAAGTGGTGCAATTATTTCAAGGGGTTCTTTCTTTACATATTTCTATCCCTTTCAAATCAAAAAGTTGTGCCTTGCCCTTCGTAGATAATACTTTAAAATTAAAATTCATTGTCATCATGGCGTCTTGGCCTTAAACTATGACATACAAAATTAGAATGTCGCTTTATTACATAAACATTTATTTTTAACAAGAAAATGGAAAAATTTGGGTGTTTCAATCATATTGAATCCTGCTTGTTTTGGTCACACGAAACCTACAGCAAGGCATAAGAATGGTATGCCAACTGAAGATCACAAAATTATAGTAGGCTAAGGTAACAAGTTCAAAGTGCCACCCTTAGTAAAATTGCTAGTAATCTTTGAAACCTTGATTATTTGTGTCAAATATCTTCTTCTAGTGAAATTTATTATTATGAACTCTTCATTGAATGTAATATTTTACACCTTTTACAATTTTGTTTGTTTGGAAACCCTTCATTTGAACCATTTCTCTTAACCAAAATATTGTCACTTACAACCTTATGAAAGCAGTATGTGTAAACCTTACACTTATCTCTTTGCCACCATTGAAATCTTCCATTTGAACCCCCCTACTAACCAAAATGTTGTAATTTATAAAATTATGAGTTTGGTAGATGTAGTTAAAAGTATAATACGTAAAATAGCATGCTTAAATATTATAATTAAAGTGTAATCAAGTTTCCCCTTAGGGGCGGCTCGATTCACAATGGTCGTGATATGAAGTCTTACATAAAGTAGGTGGTTTGAGGTTCAAATCCCTCAATTTACCCTGTGGGGCATGTGTGGGGTGCATATGGACTCACCTAGAGCTTATATTGGTGCGATCAAAATGGACCCATGTCATGCAAGTACAAGCCCAACCTAGTTGTTGACCCTAAATACCCAAAAAAAAAGTGTAATCAAGTTTACTCAAAATTTTAAATTCTCTAGTGCTAAATTTTTCGCATCAATATTACTTTGTTCGTAGCAAAAATCAAGCATACAACAAAACATTACTAGTAGGAATCGAATGCTCTAGGTACATCACAAATTTATACAATGGTTTCGAGAATTCCAAATTTCAAAATCCAAGATAGTCATTTTTCCGTGGCGAAAAATGTAAACGAGTAGAAAACTAAAACAATGCATTCAATTTTTTAAAATGTAACTTTGGTTACAATGACATGCAAATGATGATAACAAGCATGTCCATACAAAGTTCTATATATTTCTTATTATTCCAAAATACATGGATTCAAAATATAGAAGAAAATAGAAATGTCACCACAAGCAAGAACAATTCTTGAGTCCAAAGATTCATGTGCTAAATGTCCTAACTCCAATTTTCATAGCTCCATAGTTCCGTGCATCTAAAAATAAATTCAGTTGAGATTATGAAATCATGCCCCATTCCTTCTCAATAAACAGTGCACTCTTAAATATGAATGGCTCTTTGTCATTGTTATTAAAAATAAGTGCATAAAACATCCACAATTGGATAATTGATTCAATTATAAATGAGTAATATTTCATGTTTCTTATCTAAGAAAATATGTATAAACATTGTAAAAAACATGGTAAAGACATTTATTATAATATAGTGATCCTAAATTGAGAAAATTTCTTTCATTTAAGTTTGGTAGGACAACTATTCTATCCATCTATACTAACTTGCATGAAACTTCAAAATGAATACAAGTTTTTGAAACAAAAACATGGATTCGTAATCAAAAAAAAAATTAAGAAACATTAAAAACTAAAAATAGGAGAGATGAGAAAATATCAAAAATTAAAATAATGGGTATAAACAAAAATTTCATAAATAATGAATATAGCTGATAAAACCCATACATTATGCAACATTGAAAATAAGTATTATAAATTTAGACAACATCTACCAAAATAGAATGAGTTACAATTAGCTTTCAAAATTATCAAATCATTCAACATCAAAGTCAAAGAAAGTCCATGTTCAACCATTGACGACTGCATGGAAGAAGACTTGGTAATATTTTTGCAAATGAATTTTCCAACTCAAGGAGAAAAAGGACTTGTTTTTCATTAATGGTGACATACTGAAAAAGCTATTAGGTGTTTTAAAAGTTAATAAGGCGCCCCAATTTCTATCTTCTACATCTAAGATTCGATGTATCCAATTTCATCGCCACACCTTGAAATAGGGGTCCCAGTTTAACTTTTAGTATTAAAATTTAACTTAATATTTACCTTATATTTTGCTAGCATTAATTTTAAGAATTATTATTACATACTCCCCAATTGAGGTGTTGGAGGATGGGGAGAGCCCATCACCTTGTCGCCTCCCATTGCATTTACGAGCGGGGGGGTGTGGTCAACCCACCCCATGCAAAACATATGTGAACAACATTTACCACCCTTCAATCATATGACAGACAACACTTTGCTCAAGTTCCCTAGGATGATAGACCTTCCCTTCGGTTTTATTGTTATGTATAGGCTTCTCCTCCACCATAGGTGGGACAATTTCCTTGGGAAACTAACAATAGGAGGCTTGCATTCGGCAGAAAAATTCAAGCATTTTCTTTTTGCTCTAGGTATGAACCAACATGAACCTACATCCTAAGCAACATGGCTTCATGGATTGAAGGTCTTCAACTCATGCATTCATTATTGAACAATGGCAAGATAAAATTCTTGGGGAAAGTATGGGACGCGTCTCTTGGGACATTAACGGTAACCTAGGGGGTCGATGTTGCAAGAGTGGGAGGTACTAGTCTTCATCCATCTCGCACGTCCTCAAGGTTCAAGTCTGGTGGGATGGATGAAATTGGGTAATTATCTATATATCTAATTCCTCTGGATAGCCATTTCATTCTCTTGTTTTATTTTTTAGTTGGTGGATGATAGCTTTTTATGCTCTAAGCTCAACCAAGGTGTGCGACAAATTGAATGTCGATGTCTCCTAGTGGTTATTAGCCCTTGTCAGGAGTCTTTCATATGCACTCCCTTTTCTTTTGCCTTCCTTTGGAATTCGTCACAGATTTCTTTGGAAACTCGAAGCTCCCTGGGTTTTTCCTTTATTTGGTTTTTTTCACATCAATCCCTTAGGTTTGTGGGCATTGTGGTAATAAATCTAGCTTTTTTGTTTATTTTTTGCAGTATGCCATGAAAGTGAATGTGCTTCCACCGAGTGTCTAGGGGCAGGGGTCATGGGCAGGTCATGATCCCAAGCCCAAGCCTGGTATGTCGCAACCATCTTCCACTCAACCACTCCCCTTGAAATTCGAGAGTAAATTTGTCAACTTGAATCTTTAACCACCAGTGACTGGCAAGCTTATTATGATTCAAAAATCCAAGCGGAGGTAGCCAATTATGTTCCTGACCTTATACACGCCAGGGGAAGAGGGAGCTAATACCTTAACTCCATCACCCTTCATTAGAATATGAAAACACTTCTAGGCAAGGTCTTGAAGGAGAAACATGAAGATTGAAATGATATAATCTCTTCCCCAAAATGAAATCAAGCTGGTGCAATATTATCAGCGCCCCTATCTTGCTAGTTTGGATGCTCAACTTGCTCACCTTGAGCGTCATCTTAAGTGAGAACTAAAACCTCCTGCTCCAACTGGAACAAGCGCTCAAGTCCTGACCCCAATGACTTCATAAAACCCTTGATGTTATGCTTTGCCACTTGGCAGTTGTTTTTTACTTTCTATAGTTCAATCTAGGTAGATGTTAGTGGTTTCTTGGTATTAGTTGCTTTCATTTTGAATTATATAAACTATAGTCAATGGTCAACATATATGGATTCCAATGAGGAAGATTGAGATTGGACATTGCATGAAAGTGATATTTTTGTTGGTGTATGAAGAAATTTTGAGGCAATAAAATTTAAATTCACCAAAAAAAATGTTAATAATGCATACAATTCCAATTGACTTTTCATCATCAAACATCCTAGAATCTGTTAAATTATACAAATAAGGTAAAATTCGACTTTGGACATCTCATTTGATGAAGATAACCATTGCATTGAATTCATCTTTTCAAGAGGACCAAAATCGACCTAAAGATCACTCAAATCGAACAATGAGAAGTGTGTTTTTGAATTAAAGCCCACACATGTGCAAATTGTCAAGGTCAACTTCAACATCATGTGGGCTCATGAAGCCAAAACGTCATGCATTTTCACCCTCAAAGATTTGTATAAATAAGACAGACCTCCAACCTCATTTGGCACCTCACTCACTCATTCATATATTCTCTCTCCTCATCTGATTCTTTCGTACAACTATTGGGCAGCCTAATTCTCTCACACGTGTGGCAACAAGGACGAATTTCAGGAGAGACTACAGGGCCAAAAAATTTAGACTTATGTTGCAGGTTTGACTAGCGTTGACCAGGAACTTTGACCAACAGTTTGACTACGATTTTTCCACCAAAATTTTGATCTTTGCATGTCGTAGCTATTGGCACAAAAACCGAGAAGTTTTGGGCACATTGAGTGAGGTTGACCGCAGGAAAAAGAGAAGAGTTTGACCGAGTTTGACCATCTATTTTGGGATTTTTTTGACTAATCATTAACCAGCTTTAAAGGTCGAATTTGATTTTCCTAGACCAAGTTGTTGAAGGGTTGATTTGACTATGAACTGTTGATTGTTAGGGCATTGACTATTGTTGTTGACTCCTGTTGACTAGGACAGATCTACAGTTGAGTTGACTATTGTTGACTCTCTCTCTTTCATCTATGTTTTTATAGTGGATTGCATGTTGGATATTGAAATTGGATATTAGATGATGTACTCTCTTTGCTAAACATTTGAATACAATCTAATAGAAGAAGATTTGCAAGGGTTTTCCCCTTAGTGGGGTTTTTCCCTGGTCATTGACTAAACATTGTGTCTCGTGTCTCTTGGTTATATTTCATTGTGCATTTTTTTAATTGTTCTATCTATTATTGCTCTACTTCTATTGGATAATTGAAGAAGTGAAATTGTTAAATTGGATTTTATTGGATATTGTTGAAGTAATAGTTTCAACATAGAACAAATTGATGAAAAATTACCATGGTCTCAGAGCTAAGGTGAAGACAAGCCCAGGAGACATAGAGCAAGAGCATTCATCTTTCAAGCAGTTTTGAAAAAGGGAAAATATTTTGCTAAAATTGTCTTCCTCTTTCTTCAAGGAGCATCAGAAGTTGGGTGATTCTTGTAACTTTGTTGCATGGAAAGTTAGGTTGGAGATCATAGCTGACAATAATGATGTTTTGGACTTCATTCAAGGAAGAGTACCTTAGCCTCCAGAGAATGCTTCCGCTGCTGTCAAAAAACAAGCGTAAGAAAGTTAAGTTGAAAGCAAAGAAAATTATAGTTAATGGTTTACAACATAATCTACTTGTGTATACTGGAAATTTGAAAAGGTCTAAGGACATGTATGATAAGATAGTTGGCATGTATGAAGTCAAAATTTTGAATGGAAACATCTCTTTGAAATATCAACTCAAAGACACGAAGATGAACAAAGGAGAATTTGTGCAATCATACATTATGAGGATATCTCGTCTTAGAGATCAATTGCAAAGAATTGGGGAAACCACACTTGACAGGGAATTAGTGATTGTAACTCTTAGAGGCCTCCCTCCCATTTGGGAAACCTTCATTACTAATATAAGCAACAACAATAGCTTCCTTTCATTTTATGAGCTTTTTGGAAAGCTCACTCAAGAAGAATCAAGGATGATATCTAGAGGAAGAATTCAAGGATCAAATTAAGGAGATCCCACTACCTATGTTTCTCAAGGAAAGAAAAATAATGTGAATAAAGGAAAGGGAAAGCCATCCAAATCAAGGAGACCTCCTCCATCTAATCGAGAATCCAAGGATTCAAGCAGGTGAGATAGAGATGTTGAGCACTACAATTGTCATCGAAAGGGTCACTATGCTTGAGATTGTCCCAAAAAGAGAGATTCTCCAAGAAGAAACTCTTCAAGGTCCTACAACAATAACCATGGATTCAAGAACAACAGGTCACATGAAAGAAGAAATGGTAGAAGAAGGAACGAAAGAAGGTCTCCCCCAATGATCGTGAAGATAGCTATTTTCCTCTAAAGAGGTTAAGAAACTCCAAGTATGAAAGCAATGCTACTAATCAATTTGAATATATTCTTATTTCCGCATTATCTAGTTCATCTCCTTTGAATTCTTGGGATATTTGGTTGGTTGATAGAGGGGCATATCATCACTTCTCCGAATATAAGGAAGTTCTCTCTAATTTGGTAGAGAAGGAGACCAATTTCAACATTATTCTTGGTGGCAATTCCACTCATCCCATAAAGGGATTTGGTTCTATCAAATTTCATTTAAACTTTGGGGTATCTATCTTGCTTCATGATGTACTATATGTTCCTAGATTGAAGAATAATTTGGTTTCAATATATACTTTGGAGGATAAAGGAATGAGGGTTGCATTCATTAAAGGAAAAGTACTTGCTTGGACTGTTGAATCTTATATGAGAAATTCCTTCACATTAGGACCTAGGTTTGAAGGACTCTATAGAGTCACTGGAATACCTCTTCTCGTTATGGTCCATAATAAAAATCTTCAAAGTGAGTTGTGGCACTGAAGGGTGGCCCATCTACACTATGGTGCACTTCCAAAATTGAAGAATTTGGTCTCTAGGATCCCCGATGTTGAAGCTCAACATAATGGAGTATGTCTTGGGTGTGCAAGTGGAAAGAAGACAAGGGAACCATTCCCCTCTAGCGAAAACAAGACAGAAGCAATTCTTCATCTCATTCATTCTAATTGTGTGGTCTAATTCATGTGCGTCCTCTTTGGGGTCACCTTTATTACATCACCTTCATCAACATTTTCTCAAGGAATACATGGATATACTATTTGAAGCACAAGCGAATTTGAAATGTTCAAAGAGTTCAAGGATTTGGTTGAAAATCATAAAGGGAAGAAAATAAAAATCTGCAAGTCCCACAACGGCGGGGAATACACCTCAAATGAATTTATAGAATTTTACAAGAAGGAAGGAATTAAGAAGGATACCATTGTGCCCTACACCCCCGAACAAAATGGAGTGGCTGAGAGAAAGAACAGGTCCATTGTAGAAGTTTCCCGAGCCATGCTCCATGATCAAAAGCTGCCAAAGTTCCTTTGGGCTGAAGCAACAAACACAATGGTATATGTTCAAAACAGGTTGCCTCATCAAGCTTTGGACAACAAGACTCCCGAGGAAGTATTCACAGGTGTCAAGCCCGATATTGGTCATCTCTGGATTTTTGGTTGCCCCATATACTTCCATGTGTCGAAGGACAAAAGAAACAAGCTAGAAGCTACAAGAAGGAAAGGTATGTTTGTTGGATATAATGAAGATTCTACAACATTTAGAATATATATTTCTCGTCAAAGGAAGGTTGAAGTTAGCAGGGATGTAACATTCAATGAAGATGTTTCTCTTAGAAAGGCATGGGACCTCCCTTCACCTCCTCCTCCTAAGGACAAGAGTGATGATATGGATATTATAAAAGGTCCTTTTGTGCCTGAATCTAAGAAGGACATCGTTGATGATCCCATGGAGCCTATGGACCCCTTGTTGAAGAATCAAGAGCTATTATTTATATTAGGATTATTCTTGACTTGATAACAATTTGTGAAGCACTTTTACAATTATCTTAGCTTGATCTTATTCTTAGTATTATTGTGTTTGTTTCATCAAACTGCTACCAAAAACATAAAGACAAGAACACAGATGTTGGCTCTCTGCCAAGGCCAAAACCTCTCTCTCTTAGAGAGGAAAACCATTTGGTAAGTTTCTCTTATTGAAGCTTCTTATTGATCAATTCCAAACCCTAGACCCTTGACTAGGATGTCCTCCAAGCACAAGTCAAGTCCTTCCTCTATTTTGCAGTTTGTTCCCGGCACATAGACTTCCTCTTTCCGACACTTTTCTCCCCAGTACTTCATCCTCCTTCTTTGTTGCTTGTCTAGAGATAGACCTTCCTTGTGTGAGCCTTCTAGAAGAGATGTTCTTTTTCTATCCTTTACTCAAGTAGACTTCAGCTTTTGTTGACCAAACGAGATCCTTCTTGAGGTATGACTATAATATTGTTCTGTTTCCCTAGCTTTTCCCACGTATGGAGGGTACCCTTAGAGAATTAGGGTCCTTTCACCTTCGCTAGAGAGAGAGACTTCTTCGCTTGACTTGGGAGGCCTAGTAGGCCTAATATCTCACCCAAACAATGATGATTCTTGGACTGTTCTCTAGCTATTGTTATACCGCAGGTTTACCCTCCTTTTCTTCGCATGTGTGACTGTTTCTAGCCCTAGAAATAGTCTTTTTACTTTACCTTCTCCCTTATTCATTGCACTTTGGAGACCATTTAAACTTGTTTTCCCTTCACTTCTTCTCAGATTCTATCCTCGCTGATTTCATATATGCTTGTTTTACATTGAGAGGAAGTGAACATTCTCTATATATAGAGGATTGTCCCTCCTTTAGGCCGACATTAGGCCAACATGATGTCTTTAGACTGAATCGATTGTTTCTTCATTATTTTCATCGTTTAGCTTCTTTTGGAGGGCGTTGCTGCATGGAGAGGACTTGCACTTGCCTTGGAGGTATTCCTTTGACCTTATACAATTTTTATACATAGTGTAACATGCCCTCTAAGGGTCTTACATAAATAAATTGACCTTTTGACTTCCTCGAAGCACTTAAACATTTGCTTGACCTACCTCAATGAGTAAGAAACTCATTGAAAAATATTATAAAAATAATTTCTCTTTTCTTGAATAAATACAAATATAAAAATTACATTTATGAAGAATGAACCTAGTTACATTTCCTTCAACACTCCCTCTTAACTAGGGAGGTATTCATACAACATTGCAAGGTGTTTGGTTATGTTTCAATCTTGAATAATTCACATAAGAGAAACCGGATTTGCAATCCATCTGTTATAGCATCATAATAACCAACATTGTTTCCATAGCAAGGCCTTGACTAGCATCTCTATCTCTCAATAGAACATAGCACAATGTTGGCGAGACCAATGACTTATATACACCTTAGCCATTGTCTCTCAAGGTACATACCCACCCGGGTGTTCACTGAGTATGACCTTATAGGAAAATTCTTATCTTGGGTTCCCAGCCCTCAAAGAATATAGATCCTCTTTCCTACTCTTGTCTTGGATGCCCTACACATCCTCAAAGAGTATCAGATGCCATGTGATTACCCAATCCTACCATTCTTTCTTCCCAAGTGAAGACAATAATGTTGTGTCTATCACTTCCTCTCAATTGAGGAATACATGCCCAAGTATCCTCTGACAAGGTACTTGTCCAAGTTCCTTTATAATTGGGAACTTGTTATAACTCCCTCTTATTTAGGGACTTGTCCATTCATCAACAACTTGTTTATGGGTCCTCCATCTACTTGATCTCCTTCCTTTGATGTCATGAAGTCGTTGTTTGAACTTCTTCTTTGTAGGGAACCATCCATCGATCACTTTCATTCTCGGTTAGTCATGTCATTTCTTATTTCGTGGAAAGTTGCATTCTTGTCATATATCAGGTTCTCTTTTCATCTGGTTATTCCTTATCATCGTGTCTATGCTTCAAACCACTCTTCACATGGATTCTTCTTTGTACTTGCTTGTTCCCATCCTTTGATCTAGTAGCCCCTTCATGAATTCATCCTGATATTGCTTCAACATTAAATGGTGATTTTGTTGGATTCTTCTTCATCATGACATCTCCATAGAGTAGAATCAGTTATCTACACCTTTTATATCTCCAAGGCCTTCATAGGTGTCAAGGGTCCTTTGATCTTTTCCTTTCTTAATTAGAGTTGTCATGCCTTCTTTCAGGATATGTCTTCAATGGATCTTTGTCAGATAGTGATTCTTTGTGATCATGGTGTTCTTCACATGCTTGCTTTCTTTCTTCACTTGCTTCTTCTTGGATAGATTGGTCAACCACCGTGTGCTCCTTGTGATAGCACTTCTTCATTGCTTTCTTCTAGGACTAGTCAACATTCCTTCTTCACTTTCTTCTTAGTCATCAATCTTATACTCCTTATGTGAGTATTTCTTTTTGTTGACCTTAATTGCATTGTATTACATGACTTCGAGCATGTCATTGGTGAAAGAGATTCTTTTCTACTTGACCATATCATAGAACTATTCCCATGACTCAATAATATGCATATCATAACATGACTAAACTTTGATGCATACATACCTCATCTTGATTCTCCTTTGATGATCTTAGCTTCACTTTTTTTTCCTTGGTGTGGCCCTTCTTGCTTCATCTTAGCTTTCCTTCATATCATCCTTTTCTTGAATCCCATGAATGGGATTCCCAATGAGACATTTGTTTTTATGAATCTTCTTTTGAAAATTCCATCATAGGATCTTGAAGACCCTTACCTTGGAAATGTTTCCTTCCTTTTAATGATGGAGGTCTTCTAAGATTCTTAATCATCATCAATTTTATTTCATTGTGGATGAGGTCCTATTCTAGGTATGCTCCTTCTACATGAATATTTGAGTTATATCTACAATGTTCCTATATTCTAGAAGATATTTCTAACCATGCATTTTGTTCTCATTTATAAATGCTCTTTCTACATGAGTATCTAGAACTCTATGTACTTCATGCTTCTAGATTCTAGAAGATATTTCCATCCATGCAATTTTATTTTATTCCTACATGTTCCTATCCTAATCAAACTTTGAAAGAAGACTTTAAGTAAATAGTTTGACTTAGTCATAGTATAGATCCGAAGGATCTTCCTTCTTTTGCTTCTTTTCTTCTTCTTTCACCACTTGAGTCATGTGAGCTTCTTCCCTCTTTCTTTTGTTGTTTTTGTCCTTCTTTAGTTTAGGATAATTCCTTTTGTAGTGTCCATATTCTTGCCATCCATAGCATTGGATTTTGGACATGTCTTTGTTATTTTTTCTTTGTGGACCAAATTTGCCAAATTTTACCTTTCTCTTGTCCATGGTAACAAATGCTTGCTCCTTTGATCCCACGTCCTCTTTTTCTTTGGGTCTTGTTTCCTCTATCTTGCATAGAGACCACATTTCACTTAGTGGGATAGCTTCATTCTTGGCATATATGCTTGATGTGAAGTTTCCCCAATCCTCGGGTAGAGCATTGAGTACTATAGTTGTCATTTCTCTGTGTTACATGACTTCCCCTAGCTCTTGAAGTTGATCCCTCGTCTCAAATATCTTCATGAAGTAGGGAGTTATTCCTTCCTTTGATATATTCATCCTGTACAATTCATTTAGTAGAGATATCACTCCTCCAGTTGTGCTTAACGAGAATAGCTCTACTAGTTTATCATAGATTTCTTTTGATGTTTCAAGTTTGGAGACATAAGGAATGAGAGAGTCTTTGATGGATTCTATTAGAATCCTTTGAGCTCTTGTCTCATACTTATTATACTTGGCCAAGGCTTGATTTTGCTCCTTAGCATGAATAGTGACATTCCATTTGATGTGTTCTAGGAGTTCATTCTCCTCGAGAAGTAAATCAGTCCTCTTCTTCCATGCAAGAAAGTTATTGGTTCCTACCAATTTGTTGTTTTCCTTGCAAAAATACATTGATGTATATTCAGAAGGGGGCATATACTTACTTGATAGATTTTGAGATGTAGTAGACTTTCTTTCTCTTTGAAGACTTGATGGCTTGCCTTCCTTAGATCTTGATGTTCTTCAAGTTTCTTTCTCCAAGTGGGCTTTCTTGATGATGATATTTGCTTGATGACTTGTAGCTTGATGTAGGTCCTTCTTTGGTCTGCTCTTCTTGTAGGTGCATTTGAGTAAGGCTCTTCTTCTTGCTTTGTAGTCTTTCTTGATGAAAGATAGATGGTAGACCTTATTGTCCTTGATGCGATAGAGAATTCTTGGCTAGATGCTTCAACTTTTGTAGATGTTCTTCCTTGATGAGTATCCTTGAGATGCCCTTTCCTTGATGTGTCACCTTAGCTCTGATACCATGTTGAAGAATCAAGGGCTAGTATTTATATTAGGATTCTTCTTGACTTGATAACAATTTGTGAAGCACTTTTACAATTATCTTAGCTTGATCTTATTCTTATTATCAGTGTTTGTGTTTCATCAAACTGCTACCAAAAACATAAAGACAAGAACACATATGTTGGCTCTCTGCCAGGGCCAAAACCTCTCTCTCTTAGAGAGGAAAACCCTTTGGTAAGTTTCTCTTATTGAAGCTTCTTATTTATCAATTCCAAACCCTAGAACCTTGACTAGGATGTCCTCCAAGCAGAAGTCAAGTCCTTCCTCTATTCTGCACTTTGTTCCCAACACATAGACTTCCTCCTTCTGACACTTTTCTCCCCAGCACTTCGTCCTCCTTCTCTGTTGCTTGTCTAGATATAGACCTTCCTTAAGTGAGCCTTCTAGAAGAGATGTTCTTATTCTATTCTTTACTCAAGTAGACTTCTTCTTTTGTTGGCCAAATGAGATCCTTCTTGAGTTACGACTATAATATTGTTCTGCTAGCCTAGTTTTTTCCACGTGTGGAGGGTACCCTTTGAGAATCAGGGTCTTTTCACCTTCGCTAGAGAGAGAGACTTCTTCCCTTGACTTGGGAGGCCTAGTAGGCCTAATATCTCACCCAAACAATGATGATTCTTGGATTTTTATCTATTTGTTGTTATATCGGGGTTTTACCCTCCTTTTCTTCGCACGTGTGACTATTTCTAGCCCTAGAAACAATCCTATATCTTTGCTTTACCTTCTCCCTTCTTCGCTGCACTTTGGAGACCCTTGAGAATTGTTTTCCCTTCACTTCTTCTCAGCTTCTATCCTCGCTGATTTCAGATAGGTTTGTTTTACGTTGAGAGGGAGTGGATAGCCTCTGTATATAGAGTATTGTCCCTCCTTTAGGCTGACTTGACTGTTTCTTCATTATTTTCATCGTTTAGCTTCTTTTGGAAGACGTTGTTGCATGGAGAGGACTTGCACTTGCCTTGGAGGTATTCCTTTTACCGTATACAATTTTTATACATAGTGTAACATGCCCTCTAAGGGTCTTACATAAATACATTGACCTTTTGACTTCCTAGTAGCAGTTAAACATGTGCTTGACCTACTTCAATGAGCAAGAAACTCATTGACAAATAATATAAAAATAATTTCTCTTTTCTTGAATAAATACAAATGTCAAAATTACATTTATGAAGACCGAACCTAATTACATTTCCTTCAACACCCCTTGGATCTTCTTCCAAGTGATCCTCCTTCCAAGAAAAGACCACTTTGGCTCAAAGACACATTACAAGATGTCGAGAAATGTGTTCTTGCTCATGGAACTTTCAGGGAAATCAAGAAGTTATGCAGGTACCAAGCATACGTTGTAGCTATGAGCAATATGATTAAAGTTGAACCTAGTACCTTAGAAGAAGTTGTGAAGGAACAAGTCTGGAAGGATCCAATAGTCGAAGAATATGAGTTGATTATGAAAAGTGACGTATGTGATATTGTGTCGAGACAAAAGGGAAGATTTGTGGTAACCTCCAAATAGCTCTATAAGATCAAGCATGGGGTTGATGGAAGCATCTAAAAATACAAGGCAAGGTTCGTAGCCCGTGGATTCACTCAAAAAAGGGAGAATATTAATATGATATATTTGTTCTTGTGACCAGATATACAACCATTTGTTCGATAGTAGCCCTTGTTGCAAGTCAGGGATGGACTCTTCATCAAATGGATGTGAAGACCGCTTTCGTACATGGTTTCCTACAAGGTGTGTACGTAGAAAAACCTCCATGATTTGAAGTTTATGATAGGAAGATCCATGTATGCCAATTGAAGAATTCTCTATATGGATTGAAGCAAGATCCCCGTACTTGGTATGCTTGTATCGACAGTTACTTGTTTAAGCTGTGATTCACAAGGAGCAATGTTGATCCAAACTTGTACTTCAAAATGGTCCAAGGTATGCCTCTTATTTTGGTATTATATTTTGATGACTTATCCATAACAGGTGAAAACCCTCTCATTCTAGAATGTAAGAGGAAGTTGGCTTCCGAATTCAAGATGAAAGACCTTGATTTCATGCACTGTTACCTGGGACTAGAAGTATGGCAAAGTTCAGGCAATATTTTCCTTTCACAAGGAAAATATGTTGTGAAAATACTAGGGAGATTTGGCATGGTTGAGTGCAAGTCCTTGCCTACACCTATGGAGATGAATTTAAAGTTGTCAAGAGAAGTTGATAGACCGTACCTAGAAAATCCTTCTGAGTATAGACAATTGGTTGGTGCTTTGATGTTTCTCGTGAATACTCACCCTGGTATATGTTTTGCATTTAACACCTTGAGCCAGTTTATGACCAAGCCTTGCCGTGTACATTGGGTTGCTGCCAATCATGTATTGAGATATCTACATGGGACTATTAACCTTGGATTGAGATATGACATTGGAGACATTAGACTACATGGATATATAGATGCAGATTGGGCTAGTAACGTTGTCGATAGGAAGAGTCTTTCTAGAAGTTGTTTTAGTATGGGATTTTCCATGATATCATGGATGAGCACGAAGCAGAAATCCATAGCCCTTAGCACTGTTGAGGTCAAGTATATTGTAACTAGCCTTGCAAGTTGTGAAGTAGTTTGATTGAGGAAGTTGTTTGGAGAGTTATTTGAATAGGTTCTAGACAAGACAGTCATCTATTACGACAAAAAGAGTGCGATTTGGTTGTCAAAGAATCATGTGTTTCAAGAAAAGTCCAAGCATATCGAGATCAGATATCATTTCATTCGTGACATGGTGCAGAGAGGAGTCGTGAGACTCCTCCACATTTCGACAGATGAGCAGATATTCGATATCCTCACCAAGGCTTTGTAGAAAAGTAAGTTCTTGGTCTTCAGAGAGCAGCTTAGACTGGTTGAGATGAGCCTTTCGAATAAGGGTCTAAGTTGATCAAGAACAATGAGAAATGTTCTTCCCCCCTGGTTGAGCTCCCGGGGTGTGGAAAGGACCTCTATGGCTCCTGGGGATGAGAGACCTCTGACCAATAGGATGTTGAGACCTAGGATCTCCCCTAGTCAGAGTATGCCCCAGTTAGTGTCCTGCCCACTCTGTGGGATAACCTCTCCCATTTGGCCAATGGGTTTAGGGACTTGGAATAGAGTGTGACCCCTACCCCTTGCAATAGGTGGATCTCACCCAAGTTGGTGGATTCATGTGTTCTACCATCTAACTCTTTAGGGTTAATATGGACGATCAGGGACAATATGGTAGAGTGTGATCCTTACCTCGAATAAGTTGAGCTCACCTATTGTTATGGACTTTGGGATAGAGTGTGATCCCTATGCTTGGGGTAGGTTGGTATCGCCCATTGTCTTTGGTTCTGGGTGGTAGTTATGACTCCCCAATGATGATGATGATGATTTCGTGTGGTAGCAGAGTCTCCCCGATGGTGATAGAGGAAAGGTGGTAATTGGAGCTCCCCTGCAACATTTCTTCTTCTTCAGATTCGAGAATGTTCAGCGTGAGATGCACAAAGACAAATAGAGATGGCACATGATGTCAGGATGACATGATGATCATTGGGACTTTGGGATAGAGTGTTACCCCTATGCTTGCAGTAGGTTGGTCTCACCCATTGTCTTTGGTTCTGGGTGGTAGCTATGGCTCCCCGATGATGATGATGATGATTTTGGGTGGTAGTAGAGTCTCCCTGATGGTGATAGAGAAAGGATGGTAGCTGGAGCTCCCCTGCAACATTTCCTCTTCTTTAGATTCAATAATGTTCAGCATGAGATGCATAGAGACAAGCAGAGATGGTATATGATTTCAGGATGACATGATGATCGTTTGACAGATATTGACAAGTGGAACTCTCCCTGGTTGAGAGGGGGTGTTAAATTATACAACTAAGGTAAAATTCCACTTTGGACGGCTCATTTGATGAAGATAACCATTGAATTGAATTCCTCTTTTCAAGAGGACCAAAATTGATCTAAAGATCACTCAAATCGGACAAGGAGCAGTGTATTTTTGAATTAAATCCCACACATGTGCAAATTGTCAAGGTTGGCTTCAACATCATGTAGGCTCATGAAGCCCAAACATCATGTTTTTTCACCCTCAACTATTTGTATAAATAAGAGACCTCCAACCTCAGTTGGCACCTCACTCACTCATTCATATCTTACCTCTTCTCATTTGATTGGTTCGTACAGCTATTGGGCAACCTAATTCTCTCACACGTGTGGCAAGGACAAATTTCAAAACATATTACAGGGCCGAAAATTTCAAACTTTTTTTGCATGTTTGACTAGTGTTGACCAAGCACTTTGACCAACAATTTGACTGTGATTTTTCCACCAAAATTTTGATCTTTGCAGGCCGCATCTATTGGCACAAAAATTGATAATTTCTAGGCACATTGACCAAGGCTAACCGCAGGATTGACCGTCGGCAAAAGAGAAAACTTTGACTGAGTTTGACCATCTATTTTGGGACTATTTTGACTAATCTTTGACCAGCTTCAAAGGCCGAATTTGACTGTCCTAGACCGAGTTGTTGAAGGGCTTATTTGACCATAAATTGTTGACTAGTTAGGGCACTGACTGTTGCTATTGAATGTTTTTTACTAGGACAAATCTACACTTGAGACTGTTGTTGACTCTCTCTCTTTCATATTTGCTTTGGATAGTGGATTGGATGATGGATATTGAAATTGGATATTGGATGATGTACTCTCTCTGCTGAACATTTGAAGACAATCTAAATGAAGAAGATTTGCAAGGGTTTTCCCCCAAGTGGGGTATTTCCCTGGTCATTGACCAAACATTGTGTCTCTTGTTTCTTGGTTGTCTTTCATTATGCATTTGTTTAATTGTTCTATCTACTATTTCTCTACTGCTATTGGATAATTGAAAAAGTGAAATTGTTAAATTGGATGCTATTGGATATTGTTGAAGTAATAGTTGCATCATAGAAAAAATTGATGAAAATTTAACAGAATCAACCCAATAAACTAGAAAGTGGGTTTATTTTATTTTTGGGGTTTCGTGTGGATCTCTAACATAGCATTGTAGGACCCAAAATGTGCAATATCAAAGTATGAAACACACTAAAAAATTTCTGAAATGTTTCGAACCATATTTCCAAATTATTAAACAACCCAAAATATTACCCAAAAGATGTGTGAAGCATATAGATACTTGTAGGGCATTTCTTCCAGTGTGATTCTCTCATTTTAACATTGCATTCCTTAATTGAACTTATCTCACACAAAGTAATAATAACTTTAAATCAATTAATATTACAAGATAAATGTACATAACATTGCAAAACCACCAAAAGAACAAGTCTAACCATGCATCCAAGATTATAAGCTTTAAGTGTTAAGATTTAGCTTATTATTTACCTTATATTTTTATGATTTTAAGAATTATTATTACATACAATTCCAATGACTTTTCAGCATCAAAACATGCTAGAATCAACCTAATACGCTAGAAAGTGGGTTCATTTCATTTTTGGGGGGCCATGTGGGTCACTAAAATAGCTGTGTGGACACAAAATGTGCAGCATCAAAGTGTAAAGGCACTCAAAATGTTCCAAAATGTTTCAAGCCATATTTCCAAATCATGAAACACAACCCAAAATATTTCAAGCACAAGGCACTCAAAATGTTCTAAAATGTTTTGAACCATATTTCCAAATCATGAAACACAAACCAAAATATTACCCAAAAGATTTCAAGCAAAGATACAAGGGAGTAGGGCATTTCTTGCAACATAACTCTCCCATTTAATACTCCATTCCCTATCGAATTTTATCTCATACAAAGGAATAATAACTTTAAATCAATGAATTTCAGTTGGGTTTAGATTTTGTGGTCGGATAGAATAGTTGTTATCATCCCTACCTAGGTTCCAATCTCATAAAGTGGTATGTAAGATTTTGAAAAGAGTAATCTATATGGCACTCTTAAATGAGTACATAATGTGGCACTCATATTGTACCTGAAACCTCACTCTTGCCTTCAGGTTGAGAGGAAGGCCGACTTCTTTCCCAAGCAATGCCCAATGTCCAAAATTTTATCCTTCAATAAATCATAACACCAAACAACCACCGAAGGAACAAGTCTAACCATGCATCCAAGCTTACACGCTCTAACTTTTAGTGTTAAAATTTAACTTAATATTTACCTTGTATCTTACTATAATAAACTTTAAGAATTATTATTACCTACAGGTCCAATGACTTTTCAGCATCAAAACATGCTAGAATCAACCTAACACTTGAAAGTGGTTTTATTCCATTTTTGGGAGGCCATGTGGGTCCCCAACTTAGCATTCTAGGACCCAAAATGTGCAGTGTCAAAGTGAAAAATGCACTTGAAATGTTGTAAAATGTTTCGGGCCATATTTACAAATCATGAAACACAGTCCAAAATATTACCCAAAACATTCAAAGCACGAATAAAGGTGTAGAGAATTTCTTGCAACAACTCTCCCATTTTAATACTCCATTCCTTAATTGAATCTTATTTCATGCAAAGGAATTAATAACTTTAAATCAGTGAATCTTACAAGATAAATATACATAACACTTTGGCAATTGGATGCAGCTTGAGTTGTTGGGAGAAATGTTGTTATCCTCTTCAGCCAAGTTCAATTCCAACATGTGACATGTTGAACTCATAATGAGTATATCCTCGGAATGGCTTCCGCCTTGTTCTCCTTTAAGATCAAAGCATGTATATTCCTTATATGAAATATAAAGATATTAAAATATATATATATATATATATATAGCCCTGATGGGTAGCCCAATTGCTTGAAGCCGACAACCCCCCTGCCCTGCCCCCGCACCAAGTCTTTGGCCTTCTGTCATGAGGCGTGGGTTCAATTCTCCCTGGGTTCATCAGTTTTAGGCACCGACAATTGGATCAACTGAGCATGAAGCCCCTTTGAATGGGTCCACCTACGGGAGTTGCGAGAAAATATATATATATATATATATATATATATATATATATATATATATATATATATATATATATATATATTCATCATACAAATTTATAAATATTTTTTTTAAATGTACATAACATTGCACCATCACAGGAAGAACAAACCTAACCATAAATCCAAGCTTACAAGCTTTAACTTCTAGTGTTAAAATTTAACTTAATATTTACCTTGCATATTACTATCATGAACTTTAAGAAGAATTATTACATACAATTCCAATGACTTTTCAAAATCCAAACATGTTACAATCAACCTAATGCATTAGAAAATGGGTTTATTTCTTTTTTTCCTTTTCAATGTGGGTACATTGTGAGACCCAAAATGTATAGCATCAAAATACAAAATGCACTCAAAATGTTCTGAAATGTTTCAAGCTATATTTCCAAAACATTTCAAAGGAGAGATAAAAGGGGTAAGGAATTTCTTAGCCTAACCCTCTCATTTTAATGCTCCATTTCCTAATTGAATCTTATCTCAGAGAAAGGAATAGTAACTTTAAATCAATGAATATTACAATATGAAATGAAATGATATTTTAAGGTCCATGGGACTAAAAATAGTCTATGAGACCATTAGTTCCATGTTTTTCGCCTTTTGCAATTCAATCATTTTCTTATTCAAATTGATGATGAGTTGGCCCAACCTTCCAACAATCCCCTCATTGAAAATAAAATGCCAAGAAAATGATGCTAGCATATTCTCATAACTTTCTCTAATGTCTTTGAATGCATCATATTCCAAAATGAAATGTTTTTTCTGATTCCACTGCCCCATACGTGCAAAATGTACACACTCGTTCTTCCCAAGCTTCTTAGGTCTTTTCCACCATCCTGTTTCACACCGAAGTTGATGCGAGTTGGTCCTTAATTGAGCAATAAGAACCTTTTCCCTCCAAGGAATGCTAGCTCCAATGAACTCTTTTTGTTGTAGATCACACGTAGGGTTGAATTCCTCAATGTAGTACTTCTTTCTACCCAACTCTTTTCCCCATACCCTTTTACGAAACTTCTCCATAACAAAATTATTTAGCTCCTTGTTATTTGTGGGACAGACATTGAGGTAGATATTCCATTTTTTCATCCATGAGTAGTTTTGTTTCATCCATGTTTTTTCTCTTTCACTCATGCCTTTATTGAAGATAACATTAGGCCATATAACTAATCTCATTTGCTCAATTCTTTTTAGATATCTTATGAGTTGCACCATAGCAATTGCTTCGATAGGAGTTGCTTGTGTTTCACTCAACATTATCTCATAAGGTACTGAACTTTTTATTTTGAACTTGCTCATGATCAAGCATTTTTGGATTTTCTCAATTTGTTTCCATTTAGAGATGGGGGTGCTGCTAGCCCACAATTCACACCCATATAGCATCACTGGACAAAATAGGAGTCCAAAAAGCACTTTAATCGTTTTCCAATCCCATAACTCTTCCTCCCTACATCTGTTTTGAAAAGCATATAATGCTTTCCACCCTCCTAAAATTCTCTTCTTTCTAGAGTCCTCCCAACTAAGTTTGTTGTTGAAATCAATCTCTAGGTACTTGTACTCATTTACTTCTTCAAGAATGTTGTCTTCAAAGAAGAAAGCATGTTGGATATGCTTCCTTTTATTAGAGAAAATCATTATTTTGGTCTTGCTAGTATTGACTTGCATCCCCACTGCTCTTCAAAAATGCTCAAAGGAATATAGGTGCATTTGCAATCCATGGGCCGATTTAGAAATCAATACAATATCATCAGCATATAAAATAAATTTTATCACGAACTCCCCCAACCAAACACCATCTCCACCTTGCAGATTTAGCCACTCTTCCAATTTATCAATATATAAACCAAAAAGAGTAGGGGATAAAGGGCAACCTTGTTTGACTCCAATGTCACTTCTAAAGCTTTCTGAAATACATGCTGAGGTTTTAATTTTGACTTTCACATCTTCATAAAGTTTATGGACAATGGCTCTATAATACAAATGAATTTCAAATTCTTCCATTCTACGCCACAACTTATCTCTAGGGACTGTGTCAAATGCCTTTTTGAAGTCAACAAAGCAGCGAAATACTTCTTCTTTGTCCTCCCAAACCTTTTGAACAATGTGTCTCAACGTGATACCATGATCCACTATAGAATGCTTCGGCCTAAAACCCGCTTGTCCTCTTGCCCTCTTTTCTTTTACTTCTGCCCACTTACTAATTATATTTTCTACCATGTTGCCGAAAAGCTTTGCAAACAAATGATTGATCATCATTAGGGGAGTTTTGAGGTCTAAAATGGGCCTCCTAAGAAAAATGTACAACCAAAATAAAATTTATAAGAACTAATAGGATTCAAGATGATGATGCCAACCATGGGGGATGATTCACCAATTTTGGAGTAAAAAAACAAAAATATTAAAAAATAATAAAATAATAAAATTATTTTTTCAACTCGTATTTTCAACTTATCTCCTTAAATTTTTACTCAAATTTCGAGCGGGAGTACTCGTTGGATGCAAAATTTAATTCATCATCTAAGGAGTACCCATGTTGCATAATTCTGATGGACCCTGCGACATGAAAAATGATAAATACATGAAAAAATGTGATTGCAATCACGTGTTTCATGTATTTCTCAATTTCCGTTTAGTGGGGTCCATCAAAAGTATGCAACATGGGTACTCCTTAGATGAGGAATCAAATTATGCATCCAACAAGTGTTTCCACTCGAAATTTGAGTAAACCCATAGGGAGATAAGTTGAAAATACGAGTTGAAAAAATAGTTTTTTTCTTTTTCCCCTTTAAAATTTGATGATGTAATCTAATCTTATTTTATTATTTCCACTATTATTTTATAATTTCCTTAGGAAGCCCATTTTAGACCTCACAAATCCCCTAATGAATGGTTCTATAGTTGGAAGGATTATTAATGTCTCCACTTTTAAAAAGAGGTATTGCCACGCTAGTTGTCCAGTCTCTTGGGAATCATTGTTGAATGGTGTTGTTGAATATTTTCATGATGTGCGGTGCAAGAACGTTCATTCCCCATTTTCGATACTCTACTTAAAGTTCAACCAAGTCCTTTGTCTTTCTTGTTTTTAGCTTCTTAATTCCATTCTCCACCTCTTGTAACGTGTAGAGCTTTGAAGTTGTGTTGATCCTAGGGGGAGGCTCCACCTCAGATTATTTCTCATAGAGTTGCCTTGCATATTCAAACCATTGATTGGTTGTAATATTATTTTCAATTTTCTTCTTCCTAGGTTGAAGTTCCTACCAGAAAAGCTTTGGATTTTTCTTGCTTAGATATATTAACTCTTCCTGCCTTGTTTGCATGAACTCGTCTTTTTTCCTTTTTAGTATATGCTTATATAACTTTACATTCAACTTCTCCTTGCCTGCGTTTTTCAAAGTTCTCCTTGCCATTTTTCATTCATCATCAAACCAAGAATTTACGGGAAAACAATTTGATTTTGATTTCCTATTTTTTTGCTCTTAGCACTTCTCAAGTGCACTTTGAATTATATTTGCTAACTCATGATTGTTGAAGCTTTTGAAACCAATTTTCTCTTTCTGAATTAATCTCCCTAGCCCTGTCTTGAAGATAGTACAATTTTCTTGTGTTAGAAGAATTTTGCCCCTTGATAGTGATTGTCGAGAACATTGGGTGTTTCCTCTGTGTTGTCTTCTAACCATGATAACCTTATATAAATTGGGTTATGCTCTGATTTTAAGTCCCAAATATGTTCTCCAATCTTAACTTCATCTATCTTTTCTATCAAGCTTTGTGAACACATCATATAGTCAATGACACTTGCCCCATTGTATGTGTTACAAGTGAAGTTTTCAAACCTTTTCCATCTATCTAGACCATTGCAAATAATTAAGTTGAAAGCCGCACACAGTGTAAGAACCTCCTCTCCAAAATAATTGCTAACTTTGCCAACTTCTGAACACCTCGCCCGTTGGGGATTCTCCTCTTCAGTGAGCCAAATAGGATTGTGATCCTCTTTGCAACAAAGAACACTAGCTTGATTATTTGTTGCTTTAGCATTGAAATCTCCCACTAAAAGAACTTATCCCTGCTGAGAGTACATGGCAATATCTTGTTTTAAAGTTGCATACAAATCCTTGTTGTCTAGCACCTTATTTTTGTAAGTTTTTGAGACTTGAGGGGCAAAATAGCATGTTGCAATTCTTATGTGATTCTCATTCTCTGATATTTTGAACCATAAATATTGTTTATTTGCATCTTCTTTAATTAACTGAATGTGACGGCTTGCTTTTTCTCACTAAAACTAGTATTCCCCCATACCCTTTGCCATTTTTTGCTACCTTGTCCAAACTGCTAACTTCAAATAACCGTCAAACTCAGGAGTTTTGCAACCATCATGGTCATGAGTTTCAGTGAGACAAGTTATGTCTCTACCATCCGCAATAGGCCCTAACCCAGGTCCCCTCCTCCAAGGGTAACCTCTACAATTCCAACAAACTAAACTTAGGTAGACCTTGGTAGGATTTGACTGCTACGTAGTTTGGCACATAAGACTCAAATTTGAGTCTTCACCCCTTTTCATCCATGCCAATCTTCTTGTTTTCCTCCCTATTATCAAATTCTCTGTTTTTTCTTTACTGCCAGCTTGTTGCCATGTTTTGCCCGAAGACCCAAACACTGCAATAATTGTTTTACCATTGTTCAACCATGCCATTTTCCCTTCATTTTTTGTTGTTCTAATTTTCTCCACTTCTTCCCTTATCTCTTCTTGTTGTTTGTTGGTTAAATCTTCATCGAAGAAGAAGTGTGAGCCTTTTAAGAGTTTCTTTTTGCCCAAAAGCTGGTGTTTCTCTTATACACTTGCCATGGTGACTTTTATGGGTCGAGGCCTCTCTTCATATATCTTCCCCACCCTCCATGCTTGGCAAATTTGCTCTTTCCAATGTAATTTCTCTTTTAGAAAGTCTCTTGGCAAATTGAGAATACTTTCATTCTTTCCATAATCTCTTATTCCCCTGATAATAAAGTTTGTTTCCCTATACTTCCTTCTTTGTGTTCTCCTTCATGTGCTCTACGAGCACTTACATCTTCTTCTTCCTCTGTTCTTATGTAACCATTAGCGTCTTCAGCGCTAGCTTTGATTTCTTTTGGACCGTCTTTCCTAATGTTCTTTTTTGCCTTCTCTTTCAAAATGTCTGTTTACTAAGACATATGCTTTGCCACACTATCTTCATGCTTTGCCATTCTTGTTTTCCTGTCTCTAGAGTCTTTTGTAACATTGTTACATGTTCTTTTAAAATTCTATTGCCTTCCATTAAACATCGATTTGCAACTGTGATCTTTGAAATTTTGCGATCCCTTTTCTGTTCTTTGGCTTCCAAAATCTCCAGCCTTGTCATGGCCTTCATCAGTTCTTAGACATATAGATCTGATGACTAAGTAAAAGGTGTAGATGTGAAATTGTAAATGGTGTTAGAAAAATATATATTACGGAGCAATGGAACACATAAAATATTGCAGAAATATAAACACAGAAAACGCACAAAACAAGAGACACACAGATATACGTGGTTCACCCAGTTTGGGCTACGTCCACCCCGAACAGCCAGTCCTTCCTTTCTATTATCCAGCAAAATGAAGAGATACAACCTACAGCAAAACCGTTGTAATATCCTCTGTTTTCTCTCACAATCTCACCTCTATATTTCTCGCTCACCGAATACACATCTATATATCACAACCTCAAATACAATGCCCTCATATAAAGAGAGGGGTTGCCTTCTAGGGAAAAAAACCCTAAACTAAACATAAGTTCTACCGTCAGATCATCCGCCTAATGAACGGCCCAGATTGACTAGAAATTACTATACTTTTACAAGGTAATTTTACAGCTGTTTTTAGCTTCGGGGGCGCTGCCCCCGAAACCCCCCGCCAGGGGGGGCGGCAGCGATCATTTTACGGGCGGCGTTGTCGCCCTATTTTGAATTGGGGTCCAATATGCCGGTACTATAGAAGATAATCAGGCTCCACACCCAACAATCTCCCACTTGGAGACTGATTGTAGCAACTCCACCGCTGCTCCATTTGCTGGACAATGACTCCTCTTTGGACCTGGCTGTTTCTCATCTTCATCGTCATCCTTGAAGACCAACTGAAACTGAGCATATTCTCAGTTTCTCCCTAGTTACAACTTTTGTTAGCATATCTGCAGGGTTCTGGCTAGTGTGTATCTTTTCCAGCTTCAACTCTCCATCTTCCAACACTGATCGTATGAAATGGTACTTGAGTTGTATGTGTTTTGTCCTGGAATGAAATGCTGACTTCTTTGCAAGATGAATGGCACTTTAACTATCACTGTATAACGTGCCCATATCATGCTCCTTACCCAATTCACCCATAAATCTTTGTAACCAAATCATTTCTTTACTAGCCTCTGTAGCAGCAACATACTCTGCTTCTGTTGTTGAAAGTGCAACAACACTTTGGATTTTTGAAACCCAACTGACAGCTGTTCCTCCGACAGTAAATACATATCCTGTAGTGCTCCTCCTATTATCTCTGTCACCTGCCATATCTGCATCAACATATCCTTGTAGGGATATGTTTGAACCACCAAAGCATAATGCCTGATTTGTGGTACCTCTCAAATATCTGAGAATCCATTTCACTGCCATCCAATGTTCCTTTCCTGGATTGTTCATGTACCTGCTTACAACTCCCACTGCATGTGCAATATCAGGCCTTGTGCAGACCATTGCATACATTAAACTTCCAACTGCTGATGCATATGGAACTTTAGACATATAATCCATGTCTTCTTGGGTCTTTGGGCACATTTCTTTGCTAAGTTTGAAATGGCTAGCAAAAGGTGTACTCACTGGTTTTGCATTTTGCATGTTAAATCTTTTCAACACCTTTTGTATGTACTCATTCTGAGACAATGTTAATTTTCTATTTTTCCTGTCTCTAGTTATTCTCATACCAAGGATTTGTTTTGCAGCACCCAAATCCTTCATTGCAAATGAATTTGCCAATTTTCTTTTGAGCACATTTATTTCCTGCATGTTAGATCCTGCAACAAGCATGTCATCTACATACAATAACAATATAATATAGCTGCCATCATTTTGCTTTTTCAGATAAACACAATGATCAGAGTGACATCTCGTATAACCTTGTTCAGACATAAACTTGTCAAATTTTAGATACCACTGCCTTGGAGCCTGTTTTAAACCATACAATCTCTTCCTCAACCTGCACACAAGTTTCTCCTTCCCTTTCACCTCATATCCTTGTGGCTGCTGCATATATATCTCTTCCTCCAAATCCCCATGGAGAAAGGCTGTGTTTACATCTAACTGCTCAAGATGCAAATCTTCAGCTGCTACAAGACTTGAAATAGTTCTGATTGAAGTCATTTTAACAACAGGAGAAAATATTTCATCAAAATCAATACCTTTCTTCTGTGCAAACCCCTTCACCACAAGTCTAGCCTTGTACCTTTGCTTTCCTCCATCTTCTTCCTTCAGCCTGTAAACCCATTTATTCTTCAATGTAGTTTTTCCTGCAGGCAACCTGACTAAATCCCAAGTCTGGTTATGCATTAAGGAGTCCATCTCTTCTTCCATGGCTACCTCCCACTTCTTCTTGCTTTCAACCTGCATTGCTTCTTCATAACATTCAGGTTCACCAGAATCAGTCAACAATAAATAATATAATGAAGGAGAGTATCGTTCAGGAGGTCTACTTGTCCTGGTAGATCTTCTAACACCACTTTCAGGTGTTTGGGGTGCCTGTTGTTGTTGTGATGGTTGCTGATGTTGTGGTTGTTGGTTATTATTATTTTCAGGCACCTTTACTTTTTCAGT
Organism: Pinus tabuliformis; assembly: GCA_031772625.1. Lineage (NCBI taxonomy): Eukaryota > Viridiplantae > Streptophyta > Pinopsida > Pinales > Pinaceae > Pinus > Pinus tabuliformis. The sequence goes on along the minus strand of CM062805.1, from coordinate 1,181,683,295 downwards.
AATTTCATCAAGAATTGCGTATTCCTTGTTTTCTTTTTCTTGTTTCTTTTCCTGCAACTGATTCTTATACAAGACCTTTTCATTGAATATTACATCTCTGCTCCTAATGATTTTGTGATTTTCATAATCATATAAGCGATAACCAAAATCATTAACACCATATCCAATAAAGGTACATTTCTTTGACTTTGCCTCAGGCTTTGTTCTATTTTCTTTATCAATATGGACAAAGGCCTCACAACCAAAAGGATTTAAAATAGAGTAGTTTACCTTTTTCCCTGTCCATGCTTCCTCTGGAACACCACCATCCAAGGAACTTGAAGGTCCTCTGTTTATTAAATAAACAGCAGTATCTACAGCATCTGCCCAAAACTGTAAAGACAATCCTGCATGCAATCTCATGCACCTTGCACGCTCCATGATTGTTCTGTTCATCCTTTCTGACACACCATTTTCTTGTGGTGTTCTTGGAACTGTCTTCTCTCTGCGAATTCCATGCTCTGAACAGTACCTATCAAACTCGTTGCTGCAATATTCACCTCCATTGTCTGATGTAAGACACTTCAATTTCTTTCCTGTCTCAATCTCAACCAAAGCTTTCCATTTCTTGAAAGTATCAAATACATCAGATTTATTCTTAATACAATAAATCCAAGTTTTTCTAGTTGCATCATCAATAAAGGTAACATAATAACGAGAGCCACCGAGAGATGATACCTGAGCAGGTCCCCATACGTCTGTATGCACAAGCTCTAATTTTTCGTTCTTCTTTTCTTTCCCAACTCTGAGAAATCTGACTCTCTTCTGTTTTCCATAAATGCAGTTCTCACAGAAATCCAAATCAACATTCTTCAAACCTGGCAACAAATTCCTTGAGTGAAGGATCTTCATCCCTTTTTCACTCATGTCTCCGAGCCTATGATGCCATAATGCTGCATCTGCTCCTTTGGAAGTCAAAGCATTAACAGAGTTAGAAATACCATTGCATAAATACAATGTACCAACCTTTTCACCTTTTGCTATTACCAGGGCTCCTTTTGTGACCTTCCAAGCTTTATCTGTGAAAGTTGTCACACAACCTTCACTGCCTAACTGCCCTGTTGAAATCAGATTTTTCTTTAGATCTGGAACATGCCTTACCTCCTTTAGTAGCCATTGGTTTCCATTCTGCTGTTTTACAAGAACCTTACCCATTCCAACAATTTTACAGGGTTTGTCATCACCCAGACGAACTTGTCCAAATCTCCTTGAACATAGTCATAAAAGTATTTCTTTTCAGGTGTGGCATGGAATGAGGCCCCTGAATCTACCACCCAGGAATCAGTAATATTTTCGAAAGAAAGAATCAAAGCATCTTGTAACACCTCACCTGTCACATTTGCTTCATGATTGTTTTCTTGTTGTGCATCTCCTTCTTTTCCCTTCCGAGATCTACAGTCTTTCTTTAGGTGTCCTTTCTTTCCACATTTCAAGCACACTATCCCCGATCTGGACTTGGATCTGCCTTTCCTTGATTTACTGCGATATCCTGAGCTCTTTCCTCTTTCCATTTTTCTTCCTCTAGACTCTGCACTCAAAGCATTTCCCGATGTCTCACCGGAGCTTTTCCGTCGCATTTCCTCGCTAAGGATAGCACCGACAACATCATCAAACTTTAAAGTACTAGATCCAGAAACGGAGTTACTAATGGCCATTACCAAACCATTCCAACTTTCTGGCAATGAGCACAAGAATAACAGAGCTCTAACTTCATTATCAAAGTTTACACCTACAGAACTTAACTGACTTGTAACTGTATTAAAATCATTTAAATGGTTTGCAACAGATCCACCTTCCGACATATTCATATTAAATAACCGTTTCATAAGAAATACCTTGTTTGAGGCCGAGGGTTTTTCATATAGTTTCGACAACGTCTGCATCAAACCCTCTGTCGTGGTTTCCTTCGAAATGTTGAAGGCGACTGACGCAGCAAGGCACAACCGTATTGTTCCGAGTGCCTTTCTATCGAGAAGGTTCCATTCTTCGTCTTTCATACCCGTCGGCATCTTTGTTTTTCCGCCCAATGGTAGGTATAGATCTTTTTGATACAGATAATCTTCCATCTGCATCTTCCACAGCGAGAAGTTTTGGCCGTTAAATTTCTCGACCCTAAACTTACCATCTTCCACCATTGCTCCCACTCGAACCAGGAACCCTTCTTTCCTGCGATTTTATCAACCAAATAGACCTTCGGCTCTGATACCAGTTGTTAGAAAAATATATATTACGGAGCAATGGAACACATAAAATATTGCAGAAATATAAACACAGAAAACGCACAAAACAAGAGAGACACAGATATACGTGGTTCACCCAGTTTGGGCTACGTCCACCCCGAACAGCCAGTCCTTCCTTTCTATTATCCAGCAAAATGAAGAGATACAACCTACAGCAAAACCGCTGTAATATCCTCTGTTTTCTCTCACAGTCTCACCTCTATATTTCTCGCTCACCGAATACACATCTATATATCACAGCCTCAAATACAATGCCCTCATATAAAGAGAGGGGTTGCCTTCTAGGGCAAAAAACCCTAAACTAAACATAAGTTCTACCGTCAGATAATCCGCCTAATGAACGGCCCAGATTGACTAGAAATTACTATACTTTTACAAGGCAATTTTACAGCTGTTTTTAGCTTCGGGGGCGCTGCCCCCGAAAACCCCCGCCAGGGGGGCGGCAGCGATCATTTTACGGGCGGCGTTGCCGCCCTATTTTGAACTGGGGTCCAATATGCCGGTACTATAGAAGATAATCAGGCTCCACAGCGCTAGCTTTGATTTCTTTTGGACCGTCTTTCCTAATGTTCTTTTTTGCCTTCTCTTTCAAAATGTCTGTTTACTAAGACACATGCTTTGCCACACTATCTTCATGCTTTGCCATTCTTGTTTTCCTGTCTCTAGAGTCTTTTGTAACATTGTTACATGTTCTTTTAAATTCTATTGCCTTCCATTAAACATCGATTTGCAACTGTGATCTTTGAAATTTTGCGATCCCTTTCCTGTTCTTTGGCTTCCAAAATCTCCAGCCTTGTCATGGCCTTCATCAGTTCTTAGACATATAGATCTGATGACTAAGTAAAAGGTGTAGATGTGAGATTGTAAATGGTTGGTTCTTCTTTATTTTTGTTGCTCTTATTTATTTTCTTTCTCTGAAACGGTTTTCTTCTCATTTGTTCCCATTTAAGGCGAGCAAGTCTGCGCCTTAAAATGCCCTGACATTTCTTTGCATTTACCCAAATCCACTTTTTTGTTTTGTCTGTTGAAGCAATTTTGACTTGACCCAAATGATTTGTTTCCACAAAACCTGAGATTTCCTTGTCATTTTTAACATTTACTTGATGTACTAGCTGCTTCTGGGAGCTTTTTTGATCAGTTGTTGTAGCAAGTTTATGAATACTCCTTGCAAGTTGGGAATAAGATAAAGGCTTCTTCTTATGCTTGGCTGGAAAGATATTATTTTTGACAGGAGTTAAAACCTTGGCAATTGCGAATAGATTATCGCTATGGATCTACGGAATGAAGCCACCAACCTTCCAGGTTTTCTGATCTGCCTGTCCAACATTTCCCAAAGTGGAAGAAGGCAAAGCAGTTGTCGCCCCGCCTATGCTTTGGCCCGCCGACACAAGATCCGAAGCAATGAGGTCCATCAGCGTTATTCTGCCGCCAGATCCTGACATGTCGCCATGCTACCCGTCAGCTAAACCCAAACTCCAAATGTTACCTGCTCTGTAAATACCTGCAATTCCAACAATGTTGACTCTGTCGAAACCCTCGTCGGATTGTGCAGGGTTTTAATGTTTGACGACTGTGCAGGGTTTTAATGTTTGAAATAGTCGTTGAATGACCACCGAAACAAGTCTAACCATGAATTGAAGCTTACAAAGTAAAATAAACCCTACAAATATTAGATTAAAAAGAGATGATGCACCTTGTATCATTTTGCAATTTAGAAGAATACAAAAATGTCGTCTCCCATTCAGACCAGACCCCACACAGAGAATCACGACATTTTTCAGGGTACTACCTTCAGACAGGGGCACAAAGAGAACGATTGATACCGTTTCATATCCAAACTCTAGACCACTGAAGATCCGCGGGACCTCACCCTGCCACACAAGACCTCAACAGCTAAACCGTCTCAGATCTGTCCCTAGGAGACGAACTAGGTCCTCCAGAGCTCAACAATGCACAAACTCCCCTAGACGAGTTAGTGGACAGTCCGTACCTCCCACTGACCCTTCATCAGGCCAGCAAACTTTGTGGAATTTTTTTCAGTGCTCTTCAGTGAGTCTCAGATGTTAGGAGAGATGGGTCTGATCCTCTTCGTCATGGCATTCCATACGTTGTATCTTTTGTGTCCCTGCATTGTACCTTTTATGTTCATGCATTGTATTTTTTTATAGGAAACCGTTTGGTTCTCCCGCATTTTATGGACATCATTGTACTCAATAATACATTTGACCTACTTTGTGGTCATTAGTTGGACATAAATATAATTATCTTATCTTATCTTATCTCCTTGCAAAGTATAAAATTCCGTGACATGATCATGAACCTGTTAGCATGCGTGCAAAACCCCGCCTGAAACAATTACCAAGAACTGCTCTGATGGCAAATGCTTATCAAGTGAAAACGAGAATGCCTTGTGCGTGCAAAAGCCTCTAGAAATTCCCTGCCAGAGTTACAGGCTATGTATTTGACAAGATGTAAAAAGATATGATAAAAGCAACCAGTCGTACACTTATATTGTACAGAGTGCATACCATATAAAACAACCTTCTAATCTCAAGAGCAACGTATTCACGGGTTGTAGTAATTCAATGTTGAAAACTCCACTCAGGGAATGATTCAGTGAGGCTACACTGTAAATGTTCAACTCTGACTCTGCAATACTATGGAAAATAAAATAGATGTAGATAGGTGTTCCGCACATATGTCTGTGTTGGGTAAGTTTTTTTGAAACATTCCAACGAGTTTTCGAGATGGGGATTCGGGATCTAGAAAACACGTCCAGAGATATGTGTAGACCCCGCCTAAATTTTGGAAATCTCATGGAAAACAGAGGTCCCCAATACAGGGAACCCTTTTCAAAATTCTTAAAAAATAAAACTTTTAATGTTAAAAACAATGACAAGTAACAAACAAACAAAAATGAACGGACGAAAGAAAGAGTTCGACACGAATACTCATGGTTTTGACTTGCTACCATCAAATTTCCCTGGCCACTGGTGAGTTAAACCCAGGTCCATACCCTCACAGCTCGGTTTTCGCAGCGATCCAAGGTTGATTTGCTAAAAGTAATCAAACACAAGATTTTTTCAATTATGTTATTAATTAATGGTGAAAATTGTTTCAAAGTCGAAAGCATGTTCTCGGATACACATCTGAACTCTTCCTACAGGCCATAAACGGCAATTAGGCCTCCAAAAGAAGCCCAGGTACATAGATTTGATGACAAAAATAAGAGGAAACCTTTTGTCGGAATATGTCATACTTGATAAAGAGGGAGATCCATTTAAACAACAAAAGCACAAGACTTCAGTGACAATATTAAAATTAGGGATGATTACAAAGTCATGCTCTTAGCTGTATTATTTTACCAATCCCCAACCAGATTCCCCCATTCATGCTCAAAACACCCCATATCAGTTCTTTTTGGCATCCATTAAATCCAACCTTGTCAGGACAGAACAATATCTGGCCAGCGTTAAGCTTCTAGTTAATTAACTAAACGCCCTAATTAATCTCAAAGGACATATACCCAAAGCAGTAGTATACTCAAACCCAGTTGAAGGAATTCCCAAATTTGGTCAAGATATCAAAGTACACGCCCAAAGAAATCTAAAGTAAACTCCCAAAAAATTTGAAAAACAAACTTGAACCCAATGACACACCATGAAGGCAATAAAACTATTGATACGACATATATTTTCACTGGTGGATGTTCAGGCTTCCTGTTTTTGCGCTCTCGTCTTTTCAGACACTTTCTAGACCTCATAAATTACCAGGCTTCACACTTCAAACCACCAATGAAAATACTAATGCCAGTATGCAAATTCAATTAGAGAAAAATTTGGGCAAATATGTAAGTTTGCCATTGATTCTGAAATAAGTTTAGTAAAACTCACACATGTGACATGAGGTGTAGACCAGTTAGTTTGTACACCAGTTAGTTTTTGTGGAGTTTAGTACCATCAGGTCACTGGTTCAAATCTCAGGGAGGGATTGAGAGTGCGAGCCACTTGTGGGGATAAAACTGTCCCAAGGGGTGTCCAGATTCGACCCAGTCTCGCACAATCCTTGTAACAGCATCCAGCATGTTGGGAAGATCGTTCTTTCATCCAATATTGGGGCTGGGAAAAAACCAGTTTAGTAAAATTCAACTCTAATAATGCATCACTTGATACATAAAATTTCAAAATGCTGAACCCAAAACCTGTCAGCCTTGCTATTAAGTTATTAACATTATACATATCTCACCCACTTACAACTACAAAGATAATGTGTGTATAAACAGCATAGATCCACATTTTTTTAAATTCAATGTGCTAACACAATCATGTCAATCTCCCAGCTGACCGGTTAATGTTTAATAGATGCATCGCCTGTTGGTTGCACATGCCACAACTACATTTCTTCAACAAAAAAGAATGATACACCAATTCACCTGCTGCATGCCTGTTGTTTTAATTTTTTTAATTAACGTGGTAATTTAAAAAAAAAAAACAAAAAAAATGAGTGGATAATATTGTTGACATCAGCATTACCCACATTGCAGCATTGGCCTAATACTGGACTGTATATGTACCTATCAGTGCAATCATAACGATGCTACAATAAGACTATTCAAGCATATCATATTTGGGAGTGCCGAAACTTACAAACCTGAAATTCTACACACAAACACGCAGGTGCTTGTTCTTAGTGTATTCAGAATATAGAGATGCATGATAAAGTGTTTCAAGTTTCAACATATAGAACTCAAATGAAAAACATCATCATGGTGATCACAAGATCTAATAATAAGCTCATAAAATGTCAAAAAGTGTGCCTGACCAAAGCACGTCACTATTGCTCGTTTACAAATAACTCCGCTTGTGCTATTATGAATAGAATCCAGTATGTGCAGTAGAACACAATTAAAATTGCCGTCCAAATGGAGATATAGAAAGAGGAATTGGGTAAGAACTCATTAAGTAATGCCTACTTAAAAGCAAAGATACAAATAGCCTGGAGTGAATTATTCTTCACCTTTCTAATCTTAAAACCTTAACTGTGTTTAGGGTCAGGTCTCAAGCAAGATGACGGTTGACCCTGTTCATAACAGTATGATTCTGACAGTCAATGTACAAGACTACTTCTGTCTCTTGAAATAAAATACTAGACGTACAATGCTTAATATATTACAATAGTATTTACTTTATAGATTAACAGCTTCTTGCACTCCTCTCCATGAGAAATGTCTAAAATCCCCAGTAACCTGTACCAGAATGCTTCCATTTTGGGAGTGGTCAATTGCCGACTATCCATAGTGCCACCAATCTAATGAATTGTGACAGGAGATGTTCCCATTAATGGAGCAACATGTTTAAAGCTCACATTGTTTCTTGATAACCATTGTCTCTAACTGACAACCATGCATAGTTCTAGCGCATCACTGCAAAACATGGACACAAAAGTGAGCATAAAGACCAAAAGCCCAATCTACCTTAATGGAGAAAAACAAGAAATCAAAACTTACGTACAATGTACCAACCATTGAAAGGATAGAAACATGAAAGCAAACGTCTTGATACTTCTCATCAAGGACAAACAAAATCATATCACCTGCAATGACGAATTTAGAAACCTTTTGAGTTCAGAAAATGGTGTCAATACATTAACTTTAGTTGATTGGCAAAAATAAGTCTTGGCATTTTAAAATCAACCAGAATTATTTATTCATGGCAAAAAACAAGTTCAACATTAAAGCATTGAAAATAATCAGACTAGCAAATGAAAGACAATATTCAACCAGATATTATCAGAAGAATTAAAAAGGAAAAGAAAAAGAAGATGAGTACGTCTTACTTCAGCTGATAGCTAGATCCACATGAGGAACTTACAATGAGCTCCTCCAAACCGTTCAAATCAAGGAACCCCCGCCCTGTTCACATAAATGATGGTCACAGAGTATGAAATCTTTGACTGCCAATACTTGCTGCTTGCTCCCATCATAAAAGTGCAATATCAAGAGCATATACCTCTAGTAAAGAATGCTCAGTTTTCCAATTGAATTATCGTCGCAATCATTAGGATATCATCACTAGGCAACTTCGCTGCATAAAAAACATCATAGCAACAACTGTTGGCAATGTAAACTAAACCTCATGTATTGAAATTTGAAACGATAAAAAATAGTGTATTCATCTCTGAAACACTAATAGATACATGCTCTGACCCAAGCAGATGAAATTATTGATAATGTTACCTAAAATGGAAAATCAAATATGAGAATATATTTTGAAGCAATCGTATGAGTATTATTACCACAAAATAGAGCATTATATGAACAATTGATGTGTGACATGCAAAACTATAAGACATGAATTATATCATTATGATCTACACAAATTTTGGATTGCCTACAATATCAACAGTCCTAAATCTTATTGGCAATCTGAGAAATAAGAATACAAATATCTAATACAAAGGAAATAATCAATTCGACCAATCCTGGGGACAAGCAGCTTCTTTGATTCCCATCAGCCTTTTCAAGGGAATTTTTCAAAATGTACATGATGAATAAGGTCATTGTGTTGGCTTTGCAGAATGCATAATGGTCTGCATGGTGTAAGGTACTAAGCAGCTTGATCCCCACTATCTTCTTTTGTCAAAATTGAAGAACAATCTTCGTTTTTGTCAATCTGCAATGGACAAGGGATGATAGCTGGAGGAGACCACTGATCAGGAACCATCAAAAAGTATGTAGACATGGCCTTGCGGAAACGCTTCTTGTACTGCTTTGGAGATATAACTGTTGGTGATATATTTTTCGGACCACCAAGAATACCAGAAGCTTTTACCCAGGTCTCTAGATGCTTGTCCCATGTATACTGCCTCATAAAATCAATAATACCTAAAACCAGCTCACAACGCTCTTCATCAACTCCAACAAGTAATGAATAATCCATGACATCAATTGACTGCAAACACACATTGCACACAATCATGATAACTGACTAGCTCAACAAAAATTTGAAATTAAGATTACAATTATGGTTGATTAAGAAAAATGAAAACTGTATTTACCGCGAGAAATGAAGTATCATTCCAGACTGCTCTCTCCAAAAGGCGCTTGGCTTTATTCCCAAGAAATATTGGAGCAGTTGGCATGGTCTCTAAGAGATTCTGGTCCAGAAGAACTTTGTTGTTGCCTGATGAATCTGCATTGTAACGAGAGCGACCAGAACCTTTGAGGTCATAAACCCTTGTTACATTTCTTCCAAACAACAGATTTTCCATTACCATCAGTTCCATCCTGATCTCTTTGCCACCTTTTGCATTCTTTATAGTGACCTGAAAGATAAGCACATTATGTAGCATGCACACACACAATGAAGGAAACAAAGCCTGGTAAACTCTCTAAGAGTCTGCAAAAGGTAATTTTCAAATATAGAATAAACAATAATATGAGTATCCAACCTGATAAATACCAAGGATCTTTGCCAAACATGTGGGGCTTCCAGAACTTAATGAGTCAGACAGATATTTGAAATATTCTGAGGCAAACTTCATAAAAGACTCCAATTCTGTCCTGGTGACTTGCTTAATAATAAATATTTCATCCAAGGATTTTGCAAAAAACACATTGCTCTTTCCTCCTTGAGCTCCCCATTTCTTACAGCGACTTAGTGACAATCTGAAGTCCATTTCTGTTGGACAGCACTTTTTCCTAAGGGCATCAAACTGTTTTGCATAATAACAGGTTACCAAGTACTTAACTTTTCTGGGAGGACCCTCATCACGAAAGGATATTTTTGCATGCGTATCTTTTGTATATAGTGATGAATCTGAGCCCACGTTCCCTTTGGAGCCATATGTGTAAATATCCTCAGATCCCGAACTTCTCTCTTTGGAAAGAACTTTACTCAAGTCTAAGGAACCATCTGACGGCCAAAGTGGATTTGAAACAACTCCACCCATACCAGATAAATCTGCACATTCCTTTTCTTTATCCCTGTCTATTTCCTTTTGCTTCTCACTATCAGGTGCCTTGTCATATAGGCAAGCCTGATATTCTTGCGAGCTCAGTGCATAAGCTATTATGCTTGTTGGCTCATCATCATAAACAACAATAACCATATCATTGACACCAGTTGGTAAAAGCAGCTTACCCACTCCATTACCACCCAGATGACTGACTGATGAGACAAACATAGGACTATAGCTTCTCAGAGAGTCAACTCTAATAGACCCCAATAAATTTTCTTGTAAACTCTTGCTGTAACTTTTTGGTAAGTTTGACATAGGAGCCCCAATCCAGCTTCCAAACTCTTCAGATAGATTTAATGATTTTACTGGTGAGGGAGGGATGCTTTTCTCAGGCACCTCTATTCCACCTTTATCTTGCATGTTTAAGGTAGATTCAGACATCATCCTGTCTCCTATTGCAATTTGTTGAACTGGATGAAAATCTTTTCGGTCTGCAGATTCACTGCCACTGGCAACAGTGGTTAAAGTGACATAACCAAGTTCCTGCCCTTGTGATGTCGCAGGTACAGCCTGAGCTTTTACTGATTGGCCTTCACCTGTCCATGCTGCATCTAATGTATCTGACAGATCAGCCAGGATAGGAGAATCCTGCTCTGACAGTTTCCGACATGTTCCCAGATCTTCATCCAAACCATTTGAGTTGTCCCTACTATCAACTGTTTCAAAAGGCATTGTCTCAGAAACATTGATGCTGGTATCGCATTCACCATTCTCCATGTCAAAAGTATGAAACATGGTACCATTAGTTATATTGGATGAATCTCTAATGTCTGGACCTCCTTCCACGTCATCCAGATTCTGGGTTGTTTTACCTTCTGCTGATTTAATAATTTCCATGCCTTCATCTAATTTTCCATTCACAGTACCAGTTCCCTCTAAATGGTCACACAAGTAGGAATTTTCCACATTACTAGTCATGGAAAGCTGCCCATATCCATTATTTAAAACATGCTTGTCTCCAGCTTGGATATCTTTGAACTGAAGATTCCCAGAACAAATAGCACTGTCCAGACAATTTCCATCAACTGTGGAGCCTGTGTCCTCTGTCATCGGAATGCCAAAACCACCACTAGAATTGTTACTATCTTTGACTGTACCCTGACTGTCTCCAACTTTTTCATTTATGCTAGAATCATATTCCTTATGTGGAGTCTTAAAATCCTCCAGTGGACTAGATTCTAATTTGGCAAGAGAGTTTTTCACTCTAAGAGATGAATCTAAATGGCAAAGACGACGATCCCATTCATAGGCTTCATAAAGAAGAAGACGCCTTATACTGTTTAGCTTTGAAATATCAGCAACAGGTCTTCCAACTTGCCCGTCACTAATGATGGCCTCTTGCAACAAACCCTGTTTGAATTTGATAGATTGCATCAAAAGAATGAACTCTATGAAGAAATGATTTCCAACTAAGCAATTTCTAAAAACAAATATGGAAATATTCATCAAGTATAAAGATTATTCTAGCAAAATATCATGTTAGACAACCTAAAGTATGCTAAACAGTCTTTATATACATCTACAATATCACCTCAAATTCAACTATCTCTTTATGCAACATTCCTTCAAGCTCTGCAATTTGCCTCCTTGATTCAGGAACCTTAATACCAGAATAAAAGGATCCAGATGTGGCAATTTTCTGTCCTATCTGACATAGCAAATTAAAAACCTCTCTAAACAACATTTCCACTTTATCTGCAACCTGTTCATTTGCATCAAAATGCACATTAGTTTGGATCTGGGGGGTCCTACGCCATTGGTACGATAGGAATATAAATTAATTAGAAAACATCTACCCATATGTACAATCTGTATCATAAAGTACCTCTGCAGCTTCCTTTTTGAGCCAATCTTGTTGATGTGGATCATGGAACTCTAATTTTGAAGGTGGCAAATGCACAGACAGAACATTAATGGAGGAATATCGGAAACATGCAATCATACTGCCAAACCTGTCACATTGAATTTGGGAACAATGTAGTCCAATAGATTAGTATGGCATAGCCATTAACTATCATACACGATTATGGGTACTCTGGAAAAATCAAGAGCTACATAAATTATGTAAGATATCACAAGGTCAAAATAAAATAAAAATAACATAAAAACTGCATGCGAAATATAAAGTAGCTGAATTCAGTGGCATACCCATAAAAGCGAAGGCAGTCTCGATGTAATGAATGACCACAGCTGGCAACTCTACTTGCTGCAGCATGATTAGAGAAACTGAGCTCTAGAAATTTCCCAAAGGATAAGCCCCATGCAGCATCAGACATGACTACTCGTCGGGTTGCTTCTGGAACTCCATCTTTCCGTGCACATTTTAAGCACCTATGCCACATCCATATTTTTCCTTCACGTTCACCAGGTAATGTCAACAGTAAAGGTAACTGTCTTACCGATATTGTGAGGCTACCTTGACGGTGTGTATAGCAAAGAACATGTGCTTCTGAGGGTTCATTACAGAAACGGCAACGGGAATTCTGCATGTTTTTGGTATTTCGTTCCATCAAAATTTGCCAATTATTACCCTGTAAATGCAAAGTCTACAAGATAGCAAGAGTAGACTATGGAAGAAGAAAAAGACATGAAGAAAAAATATACCTGGTCAAACAAATCATCCCGGAGGTACCTTCCTAGTGGCTTGTCAAAACTGCCATAATACTTGATGCGAAAGAGTTGTGAACGCTCACAGACTGTCCCCTTTAACACACAGCGACTTGATAACATTACCAATATACTTTGATGATCAGAAGGAGAAGGTGGAAAGTCTTCTTTAGAGAAAACCTGTTCTTGGTTTCTGTACCCTAAAAGTTGCTCATCTGGAAAAACCTTGGACTTCATTTCCTTTTCTGCTACTCCTTGATTCTCCCATGCCACCTTCCCAGATAGCTCCTCTGTTGTTATTTGATAATTAAGATTAACCTTGGATGAAACAGAAACAGTGAAACCATTTGCCAGATCTGAATCTTTTGATTCCTTATCTTGAAGTTCCAAATATGACATGACTGCCCCATATGAACCTGGACCCACAGGAGATATAATTTCATTTGAATATGCCTTTATTGAAGCTGACAATCCAGATAAATCGCCTGAAGGAGTAGTTGGCAGGGAAGGTCTCTGTCCAGATGGATATGTATCCCACTGTACCCCTGTAACTTGAGCACATGTATCTCCTATGGAGGATTTCTTAAAAACAATTTATGTTTGAACAAGACTGGTTCCATCAGGACTAGATTTACTAGTAACATGTGACATAGGTGGCCCCATCCCTCCACTAGTAAGAGGTGGTTTGGACTCTCCCTTATTGTTATCAATCAGAGGGTCATCTGCTAAGGCAGAGACAGTTGACATTGCCTTATACATTTTCAAGTTTTGCATTTCTCCCTTGTTTTGTTCTGGAATAGGAACAGCAGAATTGGGTATCATAGAAATAGATCTATCTAAACTTAATTGTTTGTCTGGCAATGCAACAGTTATTGGTGATTTCAAGGGAAGTTCAAGCAAGGTGGCACCTTCATCTGCAAGGAAACAGGTCTCAAGGGCTAAATGGTAAGCTGCAAACACTGCATATTGAACAACATGTTTAACTTTCTTCAACTGATCACGACTTGCACCCATAAGCAGAACCTGTAAATACAAGAGCAGAGCAAGTCCCATAAATTCTGACTTCAAGAAAAGAGCATATAACTTAAGATCAAGATGTTACCTAGTTTGGAGAAACTCAACCACACAAGATACTTTCAAAAACACAATTTTGAGAACCTATTTACTTTGTTGGAAATATTTCAGAGAGAATATGAGATTGATTTCGAGGCTCCATCTGTGAATTAGATTGTCAAATCATACATAATAAAAGTAACATTTCTACAGGACAGATTAGACTGTCAAGGAATATTAAGCATAAATATTAAATATAATAATTATTTTAAAGAGGACAATGAAATATTAAAAACGCATAATGAATCCTAGACAGTTTGCCACCTTTGGAATCACCATCCTAGGGCAGCAAATGGGTTTCCAGTTTGTTTTAGAAATTCAGATTTGTTGATTCACATCAGAATCTGTAGGATAGAGCACTGATCAGCATGAGAAACATTTCCTGCATTAAATCAAAAATAAAGTTGTAAAATACCTTTCTGATTTTGGAGGGAACAGGTAGAGAGGGTCCACATCCCCTCCCCACACCAATTAGCGTTTGAGGAGGGCTGGATCCCCTATTTATCAAAGTTTTTCCCCTGGCTATCTACAAAAGTACTTGAAACCCCAATTCATCTCATTTTTCAGTTTCATACTTTGGAGAGCAGATTTGGACAGCAGAAATGAGAACAGCTTAGTGTGGACAAGTTTGGTAGAACAACACTGAAAAACAACTTTGACAGCAGATTTGAAGGGAGGGACTAAGAACAGAGTTTTTGCCAGCAGAACAGCAATCAAAACTCTCATTTGTTCTTCTGTTTCTTACTCTCCTATATTCTTTTGATGGAATCTCATTCATCATCTTGGGGAGGGTATGATCATAGAAATCATGGTGGAAGAAGTGGTGAAGGGAGAGGAGATGGTGAAAAAAATAACAGAAATTTCCCATTGATTCCCCTCTGTGGAAGTGTGTCACAGAAAGATAGAGAAAAAAGGAGAAAAATAAGGTGGAAACTACTTATGGAATTGCATAAGTGCAAGGAAAATTTTGGATTCATTCACAAGGGGTAAAGCCCATTTTGCTTTGCATTCCTAACAATGGGGTTGGGTTTTGTAATCAATCACCCCAAAGATTGAGGCACAATTTCAAAAGGAGCATGACGACGCACAGTTAGCCAGGGCAGAAAGGAGGGGCAGCAAGCATGTTCTTGTAGGTTAAAGAAAGGGGCAGCAAGTTCCCTCAATAGTTGAGGAAGCCTGGAAGAGATTGAACAATGAACACCAAACTCTTGGAAAGAATGTTTGAATGTGGCAGGAGGGAAGAAACAGATAGTGGAGTTGCATATGCCATACATGCATGTGGTATTCCCTTTAGAGTATTCTGTCTCTATTGGCGAATAGTGTTTAGAGTGGTGAATGAAGCACCCATGGGTTACAAGAGACAAAGTTTGAAAAAGTATGCACCACCCTTCCACAGAAGGAGAAGTTCCTGTGGACTAACACAGCAAACCAGCCATCAATAAATTTGATAGTATGTCTCCTTCAGGCCCATACTTCTTGAGAGCAACAAATGCTCCAAATGAGGAGAAGAGCATTGAATCCATGGCCGAGACTTACAAAAGTAATGGAGATTTCAAATCATGGCTACAATATATGAATATGGATACTGATGCTATACAACAAAAATGTGTATCTAAACAAATCCCATATAACCAGATGTAGGTGTCACAAAATGAAAAACAAGTGAATTTTCCATAATACTAGAAAATTTAAAAAACAAGTAGAGACAAAATTAAAGATGTGCTATAAACTTACACAGTTTATGCCATAAAGACCTATTAAATCAAGATTTTTTAGGCCTTTTTAATTTTTTTAACAACGATTTAAGGGGAGATTTCCCCCGAATTTGTATAGGGCATATTTTTGGTTGTACCTTTCAATGCAGATACAGATACAATACAATCAATGATATGTTGACCATATTGTATAAGTACAATACAGAAAAAGTGCAAAAAGATACATACCCCAAGCCCAAACAAAGTTGTATGGTGACTATGCTTCAACCCTCATGCAAGTTATCACAGACAATGCAAGGTCATGCAAAGCAATGGTGCAATCATTGAGTAGGAATGACCATATCTTAAAATTGGCAACTAGGGCCAAACTCCATGTGGGTCACCTCATTTATGGCAGCTGATATTTTTCCTAGATTCCTCTTGTCGAGAGGTGTAGGATTGATCTAAAGATCATCTGATCCCGACAAGTATTTATGGAGATATGAATTTATTTGTATTTACTTGACAAATTGTCAAGGTCGGTCAGCAGTTAAATGTGTGGCACACATGCCCAATGAATCATATAAATACAAGAGAGGTTGATTCATTTTTTCATCATCTCATCTCACTCATTCTTCTCTCTCTCTCCTTAGCTTTGGGTTATACAAGGAGCAGCTCACACGTGGGAAGAAGGAGGACGCATTAGGGCAAGGAGGACACTGAACTGCTGAAAGTCTCTTTGACCAGTGTTGACCAACCGTTGACTCATCAAGGGTGCGGTTTTGGTGTGGCTGCCTCTCCTAGGCAAGCCGCAGATTTTGGCACAAAAATCGAGGCAATCCGTCCACAGGTTTGACTAGCGTTGACTGCCCTAGTTTTGGGCAGCAAGTTGACTTCAGTCAACAGCAGTTTGACTGTGTTTTTGGGGCTATTCAAGGGTTGTTCGAGGGCTAGTTGACCGGAAATTGACCAAGCATATTGGAGGTCAATTTCAACTCGTTTGACCAAGTTTGACTTTGTTGATCTAGGGTTTGCTGCTGCTGATATAAAATTACAGAATTCTAATTTTGTACTATTTCTCTCTGCTGAACTATTGAAGATAAAAGAAGATTTGATCAAAGGGTTCCCCGCATTGGGGTTTGTACCTGGCTAGCCACCACATCTTGTGTCTCTTGTCTTGGCTTGTTTTCTGTTGATCATTTAATGTTCTATCTGCACTTTACTTAATGTATATGTGATTGCTAATCTATGGCTAATAAGAAGAAAAGAAGTAAACTACTCTAAGCATAGAACATACCATAATTTAACATGGTATCAAAGGTGAGGTGAATACAAAGCCCAAGCAAGAGCAAGAGCAAGAGCAATCACAGAAGATAAGGTTGGCAAGGCTATCCTAAAAAAAAAAACTTCATGGGGTCCTCAACACTCTTCCCCGCCGAAGACAAGCTCTGTGAGAAGCTTGACTATCACGGATGGAAGATGTCTCTCGATCTGACTTTAGAAGATCAGGAAGTGTTGGACCATGTAAGAGGCAATGTTGTTGCACCTCCACCAAATGCATCTACCGCTGCCAAAAGCAAGTGGTCCAAGGGAGAAGTCAAAGCAAGGAAGATCATCCGGGACTCTATCGACAAGAGCCTGGTGGCATATGTTTCTGAGCTGACAACCTCGAAGGAAATCTACGATAGACTGGTGAGTTTATTTAAAGTTAATGATGCAAATCAAGTTTTGTTCCTTAGAAATAAGCTGAAAGAAATTAAGCAGGGCAAAGATGAGAGTATGCAAGCATATTTCTTAAGGATCACCGAGATCAAGAATGATCTCCTATCTATTGGGGAAGTAGTTCCTGACAGGGAAATGACTATCACAACTCTTGGAGGACTGCCACCTGAATGGTATATATTCAAGACTACTCTTCTCAACAATAATATCATCCCAGGTTTTGAGGAATTGATGGCTAGATGTATTCAAGAAGAGACAAGGATGGAAGAGCAAGAAATGCCCGCACTTAAAGGCCATCCCTCTGCCTTTTCTTCTCATGCTAAAAGAAGAAACAATTATGGGGCTAAATCCAAAGGAAAGGCTAGACCAAAGGGTGGAAGAAAAGGTCGATGTTACAATTGCAACAAAATGGGCCACTATGCGAGGGAGTGCCCTGATAAAAGGGACTCACACCATGACGATGACCAAAATCACTCTCAAGGCAATCAAAGGAATAGCAGGTCCAATGGCAAAGGTAAAAGAAATGTTGGAAATCAAGGAAGAGGACAACCCTTCAAGAAGGCAAGAAACTCCAGGTATGAATCTAATGTTGTTAACAATAAGCAAGATGAATATTGTCTACCAGCGGCCCTCTCTACTACTGCTCCCCCGGACTCGCTGGGAAATTGGCTTATTGATAGTGGTGCCTCAAGGCACTTCACTGGTTACAAAGAAGCTCTCTCCAATCTGATAGAAAAGGAGACCAACCTGGAAATTGTTCTTGGGGACAACGCAAAATATCCCGTGAAAGGCGTAGGGAATGTCACTCTTCAATTGAATCAGGGTAATACAATTCATTTGCAAGAAGTCCTATATGTACCTGATCTCAAAAAGAACCTGGTGTCCGTTTCGGCAATGGAGGACAAAGGCTACAAGGTAACCTTCATCGATGGCAAGGTACGTGTATGGAAAAAGAATTTTAAGGAAGCTTTCACTCTTGGGTTTCGAGTCGATTCATTATATCAGGTCGAAGGAAGTCCGCTGGGTGTCATGTCTTGTGACACATCACTTCAGTCCGAACTATGGCATCGGAGGTTTGCTCACCTTCATTATAAAGCTCTACCCAATGCAAGACAAATGGTGACAGGGATGCCCGAGTTCCGAGTAGAGCAAGAAGGTGTATGTCCTGGATGTGCCGAAGGAAAGCTCAAAAGGGGACCATTCCCCTCAAGCCAAAGCAAGACCTCCAATATATTGCAGTTGGTTCACTCAGACATATCTGGTATGATGCCTGTGAACTCTTTGGGAGGATATTTATATTACCTCACTTTTATAGATGATTATTCTCGCAAGACTTGGATATACTTCTTGAAAAAGAAGGATGAAGTGTTCACTTGGTTTCGTCACTTCAAAGCCTTGATCGAGAATCAAACCGAAAAGAAGATCAAGATCTTAAGGACTGATAATGGGACTGAGTATGAATCCAATGAGTTCCATGACTTTTGCAAAGAGGCTGGCATTAAGAGGGAGACTACAACACCATATACTCCTGAGCAGAATGGTGTGGCGGAAAGGAAGAATCGTACGATTGTGGAAGTTGTCCGTGCTATGCTTCACGATCAAAGACTTCCGAAGTTTCTATGGGCCGAAGCTGCGAATACCGCCATATATGTGCAAAACTAATGCCCTCATCAAGCATTGGGTTCCAAGACTCCTGAAGAGATGTTCACTAGTAAGAAACCTGACATATCTCATTTTAGAACTTTTGGAAATCCGATATATTTTCATGTGCCGAAGGAGGGGTGCATCTGGAAAGAAAGGAATCTTCGTGGGCTATAGAAAAAACACTAAGGGCTATAGAATCTATGTGGCTAGTCAAAGGGAAATCGAGATTAGCCATGATGTCACCTTTGACGAAGATATGGCTCTTCGAAAAGTTGACAATCTTCCTACTCAAAAAGGATCTAAAGAAACTGACACCAGGGAACCAAAGGAAAAGGAAGATGAGACGATGCCCGATGTGGAAGAACCTATGGATCCTATTGATCCCCCTCCGCAAGAGCCTTCCTCTTCTAGGAAGAGGTCTTCATGGCTTAGGGGCACACTTGATGATGCTGAAGGACACGTTGCACCCAGAGGAACCTTCCGGGAAAGTAAGAAGTCGACCAAGTATCTGGGATACTTGACCATCATGAGCACGATCATCCAAAATGAGCCTTCGTCATTCGCAGAAGCTGTCAAGCATCAAGTATGGAAGGATGCTATGACTGAGGAATATGAGTCCATCATGAAAAACGATGTCTGGGATGTGGTCCCCAGACCCCAGGACAAAGCAATTGTCACTTCGAAATGGCTTTACAAGATAAAGCATGCAGTTGATGGAAGTGTGGAAAAGTATAAGGCTCGTTTTGTCGCTCGTGGCTTCTCTCAGAAGGAAGGTATAGACTATGACGAGATATTTGCACCTATTGCCCGATATACCACCATCCGCTCGATCATAGCCCTTGCTGCTTCGCAAGGATGGAACCTACATCAGATGGATGTCAAGACCACGTTCTTGCATGGTTCGATCAAAGAGGAGGTCTATGTGGAGCAACCCGAAGGATTTGAGATTCATGATCGAGAATCTCATGTGTGCAGGTTGAAGAAGGCCCTCTATGGGCTGAAGCAAGCACCCCGAGTGTGGTATGAGAGGATCGATAGCTACTTGATGAAACTGGGATTCACTAGGAATGAAGCCGACCCTAACCTTTACTTTAAGGTTGAAGATGACAATCCTCTCCTACTGGTGTTGTACATTAACAACCTCTTTCTAACAGGTGCAGACCCTCTCATTCACAAATGTAAGAGGGAGTTGGCTTCTGAATTTGAGATGATGGACCTAGGACTGATGCACTATTTCCTAGGACTAGAAGTCTAGTAGAAGCCAGAGGAGATTTTCCTATCTCAAGGAAAATATGTGGTGAAGATATTGGAGAGATTCGGTATGGTGGACTACAAGCCCATGACTACCCCGATGGAGCTTGACTTCAAGAAGTTAAGCGGTAGTGCTGCCAGACCCGTTTTACAAAATGCTACCGAGTATCGTCAACTCATCGGAGCATTGATGTTCTTGGTGAACTCTCGTCCGGATATATGTTTTGCAGTCAACACGTTGAGTCAACATATGGTTGAGCCTCACCACTCACATTGGATTGGTGCCAAGAATCTGTTGAGATATCTTCGTGGCACAATCACTCATGGGTTGAGATACACTGCCGGAAATGTGAGACTACATGGATATACCGATGTTGATTGGGCAGGCAGTGTGGTGGACCGAAAGAGCACTTTTGGGTGTTGTTTCTCTTTGGGATCTGCCTCGATATCCTGGATGAGCAGGAAGCAGAAGTCGGTGGCTTTGAGCACCGCCGAGGCAGAATACATTGTTGCTAGTATGGCCTCTTGTGAGGCAGTCTAGTTGCGGAAGCTCTTCAGTGAGCTGTTTGGATTCACATTGGATACTACCGTGATCCTGTGTGACAACCAGGGCGGGGTTCGTTTATCAAAGAATCTTGTATTTCATGATCGTTCAAAGCACATCGATATCAAGTACCACTATATCCGGGATATGGTACAGCGGGGAGCAATAAGGCTCCAACATATCGGTACAGATGAACAGGTCGCCGACATTTTGACGAAGCCCCTGGGAAAGGTCAAATCCCCGACTTTCTGAGAACGACTTCTTGTCGTTGAGAGACCCTCTTATGAGGGTCGTGTATGATGCATATGTTGAGCTCTGGGAGCTCCAAGGGGAAGCGGGGTACTTCTTGGAGCGACATGCGACCACAGGGCGACTCACCATCCCTTGGTGGTGCACTATGTACAGGGTGAAAGATTCAACCTTCCCCTGTGACACCCCGTGGCGACTGTAGGACAGGATGATTAGTTCTCCTGTGGGCAAGGATGATTAGTTCTCCTGTGGGCCAGGATGATTAGTTCTCTGTGGCGACTGTGGAACAGAATGATTAGTTCTCCTGTGGGCCAGGATGATTAGTTCTCCATGGCAACTGTGGAACAGGATGATTAGTTCCCCTATGGGCCAGGATAATTATTTCTCCTATGGCGACTGTTGGACATGATGATTCATTCTCCTGTGGACAGGAAGATTAGTTCTCCTATCGAGGCATCCTACTCATGCAATCTGGGACTCATGGGAAGTACCTCTCATCTGATCAATGAGTAGGGAAATGGGGTTAGGGACCATTAGTAGTACTATCGATGGACGCATCGTTGTATCTACCGTACTCCCTATGCTAGGATGACCTCCATTGCTCTGGGATCAGTGAGAGTGGTATGACACACTCTGAGACTAACTTTGGGTCAGTGGAGGATGGTATGATACATCCTCGAGCATTTCTTCTTCTTCATAGTTCGAGCAAAGCAGCGCAAGGACAAGCAGTGTAGGGCAGTGCATTTGATGGCTAGGTTAGTAGCGATGGTCAAACGGATTGCGGATGGAGTTCTCCCTAGTTGAGAGGGAGGGTTAAAATTGGAAACTAGGGCCAAACTCCATGTGGGTCACCTCATTTATGGCAGCTAATGTTTTTCCTAGATTCCTCTTGTCGAAAGGTGTAGAATTGATCTAAAGATCATTCAATTCCGACAAGTATTTATGGAGATATGAATTTATTTGTATTTACTTGACAAATTTTAAAGGTCGACCAGCAGTTAAATGTGTGGCACACATGCCCAGTGAATCATATATATACAAGAGAGGTTGATTCATTTTTTCATCATCTCATCTCACTCATTCTTCTCTCTCTCCTTACCTTTGGGTTATACAAGAAGCAGCTCACACGTGGGAAGGAGGAGGACGCATTAGGGCAAGGAGGACACTGAAAGGAGGACGTTGAACTGCTGAAGGTCTCTTTGACCTGCGTTGACCAAGCATTGACTCATCAAGGGTGCGGTTTTGGTGTGGCTGCCTCTCCTAGGCAAGCTGCAGATTTTGACACAAAAATCGAGGCAATCCGTCCACAAGTTGGACCATCGTTGACTGCCCTAGTTTTGGGCAGCAGGTTGACTTCAGTCAGTTTGACTGTGTTTTTGGGGTTGTTCAAGAGCTGTTCGAGGGCTGTTTGAGGGCTACTTGACCGGAAATTGACCAAGCATATTGAAGGTCAATTTCAACTCGTTTGACCAAGTTTGACTTTGCTGATCTAGGGTTTGCTGCTGCTGATATAAAATTACAGAATTCTGATTTTGTACTATTTCTCTCTGCTGAACAACTGAAGATAAGAGAAGATTTGATCAAAGGGTTTCCCCGCATTGGGGTTTGTCCCTGGCTAGCCGCCACATCTTGTGTCTCTTGTCTTGGCTTGTTTTCTATTGATCGTTTAATGTTCTATCTGCACTTTACTTAATGTATATGTGATTGCTAATCTGTGGCTAATAAGAAAAAAAGAAGTAAACTGCTCTAAGCATAGAACATACCATAATTTAACACCATATGTTTTGGACACAATGTGCAGTTCATAATTTGAATCTTGCTTTCAAAGCTATTATTGTTGAAGTCGAACAAATGAAAAAACATTGTGATGAAGCAAAAGAAATATAATTTTATATTACGAACGACCAACATGCATAAACAATGTGTAGACAATTTCCAAGCGCCAACTTAAGATTGGAGAAAATAGATTTGCATCACACCATGTCTTGATTCGCTTATGCGGCACTGGGGTTGCTTTGTCTTCTAGGGCAGTTTGTCCCAAGTGGCTAACATGGAGATCACCCAACACTGAAAAAGCAATACACATCAGAACTATCATTCTTGATCAGGCTTGTTGGGGTTAGATTAAGTTGTTTCTTTCCATATTGAAGCCATAGTTGATCTGTTACAAACTTTGTGACATGGATATTCTTATGTTGGAAGACATTTATGAGCTTATAGATTGTATGTTGGAAAGAATTCCACAGATTCTTGAAGAGTGGGACCCTCCTTTGTATAGCACCCATAAAGCGGATAAGTATCAATAGATGGGGCATATAAAATACCCATTTGCATTATTTAGCCTATTCATTGAATCCAAAGTATGCAACAAGGCTTACTTGGCTAAATTTGGGAGTGAAAAGAAAGCTCCAAACAAAGACAAGTGGTCAATGGATTCAATGCAATAGTTTCTATCATTTTTCCTGAACCAAGGGAGCTCTAAAGAACCAATTTATTACATTTATCAAAAGGAGTAATGCATTTGAAACTGTAAATGTACTCATTGATATGAGTACTATGAAGCTTATTGCACGTCGATCATAATCTGGTTCTGAAACTCTGAAATTGCAGACGCTTGCACCTCAAGTTTTTTCCCAAGTTCCCAACTTCTCAGTAGCAAAAAGACTGTGGAGCACTTATGGGTTCATGCACTCAATGAAGAGCAACAAACTTGCATCAGCCACAGAAGGGGATCTTGTTTACAATCAATCAAATATTCACCTGATATCTCAATATAGAGATAGAGCTTCAAAGTTGTGGGATGTGATTTCCAAAAATGTACTCGTTGATATGAGTACTATGAAATTTATTGCATGCTGATCATATTCTGGTTCTGAAACTCTGAAATTGCAGACGCTTGCATCTCAAGTATTTTCACAAGTTCCCAACTTCTCAGTAGCAAAAAGACCATGGAGCACTTATGGGTTCATCCATTCAGTGAAGAGCAACAGACTCGCATCAACAAAGGCAGGGGATCTTGTTTACAATCAATCAACCCTTCACCTGCTATCTCAATCAGTGTTACAGGAACTCCCCCCCCCCCGGGTTCAGAGAGGCCGAAACCATTCACTGTGTGGATCTATGCCTGAACTGCCCTCGGAACCGCATCCCCGAATTCTGGAACTGCAGTTCCTCAAATTTTTCACACTTTCTGCTATGCTTCCTCAAATTTTGCCCAAATTTGAAAGCTGTAAACTGCAAAACACCTCAAAAATGCAGAAATGATGAACTTCTCCACCATATCAGTTAAATAATATTGTACACAGTTCAGCTCTGCAGCAATTTCAGCTCCTCCAAATGGCAAAAACAAACCAAGCAAGGTTCAAAAACTAAAGCTCCAGTGCACAGTAGTAAGACAACAAGTCACAGCAGCACCCGGCAAGGTTTATTACTGTCACAGAAGCATGTCCACTATCCATAGTCCAGCAGTGCCTGATACCCACTATCCACTGTCCACCAGCACCCAACAAATCATTACTCTACTACCCATTGTTCAGCAACACCTAGCAAGGTTGAAAAGACTTTCTCAGCATCACAGTCTCTTTTCAATGTCTATATGAGTTAGCTCATCCCATGTTCTCATGGTGGGCAAGTGAAATAAACACAAATACACGTAAGTTTATAACATATAGATGTCGCATTAATGAACTATGGATGCCATCTCTATCTTGAATTATGTACAAGTATACATGCTTTCCTGCAACTAATTTGACATTATCAATGTTTTTTTAATATAAATGAAATATATATATATATATATATATATATATCAATGCTTCTATATAGATATCAATGCTTCTGACACTTCGCTTCTCAAAAATGCACCCGCTTCATGTTATAATTCCATGCACCCCAGGTCTGGTCTATGTTTTAGCTAGAAAACATAAACATACTAAAAATGCCTAACTTCAAAAACTTTTGCATGGCGGAATATACAATAGCAATTAGATCAATGTACAGCACAGAAGATTTATGCCAAAACTTGTTTTCTTATTAGTCCATTAACAAGAAAAACCACATGGCTCCCATACCACGGATAATGGCCCTTTATATCCCAGTACAATGCCAAATACAAAGTCAATTCCTTTTGACCAAACACCTAGGGTTGAGGCTTTGTCCTATAAGCCTTGCGTACCCTAATTACAATGCTACGGCAGTGCTTTTCCCACAAAACATAAACAATAACCCTTACAAAACTTAGTTGCTTATTTGGGCATGCTCCTTTAGCCCATGGTCCTCTTGCTATCCTTGTTTTCCTCCACAACTGGCCTGTTGTCCCTTGCAGCCAGCCCTTTTCTCTTTCTTGTAGCCTTTACCAGTGCTTCGGCCAGCTACTCTTAACCTTTAGCAGCCATGGTCTCCTTCTCAGGCTCTCGGCCAGCTTCTATAGGTTCTCAAACATCCTGTGGCAGAACCTATAAGCCTGCGACTTGTGTATTTGTGGTTGTGGCCTCTTTCTTCTATTTGTGGGCCGGCTAGCTCCAGCCTCTTATCCATCCTGCAGCTAGTTTTGGACAATGTTGTGGCCAACCTATCTCACCCTCGACTTGCTCTATGGCCTACTCAACGACCCCTGCGGCCTCTTATCTAGCTGTGACTTGACCTCAACCTCCCTTTTTCAGCCTCGACCGTCCTGCACAAACCTCAATCCCTCTTGTTGAAGTCGTGTCCTCCTTTCAAGTTATTTTTGACCTGCTCCTAGGCCTCCTTTAGGCTGCGGATAGCTCCTTCAAGCTACAACCTACACAAAATACCAACAGAACCAAAACCTGACCTCTTTAACCTTGCTCAATTGTCCTTCCTTTCTTCTCCTGTGGCTCCTTTCGCTACCTGAGCTAAGTCACTTATAGCCTCTCACTCAGAAGAAGAACACTCCTTTTGTCTCCTTGCCTTTGTATTACTTTTCCAAGGGGTGTGAAACCCCAAGAGGTGTGTCTCCTGACCTTGCTGGCCAATTTGAGCCAACTTCACACCTTAAGCTGACTTATAAATAAATCAGAATTATAAATGTTTTCCTTGGGTTCAAAGCCCACTCACTTTGGGACCAAAACCCCAAACTTGGGTGCAAATCCCATTAACCAAACTAGAAAGCCCCAAGGTCTTTTCCAATCAAAAAAACATTCCGAAGTACCAAATTTCAACACTCCCTCTTAGTGAGGACAGTATTTATTTCCACAACAACTTGGAAGTGGCACTGCCTCCGAATCTGGTCCACAACCACATCCTTCTCGAAGACCTAGATCTTTGAAGGCACCATGCTTCTAGAAGACTCCCGCTTTAGAGCATTCTGCATGGCCATCTAAACCATGACTTTTCTTGTTCCTATAAATCTCCAAGTCCATGACTTTTCCTTGCATGGCCATGACTTCCTTGCATGTGCAATGACTTCACTTGCATGATCATGACTTTCCTTGCATGGCCCATAACTTCCTTGCATGTACCATGACTCTTTCTTGCATGCACCATGACTTCCTTTCATGGTCTACGACTTTCCTTACACACACCATGACTTTCCTTGCATGGCCTAAAAAGACTACACTCTCTCAGTTAAACTTGAAGGTTAGACTTCCACTGGGCTACTGACTCTCCCTCTAAGCCCGTAGTCTCCCTCTAAAGCCAAAATCCCTCTTAGCCTACACAACCTTTCCTTGGCTCACTTTGCTTTCCCTCCCAAAAAGTAACATCATGAAAACCTATGCACATGCTGCAACACTTGGCCTAGTCCACTCTAAACCACTGCAACTCAACTATGCAAGTGTCCCCATTTTCCTGGCTCAAAACACCTCATATGCACATGGCTTCACAGTCAGATATAAAACTCTGAGACCTGACAAAGACTCCATCTCACAATCAAGCTCCCATACACACGAAGCTACCTTGTCCATGCCAAAGCACTTCCTGCAAAGGCACCTGAACTATCGCAACTTTGACAATTTAATAGAAGTCCATCAACAGTATCAACAACCCGCTACTCAACATACTTTTGTGCATCGAGTTCTCCACCAATCCACCAAAACTCCCATTCAGCCACCCAAGCTGCAACAATCCACAACTCCCTTGTCTGAACATCTTGCTCCATGTCTCACAAGGCATACCTAGCCAACTTTATTGGCAACACAGCTGCTTCCTGCAACAATCCCATAGCTCCCTCTCAGAGTTGCCACCTACGCACAAATCTAACCAAACAGCCTTTCGAAAATGCTTTGAAACCATGTTAGAATTCCATGCACCCCAAGTTCGGTCTATGTTTTGGCTAGAAAACATAGACACATTGAAAATGCCTAACTTCAAAAACTTTTGCACAATGGAATACACACCAACAATTAGAACAATGTACGATAACAAGATTTATGCTCAAACTTGTTTTCTTATTAGTTCATTAACAAGAAAAACCACAGGGCTCCCGTAACAGGGATAATGGCCCTTTATATCCTACTACAACGCAAATTACAAAGTCAATTCCTTTTGACCAAACACCCAAGGTTGAGGCTTTGTCCTCTACGCCTTTCCTGCCCTAATTACAATTTTGTGGCAGTCATTTGCCGACAAACGTAAACAATAACCCTTACAAAATCTAGTTGTTAACGTGGGCATGCTCCTTTAGCCCACGGTCCTCTTGTTGTCTTTGTTTTCCTCCGCAACTGCCATGGTGT
Source organism: Pinus tabuliformis (assembly GCA_031772625.1). Lineage (NCBI taxonomy): Eukaryota > Viridiplantae > Streptophyta > Pinopsida > Pinales > Pinaceae > Pinus > Pinus tabuliformis. The sequence goes on along the minus strand of CM062805.1, from coordinate 1,181,655,481 downwards.
CCCTTGCAACCAGCTATTTTCTCTTTCTAGTAGCCTTTACCAGTCTTTTAGCCAGCTACTCTTAATCTTCAACATCCATCGATCTCCTTTGCTAGCACCAGCGGACTACATGCATAGCCTTCTCAGGATTTCGACAAGGTTCTACAGGTTCTTGGCCTTTGTTACGCAACCAGCTCACAAAGATATAGATCAACGACTTAAAAATTATCATCTTCGAGGGGGAAACCTCTTTTACATTACAATAACAATAGTGGGCTTCTATGGGGCACAAGAATAACAATAGTGGGGCTACATGTGTTGAAAAGTGTAACTATGTTCGGTCTTCATAATGACATGTGTAAATGTGATTTTACGTAATTGATGTAAAGAAGAAAAATAAAATTATTTTTGTAATGCTTGTCTCATGGGTTTCACGAGCAACGAAATTTATTTTTGGTAATGGCTCCCATTGTGAGCCCTTAGGATTGGTCATAAAGTCAAAAAGAGTCAATGTCGTGTATGAAGGACCCTTCCTGGGCAAGTTACCTTTGTATATGAGTCAATGAAAGTGTCAAATAGCCCTCCAAGACAAGCACAAGCATCTCCTCGCAAGTCGGTGTTAAATAAAGAGATGAAGCCTCTCCAAAAGACACGTCAGCCTAGCTCACTGTCAAGTAGGCTTATTATCATGGGCAACCAATATAAATAGACAGCTCAGCCTCATTTCAGAATACAGAATTTTCGGTCAAGGTCTGAAGCTAGCAAGAAGTGCGAAGGTCATCAAGAAGAAGCCGTATAACCAACGAGGAGAAGGGAAGGAATGGCAAGGTCTTTGGCATTGTTTTGGGACTGTTTTTGGGCCAAATAAACTCCACACGTGCGAGATTGCAGACCTAAAGATTGCAGGAAGAAGGCCGAAATATTATAGTTACAGTGAGAGAGTATTTTGGGTGAAGAACAAGGAAGATCTCAAGCCGAAGTGTCAAGAAGAAGTCTCCTTCTAGAGCGAGGAAGATAAAGGGTCAAAGTTGGTCAAACACATGTGCCAAGGTTTCTGAAATAGAGTTGAGGAGTGTAGTGTTGAACCAAGGACCAAAAATCTGAAGTATAACCGTGGTACAAAGGAAGGCAAGCAGTTGGATCAAGTGTTGACTTGGGCACGAAAGAGAAGCAGTGAAAGAGAACTTGTGTCTTGGTCTTGGAGTGGAAAATAGGTCAAGGGTCTTGGTCTTGGTATTCGTTAATTGAAATCTTTATAAGAAGAAGAATTTGTTCGGGTTTCCTCTCAAGTGGGAGAGGTTTTGGCCCTCGCTGATAGCCTATATTTTGTGACTCTTGTCTCTTTATGGTTTATGCATTAATAGTTGTTTGATGAAGAATAACACTATAATAACATAAGTAAAAGAGGATCACAATCTAAGAAGTAAAAAGCATTCACAAGCAGTTACCAATAGAAGAGAAATCACTTAATCTCTATGTCCTATATTCTCAACAACATGGACACAACAATAACAATAAGGGGGCTACACTAGTATTATAGGGACCTAACATGTCCCTCTCCTTCAAAAAAGTGTTTTCCTCAATGCTTGAGTAGTTCTGGATGCTTTTGTATAAAATTATCATCCTCCCATGTGGAATCTTCAGCGGGTAAGTTCTTCCACTTAATGAGATACTCTGAAATTGATCGATTTCGTAGTTGTCAGGTTCTTGTTTCCATGACTGCTTCAGGCTCAAATATGATTTTTCCTTCTTCGTCAAGTTTTGGCAACACTATTTGAACTGGAAGCTTGTCACTGATAACCTTCTTTAAGCATGAAACATGGAAAACTAGGTGTACTCAGGAAGATGCAGGCAGCGCCAATTTGTATGTCATAGTACGAAACTTTTGCAACACCTTGTAAGGACCATAGTGCTTGGGTGATAATTTATTATCCTTCTTAGCTTGCTTGAGAGACATTCATTTGTATGGTTGTAGCCGTAAAAATACCCAGTCACCTACATCAAAACTTCTTTCACTACGATGTTGATCTGCCTGTTGTTTCATTCGATTTTGCGGTAGAGTGAGGTTATCCTTTAAGAATTGGAGAACTTGTTGTTGATGCTCGATGTGATCTTCCACTGCTTTAACCTTAGAATTTTCTCTTAAAGATGATGTGATGGATGGTGGATGATATCCATAAAGTGCCATAAATGGGATCATTTTTACTACAGTATGGAAGGAACTGTTATACCACCATTTAGCTAGAGGTAACCACTTCACCCATTGTGTTTGTTTATCATATACAAAGCAACGAAGATATCATACCAAACAGTTGTTCACTATCTCAGTTTGCCCATCAAATTGAGGCTATTAAGATGAGCTATGAGTTAATTGAGTACCAAGACAAGAAAATAATTTCGTCCAAAAATTTCCAGTGAAAATGGGATCTCTGTCACTTACTATAATCTTTGGGTTTTCATGAAGCTTTCGAATTGTTTCCATAAATGCAGTAGCAACTGTACTAGCTTTAAAAGGATGAGATAATGCACAAAAGTGTGCATACATGGTAAGTCTAGGTGTACTCAGGAAGATGCAAGCAGCGCCAATCTGTATGTCATAGTACGAAACTTTTGCAACACCTTGTAAGGACTGTAGTGCTTGGGCGATAATTTATTATCCTTCTTAGCTTGCTTGAGAGAGATTTGTTTGTATGGTTGTCGCCGTAAAAATACCCAGTCACCTACATCAAAATTTCTTTCACTACGATGTTGATCTGCCTGTTGTTTCATTCAATTTTGCACTAGAGTGAGGTTATCCTTTAAGAATTGGAGAACTTGTTGTTGATGCTCGATGTGATCTTCCACTGCTTTAACCTTAGAATTTTCTCTTAAAGATGATGTGGTGGATGGTGCATGATATCCATAAAGTGCCATATATGGGGTCATTTTTGCTGCAGTATGGAAGGAACAGTTATACCACCATTTAGTTAGAGGTAACCACTTCATCCATTGTGTTTGTTTATCATGTACAAAGCAACGAAGATATCCTTCCAAACAGTTGTTCACTATCTCAGTTTGCCCATCAAATTGAGGATGATAAGATGAGCTATGAGTTAATTGAGTACCAAGATAAGAAAATAATTTCATCCAAAAATTTCCAGTGAAAATGGGATCTCTGTCACTTACTATAATCTTTGGGTTTTCATGAAGCTTTCGAATTGTTTCCATAAATGCAGTAGCAACTGTACTAGCTTTAAAAGGATGAGATAATGCACAAAAGTGTGCATACTTGGTAAGTCTATTAACTACCACCATGATGACACTCTTTCTTTCAGACATGGGTAAACCTGTAATAAAATCCATTGAGACATCCTCCCAACGCTGACTTGGAATGGCTAAAGGTTGTAAGAGACCCGGGGTCTTGATTGTCTCAACATTATTTTGTTGGCAAACCAAACATTCTGCCACAAACTTCTGAATATCAGATTTAAATCTATCCCAAAAAAAATCCTTCTAGACCCTATGGTAAGTTTTTAAAAATCATGTGTATCCTCCTAAGGGAGAGATGAGCAATTCCAAAAGAATCTTTTGTTTGAGTTGGGAACTCTTACAAAGATATAAGTGATCTTTGTACCATAATGAATCATTTTCCAACTAAATGTATCAGATGTACTACGATCTTGTTGCAGCGTTTGAATGAATGACCACACCTCTTCATCATTCTTCCATTCATCCCTTGCTTCGGTTATCCACTCAGGTTGGATAATAGAAATGGCACAAAGCAATGCTTCCACATCCTCATCCTTTCTTGAGAGTGCATCTGCAACAACATTTTGCTTCCCTTTTTTGTGAATGATTTCAAAGTCATAACCCAACCATCTTTGCCACTCATTTTTGTTGCTCTTCTGAAGATAATCTTTGTTCCAAAAAGTATTTAAGACTATCATGATATGTTTTTACCTTGAAGTGTCTTCCCATTAGGTAAGGTCACCATTGCTTTAGTGCATGTAGTATTGCCAACATTTTCTTCTCATAAATAGGTTTGTGTAAATACTTTCCTTTGATTGGACGACTTTCAAAAGCAATGGATCTTCCTTCTTGCATTAAAACAACACCAATTCCATTTCCTGAGGCATCACATTCCATAATAAAAGTTTTTGTGAAGACTGGCGGGTGCTTGGCACATTGCCTCTTTAAAATGTTCAAAGGCCTTTGTTGCTTCTGGAGTCCAAGAAAATGCATCTTTCTTTAGTAATGATGTTAGACGTGCCACTATTCTCCCATAATTCTTAACAAACTTGTGATAGTACCCTGTCAACCCAAGAAATCATCGAAAATTCTTTATGGTTGTGGGGATTTTCCATTCCTTAAAGGCTTTAATTTTGTTAGGGTCTATCTTAACACCCTCATGAGATACAATATGACCCAAATAATCCACCTCCTATACTCCAAAGAAACATTTGGAGGTTTTTGCATATAATTGTTTCTCCTCCAATAGTTTGAGCACCCTTTCAACATGTTGAACATGATCCTTCCAAGACTTGTTGTAGATTAGTATATCATCAAAAAATACTAACACAAATTTTCTAAGGAAGGCTTTGAAAATGGAATTCATCAAACCTTGAAATGTGGAAGGTGCATTAGAAAAGGCCAAAAGGCATGACCAAAAATTCATAATGACCCTCATGAGTTCTGAATGTTGTTTTCAGAATGTCTTCAGTGTTCATTCTAATTTGATGATATCCTGAACGAAGATCCAATTTGGTGAAGTAAATTACTCTATGTAATTCATCCAACAATTCATCAATGACATGAATGGGAATTTATCTTAATAGTGAGCTTGTTGAGCTCCCTATAATCCGGACACATACGCCATGACCCATCCTTCTTGTGCACAATACTTCTAGAGCAGAGAAAAAACTGACTAGGTTGAATTATACCAGCCACTAGCAATTATGCAACCATACGTTCAATTTCAATCTTTTGGGCATAATGATATCTGTAACACTTGATGTTTGGAGGAACACTTCCTAGAATTAAATGAATAGCATGATCATGATCACGAATAGGTGGGAGGCCTTTGGGAGTCTCAAACACCTTGGAATGATTGTCCAAGACTTTTTGGAGATCTGGAGAAATAAATGATTTCGATGTTTGAACCTCTAGTGAGCATAATTGTGCAATTATGCCCTGTTCTTTCTTTAGAAGCTTTGTCATGCCATTAGAGCTTATTATCTTTCCTGGTTTCCCTGCGATACCCCTTAATTCAACTTCCTTTCCTTCCCAAAAAAAATTCAAGAAAAGTTCTTGAAAATTGAAAGCTATCGTCCCCAAAGATTGTAACCATTGGACTCCTAGTACAACATCAGCACTGCCCATTGGAATGGAAAGCATTGGACTATTCAATATATATTTTCCCATGGTTAGCTTGATATTATGGCACTTTCCAGAGCAATTTATAGTTCCTCCATTTGCAACCATCACTTGACACTTTGGTGCTGGATATAGGAAGCAATTCAATTCCTTGGCTATCTTACAATGAATAAAATTATGGGTACTACCCAAATCAATCAGCACTATTACCTTTTTATTCTTGATATATCCTTCTATCTTGAGAGTTTGAGGAGTGATAATTCCTGCCAATGCATTACAAAATATGGTTGGATTCATTTCTTCTTTCTTGAGGGTTGGTTCCTGGTGTATATCCTCCTCTTTTGATGTTTCTTGTTCCTTTTCTTCCTCCTCTTCACAATCTCTATAGAATAATTTATTCTCAGCACACTTATGACCTTTAGTGTATTTGTTATCACAAATGTAACACAGCCCTTTTTTCTTTTTTTTCATCCAATTTTTGTGGTTTCAACCTTGTAGGTTGTGGAAGACTAGGACCAGCAAGACTTCTATCTTTATAAATGTGAGTGTTAGACTTCCTGGTTGCCATAATTTTGCTTTCAACTTTTTTTGCCACCCTGAATGCCTTCTCCAATGAATCAGGTTCCCAAAGGCGAACCTCATGTTGGATGTTATATTTTAAGGTCCCCTGTTAAGACATCAATCCTATGCTCCTCTAGAATATCGGTTACCCTAATATTCAATTTTTGGAAGTCTTCAATGTGCTCCGCCATTGAACCCTTTTGTTTGAGATTTATCAGTTGGCTAAAGAAGGTGTTGCTCTTTGTATCTTCATAATGTGCTATCATTTTCTCCGTAAAAATTGACCAAGTGACAAGTGGTTTACGAGAACAAAGCCATCTATACCATACAAACGGATTGGGTTCTAAATATAAAGATGCAATACGTACCTTTTGTGAAGGTTGCACATCCTGTAAATCAAAATATTGCTCCATCTGTAGTATCCATGTTATCGGATCCTTGCCATCAAACTTCCTCATATCTATCTTTGGAATGTGGTGGTTCTTAAACCCCACATTGGAGTCTCTAAAATCATAATTCATATTCCTTTTGTCCTCATCATGATTTTCATGGATTACCTTGTCACCACCGGGAAGCCTTTCTTGCAACAACTTTGTCAAACCTTCCATGTCTACTTTCAAACCATCCATCTTAGCTTCCATGCCATCCTTCAAACCTTCCATGTCTTCTTTTAAACCATCCATGTCATCTTTGGTTGCTCTTTGTGAGAGTGAAATTTGTTGCACTTGGTCCCATAATTTTGATATATCATGCTGCAATTCTTCCTCTTCATGCGTCATAGTAGAGCTTTATGAGGGCTTAATGGGTGTAGAATTCTTTTGTTTTGGAGGCATTTTAGAACCAAATACTTATATATATGCTTCAATATGCCCTTTGAATCACTTCAAACTGATTTTTCAAACAAAAGTTATGACAAAATTTAAAAAATACACACCTTTTTCTTGCTTTTTTGGAGCTCGATATTGCAATTGTTGTATCTCTGTAATTTTGAATTTCCAAGGTATGAAATTCAATCTTGTGGTAGCCCTATGAATCTTCTTTCCAATGCCACAAGTCAGACCAATATTGGATTCTTCAATATATAGTTATGCCAGATCTCCCAAGATGGCCTAATTATGGACTGGTTCAGTAGAGCGAAGTTGTATGTGATGCCACGTGTCATTGTTTCAACATTTGGCCCTGAAATTGCAATAGAAGAAACTACAGTTCGTGCACTTTCAGCCACTTTTTACAGAATTCAAATCTAATGCCTAAAACTTGGTCAACCAACGGTCAACTCTGTGGTCAAACAAGCATTCGGTCAACCCAGGTCAAACTGCTCCAAATTCGTCGATTTTTGTGCCAATCAATGCGGCCAGGAGAAACCAAAATTCTGCCCTCAAAACCGCAGTCAAACAAGTCAAAACAGCCTCAGTCAACATTGGTCAAACAGTCTGAAATTCTGCACTTTCAATTCCGCGATTTAGCCCAGAAATTTTGTCCTCCTAGAGTCCTAGCTGCACTTGTGAGAGAGAGAGAGAGAAGTTGCCCAAGTTGTACAAACCAATCTGATGAAGAGATTGAGGAATGTGTGAGTGAATGATGTCCAAATGAGGTGTGAGGTCTCTTCTATTTATACACTTCGTTGTGGGTGAAGAGACACATCCATTGGGCTTCTTGAGCCTACATTAACCTGAGGTCGACCTGAACAATTTGCACATGTGAGGGAATAAATTCAAAATCATACTTCTACTTGTCCGAATGAGATGATCTTTATATCAATCTTGGACCTCTCGAAAAGAGGAATCCAATGCAATCATCATCTCCATCAAATGAGCTGTCCTAAGGTGGAATTTGGCCCTAGTTGCCAATTTTAACACTCCCCCTCAACTAGGGATAATTCCACCTACCAATCCATTTGTCGTCATCATGCCATCCTGTCGTCATGTACCATCTTTGTCATCATTGTTCTGCTCTGCTCTACTGAACCATGAAGTATAATGAAGAAGAATTGATCGAGAGTGAGTCACAAGACCTTACCACTATCCACTGACAAAAAGTCAATTCAAAGGTAGAACCCCAGATCAAGTTGTTGAACACCGTGCATCCTAGACATAGGGAGTACGGCAGCACACGATGCGTCCATCGGTAGTGCTATGGTCCCTAACCACATTTCCCAACTCATTGGCCAGATGAGAGGTACTTCCCATGAGTCTCGGGCTCCATGGGTAGGATGTATGTTGGGGCAGTAGCAGGACAAGTTGAACCACTCATCCTGCTCATTTGCCATAGGAGAAGGTGAACCACTCATCCTATGCATATGTCCATCGTAGGGGAAGGTGAACCACTCACCCTGTACCATAGCGCACCACTAGTGGAAGGTGAACCACTCACCCTATGGTCGCTCATAGCTTCAAGAAGTACCCCAAGCCCCCAGGAGCTCCTAGAACTCTGTGTCTCATGCGGGACCCTCATAGGAGGGTCTTTCCATGACTCCCAGTCTCTCACAAAAGGCTAAGAATTTGACCTTCCCTAAGGGTTTCGTGAGAATGTCTGTGACTTGCTCATCTGTCCCGGTGTGTTGGAGCCTTATTGCTCCCCATTGTACCATATCCCGAATAAAGTGGTACCTGATATCAATGTGCTTGGAGTGGCCATGGAACACGGGACTCTCCGAAAGGCGAATCCCACTTTGGATGTCGCAGAAGATCACGCGTGGTATCCAGCACGTGCTCAAATAGCTCACTAAAGATCTTCCTTAACCAAACAGCATCACAACAAGCCATACTAGCAGCAATGTATTCGGCCTCTGTGGTGTTCAGTGCAACCAATTTATGCCTCCTGCTCATCCAAGATATTGAAGCAAACCCCAATAAGTAGCATCCAGACGTGCTTTTACAATCCACCACACTGCCAGCCCAGTTAGCGTCTTTATATCCATGCAGCCTCAAATTCCTGATAGTGTATCTCAATCCATAATGGATTGTGCCCCGGAGATATCTCAAGAGATTCTTAGAAGCAATCCAATGTATGTGATGAGGCTCGACCATAAATTGACTCAATGTATTTACAGTGAAGCATATGTCTGGACGGTAGTTTACCAAGAACATCAGGGCCCCCACAAGTTGTCGATACTCGGAAGGGTTCGCCAATTCTAGCCCAGTAGCACTTCCAAATAGCTTCTTGAAGTTGAGTTCTATCAGAGTAGACACAAACTTGCAATCCACCATCCCACATCTCTCAAGCAGCTTCACAATGTATTTTCCTTGAGAGAGGAAAATCTCACCTGGCTTTTGCCAAACCTCCAAGCCTAGGAAGTAATGCATCAAACCTAGGTCCTTCATCTCGAATTCAGAATTCAACTCCCTCTTGCATTGATAAATGAGAGCATCATCACCTGTCATAAAGAGATCATCCACATAAAGGACCAGAATGAGAGGCATGTCTCCTTTTCAACTTTGAAGTATAGGTTCAGGTTAGCTTCACTCCTTGTAAAGCCCAACTTCATAAGATAGTTGTTAATCCTCTCATACCAAGCCCTAGGGGCTTGCTTCAACCCATATAGGGCTTTCTTCAACCTACATACATGTGTCTTACGATCTTGGACTTCGAACCCCTCAAGTTGCTCTACATAGACTTCCTCCTTAAGCGAGCCATGTAAGAAAGCAGTTTTGACATCCATTTGGTGTAGGCTCCATCCTTGAGAGGCAGCAAAAGCAATGATGGATTAAATAGTGGTGTATCAAGCAACCAGTACAAATATATCATCATAGTCCACTCCTTCCTTTTAAGAGAAGCCTCGAGCAACGAACTTGGCCTTGAACTTTTCAGCACTTCCATCAGCTCCATGTTGATTTTGTAAAGCCATTTTGAAGTGACCACTGACTTGTCTTTTGGTCTAGGAACCACATCCCAGACATCATTCTTCATGATCAATTCATATTCCTCATTCATCGCATCTTTCCATACTTGGTGCTTCACGGCTTCTTCGAATGTACATGGCTCAAATTGAACAATGGTACTCATAGCAACTAAGTACCCTTGGTACCTGTTCGACTTCTTACTTGCAAGAAATGTCCCCCTTGGTGCAACATGTCTTTCAGCGTCTTCAAGAGTATCTTTGAGCCACAAAGGTCTTTTCCTTGAGATAGAGGGCTCACTAGGAGGTGGATCAATGGGATCCATCGGGCCTTCAACATCGGGCAAAAGGGTCATTCATCGGAGATTCATCCTTCTTTCCTGCATCATCATCATTGTCCTTCCTACGGGTAGGAAGATCTCTGACTTTCCCAAGGGATGAATCTTCATCAAAGGTAACATCATGACTTATCTCTACTTCTTTTTGACCAGGCACATAGATTCTATATGCCTTTGAAGTTTCACTGCAGCCCACAAAAGTTTCTTTCTTCCCAGATACATCTAACTTGTTTCTTCTCTTTCGGCACATGAAAATATATGGGACAACCAAAAATTCTAAAATGAGAAACGTCAGGTTTCTTACCAGTGAAAACTTCTTCGGGTGTCTTTAAGTCCAATGCTAGATGCGGGCACCTATTTCAAACAGATACAGCGGTGTTGGCAGCAGTGTTTTAAAAAACGGCCAACTTGGAACGGACTCGGCCGAGTTGGTCCAAGCCAGGCCTCAAAACTATGACTCGGCCAAGTATTTGGTTCGGCCGACCGAGTTAATACCGAGTTGGCCGAGTTGTTTAACAACTCAGCGAGCTCAGTATTAACCCAGTCGGCTCGGTCGAGCCCACTCTAACTCGGCCGAGTTAGTGACAGCAGCCCAATGAAACCGTAAACTGCATTTTTTTTTTAAATCTTTTTTTTGTGGACTCCAAACGGGTTTTAATATTGCTCAGCCACGACAGAAGCGCATATCTTGTTTATCTCAGTTTGCATCTGCTGCACAACCTGCTAGTGCTACCACTTCTACAGTTGCAGTTGGAGATGATGATGAGGAGGAGCCATGGGGCCCCCTGTCTGACTCTGATGATGATCCAGAGATTGATCCACATGATCTTGGCTCCTCTGGCAGTAGCTACTAGCCAATAGTACTGGTCACAGTTTACTTTTGTTGTAGAGGCCATTTCTAGCCTCCTTGGTTATGTGTTTTTGTTTTGATCTCTATATCATGATTCATGATCATGTATGTATTGGACAGTGCACTGGGTGCCATTTTGATATAATGGATATATTCATGAGCCTACTTTGATCATATGTTGTCTTCCATCTATATTCTAATGCTGTGTGTTTGGAAACATGAATGAAAATCTTTAAAATTATGTTTTTTTATAAAATAAATAAATATTTAATGTATTTTTTACAACGACCGAGTCACTGAAATCGAGCCGGTCGAGTCGATACTGAGTCGGAGTCGGAGTCGGAGTCGACCCTCGGCCAATTCGGTGTCAGAGTCGGAGTTTTAAAACATTGGTTGGCAGCTTCTCCCCATAAGAACTTCGGTAGGCCTTGGTCATGAAGCATAGAACGGGTAGCTTCTATGATTGTACAATCCTTTCTTTCGGCAACTCCATTTTGCTCAGGAGTATATGCAGTAGTGGTCTCCCTCTTAATGTCAGTTTCTCTAAAATAGTCATTGAATTCATTCAACTCATATTCGGTTCCATTATCGGTCCTCAATATTTTGATCTTCTTTCCTGTTTGATTTTCGACCAAGGCTTTGAAAGAGCAGAACCATTTGAACACTTTGTCCTTCTTCAAGAAATATATCCATGTTTTGCGAGAGAAGTCATCCACAAAAATTGCATAGTACAAGTATCATCCCAAAGATGTTACAGACAACATCAGAATGAACCAATTGAAGAATATCAGTAGTTTGACTTTCACTTGAAGGGAATGGTCCCCTTGTATGTTTTCCAACTGCATAACCTTGACAAACTCCTTCATGATCTATGTTGAATTTGAGCATACCTGTGACTATCTTCCTTACATCAAGTAAGGCTTTGTAATGAAAGTGAGCAAATCTTCGGTGCCATAATTTGGATTGAAGAGAAGTATCACAAGTCATAGCTCCCAAGGGGCTTCCTCCAACCTGATAAAGGCCTCAATCCTAAATCCAAGTGTAAATGCATCTTTCAGGTTCCTTTGCTAAACACGTACCTTCCCATCAACGAATGTCACCTTGAAACCTTTATCCTCCATTGCAGAAATAGATACCAGGTTCTTTTTCAAATTAGGTACATATAATACTTCTTGTAGATGAAGGGTTTGACCTTGATTTAAGTGAAGATTGACAGTCCCTATCCCTTTCACAGGGTAGGTGGCATTGTCTCCAAGTATGATCTCCAAATTTGTCTTCTTTTTAATCAAATTTGAGAGGGCCTCCTTGTACCCAATGAAGTGTCTTGAAGCACCACTATCAATCAACCAATGATCCAATGTATCTGGAGGAGAGGCAGTGATGAGCGCAGAAAGTAGATAAAATTGTTTTTGCTTATCTACAACATTAGTTTCCTCATACCTAGAGTTTCTCGATCTTTTGGGAGGACGACCATTTCCATATCTAACAGTAGGAGCATTCCTCTTTCCTTTGTTGTTGATTCCCACTGCCTTTGTAGTTGTCGTGGTTGTTGTTGTCATCATCCCTTGGAGTATCCTTCTTGTGAGGACACTCTCTAGCAAAGTGGCCAAACATGTTTCAATTGAAGCATCTTCTCTTTCTTCCTTCTTTGAATCCTGGCTTAAAGCCTTGACCTTGTCTTCTTGAACCAGCATTGTTCTTCCTTTTAGCATGAACAGAGAAAGCAGTAGGATTATTTCCATTTGAAGGCTTATCTCTTTCCATCATCCTTATTTCTTCTTAAGTGCATCTAGCCAATAATTCATCAAAACCTGGAATCCTGTCATTGTTGAGGATGGTGGTGTTAAACACATCCCATTCTCTTGTAAGACATCCAAGTGCAATAAGAGTGAACTCCTTGTCACCAACAACTTCTCCAATAAATAGATCATTCTTGATTTCGGTAATCCTGATGAAGTGATTGGATGGACTCTCCTCTACCCATCTTGATGTATTTCAACTTGTTCTCGAGAAAGAGGACTTGATTTGCATTGTTTACTTTGAACATCCCAACCAACTTGTCATACATCTCCTTAGATGTTTCCAAATCAAAAATATAGGGGACCAAAGGCTTGTGAATGGAATCAACAATAATTTTCTTAGCATTGACCTCACCTTTCTTGTACTTTGTTTTTGCAACAGCAGGTGCATTTGAAGGAGGCTCCACCACTCTTCCTTTGACATAGTCCATAGCAACATTCTCTTCCAAAGTCAGATCCAGAGACATCTTCCATGCATGATAGTCATATTTGTCCTTAAGCTTGTCCTCGGATTTGAAGTATGATGTAGTCGTCATTGACGCTAGCTCCAAATTCTTGTCCAACAGCTTCCAATAGTGATTCCTTTTCTTACCCTTGCTTGGCCTTTGTCTTCACCTGGGCTCTAATACCATGTTAATTTTAGATAGCAATGGTATGTTCTATACTTAGCACAATTTACTTCAATGTTCCTTTAGCAGGCCAATAACAATATCCAATTATTTCCAGTCGCAATCATATTAACCATTAATCACATTGACAGTAAATGCAGATAGAACATAAAAACAAATGTAGAAGACAAGCCAAGACAAGAGGACACTAGATTTGGCAGATGCTAGGGAAAAACCCCAATGTGGGGAAAACCCTTTGATCAAATCTTCTTATTATTATTCAATAGTTCAACAAAGAGAGTACAAAAGTCAAATAGACTAGCCCAATACAAAGTCAAATCAGCCCTGTAAAATTTTGCAGTCAAACTTCAACCCAAACCAGAAAGTCAACACTAGTAAAAACAGCAGTAAAACACCTCCTTTGAAGCTCAATCAAAGGCAATCTAATTCAACCTCCAGTAGTGCTCAAAGTCAACCCAAAATAGTCACAAAAACTCTGGTCAAACTTGGTCAAACAACAGTCATCTCTATGGTCAAACAAGCATGTGGTCAACGTAGGTCAAACAACTCCAAAATCCTCATTTTTTGTGCCAATCAATGCGGCTTGGAGAAACTGAAATTCTGCCCTCAAAACCGCATTCAAACAGATCAAAATAGCCTCGGTCAACATTCGTCAAACAGTCTGAAATTCTGCAATTTCGATTCTGTGATTTAGCCCAGAAATTTTGTCCTCCTAGCCACACGTGTGAGAGAAAGAGAGAAGTTGCCCAAGCTATACGAACCAATCTGATGAAGAGAGAGAAGAATGTGTGAGTGAATGATGTCCAAATGAGCTGTGAGGTCTCTTCTATTTATACACTTCGTTGTGGGTGAAGAGACACATCCATTGGGCTTCTTGAGCCTACATCAAGCTGAGGCTGACCTAAACAATTTGCACATGTGAGGTAATAAATTCAAAATCATACTCCTACTTGTCCGAATGCTATGATCTTTATATCAATCTTGGACCTCTCGAAAAGAGGAATCCAATGCAATCATCATCTCCATCAAATGAGATGTCCTAAGGTGGAATTTGGCCCTAGTTGCCAATTTTAACATTCCTGCACCTTCGTTATTCCATCATGCGCCTTTCTTTATAACTTCTTTATGGCGATGACGAAAGACTTCGGTTATACATCTTCTCCCTTCCTTCTCTTCATGCGAAATTTCAGATCACTTACTTTCTTTTTCAATAGGTCGAATTGTGCTTGTATATATATATATATATATATATATATATATATTCTTATTCAGTGAGGATGTGACCTTTCAAGTAGGCTGACTTGACAGCTGGCAGAGGCTGACTTTAAGTGCCTGAGGCCGAAAAGCCTATGTAGAAGACCTAAATAGGCAGTAAATCATCTCCTACATGCCAAAACACCAAGCCTAATCTCCCTTCTAGAAGATCTAGGAGATCAATGGTTGAGATTATTTCTAAGTCGCTTAAATAATTTTATCATTTATCCTTAGAAAATGAGTTAATAGTCCATAATAATTAATTGACTTTAATTATTGTACTTTTACTAAGTTAAACTTAGGAAATAAGACATAAATACCTAAATAGGCAGTGAATCATCTCCTACATGCCAAAACAACAAGCCTAGGTAGAAGACCTTCTTAAGGTATTACAAACTTCAACATCCCTCCTAGCAAGGAAGGGATTCTCCACTAGCCCAACTTATCTCAGTACTTCACAAACTTCCCTTTCACTAGAGGCTTAGTGTGAATATCTGCCACCTGCTCCTTCTATGGAAAAGCATTGTAGTCTCTGATGAAATTATATCTAAACTCCATAAGCTTGGACCGATCATGAAACGCGAGATTCTCAAAGCTTAATGTAGCTTTGATTGTCACAGTGAATCATTGTTGGCCCCATCTCCAAATCAAATAATCCTGCAAGAATCACGTGAAGCCATAATGCCTCACAGCTTGCCATATTCGTTGCCATGTACTCTACTGAACTAAGTGACTCATTGTTGCTTCCTACTATACCATGAAATCATAGCTAAACCTGAGTTGAAACAACACCAAGATGTGAATTTTCAGTCCAATACATTTCCTACCCAGTCAAAATATGTGTACCCTTGCAACTTCACTCCACAAACTCAAACATATCTGAGCCCAAAGTCCATTGTACCTTGTAGGTACCTTAGCACATCTCTCGCTGCCACCCAATGAACCTGTCTCGAGACCACCATGAACTAGTCGAGTATGTTCACAACAAAACAAATATTTGACCCAGTGTTGACCAGATACATCAAAGAACCTATTAGTTGCCTATACAATGTGGGATGCACCAACTCGCCCTCAAAAGCACTCAGCTTCTTCAAGTTAGTGATCATCGTTGTAGACATAGGTCTACAATCCTCAATCTTGAACCTCCTCAAGATCTCGACTGCATACTTGCCCTGCCTTAGGAAGATCTCTCTCAGTTGTTGCCACACATCCAATCCCAAAAGGTAATGCATCAAGTGCACGCTCCCTCTTGCTCCACCCTAATCTCTAGAAAACCCGCAACCATTCTCTGTAGCATAAGAAGATCCCTGTAGTGTAAGTGTCCCATCCTCTTGTGCCAAATCTCACACTAGCTTTCACTCTCATGTACAAGAGTTGTCACCGACTCCTCTCAACAGATAGAGATTCTTCTCCCTTCTCGCAATTATTTGCCTCTTGCTGGGATCAGCTCCTTTCGGACCAACAGCCACTTCACCTCCCATGAAGTTAACCTCTAGTCATTTGTCCTCCATGGCTTAAACTAGCTGGAGATTCTTCTCCAATCCCAATAGAAACAACACTTCATTCACCTCCATGATACCCCCTAAGTCCATTTGAAACTCAATGCCCTCTACTAAATGCTATTATCACCAAGCTCTACATGTATATCATTGGGCTCCTTGGTCATGTGACAAGAAGCTCCATTGTTCACAAACCAAACACCTCTCATGGTTGTTCTAGAAAAGATTAAAACAAAGGCAAAGTTCTTCTCGAACTTTTTAGCCAACTCGTCCATCTGTGCAGTGGTTGTCGTGGTTGTCTTTCCTCTGCGCTTCTTCTTGTATGGATACTAAATGGTAAAATGCCCGAACTTATGACATGCAAAGCACTTGACTTTGCTCATGTCCTCTCCTTTCTACCCTGTGAAAATCCACCTCCACTCTGGTTATACTTGGCCTTCCCTTTGCCCTTTTTCACTTGTGTAGCAAGAACAAGATCCTCGTTCTCCTCATCACTAGATGAAATCATCCCACAATCGGCCTAAATCAATGTTAATTTTAGGTATGTTCTATGCTTAGAGCAATTTATTTCAATTTTCACAGTTAGCTCCATATCTTTTCCGTATTAGCAATCACATCAGCATTAAAGTAAACTGCAGATAGAACATAAACATAAATCGCAGAAGACAAGCCAAGACAAGAGGACACAAGATGTGGCGCTAGCCAGGGACAAACCCCAATGTGGGGAAACCCTTGACCAATTCTTCTTATATGTTCTTCAATAGTTCAGCAGAGAGAGAGAGAGAGATAGTACATTACAACAGAAGTCAACACTTTGACTTATCTAAATAAGAGCATAGATCATCTCTAATAAGACGATACATGAGATCAGTTGAAGACATGCTGCTTCAACTAATTCTCCAAGGTGACTCCTTCACCTGTCGTTGTGCTGCATTTCGTCATCATGCTGCACCTCACCGCGCTGCACCATGCTGCACCCATCATCACTATGCTGCATCTCATCACGATTCATTAATCATGATTGTACCCATCACTGTAGTGCATTATGTGCCATTGTTGCACCATGTTGCCATCCTAACCTATGTGTTGGCTGCACCTTGCTTGCTTGTTGTCCCTTGCTTGCTTGTTGTCCCTAGCATGCTTGTTGTCCTTAGCATGCTTGTTGTTGCATGCTAGTTGTCCTTTGCATGCTAGCTGTAACATTGCATGCTTGGTGTATTTGCTGCTAAGTACCATACAACTGTCCCAATGTTAGTTAGTTGTCGCTTCCATGCTGCTCTCCTTCGGAGACAGATGCTTCAGCTATTTCAGCAGTTCCCGGCGGTTTTGGTAGTTCCGGCTGTTCCCGGTAGTCCCGCCAGTTCCGGCTTTTCCGGTAGTTCCAGCTTTTCCGACAGTTCCGGCTTTTCCGGCAGTTCCGGCTTTTCCAGCAGTTCCAGCTTTTCCAACGTTTCCATCTTTTCCGGCAGTTCCGTCTTTTTCGGCAGTTCCGGATTTTCCGGCATTTCTGGCTTTTCAGGCAGTTCCAGCTTTTCCGGCAATTCCGGCTTTTCCAAATTTTCAGGCTTTTCCGGCAGTTTCGGCTTTTCCGGCTTTTCTGGTTTTTCCAGATCAGGGCAATGTTATTCCTTAGGATCTCTCCTCCTACTAAAACCCAAAGACAAGTAGAGAGAGGAAGAGATCCCAAGTGTATTGAAATGACTTGAAGGCCACCTCTATTTATACCAAAACGTTGAGCACATGTGGGGTTTATTTGGTTGCTGGCCGACCTTGACGAATTGTCTTATAACGCAAATAAATTCATAACTCCATGAATACTTATCGGAATCGGATGATCTTTAGATCAATCCTACACCTCTCAATGAGAGGGATCCAAAAAAAAATATCAGCTGCCATAAATAAGATGACCCACATGGAGTTTGGCCCTAGTTGCCAATTTTAACACTCCCTCTCAAATAGGGAGAACTCCATCTGTTGATCCATATGTCCGACTGTACTATCTCTGCCATCAGTGCCCTACACTGCTCTGCTCTGCTCTAATCTGTTGAGCTTTGCTCTGCTCTGCTCTGCTCTGCTTTGATCTGCTGAGCTCTGCTCTGCTCAGCTCTACTCTGCTCTTCGGAACCGTGAAGAAGAAGAATTGATCGAGAATGTCTCATACCATTCTCTACTGACCTGAAGTCAGTTTCATCTGAAGAGAGTGTGTCACATCACTCTTACTGACCCTAAGTCAGTTTTATTGATCCCAGATCAATATCACAAGAGTGTCTCAAACCACTCGTACTGATCCCAGATCAGTGTCACAAGAGAGTGTCTCAAACCACTCATACTGATCCCAGATCAATGGAGGTCATCCTAGCATAGGGAGTACGGTAGATATAGTGATGCGTCCATCGATAGTACTACTATGGTCGCTATCCTCATTTCCCTGCTCATTAATCAGATGAGAGGTACTTCCCATGAGTCCCAGACTGCATGGGTAGGATGCCTCGACAGGAGAACTAATCATCATGTCCACAGGAGAACGAATCACCCTGTTAGTGGATGCCACGAAGAACTAATCATCATGGCCCACAAGAGAACTAATCATCCTGTTCCACAGTCGCCACAGAGAACAAATCATCTTGGCCCACAAGAGAACTAATCATCATGTTCCATAGTCGCCACGGAGAACAAATCATCTTGGCCCACAGGAGAACTAATCATCCTATTCCACAGTTGCCACGGGAGAACTAATCATCCCGGCCCACAGGAGAAGTAATCATCTTGTTCCATAGTTGCCACAGGAGAACTAATCATCCCGGCCCACAGAAGAACTAATCATCTTGTTCATAGCACACCACCAAGGGAGGGTGAGTCACCCTGTGGTTGTATGTTGCTCCAGTAAGTACCCCAAGCCCCCCAGAGCTCCCAGAGCTCAATGCATGCAACATGCAGGACCCTTATAAGAAGGTCTCTCAACGACTCCAAGTCATTCGAGAAAGTCACAGATTTGACCTTTCCCTAGGGCGTTGACAAAATGTTTGCGACCTGTACATCAGTCTCAATGTGATGGAGCCTCCTCACTCATCGACTTACCATATCGTAGATAAGGTAGTATCTGATGTCTATCTGCTAGAGCAATCATCGAATACAGGATTCCTCAATAATCGAATCCCCCCTCTGGTTGTCACAGAGAATCACAATGGTATTCATCATGTGTACAAATAGCTCACTTAAGAGCTTCTGCAACCATGCAGCTTCACACGAGATCATACTCGTAGCTATTTATTCGGTCTCGGCAGTGCTTATACCAACCGACTTCTGCTTCCTACTCATCCATGATATCGAAGCAGAATCCAAAGAGAACCAACACTGAGAAGTGCTCTAGCGATCCTCCACACTGCCTGCTCAGTCAGCATTCGAATAATCATGCAGTTTCATATTTTCAGTAGTGTATCTCAATCCATGAGAGATTGTGCCCCGAAGATATCTCAGAAGATTCTTGGCACCAATCCAGTGAGGCTCAACCAAATATGAGCTCATCATGCTAACTGCAAAACATATGTCCGGACGGAAGTTCACCAAGAACATCAATACGAATGAGTTTATGAAGCTCAGAGGCATTTCCCAAATTTGGTCTGACATCACTACCATATACCTTTTGAAAGTTAAGATCCTCGAGGTAGTCACAAGCTTGCAGTTTATCATTCCACATCCGGGATCCAACTCCCTCTTACTTCTGCAAATGAGAGGGTCTGCACCTGTCAGAAATAGGTCGTCTTCATAAGGTGCCGGTATGAGAGGTCTATCATCCACAACCTTTGGGTAATGGTTTGGATCCGTTTCACTCCTAGTGAATCTCAGCTTCATCAGATAGCTATCAATCCTCTCATACTACGCCCGACGTGTTTTGCTTCAAGACATAGAGGGCTTTCTTCCACCTGTATACATGAGATTCCCGATCATGAATCTCAAACTCCTTAGGTTGTTCCAAACCTGTGGACCTGCTACATGAGGGGAATGGTCCCCTTATAAGATTTTAGATTTTCCTTCGGTACATCTTAGACATGTACCTTCATGCTCTACTTGAATTCAGAGATCCCTATCACCATTTGACTCACATCAGGTAGGGCCCCATAGGTAGACCTCCGGTGTTATAGATGCAATATGTCAATTGACATGATCCCCAATGGACCATCCTGCAACTTGATACAAATTGCCAACCCTCAACCCATGAGAAAAAGAATCTTTGAAAATTATATTTTTTAACACATACCTTTCCATCGATGAATGCCACCCTGAAACCTTTGATTTCCATTTCCGAGATGGACACCAGGTTCTTCTCTCAATCAAGTACATAAAAGAGATTCTGTAAATGAATCGAGTTACCCTTATTCAATTGAGAGTTAACATTCCCTACACCCTTTCCGGGATAGGTGGCATCGGCTCCAAGTATAATCCCATTGTTTCCATCTCTACCAAATTAGAGAGTGCACCCATCTATCCGATGAAGTGCCTTGAAGCACTACAATCTATAAGCTAGATTCCCAAAGAATCTGAAGGAGAGGGCCGATACAAGATAACGCTTCTTTATCTTATCAGAAACAACATTTGATTCTTCATTCTATGAAGAGTCGGCCATTTCCTTGATGACCTGCATTACCTATCATTACTTTGATCATTGAAGATGTCCCTGGAATGATTGTTATCATCATCAAGTGATGTGTCCCTGCCATTCGGACACTCCTTCGCATAATGGCCGAACTAGTTATCTGCCTTTCCTTCCACCCTGAGATCCGGTCTTCCAATGAAGTGATCTTTAGGTAGGCCATATTCTGCTGCGCCATTCTGAGAACATTCTCTGCTTCGACTTTACCCTTGGTGAATTTGAAGAGGGATGAGGAATCTACCGATCCTTTTGTCCTTTCCCAACTGTCTTCAGTGATTGCTCTTTCACTCTTGCTTGGGCATAATCTTCACCTTAGCTCTGATACCATGTTAATTTTAGGTATGTTCTATGCTTAGAGAAATTTATTTTAATTTTCACAGTTAGCTCCATATCTTTTCCATATTAGCAATCACATCAGCATTAAAGTAAACTACAGAAAGAACATAAACATAAATCGCAGAAGACAAGCCAAGACAAGAGGACACAAGATGTGGCGCTAGCCAAGGACAAACCCCAATGTGGGGAAACCCTTGATCAATTCTTCTTATATGTTCTTCAATAGTTCAGCAGAGAGAGAGAGAGATAGTACGTTTACAACAGAAGTCAACACTTTGACTTATCTAGATAAGAGCATAGATCATCTCTAAAAAGATGATACATGAGATAAGTTGAAGACATGCTGCTTCAACTAATTCTCCAAGGTGACACCTTCACCTATCGTTGCGCTGCATTTCGTCATCATGCTGCACCCATCATCACTATGTTGCATCTCATCACGATTCATTAATCATGATTGTACCCATCACTGTACTGCATTATGTGCCATTGCTGCACCATGTTGCCATCCTGACCTATGTGTTGGTTGCACCTTGCTTGCTTGTTGTCCCTAGCATGCTTGTTGTCCTTAGCATGCTTGTTGTTGCATGCTAGTTGTGCTTTGCATGCTAGCTGTAACATTGCATGCTTGGTGTATTTGCTGCTAAGTACCATACAACTGTGCCAATGTTAGTTAGTTGTCCCTTGCATGTTGCTCTTTCGGAGACAGATGCTCTGGCTATTTCGGTAGTTCCCAGCAGTTTTGGTAGTTCCGGCTGTTCCCGAAAGTTCCGGTTGTTCCAGTTGTTCCCGGCAGTGCCGACTTTCCGGCACTTCCGGATTTTCCGGCAGTTCCGACAGTTCCGACTTTTCCGGCAGTTCTGTCTTTTCCGGCAGTTCCAGCTTTTCCGGCAATTCCAGCTTTTCCGGCTTTTCTGGCAGTTCCGGCTTTTCCGGCACTTCCAGCTTTTCCGGCAGTTCCGGATTTTCCGACAGTTCCGGCTTTTCCGGCTTTTCTGACAGTTCCGGCTTTTCCGACAATTCCGGCTTTTCCGACTTTTGTGGATCAAGGCAACGTTATTCCTTAGGATCTCTGCTCCTACTAAAACCCAAAGACACGTAGAGAGAGGAAGAGATCCCAAGTGTGTTGAAATGACTTGAAGGCCACCTCTATTTATACTAAAACGTTGAGCACATGTGGGGTTTATTTGGTTGTTAGCCGACCTTGACGAATTGTCTTATAACGCAAATAAATTCATAACTCCATGAATACTTATCGGAATCGGATGATCTTTAGATCAATCCTACACCTCTCGATGAGAGGGATCCAAGAAAAATATCAACTGCCATAAATAAGATGACCCACATGGAGTTTGGCCCTAGTTGCCAATTTTAACAATCAAGAAGTTGTTGCCTAACCAAGCTCTGATCCACAAAGGTGGTCCAATGCTTGGCGCATCCTTTTAGAGCCACTTTCACAATTTCTAAATCATTCACAACTCCCCAACAACTAAAATCTCATCACGAGACTACTAGATCTTTCTGAGGTAAGATGTTACCATGTCTAATTTGTTCATCATGATGCCTTCTAGAAACACTCCCGAAATTATCCCTATATTCTCCTTCCTTCTCCTCAGTCTAATTGAGCCTCTCTCTCTCTAGAGAATTCACTCTCCTTTTTGAAAAAATCGCTTTCCCAAAAATGTTGTAGTTGCCTCTCTTCTCATTCTGTGTCTTCACCTCTCCGTTCGGATTTCATTTATAATCTTCATTAAGCCCAAATCCCTAACCCTAATCTCCCTTGTAGAAGATCTAGGAGATCAATAGTTGAGATTATTTCTAAGTCACTTAAATAAAATTATTATTTATCCTTAGAAAATGACTTAATAGTCCACAATAATTAATTGACTTCAATTATTGTACTTTTCCTAAGTTAGACTCAAGAAAGAACACATAAATACCTAAAGGCAATAAATCATCTCCTACATGCAAAGAAATCAAGCCTATGTAGAAAACCTTTCGAAGTTACTACAAGCTTGAACACAATCTACAAAGAGTACACAAATCTATCATTGTTGAAAATTACAGATATGCGGTTTTCCTTTTCATTCATCATGGTTAAGAGGTTGAGGGAGGTCAAGACCATTATTCACAGTTTTGGTCTTTTTGGAAAAAGATAGATCAAACTTCTTCAAAAAAGTTCAATGATACAATGTTACATGAGGGTCGATGGGAGAGGGTAGATCTTATCATTAAGATCATGGACCATATCATCTCTTTGTTGTGATTAGCAGAAACAGACTAGCCCATCCTAGGAGACGTTTATGAGGGGTGGGATTCTATGATTGAGTCTATGAAGACCATGAATGAATGCCCTTCTATGATTGAGTCTATGAAGACCATGAATGAATGCCATGAGTATGGGACATCAACAGGGACATTTTCATCACCATACAAGATATTCTTATCAGTAGGTGGAATAAGAATTGCACTTTTCATTTTATTTGCCCACTCATTGAATCCCAATTACTATAGCAATGATTGACTCAATGATAGGCAATCACGCAAATTCCCTATTCACATGGATGGTGAGATTTCATACGGGAGGAAGCATGCATTTAGGTGGATATATCAGGATAGAGCATCCCTAGATGAGATGGAGGAGGCCTTCGTAGATTTTTCTACTACCACTGAGAGAATTAGAGGCTATGATGTGCTCAAGACAGGAAAGCTAAGCCCTATGCTTGGTGGGAAGCTCATGGGGCAACATGCCCTCTTCTATAGCAATTAGCCATGAGGCTTCTCTCTCAAGTTACTTCATCCTCTTGTTGTTAGAGGAATTGGAGCACATATGGGAATCTATATAATTTGAAGCAAAGCAGGCTTGAGTAGTTCATGGCAAAGACAATGGGTTATGTGCAAACCAACCTCCGTCTTATGTACAAGCAAAGAGAGGAGTGGTTGAAGGGAAAGACAAAGATGCAGAATGCGTTTCCTAATGATATGGATTTGGACAACAATGTTGAGTCGGCATTGGCCAACTTGGATTTTAATGAACTAGTATTAGAGTCAGACAATTTTTATGATGATGATCCTCTTGAGGGATCATCATCCACACTAGAATATGAAGAGATAGGAATGGACATAGAGGACGATCTGGATGGAAGAGAGAGCAGTGGCAGTGATGTTGATTTTGATGATGATGACATGGAGGACTACTAGCTGGCATGAGCTATGAGACTCTTCCATCTACAGTTCTAGTATCTACCCTAACTTTGTATTTCCTAGTGGCATTCCCACCTAGTATTGACTCAATATCTATGTAATACATTTTGTTTTTGATGGCTTAATGAGAAAAATGCAATTTATAGTTCTAATTTCTCGTGTATTTGTGATTTTATCATCATTGATGTAGTACTAGTTGTATGATTGAATATGTATAATCACCATGTAAAATTGTAAATGTTTTAGATTCTAAATTCTAAGGAAATTTGAAGCTTTGTCTATATTTCTTTTTTGTATATATAATTCACTAATTTATTATGTGTGTGTGTCAAGTGGCTTTAACTCAAGTGGTTGAGAAAAATGTTGTTATCCTCCCCACTAGGTTAAATTCTCGCATATGACATGTTGAGCCCATGATGAGTATTTCTTGTAATGGCTTCAAGCCTTATTACCTGTGCAATCCCTCGGGGACCAAAACATGTATGTTCCTCATATGGAAATATAAAGATATTTATCATGGAAAAATTAAAAATAAATAATAATAATAAAACAATATATATATATATATATATATATCGTCCTCGTGTCCTATTTTGGGGTGACCATGTCCCATGTCAAACGCTCCTATTTCCATGCCATCTGTGTCCTGTGACTTGGGAATGTGCTACATCAAGGCATTATACCATGCAACAAAAAGTTGTTTTCCCTAATCAAAACCCACCATAGTACAAACATAACAACAAATCATAAGATCCATCTAGGATTGGATCTAGGGTGCACCACCAACAAGAGATAAACACATCAATAATACATCATCAACCTTAGAAAAGTCTAGACCACCATGAAAACATGTAGTACCCCACTTTTTAACTTAAATTTAGAAAATAGTGCATCAATGAGGGTGCTTACATCATCCAATGCATGTCCACTCCTGAGTCCTAAGTGATGTCTAGCAATGTGACAACGTTATATCACCTATGGAAATCCCATCACCAAACAATACCATAGGAAATAAGCATAGGAAAAGTGCAAACCCCTAATGATAAATCAAGTATGTCCCATCACACACGGCAATAAGGGGACCATGTAGAACACCCCTTCCTAGTGATGTCAATAATGTAACATCATCATCGTGCAAGGTCCCTACGACACTCCAAGAAGGAGATAGCACAAGAAATAGCAAGCATCCATATGTCAAAAGAGTGATATGTCATGCAAGTAGCACCAAAACCCTGACTATCCACCAAGAAGAGAAGTGGAGCTCCTGAACCCAGTGTTATCAGAACCGGACCGGAACTGGTGGAATCAACTAGTCCATCCAGTTTGGGGACCAAATCAGTTCAGTTTGAGGTTCGAAACCAGAAATGGCCGGTTCCGTGCCAAATTGGTCAGTTCTATAATGGAACCAACCAATTTTGTAATGGAACCAGTCGGTTCTGTATAAGTTGACCAAAGAGTTTGAAACACAATTTTTTTAAGAAAAACAAGAATCTTTGAGTGGGGCAGCCTAATATTCAAACATATGGCCTTGATATTGATATACAATTCATGATAATGTTAAACTCTTGAAATAAGAGTGACATTCTCCTTTATCTTTCATTTTCATCCTTTTACTTAAATTTTAATATTACCATGAAATGACTCAGGATGTTTGAGAGTGGTTCCGACCTCATTAGATTTCATATGGAGAAAGTAGAATTGGAAATCTCACTCAAAATCCAGCAGACTTAACAGTTTTTCAAGATTTCAGGATTGGGGGGATTGCAATGTTTCCATCGGATTTGGTCATGTACGAGGGTATGGAACTAGTATTTAATCAAGAGCACCAAACCCTCTATGTACCTTGATGTTAGTGGCATTGGTTGTTGAACTCTTCTATCACGACCCTATTAAAAATGTAGCGATCACTCAAACAAAATCTTGACTTGACATGCTATGTTTTTTCTATCTTATTTTAATGCTTAGAGGGTGATATTGATGCCAAAATTCCCAACATATAGGCAATGATTTTGATGATATGTAGAAATTTGTTGTAGCGTGAATTTTTTGGGACGTTAAAGGCCATCTAGAGCCTATTTGTTGATGTAGTTTCGGTTCAGAGACGAATTGCAGTGGATGTTATTTTGGTCATGTGCACCCTTACTGTGAAAATTTGGATGCCCAAATTCCTACTACAACCACTGATTACGTTTCCCCTATTTGTTAGTTACTAAACCAAATTATTTATTGTTTCCTACAGTAAACACTAAAATGAATACACTGCAGCCTTCACCATCTAATTAAAATACGGAAACAAGAAACTGAACAAGAAAGAAATACAACACATCTACACAGTCATTTTTGGACAAATGTCCCCAAAAATACCTAGTGTGGGAAAACTGGTGCAGCAACTCTAAGGGCTTTATTATTATGCAGTAGTAATTTCTTAATACAATCTCTGGATGTCTTCTCAGCAATCCAATTACAGAGAATATCACTGATAGAGAGATGAGTGAGGTTACCTCACACTATCGAGGGTTTTATTATTATGCAGTAGTAATTTCTTAATACAATCTCTGGATGCCTTCCCGGCAATCCAATTACAGAGAATATCACTGACAGAGAGATAAGTGAGATTACCTCACACTATCACTGGAAATCCAGGTTGGTCCAGCCATGAATGAACTGCCCTAGGTTGCCTCTACGCAGCCACTGCGTCAACCCAGCGTCACACCCTCTGGGGACCGCGTCACCCCTTCAGTTGATCGATTTGTTGCCCAGGAACTTCGATTTGCACCTCATAGTCTCACACCCCGGCTTCCGGCTTCTGCAATTGATTCCTTCAGCAAATTTTCGAATTCCCTCTTCGCTTCTGCACTGCCTCTGTGAGGCTCTGCGTTGCCTCTGTTGGATCTCTCTCTCTCTTCTCTGCTGAGTATTCTACGACCGAGAAAGATTTCCCTTTGGATATTATCCCTACCCCTCACTGCACAAGATCACTATCGAAAATCTCTCCGACAGCTGCTCTGCTTCAGAAAATCGAACTTCTGATCTCCCCTCTGTGTGTTCTCCAAGTGCCCATCAATGTCCTTTTTATAATCCTCCAGTTGAGAACCAACGGCCCAAATTAGATTCTAATCAATGGCTCAGATCATTTGGACTCGATCTTCATCTTATTCTAGAAGTTTCACCCACAATTTACATTAATAGCCATTAATTACTTTAATTTCCTAAGTTTAGACTTAGGATCCCATTAAAAATAATTAATTATTTTAATAAAATTGTCTCCGAGTGGAATTTCCCAAAACGATTTATGGGTATTGGAGAATGCATGTGTCTAAGACTCCCTGCAAATTTTGAGACTTAGAGCACATTCGATGCTACCAAAGATCAACACTCCCTCTTAGCGAGGAATGTGCTCTAGCAATGCACCCTGCTGAAGCATCACTCTGTTCTGTAACATCTCCTTTTGCGATGTTGATGTCTAACATCCTGTCTACCAACTACTGCGCAAATGCTACATTTGTACTGCTACTGACCCTGCCACTGCCAACACTGCACATGTACTGCAACTCCCTCTTAATTCTGCATTCGTGTTGTTGTTGGCCCTGCCACTGCCAACTTTGCATCTACACTGCGACCTTCTCCGACTACTGTTGCTACTGCATCAGCAACGGAAAAGCATCCCAAATTATTGAACTAGTGTTCAGTATGATGCATTTTGTTGCTGGAGTTCTGATTGTTGCTAGTCTCTGCGTTGACCCTCTAAATCCTCTGCGTTGTTGCTAACCTTTTTCTATGCCATCTGCACTACTGCCAACTCTGCTCTGCGTTGCTCAGTCTCTGGCGCTACTAGCCACTGCAACTCTCACTTCGACACTCCTCTGCACCAACTGACACTCGTCCATCCTGCTACTACTAATATGGGCTCCCATAACAAGGAATTGATCCGAGAGGTGGGCTCATCAAGAATCCTACCCAACTACATTCCTTTCGAACTACAGCTCTAAATCTCCCCACCTCCCTCCTAGAGATGCCTGGGCTATCATGCGAACTCCTCCTCGATCTTCACGGCCGCAACCTTCGAATCATACTTCTCATCTTTGTTCTTCTTCCTGAGAGGACATTGTGTTGCGTAGTGACCGAATTCACCACACCTGAAGCATTTGATCTTCGAAACATCTTTCTTCTTCTTCTGTTGCTCCTGCTACCCCTTAGATGCGAGGGCTGCATTCTCTTCCTCCTCCTTGGGCTTCGACCCACTGCTGCTGCTTCCGTCAAGTTTACACTTGACCAAGTCTCTCCTCAGCTCCTCTTGCTTAAGAGTTGCCCACATTTCATCCCAGTTTGGCAAAGTCACCCTACCCAAGATGCTCTGTACAAAGACTTGTCACTCCTCAGATACTGAATTTAGGTTTGACGAGTCTGCGTCTCCAGATTTCCCATCGGATACTATCCCTGCCCCTCACTGCACAAGATCACTATCGAAAATCTCTCCGGAAGCTACTTTGCTTCAGAAAATCGAACTTCTGGTCTCCCCTCTGTGTGTTCTCCAAGTGCCCATCGATGTCCTTTTTATAATCCTCCAATTGAGAACCAACAGCCCAAATTAGATTCTAATCAATGGCTCAGATCATTTGGACTCGATCTCCGTCTTATTCTAGAAGTTTCACCCACAGTGTAAATTAATACCCATTAATTATTTGAATTTCCTAAGTCTAGACTTAGGGTCCCACAATGTAGATTAATACCCATTAATTATTTGAATTTCCTAATGCATGTGTATAAGCCTCATTGCAAATTTTGAGAATAAGAACACATCCAATGCTACCAGAAATCAACACATACATGCTATATAAATGAGAACTTTTGCTTATTTGTGCATAAATGATTTGGATTCATATGGATGCGCATGAATATATATGTTTTTCTTTAAAATTTGAATATTTTATGTGTTTTTGGTTGACCAGTTTTTTGGTCCAGTTTTCTTACTGGTTCCAGTCCAATTCCCGGTTAAGAGGGTTTTCTGGTTCGGTCACCCAGTTCGGTTTTGATAACATTGCCTCAACCAAAGATCTCTAGTGCCAAGAAGAGAAGAAGCTCAATGAAGGTTGATCTCCCCAAAGTCTCTCAAAAGCTCCAAGGAACCACCAGCAAACTCCAAATTGATGGAAATCACAATGTAGAACCTCATACAATATGAGCCTTGAGGTGTAACACAACCAAAGCAAACTTAGTTTTTCTACGACATTAGAAAACTGAACCAAAATGAGAATCTCAAGAAATAAAAAAAAACTGTGTGCAAGAAGCCTTACCCTTGGGAGTCAGAATATTTGCTACAAACTCCAGGTGGATATATCTGAATGTTATACCAGACATCAACTGTCTGTGCAGCAGATTGCCTACTAACTAATCAGATGCATATGAAGCAAAACATAACATACTGCCAACAAAACAAAATACTTAATGCTTTTTCAGATTGAATCAAAATCAAACTCAGTGCTATCTTAAATCATCTACTTGTATATATCTATATCAGTGTCTTACTTTCACTATAAAAGAGCTGAGCAGCCTTAATTTGGAGATGGACGGAATTTGATTGCATTGATGTTGTTTTGCATCTGGATGGATTTAAAGATGGAAGGAATTTGATTCCATTCTCTACTAACCTTTGGTGATTTATAATAATCCACTGGTTAATGAACAAAGGATCTTCTTTGATTTCTGGAGTAGCAAATACGTAATTCAAACAGTTAGTGGGAATGTGTCAGGTTTGACTCGGTATTGCAAATAGATTTGATATTATCCCGATTTTTCCAATTTTTTCTGAGTTTTTTTGGTGCCAATTTTTCCAAGTTGTTCAAGTCCAAGTTTATTCTTGAAGATATTTTCGATAAGTTCCTTTCTGTACCTCGGTGATATATTTCCAAAAATGATATTTGCAACATAGGGTATGATTTCTAGTCATCTATTGCATATCCTTATATATGGATCAAAAAGAGTTCAGAATTCTAAAACTCGCATAAGATGGCTCTAATATTTCAATGTGTAGAGAAGAAAAGAATCTCAACTAAAACCAGATTTCGATTTTTAATTACAACTCAAACAAAAGCATCATGTATAGAAATTGCGTTGCATACTGGCAGAGTAGTAAATCAGCTGGTATGGTGATTCCTTAACAGGGCTGTAGCTTGTAGGTACATGCATATAGGTATATGATATTAGACATAATAAGTAAAATCCTCACCGTGCATCCCAAACGCCTTGGACAACCCTCGAAGAACATCAAGGTTTTTGCTTGCTTCTTCCCTGACTGACCAGCACACCCATGCTCCTCTAGAAACCTGTCTACATGAAATAGCTCACAATGACCCACCTTTGGTGCAGCGAGGTTGTCAAGAGAAGGAACAATTTCCGCACCAGTACACCGAGCTATACGATCTAGAAGCTTCTTCTTCACATTCAGTACCAACGATATTTCCTTGCTCAGCAGATATTCTTGTGCATGATGAGAAACAGTTTTCTCTACCAGCAACACATTGGGACGATGTGCTTCTATCCTTGCCACAGTCATCTTCAGATGATCCATCTCCTGCATGACAAAAGACCAAGGGGTCAAAAGGTTTGATGCTTACATGCTGACAAACACAGTCAACTGAAGGATGAAGTAACGGCATGGCCAATATTAATATTACCTGCTGCAGCAGAGTCTCAAAAGATGACAGCTGATTTGAGACACGTTGATATTCAAGTGCCCCTCCCAAGAGCAGCATCCTTGGATTTTTGTACCTTTGTGTCATACGCTTATGTTTTACATTCTTTGAGCAGACAATTCCCTTAATGACCTTGCTGTGAACAATATTGTTCTTTGTTAATGTATATGCTGATTAATGTATCCATGTAGTAAACAAACTATAAAACATCAAAAACATGACAGAGATTCCAACTAAAGCACATCAAGAACAAATCAAATACCTGAGGCTACTTGTTACAATACAAACAATTGAGAGGAAACATTACCTGTCACTTCGACGCCCTGAAGCTATGCACTTGACCTTAACATATCCCCCAGGATCCATTCCTCCTCCTTTGCTTGTGTCTGGCTTTACAAAAGTCGCTGCTTGCCATGACAATGAAGTGACTATTTCAAGCCAGCTCTCATTATAATTCTCCTCACCCACAGATACATCTGCTCCCTTTAGTAGCTGTGCTACAAGAGCTCTGAAATGTCCATCCAAAACCGTTCTCATAGCTTCTCTATGATCTTCACTTGACCTTTCCTTGCTTTTAAATTCATTGCTGCTAAAACTTCCTGATGAGTGTGCCAAACCCCAACTCCCATCTTCATCATCATCATCTTCATCAATCATGCTAGTCTCTATTTCATCCTCAACATCTTCAGGCTCAGGTAGTACCCATATAGCACCATTGTTCTCAAAGTCAAAAGGTTGCTCTCGCTCTGAGTTTTGGCTTTGAAACATGACTGAATCATCATTGCAGTCATTAAAATTTTCTGTATCCTCTGTCTCTTCTGCTGACCTTTCTGATCTACATGACATTTGCTGCTCCACAAGTATATCATTTTGAAAGCTTGGACTCTTGCTGAGAACATCTTCAGAAATGTTTTCCACACTGCTCAAACCATGTAGCTGAACAGCCTGATTCATGGAATTTTGAGAGTTCGTATTATTGGCACAAACGTTTTGTAAAATGTATCCAGAATGGAGATCTACGCTTGCATGTTCTCCAAAGTATTCTTGCGGGTGTCGCAAAAGCCCTTCCTGAGCATCCTCTACGTCTTTACTATATTCATCCCCTTCATCATCACTCCTACATAATGTAAACACCTGAAATGAGTCTAGGCATCAACTTTGAGATGCACAGATAACTAATTTATGCGTTCTATCTAGCGGAAATTCTCAAGGTCATTTGAACAAATAAGCACAACGAAAAGCATGTCTGTCGTGGACAGAGCTTAACAGATAAGCTAAACCAGTACTGAACCCTAAGAGTCAATAGACAGTTTTGAAAAAAAAAACAAACATTACGAAGACAACAGACAACACCTGCTAACACAATAGGCCAGAAGACTTGGAGAGGAGACCCCTTCAACAGATGAAAGAGCACTGGTGTTCCTTTCTGAATGTAAAATATCCTCCTGCTTTCTCCCCGGCAGTGGCTCAAAACCATTGGCTTGAGGTGATTTAGCAACAGAACTAGAACTAATATGCTGATATGGCCCAGTCGGATACACTGTGCTGCTACTGCTACTGTCCAAACTCGTAGCAGAAGGAGAAGGACAGATAGCCTGCGGCGGCGGTGTCGGAGGCAATTGAAACCCATTAGACTGAGGGGCTATCTCCTGTTTCCAAAGCTTGAAACAAAAATTACAGACCTTGATCCTCTCCCCATCTTCGGCGCTGTCATTCTTTCGGCCATCGCCAGATACTGGAATTGTGTTCTGCGTGCACCTCCTGCAAAACACTCGACCGCATATTCGGCAATGGTGTCGCCGATTGAATAGACTGAACTGCGATTCGCATTCATAACAGACCCTACAGCTGCGATCAGGCATCCAAAAGTCCCTGGAGATGTTCGATGGATCGGCTCTGCGAGGAATCCATCCCCTCACTTTCTCCACAAAGTCCAGGAGCGTGCTCTCTGCGGCTTCCATCTAAATCAGTTCTCCTTTGCATCACCATGATAATCGCTCTACCGCATGATCACATTACAGGGACCCAAAGATTCTCAAAATGGTTCCGCTTCGGCTAAAAAAGGGCCCTTCCAAAAGCAATTCCTACTCCTATTCTCCAAACAACAAAACCTTTGCCCTTAAACATAACCCTATCCCATTTATTTCCATAATCTGAACAAAATGGATCTCATGACGAATCCTTCTCAGAATCCAGTAACGGCATTCTTCTATGCATAAGAAGCCGATTTTTTCAATCCAATTTCATTTTAAATAAAATAAATACAGAAAATCTTTTCCAGCCCAAGATCAATACAATACAATTCAACACACTGCAAAACAAAATCTTCTAAAACGATCAATTAAATTTGCACTCACTGAACTAGACGTCTGTCATTGCTCGATCATGACTTCTTTGGTGAAAGGCCCGTTGAATCTTAGGGATTTGCGGGACAATTAGCAGTCGCCCTGAGAAATTGCAAAGGGCTGTGAATCGAACGCTTGACCTAGTCGATCCCGTTGTGGGTAGTGCCCTACACCAAAAGCTTCCGGCTTCATTCCCGGTGGCAACAATTTCCAGATGGCGATGTTTCATCTCTGAACTTTCCCCATTTTACTGGGTGTCATTTACTTATTATTTATTAGTGAAATCCGATTACATACAGGACGTTCCCTCTTCTGTTGGGTAGCAGAGGGAGATTGCATGTGAACAGTTGATGGGACAAGCTCTGCCTTTATCCTTTTGACCCTGTTACCCCCCACCTTATTACTGAAGTCAAGGGCTCCCTCATTAAAGCTCACACCACTGAAAGAGACATTAGCGTTTTGGGTTTTCTCGTTCAACGGCAACTGAAATGAAATGAGAATGGTTAGGTAGTTGTAAGAAAGTAGATAGCGTTTCGATTTGTGTATAATAAAATTATTAAAATCACATACGCAAACCACATACGGTCATGATCAGGCGTTGTCAAAAGTTTTGTTCAGCGATGGTTTTGTTAATTGGAGGATTGAATTTTAATTTATTAAAATCCTAAACAAAAGAATTTGATTTGCTTTAAAAAATTATTGAATTATACCGGAGCAAATTTTATTATTTTTAATTTTTAAATCACTTTTAATCTCGTTTTTATACTATTAAATTCTATAATATTATTGAATTAACTTGTCTTGACGATGAACCACACTGGTTGGTTCGAAACGCGTGGACAAATGTCTTTCCTCGTATGATTTTTGCCGAAGCTCTGCTTACAATTCTATAATATTAATTAAATGAAAATTTATAATATTATACGTTTTATTATATTAATTAAATGAAAAATTATAATAATTTATGTTTTATGAATTTATGGAAGGAGGGAATAATTTTTTTTTAATTTACAAGAAACAATAATAATATCTCTAAAAAGTTCATCTCACGTTGCTCAAGTGACTATGGTTCTGGAATGAAATCTCTCAGATCTTGGGTTCGAATCTTGTGCTACTTTTCGTGAAATGGAGTTTCTCCAAACAGAGATTTTGGGTTCAAATCTTGTGCTACCCTCAGGGTAGCGAGGCGAATAATAAACATGTAAACTCCAAAATTGGAAATTGCAAAACTTACAAAACAAAATATCTCTTAAAAAAATATTTTAGATTACACAGTTTTTAAGATAATACTATATTTTAAATATTATTTCAAATAAATTGAATTATAAGATATTAATTGATTTGTTTTAAATATGAATTAAGTATTTTAAAAAATAATTTATTTTTAAAAATTATTAATTTATTTTATAATTTTATTGAATTAACAAAAAAAATTATATACGAAGACATTTAGTATTTTTAATTTTTAATATTATTTTTCAAATATTTAATTTTATAATATTAATTAAATAAAAATTTGTAATAATATATGTCTTATGTTATATGAATTTATGGAAGGGAACATGAATACTAGTATTTTGGAAAAAGAGAAAACTTAAATAAGTTTTGTTTAAAAACATTTTAGATTTCGAACATAATGATATATTATGCTATGAGAAAAAAAGATAATGATATATTTTAAATGTTATTTTAAATAAATTGAATTATTAGATGTTAATTGATTTGTTTTATAAATTTATTGGATTAAATATTTTAAATTAAAGAAATTTTGATATTTTTAATTTTTAATGTTATTTTTTAAATATTTTAAATTAAAGAAATTTCGATATTTTTAATTTTTAGTATCATTTTTACAATATATTAATTATATATTTATAAGTTTTTGAAATGAAGTAACATGGATACAAGTGTTTTAGAATTAGACATTATATTTAAATTTGTTATTCATTTTATGTTGTACATTTTTTCACAGAGATAATGTGAATACAAGTGTTTTAAATGGTTAAACATTTGGTTTATATTGGCAAGAAAGAAAAATCAAATTGGAAACCATAATATTATATATTTTAAAAAAATATTTTAAATGGGAAATCATAATATTATATATTTTAAATTACAATATAATTAGATAATGATTTGTATGATTTG
Source organism: Pinus tabuliformis (assembly GCA_031772625.1). Taxonomy (NCBI): domain Eukaryota; kingdom Viridiplantae; phylum Streptophyta; class Pinopsida; order Pinales; family Pinaceae; genus Pinus; species Pinus tabuliformis. Next base: position 1,181,620,006 of record CM062805.1, on the reverse strand, counting down.
TTTTAATATTATTTTAATTCTATAGAGTATTTTATATTTATTATGTTAGATTTTATTACATTAATATATTATTTTTTTTTAATATTAATAAGTCTTAATTTCTATTTGTATTAAAGTCTACAAAATTAAAACCTTATATTTCTAATAATTATTAAGTTCCAATACAAGATATTCATATCCACAACTATAAAGTGAGAATTATCGAAAAAGATATATTTAAATAGTTTTTAAAATAAGATTTACTTGTAATTTAGTATTTGTTTTATGGTGATATTTCAATAAATATAATAAAAAATGTGTAATAAGGTTGGCATTTCTAGTAATTGAATAGAAATATCTACATTTTAATTTAATAATACAAAAAAGTTGTATATATTAATATTAAATGCAATAATTTAAAGATTTTTATATCAAAACTTGTTTCCAAGTTTTTGTTTCCTTATTTTGAAGTTGTCAATAAGTTCCCAAATTTTCCAAACTGTTCCAAGCCAACTAGGGATGTTTCATTCTCATTCTTAAGCTCCCAGAAACATGGGAACACGTTTAGAAAATATCATGAATGGTTCTTGTGCATCTGTGTATATGTCAATTGTATCTATTATACATCCATTATAGCACATGTGTGCATGTAAAAGCCCTTATAGGCCATGAAGTGTCTGTAAATGGACGAGACTTTTATTCGTCATGGTCTTTTCTATTAACATTTAATTTTAATAAGGGGTGGTAAGAATGAGGGAATTACACTTTATCTCAAGGGACATTTAAAAAACCTTTGCTTGGGGTCTAGGGAATTTCATAAGCAATCAAGTTGAAGCATATCCCTTCTTCGCTTACTTCTCTTAATAAATGAAACCAAAATAAAGACATTGATTACTATTGATGATTCAATTAATACTTGAATATGGAAGGAGGCTTGTAGACTTCAAAAGGTTATGTTCTTCCAAGTTCTAAGACAGCATAACAAGCAGCCCCACGGGGGTAGGCGAGTTGGTAATCACACTACAGTGAAGTTCATTAAAAAGGCAGGCTATGTACTGAAGGTCACGAGTTCAATTCCCTCGGACTAACCTGACGTTGTGGAGAGGGGCGGGCGCAGCTCCCAGTGGTTATAGAGGTAGTGGTCAGAATCAACCCTGTGTAATGCGAGCCGCGAGGCTGCCCTTGTTGCCGATTCCACTGTATACAAAAAAAAGACAGCATAACAATCAGGGTAACTTTGTGGGCAACGAGGCAACTAAGCCTAAAATGGGGATTCTTCGAAAATGGGGAATGCAACATCAAGTTATATCTTGATCCTTCTTTTGTAATGGTCATGGGAACATGTTATATCGCCATTAATAAACACATGTCAAGGCACCACCATAATTTGATTTCAAGCAACAGATAGAGATATGAAAGGATAGCCCCCACTCTACACAGTTGAATTAATTAATGGTCAACATCTCAAACCATTTTGTATATTTTATTAAGGGAAAGGTGATGGCTTGAGTGAATGGATCAAGTGACATAGCTTGGCGGAGGAGTGCTTAGAGTTTAAGATTCTACATAGTAAGGACTTCCCTCTAGCTATGGTTTGTGTATTGGAGCTTTCATCTAGAGAATAAAATCTTAGTGGATGTTTAGTGTGTCATCATCTCTTTGTTCTAACATTATGAACTTGATTGGTGTTTGGTTTATTGATTTGTATGCATCTCTAGTTACTGCTTTGCGGCTATTGTCTTAGAGTTATTGGTTATGGGGTTTATGAGTTATGGATGTTCAATGTACTAGCCCCCCTACAACTTAGGGGTGGTTTCTAGCATAGTGGGTTGGATTCTTTCATGTTTTAGAAATTGAACTCCCTCTACTTCTTAGGCCAATTTTCTCTAAGTGGAAATGTTTGTTCATCAAATGAACTTGCCCATTTTTTTGGGAATAACATTATGGTCTTACGTTATGTAATTTTGATTCTTCATACTTGTATTGTTAAGGAGCTCAAGAATTTTGTAGGAACTTAAGAAGACTTGAGGAATCCATTCAAGTAATAAAACCTCAATTTTTTTTGTAACCGCTAAAATCTATGAAAATGAGCATTAATGCAACTCTTACAATACAATGATCGTGAATAGTTTGATTCAACACAAGCAACAAATTGATGTTTTTGAGGAAGAATGCACCATGCTAAGAAAAATGGCCTAGAATCTTAGCAAAGGATCTAACTTTGCTACCTCTAACCACGAAATGTCAATGAGAGTCAATCCAAGAATATCTTCAGAAGGAAGATATTGTCTATCAAAATTATGGAAAACATGGATCTAGGCAAACCAAGACTCTCATTTCTCTTTCATCATACTAAGTCAACAATGATCATGTTTTTCTTAATCTTTATGCATTGTAAATTGATAAGAATTATAGGTGTCTTCTCAAGGATCTATACCTACATGAATTTTTCGAATGTTTTAACTGCAAATATATGTAAATCTTTGTTCTTAGAATAATTTTCCTCCTTATTAAACCAGATAAATCACGGAAACAATCTCTATGTACTTTTTGTTATTCAGCGTTGTTGCATCATGTTATGATCCAAAATTCTTCAATTTCAATAATAAAAAAACATATAATTTTAGTCCACAAAAGTAGCTAGCTATACTAAGACGAGAAAAAATATACATAAAATTACAAAATTCGGTGATCTTTTAGTTTACCCGCACATTCGAGCAATCAAAACATGGAAAAATCAACCTAGCTCTACTATATTGTGCTTGCCACTAACAAAGCGATAACATAATTAGAAAAACCCGTGCTAATTCAACCTAATACAATTATTTAATCAGTCATAAATAGAGCTTTTACTAGTTGTAAAACACATCAAAAGGAGAATTAGCATGAGTAAGAAGCAAAAAAGTAGCAATGTATTACATATCATGCAAAAGTGTCATAATGTACTACGATTGAAAAGTGATGAAAAAAGACCCATAATACACCTCAAATTGCCCTAATTGACAACATGATAAACTCTAAATTCACCATCCCACTTAAATGGGCAATTTTGTACACTTGAAAATCTAGTATATCTCACTAGACCCTTTGTGTTCTATTTGTATTATGAGTGATATTTTCTTACAACTTGAAACCTTAAACATTGTATTTAGTTATAAAAAATCAAAGACACTTGTTTCAAATCTTCTATGGAATTTGGCACTATGGATTGTTTTTAAAGAATAATGTATAAAAGGTTATTATTATGAATGTCAACTTGTGCACAAAGAGCTCTCCTAAAGTTTCCCAAGGCCCACTTTAGGTACAATGGAGATACATTTAGACTATAAGCCCATATGTTTGAGGATTTCAAGAGTGAAAAGGTTGTAAATATTAATGTTTTTTACAAAATTTGATTGCAAGGTCAAAATTCATGCACATTTTCCACAACCTTTGTTGGACGTCGACCAAGCACATGGCAATCTCCCTAAGAGTGTTGCATATTAGAGCTCCACTACCCAACATGGAATACATCCATACAATCTATGAAACTTTGACCTACTATCTTGACCTTTCCATATACATTGGAACATTGCTCTATATAAGGCAAGCATAAAAACTACACGACTTCAAGGTGTGTTCAGTGACCTTTGTCAATTAATTAGAGAATATTGACTAATTGTCAGTAACAATTATTAAGAAACCAACATCTAACCCATTCAAAACACATATCTTATTCAAGTTTTCCTTTAAAAGGTGGAAATGAAAATGACCCCTTTTCGTGGTGTTACCAAGGTTGTGCATTATGCACTATGTGCAATGAAACCCTTGTAGCTAACTCTCGATGTTTTGAAGGGTGTTATTACTATTGAGTTGGTTAAATAATGTGTGAGCTCCAAGAGCAACAAAATAGGTAATGTTCCCCCACCATTGATAAGAATGATAGGTACTTGTGCATGGTCATCACCATTGCAGAGGCATGGATGCCTCTCTTGATTGGGCAAGTTGAGATACTCTAAAGTAAGCATATCATTGAGTTGGTTAAGTAGTGCACAAGCACTTCTAGTGACAAGATACCTAGCTCATGCTCACCATTTCTTGTAACAATAAGCACTTGCACCTAGCCCCTACATTTCATAGGTAGAAAGACCTCTAAATTATGTGTATGAGGTCAATGATGGATGGAAATGAATGCAAGAAGACTAATATCTATGGTTGAAGAAGGATGGGGACCAACCCCTAAGGACAAATATTATTCATCTCATGATATCACTGTATTATATATTGTCTAATATGATGTTATGTGTTTACTATTAACTCATTTTACATACAAATAGTCTTTCCTCTATGCCACCCTCCTATTTACCATTCTTAAATACTTGTACCTAATCCTTATCATCTCAAAGATAAAAAGAGTCTCTTAAACATATAAAGGAAAAAGTAGTAAATAAAAATAGACCCTAATAAATCTAAAACATGTAATTAAAACTAAGAACAACCCCTTCATCTTTCCATATTACATTGCAATAAGTTACATGCTAACTAAGAACAACCACTTCATCTTAATGCATGCTAACTAAATGATCATTCTAGTATGTTTTTTAAAATAAAATCAAGGGTTTTTTTCTTACACTTTTATGAAAGATCTTACGAAAAAAAATTAAAATGGAAAAAAAAAAAAACATATTAGAATTAAGAAGTTTTCTTTAAGATTTAATGGTAACTTATTAACCTTTATTGTTTGAACGAAGGTGTCACATTGATCATGGTCTTTCCTACTAACATATCAATAATTTGATATACCTCTTGTTCAACGCCCCTCCCATGTAAATTGGTAAAAGTCACATATGCTATCATGTGTCTCGAAATTGTTGTTAACCGTTACTTTATCCTAAGTGCTCGTTTCCATGAAATCCTCGTGCTTAATACTTCATGGTTGAATTATTCATCATTCACTAGTTGACTAATATATATAAGAGAATAAATGCAAACATGACATGGTTGTCGAGGAAATGTTACCTGGTTAGTTAATGTCATTGGCCCTTGAAATGAGAACCTTTTAACTAATTGGTTTGGAATCTATTTCACATAGACAACATATATTTAAAAATTAATAATATTATATTTTATAATAAAAAGTTAATTTTGCTTTTTTATATAAAACAAAATTATGTATATATATATATATAATGAGAACCTTTTAACTAATTGATATGGAACCTATTTCAAGTAAACAACATATATAAAAATTAAATAATATTATATTTTATAATATATATATATATATATATATATATATATTTATATAAAATAAAATTATTTATATATATTATTATTTAATTTTAAAGTTATTGTCAAGTGAGACACCATAATGGTGTATGAGGCTTTTTTGTTTGTGGGACAAGGGATTCACTTTAGTAGTGATTTAAGTCTATGAAAGCATGCATACTTTACCCTTTCTGGTTTGAACCCGTGACCTCTTAGGAGGAAAGACATGCTCTTCACCATTAGGCCCGCTCAAGTTGTATAGTTTAAAATTTTTATGAATAAATGATTTAAAATTTTGGTATTTTAGTCTAAAAAAATTATAATTATGAAAAAAAAATTATAAATTTCAATTTTTTATGGTAATATTGTTAAATTTTAAATAATTTTATTAATAAAAATAAAATAATAATAGCATGTCTTTATATTTATAAGTAAAAAAAAAAAAAAATTGAATTTTGATTTTGAGTCTTTCATTTTTATTTTTGAAAAGAGTGTATCATAGTACCCAAACTTATCTGTGTGATAGTAAGAAGATAATATTTGTAATTTTTTTGCAATTTTTTTAACTTATAATAATAAGTGACTTAGTTTTTTTAAAGATAACATTAAGCTTTATGACCAAATTTATGAACATGTGCATGAGAGCAGTAACTCCTCAATGCCACCCCATAATGATAAAGAATACTTGGCATTTGCCTTGGCCATCTCCAAAGGGCCAAAGTACATGGCAGCCCCTATGGATGGTTGGGACTTTGCATAAAGAACAAATGCCAATTCCTAGTTATTTGTTTAGGCCTCATGCTAGAGGATCATCATTAGCCTCCTCCTCTCAACAATTGACTTTGATTACTTCTTAGTTTATCCATGTTCGAGTTGTGGCTCTTTGTTTATTGCTTTTATGATTCTATGAATTGTGGACTTTTAACTACTAATTATATTCTTGAGTGTGTTTTGGCCTAAGCCAACAAGTATTTTTCCAAGTCTTCGTTAGTTTTTTTTTAACAACAACGATTATAATTTATACTAAAAGTGTTGTGGCCAAATTGGATAGCTTTGTAATAAAAAACATAGAAAAGATGGCCATGTTCAAACATCCAAAATTCAATTATGACTATCTAGTGTTTCCCTGTGTCTACCTTTCCTATTCCAATCTCCTATGGCTCGATAAGTGGTGTATTGTCTTAAACATTGATTAAGCAAATATATTATATGACAAAACATTTAAATAATAAATTGTAAAAGATTATTGTTTTCCATACATATAACATGTGTTAATTTGGATTAACCATGTAGCCCAAGGAAAGGGACCTCGATTCTCATTACTAGTAAAGTGTGTGATTGAGGGAAGCATTTAAGAGATTTACAAGAGTAGAGAATATGCATGGGGAGTATAGAGAGAGAGATAAACAAATAGACATAAAGATATATATTGTGTGGAGGTGAGTAGAGGGATCAACGAGTAACAAAGAATGATTGTGGACAGTGAAATACAATTGTGTATGAACCTGAGTAACCATGGAGTGAACCAGAACCATACAAGGATTCTAAATATGTGGTTCTAAATAAAAGGTAAGAGAAAAATCCTTTTGAGACGCAAGAGTCCATGTGGAATTGTGGGTTACTAGATTGGCTAGGGAAGTCAATGTTGAAACCTTCCACTTGAGCTAGAGGGCCACTTGGAATTATTGAAAAGGCTTGATGAATATATGCACAACAAAGGCTAAGAACAGAAGCACCAAGGGATTGTTGGCTTAGAGAAGGTATCCCTTTGTGTTTTGTAGGCTCAAAGTGACCACATTGTCATAGATAACAAGCCCAGGTTCAATGGTTGAAAGGAAACATACTAAATCGTAGTGATTGACAAAGAGTAGCCTTCACATGCTCTACCTTGGTATGAACCTTATTGAATATTGAGTGAGGCTTCCTGTCAAGGCATCAGATTTGGATTGGGTGTGGCTAGCTACAAGAAAGACCACAATGTAACCAATCTATGGTTAGGTGGGCAATGGCTCTCCCCTCTTCAATTTCTAGCAAGCCCGTGTAAAGCGGATAAGTGTTTTTACTTACTTTGTTAATGAAATGAAATTGTTGTTCAGTGTTTCATGATTATTGCTATGTTGAACTACTATGTATGTGTGTAATGATAAGATGAACATTGTGTTGAATAATTTTTGGCTAATAGTTGTAAATTCCTTTATTACATAATGTTGTATACAAAGATAATCTTTCACATTTATTGCTTGTGACAAATATGTGTTTCCTATTCATGAAATGAAATGGTAAATTTGGTTGTAATGGTTGTATTTGTTCTAAGCTTCGTGATTTTTTTCATATTGGGTTATTGGGTATGTATGAATGAGTAGTTGGAAGTATGGTTTGATTGTGTTTGATTACTAGTTGTGAATAATTATAAGAATGACCTTTGTATGCATAGGTATCAATTAAAGCATGTTTTCTATAATAGTTGGAAGTACATTTCATGGTCAAATAGAAATCGAAGGTTAAATTAAGCTTCAAGGCTCTTTATGTATATGTTGTTAATGTGACTGGACTTCACTAAGTCATCTGGAGATTGAACAAGTGTGATGCATCCTTTTTGGTAATGAGAATACTTGGAGGTTTTCCTTGATTGAGGACCTTGAAATGGGTGTGATAAAAGCCCTAATTGAGACAACTATGAAAGCCAATTCTTCAGTTTGTTGTGAGGCTGATAAAAGCCTTTGATTGTCTTGAATCTTCCAAATATATGTGTGTGTGTGTATGATTTTATTGTTAAGAGTTAAGAGGACTTGCTTCATCAAGAGATAAGCCAAAATATTGGCCTTTGTGTATAAATGATGGAATTGAAGTATGAAGTTTTCAACTTCAATGAAATGGAAAGAATTCTCCTTTAGTTGGGTGAAGATGTGGACTTAGCCAAATGGGCTCTCTTTTTTTTCCTTTCCAAGAGTTACCTAGTTATTGTATATAGATTAGATGCATATATAAGTTGAAGAGAGTATCAGGGCCCTTGGAAGTCTTCTAAGCAAGTGATTTCCTCGTTAAAATTGATTTTATGGTCCCTGCAACAGGTTGGAAAATCCTACACGAAGCTAGTAATCTTTAAAATTCAAAGCGGACCCAGAGACGTAGTCCATCAAGGACGAACTCCGTCATCAATGTTTGTCGTCTTCTATATCTATACTTTGCTGCAAATTCATGTTTAAATAAGATGCATATGTTCTTGATTAATTCTTAAATCAACTACTTTCCTTCAATGTTCCACATTAAAGCGCTTAAGTTAACAATCAATTCACTGTCGACAATTGTTCAATTCTACTTTAGTTTAGTTTATGATCAATTTCAAATCATATAATTTGGTATCAGAGCAAGTTGCGTTTTGTAGAATTTTTGCCAGTGAATGTTGACTAGGCCAAGGTCGCGACAGGGAGAAGGAACACTTGAGGAGTTCGATCCAGAAATTGGAGAGCGAAAAGTCGCCCATCGATCGACAATGACAAGATCTGATGCAAGCGAAACTCCTGAAGGGAAGGTCATGGATCAGGAACAATTTCAACAATTTTTTTTGAGCATGCAACAAATGTTGGGAGAACTCTACGAAGATAAGAAGGTGAGAGATGCATCTTCTTCTTCAAAGACATTGAAGAAGGACAAGGGAAAAGGCAAGGCTGATAAACCTCCTTCTCCTCCATCATCTCCATCATCATCTTCTTCTTCTTCTTCTTCCAGTTCAGATTTTGAAACAGAAAAGAAACCTAAGAAATCATCTCTTTTGAAACTTGATGTAAAATTTGAACTACCTATTTATGATGGCGAAATGAATCCTGAAAAGCTAGATAACTGGATTAAGCAGTTAGAAGTGTATTGTATAATTCAGAAAATTTCTGATGAAAAAACAAAAATTTAGTTAGCTACACTTAGAATGGGGGGAACAACTTTAATCTGGTGGGAAAGTAAAACTCAAATAGATGTAAAGTGGAAAGGTAAAGTCATCTCTTCATGGTCTAAGTTTTTAAAAGCTCTTAGAAAACAATTCTATCCTTTGGGATACATGCAACAAGTTGTTATTGATTGGTAGCATTTGAGGCAAGGTAAAGGGAAGAATGTTCAGGAGTTTACTCAGGAGTTCAGGAAGAAAGCTTTGGCGCTTGGTATTCCATTGGATACACGTGAAACTTTATTAAAGTACATTGGTAGTTTACATTCATATTTATAGCATACATTATTGATGTTTAATCCTGATGACTTTGATGAAGTGTGTGTTCAAGCCATACATATTGAATCAGGTGGCATACCATTCAAGTTTTCACCAAAAAAGCATCCAGACAGTTGGAAATCAAGGATTCCAAAGACAACAAGAGGAAGAGAAATTCGAAGGGAAAGAGATCAACGACAGCTCAGAAGGAAAGTGAAAGACCTACTTGTACTCATTGCCAGAGGATCGGACATGATGAAGCCAAATGTTGGAAACTTCACCCAGAACTCAGACCAAAGAAGTTCCAGAAGAAGAAAGGTGAAAAGAAGGCTAATGCAACAATCCAACAAGATTTGGGCTTCGACTCAAGTGATGAAAGGAAAATAACTGCAATGGTTTCGACAGGTAAAACTTCTGACACTGGTTCAAGTTCTAGTACTTCTGCATCTTCTTCAAACATAAATCATCTGAATGACAACAAAAGAGTAGAATTATTTCATATAAGGATAACTTCTAAGCACACAAAAATAGATACATTGTTTGACAGTGGATCACAGGAAATTTAATATCTGAATATTTTGTTAAGAAATTGGGTTTGGAGACACAAAACCATCCAAGACCATACCCATTAGGTTGGCTAAATAAAGAGACTCAGATTAATGTCACAAAGCAATGTCGTTTAAAATTTTCCATCACAACTGATTACATTGATGAAGTGGATTTAGATGTGATTCCAGTAAACATATGTGGAGTAGTGCTAGGGAGTCCTTATCTCTATGATCGTGATGCAATGTTTCATAGGAAAGAGCATAAATATCACCTTAAGAAAGATGGAGTTGAATACATTTTCAGGGCACATAAACTCAAAACACACTTGGATTTAGTTAATGTTAATCAAATGAAGCGATTAATAAGTTCAAGTAAGGAATAAGTACTCATGGTTGTAAAAGAACAACATAAGGATCAACATGATGCTTTTTAAGGTTGTGAATCTCAGTTTAAAGGTAGATTGGTTAAAGTGGTAGATTATTTTCAAAGTTTATTTAAATAACCAAAACATCTTCCTCCTAAATGAGAAATACAATATGAGATACAATTGATGTCTCATGCCCCTCTTCCTAATGTCGGAATCTATCGCATGTCAGTTACAGAGAACGAAGAAATAAAGAAACAAATCCAAGAGTTGATTGAAAAAGGTTTCATCTGACCCAGTTCATCTCCATGTGGTTCACCTATAATTTTGGTTCCTAAGAAAGACGAGACATGGAGAATGTGTGTCGACTTTAGGGCCTTGAACAAAATCACAATAAAAACAAGTACCATCTTCCCAGGATAGATGATTTACTTGATCAACTGAAAAATGTTGTTTATTTCACTAAGTTGGATTTGCATAGTGGGTATCATCAAATTCACATTGCAGAAAATGGCATCTAGAAAATTGCATTCAAAACTACACAGGGATTATTTGAATGGTTAATAATTTCTTTTGGTTTGTGTAATGCTCCAACAACTTTCATGCGGGTTATGAATGATGTATTCCGCCCATACATTGATAAATTTGTCATAATCTACTTAGATGATATCCTTATTTTCAATTCCAGTATGGAAGAACATGTTAGGCATGTCAAACAGGTTCTCGAAGTGTTTCACAGGGAAAAATTGTACCTTAAACTTTCCAAATGTGAGTTTGGGAAACTTCATTGAATTATCTTGGTTACATAGTTGGAGGTGTTAATTTGAAAATAGATCCAGCTGAAATCGATGTGATTGTTAAATGGCCAAGACCACAAAATGTGACTGAAGTTAGGAGTTTTATAGGTGCAATTCAATATTGGAGAAAATTTATTGCTCAGTTTTCTTTGATTGCATCACCGTTACATGCTTTAACAGGTTCTAAAGTTTCCTTTAAGTGGGGAGGAAAACAACAAAAATATTTTTATACACTTAAGCATAAAATTGTCACAGCAACAATCTTAGTTTTACTAGATCTTCAACAGCCATTCGAAATTGAAACAGATGCTAGTGGTTATGTAATGGGTGAATTTTTTATTTTTTTTATTTTTTTAAGTAATACTATTCCATTGATAAAAAAAAAAAAAAAAAAAAAAAAAAAAATACAACGAGGCTCCGGCCTCTGCGGTGCTGAACAGAGTTATGTCAAATTTAATCAAGAAGGCAAAACTCTATTGTCCACTAAGGGGAAACCAGTCCGAGTGAACCCATTGAAAAGTGCCCACGCAGGGGTCTCAATTCTTAACCTAAAAAGGCCCACACAGGGGTCCTAAATCAAAACTAATAGAAACGAGCCACATGGTTTGAAAAAATAGAAGAGAAAAAACCCCATGAAACAACGAAAGAGCAGCGAATCGAAACCTGACAACTTGACCAGCAGTCTATTTGGACCCCCTAGGTATCATATGGTGGAGGCTCCTCCATAATGCGACACGCGTACTGATACCAGTCATCATCCTCTGCTGACGTGCCGCGTGGGATGTTACCCGACTGCTGGCGAGCAGGCCGAATTGCCCTTGACTGCATGCTTGCTTAACGTGCCGCCCGAGATGCTACCAACTGATTGTGTGCCACCCGAACTACCTTCGATTGCATGCTTGCCTCCAGCCATATCCTCGCCATGCAGAATGTTGTCATAACCAACCTTGCTCATCTTCTCTGTCGTCTGTCGCTTGATTTTGTTTCCTTTCTCTGTTTCACGACCATCCTTGTTCATCTTATCTACCTTCTACTGCTTGCTGTTGTTCCCTTTCTCTGGTCTAGGTTTGCAGGTCTGAGCATCCTGCTCATCCTGGGGACTGATTTCTTCACTGAAGGTCACTGTGATAGTGGTAATGACATTGGGACGATGCAACATACTGTGAAAACGAAATTGGATCGTGTGGTGAGAGGGGTGAGGGGGGGTAGGGGGTTGGTCGTTTGGGTAGCAACGTTCATTCTTCTAGCACCATGGGCCTGTTCTCGACCTTTATCGCTACGCGTGTCAGGGTATCTGCCAGAGAAATGACCTCTGGAATGAATAGTAGAAGGGGATGAGGAAGGGGTTGTTGGTTCAAGGGTGGGCATCGAGGGGAGGTGAATGCTTCCACCGTGACTACCACCTCTTCTGCTACGCATTCGATGGCGAGTACGCAGCATGGCTAGTTGACGGTTGATGGTCTGGGCCTGTGTTGTTATCAATGATTACAGTAGGGGAGGCAGAGTTTACTCTAGAATTGATGAGGCTATTCAGAAGAGATGCAAAGGAATTCTGGGCGAAAAAGTGAGTGGTTTGGGAGAAATGGAAGCCATTCCCCAAATCAATACAGCTGAGAACCCAACAGCACCTCCCTGTTATTGTGCATGAGCTCGGCTCCGCAGCATGAGGGGAGAAAGAGCAGTTTAGCAGGGATGGGATGGATGGATTATGGTTTGCGGAAGCCATGGCCTTATGCCTGCTGCGAATTCCTCGACTAGAGCACCAGAGTAATGGTGCCTGTAGGATGACTGTGGCTTGCCATAAATTGGCATGGAAGGGGACGTGGGTGGGCATGTGGCCTGGCCGCCTGTCGTCCTTCTGTCTAATCTACATTAACGTCAATTTAATCACCCGCATTCGGGTGCAATGGGTGCAATTTTACTTCAAAAAGGGAAACTAATTTGTTTTCATTCTGAAACTTTTTCTAAGGGAGTTATAAATTATCTGACATATGATAAATAATTGTTTGCTTTGGTTGAAAGTGTAAAGAAATGTAAACACTATTTAATGGGTAAGGAAACATTGATTCACACAAATCATCAACTACTTCAGTACCTTCAGTCTCAGACTAAGTTGCAACAATCTCGCCATTACAGATGGATGGAATTTATTCAGAAATTTCACTTAGTAATTAAGTACAAGAAAGGAGTAACAAACAACGTAGTTGATATCTTGTCTAGACGATTTTTGAATGCTTCAGTAGTGCTGCGTAATAGTTCTCTACAACATGAAAGCTATATAGAACAATATAATACAAACGTTGATTTCAAAGATATTTATGAATCAGTAACTCATGGTACTCATGTGGAAGAAGTCAATTATAATATTCATGACATGTTGTTATATCATCTGGGTAAGTTGTGCATACCACAGTAAAAAAGGGCGCATGTTATTCGGGAAGCATATTCTTCTCGTATTTCAGGACATTTTGGAGTAAGCAAGACAATGGCACAAATTAAAAGGTATTGTTACTGGCCTCGCATGTATGATACAGTTGTTAAGTACATTAAAGGATGTGTGATGTGTTCAACCAACAAGCCAAGCAATCGAAAGATTGGTTTGTACATGCCACTTCCATTTCCTTTGCGACCATGGGACAACATTTCCATGGATTTTGTTAGAGGACTTCCTATGTCCAGGAGAGGGCATGATTACATGTATGTTGTGGTTGATAGATTCAACAAGATGTGCATTCTTGTTCCGTGAAAAAAACAAGTGACAACTGAACAGACTGCACAAATGTTCTTTGAGCAGGTATGGGTTCATTTTGGGTTACCTACTTCCATTATTTTTTATCAAGACACTCACTTTGTAGGAGAGTTTTAGTCTACTTTGTGGGGACTCATGGACATAAAGTTGAAGAAGAGCACAACTTTTCATCCACAAACCGACCGACAAACAAAAGTGGTGAACAGGACAATCATACATATCCTCCGAGGTTACTGCTGTAAACATCCTAAGTTGTGGAATGAATCTTTACCTTATGTGCAACATGCTTATAATCGAGCCTTACATTCTTCGACTAATCGATCACCATTTGAAACATGTTTTGCATGTCTACCAAAGTCACCGATGGATTTCATGTTCGGTGAAGAAGATAAAGTGAATGGACATGAAGATTCAAATAAAACAATTAAGTTCATTCAATGGATACAACAGAGGCATGAAGCAATGTAGGATCAGTTAGAGAAGAGTCAGTGCAAGTACAAAATGAGCCATGACAAGCATCGATTCGATCATCATTTTCAGGTTGGCGATCAGGTATGGTTATATATTAGTAAATATAGGTTGAAAGGTGAAGGTAAGAAATTGAAACCCATCAGGTATAGTCCTTTCAAGATTGTTGAAAATATTGGAAATGATGCATTCCAATTAGATTTACCTCCTTACCTGCATATTTATTTAGTTGTAAATGTGGAAAATCTAAAGTTGTATGAACCTCTGATGATCAAGGATCCAGAGGAAGATACATAGATTCTTACTATTGATGATTTGATACCTGAGTATATGAATGAGTTTCAAGAAGATACCATATTGGACAGGAAGGTTTGATCTTCAAGGCATGGAGATGTTGAATATCTTCGAGTGGGACTCAAAGGCATGAATCCGAGCAAGGCGAGGTGGATGGAGATCAGAAAAGTGAGGAAGTTATACCCTCACATGATATTTGCTTAAATCAAACTTTTGTGGTCCAAAAGCTTTCAAGTGTAGAGGATTGATCTAGGAGGATGTTATGTCAGTTCAATTCAAAAAGGAAGTCTGTGCATCTTCAGCTTCGCTAGTATTGTCTTCATGGTGGTTTGAAATCCTAAGTGGTGAGATGGTGCAATTGGGTGTGTAAATTCAATATAATCCTAAGCCTATGGTGGTAAAGGCCTAGGTGGCTAAGTGTTAAGGACAAAACATGCTAAACCTATGTAATAAACCTAGCACTAAGTCAAGACCCTAGAGACTTAAGTCCTAGACATAACATGGTGTGGACAAAACCTATGCTACACAACAATGCTCTCGGACCTTATGTTAAAAATACAATGCAAATGTAATAACAACCTTAACCGCGGACTTGACCGCAACAGAGGCTAACTGTCGGGTGAAGATCATGTGAATAGGTTGTGGCTCACCGCATCGTTTGGTGCTAACCATAGTAGAACCGTCGAAGATTTACAGTTAGCATGTGAACAAAGTTAATTCACCGTGCAATTAGTGTTAACCGCAACCGCCACCGTCAGAAGCAGCTGTCACAAGGGCAGTTAGGCAATGCACATTTAACCGCAACCATCAGGGACAAGCCACTAGATGGCAACCGACGGTTAGACCGCGTCGATCCCATGCGAACTAGTCCAAGCCTGTGCGTGGTTAGCTGACTGTTAGCGGGTTTATTTTAACCAAAGTTTATGTTTGGATTTTTTCGTTATGTTTGTGCTATGTTAAAATGAACCACCATGTACTTATCTCCAAGGTGTTGCACTATGATAAGACCGAGACTTCAATTGCTAAACCACTTACCAATTTATGCCAAGGAGTTTGACCTGTAGCTTTATAAAACCCTTTGTACACATGATGAAGGGATATTGGATGTATTAGAGTGGTTTTGAAGCTTTGTAGTAAGATTGTTGGAGAGAGAGGCAATTTTGTTTTCAGTGTATCTTGGTCGTCTAGAGACGGATTGGGAACCAAGACAGGCATTGGAAAGCTAAGAGAGAGTGCTTTCTGTTGATAGAGACCAGAAGTGCCTACGAGCACATTCAGTTAGGTGTTTTTGCTGTGTAAAAACTTCCTTGGATCAATCCTTAATAAAACGGACACCCATCTTGAAAGCGGACCTAGAGACGTAGTCCGTCAGGGATGAACTCCGTAATCAATGTTTGTTGTCTTCTAGCTCTGTTCTTTGATGAAAATTCATGTTTAAATATGTTGCTTATGTTCTTGATTACGTCTTAGATCAACTGCTTTCCTTCAGTCTTCCACATTAAAGCACTCAAGTTAACGATCAATTCACTGTCGGCAATTGTTCAATTCTACTTCAGTTTAGTTTATGATCAATTTCAGATCACATCCTTTTTCCGAATACAAATGAAGACCACCTGGTTAGCTAATATGCATTGCATGAACTCTATAAGATTTAAAAATTTAATAAACTGTAGAAATTGGTCACATTTTCCCACTCATATGACACTTATGCACATCCATGTGTCCTCCTTGCTAATCAACTAAAAAAATTGAGCACCCTCTAGAGTCTATACACGTGTCAACATGAAGTTGAATAAGGCTTGAAAGATAGAAATGAACAAAATTGTTTGGGAGATGGAAAAGTGATTTTGTAATTAATCACAATCACTTAATTATTAAATGGATAAAATGAACAATGGAAACAACATTTCATTAATACAAATAAATATGTGTTGCTCCAACTCTAATCTCTTTTATTTAGTACAATTTCTCCCTTATCTCCTTGATAAATAGCTAGAAATATACACACACACATGGAAATATTTGTTGTAGTATACGTAATCAACACAAAGGAAAGAAAACATAATCATTACAGTCCACTTGAGCATTGATGTTCCTTGCAAATCCCTGCAACTTAACTACACAAAATCTAACAAATTTGTTCATTACCACAAAATTGTTATCTCAAAAGAACAATACTATAGGCTCAACAATATTGAGAATAAACTCTAGCTATCTTCCCTTGATTTCGCCCATTTGTACAAGTATTGTAATATGTCTTTTGACTAAAATCAACTATTAACAAACACTTCTTATAATATATGTTAAGTATAAAGAAAAAATATTAAAATAGAAACCCTATGAAATTTCCATAGCTTCATTGATATCTCATGCATTTCTTTTAATGATATTCCCAATGGCATATCTTTCATGATTAAAATCCTTGTGAAACTTTGGTCCCCTTCACCTCTTGGAGCATCTCTAGAGAATATTGGAGATCGGGATTAAAAGGAACCGAACCTTGGTATGGAGGATTCACTATTGAGGCATTTTTGTTAGATATCAATATCATTTTCAACTTGCGAATCATGTAAACAACCATAGGTTGCCATCCAATGCTTTCAAGGATATGTTACTCTTTGTGAAAGTCCATGGATGACATAAAATATCTACTATGAGCGTCATAGTAATATAAATGATGATGATGGTGGAAGAGACAAAGATGTTAAAACAATATGCTCTAACCATGTGCATATGTTTTACTTTAATGTAGTACATTTTTATATAAAAACATGGAAGAGTCATCAAGGCATTGGGTGCCATAGTGTTAGCAAATGAAAATTGGAAATGGCAAGGATACCTCCATGATCCAAATGATGTATGGAGATAAAACACCATTTAATTATAGTTGGGCTTCAGAACATGTTACTATTTTATATAAACAATTATTTTACAGTATGGCATGTGAAATGACTCTTGAGAATATTGTCTATGATACTTGGTCTTACCTACTAACTGCAATTCTAGTAGCTCCATGAAGCCTTCTTGTCTGCGTTAAGGAAGTTGACAAGCAAATCCATTAGAAATATGTTTACTGAAGATGTGAGTTTCTGGGTAATTTTTTTGTGTATATGCAGAAGGAGGTTGAATTGCATTGAACTTCTATGATAAGACCTACCCCAAAGTTTATAGTGCAGTAGAAAACGTAGTTGGAAACTTTTGTATCCCTCAGCGTTCAAGCGACCTGCAACAAATTCCATTTATAGACAAAAATTTTACCCTGCAATCTTTTGTTACAACAAGTAGATTGGTAGGTTAGTGATTCCTTGGCATTTTGTGGCCACACAATCTAACCCATCAATTACTTCCCACCATAATCTAAGCAAGCCTTTGCATAAAAAAAGAAGAAGGTAGGAATAACATGTAAATAAATATACTTACTACAAGTTACTTCTCACCATTATTTATGTAGGAGTATAATTATAAACGTGTCAACATCTCAATTTTTTAGTTCCAGCCAAATCAGGAATATAGGATTTGATTTGCCTATTAATCACTATTAATTTAGCATTGAACAATGCAACTTATAATGTTTTATGCAATTTTTTCTATAGCATAATTTCTAGCTTGAGTGGCAGGGACTAGGCTGCCCGCAACACTTGTTTTACATGAATTATTGATTTTGCATTCAGTACATATATATATATATATTAATTATAATCAAAGTTTAACTTCTTCCTTTTTAGTGTTTCCTTCCCTTAATTCGAAGGCATGCTAATTATATTACACATCAAAATCCACTTTAGGAATAAAATAAAACTATTAATATAAAACAAAATTCTTACATAAAAAGTACCATTACAAAGACAACTTGTAGCATCTTAAAAACAAAAGCATAAGACCTAGAAAATATAAACATTATTTATTATATATTTTTGAAATATACATTAAATAAAAATAAATAAAATTAGAAAATATATAAAATTATTATATTTATGTTTATTAAAAATTAAATGTAAAAATAGAGAGTTTATTGAAAAAAATAGTTATTTTATATACATGGTAATTTAAAATTGCTTTCACTTAACTAAAGAGTTTATTTTTCTAATACATAAGGAAAAGGTTAATGATGCAAAATCCAAAAGTATCTTAAGGAGTGAAAGTCTACCACCAATAAATTGTTCCAAGTTGTATGGTTTTTCTTTAATAATAATGATGAGTGAGTCTATATTCACACATATCAAATAATGATGGGTGTCCCTACCATTGATTTGACATATAACTTATAATAAAATTTCCCACTATTTTATTATATCGTGGAAGAGAATTTTACCACAAATGCAAATTCCATGGCTAAATATATTGTACAACATGTATTTATTTAAATAAATGTCTATTTTTGCATCTTCCACATATATATATATATATACTACATGTCCATAATTATGAGACATATAAAAGCCACCTCCATCACTATGTATATGGCTCACCTTTCGGTTTGGAATGTCTATGTAAAAGTTCCAAAATATGTAGATAAATTAATAAAATTTGAATTGGTAATATTTATCAAAACAACCACACTAATCTCAGACATGGTGATATATATTGGGAACAAATTAAGCTTTTTACAAGTATTAAAATGAAAGCCAGTTTCTCTTTTCTTTACATTGAGTCCCTTCTCTTTATTTTGAATGGGTGGTAAATGACTAAGTTGGAATGTGTTTAGATTACCTCTTTTCTTTTATTTTTATAATTGATGGTCAAAGATGAATGAGGGTTTAGTTGATCATAACCTTGAATGATATTACTCATTCACCAAGGTTTAAATTCCATCTAAGTATATATATTTTTAGTTGATCGATGTATCTATGCAAGTGAGTCATCTAATATAGTTGAGGCCAGGAGAAAGTTTTAGGTGCCTTTGGAAAAATAAATACCCTTAGTCACAATTGTTTAGTTAAATAGTGATTTTCTAGCATGTGATACATATACACTTTAATGTTATATCTCATGTTGGATAGTCTCAGTTGTTCTCATCAACAAAAACATTAAAAGGTGAGCATTTCAACTAAGGCTTACGATTTGGTAGATGGGTTCACAACAAGGTTGTTGAGTACCTAGCTACCATGGTTATGTTTCCCTCAATGTCCCCCCCATGCAATATTTTCGCTTCATATATGTTTTTGAATGCCTTTATAATTAGTTAGTGGTCTTTCATTATGGGCATTCCTACCTAACATTATGATTGCAAGCAATGTCCCCCATTTGGGAAGAAGTGGATGCATCTCAACTCCCAAAAGAGAGTTGTTACCTCTTGCTTAAAGGTTTCATATATAGAACCCATCACTCCCTACATGGTCTATCTTAGATTGCCTCGACTTTGAAGGATAACCCTCAAGCAACATTAACTTATGAAATGCCATGTCTTTTGAAAATTCTCTTTTACTCTCATGGAAGCCCTGCATCCCCTCTATAAGGCCATGTATTTTATAGGTTTTCTTTTACACTCATGGAAGTCCTCTATCTCTTGTTTCTATTTTGTTAAGGTAGTTTTGGTGTCAATGCTGAGCTTGAACAAAAAGAACTTGAACCTTTTTTGGGTCAAGGAGGAAGATGAATATTATTTGGTTCGCGAATGATATGTAGATTTAAAAGAATATAGCCAAAGTTGAAATCTCTATATGCTTGGCTTTCTAAACCCTAGTTGAAATCTCTATATGCTTGGCTTTCTAAACCCTAGGGCTTTTTTATATAGGATACAAAGGTGACTAACTCACATGCAAAGAGATGTTTTTCACAAAACTCATCTCTTTGGTTAAGACATCAATGGTGGCAAGCAAGGCTCCATGGTTTATGGGCAAAATTGACTTTTATAAGGCTTAAAAAAGCCACGCTTAATTCTATATATTGAATTGTTTTAATTAGTCTCGTAGAATTGAATTGTTTTAATTAGTCCCCATTTAGACAAAATTGCCTAATCTTCCTTTTAGATATCAAAATATTACATCTAACATGATTATTAAAAATGTTTTTGTCTACTTTATGACCCCAAATTCAAATTAAGGTTTTTAACTATTTTTTTTTGCAAATTTGAGCGAAGGTTTCCTCAACAATAGTGTGGGAGTGTGAGGAATGTCATTCGACATTACAATTGGATTGAGACACGTTACTTTTATTACCTGATTTGCTTTGAGCATGAAAATAAATTTTATCATACAATAAATTAAATAAACTAAAAAACCCACAATAAATTAAATAAACTACAAACCCACTTAGTGGAAAGACTATGTAACTAATCACATCCAATCACCGTTATCTAGAACCAACCAAAAAATTAAATTAACCTAGAGACACCGATTATTGCAATTTACAAGTGATCCATGTGCCACATCTCTTTATTCTATCCCCTCATTTACCAAAATGGTACACGTCATTACCTAAAAGAAAGGAAGAGTTTTTTAATAAATATAAAGTTTTTTTTTATTATTGCAATGCAGAAAGTCAATCTTTTGAAGTAACGCTTCATCATTTTCTTGAACCATTAAAACCTTCACGGGGCATTGTAAAGGCCCTCTTTTGACTTATTTTCGATCATTTTTATGTTTATATTTTCCAAAAAAAAACTATTATTATTATTTTGAGCATGTTTTAAAATTTTTATTTTTTAATTAATTTTTTTTCCACAAAAATATATATATTTGTTATTTTATTTAAATATAAATATATAAATTATTGCTCAATTATATTATGTTTTTGGATATTTGTTCAAAGCTATGACATTTTATCAATCTAGAATATAAAATAGTCAAACATAAAAATATGCAAGGTCTCAATAATTATAACAATTTTAACTTTAAAAAGTGTTGTTGGCATTCACCTTAAAGGTATCAACTACTTTTTTTTTATAATCATTAAATGTCTTATAGGCTCGAGTAATGCTTCCTTTGATCTTCTGTCTGCGTCAATGTTGTGTTCTCTGTGGATATGAGATACCTCTAGCTTCTCAAAAAATTCTTGTAATTAGTGAATTCTTTGTTGCCAAGGATTTAGGGCCAAGCCGTGTAATGTATCAATCCACAAGAACCAATCAATAACTACTTGAGAATCGCCAAATATTTGTAAGCACTTTCCCTGCTTGGACATTACAAAGTCAAGGACAAGTGAAAGCCCTATTAATTCTGCTTTATTATTAGTTCCAAGCCCCAATCCCAGGCTAAGAAGGAAAGTGTGATGGTTGTTCAGGTGAAGTGCAACTCCCGCTCCACATACATCCGTGACATGAATTTTGGCTCCATCAAAGAAGGCCCAATCCTACGAAGTATCTATCATGGTCTAATTGGATTTTTCTTCTTCTTCTTTAAACCTTATATGTTGAGTTCCTTCATTGATGTTTTTGTTTTGTACACCACATGTCGTATATTAGAGACTTGACTATCAAAGTTGGTTTTATTCTGGTGTAACCATATATGCCAAAGGACCAATCCTAAAAGGCTAGAAATATGCTCCAAGGTTGGGGTTTTTGTCCACTCTGAGAGGCATTCCCCTAACGGCCTACCTAACCATGTCCCTGCACATGCCTCCTCAAACAATATTGTTCTCCACACTGCCTGTTAAAAAACACAATCCAAGAACAGGTGTGTAACTGACTTTTGATTATCATCACATAGTGGGCATCTTGTAGGCCCTTCCCAGCCTTGCCTCTGAAGATTATCCTACATGAGGATCCTATTATTTAGTGCTATCCATAGAAAGAGTTGCATATTTAAAGGACAACACCACTTCCAAGCAACTATATACCACTGAAAATGTTCTCACTCTACTTCTTGTGTCACCATCACTTTATAAACTAGTTTCGTCGTCACCACTCCACATTCTTTGTTCATTTTCCACATGAGCTTATACATGTCTCTGCTCAATACAATGCCATTCTGTGCAAGTGACAAGACAAATTGTGTCCATTCCCTATACTGGATTAAAATTCTTTTAAAAATTAATATTGTTGTATTATTTAAAAAATAATATTATCTAATAAATATGTTTTAAAAATATTTATAATATAATAATTATAAATGACCAAATTGGTTTATTGTGCGAAGAGTGCACTCTCCATCTTAGTATGGTAGAGATGTTTTAATATCTTGTTAAACATATTTGTAATGTCCTGTTAAACATTTTAACTCAGTCAAATAATATGAAAATAACAATAAAAATTAAATTAAATTAAAACAAATAAAATGAAATGAAATAAATAATAATTTTAATTATTAATAAAACATTTTTACTCTGTCAAATTACATTAAATAAAAAATTAATAATTATATGTATAATTATAATTAATAATTAAAACAACCTAGATCCATCTTAATTCTGGATCTACCAAGCAGTGAGAAACATCATATCTCTTGAGATGCAAACATTTTTTAGAGTGAAAAGAGAATTGATCCATCTCCGCACTTGGTAGATTCAAAGCTAAAATGGATATAGGTTGTTAATAGAATTATGAAATTTAAAATGTAGATACCAACTCATGTCTTAAATACCTGAGTTTTGAATATATATATATATATATATATATATATTCAAAATGAGTTATGTTTTATCAAAGGTTATAAAATAACTTGTTTAAATAAATTTGAATTAATATATAAAATACCAATCGGTTTGTGTGGGACTTAGTCCATATTAGGTCATAGATTTAAATCTCACGGGGATGGTTTGAGGATAATAACTACCTTTAGAGAATTATACTATCCAAGGAACGTACAAACTCAACCAAGCTTTCAATAATATGGTGATAGCATCCCAGTAGTAAAAAGATAGTTCTTCCATCTAACAGGAATACCCAACCTAAACTTAACCAAATCAAATAATAAGTTTTATAATTTAATTATTCTTAATTAAAATATATATATTAAAATTTAGCCAAAATAATAATTTATATTAAAATTATTTGTTATAGATAATTTGAATAGTTTGAATTAACAGTGTGAGTCAACTATATTCAAATCCTAATCCTAGCTAAAATCATATTTTTATTATATTGAGTCAAGTAATTATAATGATAACGAGGTTATATAATCTCTAACAACACATAATAATATATTTTACTTACCAATTCCTCCTTATATAATATATATTTTACTAACATGAATAATATTGTGTTATAATTATCCATTCTCCCTCTTTTATATAATATATATATATATATATATTTTATTTTAGTTTAGTTAAATAAATCTAAATTTATAATCAGATTTTTTAATTATTTATATTTTTAATTAAATTATTTTATATAAAGAAAGGGTTGAAAAAGATACATTTTTATGTATGCTTTGTAGCATGTTCAAAAAGAAGTATTGTAATATTGGTGACTGAAAATATATCAAAAATAATATTTTTTTCTAAATCATTAGAACTAATCATAACATTTTTTTCACAGAAGCAATAAGGGTCAGAAAGATACTTGATCATAAACACAGACTAATTCGTGTCAAGGTCAGTAGTAATAACCATAAATTAGATATACTCAGGAAATCCCCAAGCCTAAAAGGAACATGAATCTTTATAAATGAATATCTCATTTCAGAAGACCAAGTTGAACTTAGGAAAGAAGTCCAGAAGGTCAAGTAGGCAAGAAAAGAAGGGAAATGGGCGATCATTAGGAATAGGAAAGCTATTATTAGAGATAGAGTCTGAAGCTCAAGTGATAAATAGGAACTTGCATCACTCTGAATCCTCTTCTGGAATTGTTGTGGTTTTCCATGGTGTAAAGGTCCTATGTTAAGTTGGATCCCGAGTGATATTGATCTTATTCTTTTAGTTGAAACTTGGGAACATGATGAATCTAGGGTCCCTCACCTTGACATATTCACTTTTGGTTAGCTTGGAATAATACTCCCAGAGGGTTTTTTTGGTGGTATAGCCTATTATATAAGGAACATTGTTTCCTCTCACATCCAACTTCATAAAATTGACCCCTTCAATTAGTACATTTGGATCGAGATCTCTGATTCTACCACTAATATGATCTTTCTTACAATCTGCTATTTCACTCCTATCAACTCTACATCCTATAAGAAAAACAACTTGGATAAGAATTGTCCTTTCAATACCCTAGAAAAAGACATCTACAACCTAAGGAATGAAGGTAATATCCTTTTGCTTGGGGACTTTAATGCTAGAACTGCTACTAACCAAGTTATTATGTTAAGTAACAACTCTAACCCCAACCCCTTGTGGCTTGATGAAGATAGTAACTTAGCTAATAGATTCAAGAGAAACTCTGAAGACATAATCGAGAACTTATTTGGCACCGAGCTCCTCAAAATTTGTAGTTCCCATGACCTAATCATTTGTAATGGTATTAACAAGTGGCCTCTCTTTGGTTAAATGACCTGTTTCCATGGGCTGGGTAGCAGCGTCGTGGATTATGCAATTTATGACACCCATGTCCTCAATCGTATTACAAACTTTGAGATACTTAACGGGTACAAGCGTGACTCTGACCACATACCTCTGTCTTTATCCCTCAATATTTTTATGCATGCCACCCACATGTAAGAGACCAATGAAAGCAAAAAACACATACACTTCGATAGAAGTAATGTCGACCTTTTTAAAGGGATTTAGGCTCCCTAACTTATAATATCAAGATTGATCAAATTTATTACCATTTTAAAACTACCCTTTCCACTACCATTAGCAAGTTCTCTAATGAGACTTCGTATAAGCAGAAAAATAGAACTTCCAATCCTTGGTATGATAAAGAGTGTAAAATTGCCAGGAAGACAATCAAAGATGCTCCTAATGAAATCATCAAGCTTTGGAATATAAGTATATACAACGATCTTATCAAGAGGAATAAGAGGTCATAATTAATAAGAGACAAGAGCATCTTCTCCATCTTTCTAAAGTTGCGCCCATAAATTTTTGGCAGAATGTGCTTGTTCATAAAACTAAAGATAATCATTCTACTCCCCTAGAAAATTGGGACAACTATATTAAGAAGTTGCATGACTCTCCAGACACCATGGGCACTATCTTAAACACTCCTATTAAGGATGATATATTTTCCTTGGAAGACGTTGAGTCTGGGATTAATAAGCTCACTAATGGGCTAGCTAAAGATATTAAAGGATACCAAGTTGTGATCTTTAAAACGGCAAGATCTATCCTCATTCCTCATCTCCACAAGCTTCTCAATTTGGCTGCACAACATGGGTTTCCTAAGATTTGGACGCAAAGCCTTATTGTGCCTATAATTAAAAATGGGGACAAAATCTTTCCCTCTAACTACATGACCATTATGATTAACCACATCCTAGCCAAGCTTTATGGGCTCATTTTGGAAAAGAAGCTTAGCCTTCGACTTGAAAACCATGGTAAAAGAGCTAAAGGGAAAGTTGGTTTTAGGAGACATCACTCGACTATCGACCATCTTGTCACTCTCAAGATCATCCCAAAGGAATATCACAACAGTAAATCCGATTTCTTCTATTGTTTTGTGGACTTTAGAAAATCTTTTGACACTATTCCTCGAGATAAGCTCTGGGAAAGACTTGAAGAGATCATGGTTCCTCCTGAACTGAGGATTGTTGTGATCCGCCTCTACGAGACTGTCATTGCCAAGCTTAAGACCAACGAAGGGTGGTCTAAATATATTAAATGCAATATCGGGGTTAAGCAAGGGTGTCCCCTATCCCCTACCCTTTTTGGCATTTACATCAATAAGCTTGAGGAGTGTCTGGAAACTGCAGGTTGCAAGGGCACCAAGCTTGGTGATATAATCATTACTCTTCTCCTTTATGTTGATGATATTGTTCTTCTTGCAAAAATCCATGATGACCTAGACAAGCAGCTTAAGACTCTTCATGTATACTGCTCCAAGATGCGTATGACAGTAAAACCGACAAGACTAAAGTCATGATCATTAAATAAAAAAAGACCACCCATGGTAGTTTTGTCTACAATAACCATTGTTTAGAGCAGGTTTCTTCTTACAAATATTTGGGTATTGACTTTCCTTGTCAGCCCAATTGGAATTATAACATCGAGAAGAGGATTGTTTGAGGTTGGAAAGCTTATTATGAGCTTGAAAACAATTGTAAGTCAGTCGATCTTTACATTTGGAGTAAAAAAAGGTTCATCTTTGAGACTCTCGTCACCCCTATTGTCTTATACGGATGTGAAGTTTGGGGTTGTAGTATATCCAAAGAGTCGTGGAGAAAGATTGAGATGATTCAAAAGCAATTCATAACCTACAACCTAAAGATCAAGGGAAATACTCCCTATCCTATCCTCTTGATCGAAGTTGGCATGTCCCCCATTGAAAGTACGACTATGTTTAGATATCTGATGTATAAGAAGAAGCTTTACAACATGGAATCCAAGAGGCTCCCAAAAATTGCTTCTAACTTTAGTCAAAACCCCCACCTTCGCCTCAAGCGTGGGTGGCATAAGGATGCCCAGTCTTGGCTCAACCATTGGGGGATTAAGGAGGAGATCATCATGGGAAGCAAGGATAGTGTCAAAGATACTATTACCTCCAATTTTAAGGACAAGTTGTGGGATGATAAGGAGTTGGAGGGTAAAAGGAAGCTAAGATACTATAAGGAGGTGATCAACCCCACCCTTGATAACCATAATTATCTCTCTGTGTTGACCAACACTAAGAAAAAAATGAACATCGCTAGGATAAGAACTAATTCTCATGAGATTCGAAGTGAAATCGGGTAGTGGTCTACTCCCAAGGCTCCCTAGGATGATAGAATCTGTCAGATTTACGATACTAAGAAGGTGGAAGATGAAAAACACTTCCTTTTAGAATGCCTGACTCTTACTCACATTCGCTCTCAATTCACTAACATCTGCCACATTTCCAATCTTCTTGACTTATTAAGCCAACCCAACTATAGCGATCTTGGAGCACTTCTTTCTCTTCTTTTTGATCACAGAAACAAGATTTTGAAGAATCACAATTAGATTCTTTTTCTTTTCTTGAGTTCCGATAGACCGCATTGGTCTTAGTGGACATTAATCATCATCATCTTTGTATGTAAAATTAAATTCCATAAATTTAAATATGATGTATATAATGATTAACTATATAATGCAATAAATAAATTATATAATTTTTTTAATACATAAATAGAATTTTGTGTGATTTTTTTTTTAATATTTGATATTTCAAAATAGAAATCATAATATATATCAAATAAAATTGATTTTTTTTTTTTTTAATCTTAAAACTATTTGAAAAATAAACTTAAAATTGCCCAAAAATAATATTTAAATTATCTTGTAGTAATACCTTTTTCTTAAATAACCACTTTATATTACAATTTTTATGGGCTACATATGCCTTCAAAATTCTTCCGAGATTCATTTCAATTCAAAACTCTATTAGCCATCCTATCTTTGCCATAACTATTCATTAAAAAAAGATGAAGCTTTCCATGCTCAATAACACTAGTACCAATTCAAGTCTCCTCATAGGGTTGTCTATCCAAGAGCTCCTCTTTCACGATTTTGGCAATTAGGTTGATCTCACTTGAGTCATATTTCATTTTAGAGTGTTGAGGGCACAACATTACTTTATTGTACTTAGAGGATGAGGAAAGGCCGTAGAGGGAAGGGTCCTCGAATGATCTAAAGTCAAGTCTGGGAGGAGGAGAAGTGAAAACTTATGAGGAGGCCAAAGTAAGATCACTATTCTAGAACTAACCAACCATTGTAGTGATTTGACTAAAAAAAGATATCCATGTCTTTTTCTTATTCTGTAATTGATAAAATATGATTTTCTTATCCATTGCATAATTGTCTCTGGCACTATTTTCCTATTTTATCTATTGTGCAAATTCATCTTTTCATTTATTCCATTTAATAATTGAGTTTAAGCTTTTCTAGTGTACTTTCTACAACAATTCAAACCTTGTTTCATGTCACTGCACTCTTATAGCACATAACATCCACTCTTATAAGGACAATATGCAATCGTAGCCACCCTACTTGCAATTTGAATTCACTTATTCCATTCAATAATCCAGTTTAAGCTTCTTTAGTGCCCTTTCTACAACAATTCAAACCTTGTTTCATGATACTGCACTCCCATAACACGCAACAACCACTCTTATAATGACAATATGCAATCACAACCACCCTACTTGCAATTTGAATGCATGAGAGTTTTGATTAGGTTTTACTCACACTGGTGATGCCACATTAACACTCTAACTTTATAAAAAACCATGTATAATTTATTTATAAAAAAAAATATTAAATAAAAATTTATTAAAATAAATCTCCAATCTCTAAGTCTTGCTCATGGGGTGTAGAATAGTCGATGATGGGGCGTACTGTTAAGTCACTATGTTATGTGAAGGTCACTGGTTCGAAACTTCGTGGACAAAAATCCAACCATGTTAAGGGCTAGTATGACGCAAACCGAGTGCGATCCCCAAGTGATTTTGATGGCTTAAATGCCCTTGGATTGCAGTTTCTCAAGCCACTAATCAACCCTAAAATCAAACTCAAACAACTTGACAAACAAAAAAATTCTTTAAATCTTATTATTTTATTACACACCAAATCCAATTTATAAATTAATTATAAATAAAAAAAATATTAACATAAAAAATAATAAACTAAATTACAGAAATAGATATAACATTCCATACCTAACAAATAAAATACACACCATAGACCCTAAAAATACCCACATTACCCTAAATTTACCCACATTATTTGCTAGGTAACCCTTCTCTCTCATATATATAATACAAACCATAAAGCCAAAAATTTCAACATTACTTGCTATGTAATCATTCATATATATACTTATAAAAAAATTATAAAACTATTATATTATTCAAAATTGAATAGAAAAGATAAAAAGTTGGTTTTACCATGAAAGCAAATTAGGTGGCTAAGTATATTCTATAGCATGTGCGTGTTTAAAGAAATCTCAATTTTTGGACATAGTGGTATTGGGCTCCCCTACCTGTGGGTATTTTTAATTCCCACTTCCCAGTTGTATGGACCTACCCACTAGGACCCACAACATGTGTACCTTTCAATTTTCACAAGCCAAGGCCCTTTGAGGGCCCCGCAAAGATCTACCTATGGATATAAAGAGCTGAGAAATACTATTGACATTTATCATTGGATAATTTCCATATAAGGCTCACCTTTCTTTTTGCACAAGTTTCAAAGTATATATTAATCAATTCTAAATTGGTAATATCTACCAAAACCTGCATATTGATATTGATCTTAGGCACGGTGATACGTATTTTGCACTCCAAAACTAAATTAACATTTTGTAATATTAAAATAAAAATTAGTTTTTATTCTTGTTATTGGAAAATGACTAATTTTTAATGTTCCTTTGGTGGGTTACACTGACTGATATTATTCTTTTATTAAGGTTTATATTTTTTTTGGATGGTTTTGTGCATTTATGTAGCTGAGTTATTAGTCCCTGCCTCGGACTAATAGCGATGGATCGATCGTTGACCTACCATTATTTGATACTTTGACCGGTTTTATTTTCCGTGTTTTCACATTTTAACCTAAGTTTGATGCTCCCAATTTTATTCAACAAAATTTTATCCAAAGTTTTTGGTTCGGCAAATTATTGAGGTCTTATTGCAGCCTTCACGTTGCCCGATGCAAAAATATTGAGACAATCTCATCTTATCCAAAGTACGCTTTGGTTATTTTATCCATATCACTTGTTCAATGGATTTTGATGTAAAAAGTTTATTTGATTTTGCACCCTTTTGCATGGTAGAAAAAAATCATAGGGGCAAATTTGAGTTATAGATAGGTATGGAAAACTTTCATGTTTAGAGAATAATTAGTTATTTTTTTCCAATTTTAAATCGTAAAAATATATAATTAATTTTATTTTTTAAATTTTAGATAGTAAATGGTAAAAGTATAATATTAATTTTACTTTTTATTTTGTAAAGATCATCAAATTGACTCTTCTACTGTACGTTTTCTAAAATTAAATAATATATAATTTATTTTATTTTTTTATTAAAGAATTTTTTAATTTTAATTAATTAAAATATTATATTTTTATTTTTCCCTCTTTGACCTTGATATATTTTTAATATATTTTACATCTTAAAAAACAATCATACCCTTAATGTTTAACTATATAAAAAAAGATATATAACAACCTACAATGTTGCTTTTTAAATTTATAGTTTTTTCTTAATTTTAAATAATTAAAAAGTATGACTATTTTATTAAAAGAATATTTTTAGAACTATGGAAATGAAAAAAGGGCCTATGACAATTTATAAAATAATTAATTAAATTTAATAAATGATAGGGAAAAATGTGAATACTGAGGCAATACAATTTTATCCAAAGTTCAGAGAGAGCCAATATACTTCGAAGCTAGTAGCCCTTTAGTAGCCCTTTCGAGGTCCTTTCCACATGTATATCAAGGCTCCTTCCACATGGCTATTAGCATGCAAGGCCCTTCCATATGGCTATTAGCATGCAACTCTGGTATGGTATGGTAAAAGATAGTCGCCCCGTGCCTAGAAGAGTCTGCAAGATTACAATTGCAGTCTTTGGACGTGCTCAGAAGAGTCTGCAAGATTACAATTGCAGTCTTTGGACGTGCTCTGTTATCTACAAGCTTGAGTCGCTTGAGTCTGCAAGATGGCATTGTGGAAGGCAATGGCATTGTAGTTTGTGACCTGACAGACCTGGTATGTACCAGACTATCTTTATGTATTTGGGCAAACTTCAGATGCAGCTAACTCGGAGAAGTACTTTACTTGTTATTTTGTGTTATTACGCTAGCTGCAAGGGATCTACCTGCAGAGGATCATGGAGAACCTGTTAATTTAAAGCATAAATTTAGCACCGTGGCTTCAAGGTGAAATTACCAAAACCTTAATAAAAAACTCAACGAGAAATGCATCCATTTTGTGCTTTAATTTCCTCTGCTTTAAATGCATCGTTTTTTTTTTCTTTAACTGTTTTTATTTACTGCAGGCGATATTAATGATATTGAACATGAAAAACTTACTCAAAAACTCAACCGTAAATAATGGTAAATGCCTAATTTAGTATTCTCATTTAGTATTCTCAAGATCTTTAATGTGTAAATAATGGTAAATGCCTAATTTAGTATTCTCATTTAGTATTCTCAAGATCTTTATCGTGTTCTGGTGCATTCGAGAGAATGAGCCGAAATATTCTGCAAAACTGGAAAAGCAGAGTTTTTATTGAATTATAATTTCATATTTTATTATAATTTAAGTTTATTTAAATGGAACAAAACTGTTGGGTGCTCAAAAAATTGATTATATTTCGACCATAGTTGGGATTCTACCCAATTCTTATCAAATTTGTAACTGACAAAAAAATATATACCGTAGAAAAGTCTGTTTTCTACATCTGTGTATAGTAAACTGTAACAAAGAAAACATCTTTCAAATCATTACTTAAATGCAAATTATAATTAGGAGGTTTTTCAATCACATACCTGAACTGCAAGCAAAGGCAAAGACTGGCCGTCTGCACAAATAGAATGGTTAGCCGAAAATCTAATTTAAATAAAATTAATCTAACTTTTATAACTCACACCAAATTACTTCACCGAGAAGGTAATTTAAATAAAATTAAACTAAAGAAAAATTGAATTACCCCTCAACTACATCACAGTACACTAGTGGAGAAACTAAAGTTAAACACATTGGAAAGGTATAAACGTACTTGCAAATGAAACTACAATTAATGGAGAAAGTACAATAATTTAATAAGTGGGGGCATGGATGGGATAATCTGAATAGAATTGAATAATAGTTGGATGGGCAGGAATTGCAGTAATGAATGGACGGGGTAATTTGAATAATAACGATGGACTGGATTGATAATATATAGAAAACTGTAGAAAAAAAAGGTTAAAATAAATTTGATTATATATATAGGAATATATAATAATATATTAATTATCTAGATAACAACTAAGCGGCAATAAATTTCATGTAATGTCACGGTTTAGTTTTACATTGTTGTTATATATTTGTTAAACTATGTCTTTAATAATTATAAAATTTTGAAAATGTGTTTTATTCATTTTTATTAAAAATAAGAATTTATTGTATATAAGTATATTTGATGATAATAGTTGAATTTTTCTTATTCATTATTTCTTTAGTAATAAACTTTCCCATTAGTAAGCGAAAGAAGTATGGTTGATGGTAGATTGCATTCTTAAGGTTTAGATTTTTTTTCCTTATTTAATGTTGATGTGTATATGTGAAATAAACAATTATAAATAACCAAACATGCTTTAAATGGCATGTAAAGATACAAAAACTAAATTATATAATAATTACATATATTTTAAGATAGTGTGATTTAACATATAGGCCATGTTATTCTATAGTGTTTAATTGAAAATCAAGTCTTGAAGTAAATTAAAATACCATTAATTATTATTTTATTTTTAGGTGTTGTCCTTCTCTAATTGACATAACTTTATGTTTGGAGCATCACTTTTATAAATTGTGGTGATTTTCAAGAATCACTTAAATCTCAATATATTTATTTTTGGTGCTATAGGACCAAACTAAAAAATTATTATGCTTTCTTTTTTAAAAAATTACTTCTTTTAATATATCTCTCAGTTATTATGCAAAATGAGAATTTATTGTATATGTATACATTTGATAATAATAGTTGATATTTTTCTATCCATTATTTTTATCATTAGTAAGCGGAAGAAATATGGTTGATCCTTAAGGTTTAGGAAATTTATTTCCTATTTTAACATCAATGTGAATATGTGAAATAAATAATTATAAATAACCAAACATATTTTAAATGGCATACAAGGATGCAAAAATTAAATTTCATAATTACATATAATTATATTTTAAGATAGCGTAGTTTAACATATATGTCATGTTATTATATAATGTTTCATTGCAAATCAAGTCTTAAAATAAATTAAAATATCATTCATTATTAGTTTGTCCTAAGTTTTTGCTACCTATTCTCCGTGTCATGCATGCAGTGTCCTGCATCCTGCAAGTGCCATCTGTTTGCATATGCAGGGGCGTCCATGGTGGTCTACAAATGCCTTGTTAGGAGTGCGGAGTAAGTTCAGAGCATAGAGTGTCGAGCATCGAGCAGCTAATTCTACGGAGTAAGTTCAGAGCAGAGAGTGTGGAGCAGCTAGTTTGAGAGGCAGAGGAGCAGAGAGCGGAGCTTCACCTTTACAACTTGAGGAGCAGAGGAGCAGAGAGCGTCCAGCGGAGCTTCACCTTTACAACTTGCTTCACCTTCACAACTTGTAAGTTCCCAAACCGAACGAAGCATTCCCCATCTAATGTAATATTCACCATAAAAAAATGTTGAATTTCTACAAACGTTTAACATGGTTATTTGATGGCATGTAACTCTTTGCACTGTTCCCTTCGTCTATTCATGGTAATAGTTTTGCTTCTATCACTCAAGCTTTCACTATATAAAGTGTTTTCTTAATTCATCAGGAATTAATTTCACTCTCATTTCATTATTATTTCTTTGCTATATGCTTCGGAGGTGGTTTTTCCGATTTCATATTTAAGGTTTGTCCATATGCTTCTGTTTCTAGCCTTCTATCATAGCAGACAATGTGTCAAACATTCCAAAATCCCGAGCCTTTTGCGGTAAATAGTATCATCTTTCTATTTTGAAAAGAGTTATTATTGAAAATATGCATTATTAACCTTTGCAAGCCTGACTATAAATGGAAAATCTCTTTTATTCTGAAATTTGGTGGTTTTATTTGAAGTTTTATGTCTTTCCAAGTATTGTTTAGTGTCATAATCTGCATTGTTGAATCCAGATTTAATTTTCCACTCTAGGATTGCAGACCTAAGTGCATGATTTGGAATGAGGAACTTATTGTCTAGGGTCTGGTTATTAGTCATTGGGGACGTATTGATCTTGTTTTCAAGCCAAGTGTTGATGGTGCTGTACTCATATGTGAAACCATCAGTCGCGATATGGGGATCGTCCATGTAAGTGGCCGCATACTCCCACACGACAAGCAGAGCCCGACCTTTCCTTTGGAGGATAGTTTGACATGGCCAGTATTTAAAAGGCAGAGATTGGTCCGAATGGCCAAATAACCATTCAAAATATTTCATCTCCAACCACGTCTGACCGCAGGTAGAATTCACTTGAATCTGTAATTTTCATATTTTTATCATGAAAAAATACTGAAATGCTTTTGTTAAAAATTTTAGTATTGCTTAAAATATTTTATAAAACATAAAATTTGGAAGAGTAACTTACTCGTACGCATGTGTACATGAGCACTCATTCTGGTTTTTCCCCTGCGAAAGTTCTGCACTTTGCAAGTAATTCTTCAGATTATGGTCTTACTGTAATAGAACTATTCAATTTCCACTCATTTATCAAGAAAATGTACTTTCAATATTTTAAATTCCATTGCTACTTCAAACCAATTTTTACATATTTATTTCAGTTTTCTACCTTGTTCAGGTTCAAATAGAAACATGTATTTATGTTTTCAGTGCTTTACCTCGTTCACGTTGAAGAGGAAATATTTATTTATGCATTTCAATGTTTAACTTGCTTCACGTTGAAGCTGAAATATTTATTTATTATTGATATTTTTTATTTTCTAAATATCACATATTAATGTATTTTTAATATATTAAGCTGAAATGTTTATGGAAATTGAATTTATATTAGTTATTCAACTGAAATATTTATTTATTATTGATATTTTTTATTTTTCTAAATATTACATATTAATGTATTATTAATATATTAAGCTGAAATGTTTATGGAAAATGAAATTTCTGTTGTCGCTTCAAATTTTAGTCATAATGAGCTTGTTGTAAGCCATCTTGTTTTGTTAGTTTTTGTTTTTTTGGATAATGTGGGTAAGGGTTCAGGAAAGAAGGCTGGAAAGTATTTATCATATAAAACCTATGGTTCAAAGATTGTAATCTCCATCTTTCGAATTGAAAATCTCCATCTTTCAAATTCACTTCGGGTTAAAACATTGAAATTCCCT
Source organism: Pinus tabuliformis (assembly GCA_031772625.1). Classification (NCBI taxonomy): domain Eukaryota; kingdom Viridiplantae; phylum Streptophyta; class Pinopsida; order Pinales; family Pinaceae; genus Pinus; species Pinus tabuliformis. The sequence goes on along the minus strand of CM062805.1, from coordinate 1,181,584,318 downwards.
ACCTCAGTGAAAATGGGATAGAGCTTATGGTGCCGCGTGTTGTATATATAACTGTGCCAATGGGGCAAGTATATATAATATAATATATGCAAGCATATAATAATATAATGAGAGTTCTGTCTCAAGTTGGCAACGCAATTATGTTACTGATTACTTATTAGTTAGTTTGTCTTAAAGTAAGTGTCATAGGTATATAAAGTTATAAAGTTAATGAATGAATAGAAAAGTAGATGAGAAAAGTAAGACCATGTTTTAGTATTTTCACTTTAGTAATATTTGTTGTTTGGATTGGAGTGAAAATGTCTATTTAATTCTACCACATAATTGTCTTAACCAGTTTATTTTATTTTATTATTATAAATTTTTAATAAATTTTATTATTTTTTATGAATTAATTAAATTTCCGAGTGAAAATGTGTATTCAATTTTACCAAATAATTGTCTTAACTAGTTTATTTTTATTTTTTATTATAAATTGTCAATAAATTTTAGTATTTATGTTATGCATCATTACATAATTGTATTTGAAATTTGATATTACTTATATATATATATTCAATTACTCTACTAATATGTTATAAGAAATAATAATGTAACACTTAAAGATGATTGAAGATGATAGCAATCAGTTTTAGCAAAATATTTTTACATTTTAACACGTTCTTTGTGTTTTTTACATTGCATATTACTGTAATACAACAATTTACATTAATTCAGAATAAATTAATATTGGATGATTGAAGATGATAGCAATCAGTTTTAGCAAAATATTTTTACATTTTAACATGTTCTTTGTGTTTTTTACATTGCATATTACTGTAATACAACAATTTACATGACAATAGACAAACAATTTACATGACAATAGGTTTGTATTGTATTTGGTATTATTTTACCTATGTTTTCGTCTTTTCAATAAGCAACCCTACGCTAACACCATGTAAATAAGTTAATGGAAATACAATCTGTGACCACAAAAGCAAAAGGAAAAGGAAAAATTGCACCCTTCATAAGCTCTGTTTCAGCTAATCAGTAAGTCTAACTAAAACAAAATCCATAGGTTTCAAATAAAACCCAATTGCATATCAAATTCCGCACATCACCGTGGATTTGACAGCTCTAGGTGAACTATTTCAGTTCCATTTCAAATCCCATTTCAAATCAGATAGTATACAATCCATTTGTGTTGTCCTTGCAGACCTCGGCAGGGACTACCGCCACGGCAGTGGCTCCTTGTTTAATGTAGTTGGGTGTAAGTCGTGGGTGATTTTAGTAGAACAGATATTCTCAATCATAATTGTTTCGTTGAATGGTTCTTTTGTAGCAAGTGAGATATACATGGTTCATTTCATGTTTGATAGTCTTATTCATGTATTGACTAAACATGTTAATAAATGAGCATGAGTTTCTACTGAGACTTGTGGTTTGGAAGATGAGTTCAAGACAAGGTTTCTAAGTACATAATTCTCTAATCTTAATGTATCTTTTACAATTCTTTGTATGTTTCCAGAGATATTGCTCTATTTTTGCTTAAATTATTTTTGAGTAGGTTTAATGATTAACTTTGAGTCTCCTATCACAACAATTTTCTTATAACTACTAGCATTAATTAACCTTAATCCCATATGTAGTGTTAGAGCCTTGGCTTGATTTTCAATTTCTTGTCCGAATTCCCAAAAGAATGTGTTTTTAAAATTTTCTTGAAGATCATATGCGACCCTGACCTTACCAACCCTTATTTTATCCATTTTAAGAGTAATAATTCGACTTATTAAAGCTATTATATGCTTATTATTATCTATCAATATATCTATCATTCCAACAAACAAAAACAAAACACACACACACACACACACATACACCAAATTATACACTTTATGGTTTTATTAGTCCTTGCCCTTCGAGCTGCAAGGACTATTAGTAACAGATTTAGTCCATGTACACAAACCAAAGTGTTTAACTTAAAGTCTTGACTTTGTATTTCTTCGATCCTCTTTTTTACATATTAATATTTAAATGGATTTTATTTGACCAATCATAAACTTTAAGGCTTTATTTAGCCCCATTTCGAGGCAAGGGACCATTTTTGTGGAATAAAATTAGGAAAACATATCATATATTTACACTAGATTAAGCCTACGTCGATTAATGCTAAACTCGAGGTCTAATATTAATCGATAACATTTCACGTTATTGCCTTTTTTTATAAAGGTAACTTTGTGTTTATTTTTCATGGTATAACTGTCATGTGTAGCCCAAACGATGCATTGTTGTGGTTGTTATCATGTTGGCCATTTGTTGTGGTTCTAACCACTACCAAAACAACCATATGCCCCTTTCTCATAGTCCCCACCTTATTCATTGCTTAATTATTCATTGTTTCTCACCACAACTAAAACAACACTATCTCCCCTCATGATAGATCCTACCTCGTTCACCTCTTAGCTATTAATCGTACAACCCATCACACCATATTACTTGTTAGATATGTTATCCTTCACGTCATCATGTAGATTCTTCCATTAGTAGATAAAATCAAAGCTCTATATGAAGAGGTGAAGGAACTCACCAGAACACTTCTCCTCAAGCATTCAACCCATAATTTCCTCTACTCCTCAATAAATAAACCAATTCTTTTGGGGGCACCTTCATGCCTACATGGTGAGCATTGATGACAATCTTGAGGTTAAGTAGGGGGGAATCTATTAAAAATAATACCTATTTTAGCTATGAAGATGTTCATAAATCCATGCTTTATCCTATTGAATGTATTTGCAAGTGGAGGACAACATACCATTAAGATTGATCCGTAAACTACTATTCCACTGGACAATTCGTCACAACAGATCTACCAAAATATATTTGAAAAATTTGAAATCGACACCATGAGGGTTAATATTTCCTTAGACTTATGGGTTTGTTAATTACTATGTTATGCTTATGCATGCAATCGAAAGAAAAAAATGGTTGCTCTTCTCTCTCTTTTTCTTAATGGAAATGGATGCAAGTACAAAGGAGTGAGACTTGTGGTCCATGAACTACTATAGTACACAAACCCTCTTTATTTTCTCTCTGTTTATCAACTCTTAGCAAATGGAACATAATGCACTTGAATAAAATAGAATCCATTTTCCTCCTCGTGGCTTGGTTATAACACAACCCAATAATTTACTAATGGTTAAGTTAGACTCCTTCAACTCTTAACTAGAGTTACAAAATCGACCTTTCTAGAGTCTTCTTCATCATGATCACATGTCTTGCCCTTTTTCCATGAATAATGGGGGTTGATGTGGCATCCTCTCAAATCATGGTGGTCAAAACTGGAAGGTAAACTTTTGGGTGGCATAACTTTTGCATATGGAATTCGATTGAGGTGAGTCTTGCGTTGTTGGAAAACTATTTATGCATATAGTAGTGCTATAGGGTGTGGTACTTAGGGGGAAAAGTTTTGAACGCACCCCTTCCCCCCACCAAATATTTCATTTAATGCCTCAAATGGATTCCCTAAGGTTTTAGACCCCAATTTTCCAAACTGGGGTTGGCCTATAAAAGTGGTCCTATGAAATGATTCCTCCATTTTTTTTCCACTTTAAAGCATGAATATAGATGTCAAATAATATAATGATCAAACATGGATCACACCTCCTTATATTGGGAGGGTTTTGTTCCCTGTAGGTCTTTTTGAATGAGGTGGGGAAATTTCCCCCCACCTTCTCTTAGATGTACCCTTCAACCTTGCTTGGAAGCTATCAACCCAATGTGCCAAAGGTCATGTTGACCTTGTCATGTAGTTTTGGGCTTCTTATGAAAAATTGTGTCCTCTGTAATATATACCTAAGAATTTGGTGCTAAATCCTCTATAGAAGGGAGGACATGTTCCTCTTCATAGAGTTTCAAATATTTCACATTCACCATTGAGTAAATGAGAATATATGGGGTTATACTAAGTCTATATTAGTTATTTCCCACCTCTCTATTCGAAGGGGGTATATCATAAAGCCTTGATTTTCTTACCAAGGCCCTGTAATCTCTTGTTGTTCAACTGCAACCATACTCTGTCTCCCACCTCAAATGATTTCTTTGCTTTGTGTTGATCATGCCTAGCCTTGTATTTTTTTTTTTGTGACTTGTGAAGTGTCTCTTATACCTGTAAATGGATTTGTTTAATATTTTCAACAATTTTTTCTACCCTTCAGGCATCCCTTGCAAGATCCTCCCTCACTCCTCCTTGATGCCCATGTCTAGTATCCAAAGGTGAAGGTGGAAAATATCCAAAACAAGTTTCAAATGGGGAGTTACGAGTACAAGTGTGGATTACTCTATTATAAGAGTGTTGTATATACACCATATATTCATCCCAAGTCTTGAAATTGTTTTCATTGTAATCCCTTAAAAATTGTATCAAAGTAATATTGACTACTTTTGTTTGTCCATCTATCTATGGATGGAATGTTGTTGACCTCTTCAACTTCATGTCCATCTTCTCCTACTATATAGTCCAAAATGCACTGAGAAAATTGTGTCCTGGTATGAAACAATGCTCCTTGGTATCCCAAAGCTTCACTTGTACCTGCCCAAAGAACAAGTTCATTGCTTCTTGCCCACTAATGGAATTTTTACAGGGCATTACAACACACATCATGATGAACCTGCCCATTACCGAGAACAAGTAGTCATGTCCCTTCCTAGTTGTTGGTAAACCACCCACAAAGTCCATGAAAATTCTTTCCCAAGGATGAGTGGGTACAGGTTGGGGATGATATAGACCTTGTTTCATGCTACTAGGCTTGTTGGTACAAAAAAAACATGCATCCTCTTATGAATCTAGCTATCTCTCCTTACATCCTGCGCCAATATACATACCATTGCAAGTTGGTGATTGCCTTCCCTACACCAAAATTCCTTACAACCTTGGAGGTGTGAGCCTCTCAAATCAACAACAATTTCTCACCTTTGGGAACATATAACTTATCTAACCCATAGAATGGCCCATTATGGAGATGGTAGCCAACTATGTTGTCGCCATCATGCACATGAATATGGCTTTACAATTGTTGAAACACTTCCTTGAGGTCCTCATCTTCTATGTATGCATCATGGGTGAAAGGATCCACGTGCATAAGAGTTCCCGAAGTTTTGATCTTCAATGTGGGTGACCTTGAAAACATGTGAACCAACTTATTTATGTTTCGCTTTTGGTACTTGATCACTAAATGAAACTCTTGTGCTACACTTCTGGTACTTGATACCTAGTCTGTTATACCTTAATCTGGGCCTATAGTTACCTCTGTGGCTGGCGATCTTTGTGGATTATTGTATCCCTTCCCGTTAGATAGTGTTTCCACTTATTCATAGCTTACACTAGGGCATATAGCTCCTTGTTGTAGGTAGGGTAGTTGAGAACCATCCCATGAAATACTTCAAAATGGTATCATACATGCCTTCCTCCTTGCATCAAGATCACTCCCATAGCATACCCACTCACATTTGTCTCCACTTTAAAGGGTTGTTGCAAGTTTGCTAATGCCAAAACCAATGCTTTCCTGGTCTTCTTCTTAACTCCTCAAAGGACCTCTACTAAACTTTTCCCCACTCGAAGTTCTTGCCACTCATTGTTATGGCATGGAGAAGTGTTGCTACTATTGAAAATGAGTATATGAATTTCCTCAAGTACTATGTTGCCCTAAAGAAACTCCTAACCTGAAAAAGAACTAATATGCATCAACCATTTCATGATGGCCTCAATATTGGTAGGATTTATCTTTAGCTTTCCTCCACTTATCTCATACCCCAAACACACCAAAGATTGTTGTGAAAAATCACACTTCTTGAGAATTTCTAGCTATTGGTGCTTCTTCAATATCTCTAACACCTGTGTCAAATGGGAGATGTGCTCCTCCAAGATAACACTCTATACTAGTCTATCATTTTAATAAACAATAACAAATGAATTTATAAAAGCGCACGATATATCATTCATCAACCTTGTAAACATAGTTGGTTCATTGCACAAGCTAAACAACATGACTAGCCACTCGTACAAACCTTTCTTGATTTTGATGGCAATCTTCTAGGTATCTTCTTCTTTGACCCGAACCTAGTGATATCCTAACATTAAGTTTAGCTTGGAGAAGGTTTTGACATGTTGCAATTGTTCTAATAGATCATCTATCCTAGGTGGGGGGTGCATGTTCTTGAGTATAATTTTCTTTAACACCTTGTAATTAATGCACATCCACTAACTCCCATTCTTCTTAGGCATAATTATAATGGATGATCCACATAATTGGTCGAATAACACTTTTTTCCAACAGCTACTACAATTGCTTTTTCACCTCATTTTCCTCTTTAATGGACTGCATATATAGCTCAATCTTTGGCAATAGAGAGTCCAACAACATCTTTATCTTGTGCTCCACTTCCCTCCTTGGTGGTAGGCCTTTAGGCTCTTGGAACACAACGTTGTGCACCTATAAAAACTCTTCCAGTTGATGTTTCTATTCATTAGTACACCCTTTCTGGGATGAATTAGCTCTCATGGTCTCTTCTATAGACTGATTTTCTCTTAAAAATAACAAAAAATATTTCTTGCTGGGGCTAATCAAGTTTTTGGCTTGGTTGGTTCTTACTAGCAGGATCTTCGACTTGCCCTTGTGCACATTGATGATTAAGAATTTCTTGTACTTGATGAGGTAGTATTGGTTGGATATCCTCATGGAGATCACATCCTACATGTACATATAGGGACTCCTAAACACAACACCACATATAACTAGTGGAACTACATCCAATTCCACTTCATCATTTAATTCAACATTGGAAACAAATTTGATTATGCACCATTTGGTTACATTTATCTCTACCTCATTTTTGACCCATCCCAATAGATATGGGCTATGATGGTCATGAGTCTCCAGTCTCAATTTCTTGGCCAGATTTGCTGCTCTGATATTTACTTTGATCCTGAGTCGAATAGAGCATTAATTTGCACTTCTTTATCTATAACTTTATATGGAAGAGTTTTTTCAATTCCTTCTCTTCATATTGTTGAAGGCTACTCAGATTCACCCCATATACACTAATGGACAAATAATCTTCTCATCCATGTCTGAGTTTCTCTCCACCTACTTGCTCGAATCTATGGACATGGCATTTTTCTTCTTAGTATCTTTCTTTTGGTTCTTCCAGTTGACCTCTAGATGCAACTTCCAACACTTCTCCTCTTTATGACCATCAATGTTACAATGGTTGCAATGGTTTTTAGGATCTTTACACTGGTGTGTTGTGGTTGTTGTCTTTTTTTTTAACGCTTTCTAATTCTTCCCCTTATTGGAAGCTTCTGTGTGTTCCTTCTTCTTTGACCCACTTGAATTCCCTTTCTTTTGGCCTATGTTCTCTGAGTATTGTGTATGTATACAAGACTCGTCTATCTTGTTGGGTTTAAACAACATAAATTATTTTGTAGATGGCTATGTAGACCCTCATATACTTGAGTAGTACATTTGGTTCTTTGGGAAGATACCAAACATTATGGCCATCTTTCTAAATTATGTGGTGTACTCTTGTACACTCTACCGCCACATATGCTTGAAGAAATGGAAGCATATCCATTGGTCCTCTACATACTTGATAAGGTAAACTATGAATTTATGAGAGATTTGAAATCCTCCCATTTGGTCACTCGAGGATTTTCGTCCAAACTCAGGATTTCCATGTGGATTTCCCACCATGTCAAAGCACATATTTGTAATTTCAGTCAAGCAAACAAAATTTTATATTATTCTTCTATGGGGTGAACACTAAAATAAACCCCTAACTGTTACAACTAGTGATTTAACTTCAAAGCATCCATCTAACCTTGATATGGCTTGGTGTTTACCTTCACTTCCATTTTCAATAGGTACTGTGAATGATTCATGACACTCAAATTAGGATGTTCCTTTTCAGGTTCTTTCATAGATTACCTCTCTTGTTCTTCATGATCCCTTGTTTTCCCCTCTGATTTGAATTCTAAGTTGGAACTTCCATCTTCTTCGATTCCCAACTTGTTTGCCAAAGCCACCATAATGAGATTCAACTTACAGATGGGATCTGCAACCTATTCTTCCAACCATGGGAACCTCTCCTCTGTTGGATCTTGAGGGATATTAATAGATTCATTTGCTATGGTTGGATTTTTTTACTTTCTACTAAAGCAATTTGGATCCCCTACAACTTCCCAAAAGATACCCAAGACACCTTCTTTGATATCAATATGATTCATAAACTGCCATGGATATTCCATTAGACAGTTCATCACAACATATCTACTAAAATATATTTGAAAAATCCAAAATCTACACCATGAGGGTTAATATTTCCTTAGATTTTAGGGTTCGTTAATTATTGTGTTATGCTTATGCACACAATAGGTAAAATATGTAAAATAGATAATAGTGAAATAAAACACACAAACCACAATGACAACAATATATGATATGGGAAACCCTCACAGAAGAAAACCCAATCGGAAGGTGAGGTTGATTTTCTCTCTCTTTCCCTAAATGAAAATGGATGCAAACACAAAGGAGTGAGACATGTGTCCCATGGGCTACTACAATACACAAATCATCTCTATTTTCTCTCTTTGTCTCCACTCTCACTACTTTGTTCATCTATGGAACAAAATGTACTCAAATAGAATGGGACCATTTTTCCTCCTAGTGACCTTGCTATAACACAACTAGATAACCTACTTTTGGTTAAATTTAACTCCTTCAACTCTTAACTACAGTTATAATATTAACTCTTCTAGTGTATTCTTCATCATTCTCACGTGGCTAGTCCCTTTTCCATGAATAATGGGGGTTGACATGGCATCCTCTTGAATTATGGTGGCCAAAACAAGAAGGTTAAGGTTAACTTACAGGTGGCATAAATTTTGCATATGGACTTTGTTTGAGATGATTTTTATGCCTTTGGAAAGGTATGTGTGTGTAAAATAATGGTAAGGGGTGCATACTTATGCAAAAAAGTGTGACCCCTTCCACCCCCCTCCCCCCCCCAAAAAAAAAAAAAAAAAAAATTCCATTTAATGCCTAAAATTGCTTCCAAATTTTTTCAGGCTCTAATTTGCCAAACTAGGACTCGCTAGCAAAAATGGTTCTGTGAATTGATTCCTCTACTTTTTCCACTCGAAAAGCATCAATATAGATTAATAATATAGTGATCCAATCCAGATCATACCTCCCCATATTCATATTTTTTTGGTGCTAAAAAAATTCTACCGAATGAGGTGAGGAAATTTTCATCCACCTTCTCTTAGGTGTACCATTTAGCCTTTCTTGGAGTCTTTCCTTTCAACCAAATATACCAAAGGTCACGCTCCCCATGTCTTATAGTTATATTCCTCTTCTACATAACTATATTCTCTGTCAACTCTACTTGATCATCTGGTTCCAAGTCCTCTATAAATGCGAGGACATGTTCCCCTTCCTGATACAACATGGAAGGCTTATAGAGTTTCAAATTTTCTACATTCATCACTAAGTAAATAAACTTGTATGGGGGTAGAATGAGTCTATAGGTGTTATGTACCACCTTCTCCAATACCTTAAAGGAACCATATCATAGAGCCTCCATTTTCTTACCAGGACCATGTAGCCTCTCCTTGTTCATCAACAACCATACTTTGTCTCACACCTTGAATGCTTTCTCTATTTTGTGTTGATCATGATTGGTCCGTATTTTTCCTGTGACTCTTGTAGTGTCTCTTATACCTATAGGTGGATTTTTCTGATCTTCTCAACAATTTTTTCTACCCTTTATGCATCCCCTGTAAGATCCTCCCTCACTCATTGTTTCCCATATACAATATCTAAAGGTGAAGGTGGAAAATATCCAAAACAAGTTCCAAATGTAGACTTACAAATACAAGTGTGGATTGACATAAGAGTTCCATATATATACCAAAATTTCATCCCAATTCTTCAAATGCTTCTAATTATAGCCCCTTAAAATTTGTATTAAAGTCCTTTTGACTACTTCTATTTACTCGTATGTCTATGGATGGAAGGTTGTAAAAATCTTCAACTTCATGTCCATATTCCACCACAATTTAGTCCAAAATTCATTTAGAATTAATGTGTCCTTGTCTAAAATGATGCTTCTTGTCATCCCAAAGTGCACCTAGACTTGTGCAAAGAAAGAACAATTTTGTTGCTTGTTGTTTATTGATGGTATTTTATAGGGAATTAGAACACACATCTTGTTGAACCTATGAACTACCACAAATATAGTCATGTTCCTTATTGATTTTTGGTAAACCTCCCAAAAATTCCATGGAAATGATTTTCCAAGGACGAGTGGGTAGATACGAGGGATGATATCGACCCTATTTGCTATTACTATGCTTACTGGTACAACAAAGCATGTATCCTCTTATGAACCTAACTACATCTTCTTGCATCCTTGACCAATACACATACCTTTGGAAGTTGGCCATTATCTTCCCTATAGTGAAATTCCCTACAACCTTGGAAGTGTGAGCCTCCCCGATCATCTGTAATTAATCACCTTTAGGAGCACATAACTTATCTAACTTGTAGTGTAAACCATTGTGGAGATGGTAATCAGTTGTGTTGTCACCATCGTGCACATGATTTTGGCTCTATGACTACTAAAGCACCTCCTTGAAGTCCTCATCCTCTATGTATGCCTTTCTATGCATCATGTGTGAAAGGTTCCATGCACATAAGAGCTACAAAAGTTGTGATCTTTGATGCGGGTGGCCTTGAAAACATGTCAACCAACTTGTTTGTATTTCCCTTCTTGTACTTGATCATTAAATGGAACTATTGTAAAATCCCCATATGCTTATAATAACTAGTTTGTTGTAGCTTATTTTGGGTCTGTAGGTACTATAGTGATTGGTGATTTGTGTGGATTACTGTGTCCTTTCTTATTTGGTAGTGTTTTCACTTCTTCACAGATTACACCAAGTCATAGAGCTCCTTGTCCTAGGTAGGGTAGTTTAGAATCACCCCATGAAATACTTTAGAATGGTAGCATGCAAAGCCTTCCTCCTTGCATCAAGACCACTCCTATAACATACACACACATCTATCTCCATTTCGAGGAGATGCTACAAGTTCGTAATTCTAGAACTGATGCTTGAATAATATTCTCCTTTAACTCCTTAAGGAACCTCTTTTGACTCTTTTCTCACTGGAAACTCTTACCCCTCACTGTTATGGAATGGATTGTTGTTGCTACTTCTAAAAATTAGGCTATGAATTTCCTCAGGTATTGTGCTACCCCAATGTAACTCTTGATCCTAGAAACGTTAGTAGGCACTAACACTTTCATGATGGCATTGATATTGGTAGGATATATCTTCAATGCTCCTCTCAAATTATGGTGGTAAATTTTGATAGGTCAACTTTTAGGAGGCATAATTCTCTCATATGAGCTTCAATTGAGGTGATTATTGTGCCTTTACAAGGTATCAATGTGTATATTATGGAATCTAGGTCCATATGAAGGTTGATATCGCAAAAAGTGGTCATTTAAGGCCTCAAAATGTCTCTTGGAGTTTTTCACCTGAAATTTCCCAAACGGGACTACCGATAAAAATGACCATGGAAGCTAATTCCTCCAAATTTTCCACTCTAGATACATCTAGATGGATGAGAAACAATATATTGATCCAATTCAAATCAAGAAACGAGAAAAATAAGCTCAAAATGGGGATTATTTGGAAAATGGGGGTACACAACATCATGCTATACCTTAATCCTTATTTGTTAATGGTGATGGAGACATGTTACATCACCATTAATCAACATGTGTCATGGCACCACCATCATTTGATTTCAAGTCATGGATTGAGATATGAAAGGACTTCTCCCCCTACTCCATACATGGTTGAGTTAATTCACAATCAACATCTCTAACCATTTTGTGTAGTTTATCAAGGGAAAGGATTGGGATAATTGAGGCTTGAGTGAATGGATGAAGTGACATAGCTTGGCGGAGGACTACTTAAAGTTGGATATTTAACATGGTAAGGACATCACTCTAGCTCTAGTTTGTGTATTAGAGTTCCTATATAACAAATAAAATCTCAGTGGATGTTTAGCATATTATCATCTCTTTATTTTGACATTGTAAAATTTGATTGGTGTTTGGTTTATTGATTTTTATGCATCATTGATTACTACTCTACGATTATTATCCTAGAGTTATTGGTTATGGGGTTCTTGGGTTGTGGATATTTGGTATTAGTCTCCTCGCAACTAAAGGGTCAATTCTGGCATAGTGGGTTAGAATCTTTCATATTCTGGAAATTGGATTTCTCTCCCCTTCACAAGCCAATTTTCTCTAAGTGACAATGTTTGTCCATAAAAAAAACTCAAGCACTTGTTTGGGACTAGCATCATGGTATTGCTTCATGGGATTTTGATTCTAAATCCTTGGACCATTGAGGAGCTTAATAATTTTGTAGGATCCTACGAAGGCTAGAGGAATCCATTCAAATTGACAAAGCCTCACTCTTTTCTGTAACCACTAAATTCCATGAGAATAAGCATAAATGCAACTCTTCGAATTCAATGATCATGAATACTCTGGTTCAACACAAGCAACAAATTGATGTTTTTGAGGAAGAATGCTCCAAGTTAAGAAACATGGCCCATAAACATGGTAAAAGATCCAAATTTGCTACCTTCAACCATGAGATGTTAGTGAATTTAGACCAATAATATCTTAGGAAGGAATATTTTGTCTATAAAAATGATGGAGCACATGGATCTGGGGAATTGAGACTCTCATTTCCCCATCATTGGACATGAAGAAGCCAATAATGATCATGTTTTTCATAATCTTTATGGATTGTAAATTGATTAGAATTTTAGGTGTCTTCTTAAGGATCTGCGCCTACATGAAATTTTGGAATGTTATAATTGCAATTGCATGTAAACCTTTGTTCTTAGAATAATTTTCCTACCTAGTATACTAGATCAATCTTGCCAACAATCCCTATTCACTCTTTGTTGCATCCTTTTATGATACAAAATTCTTCAGTTCCGATTAAAAAAAAATAATTTAATTCTAGTTAACAAAGTAACTAGTTATATTAGATGGAGAAAAAACACAGGTAAAATTACAAAATTTGGTGATATTTTTAGTTTAGCCACACATTCAAGCAATCTGAACATGGAAAAATCAACCTAGTTCTACTACATTGTGATTTCCACTAATAAAGTGATAACATAATTAAAAAACTAGTGCCAATTCAACTTGATACAATTATTCAAATAGTCATAAATGAAACTTTTACTAGTTCTTAAACATGCCACGCAAGAATGTTAGGATGTTACTATGACTAAAATGTGATGGTGAAAAGACCCTTAATACACACTAAATTTCTCTAATTGACAAGAGGATGAACTCTAAATTCACCATCCCACTTAAGTGGACAATTTGTACGTTTGAAAATCTAGTAGATCTCATCAGGTTCTTCGTGTTCTATTATGTATTATGAGTGATGTTTTCTCACAACTTGAATCTTAAACGATGTATTTAGTTATCACAAATAAAAGACAATTGCTTTAAATCTTCTTTGGAAATTGGCATTATGGATTGTTTTTAAAGGTTGGTGTACACAAGTTTATCATCATCAATGTCAACTTGTGCACAAGAACTCTCCTAAAGTTTCTTAAGGCCAACTTTAGGGGTGATGAGATACATTTAGAAATATAAGCCCATATGTTTGAGGATTTCATGAGTGAAAGGTTGTAAATATTAATGTTATTTACAAAACTTGAATGCAATGTCAAAATTCATGCACATTTTCCAATACCTTTGTTGGACATTGACCAACCACATGGAAATCTATCCAAGAGTGTTGCACGTTAGAGATTCACTACCCAACATTGAATACATCCATACAATCTATGAAACTTTGTCTTGCTAGCTTAACCTTTCCATCTGCATTGGAACATTGATCTATAAGGAAAGCATAAAAACTACACAACTTCGAGGCGTCTTCAATGACCTTTATCAATTGCCAATATGTGTATGTACATCATTTAATTAGAGAATATTAACTAAATGGAATGATTCAGTAACAATTATTAAGGAACTAACATCTAACCCATTTAAAACACAAACCTTATTTAGGTTTTTCCTTGGATAGTGGAAATGAAAATAACCCATTCAATGTTGTTACCAAGGTTGTTCATTATGCACTATAAGCAAGGAGACCCCTGTAGCTAACTCTCATATTTACTTGGTCTGGCCCCAATATTTTGAGCGATTCCATTACTATCAAGTTGGTTATATAATGCGTGAGCTCTAAGAGAAAGAAAATAGGTAATGTTCCCCCACCATTCCTCACATTAGTAAGTACTTATGCATGGCCCTCACAATTGTAGAGGCATAAAGGCCTCTCTTGATTGGGATAGCTCAGATGCTCTAAAGGATGTATACCATCAAGTTTGTTATGTAGTGCATGAGCACCACTAGTGACAACATAGCTAGCTCATGTCCACCGTTTTTTAGAATGATAAGTACTTACATCTAGTCCTTTCATTTCATAGGTAGAGAGACCACTAAATTATGTGTAGGGGGTCAATGATGGATAGTAATGAATGCAAGTGGACCCAAAATCTATGGTTAAAGAAAGATAAGGACCAACCCTTGAGGATATAGATGATTCATCTCATAATATTGCCCTATTATATGTTTCGTAATATAATATTATGTGCTTACTATTGAATCATTTTACATACGGTTAGCCTTGCCCATGCTAACCTATTATTTATCATTATTAAGTACTTGTACTTAGCCCTTGCCATCTCGAAGGTAGAAAGAAGCCTCTCAAACATGTGGTGGGAAGAATGATAAATAAAAATTGATCATAATAAATCCAAAACTTGTGATTCAAGATCAAGAGACAACCCTTAACAATAATGATGATTCCACTCTCAGTATTACAATATAATATTTTGTATCAGTGAAAAAATCATTTAGGTCTGTTTTTTTTTCACTTTATTTGTGCCTAGAAAAATGGTATCATCGAACATTGTTGATAAAATTAAACTTATTAATGTGTTGTTTGAATTCAAGGGTTTACTATTAAAACGTGTTGTTTCAACTCAAGGTGTCACATTGGTCATGGTCTTTCCTACTAACATAACATTATTGGTACGTTAATTGTATATACCTTTTGTATATTAATACGTTAATTGCATATACCTTGTGTCCAAATTGTTTTAACCTTTCCTTAAAGTGCTGGCATCCACAAAGTTCTCGTAACACTTTATTGTTAAATTAATCGTCATTCAACTACCTGTAAATATAAGAGAGAATAAATACCAAAAAGAAGACATGGTTGTTGAGAAAATGTTATCACATACGTCAGTGGTTGCGTGATGTTATTTGTCTTTGACATGAGACCCCTTTAACCATTAGGATTGGAATCTATATTCAAAATTTAAATACGATTATTATAATAATAAAACATAAAATTAGACATATAGATTTTAAATTATATTTATAATAACAAAACACGAAATTAAATGTAGATATAAATTGATTAATGACGTAAGGACATCGTGAAATATCAAAATTTTGAAAAGAGTTTTGATCTTTCTCGGTGTTTGGTAGATCCAGAGTTAAGATGGATCTAGGCTAGTATTAAAAAAATAAAATATTTATAATTTTTGAATTTTTTTCCATATTTTTAATAGCATTTGATCTAGCTTCTTTTTACTCACATCAATTTGGTTCGTAAAGGTAACATTAAGTTTTATGATCAAACTTATAAACAAGTTCATGAAAGGAGTAACTTTTCAATGCTACTTTATAATGGCAAATAATACTTGACATTAGCCATAGCTATATCCAAAGGGCTAACACATATGGAAACCCCTGTCAATGGTTGATACTTTATGTAGTCAATAAATGTCAATTCCTAGCTATTGGTTGGGTCGCCATTCTAGATGATTGCCATTAGTTTGCTCTTAACAATTGAGTTGATTGCTTCTTAGTTTATCTATGTTCTAGTTGTGGCTCTTTGCTTATTGTTTTTATGATTCTTTGAATTATGGAATTTTAGCTAATAGTTGCATTTTAGAGAGTGCTTTGTCCTAAGCCAAATAGCATTTTTTAAGCTTTGATTAGCTTTTTTAACCAATAAGCAATAAAATTTATTCTAGAAAATGTTGTGGCCAAATTAGATAGCTTTATAATAAAAATATAAAAGAAATGGCCATGGATAGCTGTCCAAAACTCAAATCTATTTATCTAGGTTTCTCCTAAGTCTACTTTCCTTATTGCATCCTCTCAAAGCTAAACAAGAGGTAAACTATCTTACATATTGATTAAGTAAAAATATTATATGACAAAATGTCTTATTTTTATTTTTGCAAAAAAATATTGTTTTCCATACACATGGCATATGCCAACTTGCATATTCTCCTATGGCTTTACTCTAACCATGTCTAAGTGATTCTTTTTCACAATTTTAGCTATATGATTAATTTCACCCTAGCCACATTCCATTTTAGAGCATATTATGACATTGTTGTTTTATGACGAGGCTAAGGAAAGACCACAAAGTGAATGGCCTTAAGCTAAGCTAGAGATATTAGGAAGAAGAGAAGTAACAACTTTTGAAAAGTAGCTAAGTTGTCACTATTCTACCAACCAACGAGTGCAACTTTACTCCAACCATGTCTATGTGCTTCTCTTTCACAATTTTAGTTATAGGATTAATTTCACCTTAGTCATATTTCATTTTAGAGAATATTATGAGATTGTATTCTATGATAAGGCTAAAGAAAAACCACATAGTGAAGGGCCTTAAGATAAGTTAGATATATTATGAAGAAGAAAAGTAAACTTTCGAAATAGCCAAGTTATGTCGCTATTCTATCAACCAACCAATACAACAATTTTAATAGAGAATATATCCACCTCTTTCTCCCATTCTCTAATTAACATAATATATTTTGTTATTTCTACTATACAATTGTTCTTAATATTGTTTTCTATTGTATCTACTATCCAGATATATCTTTCCACTTATTCCATATGATGATCTTTCCACTTATTCCATATGATGAACTAACTCTTTTTCCACTGGAAAAATCCGTAATATTTCATTATAAATATGAAAGATTACATATGTAGATGCTTTGAAGCATATGCCAACTGTTCTGTACATTTTCACAAAAAATTTGCATGTCTGTGCTATATATCTGTCTGTTACATTTTCAAAAATTGTGCAAAATTGGTGCCATTTTTGGCAATCCTCAATCTATTTCAAATTATATCATGTTGTGCAGTCAAATCCTCAAAAAACTGTTATGTTATGTCGCCTGTTGACCCGCAGTAGGATATGTCGGGTCTATATATGGCCGATGGTAGTATTTCTGCTCCTGCTGATCCAAAAATTCAGTGATTTCCCATAACCCATTCTCCATCACCGCGGCCTCCTTGGAAAGCTTGTCAGCAGTCTGGTTATGTTCTCTGTATATATGAGAGATGTGAAAAAAGTTAAAAGCATCCTTTAGTATAAATACTTCATCAAGCAATACATTTAGAGTGTGTGAGTGACATGTGGTAACTCTATTGACCCAGTTTGTAACAATCTGAGAATCGCCAAATATGTTGATGCTGGTGCATTGGTGACTGAGTGCAAAATGTAACAGATGTCGGAGAGAAATGAGCTCAGAATAATTGTTTGTGCCAGCCCCCAATCCTACTTTGATATGAAAGAAGTGCCTCGAGGATATGTGTAAAATGATACCCCCTCCGCAGCCATGTTCGTTTGCAGCCCCGTCGAAAAAAGCCCATGGCGAGCCCATGTCGATATTGGGAGGAGGGGTCGGCCGTCGCAGTTTTGTGGGAGGAGGATTTGGTAATTCGTTGTATGCTGTGATGATGCCAGCTTCAACGAGTGGCCACCTAGCCTCCCATCCATCAAATATCATTCTATTTCTGGACTTCCAAATAGACCAGTTAACAATGATAGGGAGGTTTACAATCTTCGAGCCACTGTGTTTGTTCCCCCAATCTATCCAAGCGCTGATAAGGTCTGTACCAGACCAGTCTCCCGTGTACTGTATGTGAAATTTGATATAATGCCATATTTGTATAACAATGGGGCATCTTAAGAATAAGTGTTCAGTGGTCTCTGTGTCTGCTTTGCACAGCACACAACGCGAGGGTCCCGATACTGCCCTACGCTTGAGGTATTCATCAGTGGGAATGCGATTGCGGAGGACACACCAAGAAAATAATTTGGATCTGGGCGATGCAGTTAACTTCCATATCTGGTGCCACCATCTGTCTAGCACTTCCGACTTTCTGTGGTTAATGATGAGTTTATATCCTTCACGAGGAGAGTAAATCCCACTATCAGCAATCTGCCAGATGAGTTCATCCGGCCCTTCCACAATTCTGATATGGGATTCAGAGAGGGTATCGCAATATTCTTTCCAGGGTTCGTGCCATCTGATCGGGATATCTAATTGAGTGCCAGATTTCCAAGCCTGGTGTAGTATGTCAGAGCCCTCCGGATCAGCAATCTGTGCAAGCACCCTGATGCCACGGGAGTTTAGGAGGGCAATCAGATCCGGTGGAAGCCTGTGTCTACCTCCGCATCCACTCCATGGGTCCATACCTATGCGAGCTCTGTTTCCACTTCTGATGCGCCACACGATATTGCTTCTGAGAAGGGGGAGGGAGTGTAGGAGGGCTTTCCATATGGAAGAGATGCCCGTTCTGTTCCAGTTTGGAAGTCTAGCCCAATCGATGATGTCGAGAGGCCAGATGTACTTATGGTATGCTATGTCAGTCCATAGACTGTGGGAAGTCAGCAGCGCCCAACCCATCTTTGCAGCAAGAGCTTTTGCAAAGGATGCCAGGTCCTTTAATCCCCATCCCCCCCATTTCTTGGGGAGAGCAATCTTGCTCCAGGAGATCCAAGCAAAGGTGCGCTTCTCTTCCTTTCCAGCCCACAAGTATCTGTTGCATAGTCTCTGAATCTTTGAGAGGATGTTCCGGGGGATCCATGCTAATGCCATCCAAAAAACAGGGGTCGCTTCCAGCACTGATTTGATCAGAGTTAACCTTCCCGCTCTGGAGAGGTATCTGAAGTACCAACATGATATTTTCTTTTCAATCTTGGTGACAAGCCACACCCAGTCAACTATTTTTGATTTGTAGGCTTTAGCCAATATCCAAGGTATTTAAGACCTCGATCCAGAGGCTGAGTGATAAATGGAAAAGCCTGCATAGCCGAATATGATTCAGCTACAGAAGTACCTACCAAAGTGATGGAGGACTTCTCCTGATTTACCACCATTCCCGTGGCATGAGTAAATAGTTTTAGGATTCTGTTGAAGGATGAGGTGTCCCGGATACTTCCATCAAGGAGAATAAGGACATCGTCCACGAACAGAAGGTGTGTTAGAAAACATGCTTCTGAGATCTTTAAGCCTCGGATAGTTCCCTCCCTTTTTGCAGAAATGATGAGTCGACTGAGCGCTTCTGTTACCAATAGGAACAAGAGGGGGGAAAGGGGGCATCCCTGACGGAGTCCCCTCTCTGAGTGGAAGAAATGGGATGCAGCGCCGTTAATCAGAATACTATAAGTTGGTGAAGTAATGCATGCCATAATCCAAGTGATAAGCTGATGCGGGAAGCCCAGATGGATGAGAATAATCTTGATGTAAAGCCAGCTGACTCTATCAAAAGCCTTAGAGAGATCAATTTTGAGAAGTATGCTCTTGAGGTGCTTAGTCCAAATAGAGTGAATGGCTTCCTGTGCAGAGCCAATGGCTTCATGAATCTGCCTGTTTTCCAAGAAAGCGAATTGCTGTGGAGCGATGTGTTTGGATAAAATGGGTCTGATCCTATTTGCAATGATCTTGGATATGATCTTATAGAGAACATTGCATAGCGAAATGGGACGAAAATCAGCGAAGGATGATGGAGAGTCTGATTTAGGTATGAGAGCAATGAAGGTGGTATTAATAGCATGATAGATCTGACCAGAGGTTCTGCTCTCTTCCACCACCTTCAAGATGTCTTCTCCAATGATGTCATAAAAGGCCAGATAGAATTCAATGGTCCATCCATCGGGGCCAGGACTCTTTTCCTTCTGAAACCATTTTATGGTGTGCTCCAATTCATTCATGGTGACCGGTGCATTAAGATCCTCCAAGTCTTCATTGTTAACAAACCTCGGGAAATGGGATGCTACGCGGATGATCTCAGCAAGGTTGGTTCCCTCAGGGCATTTGAAGATACCCTTGAAATAGGAAGTGCCTAGACTGGATAGCTTGATGAAGGAGTCTGCCAGACCCCCATCAGGATAGGGTAGGTTCCAAATGGTATTTGCCACTCTCCTCCCATTTGCAAAATTATGAAAAAATCTGGAGTTTTCATCCCCTGCCTTGAGCCAAGTAGCTCTACTTCTCAACCTGATCGATTCCTCTCTGAGCTTGAGTATACTGTGCTTCTGCTTCTCTAGTTCGACCAGCCTGTGTTTGCTTTCCACAGAGATAAAGCCCAGGTTTTGTTCATCCAGCAGAGCGTGAATGTCTGCTTCTATCGAGATGAGCAGTTCATCTTCCTTGGCTTTTTTCATCTTTGCCCATTCAATCACAATATGTTTAAGTTCCGTCAGATTTTTGACAAAACCCCTAGCCAAAGAGGGTTCCCTGCTAATAGGGTGTGCTGCCCAAAAGTCCGTGACCAGTTTAGAGAAACCAGGGTCCTGCAACCATAGATGGTTGAATTTGAAAGGGGCTTTTGGTTTAGGGTGAGGACCCATAATTTCCATCAGGATGGGAGAGTGATCCGAAATTCCCCCAGTACTCACCCACTGCTTATAATGATGGAGATGGCGAAGCAGCGGTCCTTTGATCAAAAAACGATCAAGTCTACGAGCCAAAGCTGCTGGCCCGATCCTTCGATTTCTCCATGTGGGAAGAGGGTGATTCATGGGGATGTCGATGAGATCATGTTGATCGAGCAGGTTCCTCATGAAGTCTGATATGGGGTCTGCTTGTGCCGATGAGCCCCATGATTCACCATATCCCAAGGAGAAATTTAGGTCTCCTCCAATGATCAGGTTTTCCTCTTGCATCAATGATCGATCAAGGAGGGTGCGCCAAAATCCTTCTCTCTGCTGACAGGGTCCATAGATGTTGATGATACGCAGTGGCAGCCCAAGGTCTTTGGAAAAAATGTCAGCACCCAAATATCCTGGCCCTCCCCATGAAGAGTCCAGTCTGATGGAGTAAGGATTGAGTCCAATGGCCATTCCACCCGAACGGCCCATAGCATCCAGCCCAATGTACTGCCACTTTGGCGCAATCGATTTTAGGGCAAGAGATATAGATTCTGCAGAACCCAAAGTCTCTTGAAGGAAAATGATGTCTGGTAATTCGACCTGAAAAAGTCGTTTTAGGGCTAGTTTTTTGGGGGAGCTAGCTAAACCCCTGCAGTTAAAGGATAGGCACTTCATGGGGGACCCCGCTGTAGGGGGTTTGTAGCTCTAAGGGCCCCGACAATGGTGGATTGACGTCCCGAAGCAACTTCAGCCCCAGCACGCCGAATGGCTTTGTTCAAATTTGATTTTCGTCCCCTGGATGAGGTGTGACCAGGATCAGGGGGAATAATGCTCAGCCCCGAGGTACCATCAGAGACAGATTGTGAGGGTCGGGGCCGGAGAGAATAATGGTGAGGCGGTTTTGATTCAGGGAGAGGCACAATAGGGCGAGATGGGGACGAGGAATGATCAAGGGTAAGGGAAGGAGGGATAGTAGCAGTAGTAGGAGGGGGCGGCGGAATAGAGCACTGAGCCTTTGATACAGAGATAGAATTAATGCAATCAGATGATAGGGAAAGAGTATGAGATGAAGGAGATAGATCAGTACCCGATTTCTGAATTGCTGCAGCTGCTGCCCTTGTCCTTGTCATGGGAGGAGTGGATGTGCCCTCAGTAGTAGACGGAGGATGATGAAGCGCTCCATGTGGAGTTGATGTAACCATCTGAGGCGGGGAGATCTGAGGCGCAGTTCTTCGAGGAACGATAGGAGTATATTTAGGAGGGCTGTTCTCGCGTTTATTGAGAGGGCAATCCTTATAGAGATGCCCTACCTGGTGACACCGGTTGCATCGAAATGGAACACCCTCATAATCCAGTATCTGAATGCGCTTGTGCCTTCCCCATTGCAGGGTGATGTCCTCCTCTAATCCTTCCCTGGTGTCAAGATGTACCAGGATGCGCGCCATGGTTCTTCTCCGAGTATCTACATAAGAGCGATCGTGATCCAAGTATGTCCCCAGAGCGTTTCCAATTTTGATGAAGGCCTCCTCATTCCAATATTGCCGGGGGAGTCTAGGTAACCTTACCCACAGAGGTCCAGCAGCGATCTACTCCCTTTCAGGATCAAATAAAGGGGTCCATCGCTTCAAGAGTACGGGAGCTGTCTCAATGTGCCAATAGTTCTCAAGTACAATGTTCGTATGATCTTCCTTAGCGAATTGGAGGGTGAACCATCCCCGGGGGAGTACCTCAACCTCAGGGAGCTGAGGGAGAAGGGAGCCCCAGATTTCCTTAACCCATCGAAGCAAGCGGTCCGCCGAGAATGTGCGTCCTCGCACGTGACCCACCAAGACGGTGCAAGCGAGCGCCATAGTTTCCTCGAAACTTGTCGAATTCCCGAAAGTGACTGTGGTTTCCTTCCTGATAGCCCTAACGCATCTTGCCTTCTGCTTCTTTGTTCTCGGGGCGGATGGATGATCTGAAAGAGGGTTTGAATTGCCCGCCGAGGAAGGCCCTGGAGCACATGAATTTACCACGGGAGTACCGAAACATCCTGAGGGCTTGGGCCCTTTTGACGCGGAGGGGGTAGCCGGGTTCGACTGCGGGGGCACATGAACCCTAGGTTCCGAGAGCGAGGAAGGTAAAACAATCGGTGTGGGAGGGATATCTTCGAGAGTCAGAGCCTCGGGGTATGAAGATGCGAGCAAGAAGGCGGTCCCGGGAGATAACGGCGGAGCCTCGAGATCCTGTTCCGGCGAGGCAATAGACGTCAGGTTAACCCTAGTCAGAAGGTCATTTGCAGGATTAGATGCGAAAACCGAAGATGTGAAAATGGGTTCGGTGAACACTGACTGTCCAGATAGCGGATCCTCGGAATAGTCCACGAGGTCCGTTACCGGAAAGTCCTCCATGCCGTCCGAGTTCATAACTGCTCCCGTCGCCGTCGTGCTGTCGCCTGTTCCAAAAAAACCCTAACGCCCGACAGAACTACCGTTCCCTGTGGTCCTGCGGCCGTGCTGAGATGTCTTCAACCGAAACCGTCGCGGTCTTCTGCGGAGCGCGGTTTCAGAGCCATTTTCCTCTCGACCCATATAATATATCCATATGATGAACTAACTCATTATGCTATAATATGCTTTTATAATACCCTTTTTACAATAATTTGAAAATCATTTCATAACATTGAACTCCCACGGCACAAAACAACCATTCCTATAGTGATAATGTGTCATCATAGTCTACTTATAATTTAAAATATAAGAATTTTTATTAATTTTTACTTGTGACATAGCATTAGTCTCAGCTTTTTATATTGGTAGCAATATACAATTGGTTTATATTAATAGTCAAATGAAACTTTAATTTAAAAAAATACCTAATCTCCAAAATATAATATTTATGTTGCCTACCATAATTATTTTATAAATTAAAAAAAAAATTAAAGAAGTATTAATATAAAATACATTTTTATAATAAAAAAATATTATTACAAACCTAACTGGTAGTATCTTAAAAACAACTAGAAGTAAAATACAAAACATAGGGCCAAAAAAATCAACGTTATTGGCTATATATTCAAAATATACCATAGAAAAACATATAAAATTATTAGATTTATATTTATTAAATATTAAGAGTAACAATAAAGAGTTTGTAGAAAAAGAAATGGTAAGAATATTAAATTGTTTTTGTTTAATTAAGGGTTTAATTATTTTATTTTGAACATAATATTGGTGATTTTTGTTTAATTAAGAGTTTATTTATTTTGAATATAACATAATCACTAAAAGATTATGGTTTTCTTTCAATAATAGTGATGAGTCAATCTATATTCATATATACTAATTAATGATGGTTTTCTTTATTATTTATTAGACATATAAATTAATAAACTTTCTCTTTATATATATGAGGAAAATAATTTTACCATATTTGATAGCTAAGATATTGTATAACATGTGTGTAATTAGTAAATTATACATGTAATAACATGAATTCTATATGGGGAAATATTTCATCTAGGGTTCTTTTCTAGGGTTTCTTCTACATAGTTGTTTATGGCTAGTTTTGTGTCCTTCATTCAGATTGTCTCTGGAGTTCATAGGAATGCTAGATTGACTGATAATCCCTCCCAAACTCCTCATCATTTGCATCCTTTTTAAAGATCAACTAGAGGAAATAGAGATTATAATCACTTAGAGAAATCATTGCTTGGAGCATTTTCGAAAAATAAAATTCTAGGGTGTTGTCTACCAAAAGCAATGCAAGATCCAAAGTATAAGGTCAGATCCAATAAGATTGTAGAATATTTCCAATATATGTAGGACCAGGCTTTGATCTACAAGTTACATGTTGATTATATTATGGCCCTTTTAAAAGTCCCAGATTGGTTGCATCCAAAATAATTAAACCTCAAGGGACAAATAGATATGGAACTAGGATAAAAAGGATATTCACAATAATTTTTTTCTAGCTTGGTGGATAGAGTGAGGGTTTTTGAAAGAGGGTCTTGCTTTTTAATAATGTTGGTCTATTCATGGAATTAAGGAAAGAGCGATGCAATCCTAAGAAGGAATACTTCCTTGTTGCCCATGTATGGGTTCAACTCTTTTCTCTCCCAAAGGAATATTGGGAGGAATAAATCCCTGAAGGCATTGGAAATTCCATTGGTAGTTTTATCAAGGTTTCTAAGGAAATTGAGAGAGGGAGATATACATCCTATGCAAGAATATATTTCTTTATGAATATTTCATAACCACTCCCAGCTTCAATAGACATTTATTATTAGAATAATCTTTGGAAACAAAAACTAGATTATGAAAATGTCCCATTTAGATGCAAGCGTTGCTATGAATATGGACATATTTTTAGAGACTATCCTATGATTTCAAAGGATTCACCAACAAATCAATCAAATTGTAAAGATCAAGAGGGGTTTGAAAATTTCTCCTAAAGGAAAAGGAATTTGAGACTTACGGGGCTGCAAACTTTGGTCAAAACCTTAGATTTAGAAATAATTTTGCATCTATCTCCTCTCTAGACAAGACCCCAATGCAAGAACATAATCAATCAATCCCTCAATCAAATTCTAGAAGTACTCCCAAATATTTGCTACCCCCAACAATGCTGAAGAAAAAGAATCTAAAAGGTAATCGACAAAATTCTTTGCCAAAGGAGCCAACTAGATTAGTAATGGAAGAGCATGAGACTCGAGACCTCCCAAACAACATGGATTTGGATGATCCATGCCTGATGATTTCTTTGGCATAGGTATATCTCGATAAAGATCCACAATCTATGTCAGATCATCATATCAAGACTATTTATAGGGAATGTCAAATCCAAGGGTCAAACAAATAACACTCAATTTGGTTTGAGTTCTTCAAATCTCCATTTAGGAGTTCATATAAAAGATTTCAAATACCCTTAAAGGATTTTCAAGGAGGATTGGAAAAAGGTATACAAGGGCATTAAGGCATTGATCCAAGAAGATGGAGAAAATTTAGACAACCTAGGAAAAGTCATGCCAATGTTGGAAGCATTTCCTCCTTCTCAACCTAAAAAACCTCGAAGTTTTCATCTTGGATCTTCACTCTATAATTATGTAAATGTCAGACTCTGTCTGATAGTTTGTTGTTGATTAGTATATTTACTAGTACTTTTGGTTGATATGCCAAAATTTTTAGTCCTTTTATGATAAACAATGGTTTTTGGACTTTGTAAAATTGGCTACATGTAATTTTTTTTTTCTCTCATCAATGAAAGTCTCTTCTAATTCACTAAAAATATAACAAAAAAAAATCCATGTATGTGTTTAAGGAAATATTTATTTTATGTCTCCATTGTATTGGTTTTTAAGTTCCTACTTATATGGACCTACCTAGCATTAACCCACAACATTTGGACTTTCCAGGGTCCACAAGCTAAGACTCTTTCAAGCCCCATAAAGATCTACCTAAGGATATCCAAGGTACAAACACATAGTTGCATTTAAATATGGAGAGCTTTATATATAAACTATATGCCTATATCTATTGTGAAGACAATCCCTTTTGCGGACCGGGGCGATCTCTCTAGTCCTATGAGAGGATCTAGTAACAAACTGGATAAACAAGTGTAGGCTTTCCTAGTTTATGTTGGAAAATGCAAAGTAAGACATATAACGTACCACACTCTGATGCTAAGTGCTTGTTGACGTTGTTCTCGACCTTCTCGCTTCAGGTTCAACCCTCTTTACGCTGTCATGGATAAGTCCCTGCAAGGAAGTTCAAACAAGAGAGCCAAAATCATACATAACATAGTTCACTCTAACATAAACTACATGACAGGTCAAGGATCATCGTGCTAAATGAATATTGATTTATACACTTATGGAAAGTAAACACCAGATGTATTTATTAATATAAGTTTATGACTTGTTGCAGTTATTCTAGTAGATCATCTATCCTAAGTGGGGGGTACATGTTCTTGAGTATATTTTTCTTTGACATCATGTAATTAATGCACATCCATTAACTCCCATCCTTATTAGGCATAATTTTCATGGGTGGCCCATATGGTGAGGTACTTGGTCGAATAACACATTGTTCCAAAAACTGATGCAATTGCTTCTTCACCTTGTTTGCCTCTATAATGGACTGCCTATGTAGCCCAATCTTTGGCAATAGAGAGTCCAACAACATTTAGATCTTGTGCTCCACTTCCCTCCTTGGTGGTAGGCCTTTATGCTCCTGGAACAGAACCTTGTGCACCTATAACAACTTTTCCAATTGACGTTTCTATTCCTTAGTATACCCTTTCTCAGATGACTTAGCTCTCATGGACTCTTCCATAGATTGATTTTCTCTTAAAAATAACTAAAACATATTTCTTGTTGGGGCTGATCAATTTTTTTGGCCTGGTTGGCACTTACCAACTAGATATTTAACTTGCTCTTGTGCGCATTGATGATGAATAATTTCTTGTTGTTTATGAGGCATTATTGGTTGGCTCTCCTGATGGATATCACATCCTACACATACATATAGGGATTCCTAAACACAACACCACATATAACTAGTGGAACTACATCCAATTCCACTTCATCATTAAAGTCAACACTAACAACAAACTTGATTATGCACTATTTGGTTACATTTATCTCTACCTCCTTGTTGACCTATCTCAATAGATATGGGCTACGATGGTCATGAGTCTCTAGTCATAATTTCTTGGTCAGATTTGCTGCTATGAAATTTACTTGTGATCTTGAGTCGAATAGAGCATTAATTTGTGTCTTCTTTATCTAAAACTTTATATGGAAAACTTTGGTCATTTCCTTCTCTTCATATTGTTGAAGGCTGCTTAGATTCACCACATATACACTAATGCTCAAATAATATTATCATCCATGTCTGAGTTTCTCTCCACTTAGTTTCTCGAATCTATGGCCATGGTATTTTTCTTTTGGTTCTTCTAGTTGAGCTCTGTATGCAACTTCCAACACTTCTCCTCTGTATGATCATCAATTTTACAATGGTTGCAGTGGTCTTTAGGATCTTTGCACTGGAGTGGCACGACTGTTGTATTTTAGTTTTTTCCTGCTGTCTAATTCTTCCCCTCATTGGAAGTTTTTGCGTGTTCCTTTTTCGTTGACCTACTTGATTTCCCTTTCTTTTGGCCTATGTTCTCCGGGTATTGTGCCTGTATGCAAGCCTCATCTATCATGTTGGGTTTAAACAACATGAACTTATTTTGCAGATGGCTATATAGACCCTCATATACTTTAGCGGTAGATTTGGTTCTTTGGGAAGATACCAAACATTATGGCCATCTTCTAAATTATGTGGTGTACTGCTATACACTCTACCGCCGTCTATGTCTAAAGTAATGGAATTAGATCCATTGGTCCTCTACGTACTTGATAGGGTAAAACTATGATTTTATGAGAGTTTTGAAATCCTCCCACTTGGTCATTGGAGGGATTTCCTCCAAACTCAGGATGTCCATGTGGATTTCCCACCATGTCAAAGCATGTCCATGTAATTTTGCTCGAGTAAACAAAATTTTATATCCTTCTTCTATGTGGTGAACACTAAAATAAACCCCTGATTGTTACACCTAATGATTTAACTTCAAAGCATCCATCTCACCTTGATATGGCTTGGCATTGACCTTCACTTCCACTTTCAATCGGGACTGTCAATGATTCATGACAATCAAATTAAGTTATTCCTTTTCAGTTTCTTTCTTAGATTCGCTCTCTTGTTCTTCTCTATCCCCTGATTTCCCCTCTAATGAATTCTAAGTTGGAACCTCCATCTTCTTCAATTCCTGACTTGTTTTCCAAATCCACCATAAGGAGATTCATCTTACAGATTGCAGAAATTTCGATTAATATGACACTTATTCACAGAGATTATCCCGATTATACACTATTTGTGGAATACATGCATAATACATAACCTCCTCTACGTTAATCATCAATTTAAGAAATCAGAAACATTCACATGCACACATAGAAACATCAATCACACATATCAACACAGTATGTATCTGGGGAAAGCATAAAGCTGAAAACCCCCTGCTATCTGTTTATTATATTGATTGAGAACATGTAACAATACATAGTACAATACTCCTCACAAGTAATCAGTACTAGCTCCACCTGTTACACACAAAACTAGCTCAGATCCGAACAAGTCACAGGTACAAATCTCCTTCGCTGCTTTGCCTGCCCCTATTGCACAATCCCAAGTGAAAATCACGTGAGCATAGGCTATTTCACTGGGCATATACTGCGCAATCCTCATGGGCATACTCAATCCATGATTTGTGCAAATCTCATGCACAACTGATAGTAGCAACTCAACCCTTTCACTTACCTCTAACACCTGTCTCCACTGAACTGTGCATGCACTGAGTTAATTGATGTATTCTTCAGTTGCTTTATGAGTTAATAATTAGTGAATTAATTAATAACTAATTCACACCACTCATCACTTAGTCTATTTTTCAGTTCGACTAAATACAACTAGTTCAACTAAGTCAAATTGAACACAACTCCATCAACTCCACTAAACTCAATCACTTGAGTTCCAACTGAAGTCTTGCATGCAATAGCTCAAGTAACACATAAGGAAAGTTGTATTTCCTTTTGTCAGCTGCATGTGCCACATCTGTAGCTCAAACTGAAGTGCTCCAAGAGAATAAGATAATGTTTATAGTCCAAATATTATTAAGGGCTAATAATATTTGACTTTTCTATTTTTGACTGGCAATCTAAAAATAGACTCTGATCACTCTGCTGTGATCCAAAAATAGAAATCCATATATTTTTACCAACATGACCAATCATCCATAAACAACATCCTGAAACTCATGGACCATGATCCATATGTCTAAAAATAGACTTTGCGCCAAAAATTGCCTGCGGGCCCACTTAGTGAAGGTGACTCCTTTTCACTAAGCTCCATCATCTTGTTGCATTCTCAACACTCCCTCTCAACAAGATATGGATTATCAGCAACCCCTATCCTGCCTTGATGGTATTCGAATTTGCTCCTGGTGAGCGCCTTCGTTAAGATATCAACATCCTGATCCTTCGTTGGAATGTATGAAAGTAACATGATTCTCTGCTGCACACAATCTCTGATATGATGGTAACTGATGTCGATGTGTTTGGATCTATCATGAAATACTGGATTAGCCGAGAGTTTAATGCAACTCTGGTTATCACAATAAATCACAGTAGGCTCCAAAAATGAACCGAACAACCCGACCAGAATCTTCCTCATCCATATAGCCTCGCATGCAACCAAACTTGCTGCCATATACTTGGCCTCTGCTGAACTGAGTGCCACAGATCTCTGCTTCCTACTGTACCAAGAAAATGTTGTCGACCCGATACTGAAGATCCCTCCAGATGTGCTCTTTCTGTCCATTGGGCCCCCTGGCCAATCTGCATCCGTGAAGCCACATAGCTTCACCTCATCCTCTTGTTTGTACCACAATCCATATCCCGATGTGCCTCTAATATAACACAATACATGCTTGCCCGCCTTCCAGAAGAGCTTGGTTGGCTTAACCATAGCTTGTGAAAGCTGGTTAACTGCATAGCATATATCAGGTCGTGTATTGACCAGATACATAAGCGACCCCACCAACTATCGATAATCAGTGGCATCCACTACTTCTACTGAAGTAGCATCCTCCTTCCTCCAACCTCCAGGAAGAGGAGTATCAAAAGGCTTGCAGCCATGCATGTTGAACTTCTCCAGTATCTCGTGAGCATACTTACCCTGAGAAACAAATAGTCCATCACTGCACTGCCAAATTTCCAATCCCAGGAAATAATGAAGAAGACCCAAGTCCTTCATATCAAACTCCTTAGCAAGATCCTCCTTGCATGAAAGTATCAACAACTCATCTCCCGTTAGAATCAAATCATCTAGATAAAGTACAATGATAAGCAACATACCCTCCACCACAATCTGGTATAGGTCAGGATCCGTCTCACTCTTCGAGAATCCAAGTCCGGTGAAATAGCTATCTATCCATGTGTACCAAGCATGAGGTGCTTGTTTCAACCCATACAACGCTCTCTTGAGCCTGCACACATGCGACTCGCTGCTGAAGATCTCGAAACCTTCGGGCTGCTCTATGTACACTTCCTCCTCAATGACTCCGTTGAGGAATGCAGTCTTCACATCCATTTGATGAATGTGCCACCCCATCTACGCTGAGAGAGCAAGAATCGTCCGTATGGAAGAATACCTTGCAACAGGTGCAAAGGTTTCCTCATAATCGATCCCCTCTATCTGTGGGAAGCCTCGGGCAACAAATCTTGCCTTGCACTTCTCCACACTCCCGTCAGCTGCCTGCTTCACTTTGTAGATCCATCTCGAATCCACCACTGATTTCCCTTCCGGTCTTGGGACAATCTCCCATGCACTGTTTCTGACAATCGAATAATACTCTTCCACCATGGCATCTACCCATGCGGGTTCCTCCACAGCTTCCTCGAAAGAGGATGGCTCAGTCACGACACATTTTCTCACAAGAGCCATGTATCCAGTGTACCAATCAGGTGACTGTCTCTGTCTGCGCTCTGCTGTAGGTGGTCCTACAACCTTCTTTGCATCTCAAGCTAGTCGCTCAGCTTCTGTAGTGCGCATGCGCCCTTTGATGGTTAGCGCTGCATGAGTGGTCTCTTCCACTCCATGAACTTCATCTTGTGGCTGATCCATGTTCTGAAGCTCATCCTTAGGAACTAATAGCTCCTCATCTGCATGCAAGTGTGGCTCCCTCTCAAGCGAACACTTCATGGCTTTCTCCTCCTGAAATTTTATATCCCGTCGCACAACAGTCTTGCGACTGTCTGGCAAATACACACGATAGTTATGGGGCGTATTAGTGTACCCCACAAATATCCCAACCTCTGCGGTCGGCTTCAGCTTCTTATTGGCATCCTTCATCACATGGATGTAAACAGGAGAACCAAAAATCCTCAAATGGGAAATATCAGGCCTCTTACCGGAATAAGCCTCCTTTGGTGTACTCATGCTAAGTATCTTGTGAGGACAACGGTTCTCCACATATACTGCAGTATTGCATGCTTCCGCCCATAAGTGAAGGGGTAGGCTCTGATCATGCAACATCGCCCGTGCAACACCCACGTTCGTTCTGTTCTTCCGCTCAGCAACCCCGTTCTGTTGCGGGTTATGCGGAGCTATGAGCTCTCTTCGAATCCCTTCTGTGCTGCAGAAGTCCTTGAGCTCGCCAGAGATGAATTCACCACCATTGTCGCTCCTAAGAGCCTTCACCTTCTTCCCCGATTCCTTCTCGACCATTGCTTTGAACTCACAGAACTTTGAGTATGTATCGCTCTTCTTCTGCATGAAGAAGATCCAACACTTTCTAGAGAAATCATCAACAAAGATCACATAGTACCTGTGCTTTACTGTTAAATAAACTGAGAAAGGTCCACACACGTCTATGTGAATTCTCTAAAGGATCGTCGTGGCGCGACTATCCTTCTCGTTAAAGGTGGCTTTCACAAATTTTCCCAAAATACACCCCTTGCACTGATCTGATTGTGCAAGAGTGCCTTTAGGAAGCCCAGTAGAAATCTGCTACAGTATCTTCAAGGCTCCATGGTGAAGGTGGCCTAATATCCGGTGCCACAGCTTGCCATCATCCCGGCTCACCACTCCTTTTGCCTTGCATTCCATTGCTGCGCAGCCATCTACACGCAACTGATAAAGGTTCTTGACTCGAACCCCTATCTTCCGGGTTTCTCCAGTTGTCTTACTGCGTAAGAAAGCCTTTCCCTCACTGAAAATAACATCATATCCCCTGTCTTCTAACATCGCCACAGAGATAAGATTCTTCTTCAATCCTGGAACATGCATCACTTCCTTCAATACAAAGGGTTTACCAGACTCCCTCTCAAAGGAAATGGTACCGATACTGGTCGCACTGTATCTACCATCATGGCCCATCTCGATGTGCACTCCAAGATCTTTCTCATCCAGATCAGAAAACAAATCTCGATCTCCTGTCATGTGAAAAGATGCACCACTATCCAAGAACCATACCGATCCCATCACACTTGATACCAAGCATGCGATTAGTGAAAAATCAAGCTCAAACTGCGAGGCTAAGGCCTCTCCTACTGCAGATCTAGCAACTTGCTTATTTTTCTTCTTCTGCAGACAATTTGTGGCATAGTGTCCATGCTAGTGACAGTGAAAACACTTCACCTTGGACATGTCCTACTTCTTGCCTTTCGCACTGGAATGAGAAGCTTTCTTGTTCTTCCCCTTCTTTTCTTTGGTAGCCAAAGCGCGATTTTCTTCATCAGGTGCCTTTGATGAAGATCCGTCCCTGGTATTCCGCCTGATCTCCTCTTGCATAAGATCCAACCAAAGTCTCTCCCATCCTGGCAATTTCTCCCGACCATTGACAGAGTCCTAATAGGAATGCAAACTCTTCGGAAGACCAAGTAGAGCCAAGCTGACCAAGTCCTCATCATCGACAGTCACCCCCACACTTCGCAACTCATCCTGGCATTGGGTAACTTCGTCAGATACTTGGGTATACTGTCGCCTTTTTCACACTTTATGTTTCTGAGTTTATCCTTGAGTGCCAACTTCCTCTGGTCGCTCTTGCTTTGGAATAATTTTGTCAACACTTTCCACATCAAATATGGAGAAGCCTTTCCATGCAAGCTGGACACAATGTGATCCTTCACACCCTCCAACAGAATCCTTCGACACTTTGCTGTCTTCTTTTGCCAATCCCCGACTTCAGCAGCATCAGTAGGTTTTGGGACCTCCGCATCTACGAACTCCTTCAACCTGTTAGCATCTAACACAACCTCCATCCTGTCTTTCCATGCAATATAGTTTGAGCTGCCCTCAAGGGCATACTCCAACCACAATCTGTTGAAAGACATCTCAAATTTGACACCAAGAAAACACTGCTGCAAATTCGAATACCATCAGCTCAAAACTCCACCGCTTCTGATCTAAAATTCGTGAGAACAAAGTATTTCTCATACAGAGATTGACTGTACAGGCATTCACCAGATATATCACCTTCCAAAAGAAGGATGAATCCACAGGCTACCTGGCCCGATCACAGACTTTGCCTGAAGAAATAAAATGTAAACACTTCCTGAATAATAGATATGATGATCAATACAGCTCTGATACCATGTAGAAATTTTGAATAATATGACACTTATTCACAGAGATTATCTCGATTATACACTATTTGTGGAATACATGCATAATACATAACCTCCTCTACGTTGATCATCAATTTACGGAATTAGAAACATTCACATGCGCACATAGAAGCATCAATCACACATATCAACACAGTATGTATCCGGGGAAAGCATAAAGCTGAAAACCCCCTACTATCTATATAATATATTGATTAAGAACATGTAACAATACATAGTACAATACTCCTCGCAAGTAATCAGTACTAGCTCCACCTGTTACACACAAAACTAGCTCAGATCCGAACAAGTCACAGGTTCAAATCTCCTCCGTTGCTTTGCCTGCCTCTATTGCACAATCCCAAGTGAAAATCATGTGAGCATAGGCTATTTAATTGGGCATATACTGCGCAATCCTCATGGGCACACTCAATCCATGAGCTGTGCAAATCTCATGCACAAATGATAGTAGCAACTCAACCCTTTCACTTACCTCTAACACCTGTCTCCACTGAACTGTGCATGCACTGGGTTAAATGATGTATTCTTCAGTTGCTTTATGAGTTAATAATTAGTGAATGAATTAATAACTAATTCACACCACTCATCTCTTAATCTATTTGTCAGTTCGACTAAATACAACTAGTTCAACTAAGTCAAACTGAACACAACTCCATCAACTACACTGTCAACTCCACTAAACTCAATCACTTGAGTTCCAACTGAAGCCCTGCATGCAATAGCTCAAGTAACACATAAGGAAACTTGTATTTCTTTCTGTCAGCTGCATGTGCCACATCTGTAGCTCAAACTGAAGTGCTCCAAGAGAATAAGATAATGTTTATAGTCCAAATATTATTAAGGGCTAATAATATTTGACTTTTCTATTTTTGACTGGCAATCTATAAATAGACTCTGATCACTCAGTTGTGATCCAAACATATAAGTCCATCTATTTTTACCAACATGACCAATCATCCATAAACATCATCCTGCAACTCATAGACCATGATCCATATGTCTAAAAATAGACATAGTCTAAAATAGACTTTGCACCAAAATTTGCCTGCGGGCCCACTTAGTGAAGGTGACTCCTTTTCACTAAGCTCCATCATCTTGTTGCATTCTCAGCACTCCCTCTCAACAATATATGGATTATCAGCAACCCCTATCCTGCCTCGATGGTATTCGAATTTGCTCCTGGTGAGTGCCTTCGTTAAGATATCAACATCCTGATCCTTCGTTGGAATGTATTAAAGTAACATGATTCTCCGCTGCACACAATCTCTATATGATGGTACCTGGTGTCGATGTGTTTGGATCTATCATGAAATACTGGATTAGCCGAGAGTTTAATGCAACTCTGGTTATCACAATAAATCACAGTAGGTTCCAAAAATGAACCGAACAACCCGACCAGAATCTTCCTCATCCATATAGCCTCGGATGAAACCAAACTTGCTACCATATACTTGGCCTTGCTGAATTTAGTGCCACAGACCTCTGCTTCCTACTGTACCAAGAAAATGTTGTCGACCCAATACTGAAGATCCCTCCAGATGTGCTCTTTCTGTCCATTGGGCTCCCTGGCCAATCTGCATACGTGAAGCCACATAGCTTTACCTCATCCTCTTGTTTGTACCACAATGCATATCCTGATGTGCCTCTAATATAACGCAATACATGCTTGCCTGCCTTCCAAAAGAGCTTGGTTGGCTTAACCATATCTTGTGAAAGCTGGTTAACTGCATAGCATATATCGGGTCGTGTATTGACCAGATACATAAGCGACCCCAACAACTGTCGATAAACAATGGCATCCACTACTTCCGCTGAAGTAGCATCCTCCTTCCTCCAACCTCCAGGAAGAGGAGTATCAACAGGCTTGCAACCATGCATGTTGAACTTCTCTAGTATCTCCTGAGCATACTTACCTTGAGAAACAAATAGTCCATCACTACGCTGCCAAATTTCCAATCCTAGGAAATAATGAAGGAGGACCAAGTCCTTCATATCAAACTCCTTAGCAAGATCCACCTTGCATGAAAGTATCAACAACTCATCTCCCGTTAGAATCAAATCATCTAGATAAAGTACAATGATAAGCAACTTACCCTCCACCACAATCTGGTATAGTTTAAGATCTGCCTCACTCTTGGAGAATCCAAGTCCAGTGAAATAGCTATCTATCCATGTGTACCAAGCACGAGGTGCTTTTTTCAACCCATACAACGCTCTATTGAGCCTGCACACATGCGACTCGCTGCTGAAGATCTCGAAACCTTTAGGCTGCTCTATGTACACTTCCTCCTCAATGACTCCATTGAGGAATGTAGTCTTCACATCCATTTGATGAATGTGTGACCCCATCTGCGCTGAGAGAGAAAGAATCGTCCGTATGGAAGAATACCTTGCAACAGGTGCAAAGGTCTCCTCGTAATCGATCCCCTCTATCTGTGAGAAGCCTCGGGCAAAAAATCTTGCCTTGTACTTCTCCACACTCCCGTCAGCTGCCTGCTTCACTTTGTAGATCCATCTCGAACCCACCACTGATTTCCCTTCCGGTCTTGGGACAATCTCCCATGCACTGTTTCTGAAAATCGAATCATAATCTTTCACCATGGCATCTACCCATGCGGGTTCCTCCACAACTTCCTCGAAAGAGGATGACTCAGTCACGACACATTTGCTCACAAGAGCCATGTATCCAGTGTACCGATTAGGTGACTGTCTCTGTCTGCGCTTTGCTGTAGGTGGTCCTACAACCTTCTTTGCATCTCGAGCTAGTCGCTCAGCTTCTGTAGTGCGCATGCGCCCTTTGATGGTTGGCGCTGCATGAGTGGTCTCTTCCACTCCATGAACTTCATCTTGTGGCTGATCCATGTCCTGAAGCTCATCCTTAGGAACTAATAGCTCCTCATCTGCATGCAAGTGTGGCTCCCTCTCAAGCGAACACTTCATGGCTTTCTCCTCCTGAAATTTTATATCCCGTCGCACAACAGTCTTGTGACTGTCTGGCAAATACACACGATAGTTATGGGGCGTATCAGTGTACCCCACAAATATCCCAACCTTTGCGGTCGGCTGCAGCTTCTTCCTGGCATCCTTCATCACATGCATGTAAACAGGAGAACCAAAAATCCTCAAATGGGAAATATCAGGCCTCTTACCAGAATAAGCCACCTCTAGTGTACTCATACCAAGTATCTTGTGAGGACAATGGTTCTGCACATATACTGCAGTATTGCATGCTTCCACCCATAAGTGAAGGGGTAGGCTCTGATCATGCAACATCGCCCGTGCAACACCCACGTTCATTCTGTTGTTCTGCTCAGCAACCCCGTTCTGTTGCGGGTTATGTGGAGCTATGAGCTCTCTTCAAATCTCTTCTGTGCTGCAGAAATCCTTGAGCTTGCCAGAGATGAATTCACCACCATTGTCGCTCCTAAGAGCCTTCACCTTCTTCCCCGATTCCTTCTCGACCATTGCTTTGAACTCACAGAACTTTGAGTATGTCTCGCTCTTCTTCTGCATGAAGAAGATCCAACACTTTCTAGAGAAATCATCAACAAAGATCACATAGTACCAGTGCTTTGCTATTGAAGCAACTGAGAAAGGTCCACACATGTCTATGTGAATTCTCTTAAGGATCGTCGTGGTGCGACTATCCTTCTCGTTAAAGGTGGCTTTCACAAATTTTCCCAAAATACACCCCTTGCACTAATCTGATTATACAAGAGTGCCTTTAGGAAGCCCAGTAGAAATCCGTTGCAGTATCTTCAAGGCTCCATGGTGAAGGTGGCCCAATCTCCAGTGCCACAGCTTGCCATCATCCCGGCTCACCACTCCTTCTACCTTGCATGCCATTGCTGCGCAGCCATCTACATGCAACTGATAAAGGTTCTTGACTCAAACCCCTATCTTCCAGGTTTCTCCAGTTGTCTTACTGCGTAGGAAAGCCTTTCCCTCGCTGAAAACAACATCATATCCCCTGTCTTCTAACATTGCCACAGAGATAAGATTCTTCTTCAATCCTGGAACATGCATCACTTCCTTCAATACAAAGGGTTTACCAGACTCCCTCTCAAAGGAAATGGTACCGATACTGGTCACACTGTATCTACCATCATGGCCCATCTCGATGTGCACTCCAAGATCTTTCTCATCAAGATCTGAAAACAAATCTCAATCTCCTGTCATGTGAAAAGACGCACCACTATCCAAGAACCATACCGATCCCATCACACTTGATACCAAGCATGCGATCAGTGAGAAATCAAGCTCAAATTGCGAGGCTAAGGCCTCTCCTACTGCAGATCTAGCAACTTGCTTATTTTTCTTCTTCTGCGGACAATTTGTGGCATAGTGTCTCTGCTGGTGACAGTGAAAACACTTCACCTTGGACATGTCCTACTTCTTGCCTTTCGCATCGGAATTAGAAGCTTTCTTGTTCTTCCCCTTCTTTGCTTTGGTAGCCAAAGTGCGATTTTCTTCATCAGGTGCCTTTGATGAAGATCCGTCCCTGGTATTCCGCCTTATCTCCTCTTACACAAGATCCGACCAAAGTTGCTCCCATCCTGGCAATTTCTCCCGACCATTGACAGAGTCCTAATAGGAATGCCAACTCTTCGGAAGACCAAGTAGAGCCAAGCTCACCAAGTCCTCATCATTGATAGTCACCCCCACACTTCGCAGCTCATCCCGGCATTGGGTAAACTTCGTGAGATACTTGGGTATATTGTCGCCTTTTTCACACTTTATGTTTCTGAGTTTATCCTTGAGCGCCAACTTCCTCTGGTCGCTCTTGCTTTGGAATAATTTTATCAACACCTTCCACATCAAATATGGAGAAGCCTTTCCATGCAGGCTGGACACAATGTGATCCTTCACACCCTCCAACAGAATCCTTCGACACTTTGCTGTCTTCTTTTTCCAATCCCCGACTTCAGCAGCATCAGTAGGTTTTGGTACCTCCGCATCTACGAACTCCTTCAACCCATTATCATCTAACACCGCCTCCATCCTGTCTTTCCATGCAATATAGTTCAAGCTGCCCTCAAGGGCATACTCCAATCACAATCTGTTGAAAGACATCTCAATTTTGAAACCAAGAAAACACTGCTGCAAATTAGAATTCCATCAGCTCAAAACTCAACCGCTTATGATCTAAAATTCGTGAGAACAAAGTATTTCTCGTACAGTGATTGACTATACGGGCATTCACCAGATATATCACCTTCCAAAAGAAGGATGAATCCAGAGGCTACCTGGCCCGATCACAGACTCTGCCTGAAGAAATAAAATGTAAACACTTCCTGAATAATAGATTTGATGATCAATACAACTCTGATACCATGTAGAAATTTTGAATAATATGACACTTATTCACAGATATTATCTCGATTATACACTATTTTCGGAATACATGCATAATACATAACCTCCTCTACGTTGATCATCAATTTACGGAATCAGAAACATTCACATGCACACATAAAAACATCAATCAGACATATCAAAACAGTATATATCCGGGGAAAGCATAAAGCTGAAAACCCCCTGTTATCTGTATATTATATTGATTGAGAACATGTAACAATACATAATACAATACTCCTCGCAAGTAATCAGTACTAGCTCCACCTGTTACACACAAAACTAGCTCAAATCCGAACAAGTCACAGGTTCAAATATCCTCCGCTGCTTTGCCTGCCTCTATTGCACAATCCCAAGTGAAAATCATGTGAGCATAGGCTATTTCACTGGGCATATACTGCGCAATCCTCATGGGCATACTCAATCCATGATTTGTGCAAATCTCATGCACAACTAATAGTAGCAACTCAACCCTTTCACTTACCTCTAACACATGTCTCCACTGAACTATGCATGCACTGAGTTAACTGATGTATTCTTCAGTTGCTTTATGAGTTAATAATTAGTGAATTAATATGGAGAAGCCTTTCCATGCAGGCTGGACACAATGTGATCCTTCACACCCTCCAACAGAATCCTTCGACACTTTGCTGTCTTCTTTTTCCAATCCCCGACTTCAGCAGCATCAGTAGGTTTTGGGACCTCCGCATCTACGAACTCCTTCAACCCATTATCATCTAACACCGCCTCCATCCTGTCTTTCCATGCAATATAGTTCGAGCTGCCCTCAAGGGCATACTCCAATCACAATCTGTTGAAAGACATCTCAATTTTGAAACCAAGAAAACACTGCTGCAAATTAGAATTCCATCAGCTCAAAACTCAACCGCTTATGATCTAAAATTCGTGAGAACAAAGTATTTCTCGTACAGTGATTGACTGTACGGGCATTCACCAGATATATCACCTTCCAAAAGAAGGATGAATCCAGAGGCTACCTGGCCCGATCACAGACTCTGCCTGAAGAAATAAAATGTAAACACTTCCTGAATAATAGATTTGATGATCAATACAACTCTGATACCATGTAGAAATTTTGAATAATATGACACTTATTCACAGATATTATCTTGATTATACACTATTTTCGGAATACATGCATAATACATAACCTCCTCTACGTTGATCATCAATTTACGGAATCAGAAACATTCACATGCACACATAAAAACATCAATCAGACATATCAAAACAGTATATATCCGGGGAAAGCATAAAGCTGAAAACCCCCTGTTATCTGTTTATTATATTGATTGAGAACATGTAACAATACATAATACAATACTCCTCGCAAGTAATCAGTACTAGCTCCACCTGTTACACACAAAACTAGCTCAAATCCGAACAAGTCACAGGTTCAAATATCCTCCGCTGCTTTGCCTGCCTCTATTGCACAATCCCAAGTGAAAATCATGTGAGCATAGGCTATTTCACTGGGCATATACTGCGCAATCCTCATGGGCATACTCAATCCATGATTTGTGCAAATCTCATGCACAACTAATAGTAGCAACTCAACCCTTTCACTTACCTCTAACACATGTCTCCACTGAACTGTGCATGCACTGAGTTAACTGATGTATTCTTCAGTTGATTTATGAGTTAATAATTAGTGAATTAATTAATAACTAATCCATACCACTCATCACTTAGTCTATTTGTCAGTTAGACTAAATACAACTAGTTCAACTAAGTCAAACTGAACACAACTCCATCAACTCCACTGTCAACGCCACTAAACTCAATCACTTGAGTTCCAACTGAAGTCCTGCATGCAATAGCTCAAGTAACACATAAGGAAACTTGTATTTCCTTCTGTCAGCTGCATGTGCCACATCTGTAGCTCAAATTGAAGTGATCCAAGAGAATAAGATAATGTTTATAGTCCAAATATTATTAAGGGCTAATAATATTTGACTTTTCTATTTTTGACTGGCAGTCTAAAAATAGACTGTGATCACTTTGCTGTGATCCAAAAATATAAGTCCATCTATTTTTACCAACATGACCAATCATCCATAAACAACATCCTGCAACTCATAGACCATGATTCATATGTCTAAAAATAAACATAGTCTAAAAATAGACTTTGTGCCAACATTTGCCTGCGGGCCCACTTAGTGAAGGTGACTCCTTTTCACTAAGCTCCATCATCTTGTTGCATTCTCAACACAGATGAGATCTACAGCCTATTCTTCCAACCGTGGGAACCTTTCCTTTGTTGGATCTTGAGGGATATTAATAGATTCATTAGTAATGGTTGGGGTTTTTTACTTTCTATTAAAGCGATTTGGATCCCTTACAATATCCCAAGGGCCAAAAGATACCCAAGGCACCTACTTTGATACCAATATGATTTTTAAACTGCCATGGATATTCCATTAGACATTTCATCACAACATATATACTAAAATATATTTGAAAAATCCAAAATCCACACTGTGAGGGTTAATATTTCCTTAGATTTTAGGGTTCGTTAATTATAGTGTTATGATTATGCATGCAATAGGTAAAACATGGAAAATATATAATTGCGAAATAAAAAACATAAACCATAATGAAAACAATATATGATATGGGAAACCCTCATGGGAGAAAACCCAATTGGAAGGTGAGGTTTCTTTTCTATTTATTTCCCTAAATGAAAATGGATGCAAGTACAACAGAGTGAGATCTGTGGCCCATGGGCTACTACAATACACAAACCCTCTCTATATTATCTCTTTGTATCCACTTTCAACTACTCAATTCATCTATGGAACAAAATGAACTCAAAAAGAATGAGACCATTTCCCTCCATAGTGACCTAGCTATAACACAACCAGATAGCCTACTTTTGGGTAAATTTAACTCCAACCCTCATCTATAACTAAAATATTAACTCTTCTAGTGTATCCTTCTTGATTCTCACTTGGCTAGTACCTTTTCCATGAATAACGAGGGTTGACATGGCATCCTCTTGAATTATGGTGGTCAAAACAGGAAGGTTAACTTACATGTAGCATATATTTTGCATATGGACTCTGTTTGAGGTGATTTTTATGCCATTGGAGAGGTATGTGTATGTATAATAATGGTAAGGGGTGGTATACTTATGCAACAAAGTTTGACCCCCTAAAAAATTCCATTTAATGCCTCAAATTGCTTATGGAATTTTTTAGGCCCCAATTTGTGAAACTAGGACTTGCTAGTAAAAATGGTCATGTGAATTGATTCCTCTACTTTGTCCACTCTAAAAGTGTCAATATATATGAAAAATAATATGGTGATCCAATCCAGAGCATACCTCCCCATTTTCAAATTGTTTTGGTCCCAAAAATATTCTACTGAATGAGGTGAGAAAATTTTCATCCA
The DNA here is from genome assembly GCA_031772625.1 of Pinus tabuliformis. NCBI lineage: Eukaryota > Viridiplantae > Streptophyta > Pinopsida > Pinales > Pinaceae > Pinus > Pinus tabuliformis. The sequence goes on along the minus strand of CM062805.1, from coordinate 1,181,541,491 downwards.
CCTTCTCTTAGGTGTACCATTTAGCCTTTCTTGTAAGCTTTCCTTTCAACCCAATCTACCAAAGGTCATGCTCCCCATGTCTTAGAGTTCTGGGCTCTTCTACACGATTATATCCTCTGTCAACTCTACCTGAGCATCTGGCTCCAAGTCCTCTGTAAAAGAGAGGACATGTTCTCCTTCCTAATACAACATGTAAGGCTCATAGAGTTTCAATTTTTCTACATCATCATTGAGTAATAAACATGTATGGGAGTTGAATGAGTCTATAGGTGTTATGTATCACCTTCTCCAATGTTTTAGAGGAACCATATCACATAGCATCCATTTCCTTACCAAGATTGTGTATCCTCTCCCTGTTCATGTGCAACCATACTTTGTCTCACATCTTGAATAATTTATTTATTTTGTGCTAATCATGCTTGGTCTTGTATTTTTCCAGTGAATTTTGTAGTGTCTCTTGTACCTATAGGTGGATTTTTTTGATCTTACCAACAATTTTTTCTACCCTTTAAGCATCCCCTGAAAGATCCTTCCTCACTCCTTGTTTCCCATATACAATATCCAAAGGTGAAGGTGGAAAATATCCAAAACAATTTTCGAATGTAGACTTAACAGTACAAGTGTGGATTTCTTTACCATAAGAGTGTCATATATATACCAAATTTTCATCCCAATTCTTGAAATGCTTCTAATTATAACCCCTTAAAATTTGTACCAAAGTCCTATTGACTACTTCTATTTATTCATCTGTCTATGGATGGAAGGTTGTATAACTCTTCAACTTTGTGTCCATATTCCACCACAATTTAGTCCAAAATTAATTTAGAAACAATGTGTCCTTGTCTAAAATGATGCTTCTTGGCATCCCAAGGTGCACCTAAACTTATGCAAAGAACAAGTTTGTTGCTTTTTGTCTGCTAATGGTATATTATAGGGCATTACAATGCATATCTTGTTGAACCTATGAACTACTACAAATAGAGTCGTGTTCCTTATTGGTTGTTGGCAAACCTCTCTCAAATTCCATGGAAATGATTTCCCAAGGATGAGTGGGTACATACGAGGGATGATATAGGCACTATTTCCTATTACTAGGCTTACTGGTACAACAATGCATGTATCCTATTATGAACCTAGCTACATCTTCTTGCATCCTTGACTAATATGCATAACTTTGGAAGTTAGCCATTGTCTTCCCTATAGCGAAATTCCCTACAACCTTGGAAGTGTGAGCCTCTCTGATCATTTGTAATCACTCACCTTTAGGAGCACATAATTGATCTAACTTGTAGTGTAAACCAATGTGGAGATGGTACTCAACTATGTTGTCACCATCATGCACATGATTTTGGCTCTAAGACTACTAAACCACCTCCTTGAAGTCCTCATCCTCTATGTATACCTCTCTGTATGCCTGTTACAGGTCCATTTGGGCACATCACTCCCATCATTCTGATTAGTACTATCAGGGCTCTTCAAATCCTAATTCAGTTGCTACATGCCCTAGACAAGTCAACACTTTGAATGCCTCCTTGTGTTATATTCTTTCCACGACTAGCCCATGTAGTTAACGGGGGGGTTAGAAGGGGGACAAAGCCCCCCCTTCATTGCGCCGATTGCATAGCAGGGGGGAGTCACAGGGGGTTTGAGGGGTGCAGATAACCCCACTCTATGGGGTCTAGGGTAGTGCCTCAAAAAATTTTGGTTTTGGACCCTATGTTAGGTTGGGCAGACCTACCTATGGTTTTGTGCATGATTTTCACACATGGTTTTGGACACGATGGTTTTTCAGTCCATGGTTTTGGACGTGATGGTTTTCGGTCCATGGTATTGGATGCTTCGACATGTATAAATATGTATTATAACATTGAAAGGAAAATAATGAAAAATCACGCTGGTAGCCCCGGTTTCGGCATCCAAGGGAAAATCTCTGTGTATATGTGTTATGCTCTCGCATTGTTTATTTTCTGTGTTTTAGAATTCGTATGCAGGTAATTTCTGTACGGGGTTAAAATCTACATTTGGTATCAGATTTGTTTTGGCTTCAAGGGGATGCATTTGTTGCTAAGGGGTTTCACTCAGGCCTATGGTAAACCTTGTTCAGTGGGAGATTTGCAAGATCGATTCTGGTGGAGAAAGAAGATGACGAGCAGTGGAAAGATAGAGATCGAGAAATTTAATGGTCAGAGTTTTGAGTTGTGGAAACTCAATATGGAGGATCTGTTGGTGGATAAAGATCATTGGATCGTGGTAGATCTAGGTACTAAACCAACAGGAGTGTCTGATGAAGAATGGAAGAAGTTAGATCGGAAGGCAAAGAGCACAATACAATTGTGTGTCTCAGATTCAGTATTGCTGAATGTATCAAGGGAAGCTACAATGAAGGTTTTGTGGGACAAGTTAGGGACTTTGTACCAATCTAAGTCTCTGGTGAATAAACTGTTCCTGCAGAAAAATCTGTATAACCTAAGGATGAAAGATGGAGACTCGGTGACAGAGCATCTGAACGCATTTAATACTGTGGTAAGTCAATTAGCATCTATTGATGTTAAAATTTCAGATGAAGATAAGTGCATCAATTTGTTATGTTCTCTACCAAATTCGTGGGATAGTCTGGTTATTACAATAGGTAGCAATACAACTGCCTTGTAGTTTGATGATATAGTCTCATCGTTGTTGATGGAGGAGATGAGACAAAAAAATATGGAGAGCCAGAATGGTGATTCCTTGTTTGTACAAGGACGGTCCCAGAACAGAGACAAAAATAAATCATCGAGTGGGAGATCTAAATCTAGAGGGAGATCTAAATCTCCACGAAAACTTGTAAAGGTGGTGTGCTGGAAATGCGGGAAGGAAGGGCACTACAAAAGGGACTGTAAATATAAAGCTCCTGATAAAGGAAAGGGATCTGATGATGCTCCTTCTGCAGAGGCAAAAACCACCTTAGATGAAGGTGGGGATGTGTACTTGGCTTCTTCAAGTACACATGTAGATCATGAGGCATCGTTGATTGACTCAGGTGCATCCTTTCACTTCACTGCCCATAGAGAGTGGTTCTGCGAGTATGAGAAATACGATGGTGGTGATGTCTTCTTTGAGGATGATAAGAATGCTAGAATCTTTGGTCATGGAAAAGTAAAGTTGAAGTTGCAAGGTGGAAGGGTTAGAACACTTCCGGATGTTCTGCATATTCTTGCATTGGCCAGAAATCTAATTTCTGTAAGCAAGTTGGATGATCCAGGTGTAAAAACAGTGTTTGAGAAGGATACCTTCAAGATGGCTCAGGGAGCATTGGTATTGATGCAGGGAGTTTGGATTGGAACTCTATACAAGTTGCAAGGTAGCACAATTGTTGATGGGTGCAACAGTTCTGTCGTTCTTGAAAGTGGAGCAGAAAATCTAGTGGTCTCTAGAGAGAAGACCTTGTTGTGGCATCAAAGGCTTGGACATATTGGAGAGAAGGGCCTTCGAATACTTCATGGTAAAGGTATGGTAGAAGGTATGAGTAATAGCTCTCTGGATTTTGATTTATTTGAAAATTGTGTATAGGGGAAGTAGAATCGGGTGAGTTTCCCCTCTGGTGGTAGGAGGGCGAAACAAATATTAGAGCTTGTGCATAGTGATGTGTTTCAACCTGTGAAGGTTCCATCACTGGGTAAGTTTGTGTACTATGTATCATTTATAGATGACTTCTCAAGGAATTCATGGATATATTTCCTTAAGAAAAAATCTAAAGTCTTTGACAGGTTTAAAGAATTTAAGCCTCTGGTGGAAAACTAGACAAAGAAGAAGATAAAGGTGTTGAGGACAGATAATGGTGGAAAGCTTTGCAGTAAGGAATTTGAAGAATTTTGTAAGAAGTGTGGTATGGCACGACAGAAGACTACTCCATATACACCTCATTAAAATGGAGTTGTAGAAAGAATGAACAAGACGTTGATGGAAAGGGCAAGAAGCATGCTCAGTGGTGTCAGGTTAGGACATGAATTCTGGGTAGAGGCGGTGGAGACAACATGTTACCTGGTTAATAGATCACCTTCATCAGTGTTGGAGGATAAGACTCCACAAGAGGTATGGACTAGTAAGAAACCCTCTCTTTCACATTTGAAGGTATTTGGATGTGATGCATATGTACATGTTCCAAAGGAGAAAAGAACCAAGTTGGATAGTAAATCTGAAAAGTGCATCTTTATTGGGTATAAGGATGGTTTAAAGGGTTATAAGCTTTGGAACCCAATAACAAGGAAGGTTGAGTACAATCAAGATGTGGTGTTCAAAGAGGTGAAAGATGTTATTAAACATGAATTCCAACCAAAGGAACCTGAGAAGATAGTGTTTGAGCTAAAGGAGGAAGAATCGGACTCTGCAACAGAGGAGGAATCAAAAGATGAAGAGCCACAAACTCCAGGTGTGAGAAGATCAGTCCAAGAAAGAAGGCAACAAGAAAGGTATAGTCCATCTGCTTTCTGTTCAAATTTTGCTTTATCTCTTACTGATGATGATCCCAGAGCTGTGAAGGAAGCAGTAGATTTAGAGGATGGAAAACTCTGGAAAGAGGCCATGCTTGATGAAATGGCATATTTGCACAAAAATGAGGCTTAGGATCTGGTGGAGTTGCCGGTTGGAAGGAAACCCATTGGCAACAAATGGGTGTTCAAGAATAAGACAAAAGAAGAAGGAAAGGTGGATAAATACAAAGCTCGGTTGGCACCAAAAGGTTATTCCCAGGTGCCGGGAATTGATTTTGGTGATATTTTTTCTCTTGTTGTCAAGGTAACTTCTATTAGATTACTTTTATCTGTTTCTGCTGCTTTTGATTTTGAGGTAGAACAGATGGATGTGAAGACAACATTTCTTCACGGGGATCTAGAAGAGGAAATCTACATGAAGCAACCTGACGGCTTTGCGGTGAAGGGTAAGAAAGAAATGGTATGCAAGTTAAAGAAGTCTCTGTATGGATTAAAACAGTCACCAAGAATGTGGTATCAGAAATTTGATACATTTATACGGGGACTTGGCTTCACTAGAAGCAAAGTAGATCACTGTGTGTATTTTAAATTAATTGGTGACCGTGTTATTTATTTGGTCTTGTATGTGGATGATATGTTGCTAGTTGGAAATGACAAAGAATTATCCAGGATTTGAAGACCCAATTGTCCTCCAAATTCAACATGAAAGATCTTGGTGCTGCAAACTATATTTTGGGCATGGAAATTAAAAGAGATCGGGCAAAGAGGAAGCTCTGGTTAAACCAGAGGAGGTATGTCAAGACAATATTGCAATGGTTTAATATACAGGATAGTAAACCGGTGAAGGTTCCTATTCCTGTAGGTGTAAATTTATCTGTTGAACAGTGTCCTAAGACACAAGAAGAGGAAGAGAACATGTACCGAGTTCCATATGCAAGTGCAGTCGGTAACCCGATGTATGTGATGGTCTGTAAAAGACCAGACATTGCACATGCAGTGGGAGTATTGAGCAGGTTTATGTCAAAACCAGGGTAGGAGCACTGGATAACAGTGAAGTGGGTTTTCAGGAATTTGCGTGGCACTAATGATTATGGTTTGTGCTACCAAGGAAGACCACGATTGGACAGAATGTTGGATATTCATGGCTTTGTTGATGCAGACTGGGTTGGAGATCTGGCTCAGAGAAGATCTATAAGTGGGTATGTGTTTAACCTATTTGGAGGTGCAATTAGTTGGATGAGAAAGAAACAATATGTAGTGGCACTATCAACTACAGAGGCAGAATGCATGGCAGCCACTCATGCAAGCAAGGAAGCAATTTGGTTGCAAATATTGTGTTCAAATATAGGGTTAGTAAAGGGAGCTATAAGGATAGACTGTGACAGCCAAAGTGCAATTTTCTTGGCAAAGAACCCTGCATATCATTCAAAGACAAAGCATATTGATGTTCAATATGACTTTGTGAGGGATATGATAGAAGACAAAAAGGTGTTGCTGGTAAAGGTGGACACTTTGAAGAATCCTACAGATGCATTGACAAAATTTGTGAGCTCTGAGAAGTTCTCTTGGTGTAGAGAAACAATGGGCATTGCAGGGCTACATAAATGACTAAGCTCTCTTGTGGCCCCTTATGGAATGAAAACAACAAGTGGGATAATGTTGGGTTGTGTTATATTCTTTCCACCATTAGCCCATGTAGTTAACTAAGGGGTTAGAAGGGGGGTGGAGCCCCCCCTTCGTTGCGCCAATTGCGTAGCGGGGGGGAGTCACAGGGGGTTTGAGGGGTGAATATAACCCCACTCTATGGGGTCTGGGGTAGTGCCCTTGAAAATTTTGGTTTTCGACCCTATGTTAGGTTGGCGGACCTACCTATGGTTTTGTGCATGATTTTTGCACATGGTTTTGGACGCAATGGTTTTTCGGTCCATGGTTTTGGACGCGATGGTTTTTAGTCCATGGTATTGGATGCTTCGACATGTATAAATATGTATTGTAACATTGAAAGGAAAATAATGAAAAATCAAGCTGGTAGTCCTGGTTTTGGAATCTAGGGGAAAATATATGTGTATATGTGTTTTATGCGTTATGCTCTCGCATTGTTTATTTTCTGTATTTTAGAATTCGTATGCCGGTAATTTCTGTACGGGGTTAAAATCTACAAGCCATTGTCTTCCCTATAGTGAAATTCCATACAACCTTGGAAGTGTGAGCCTCTCTGCTCATTTGTAATCACTCACCTTTAGGAGCACATAACTAATCTAACTTGTAGTGTAAACCATTGTGGAGATGGTACTAAACTGTGTTGTCACCATCGTGCACGTGATTTTGGCTCTAAGACTACTAAAGCACCTCCTTGAAGTCCTCATCCTCTATGTATGCCTGTTACAAATCCATTTGGGCACATCACTCCCATCATTCAGATCAGTACTATTAGGGCTTATCAAATCCTAATTCAGTTGCTACATCCCCTAGAGAAGTCAACACTTTGAATGCCTCCTTCCCTGAGAGTTTCTTAGCCTGAAGCCCTCTAGAAATGGCTCCTTGAGGGACCAACACAACCTAGGTCAGGGGTAAGTGCACTTCAGTGCAAGTAGGCCCATGTTAGGGTGCTTTCCTGAGCACTTAGGCCCACTTTGATCTGCGCTGGGCGAGATTGAGCAAAATCATCTTAGGATTCTGAGAATATTCTTATCTTCTGGAGCCATCTAGAAGATTCCCACACTTATCATCTCCTATGAGCTCGAAATTGGACAGGGAATGAGTTAAGTAACCTCCTATCCTCTCATCCCTTCCTCCATGGAAACTAAATCTAGGTTTGGAAGGCCATTCAATACCCTCATTTATGACCAAACCACCATCATTTTCCTATAAATTGAGCACTCATCTAAGTGATCAGGGGCTAGAATTTGAGAATTTGTAAGGAGATACTGTTGGTGTGAGGTTTGAGATTGTAAGAAAGTATTGTTATGCTGCCAGAGTGTTGTGCTTTTGATGTGATGTTGGTTGGAACCCAAGCTAGAAGAGTGACAATGGATCAGACTTCATGGTTGTAATTCTTCCTTCTACTTAATAAAGTTGTTTACACCTTTTCCCATATTCTTGTCTTCATGTATGATGATTATATGTGTAAATTCTTTCGATTCCATTTGCTTATAGTAGATAGATCTCTTGCTTTGATTGGTTTTTATCCTCTGTTTATGATTGCAGGTACTTGTTGAGCATATTAAGTTCAAGAAGGAGCGATGAGAGCCAAACAAAGGAGACAAAGGGAAGCGAAAGATAACAAGTAAGTCCCTTGTCTTATTTATCTTCTATAGAAAAAGGTTAAGCACTTTAAATCTGTTGTTCTAGTTGTAGCTACCCACTTAAGGAAATTGTGTTTATCCGTAGATGCAAAATTCCACATAAGAATGCCTCATGTTTGAAAGGTTCCATGTGCATAAGATTTCCAAAATTTGTTATCATTGATGTGGGTGGCCTTGAAAACATCTCAACTAACTTGTTTGTGTTTCCTTTCTTGTACTTGATCATTAAATGAAAATGTTGTAAAATCCCCATCCACTTATAATGCCTATCCTGTTGTAGCTTATTTTGGTTCTTAAGATACTATAGTGATTGTTGATTTGTGTGGATTATTGTTTCCTTTCCCATCAGGTATTGTTTCTACTTCTTCACAATTTGCACCAAGTCTTAAAGCTCCTTAACATATTTTTTACATGGTCTTCCTCCTTGCATCTTGACCACTCCCATAACATACTATTAGGTCCCTATACTACTAGTGTAACCCCTTATTGTTATTAGTGCAACCCCCTTATTGTATTATTGTGCCCATATAGTCCCCATGTTGTTATTATTATGCCCCATATAAGCCCACTATTGTTATTGTTGTGCCCTGACAATATTATTGTTATGTAGGCTCTGATTGTATTGGGACCCCTTAGACTCCTATATATAGAAATTAGGTATTGTCATTTGTATCATCAAAGAATTGTTCATTTGTGTAATGTAAAGGAGGTTTCCCACTTGAAGAGACTGATTTTGAAGTCGTTGATCTATCTTTTCTATCTTTTTGTGAGCTGGTTTCATAACATTTGGTATCAGAGCTTTGGATTTTAGGTTTTTACTGCTCCAAATAGGTCATTGTGGAAATTTCGCTATAACTTTTTCTCGACACAATCTCAGAAGCTCACAGAAAAACCCATTTGAGGCGAAATATTTCTGAACCTTGGGTCCAAATTTAAGATCTTGTCTCTTTATATTTTCTGAGATATGATCTGAGGAAGTTAGGGTTTTGCAAGCTCCAAAATTCCATCTCAAATAGGTCATCATGGAATTTTCGCTATAATTTTTTTCTACAAAGTTTTAGACTCTGAATTTAAAAACCATTTGAGCTGAAATCGTGATGAAGCGAGCCCGAATTTCAGATCTTGTTTCCTTATATTTTCGGAGATACGGTCCAAGACATTTAGGGTTTCGACAAGCTCCCGAATTACATTCCAAACAAGTGACCTTGGGAAAATCATCATAACATTCTCTCTGAGCATCAGATTGAAATTTCGTAAGAGGATACAAAAAGAGGAAAAATTGTAATTTTCTTTGTGTCATTTTTCAATTCCGAAGGTCGAAACAGTGACAAGTTCGTTCTACTGAAAAAGTATATAATCAGGTCATCTTTGGAGATTAAGCATAACTCTTTCTTGGAGAATCCAATTTCGATCAGACTGGTGGCGTTGGAAAGAGGACGCTAAGGGTTACTCCAGGTCGCAATTTCAGACCTTGGAGATATGAAATTTCAAAGATATAATAGATTAAATATTGAGTTGCTAAAAGCAAGAAAAAGAATGACTCGAATCAAGAAAATAGAAACACCTAGTAAGGGAAATTAGATGGATGATTTGAAGAATGTGATCGAAGCTAAGATAAATAGTTTTATGGGAAAATAATATCGATGGTATGAAAGAAAATTTGAAGAAAGGCTTAAGAAAGACATGGAAGGTTTGAAGGAAGGTGGGACAAAGATGCTACAAGAAAGGCCTCCTAATGACGAAAAGGTAGTAGAGGAAATTCATGATGAGAAAAAAATAAATGTTAATCATGATTTCATAGAATCTAACATTGGATTGAATACCCATCATGCTCCAAAGATCGATATGAGGAATTTCGATGGCAAGGATCCCATAACATGGATACTACAAATGGAGAAATATTTTGATCTACATGATGTGCAATTGTTACAAAAGGTACGTATTGCATCTTTATATTTAGAACCAAATAAATTTTTATGGTATAAGGGATTTGTTCTTGTAAACCACTTGTCACCTTGTCAATTTTCATGGAGGAAATGATAGCATATTATGATGATATAAAGAGAAACACCTTCTTTAGCCAATTGATAAATCTCAAACAAAAGGGTTCAATGGAAGAGCACATTGAGGACTTCCAAAAATTGAATATAAGGATAACTAATATTCTAGAGAAGTAGAGGGTTGATGTCTTCATAGGGACTTTAAAGGATAACATTCAGCATGAGGTTCGTCTTTCGGAACCTGATTCATTAGAGAAGGCATTTAGGTTGGAAAGAAAAATTGAAAGCAAAATTATGGCAACAAGAAATCCTATCAATCACAATTATAAAGATGGAAGTGTTGTTTCTCCTAGCCTTCCACAACTTACAAGGTTGACACCACAAGAATTCGAATAAAAAGGAGAAAATGACCTTTGTTACCATTGTGATAGCAAATACACTAAAGGTCATAAACGTGTTGAGAAGAAATTATTTTACATTGGTTGTGAAGAGGAGGAAGAAAAGGATCAAGAAACATCAAAAGAAGATGATATACACCAGGAACCAACCCCAGAGAAAGAAGAAATGAATATGACCATATCTTGTAATCCATTGGCAGGAATTACCACTCCTCAAACTCTCAAGATAGAAGGACATATCAAGAAGAAAAAGGATAACATGACTTTCGTGCAAAATCAAATGAAACAACAGGAAGATCAACATCGCAACGAAAGAAGTTTTGACATAGGAACCTCGGTATTTTTATGACTACAACCATACAAACAAACGTCCCTCAAGCAAGCTAAGAAGGATAGTAAATTATCACTAAAGTATCATGGTTCGTACAAAGCATTACAAAAGATTAGTACTATGGAATACAAATTGGATCTTCCTGCATCTTCTCAAGTGCACCTAGTTTTCCATTTTTCATGCTTAAACAAGGTTATAGGTGAGAAGGTCCCAGTTCAAACAATATTGCTAGAACTTGACGAGGAAGGAAAAATCATATTGGAACTGGAAGCAGTCACAAAAACATGAAATCGACAGCTACGAAATCGATCAATTTTAGAGTATCTCATCAAGTGGAAGAACTTACTCGTTGAATATTCCACATGGGAGGATGAAAATTTTATACAGAAGCATCCAAAACTACTCAAGCATTGATGACAACACTTCTTGAAGGAGAGGGGCATGTTAGGTCCCTATACTACTAGTGTAACCCCTTATTGTTATTAGTGCAACCCCCTTATTGTATTATTGTGCCCAAATAGTCCCCATGTTGTTATGATTATGCCCCATAGAAACCCACTATTCTTATTGTTGTGCCCCTACAACATTATTTTTATGTAGGTTCTGATTGTAATGGAACCCGTTAGACTCCTATATATAGAAATGAAGTCTTGTCATTTGTATCATCCAAGAATTATTCATTTGTGTAACGTAAAGGAGGTTGCCCCCTTGAAGAAGTTGATTTTGAGGTCGTTGATCTATCTTTACTTCTATTTTGTGAGCTGGTTACATAACACATACACACTCACATCTATCTCCATTTCAAAGGGCTACTACAAGTTCACAATGCTAGAATTGATGCTTGATTACTCTTCTTCTTTAATTCTTTAAGGACCCTATTCTGAGTCTCTTCCCACTGGAAACTCTTACCACTCACTCTTATGGAATGGAGTGGTGTTACTACTTCTAAAAATGAGGCTATAGATTTCCTCAAGTATTTTTCTACCACAATGTAACTCCTCCTCTTAGAAACATTAGTAGGCATCGACCCTTTCATGATGGCCTTGATATTGGTAGGATCTTAAGTGTTATTAAAATGTTCGTCGACCTTAGTTGGGGTTTTATGAATTTCGGCTTAAATAATCTAGATACCTTGCAAATTCCATAAAATACTTAAAGGTACCCGCTTTGATACCAATATGACTCGTAAACTATCATGGATATTCCACTGGACAATTCGTCACAGTAGATCTACTAAAAAAATAATGAAAATCTAAAATATATACTATAAGTATTAATTTTTCCTAAATTTATGGATTTCCTAATTACCATGTCACGCTTATGCATGAAATATATGAAATATGGAAAATATAGAACATATACAAATACGTTAACTCACAACCATAATAACAGAAAATATGATATGGGAAACCCTTACGAGAGAAAACTCAACTGGAAGGTGAGGTTGATTTGCTATCTATTTCTCTGAATGGTGGATGCAAGTACAAAGGAGTGAGACCTATGGAGGATGGATTGCTACAATGCATAAACCCTCTCTGGTGTCTCTCTCTGTTTCCACTCTTAGCTACTCTACTCATCTATGGAACAAAATGCACTCAAATATAATGGAACCCCTTTTCCTACTAGTGGCTCGGTTATATCACAACTTAGTAGCCAATTAGGGGTTAAATTTGACTCATTCAACCTTCAATATGATTTACGACTTGACCCTTCTAGAGTCTTCTTCATAGTTCCCTTAATCATCCTCTCAAATTACGGTGGTCAATTTTGATAAGTCAACTTTTAGGAGGCATAACTTTCTCATACGAGCTTCAGTTGAGGTTATTATTGTGCCTTTACGAAGGTATCAATTGTATATTATGGAATGTAGGTCCATATTAAGGTCGATACCACAAAAGTGGCCATTTAAGGTGTTGAAATGTCTCTTGGAGTTTTTCACCTAAAATTTTCCAAACCAAGACTACCAATAAAAATGACCTCCAAAATTTACACTCTAGATGCATTGATAGGGATGAGAACAATATAATGATCCAATTCAAATCAAAAAATGAGAAAACTAAGCTCAAGATGGGGATTATTTGGAAAATGGGGTTACAAAACATTATGCTATACCTTGATCCTTATTTGTTAATGGTCATGGAGACATGTTACTGATGAGCCCCAAAAATGTACAATTATTTGGGCTCATTCAACCTCCTAATTTGGCTTAGTCCACCATTCTCATTTGTTTATTGCATGTTTTTGATTATTTTTATGTTAATAGAGTGAATTTGGTTATTCATTATGCCAACAAGTCTAATGGGTGCTTTGTGTAGCCTTGTTGGTCAACTTGGAGACAAAATTGAAGGTCTTAATGAGCACTTGGCAGCCAAATTCGTGGGAGAACAAGCTAGAGGATTTGTAGGAAGGTGTCCCCCTCATTTATGGACCCTTACCTCGAATTCTCCACCATCAGCTCAGAGTTCAAAGGCCACCAAATCAATGAGCACAAGGGCAGCCAAGCAAGTCAAGTTGGACTGCTGTTAACTCCAAGTCTTGGGCAGCCAAGTCCCTAACTTTTAGGAGGACTGTTCAGGGTCCTCAAATTGTATAAATAAGAAGGCTTGGGGCCTCATTTGGGTTAGCTAGTGGTTGGTCATTTTTGTTAGCTAGTTGGTAGTCATTTTTGGTAGCTAGTAGTTAGTCATTTCGTAGCAGCTAGTTAGTCAATGTGGTTTTAGCTCTTTGTAAGCCAGTTTTGGCATGACATTAGACTTTTGATTATGAATAAAAGCAAGCAGTTTTGGATCAGATTTGGAGTTTTTAAAGGAGCCTAAAGCTCTCGGGGTTGGGCCCAACCTGAGAGCTCAGGCCTCCTTCCTTTGTATCAATATTGTTCCTTTAGCATTTCGTTTCCATTTTCCTTTACATGCATTTGAGTATAGCTGCTGATTTAGATTTCCTGTAGAAGTCAAACGGATTGGTTTTATTAGTTAGAACTGTTGTAGTTGTTTGGAAGTAGGCTGAGGCATTACTTAGATCCACTCATGCACTTTCATATTTAGCATTGCTTCTTCATTCCACTGCCATGCATGAGTTTCCTTCACAATTTATATTGCTGTTCATTGATTTTATGTCACAGGTAGCTCAGGTTGAAGCATTCTCGTTTTGGTGACACTCACAAGCATTGTTTCATCTACACTACTTTCTCTTGTTCCATCACTTCGTCCTCCACCTTGATCACACCTGCAAACACATCTTTGATCCCTGCTCCACTCGGTCATCTCCCAAAGTCTTTCACTCCTCACGTACTTCCATTCTCTAGCCCTTTCGTTGACATAGCCCTTTACCTTCCATCCTCCTCCTTACACCTGCTTCCCATCCTGTTCTTCCACTTCTAAAGCCATCACCAGCCTTATTCCTACCTTACACATCTCCCCCTACCATTCCATTACTCCTCCATCACTCCAAACACTCACGGTAGGTCATCCTGTAGCCATTTTTAGACATCCTGTAGAAAACAGAGTATCCTGTAGGATCCTCCACAGCCATCCTGTAGGAGGCCACTCTCTCGGTTGCTGAGCATCTGAATGCGAGGAACCTCTGTGGATGGATGCTAAGGATCCCTAGGGACCTATCTTAGCCTCACCAACCTATCCCACGCTTCCCTTCCTTCTCCATCCCATCTGCACCACCAAACCCTAGTTAGCACAAGATCACAATCATTCCATTCACTTAAAGGAAAAATACAAAAACATAACTTTCATGATGCAAGTAGTTTAGATCCATGCATCTTCACTTATTAGAGGTAATGACAACATTGGTAGAAGTTGCATTTACATTCTTTGCATTATAGAGGTTAGACTAGTTAAATTAGGGTTTCCTAGGTTTACATGCTTTGATTTGCTTTCAGTTCATTTTTGTCAAGTAAAGTAGCTTTCCTTTGAGATTACCTTTCGTCCATCAATTAGCAAGCTTCTTCTGAGAGCCTATAGAAGTTGGCTTGAGCCCTAGCGGACTTGTGCCAGCTGACCAAGTGACAGCTGCGACAAGAGCTAGTACTTGTGCATATAGCACCGCCGCTTCCAAGTTTGTACGAACTACCGGGTTGATAAAATTAAGAGACAGGAAGCCCCAGGAGTTGTAGCATTATTGCTACAATACTGGAGCTCACCATCTTTTTGGCGCCGTTGCCGGGGAAGCGGCAGAGTATTGGTGATTGTTGCTATTCTTCTATTTTCTACTACAACCTTCTTCTAAGTAGTTTATTTCATTTCCATTATGCAATTTCATTTATGCAAAAGTAGATTAGCATTTCTTGCTTTCATAGATTAGCATTTCCTGCTTTCATAGATTAGCATTTCCTGCTTTCATAGATTAGTATTTCCTGCTTTCCTAGAATAGCCTTTCAATTCCGCATTTCAATTCTGCAAGCGTAGATTAGCATTTCATTCTTGCAATTTCATTTGAGCAAAATAGATTAGTCCTTTCAATTTCGCAAGATAGTTAGTTGCAGTTCAATCTATTTCATGCTTTGTAGGAGTAGAGATAAGTTAGAAAAATGATTGCACAACACCCCCACTGCTTCACACAGCCAACGTTCTTCTTCGATGGCTGTGATGAAAGAACCCCTGGGTGGACATCAAGACATATCTGAAGAACCTCTAGGGGAGAAGAAGAAGAAAACATTCCTCTGGAGCAAATGGCTACAAGCAGAAATGTTGGGAGCAGTCCCTTATCCAAAGATGAATTTGCAAATCAGATCGAAGATTTCAAGAGTGACATGAGGCAGTTTCTTGCCATGCAACTGGATACCTTGTGGATCCAAAAGAAGCAAGAAGAAGCCAAGAGGGCTTTGGTCATTTTTTGTCCTAGGTGCCTTAAAAAGCATCCTAGGAACGAATGTCCAATGCACTCCCTAGAAGTGTGTTTCATCTGTGAAGAATACCATGCTACAGATCAGTGCCCTTCCTTGCCCAGAATCAAAGCTACATATCAAAGAGCCAAGGGAGCCACTGAATCACTCTATTATATGAACCAAAGGAGGCCACATGGACCCAGATCTTACCAGCAGGAGCTGCAAGGGATACCCGAGACCTATTTTGACCCTTATCAAGCCACTTTCATGCCTTCTTGGGATCCCCCTGCTCATCCTTCCTGGTTTACACCTCCTCCTTGGTCATATCCTCCTTGTTCCTTCACAGATCCATATTATGCCCAACCAGTTGCTCATTCATTTCACTCTTATGCTCAGCCACAGCCTCAGTGGAATGCACCTTATCAGGAGTGGAGGCCCCAGTACAACTCTCATCCCACTCATTTTCCTCCACCACCTGCTCATCCACAACCATCGCCTCCTCCTCCACCAAGGCAACCCCAAATGCCTAACCAACCACAATGTCATCCATCTCCATCTCAGTTTCACACCTCCACTCAGCTACCCGTACCTCCATTTCCAAAACCATGCAATGGAGCAGCTCAACCCAATTGCAAATATGAGACACAACATGTGCAAATGATTCCTCGTGAGCTCAATGATGTTCACCAAAGCTCAGGAAAAGTAATGCAAAAAAGAGATCATCTTGAAAGCATTGAAGGACCAAAAGCAAAGGAAGATTCAAAAGAGGAGATCAAAGAACCATGGGCTGCACTTGATGAAGAAAAGAGATCAGAATCAGAGATCGAGAAAGCTTCCTCATGGTCACCATCAAATCCTCCATGTATTCAAGAGAAAGATCAACAAAAAGAGGAAGATCAGAAGGTCATGATAGAAGGTGACATGAAGAATGATCCAAATCAGCAAGATGACCAAGGATATCAAAGCTATATTGAGATATGGTTTCAGAAGGTCATTAAGTTGCAGCAGCACTCTCCTCCTCAGCTATGTTTTGTACTTTCAAAGTCAGATCATGTTGTCTCTGAAAGTTGGATAGTTGTCAAAGCATGCATTCCGAGCCTTTACATCATCTTGTCTCTAATCTCGATGTGCACATGGCTCCATTGGAAGTATTCTTATACTTGAAAATGATTTTGTTTTTCAAGTAGGGTAGGGTAGAAAAAAAAAAAAAAAAGGAAAAAAAAAAGAGAAAAGAAAAAGAAAAAAAATGAAAAAAAGAAAAAGAAAAATCTAAGGTGAAAACCCCCTCGGAGGCGCCTTAGATTGGCTCATTGATTGAAAACCTCCATGAGGCGGTCAATGGGTTGGAAAGAAAAGAAAATAAAAGAGAAAAAGATCTTTGGGTGAAAACCTCCCTTGGAGGCGCCCAAGGCAGGCAATTAGGGTGAAAACCTCCATGAGGCGCCCTAGTTGTTTTTCAAAAAAAAAAGAGAAAAAAGAAAAAGAAAAATGAAGCTAATCTCCCTTGAATGATTTCAGGTTGCAGCAATGACATTGCAGGTTGCAAGAAGGACGTTTCATGACAGGAGGAGCACTCAAATCAAAGGCAAAGGAGTTTTTGTGCCTTCTACAGGAAGTTTCGTATCTTCTACAGGAAGCTTACAAAAAAGCCAAATTGATCTCCAAAGAGCACCTGAAGGCCTGGAATATGTCCATGAGGCCTACACTCATCTATGTTTCCACTCCTCACCCCTTTTCCATCATTCTTTTCATGTCATTATGCTTCTTTCCTCAAAACTGTGTTTTCTACAGGATGCTCTATATTTCTACAGGAAACATCCTGTAGAACCTTTGGACGAGCCAAATTCCATCTCAAAAATGAATCTAATGGTGGGAGTCTATTGGTTAGGCCTACAAGCACTTGTGTGTCCATCCCTTGCCTTCATCCATCATTTTTTCCACCTCCTTGTGCCTCTCATTGTGCTTCTACAGGATCTTCCTGTAGAAATTGTGGGAAACTAGGCATGCATTTCAAAAAGTGGTTTGGTGAGCATGCTAGCTTCCTCAAAGGTTCAAGAGTCCTCCTGCAGTCTTCCAACTCATCCTCCATCATCTCCATACCTGCATCACAGCAAAAATTCATTTTGTCATACCATGCAAACACATGCAAAATGCCTTGAAGCCAAAAACACATAGAGCAGAATTTGTTTTTGCCATAACTTGAGAACCATGCATCCATTTGACAAACCATTTTATGGGGGATTGTACAAGGTCGATGAAAACATGCCTGAGCAGTTTCATGCAATTCCGGTGCACGGTTTCCAAGGAATCAGCCTCCATCACCATCAGCCATTTTTGCATTTTCTCCATAACCGTGCATCCGTTTCAAAACCTGTTTCATGGGGAGATGAAAATGGATGATAGTAGCCTACCCAAGCAGTTTCAGCCAATTCCGATGCACGGTTTCCGAGAAATCGAGCTCTGAAATATTCAGCCATTTTCCAATTTTCTCGAAATCCGTGCATCCATTGATCACGAATTTGCTATGGGAGATGCATCATGATGGTAGGAACATGCCCACCAAGTTTCAGCTCAATCCGGTTTTCCGTTTGGGAGAAATGGCAAAAAGAAGTTCTGGTTTGGTGAAGATGCAGCAACAGCAGCTTGAATGTGCAAATCTGAACGTGGAAATGAACTTTTGTTGCATGCATCCGTCCAGAGGGCACCTGCACAAGAGAAAACAACCATAAATCATCAATCAAGCTACCATACATGCAACAAATGAAGATCAACACATGCATGCAGCAAGACGCTTCACAAAGCAACCACGCACGACTTGCAGGTACGTGACTTAACCTTGTTCCTCTGTTGCATGAATGTAATTCGAAGCATTGCATGAACGAATGAGATGGTTGTGGTTAAGAGAATCGGTGGCCAGCCAACTGGACACCCTCATCTAGTTCAACAGCGCTCGGTGGGTGGCTGAGCACACGTGTCTCAAGAAGAAGATTGAAATCAGGTAGTGGCGACCGTTTAAACTGCAGCATGATTGATGGATGTAATTTCAAGCAGAGAACAATCAGTGACCACTGCAGTTCATGAACAGTTGCATGGTCCAGCACGTCTTTTCCACCTCACTCCACCAACAATCACGCAGAAATTAATGAGCGCATGAAATTTCAAAAATGTCTGCCGCATTCAATTCAGGTTATTCAAAGAGACTAAACATTGAAACAGAAAATTCTGATAGTTCATCAGAGGGTTTTATGAACCATGGATATGGCAGAAGCAGTGCCTCTCACGTAGAGGAAGGTCAAAAAAAAATGGAAGGAAAGGGCCTGGTTTCAAGCTGCTTGAGAAATGATCATCGTAAGTTATCAAGGACGACTTCCTTGAGCAGTGATTCATCGGAGTCAGATGATGCTATTCCTACTATTGAGCTACATAGTGATTTGAAACTTCTATTGCAATGCACGTTGCCTTTGTTATGGATCCAAAACAGTGGGGTCGTTGTTGCTGCTGTTGGAGTCCATTGGCTTATGGCTCCAGTTAAGGATGTGAGAAGAATTGTGAAGCTGCTTTTGTTCCTTCTCAGGTCCTCTTACGACTCATAGTATGTGGTACTATCAAATCTGGCATTTGTTGCAGCAATTCCCTCCTTATTCGAGCCATTCTTTGAAGATTTATTCGTGCAATCTTTTGATACATGCCATATGCAAGCAATCAAGCTGGAGATCTTGTCTCTCATTGCAACAAAATCATTTATTCATACAATATTGCTAGAGTTTCAGGACTATATTAGGGATCTAGATAGAAAGTTTGCCGCAGATGCAGTCTCTGCAATTGAACGATGTGCTAAAAGACTTCCATTTGTGGCTTTGACTTGTTTGAAAGGTCTCCTGGCGTTGGTTAGACAGAGCTCTATAGCATTGCGGGGAAGCAACTGTGCTGGTAATGAAGAAACTGACAATTCTGAAGGAACTGCTGACCCCAGAAAAAGGAATTTTCCTGGAATTAAGGCAGATCTGGTTTTCCGAGCTGACTGTATGATCACTGGGGATGAGAATTGAGCTCTGTACCTTTTCTATGGAAACCTAAGTCTTCCTTTTATACAAGAACAGCCGAGTATTTGGGCAGCAAAAGTCTTGAAGCCAAGGAATTGTTGTTCATTAATATCACACAGCCCAGGAATTCTTCCTTGAGTCCAAGGGGAAACCATCAACAACATTTCCTTTTCTAACCAAAGCATAAGGAAAGGAAGCACTCTCACCATGCCAAGGGAATTCATAACTCATCATTATCCATGGTTATCATTTTAGGTTGCTGTGTGCATGTAGACATGGAGTTGATTCACCTCCATAAAAGAAGTTAAGCATTTCCTATTTTCTTCTACAGTCATTAAGTAAATGTGCCACAAAAATAAATGAAGAATTTTGGCCAAAGATATCAGTCCTTCTAACAGTGAGGAAGAAGAGTAGGAAGGAGGAGAAGAGGAAGGCTGCCACAACCCAGCTGAAAGGAGAATCGCCCACAACCAAGCAGGATACAGTGGTGCTGTCTGTTTCTACAGGAAGACAGAGATTGTTCTACAGGAAGACAGAGGACTGTTTCTACAGGAAGCCAGTGAACAGTTTCTACAGGAAAGTTTGAGAAGAGGGAAGCCAAAGGAGAAATTGGCCGAGATGCTAGCCAAGAAAGTCACCAAGGCCATCAAAGACAAAGGGAGAGATTTGGTTTCTCAGAGGATGAGCAACACTTTCAGTAGGGGGGTGATGATGAGCCCCAAAAATGTACAATTATTTGGGCTCATTCAACCTCCTAATTTGGCTTAGTCCACCATTCTCATTTGTTTATTGCATGTTTTTGATTATTTTTATGTTAATAGAGTGAATTTGGTTAGTCATTATGCCAACAAGTCTAATGGGTGCTTTGTGTAGCCTTGTTGGTCAACTTGGAGACAAAATTGAAGGTCTTAATGAGCACTTGACAGCCAAATTCGTGGGAGAACAAGCTAGAGGATTTGTAGGAAGGTGTCCCCCTCATTTATGGACCCTTACCTCGAATTCTCCACCATCAGCTCAGAGTTCAAAGGCCACCAAATCAATGAGCACAAGGGCAGCCAAGCAAGTCAAGTTGGACTGCTGTTAACTCCAAGTCTTGGGCAACCAAGTCCCTAACTTTTAGGAGGACTGTTGGGTCCTCAAATTGTATAAATAAGAAGGCTTGGGGCCTCATTTGGGTTAGCTAGTGGTTGGTCATTTTTGTTAGCTAGTTGGTAGTCATTTTTGGTAGCTAGTAGTTAGTCATTTCGTAGCAGCTAGTTAGTCAATGTGGTTTTAGCTCTTTGTAAGCCAGTTTTGGCATGACATTAGACTTTTGATTATGAATAAAAGCAAGCAGTTTTGGATCAGATTTGGAGTTTTTAAAGGAGCCTAAAGCTCTCGGGGTTGGGCCCAACCTGAGAGCTCAGGCCTCCTTCCTTTGTATCAATATTGTTCCTTTAGCATTTCGTTTCCATTTTCCTTTACATGCATTTGAGTATAGCTGCTGATTTAGATTTCCTGTAGAAGTCAAACAGATTGGTTTTATTAGTTAGAACTGTTGTAGTTGTTTGGAAGTAGGCTGAGGCATTACTTAGATCCATTCATGCACTTTCATATTTAGCATTGCTTCTTCATTCCACTGCCATGCATGAGTTTCCTTCACAATTTATATTGCTGTTCATTGATTTTATGTCACAGGTAGCTCAGGTTGAAGCATTCTCGTTTTGGTGACACTCACAAGCATTTGTTTCATCTACACTACTTTCTCTTGTTCCATCACTTCGTCCTCCACCTTGATCACACCTGCAAACACATCTTTGATCCCTGCTCCACTCTGTCATCTCCCAAAGTCTTTCACTCCTCACGTACTTCCATTCTCTAGCCCTTTCGTTGACATAGCCCTTTACCTTCCATCCTCCTCCCTACACCTGCTTCCCATCCTATTCTTCCACTTCTAAAGCCATCACCAGCCTTATTCCTACCTTACACATCTCCCCCTACCATTCCATTACTCCTCCATCACTCCAAACACTCACGGTAGGTCATCCTGTAGCCATTTTTAGACATCCTGTAGAAAACAGAGTATCCTGTAGGATCCTCCACAGCCATCCTGTAGGAGGCCACTCTCTCGGTTGCTGAGCATCTGAATGCGAGGAACCTCTGTGGATGGATGCTAAGGATCCCTAGGGACCTCTCTTAGCCTCCCCAACCTATCCCACGCTTCCCTTCCTTCTCCATCCCATCTGCACCACCAAACCCTAGTTAGCACAAGATCACAATCATTCCATTCACTTAAAGGAAAAATACAAAAACATAACTTTCATGATGCAAGTAGTTTAGATCCATGCATCTTCACTTATTAGAGGTAATGACAGCATTGGTAGAAGTTGCATTTACATTCTTTGCATTATAGAGGTTAGACTAGTTAAATTAGGGTTTCCTAGGTTTACATGCTTTGATTTGCTTTCAGTTCATTTTTGTCAAGTAAAGTAGCTTTCCTTTGAGATTAGCTTTCGTCCATCAATTAGCAAGCTTCTTCTGAGAGCCAATAGAAGTTGGCTTGAGCCCTAGCGGACTTGTGCCAGCTGACCAAGTGACAGCTGCGATAAGAGTTAGTACTTGTGCATATAGCACCGCCGCTTCCAAGTTTGTACGAACTACCGGGTTGATAAAATTAAGAGACAGGAAGCCCCAAGAGTTGTAGCATTATTGCTACAATACTGGAGCTCACCAGTTACATCATCATTAATCACCATATGTCATGGCACCACCATCATTTGATTTCAAGTCAAGGTTTGAGATATGAAAGGACTTGTCCCCCCCTCCATATATGGTTGAGTTAATTCATGATCAACATCTCTAACCATTTTGTGTAGTTTATCAAGGGAAAGGTGGGATAATTGAGGCTTGAGTGAATGGATCAAGCGATATAGCTTGGTGGAGGACTACTTAAAGTTGGAGATTTTACATGGTAAGGACATCACTCTAGCTTTAGTTTGTGTTATGGAGTTCCTATATAACAAATAAAATCTTAGTGGATGTTTAGCATATTGTCATCTCTTTATTCTCACATTGTAAAATTTGATTGGCGTTTAGTTTATTGATTTTTATGGATCATTGATTACTACTTTGTGACTATTATTCTAGAGTTAATGGTTACGAGGTTCATGGGTTGTGGATATTTGGTGTTAGTCTCCTTGCAACTAAAGGGTGATTTTTGGCATAGTGGGTTAGACTCTTTCATATTATGGAAATTGGATTTCTCTCCCTTTCGCAAGCCAGTTTTCTTTAAGTGACAATGTTTGTCCATAAAAAAAACTCGGGCATTTGTTGGGGACTAGCATCATGGTATTAGTTCATGGGATTTTGATTCTTCATCATTGGACCATTGAGGAGCTTAATAATTTTGTCGGATCCTGAGAAGGCTAGAGGAATTCGTTCAATTTGAAAAAACCTCACTCTTTTATGTAACCATTAAATTCCACGAGAATGAGCATAATGGAACTCTTTGAATTAAATGATCATGAATACTCTGGTTCAACATAAGCAACAAATTAATGTTTTTGAGGAAGAATTCTCCACATTAAGAAATATGGCCCACAAACTCGGTAAAGGATCCAAATTTGCTACCTTCAACCACGAGATGTTAACGAATTTAGACCAAGAAGATCTTAGGAAGGAAGATTTTCTCTATCAAAATGATGGAAAACATGGATTTGGGGAATTCATACTCTCATTTCTCCATTATTGGACATGAAGAAGCCAATAGCGATCATGTTTTTCATAATCTTTATGCATTGTTAAATTTATAAGAATTTTAGGTGTCTTCTTACCTATGAAATTTTGGAATGTTATAATTGCATTTGCATGTAAATCTTTATTCTTAGAATAATTTTCCTCCCTAGTATACTGGATAAATCATGCCAACAATCTCTATTCACTCTTTGTTGTTCAACTTTGTTGCATCCTTTTATGATACAAAATTCTTTAGTTTCGATTAAAGAAAAACATTTTATTCTAGTTAACAAAGTCATGCTAGTTATATTAGATGTAGAAAAAACACATGTAAAATTACAAAACTTGGTGATCTTTTTAGTTTAGCCACACATTCAAGCAATCAAAACATGGAAAAATCAACCTAGTTCTACTACATTGTGATTGCCACTAACAAAGTGATAACATAATTAAAAAACTAGTGCCAATTCAACTTGGTACAATTATGTAAACAATCATAAATCAAACTTTTACTAGTTCTCAAACATACCATGCAAGAGTGTCAACATAGTTACCGATCAAACAAGAACTATTACCTCAAAATGGATACTCTAGCTAAGAAACTTAAAAAAACATGAAAATGAAAAGTGTTGATGTTGGAATAACCTTTTTTTTTTCTCCTTTGAGGGTAAATTTTCAACAATTTTTTTTAAAATGGAAGTAAAAGCCATTTTTTGTGTGTGCAAAAAACACCATGAAAACGAAAAGTGTTGATGTTGGAATAACATTTTTATTTTTATTTTGGGGTAAATTGTCAACATCTTTTAACAATGAAGTTAAAGATAAAATATCATGAATCTGAAAAACCTTAAAATTCCAACGATAGAAATGACTTTAAAGATAAAATATCAGAAGTCTTAGAATTCCAAGGATGACATTAAAGATAAAATATTACCTTTATAAAAACCTTTAAATTTCCAACAATTTTCAGCCATGGTGTTAATATATATATATATATATATATATATATATATATATATATATATATCCAAAGAAAAAATCAACAACTTTCTATTAATGAAAACGGAGAGTGAAGTAGATGCATTGAAGCATTTTGGAGGTTGTCTCGAACGACCCGTGTGCATGACAAACACATAGTAGCAAAGTTACCTAGTAAAATCAAAGGAAAAAAAAAAAGAAAAAATTAAAATTAAAATTACACATTGCCAGCAAAACTAGACTTGTCTTTTTTGCCTTTTTTCTTTTGAACTTTTTGCCAGGCCCCCAGAGGAGGAGAGGTAGTGACAATTGCTAGCTGATTATTGCTTGTAAGATTTGAGGTTTCTTTGTCTGAATCAGAGCTTTTGGAAAAATGTGGTCGCTTATTTCCACCAGTGCATTGGTTGTTGTTATTTTCCTCTACTTGGCTTTCAAGTATCAGATTAACTACTAAGTTATTTGGATTCTCTGGTTGTTTCTTCTGATCTTCCTCCTTTTCATCTCCCATCTCATGTGAGCCTTGTTGTTTTTCTGTCTCCTGTTGTTGCTGGGTTTCATCCTGTTCTTCTTCATCATCATCTGATGAAGAGGGTTCTGGAAATTGCCATCATTTTTTGCTTTTGCATTCTCTTCTTTGTTTTTTTCTTTGCTTGTTTGCATGTATTTTGTAGATGCCTTGTTTGGTGGCAGACCCTGCATCTAAAGGCTGTATTTTCAAAATCTAGCCACTGTATCCACTTAAAATCTTTATGTGTCAGATTTATACAATCAGGGAGGCCTTTACTCAAATCCATCTCCACACAGATGCATGCAAAGGTGAAGATCCCTTTGTCCATTCTTTCTTTATCTGTCTTTAGGTACCTTCCGAGGGAGTTCCCTATGCCTTCTAGAACCTGATGGTGCCAAAAAGGGAGTGGAAGGTTATGTAGCCTCACCCATACCGACATTTTTGTGACCACCATTGTATTTGCGTCAAAACCAGAGAACCATGGGGTAACAAAGAGACCAACCCTTCCCCAGAACCATGGCCCATCATTTATGACGTAGTTGTAGTCTTTTTGGGTATCAAACTGAACCACAAAAAAACCTTTTGCGCACAGGTAAATATCACATTCTCTGGTCCAGTTTTGGTAGATCCATTCATTAAGCTCTTCAGATTTTGGCCAGAATCCATTAAAACGACAAATGATGGCGTTTGTGTGTAAAATAGTGAAGAGATCACTTACTTCTAGTAAATCAATGGTCTAGTAAATCAATGGACATATCTGGTGTTTTTTTCCATCTTTTCTACAATGCATGGTCCTGGAATTGTTAGATTTGGAACTTATTTGTCCTGTGTTGCAGATTTCCCTCTTAATGCATCTTTGAATGAGGCTTGACCCTTGTTGATCGAATTTGTGCTTATTGCTATGCTTGCTCATGTGGCTCGACCTTGTAATCTTAGATTCAGGATAATGGTGTAGTCACGTTTAATCCCATAATATTTCAACTGGATCTCTTCCTGCAATACTTTCCCAGAGAAAATCAAACTTTGTGATAAAATAGGAATACCTGTAGCTTCTTGGGCTTTTTGCTTCAGATCAATCACCAGATCCATTCCCCCAACCCATATCATTATCGATTTCCCAGATATGGTTTTGATGAAGATCTGATATGAGTCCCTTGGATGATCTGAGGTTAATTCTTTGCTTTCCTCCCTTGGTGGCTGATCCCGTATACCTATTCTACATAAATCCCACCTCTTCTCCTCTTCTGTTTTTTCTTTCAATCTGTGCCTGACCCTGGTGAAAAGGGCAGATTGGCTTGCATGCAACACTAGTCCTTTGTTGGGGAAATGGTGAGGCCCATCCACCCTCGGCACATCCTTATGGATTTTATTTTGGGAGAGGTGTACTAAAACGAGAGTGCTGATTTTGCAAAACCCCTCGGGAAAAAGATGGAGCCTCCTCCCCTTCAACTCCACTCTGTGAATGGGTTTCTAAGAAGATCCTTACAATATTCACATGATTTCCTTATCCATCTCATCATCAGCCTCATCAGTCTAATCCACGATCTCGAACTCGCTTTCGACTGCCCAATATATCTTCACAAGCCGCTCTTCAGCCTTCTGTGACAGATCCCCATACACCACATGCATATCATACAACTTGCCATAAGCAGAGACAAAGGCCACCAAAGTGGAAGCCCCATACACAACAACTGATTCTGACTTGCATGTAGGAGTAAAAGCCCTGGGAACGCCGAAGATAACAACTTTGTTTTTGACGGCCAAAGAATGGACTGAAATGCTCTAGATCTCGTTCTCTTCATCGATATTCTTGTCTAGGGTCTTGGTGAACTGACTTAAAGCTGAAGAAACCTTCAAACGTTGCTTCAATACCCTTTGCTGCCTCTGGATGCGTACGACCTTCGGCCATTTCACGAGTCTGTGTACATCCTTCTTTTGTGGCAGGGCTCCCCTCTAAGAGCCATTGTTGGAATCGATCCTCGCTATTTTAAATAATTATTACCATTAATTTATTTTTATTTTATCATATTAATAACTATTATTAAATATACTATATTTTTTATCTACTGTGTTGAAGTCACAACTCTCTGCATTAAAACATTTATTTTTTTAGAAATTTGTGTCAGCATTTTATTTTAAATAAATTTAAGATTCTGAAATTTACAAATTGTTTTTTAAAAACTATATTTCATTATTGAGAAACTAATAAACATATTAAAGATTATAAAAAAAAAATTGAAAAAAAAAACATAAAATAAAAATGAAGAAATAAAAAAACAAGTTTAAAATTTCTTTATTCAAGTCTCTGTGATCGATAATGAATTAAGCAAAGTCTTTCAGTAGAAATCACATAAAAGAAATTTTTGGTCAATGCCTTTTGAACCAACAAGTGTGGTTCATCATCAAGACTAGATGATGAACCACACTTGTTGGTTCGAAACGCGTCCGCTAAAAATTTCTCTTAAATGATTTCTACCGAAAAACTTTGCTTAAGTTCAAAATTATTTCAAGAAACATGAAAAACATAAAAAATAATAATTAAAAATATTGAAAACAATAATTAAAATCATTACAAATAATAATTAAACACATTGAGAAAAAATAAAAATAAAAAAGAAAATCATTTATATATATATTAATTTATTAAAAAAATAAAAACATAAAAAAAATTAACAACTAAAAATAAATAAAATAAATAAATAAATTTAAATAATAATAATAAAGTGAAATTAGCTTGCACCACAGCTGGTCACCACATGAAAACCAATTCTAAAAATAATAATGAATAATAATCAATCCAGTGGACCCAAAATCTACAGTTGAAGAAAAATAGGGACTAAACCTTGAAGTTATAAATGATTCATCTCATGATGTTGCACTATTATATGTTGTCTAATATGATAGTATATGCTTACTATTGCACCCGTTTGACCTTGCCCCATGTGAACTTACTATTTATGATTATTAAATACTTGTACTTACCTTTGCCATTTAAAAGTAGAAAGAAGCCTCTCACATGTGGAGGAGAAAAATGATAAATAAGAATTGATCACAGTGGATCAAGGGACAACCCTTAACAATAACGATAATTCCACTCTAAATGTTACACTGAAATATAATATTCAGTATTAGTAAAAAATCATGTGGGTTTATTTTTTTTTCACTTTATTGGTGTCTTTCATAAAATTGAAAGTTTTTTTTTTCGCTCCATAGTTATATGAAAATGTTTATTAGAAAATTGTATCAGCCACCATTGTTGATAAAATTAAACTTATTAATGTGTGGTTTGAATTCAAGGGATTACTATTAAAATGTGTTGTTTCAACTCAAGGTGTCACATTGTTCCTTGTCTTTCCAACTAACCTAACATATTGGTACGTTAATTGTATATACCTTTTGTATATTGATATATTAATTGTATATACCTTTTGTTCAACGCCCCCTCCAATGTAAATTGAGAAACGTCATCTATGTTATAATATGTCTTCCAAATTTGTTTAACCTTCTTTCCTTAAGGTGCTGGCCTCCACAAAGTTCTCATAACACTTTATTGTTGAATTAATTGTCATTCAACTACGTGTAAATATAAGAGAGAATAAATACCAAAAAGACGACATGGTTGTTGAGAAAATGTTACCACATACGTCACTGGTTGCGTTATGTTATATGTCCTTGACGTGAGACCCCTTTAACCATAAGGTTTGGAATTTACATTCAAAATTTAAGTACGATTATTATAATAATAAAACATAAAATTAGACATATAGATATTTAAATTGTATTTATAATAACAAAACACAAAATTAATTGTAAATATAAATTAATTAATGGTGTGGGGATATTATGAAATATGGTCGATTTTAAATAATTTTATTTATAAGGATAGAAAAAGGTAATAATATAAATATGTATTAAAAGTAATTATTTTATTTTATTTTTGGAAAGAGTGTATTAGTAATATACACGTAAGAGATGTCGTAATGTCTTGTTTTTGTAAACATTACATAAGAAAAAAAATGTATTAGCTTTTTTAACCAATAATCCGTATAATTTATACTAAAAAATGTCGTGGCCAAATTACATAGCTTTGTAATAAAAATATAGAAAAATGGCCATGGATAGATGTCCAAAACTCAAATATATCTATCTAGGTTTCCCCTAAGTCTACTTTCCTTATTGCATCCTCTCATGTTTAAAAAAAGGGTAAAATATCTTATGTATTGATTAAGCAAAAATATTATATGACAAAATGTTTTATTTTTCTTTTTGCAAAATAATATTGTTTTCCATACACATGGCATGTGTCAACTTGCATATTTTCCTATGGCCTTACTTCAACCATGTCTAAGTGTTCTCTTTCACAATTTTAGCTATAAGATTAATTTCTCTTTAGCCATATTCCATTTTAGAGCATATTATGACATTGTTGTTCTATGATGGGGCTAAGAAAATCCCACAGAGTGAAGGGCATGAAGATAAGTTAGAGATATTTGGAAGAAGAGAAGTAACAACTTCCAAGAGGTAGTCAAGTTGTGTCACTATTCTACCAACCAATAAATGCAACTTTACTCCAACCATGTCTAAGTACTTTTCTTTCACAATTTTAGCTATAAAATTAATTTCGCCTTAGCGATATTCCATTTTAGAACATCACAATTTTAATTATAAAATTAATTTCACCTTAGGCATATTCCATATTCCATTTCAGAACATATTATGACACTATTATTCTATGAAAGTCCCTAAGATAAACTAAAAATACTAGGAAAAATAAAAATAACATCTTTCAAAAAACAACCAAGTTATGTCATTATTCTACCGTGCAACAATTTTAACAAATAATACATCCACCTCCTTCTCCCATTCTCTAATTAACATAATATATTTTGTTATTCATAATATGCAATTGTCCTTAATATTATTTTCCCATTGTATCTATTATCCAAATGCATCTTTCCACTTATTCCATATGATGAACTAGCTCATTATGCTATAATACGCTTCACTAATGCCCGTTTCACAATAATTTGAACATCATTTCATAGCATTGAGCTCCCACAACACAAAACAACCATTCCTATAGTGAGAATGTGTCATCATAGCCTACTTATCATTTAAAATACAAGAGTTTTTATTAATTCTTACTTGTACTTGTGACATAACATTAGTCTCACCTTTTTATATGGATAACAATATACAATTGGTTTACAATATAAGAAGCGTGATAAGGTACAAAAGGGAGCAGCCTGTGAGGCCTCAAAAAAACCAACAGACATAATTTTACAGATATGCAGGAGATCACCAGACACATGAGACATATAACAAAATGACTGAGAGGAGCCAAGCACAGATTCAAGGCAAAATACACATAATAGCAAAAACTAGAAGAGACCTGTTGCAAGCTAAAAATGAGCCTGATAAAGCCCAGGCGACAGATAAGCCGAGAGCAGAAAAAACACAACGTCCATAAAACATTCCAAATACTTATTTGGGCATCTTTCTTGGGATCGAATCATAGAATGCAGAAATATTATGCAGGATAGACTTGTAAGGGATCTTTGAGTCTTTGAAGATCTTGAAATTCCTCCATTTCCACGCACTCCATAACATAATGACCAGGAGGATACACGTAGACTCCTCTTGCCTGCCCCACCACTCGAACGCTGCATGGATAGAATTAAAAACAGTGTGAGGAAAACCAAAAGAGATGGCTAAGTCATACCAAATTTGTTGGGAGGCCTTGCAATGAAATAACATACGAAGATTTGTCTCCTCATCAGCTTCACACATCGAGCACCTACTTGGGCCATGCCAACTCCTCTTCCTCAAGTTATCCCATGTCAAGTTTTTATTGTTATAGACTAACCATGAGAAGAGAATCATTTTAAGAGGGCAGCCCACTTTCCAGAAAGCCATCGGGAATTTTGATCTTGAAGACGAGGCCTTTGCAGATACAAGATCAGAGTAAATATCTTTAACTTGTGCTGTCATATGAGAATTTGATAGAGACCATGTTAAGTGATCTTTTAGCCCTGCACGTTTAATCCCGCTTACTGCTAAGGCGACTTTGACATTATTCCAAGATGAACACAAATCAGCTGGCAGCCCAATATCAGAGGCATCCTTCCATAAGGGCGAAAGGCCTCTCCAATCAGAAATGAGCTTGTTCCATGTAAAATAACCCATTCTGTAAAAGATAAAGATGAGATTGTCTAAAATAGATATACTTCCCTGAGAGCAAGCAATAGGATCCAAACCTATAAAACAATATACAATTGGTTGATATTAATAGTCAAATGAAATTTTAATTTAAAAAATACCTAATCTCCAAAATATAATATTTAGGTTCCCTACCAAAAATTACTTTATAAATTAAAAATAAAAAATAAAATATTAATATAAAATACATTTTAACCATAAAAAATATTATTATAAATATAATTTGTAGTATCTTAAAACCATCTAGAAGTAAAATACAAAACGTAGGACCTAAAAGAATCAACGTTATTAACTATATATTCAAAATATACAATGAGAAAAAAACATATAAACTATATATTCAAAATATACAATGAGAAAAAAACATATAAAATTATTAGATTAGATTTATATTTTATTAAATATTAAAAAGTAAAAATAAATTCTATAGGAGCTAAAAAATTCAACGTTATTAACTATATATTCCAAATATACAATAAGAAAAAACATATAAAATTATTAGATTAGATTTATATTTAGGCCGATAGGCCTTCCCTTTGAAAGAGAATTTCGTCGTCCCTTTCAATCTCAGGTTGACACCTGGGATCCATATTCGGCGGGCTCTGTTTTTTCTCCGTGCCGAGAACTTCCGGGTTTTCGTTTATTCGGCGGGTTTCTGTTTATTCGCGCCGAGAACTTCCTGCTTTCTCTGAGGTTCGTTGCGCGGGGCTCATATTACTCCCTTACATTTAGTGCTGCGCGAACCTGCGGACAGTCTGAGAGGTTGAATGTTTCCGTTCCTCCATTCTCGGGAAACATATCCATCCAGACAGTTTACAGTATCAACGGCTGGGATGCCTATGCTTGGGCATTCAGGGCTCCTTCTGATTTAGTCGATGTCATTCTTCACAACCCTGGCGTCGAAGAAGATCCGGCTTGTGGACCTGTCTTGGACGCAGTGGCCATCAAGGAGATGGTTCCCCCGAAGTTCACAGGATGTAATCTAGCTTGGCTTCTTGATTTCTTGCATTGCTGGTTTCTTGATTTAGTGCTTTCTTGGTTTCTTGATTTTTATTTTGGAGATGGTTCCAACTTCCCCCTAAGTTCACAGGATGTAATCTAGCCTCGCTTCTTGATTTCTTGCTTTGCTGGTTTCTTGATTTAGTGCTTTCTTGGTTTTTATTTTGGAGATGGTTCCCCCGAAGTTCACACACGCTCGACTTCTTGATTTCTTCTATTAATTCGCTCCATGACCGGGTTTCCTGGTATCTTATTAGGCTTAATTCATGAATTGGAATTCTTCTTGCAGGTTGCGCTCTCCAGATAGCAGAAGGCGTACTCTTCAATACCCAGTTCCAGATAATCGGAACCCTTGCCGTAGGTAAGATTAATGCACCCATTTTTTGCTTTACGGTTCATTATCATTGATACACATGATTATTTTAGGGTTTTCACCTCACGCCGTGCACTTCTCAGGTATGCTTCCACTAGGGTTCGGGAGTCTGGCAGCTTCTCAACACTGATATCCTTGGCTTCACAGGTGCTCTTTACTGACTTACTTGCAGCCTTACGGCGGGTTAAAGAATTATAGGAAGAGGGTTTACATTCTTATGTTATACCGAACTGAATAGTTTGCTTATCGAGAGGTCTCCTGGCCAGTATTAACCCTGTGGGGTTCATAATTTATAACTGTGCATTTTGCAACTTTGAGTTTTGGACAGCTCGTGTAAAAATTTGGGGTTTCCATTTAAAGAAAATGTTTTGACTTCTTCTGTGTATAGTGTATAACTGTAATTGCTAGACAGAACTCTTCTGCGGGGTGATATAATTTTTTTAAAGGAGCATGGATGCAGATTGATATTTAATGTTTGTTTTCCGATTGTGGCTGTCGTGTTTAGTTAAATGGTTTGGTAATTTTATAAAATTGGGAATAAGCAAATGCTACAGGTTCTTTATCGGTTTCCTGTTGACTTCAAATAATTTTTCCTTTCCTTTGAAAAGGTTTCTCTGTCGCACTGGTTATAACATACCAGAGCCAAATATTACGATTTCTCTCTCTCTCTCTACAGAGATATAAATTAGAGTTGTGTTTCTTTTTCAGTTTATTGTTCCCTGTTCTTTAAATGTGAACAGAAGAATAAATTCATGCACCCCTAACTTCAATTGGTTTATTCACCATGAGAATCTTTTGTGGGGTTCTGGACGGGGTCGGTATCAGATTAGCAGCCTAGTCCTAACCCCCTCGACTGTTGAATAATTAGTTTAACCCATATTAATCAGAACGATTCCATCACTCTCTTTGTTCTACCGCTTAATTTACTTTTCTTTATAAAAGCAGGGAACGGTTATATACTCTTTTCTTAATTTTCCGGGTCTTTCCTTTCGGATTTAGTATATAGGTTGATTCACAACCCAAAATCCTCTTTGTCCTCCAAAGTTCGATACTCTGCCTTCTAAGGGAAATAATAGTTTTATCTGTAACACACCTAAAAGTCATCAAATTCATTCAGAGTTCTTCCTTTTTAAAATAAAATGTTGGGTCTACTGTTCCCACTACATGTTTATTTATATATCTACTGCACATCATTAATAGGACTTATACAGTTTCGATTACAACAGAATGTATATATTGGAACCATATTTCAATACTGTTAACAGTAAATTGTAAATAATTTCAATCATGCATTTAACTACAGATTTCAAGTCATTTTTGTGTACTTATCTGCCTTATGTTAAATCCATGAATTCAACAGGGTAACTTTCTCCACCCAACCTTGAGAAGGGCAATGTCGTCCTCTTCTCCCCCCAAATGAGGTTATCCACTGGCTCAAGTCCAGCTCAAGTTATCCCTCTTTTGACAACGTCCTGTCAATTTCAGAGACCCCCAAATGAGGTTATCCACTGGCTCAAGTGCAGCTCAAGTTATCCCTCTTTTGACAGTGTCCTGTCAATTTCACAGACCTTTAGGTTATCCACTGGCTCAAGTCCAGCTCAAGTTATCCCTCTTTTGACAGCGTCCTGTCAATTTCATAGACCTTTCTCATCCTTTTTCCATAACAAAGACTGAACCCCTTTCTTTCCACTCAATTTCACATACCTTTGTTATCCTTTTTCCATAACAAAGACTGAACCCCTTTCTTTCCACCGAGACTTCCTTTTATCTCCGAGAAAGAAAGGTACAACTGTCTCTAACTGTTTCTAACTGCGTGGAGGTTTCCCTCTTGAATTATGGAACTCCGTAAACATATTAAAAAATATCATTAGGCTTATTTACCAGTCTCAAGTAGGTAAAGTAATTCAAATGTATGTTATTCAATATTTAATTATTATAAAAAATATCATTAGGCTTCCAGGAGCCTTATTTATCAGTCTCAAGTAGGTAAAGTAATTCAAATGTCATCCTCGAGTGTTACTCCCGATCCCATGTAATGCGAGATTGAGTTTTTGTTGGTTCAGGGGTTACTGCAACTTGTGCCCATTTTTGTTATGCGTTTGGTTAGATTCATACCAGCAGGTGCTCATTAGAATCCTCAAGTAGTCAACTTTACTGAAAATGCTAGAAGCATCCTTGAGATTTTCTGCAATTAATATGCTGGTTTGTGCGTGAAGGATAAAATAATGGGGGAGCTGCATGACCAGGGAAAGACGATAAGCGATATTGAAGAGAGTTTGAAGACCATTCCTCTGTACCCAGAAACTATAAGTGCAATCAAATTTGCCTTCTCCATGGGGTGGGTTATGATATCATGGCTCTTTCTCCTCCTTTTTAGTTTATTAGATTTCACTGAAGAAGTCTGCATTGATTGTAATCAAGTATTCTTTGGTTGTTGTGGTGTTGCAGGTGTGAACTTCGAATTGTGAGCGATGCTAATATGTTCTTCATAAAGACCATTCTTCAAGCCCATGACCTGCTCCAATACTTCACTGAGATTAAGACAAATCGAGCATTTGTTGATGAGAAGGGGAGATTGAGGATTCAGCCTTTACATCCCTTTACTGAAGGCCCTCCTCATGGCTGCGGCCTCTGCCCTCCTAATATGTGCAAGGTATTCATTATTCTCAACTGTTACACATTAGCAAACACCCATCTAAACTGGGGTCTCATATGCTTATTGCTATAGAATATCACATGTTCTGATATGTATATTTGGACCTATAACTTATAATTTACAGGTCCGATATGCAAATATGGAGTTATGATATTTATTCTATAGGACATTTGTCTGAATCTGAGATAATCAGGGTTTAAATGTATTTCTGCTTCTGTTGTCTGTACCCAATGGACAATGCATCCAATGAATACACCCAAAGAGTTGATGGATCCTTCCATCCCTTTTCTGACTCTGGAATTCATCTCACTTTTCTTCTCTGAGTGCAAATAGTTATTAGAGAAATATTGCATGCTGATAGTTTTCTGCGTTGCAGGGAGCAATAATAGATGAGATTATGCGAAAGTCCTTGGAAGGGGAATCAGGAGAACCAGCTGATAAAAAACAATTTATTTATCTTGGGGATGGAAGTGGAGATTTCTGCCCTTCCTTGAAGTTGAGAGATGGAGATCATGTTTTGCCCAGAAAAGAGTAAGTGATACCATTAAACCAAAACTTTGTTTCCCAGGATTCTTTCTGTGATATTAATGTTAGCCAGTTCTCATAAAACATTGATTAATCTTTTGGCAGATACCCGCTGTGGAAGCTTATTCAAAAGAACCGTGATCTTGTCAAGGCTGAAGTGCATGAATGGTCTAATGCAAAAGATGTTGAAGATTTGTTTGTCAAGTTACTCGAGCCTTAATTATTCTAATCTCTGTCACACACAACATATATGCTAACCCCCTTTTCCTGCTCTGCATGATTACATTGATGATATGTATTAATGGCTCATATTGGTGTCTGGATGCATTGTCCATATATTTTTATAAAATTCTATTCAGAAGTTTCGCTGAAAGCTCACTTCAAAGTGTGCCCCTCCAAGAGATGTACATAGATTTATTTGACTTTGAATGTCATCTCTGTGATAACAGTACATCATATACGACAAAATCGAAATTCTGCTTAAAGCAATTGTTACATGAGCAGCTATATTGAATATTCAAAATTTGAAAGCTTTTTTGCTTTAATTTTGGAAGTTCTATGGAGAACATGGATGTTTAATAAGTATGTGCTAAATTCTTGACTCAAAGGTTGATAGCAAAAAGCTAGGAAGGCTGTAAGTTAGGGAGTCGAAGAGTAAGATAAAAATAAAAAATGAATTTGTATAAAATTATAGTTAATGAAAGATGAAATATTTAAAATATTTTTATTGAAATTTGATAAATTGAGATAAATAGTTTAAATTTATTTTTGGATATCAAAATTCTGAATTTATTAGGATGGCTTTAGAGGAGTAAAATGAAATTGTATAAAATTATAGTCAAGTGAAAAATGAAATATTTAAGAAAGATGAAATATTTGAGATATTTTTATTGAAATTTGATAAATTGAAATAAATAGTTTAAATTTATTTTTGGATATCAAAATTTTGATTTTATTATTATGGTTTTAGAGGATTAAATTTTTGGGGTGAATTTTTTTTTTTTGAAGAATTGGTAATATTACAACTTCAAATCTATAATTGTTCAATTTTTCTCATACAAATTCGGATAATTGTTCAATTTTCCTCATACAAATTCTTGGGAGGAAGATTCCCGGCTTTTTCGCTATAAATTCCAACATACATCCCATAGATACAGTGCTTCAAGGCTCTGCAGAAAAGTTGATGTGTGTTCTTTGTATTCATCAACAAGCAGGACTTTGCTTCATGGTAATCACCACAATTTTTACTCGTATTTTTTTTTGGGTTAGTTTGATCTACGGGGATTTGAACCATGGTTTACATAATATTTTGTTAGAAGGGCACGGGGATTTTAATTCACTTTACTGTAGGGTTGCAAACACTAGGTGTGTGCATTTTGTGGTGACAAGGAGAATTTAAAATGCTCTTTATGCGGGAAGGAAAATCAAAGCATTGAGTAGTTACACAACAAGGAGAAGCTTATCATTTGTGGAACTGCTTCCAGGATGTTTGAATATGAGAATACTCGTTAGAAGTTAGTGAAGTAAGTACTCCGAGGCATTGTTTAGTGATGATGATTGATCCTTAATCTCAATTTCACTATTAGATTTCCCCACTAAAATGTTTATAGATTGTGTGAAGAAAGATCACATGCTATGAGAAAAATGTTAAATTTTGTAGGAATTTTGAGTTGGCATATGAAGAGAAATTTCTTCAGCTTCAACACCAATGTAAAACGTTAAGGGCAACAATTGTTTATAAATTGAGTGCTCCTTAACTTCATTTGAATTTTTTCTTGATCTCTGTTCACCTCATTTGAATTATGTTTGTTCAACTATGATAGTGTTATTATATAAGCATAATTGTTATCAGTTTGCATTTCTGTTAAAGTTAATTTCTTCATTTCATTAAACTAAAATAGTCATCTTATATTACAAAATCTATTTATATAGAATTATTCAAATAACTTTATATGATAATTATTTACAATAAATTAAATGTTCTCATATTGATAATAATAAAAAAATAATTTACATTATATGTAGACATTCCCGCATTGTGATTATATTATGACCTTAAACTTAAAACAAAATTTATTCGAATATATTTAACATAATTATTTTTAAAATAAATTAAAAAGAGTTTAATTTTAGAGTTGTGGTTTATTTTAATAATTAAAATAGAGGGAGTGGGATATTTTATTTTCAAGGAGAAAGAACCTTACACTCAAGCTTTTTGCCACTATCTTTCAGTGAACTTGTAAGTCTCCTTGTTCACAAGGACTCTAGAGAAGAGCAGAGGTTGAGTAGCTCCTCAAAATAATCAATGGTGGTTACAATGTATCCTACCTCTTACTTGACTATTATTTCATATATGAATGTTGGAAGTTGTTAACCCAATGAAATCGACTTCCTCCTATCAAGTATAATTATTAGTTTTTATGAACTTTGTTGTTTCCATTTATAGGGTAGGAGGGAGGAAAGGCTAGGTCATTCTGGTACTAATTCCTCACAAGGGAATAACAACTTTCAACAACAACAACCTTATGTATATAAATTAAAATATGTCAATACATATGGCATATGGCATACATATCTACAAATACCTCCTTTATACAATTTTTTCCAATTTAAAAAAACTATCGGCCTCTCTTTGCACCTTTTGGGGCAATTGCTAGTTATTAAATATTAAAAAGTAAAAATAAAGAGTTTGTAGAAAAAAGAAACGGCAAGAATTCGTTTATATATATAATTTAAATGGTTTTTTCTTAATTAAAAGTTTATTTATTTTATTTTGAACATAACATAAATTGCTTTTGTTTAATTAAAAATTTATTTACTTCGAATATAACAAAATACTTAAATCACCCTAGAAACATAAATATATGATATAAGTAAAAGTTTATTTCTTTACATATTATTTTAAATGGGAGAGTTTTTAATGATGAGTTAATCTATATTTACTTATAGCAATTAATGATTAACTTTATTATTTATTAGACATATAAATTAATAAGCTTTAATTATATATATATATATATAAGAAGAATGCCATATTTGATAGCTAAGATATTGTATAATATGTGTAATTATAAATTGTACATGTAATAACATTAATTTTATATAGGGAATATATCGTCTAGGGCTCTGTTATAGGGTTTTTTCTACATAGTTGTTTATGGCTAGTTTTGTGGGAGTAGGCTTAGCCCCTTCTTTGAGTCAGATTGTCTCAGGAGTTCATAGGAATGCTAGTTTGACTGATAATCCCTCACAAACTCCTCATCATTTGCATCCTTTTTAAGATCAACTAGAGGAAATGGAGATATACTCACTTAGAGAAATCATTGCTTGTAGCATTTTCGAAAAATAAAATTCTAGGGTGTTTCCTGCCAAAAGTAATGTAAGATCCAAAGTATGAGGTCAGATCCAATAAGATTGCAGAATATGTCCAATATATGCAGGACCATGCTTCGAACTACAAGTTGATCAGATTATGACCTTTTGAAAAGTCCCTGATTGGTTGGATCCAAAATAATTAAACCTCAAGGGACAAATAGATATGGAGCTAGGAGAAAAAAGGATATTCACAATATTTTTTTTCTAGCTTGGTGGATAGAGTGTTTTTTAAAGAGGGTCTTACTTTATTAATAATTTCGGTCTCTTCATGCGGTTAAGGAAAGAGCGATACAATCCTAAGAAGGAATACTTCCTTGCTGCCCATGTATGGGTTCAACTCTTTTCTCTCCGAACGAAATATTGGGAGGAATAAATCCTTGAAGGCATTGGAAATACCATTGGTAGTTTTATCAAGGTTTCTAAGGAAACTGAGAGAGGGAGATATACATCCTATGCGAGGATATATTTCTATATAAATATTTCGCAACCACTCCAGCTTCAATAGACATTTATTATTAGAATAATTTTTGGAAACAAAAACTAGATTATGAAAATGTCTCATTTAGATGCAAGAGTTGTTGTGAATATGGACATCTTTTTAGAGACTATCCTATGATTGCAAAGGATTTACTAACAAATCAATCAAATTATAAATATCAAGAGGGTTTTGAAAAATTCTCCTAAAGGAAAAGGAATTTGAGACTCACGGAGCCACAAATTTTGGTCAAAACCTTAGATCTAGAAATAATTTTGCATCTCTCTCCTCTCTAGACAAGACCCCAATGCAAGAACATAATTAATCAATCCCTCAAACAACTTCTAGAAGTACTCCCAAATATGCGATACCCCCAACAAAGCCGAAGAAAAAGAATCCAGAAGGTAATCGACAAAATTCTTTGCCAAATGAGTCAACTAGCTTAGTAATGGAAGAGCACGAGACTGAAGACCTCCCAAACAACATGGATTTGGATGATCCATGCCCGTTGATTACTTTTGCATAGGCCTATCTTTTTTTGTTTCTATGATGTAATATTAAACTACATAGTGTTTTCATATGTTTTAAACAATAAAAAATTTATAATTTTTTTTCCTTTAACTACACTATTCTCATAACTATATATTTTTTCAAAACAATATAATAAGTTGAGAAAATCTAATATATTTTTAAAAATCAACTATGGTTATTGAAAATGTTCATGAAAATTGATTTTTATACTTCATGTTGTGTGAGGGACTATTAAGACATTATTATTGTTGTTAGATAGGTTTGGATTCTCCACTGCCACAATGCATAATTACAATTAACAAAATATCTTAATTTACTAATCAGTAAAACCTAAATTGTCAAGATTCTAAACCTTAACACTAACTTGAATTCAATATTTTTACTTTAATTTAGTTATATTTAAACTAAGCGACATGGACTAACTATGTAGCACTTGTTTCTATTTTATTAAGATAGCTTTGGTGTTAATGTTGAAGCTTCCACAAAGAGAACTTGAACCCTTTTTGGGTCAAGGAGGGAGATGAATATTATTTAGTCCATGAATGATATGTAGATTTAAGGGAGTACGGCCAAAGTTGAAAGCTCTACATGCTTGGGTTTCAAACCCTAGGGCATTTTCTTAAGGGATATAGAGGTGACTAACCCACATGCAAAGTGATGTTTTTCAAGAAGTTCATCTATTTAATTGAGACACGAGTGGTGGTAAGCAAGGTTCCATGGTTTGTGAGCAAAGTTGTCCTTTTATGAGGCTTAAAAATCCATGTTCGACTCTATATATTGAATTGTTTTCATTAGTCTTGATTTGGACAACACTGCCTCATCTTCCTCTTGGATATCAAAACATTAGATTTGACATAGTTAAATTGATAATATTTTTGTGAGTTAAAGCTTGACTCGGTGAAATAGTCAAAGTTGCTTAGTTAAACAATGGTGGTTTTGGGCACATGGTTTTGATTGCCCATGGTCTCTATATATTGAATTGTTTTCATTAGTCTTGATTTGGACAACACTGCCTCATCTTCCTCTTGGATATCAAAACATTAGATTTGACATAGTTAAATTGAGAATATTTTTGTGAGGTAAAGCTTGAATCGGTGAACTAGTCAAAGTTGCTCAGTTAAACAATGGTGGTTTTGGGCACATGGTTTTGATTTCCCATGGTTTTGTGCTCATGGATTGGATGTAGTGAAGCATTTAAAAAGCTTGAATAATTCATTGTAATATTCTAGGGAGGTGAGTGGTGAAGGCTCACTTGGCTAGTTTGGCCTAATTTTGGCTAAGGACACTAATAGGATTTTGTTAGATGGGTTTTCCCCATATTGAGGTTTTTTAAGATAAAACATTGTGTTTATGATTTATGATTTGTTGTTGTTTGTTTTAATCTTCTCCCATTAAAATTATATTTATTTTCAGTAATTTTAACATGATATCAT
The DNA here is from genome assembly GCA_031772625.1 of Pinus tabuliformis. NCBI lineage: Eukaryota > Viridiplantae > Streptophyta > Pinopsida > Pinales > Pinaceae > Pinus > Pinus tabuliformis. The sequence goes on along the minus strand of CM062805.1, from coordinate 1,181,500,322 downwards.
AAAAGAGACTAACACCTGCGGTATTTGGTTTAACGACAATCATGAATTGTATCTGAGGAAAGGGATCGTGGCCGGAAGAAGGATATGGTGGTTGCAAATGCCAATATTGAGGTCAAAGTTGTGTTGGGATCTGAATATGCCATATCATTCACTATATAAAGTCTCCATTCATAAGTGGTATTCCCACATTTATGATACTTTTCATAACAATTATACCACCAACTTTTGCTAAATGTACCTCTTTTACCTTATGGTTAATTATGATGGATTTCTTATATTTTTAATGGTTAAACATGTCTTTCATATGGTTTTATCAATGATGGTTTACTAATGACGGTTTATATGGCCAAGAAACATGTTCAACAGTTCGGTACTCAATTCTGCACCTGCACGAATGGAGAAAAAAGTAAAAAATATAAAATATGCTTTTCTTTCTCAAAGCATGACATATTAGGTGTCACATGGGCTTAATATGCTGGTGAAATATTTGGAATATACCTAGCTCACACGTGTGGGATTCTAGCACATGATTTAAGCTAGAGCCAAAAATAGGTAACATATTTGAAACTGCCATGTTATGCCTCGATTTCCGTGCATATGGTGGTGAATCTAAAGAATATGGAAAATGATTTTTTTCAAAACACAACATTTTACTTGGATCTCAAATCGTTTCTGAAAATTCGATACAGTTTAAAAGTATCAACTAGTTCTTCGAAGCAGATTTGTACAAAATTTAAGAAAAACCCACATTGGCAAAAGTACCTAAGCAATCATATTTGGGCGCAATTTTTGAGGCCATGGAATTGAATCAGGAAATTCCAAGAGAAGTTTTTGTTGATAATATGACAAATTATTTCCCATAGAAAAAAATCCTCAAAGTACATCTTGGTCGAGAATATATCACTGTTTCTTTAACACCAATTTGTATAAAATTACACAAAAATCATAATTTTGAGATTTTCCTCTAAAGTTGTAAATTCGTTTTCTAAGTTTAGGGGATTGCATCTTATCCTTCCTCAATAAATTTTATGTATAAAAAAGCCTCAAAGGGTAGAGAGAGGGAGGAGAGAACACAAGGAGGAATTTGTCATTATTATACCTACCACAGGCAATGTATAACACATTCAGTTTTTCATTGACTAGCTATTAGTTGTGTTTGACGAAAATAAATTTGCATGTCCTCCATAGTTTAACATTAATAGTTGAATTTTATTAATTTTTCATAATATTTAAATTTATCTATTTAAAATGTGATTGGTTCAGTTCTTATAACTCTTATTTTGTCATCATTACTTGTGTACATATGTAATTAATAAAAAAAACAATGACTACTGCACATCTCACCCTCCACTTTGTAATAAAAGCACTGGTGTCACATCATTCTATATCTATTTGTAATAAAAGTATTGGTGTCACATCATTCTATATCTATCAAGAATGCTAATGAATTCATTTATTCTAAGAACTTGAGCGTTGCTATTAATTTAATAGAAGTTTTATTAGGTAGCTTTAATCTTTTCCCACACACTTACATCTCACCCTCCACTTTGTAATAAAAACACTGGTGTCACATCATTCTATATCTATTTGTAATAAAAGTATTGGTGTCATGTCATTCTATATCTATCAAGAATTCCAATGAATTCATTTATTCTAAGAACTCGAGCGTTGCTATTAATTTAATAAAAGTTTTATTAGGTAGCTTTAATCTTTTCACACACACTCCTCCAATCCAACCCACACCAACCCCTAAGAAGCGTTGTAAAATTATGGGAACAATTTATTTTTTGGAAAGATAAATCAATAAGATTAAATGAATTGTTATATACACCATCTCACAAATATAACAAGATCTACGCAATTAAATGAAATTTTAAATCTTATTATTATACAAAAATATTTTGAATTTAAATAATATAGACCTATCACTATCACTATAATAATATCTAGACAATTAACATCTAAACAATTAACACTAATTTTGAATTTTATTTAAATATATATATATATATATTTTTCTGAATGCGACTAATTCTATTATCATACAAAACAGAGATACATATAGAGTACAGTGGGCAAGGCTAAGAAGTTTTGCCAATCAGCCCTTTCCTTGCCCTGATTCCAGTTCCAAAATTGAGCAGATTCAAAATTGGAATTTGATGCTTGACCACTGAAGACACATTGACATGACACATAGAATATGAACAGACACCAGGGCCATAGACTGACCCGGACAAAGACAGACAGACACCTGAACAATTACATCCGACACATGAATAATTACATCCGACACATTGACAAAGATGTAGATGCTGCTTGGCAGAGTCATACACAGAAAACCCAAGAAAAAAGCTGAGGTTACCGGGAGCGAGTTCATTCGTCATCGGTAGTCTGGGGCGCCTCTTCGACTCGGCACCTGAAACGGAGAGAATCTTCGGAGTCTGAGAGCTGGATGACTGCGTCAGGGCTCCCTTCCTGTGCTGGCCTGCTTGGACCAGCAAGCGCTGAAGGGCCGACAGCATAGACGCAATTGGTAGCTGGGCTCGCGAGGTCAGATCCGAGCTCACGTCCAGGGGCCAAACAACTGGTTCCTACCCCAACCGGAAGGCACGTAATGGGGGATTCCTCTCTGCTAGAGCGCTGCCCATCCGGTAAACGCTCTGCCTCCGTGTTTTGAGAAACGCCAGGCTCAATCGTAATGGAGACAACCAGAGTAGAATTAGCTTGAGGGCAGGGGAGCCGATACCTGAGTGTGGGGAGCTCCATCTGACCCTCCTCTGAACGTGGGCTTCTGCTATCATAACCACCATCCTCCTCATTGCTGCCTTGGTACCTCTGAGGCATTGACGTTACTTCAATGGAGGAGGAGGGCGAATTGTGGTCTTGCCGCTGCGTGAAGGCCCTGCCTCTGGTTCCTCCTCGTCTGCTGCCCATACGCGGCCTCTCCCTCGGCATTTCTGAATTTTCCAGTTGCAGCCTTACACAAGCACCCGGAGCTCCTCCCGCTATGAAGACAAACTCAATCTCAGCACAGTTGCAGGGTGTGCTCGTTCCTTGCCCTGAAACCGGCGGAGCGCACTTCAAATCCTCACTCTCGTTCCCCTCTGAGCGGAGCAGGGCCTCAACACATTGCTCTCCCATGTTCCTCTGCAAACCGAGCACTCTCCCATTTAATCGCTCCACTGCATCGATCGCCATGCCCCTCGCGCGAGCTGAGAAGACAGGCATTAATGCCTTCGGCTGTCGAATTTCATGCGGGTTAATATCCCGCCTCGCATGGTACCCCTTGACAACGCGGGCCTGCCACCTGCCCACGTGATGGCTAACGCCATCAACACGTAGCCGCTGCACCCGCATCCGGGAGAATTTTATTTAAATATTAAAAAGCAATGTGAATCTAATTAATATAGACATCTATTTATTATAGTAAATACATAATTATTTTATTTATTTATTTCTAGTTATTTTCAATATGTTATTAATTATTGTTAAGGTATGATTCTACCCATTTATTTATTTTTAGATTATTATTAGTTTAGATTTCACTCATGCAAGTTATAATATTTAACATTGAGAACTAATATTTATTTTTCAACATTATTGAGAAATTTATTTTTCAAACATTTAATTCAACCAGAATTGGAAGGATTTATCGTAGTTTTTGCGCAATATAATGTCATGTAGATAACTGCCTCATACTCACATAAATAATATATTTACAATTAGTTATAGGGACAATATATAAATAAAAATATACTTTTTTTTTGCTAAAGCAAGGGTCGGTCCTTCTATTATCTTATCACTAAAAAATATATTACATAAAATACATCGCACCAAAGAGGAAGAGGGCTAAAGCCTTAGCAAATACTTCTAGCTTTGGGAGAAGAGTCAACTGCTTGAGAACTGGGCCTAGTGCCCAAGAAAAAACAAAACTCACTGCCTCCACCGCCCGCACTAAGAACTGAGGTCAAGCGGTCAAGGGGCAGAACGGAACTAAAACATAAAAACCCAAAAAAACTTTGAGCGGACCCGAAGAGGTGAATAGAGACCACATAATAAAGATTTCAGGTCCACTAGGGATCACCCTGACCCACTAACCTGCTCGTCGAACCTAAGCCCTTGATCTACTATTGCATGATTCAATGGCTGAGGGAAATATCGGGCGGAGAAGAAGTTGGAGGAATACCTGCCCGATGGAGGCGATATTATCTCTCCTTCGAAAGCCACATGTTGAACGATGAGTGGCATCAGAGACATTTCCAATAAACCACTTCGGGCTTTGAGGATGCCCAATGTTGGGTCCCTATAATACTAGTGATTACCCCATTACTATTATAGTTGCATCCCTTATTAATATTGTTGTGCCCCTATTATCCCCATATTGTTATTACTGTGCCCCATAGAATCCCTCTATTGTTATTTTTGTGGCTTTATATTATTATTGTTAGGTTGGCTGGGTTATATTGTGACTCCTTAAACTCCTATATATAGAAAGGAGGTTTTTTCAATTGAATCATCCAAGAATTGTTCATTTATGTAATGTAAAGGAGGTTGCCCCCTCGAAGAGGCTGAATTCTAAGGTGTTGATCTATCTTTTCTATCTTTTCTTGAGCTGGTTTCATAACATTTGGTATCAAAGCTTTGGATTCTAGGGTTTCGCTACTCCAAATAGGTCATCGTAGCATTTTCGCTAGAACTTTTTTTTTGCAATGTTTCAAAAGCTAAAAAAAAAATCATTTGAGAAGAAATCATGCAGAACCTCGGGTCTGAATTTCAGATCTTTTCGTGCTATATTTGCAGAGATATGATTTGAGGAAGTTGGTCTTTTTGCAGACTCCTGAATTACATTCCAAACAGGTGACCTGGGGAAAATCGTCATAACTTTCTCTCTGAGAATCAGATTTAAATTTCATAAGAAGGTACAGAAAGAGGACGAAATGTAGTTTCTTGTGTATATTTTTAGAGCCAAAGGTTGAAACAATGACTTGTGGCACGTCGTACAAGTTCGCTCTACTGAACTAGTCTATAATCAGGTCACTGTGGGAGATTTCGCATAACTCTTCCTTGGAGAATCCAATTTGGATCAGACTGGTGGCATTGGAAAGAGGATATAGAGGGCTACTGCAGATTGCAATTTCAGAGCTAGATGATCCGAAAGTACAGAGGTACATCAGAGGCAATATCGAGCTCCTACAAAGTGAAAAAAGGTGTGTAGATTCTTTTAAATTTTTGCTTAAGATTGGTTTATTTTGAAGGAATTCAAAGGGCATAGTAGAGAATTATTATCGGTAACTGATGCCCCGAGGAAAGAAAATGTAAACACCTAGTAAGCAACCTGAAAGCTCTAGCATGAATCATGAAGAAGAGGAAGAAATGCTACATGATATATCAAAATTACAAGAAGAAGTGCAACAAATGTCACTCTCACAAAAGCTAAGATAAATGGCATGGAAGCTAAGAGGGACGATTTGAAGATAGATTTGAAGACAGATTTGAAGAGAGACTGGCATATTTGAATACAAACATGGCAGATTTGAAGACAAATTTGACAAATTTTCTACAAGAAATACTTAATAATGGTGAAAAGGTAGTAAAGGAAACTCATGATGTGAACAAAAGAAATGTTAATCATGATTTCATAGACTCTAATGTGGGATCGAAGACCCACCATATTCCAAAAATCGATATGAGGAAGTTTGATGGCAAGGATCCTGCAACATGGATATTACAGATGGAGCAATTTTTCGATCTCAATAATGTGCAAAACACAAAAAAGGTACGTATTACAACTTTATATTTGGAACCAAATCGGTTTGTATGGTATCAATGGCTTTGCTCTCGTAACAAATTATCACTTGGGAAATTTTTACGGAAGAATTGATAGCACATTATGAGGATACAAAAAGCAACACTTTTTTTAGCCAATTGATAAGTCTCAAACAAAAGGGTTCAATAATGGAGCACATTGAGGAGTTCCAAAAATTGAACATAACGGTAAAAAATATTCCAGAGGAGCATAGGATTGATGTGTTCATAGGGACTTTAAAGGATAATATCCAGCATAATGTTCGCCTTTGGGAACCTGATTCATTAGAGAAGGCATTCAGGTTAGCAAGAAAAATGGAAAGCAAAATTATGGCAACCAGGAAGCATACCACTCACAACTATAAAGATGGAAGTGTTGTTGCCCCTAGTCTTCCACAACCTATAAGGTTTTCACCACAAAAATTGGAAGAAAAAAGAGCAGAAGGGCTTTGTTACAGTTGTGATAGAAAATACACTAAAGGTCATAAGTGTGCCGAGAAGAAATTATTCTACATAGATTGCGAAGAGGAAGAAGAAAAGGAGCAAGAAAGGTCAAAAGAAGAGGATATACTCCAGGAACAAAGCCTAGATAAAGAAGAAATGAATCCGACCATATCTTGTAATGCATTGGCGAGAATTACCACTCCTCAAACCATCAATATAGAAGGATAAATCAAGAAGAAAAAGGTAATAGTGTTGATTGATTCAAGAAGTACCCACAATTTTATTCATTGTAAGGTAGCAAAAGAATTGAATTTCTTCTTATATCCAGCACCAGAGTGTCAAGTGATGGTTGCAAATGGAGGAACAATAAATTGCTCTGGAAAGTGCCATAATATCAAGCTATCGATGGGAGAATATGTATTGACTAGCCCAATGCGTTCCATTCCAATGGGAGGTGCTGATGTTGTACTAGGAGTCCAATGGCTACAATAGCTTTTAATTTTCAAGAACTTCTGATGAAATTTTCTGTGGAAGGAAAGGAAGTTGAATTAAGGGGTATTGCAGGGAAACCAGGAAAGATAATCAGCTCTAATGGTATGACAAAGCTTCTAAAAAAGGAACAAAGGGGTGTAATTGCACAATTATGTTCGCTAGATGTTTCCACATTGGAATCATCTATTTCTCCAGATCTCCAAAAAGTCTTGGACAATCATTCCAAGGTATTTGAGACTCCCAAAGGTCTCCCACCTATTTGTGATCATGATCATGCTATTCATCTGATTCCAGGAAGTGTTCCTCCAAACATCAGGCCGTACAGATATCCCTATGCCCAAAAGAGTGAAATTGAACGTATGGTTGCAGAAATGCTAGAGGCTGGTATAACTCAACCGAGTCATTCTTTCTCTGCTCCAGTAGTATTAGTGCACAAGAAGGATGGATCATGGCGCATGTGTCTGGATTATAGGGAACTCAACAAGCTCACTATTAAAGATAAGTTTCCCATTCCTGTCATTGATGAATTACTGGATGAATTGCATGGATCAATTTACTTCACCAAGTTGGATCTTCGTTCATGATATCATCAAATCAAAATGAAGACTGAAGACATTCCGAAAATAGCATTTAGAACTCATGAGGGTCATTATGAATTTTTGGTCATGCCTTTTGGCCTTACCAATGCACCTTCAACATTTCAAGGTTTGATGAATTGCATTTTCAAACCATTCCTTAGAAAATTTGTGTTAGTATTTTTTGATGATATACTAATCTACAGCAAGTCTTGGAAGGATCATGTTGAACATGTTGACAGGGTGCTACAACTATTGGAGGAGAAACAATTATATGCAAAAAGATCCAAATTTTCTTTGGAGTACAAGAGGTGGAATATCTGGGTCATATTGTATCTCATGAAGGAGTTAAGGTAGACCCTAGCAAAATTAAAGCCATTAAGGAATGGAAAATCCCCACATCCATAAAGCATTTGCGAGGATTTCTCGGGTTGACAGGGTATTATCGCAAGTTTGTTAAGAATTATGGGAGAATAGCAGCACCTCTAACAACATTATTGAAGAAAGATGCATTTTCATGGACTCCAGAAGCAACAAAGGCCTTCGAACATCTTAAAGAGGCAATGTTTCAAGCACCGGTCTTAGCTACACCAAACTTCACAAAAACCTTTATTGTGGAATGTGATGCTTCAGGAAATGGAATTGGTGCTGTTTTAATGCAAGATGAAAGACCCATTGCTTTTGAAAGTCGTCCAATCAAGGGAGAGTTTTTACAAAAAGCTATTTATGAGAAGGAAATGTTGGCAATACTTCATGCACTCAAGAAATGGCGACCCTACCTAATGGGAAGACACTTCAAGGTAAAAACGGATCATGATAGCCTTAAATACATTTTAGAACAAAGATTATCCTCTGAAGAGCAACAAAAGTGGGTCACAAAGATGTTGGGTTATGACTTTGAAATCATCTACAAAAAAGGGAAGCAAAATGTAGTGGTAGATGCACTCTCAAGAAAGGATGAGGATGTGGAAGCATTGTTGTGTGCCATTTCTATTATCCAACCAGATTGGATAAACGAAGCAAGGGAGGAATGGAAGAATGACGAAGAAGTGTGGGCACTTATTCGAAAGTTACAACAAGATTCTAGTACGTTTGATACATTTAGCTGGCAAAATGATTCTTTATGGTACAAAGATCGCTTATACCTCTGTAAGAATTCTCAACTAAAACAAAAGATTCTTATGGAATTGCACACTTCTCCCTTAGGAGGGCACTCAGGATTTTTAAAAACTTACCACAGGGTTAAGAAGGAATTTTTTTGGGATGGCCTTAAATCGGATATTCAAATTTTTTTGGCGGAATGTTTGGTTTACCAACAAAATAAAGTTGAAACAATTAAGACATTGGGTCTATTACAACCTTTATCCATTCCAAGCCAACGTTGGGAGGAGGTTTCAATGGATTTTATCACAGGTTTACCCAAGTCTGAGGGAAAGGGTGTCATCATGGTGGTAGTTGACAGAATTACCAAGTATGCACACTTTTGTGCATTATCACATCCATTTAAAGCTAGTACAATTTCTACTGCATTTATGGAAACAATTCAAAAGCTACATGGAAACCTAAAGATTATTGTAAGTGACAGAGATCCCATTTTCACTGGAAATTTTTGGACAAAATTATTTTCTTGTCTTGGTACTCAGTTAGCTCATAGCTTACCTTATCATCCTCAATCTGATGGGCAAACTGAGATAGTAAACAAATGTTTGGAAAGATATCTTCGTTGCTTTGTATCTGATAAACAGACACAATGGGTCAAATGGTTGCCTCTGGCTGAATGGTGGTATAACACTTCCTTCCATACAACAAAAAAAATGACCCCATTTATGGCACTTTATGGATATCAACCACCATCCATCACATCATATTTAAGAGAAAATTCTAAGGTTCAAGCAGTGGAACATCACATCGAACATCAACAACAAGTCCTCCAACTCTTAAAGGATAACCTCGTGTTGGCACAAAATAGAATGAAACAACAGGCATATCAACATCACAACAAAAGAAGTTTTGATGTAGGTGATTGGGTATTCCTACGGCTACAACCATATAAGCAAATTTCCCTCAAGTAAGCTAAGAAGGATAATAAATTATCACCAAAGTATTGGTCCGTACAAGGTGTTGCAAAAGATTAGTACTATGGCAGACAAATTGGAGCTTCCTGCAGCTTCTCGATTGCACCCAATTTTCCATGTTTCATGTTTAAAGAAGGTTATAGGTGACAAGCTCCCAGTTCAAACAATATTGCCAGAACTTGATGAGGAAGGAAAAATTATATTGGAACCGGAAGCAGTCACAGAAACAAGAACTCGACAACTACAAAATCGATCAATTTCGGAGTATCTTATCAAGTGGAAGAACTTATCTGCTGAAGATTCCACATGGGAGGATGAGAATTTTATACAGAATCATCCAGAACTACTCAAACATTGAGGACAACACTTTTTTGAAGGAGAGGGGCATGTTGGGCCCCTATAATACTAGTGATTACCCCATTACTATTGTAGTTGCATCCCTTATTAATATTGTTGTGCCCCTATTATCCCCATATTGTTATTACTGTGCCCCACAAAATCCCTCTATTGTTATTTTTGTGGCTTTATATTATTATTGTTAGGTCAGCTGGGTTATATTGTGACTCCTTAGACTCCTATATATAGAAAGGAGGTTTTTTCATTTGAATCATCCAAGAATTGTTCATTTATGTAATGTAAAGGAGGTTGCCCCCTCGAAGAGGCTGAATTCTAAGGCATTGATCTATCTTTTCTATCTTTTCTTGAGCTGGTTTCATAACACCCGAAAACCCAGAAACCACTTTGACGCCCGATAACTCGGAAACCACGGATACGCTGCACTACTGCCATCCATTCGACTGCGCCACCTATTTGAACAGATGCCTTGCAGATTAGAGTAGATTATCACAATTCTTCTGACTGCCCGCTCGCCTACAGAACCAATGAGAAGGTGACCTGTGGTATTCCACTGCGAGACCCGAATATGCCAAATCTCAGGTTGACTTTCAATTGAACCCCTATCGTCCATTTGATTAAAGGTCATCTAGTGGATTCCCCTTCATGTGCTGATAATGCTCCTTGTCTGTGAGGGCCAGAGTGTGGCAGCCCTCACGCATTTGTCCTGTGGGTACCGACTCCCACAAGCAACACTTGTTGTCTTTTGTGCATCTCACCCCTTCATTAGCAAGCCAGTCTGCTACTCTGTTGGAATCTCTACGCACATGAACAAAACTAAGAGTTCTTAGAATTCTTAGGTGTGATTGAATCCAATAATAGACCTGCAAAAGTCTCCAGTGTCTCGAGACTTTGTCTGGTGCAGTGCTCGTGCCTAGCCGCTTGACCGAATTAATTATTAATTCTAAGTCAGCCTTGATGATTGTATTATGTAAATTGAACTCTATCATAATTTCTAAGCATTGCTCAATGGCCACGAGTTCAGCCATATTGTTAGTGGCCCTCCCCAGATGAATGTGAAAGATGATTTTTATGCTGCTCTCTTCATCTCTTATGACTCCTCCATAACCAACGTCCCCAGGGTTACCTTTTGAGGCTTTGTCTATATTGAATTTTAAAAAGCCATGGGGAGGGGGTTGCCAGAAAGCCTTTCCTACTGATATTTTTTTTGTTGTCTTATTTGTTCCTTGAGGGACATGAGACTGGAGTCCCAACAGTTCTAGAATGTGAATGTCCCGATGACCCGAGGGTTTCTCAGGAGGTTGCTTCCGAAGGGCATTGATAGTTTCTTTGAGCTGTTTTAGGATTTGAGCTATGATACTTTGAGCTGAGCTAGATTTATCTTTGAAGATCCCATTGTTACGTTCTTTCCAAAAATCTCAGATCAAGAATCCTGGGATTAGAGCCCAGGCTGTGTTGACTGTCTCGTTGTCCAAGAAGTCCTTCCTCCAGTTCTTTAAAGTATCAGTGATGTCATTTTCGTTCTTGTCTATCTACTTGAAGATATAGGCTGCCCAATTCCATAAGGTGGAGGTGAAAGAGCAGAGGTTGAGAAGATGATCCACAGTTTCTTCCTGCAGGCCACATAGTTAGCATCTTGATTGCCCAACAAAACCTTTCTTTCTGAGATTTTCCCAAGTTAGAATCTTTTTGTGCTGAACCAGCCACTTGAACAGTTTGATCTTCATCCAGTGTAGGTTGTTGCATAGGTCTTTCCATGTCTTATCAGGGCTTGGGTAGTTTAGTCTCGTGGCTATTCTTTTAGCTTCTTTGAGGTTGAAGATGCCCCTGTTGTTTCTACCCCATCTTGGTATATCATTCGAGGTAGAGGTCAAAATTTGTCTCTTTTCTAGAATAGCTTCCAAAACTTTAGCTGGGGTCTTCAACGTTGGTCTCTTCACTACAGTCCGGTACCTTCCAAATTCTCCATTTACTAGTGTCCCTTGATTGATCCCAGTAGTCACTTACTTTTTTCAGTCCTTTGTTAATGGTGTCATTTTTTATGATGTCCAATCCTTCTCTACAAAGGTTATGTTCCTGCTGCCAGTTGTCCTCCCAGAACCATGCAAGCTTCCCATTTCTGATCTCCCAGAAACTGTGTTTCTGAACTAAGGCTCTGTTCTCCCACGCCTTGTTCCAAATATGGGAACCTCTAATGTGTCCTGTCATTCTAATGTGGTCTGTTTCTTGCCAATCCATTGCATATTTTTGTTTCCAGAGTTTAGCCCAGGGGTTTCTTATTTCCTTAAGCCATCTCCACCAAAGTTTTGCCCCCAAAACTTTGCTTAGGATGTCCGGGTCATGGAGACCCAAACCGCCATGGGTTTTGGGTTTACAGAGTTTGTCCCAAGCTACCAGAGCCCATTTCTTTTTCTCTTCCCCTTTACCCCAAAGAAAATCCCTTTGAATATTCCTGATTTGTTGTAAGACTCCTGTTGGTGCCGGAAGGGCTGATAACATGTAGATTGGAATGGTTTGTAGCACTGCCTTTGTGAGAACTAACCTCCCTGCTAAATTCAAGGATCTGATTGTCCATTTGCTGACTTTGTCCTTCAATTTATTAATTACAGACTCCCAGACTTCCTTGCTCAGAGGTTTGTCAGTGAGGGGTATTCCCAAATATTTCGAGGGAAGATGATCTCTTTGAAAGCCTAGAATTCTGGAGAGATTTCTTTGTATTGAAATATCAGTGTTGAAAAAGAAAACTTTAGATTTTGTGAGGCTTACCTCAGTACCCGCAGCCATTGCGAACTCAAACAAGATTTGTTTGAAAGCTTTGGCTTCCTTGACTGTGGGTGTGCCCTACAGCATAGTGTCGTCCACAAATTTTTGATGGGTCAATGTGTCCCCATTTAGAGTGAGTCTAAGTCCCTGGATTCTTCCTTCCTCCTTGGCTGAAATGATCGCTCTGCCCAATCCTTCCATCATGAGAATGAAGAGGAAGGGGGAGAGAGGATCTCCTTGTCTGAGGCCTCTCGATGGCCTGAAGGTTCTGGATGGAGAGCCATTAAGAAGAATTGAACAGCTATAACAAGAGCCATGACCCATCTTATCCAGTTGTGGTTAAATCCATATGCTTTAAGAACTTCCCTGATATAAGACCATCTTAGCTTATCATAAGCTTTCGCTATGTCCAGCTGTATTATCATACCTACTTGCTTATTGGTCTTGAGGGAATGCACCACTTCATGAGCTTGAATGATATTATTGAGAATTTGTCTACCTTCCACATATCGAGTCTGCTCCTCTAACACAAGTGTTAGAAGAAGGGGTTTGAGTCTGTTAGCAATTACTTTGGAAATGATCTTGTACACCACATTGCATAAAGCTATGGGCCTGAATCTATCTAGAGTCATGGCTTTTTCCTGTTTGGGGATTGAGGCTATGAATGATTCATTAAGTGATCTCAAAACTGATTTTGATTTTCTCAAGTCCTCCACCACCTCCAAAATGTCATGTTTGACTGTTTCCTAACATGTTTTGAAGAAGTCAACATTGAAACCATCTAGGCCTGGAACTTTCCAATTGTTCATTTCTTTGATTGCTTCATTGAACTCTTCCTTTGTTACTAGCCTGTTGAGATTATAATTGTCTTCTCTGATTACCAGTTTTGGAATATGCTGAGTAAAATTTTTAATGAATTGAGATCTGTCTTCCATGGTCTCCTCTGCTATATTTTGAAAATGTTGAACCAGTACAACTTCCATTTCCTTGTGAGTATTTTGCTATGTTCCTTGAGGATCTATAAGTTTTGTGATCCTATTATGTGCCCTATGTTCCATGGTAGACTTGTGAAAGAACTTGGTATTTCTCTCCCCTTCCTTAATCCATTGCACTCTGGATTTCTGTCTCCAGAAGATTTCCTCCTGCTAACATCTGTTGTCCCATTCTCGTTGAAGTGAGTCCGCTTGCATTTTTCTTTCCTCTGTGAAGCCTTCTATGATGAGAATTTGATTAATTTCCTATAATTTTTTTTTTCACTTCTCCTTTGGCTTTGAATATGTTGCCAAACTCATTTTTATTCCATTCTTTGAGCTTTCTCTTGATGTGTTTGAGTCTCTGATGTAGGAGGAACATTTTTGTGCCTTGGGTGGGTATTTCTTCAGCCCACAAATTTCCAATGTTAGTGATGAAATCAGGGTGAGTAAGCCAGACATTTTCGAACCTGAAAGGTCTGTTCCTTGGGGTTCCAATAAAGGAAGATTCCAGTTGGATGGGCCAGTGGTCCGAGCCTTCGAAAGGGAGTATGAAAGTTTTCATGATATGGTCGGTGAGAAGGAGATCCTCTGAGATTATGAATTTGTCTAATCTCGAGGCTACTTGGGAAGTTCCTCCTCTCTTATTGTTCCACGTGAAGATGCCATTTATTGTGTCCATATCCACCAGTCTCATATTGTTAAGGAAGTTTTGGAAGGCTATTGAGTCTCTACCAAGTGTTCTGGTTCCCCCTTTTTTCTCTGTGAGAGATTTGATCATATTGAAGTCCCCTCCAAGAATCCAGGGCAGTGCTGGATGTCTCTCTCAGCTCCTCCAGAGAGGTGAGGAGCCTGAGTTTGTCTTCTAGTAGTTGAGGACCATAGACATTTGTGATCAAGTAACAATCCTTGTCCTCCAAAGGTTGGATAACCATTGAAAGGTGGTTTCTAGATGCCTCAGCATCCAGGATTCCAAATTTTTGAGGATTCCATAGAGTGAGAATTCCTCCAGCTGAATTATTTGCTTTGACTTCTAGGTACTCATACTTAATAAGCCATTTGCTGTGCATTTCTCTGATTTTGTCTACTGAGCATTTTGTTTCCTGTATAAACACCATATCTGGTTTTTCTTCTTTTATTATGTTACTGAGATTTATTTGTTTCCTTTTACTCCCTAGTCCTCTAATGTTCCAGGTTGTAAGCTTCATAATGATGGGTTTGTAAAAGAGTAACTGGTGAGATCTTTCATCTTACCTGAATTAATCATGAGTTTTCCACACTCTGTCAGTAGTTCATTCTGTCTCTTTCTTCCTCTTTTCTTGCCTGGGTTCTTGGTGGAGTGTCTTGTTATTATCTCCATTGATTTTACCCCTCTGTTCTCTTGGCTATCGTGGTTCCTTTTGACTCCTATGACTGTTGTATGAGACCTTCGGAGGAATAGATGTTGTACACTGTCAAACTCCTCTTGTGGTAGAGAGTCAATTCCTTTGTTGATTCCTGCTCTAGAAACTTTTCTAGTTCAAGGTTCTCCCTCTCGAGGATCTCTTGTAGGTCTTGGTCCTTCGTACCTCCTTTGCTTGGGGTCATCTCATGGTCCCTTCTAGGTTCCATGATGCTCGGTGGGTCCTCCTTTTGTCCATTATATTCCTGTATGATTTCCATGCTGTCCTCTTTTTCCTTCTCTATATGATAGTCCTCTGGTTCCTTGTGCATTCCATTTTCTCCTCCTTCTTCTTCTAAAATTTCGAAACTGTTATGACTTGGTATCTTGATTTCGCTAGGTTTCTTTTGGGACTCCCCCCCCCCTTTTCCTCTGCCTCCCACTTTGGTAAAACCTTCAGGGTATTTTCCTTTGTTGTGTTTCAGGTATTCATCCCTTTTGTTAAGTGGGCAGACTTTGAAGAGGTTCCCATGTTCATGACATTTACGACATCTAAATGGGATGTGTTCATAGTCGACTGCCTGGATCCATTCCTTGTCATAAACTTCTAGGATGACTTCATCCGGGAGTGCTCCCGATAAGTCCATCTCTACACATATGCGGACAAAGGAGGTATATTTCCCTCGCAGGGTCGCCTCTAATATCTTTATGAAATGCCCTAATTTGTTACTTGTAGCTTTTAAAGATTCAGGCAGCCAGTAATATAAAGGTAAGGAGTATAATCTAATCCATACTGGGACCGATGTGAACGTTTCTCGCTCTGGGACAAAGTTCATCACCCAAGGTCGCATGTAAAGTCCTGCAGCAACATAGAAATAGAGTTCTCCTTCGAAAACTCTGTCTTTGTCCTATAGGTTAGTGAAAACCACTGTGAAGAAACCCTTGGAGCCAAGATGAAGATTTATTTCTCCCTTCGGTTTCTAGTTGTTTCTTATCCATGTATACAGTGCTTTCTCTGTGGGCCATATGCCCATGAACTTGCAAATGACCGCATAAGTCGCCATATGGTCTCTGTGCACCTATAGTGCAGGATCATTTAAGACCACCCGGGGTTTAATGTTAGCCTTGGGCTTGCAGGGTCCTGTCGCAAACATTTTCTCAGTTCTCTAACTGTTGTCGCCAGGATTCATTTCCTGCCTAGCTTCCTTGTGGGTCCCTTCCTTTTCATGGGAATTGCTGCTTCCCGGCTTGTGAGTGCTAGTTGTCTTTGTCTCTGCCTCTGGTGGTTTCCGGAAATTGTTCAGACTCGCCTCTTTGCTTCTGTTTGAAACCACATTACTGTAGGAGGGAGTGGAGCTCCCTCCTCCAAGCTCCTCCATCGTTACCCGCTCGCTCCTGTCGCCCCCTGTTCAAAACCCTAGTACCTCAGAGCTCAAGCTATCAACAAGCCACATCAAAAAAAAAAAATACTTACCAAGAGTTATTTCCCACCATTATTTATGCATTTTCCAACCCTTTAACAAGTAGGAGTAACAATGTAAATACACAAACTTCCTAATGGTTACTACCTACCAGAATTTATGCAAGGGAATTGATTTTTCCATTTCATATTCAATTTGGAATTAATTTTTCCATTTCATATTCAATTTGCAAATTTTTTGAAAGCATAATTTCCACATGAATGACACAAACCACACGCTTGTTGTATAGAGTTGAGAGGAATAGTTCAATTGAAAACACAAACCAAAGTTAAACAAATATTACAAATACAAACCAAAAATAAAATTTACAACATTTAAGAGATTAAACACTTAATACTTTCAAGTGAGTAAACAAAATTTCAATAATTAAAAATCATAATTGTAATTTAATTCTTACATGAAATAATTACTAGTCATAAGGTTTTTTTTTTTTATATTATTTTTGGCTATAAAAGTAAAGAAATGTAAAAATATAGCATTTAAGATTACATTAATCATATTAACGTCTTAATTTAAATAGAGGTATATAATATATTATAGAAAAAACATATTGTTTAATATAAAGACACTAATATTTTTAACGTGATTTTTAATAATAATAATTTTTTTTAATAAAGATTTTGATATATGGTTGATTATTATTATTTAGCTTTAATAAATTAAATATTCGTAATAAAAAAGCTTTTTGTTTAGCAAATTTAACTCTCTTGCTCTTAATTATGCATTAAGTAAATCCATATAGTCTTTCTAGAAGCTTAAGAGAAAAATTATCTCATGAAACCATTATGTTATGAACCATTTTGAAGGTAATTATTAACTTTACAATAATTATTTAGTATAAAGATATATTTTAACTTAACTTAATTGAAAAATATCTAATCAAATTTTGGGCAAAATTAATTAGAAAACAACTAACTAATTTTTGAAAACTAATTAGAAAATAAAATCATAAAAAAATTCAAAAATTCAAATATTCAAACTACTCATATAATTTATACATTATATTTCAAGAAATAAAGAGTAAAGAGTTTTCTACTTTTTAAAAATAATTTATTTTTCATAAAGGTTAAAAAATGAATGTTTAAATTACTCATATAATTTGCACATATATTTGAAGAAATAAAGACCAACCTAGATCCATTTAAATCTGAATCTATCTAGGGTCGAGAGAGATCAAGCTCCTATTATTTTTATTTTTAAATTTTACGTAATTCGTTAAATATAACATTGAGCATGTATTATATATATAATGATTAAATATTTTATATCTTAATTTTTTAAATATTTATAAAAATACTTTTTCAAATTTAATAATTTAAATTATTATTTTTATATCAATCATTTTAGTCTGCATGGGGTAGCTCAATTAGCAATGGTTGTGGAAATGAAGTTTCATCGAACCAGAAGTCTTGGGTTCAAATTTTGTGCTATCCCCTTGATCGGGGTGAGAAGTTGGACATGATGAAGATGTAGTCCTACCAAGGTTACATTTTTTTTTAATCATTTTAATCATTTCAAATTAAATTTAAATAAGCCCACTTCGGGTAGCTCAATTGACAATGGTCGTGGAAATGAAGTCTCACCGAACCAAAAATCAACGGCTATATTTGACCAGACAACGACTGTATTGAACTGGTAAGCTAGAATGGCTAATAGCTATATTTGACTGGGAAAAGTCTAACCGGACAGGACCAAGGGATATGGACAAGAGAACATAATGGTTAAAAAGTTAGTAATTCAGTTAAATGCCTATTACCATATTTAAATATAAATTAATTAATGAGAAATAATTAGTTATTGAAATGACCTATATTTAAGTAATATAAATAAATCTTTAGTTAGTTAGTTTAAAACCAAATATAAACTAGATAATGTATTTATTCAATATGAACTAAAAATATTAAAATTATATATATAAGTTATATAATTAAACTTACATAATTAACTAATTAGTAAACTAATGGATCACAGAAGCTTAAATTCAACAATTGAATCCCTATATATATATATATATATATATATATATATATTCAAAAATCCATCACCCATCTATCAAATTGAAACATTACTATATTTAGACTAAGTAGCAGGTACTAGCTACTATGTAGCACTTGTTTTGAGTTGATATTTTGTAATAAATCTCTGTTTGTAAGAAGAAGAGAAATTGTTGCAATGAAGACAAATTATTGAAGTTTGAGCATCTTGTTGATTTGAATTAGTTTTTTGGCACGTTACTAAGTCGGGAAGGGCCCTTCTATTCAAGAAACACGCTCATTCTTATTCATAGAGTAGAATACTATTTAGTTTTTATTGATTGTAGATTTTACTTGATGTTTCTTTTCATTTGATTTGTATTTCACATTGTATGAAATTTATTGCTCTATTTTCATATCTGTTAAGTAGAATACATTATGATCAAGTTTGAATTGATTTTCTAAGGCTTAAGAGTCATGCAACTTAAAATTTGGTTTCTTAATACATTTTGGTACCCAGAATTCTAATTTACAGAATTTCGGTACTTAATTCAGTACTTAATTCGATACTAGTGTTCATAATTTTAATTTATAGAATTTTGGTACTTCATTCGGTGCCAAAACTAGAACTGTAATTTTGGTATTTAATTTGGTACAAGAAACCAAATTCTACATTTGAATAATGAATAATTTGTGGTTTATAGTTTAGGATTCTTTAATTGATTAAGAGCTTTGAAGTCACTTGGTAAAAGAGTCCTACAACAAATAAGAACCTACAATATATCATTATGACTCTAAGTTTGCTTAGCATTTATTTTTGATATTTTATTAATGCATTTCTTGTAGTTTATTGCCTTGTTTTCTTTATTTGCCTCGCACACTTTTGCTTATAGTTGTCGACATTTACTTTTCTACAACATGTTTAATGAATTTTTGTATGCAACACTATAGGATTAGAACCACTGAAGTATCAAGACCTAATAAGCTACATAAATAAAACCACATGAACATTGTTTGTCGGTAATTATGAAAATTTGTGGTTTGGAACTCGATAAGCATTAGAGTCCCACAATCCAGTTACAAGTTATAATCCTTAGTGATTAATTCTTTCTAGTATTAGTTGTTAACATAGGTTAGAATAAGCTATAATCCTACATTTCCTGTGCTTGCATCTCCAAGTCTTACGATCCTGGATTCGATAATTAAATGTTGGAATTAGAATACATATAATTTTTCCAACATTTTTGGCGCCGTTGCTGGGGAGATGCCAAAGGGGTTAGAGCAGAGTTGCTTTCACAAGTTTTTTGCATGATCTTAGCTACAGGGACAACTAGAGCGCGAAGAAAGTACGGTAAGACATGAGTGAAGAGTCACACATCCACTATGGTGAGGTTGCTCCAAAGTCTGGTTGTCTCTAATTGATTTTCTAGTTTTTTTTTTTCATATGCGTAGAATTAAAGGTAGGATCCAAAGCTTCATTTTCCTTATTTTTATTTGCAAGTGTGTTTTCCTTTAGATTGATTCATGGAAAGAAGAGAAGCTTAACTTGTGTGAAGAGAAGCTTAACTTGTTTTCCTTATTTTTATTTTTAAGTGTGTTTCCTTTATATTTCTTTAGGATATTTAAAGAAAGTTTCTTGTGCTTTAAGAACTCCATACTTTAATATATGTGTAGGATAGGGATCAGAAACCGACAAAGCAATACACAAGGATGATCACGATTTTGGGAGAACTCTCTGAAATCCTAGTAGCAGCTGGAATCTTTGCTTCTCAGAAAGAACAAATCTTGACAATAGTCAAGAACTTATCTGCCTCTCCAAAAGTGATAGAAGAACAATATATCCATGAACCACATCCGTAGGAAGATCTTCACCCTTGCAATCTTGTTGAAGAAACTAAAGAATCATGAACCACATCCGATGGAGAGAAAACATTAGAACCTGAGATTGAAGATTTTTTGACATGTCTATTTGTGGATCCTCTAAGCACACAAGAGGATAGTCATCTCATAATAGAAGATCTGCATGCCATATTAAAGGAAGATACACTAAATGAGCCAAATAAAGAGGTAAACCAAGAGTATTTTGATTTTTTTGAAAATTGGTTTCAAGCAACTATAAGACCATATCACTCCTTCATTTTTCCTTACTTCTTGACATCATCATTAAAACACATGATTCTTCATACTCATGTATGCATTGAAGATTATATTTTAAACTTGAGTATGAATACATTTTTATACATGTTACACACATGGTTACATTGGAAATACTCCTATACTTGAGGAGAGGAATTTATTTTTCTCAAGTAAAGTAGGATAATAAATAAATAAATAAATGCTTCATATAATAGTTAGTTTAGTTGTAAAATATAGTGCAACATCTTTCTCATTTGTTTTGTATAAGTGGGAATGTCAGTAGTTAAAAAAAAACTAGTTGAAAATGGGAGATCTATGTTCCTATTACATATTTTTGTTGGGGTCTCTTTCAGCTGCATATTGTTTTAATGAAGATTGCCACTCAGTTTTATTTATAACTACAACATGGTTCAACTATTACTTTGCTTTCCCACTTATTATTTTTAGTTAGATTTGTTTCTAGTTGTTATTTTCAATGAAGTATGTTATGACCATTATGTTTGGAATCTTATGTGAAGTTCGAAATGATTGCATTGCAACATTGTCTAGTATTGCATACCAACTATCTGGTACCTTATTTCAACTAATCAATACCCATAATTTTGGTCGCAATTTTCTATTTTGAAAGACAAAATTGGATTCAAGGATCTTGTTCATTTGGGATGTATAAATACTAGAATAATATTGGTACTCAAAAGCGGAAAATACGTTTTCATCAACGGAATGGAACACTTAGGGGAGTATTTGATGATATCTTACCTTCTTCCTTAAGTTGTTAAAAATTATGCATTCATGTTTTATCATTACTTATATTTTTTATGACCACTATTTCAAAAAGACAACTGAATAAGCAATCCTTTTCAAAAAAGTTTAATTGAATGATAATTCCAAACTCTTCATAGATGATATACCTTTTTTGCTATGGAATTTCTTTTTTCTTATTCATATAGATTTTTGATTATCAATACAAAACAATTTCTCAAAATATAGTTACCAAAACATATTATGGGGATTAAAACAAAATTAAAAGGTCCATACAGTGATATCAACGAGAAAATAAACTTGAATACTATAACCAAAACACCAAATCTTGATATCCGAGTATCTTTATTAAGTCTTGCATAAGAGTTGATGAAGTCTCTGTTCATAGTGGAACACTTCTTTAAAATCGAAAGAATACATGAAAACTATGATTAGTAGGAATTTAGGTGTCTTTTGGTTATTCTTTGGCAACTTCATCCATCTCACATTAAAATGGCTCATTCATGCTATGTCCTTTGTGTACCTATAAGTACCGTATGCGTCTAAGACATTATGCAGGTAATCTAAGTTACTCTTAAAGGTGTTATCCTATGCATTTAAGGGGCTTTCTGAAGTTGCTCCCCCATCAACCAATTGTAAAAGAAATATCCATAATATAAAACTAAAATGGTAGGAAACGTGGGACTAGAGCCTTCACTGTAAAATAGGTTTAAGAGGTTAATTCGTCAAGGCTATGGATACCTGCTGGAAGCGGGTAGTGAGCTGTGATATCGCTAGGAAAGCCCATCAGAACTATGGAGACTCACAGGAAATGGGGCATTCTGCTTAAAGAAGTGTCAACAAAACCGGGGTTTTTGTCTACACATATGATGGTTACTCTATAATGTAACAATCAAAAGGAAGCATGGGTGGATGAAGTCAAAGGAAAAATAAAATCCATAAATTTATTGCTAAATAATTGCGTTAAGGAAACCTTGAGACCTTTATCATTGTTTTTTCATACTATATCTAAGATTTAATTACTTTAGAAGTGAGATATATGATCACAAAGAATTAATAAAATTCAATTGCAAAGCTCTGTAATACTTGGACGACTATAAGGCTTTGGGATTTGGTTGGTAATGACTAATTTTTTATTGGTTCATCATTTGTTATGGTGATAAAGATTATCCTACCTACAAAGAAGGACAACCCCTTCAATTTATAAAAGGTTTCTTTTTCTTGAGCATAAAACTGTTAATGATTCATGAAATCATATGTAATGAGTGATTTGGAATTTCTTTTATGCTTGGTGTTAGTTTAGTATCATTTTAATAAATTTGAGATGACTTATTTTTGTTTAGTATTCATCTCATTAGTTCCATTGTTTTATTTTTCAGGTCCCTTTTTGTACTAGAGCCATCTCAACAACCCTCCTCACTTCTTCAGTACCTCACCTTGTTTGCATGAGGACATGCAAAACCTCAGGCATGGGGGAATGGTTGTTGGGACCTTTTAAACATCTTCATTTCATTCTCTTTAGCTTCCTTCAACAGATCAAATTGGCACTCATCAACTCCAACTCTTCTAGATCATTCCAAACTTTCAACCTTACTTTGCCCCATTGCAACCTGCATCACATATTAAAATTCAAAAGGTATATTTGAGGTAAAACATGTTTAAATGCTCTTTAACTCAATAAAATTTAAGGAATATTGATGATTAACCACTTCCTATTGCATAAATATTCACATTTCTTAAACTACCATTAAACCCATATTTCCAAATCCATTAATGCATATTCTAGTAAGACCATAAGAATGAAAAACAAAGTATTGGTGGTACATTAATACAAAGAAATATCTATAACGTCTACTTCTTGTACATCATAAAACATTCATAAATCATCATCATAGTTCTCCCAATAAGACGATGAAGTCATTGTTGTTTATCTATGAAAAGAAGTGCAAAGTGAATAATGGACTTACAAAGTTTCCAAGTCCACATTCATACAACTATTATCTTCATCATCAACTTATATCATCCACCATCCCTTCCTAGTCCATATTTTGTTTGTCCTCAATTTGTGCTACCTTGTTTTGAAACATATCAAGTCTATGATGGTATGACAGTTCACCTTTAATCACCTGCACCAAGAAACAATGTCATAAGCGAGGATTTTGTTTGCATGAGGGCATGTAAAATCTTAGGCATGGGGGAATGTTTGGCTCTAAATATGTCATATTATTCAGTATATAAAGTATCCATTCATAAGTCGTATTCCCTCATCTATGACACTTCCCAAACAATTATGCCACCAACTTTCGCTAAATGTACCTATTTTACCTTGTGGTTAATTATGATGGTTTCATATCATTTTAATGGTTAAACATGTCTTTAATATGGTTTTATCAATGACAGTTTACTAATGTGGTTATGTCGCTAAGAAGCATGCTTGAGTATAAAAATTTTCTATCTCTGCCATCTCAACAACAATTTGGCAGTTCAGTACTTAGTTCAGTACTAGTTCAACAGTTTGGAACTTAATTCTGCACCTGCACGAATAGAGAAAAAAGTCAAAATTATAAAATATGTTTTTTTTTTCTCAAGGCATGACATATTAGGTGTCACATCGGCTTAATATTCTGTTTCAAGATTTGGAATATACCTAGCTCACACGTGTGGGATCCTTGCACATGATTTAAGCTAGAGCCAAAAATAGGTAACAATTTTGAAAATGCCATGTTATGCCTTGATTTTCGTGCATATGGTGGTGAATCTAAAGAATTTAGAAGATTGGTTTTTTTTAAAACATAACAATTTAATTGGATCTCAAACTGTTTCTAAAGGTTCCATATGGTTTAAAAGTTACAGTTAGTTCTACGAAGCAAATTTGTACAAAATTTATGCAAAACCCAAATTGACAAAGTATCTAAATAATCATCTTTGGGCGCGATTTCTGAGGTCATGGAATTGAAACAAGAAATTAAAAGAGAGGTTTTTTATGACAAGTTATTCTCCATAGAAAAAAAATCCTCAAAATACATCATGGTAAAGAAGATATGGTTGGTTCTTTAAAACCAATTTGTATAAAATTACACAAAAACACGATTTTCAAGATTTTCCTCTAAAGTTGTAAATTCTTTTTCTGAGTTTAGGGGATTGGATATTACCCTTATTCAATGGATTTTATGTATAAATAAAGTCTCAAAGGGCAGAGAGAGGGAGGAGAGAACACAAGGAGGAATTTGTCATTATTTTGAGTTGATATTTTGTAATAAACCTCTGTTTGTAAGAAGAAGAGAAATCATTGCAATGAAGATGAATTATTGAAGTTTGAGCATCTTGTTGATTTGGATTAGTTTTTGTGCACATTTCCAAGTCGGGAAGGGCCACTTGACTTAGGTAACCCGTTGGTTTTTATTCATAGAGTAGGGTAATATTTAATTTTTATTGATTGTAGATTTTACTTGATGTTTCTTTTCAAATTTTCATTAGATTTGTATTTCACATAGTATGAGATTTATTGCTCTATTTTTAGATATGTTAAGTATAATACATTATGATCAAGTTTGAATTGATTTTCTTAGGCTTAAGAGTCAAGCAACTTAAAATTTGGTTTCTTAATACATTTTGGTACCTAGAATTTTAATTTACAGAATTTCAGTATTTATTTTGGTACCTGACTCGATACTTAATTCGGTAGCAATGTTCAAAATTTTAATTTACAGAATTTTGGTACATAATTCAGTACCAGAATCAGAACTATAATTTTGGTGCTTAATTCGGTACCAGAATCAGAACTATAATTTTGGTACTTAATTCGGTACCAGAAACCAAATTCTACATCTGAATAATGAATAATTTGTGGTTTATAGTTTAAGATTCTTTAATTGATTAAGAGCTTTGAAGTCACTTGGTAAAAGAGTCCTACAAAAAATAAGAACCTACAATATATCATTATGACTCTAAGCCTGCTTAGCATTTATTTTTGATATTTTATTAATGCATTTCTTGTAGTTTATTGCCTTGTTTTTTTTATTTGCCTCACACACTTTTGCTTATAGTTGTTGACATTTACTTTTATGCAATTTACTTTTCTACAACATGTTTAATGAATTTTTGTATGCAACACTATAGGATTAGAACCACTGAAGTCTCAAGACCTAATAAGCTACATAAATAAAACCACATGAACATTGTTTGTCGATGATTATGAAAATTTGTGGTTTGGAACCCAATAAGCGTCAGAGTCCCACAGTCCAGTGACAAGTTATAATCCTTAGTGGTTAATTCTTTCAAGTATTAGTTGTTAGCATAGGTTAGAATAGGCTCTAGTCCTGCATTTCCTGTGCTTGAATCTCTAAGTATTATGATCCCGGATTCGATAATTAAATGTTGGAATTAGAATACATATAATTTATGCCAACAAGTTGAAAGAGAAACCCTAAGAAATAGGCCAATGTAGATTTGAGCATGCATGCACAAAATGACGAGCATGCATGGATCCATTGTGAGTTTTTAGTTGAAGAGAGAGTATGCATGGAGATTGCAACGTAAGCATTCTGAGAGGAAATAGAGGTCCAACAGAGTGAGATGCAACCACAAAAACCATATATGCAGTGGAGAGCACCTGGTTAGAGGTCCAACGAGGTGAGATGCAACCACAAAACGAGATATGGTGAGGAGAGCACCTGGTGTGAGA
The DNA here is from genome assembly GCA_031772625.1 of Pinus tabuliformis. Classification (NCBI taxonomy): domain Eukaryota; kingdom Viridiplantae; phylum Streptophyta; class Pinopsida; order Pinales; family Pinaceae; genus Pinus; species Pinus tabuliformis. Next base: position 1,181,474,426 of record CM062805.1, on the reverse strand, counting down.
AGGTGTGCGAAAAAGAGAGCATGGTGGCATATGTGTAGGACCTGGAGGTGAGTGATGCTGACTCACTTAGTTATTTTGGTAAGATTTGGTCAAGGAAAATCCCAAGTCAAGTTTTAAGGGGGCATTGTAGGTAAGATTTGACTCAATGAAAAAGTTAAAGTTGCTTGGTTAAACAACAAAGATTTTGGGCACATGTTTTTGGTTGCCCATGGTTTTGGCTCATGGATTACATGTAATGAAGTATTTTAAAGGCTTGAAAACTTCATTAAAATATACTAGGGAGATGAATAATGAAGGCTCACTTGACCGAGTTTTGGCCAAAGACACTAATAAAACTCTGTTAGCTAATTTTTCTCCGAATTAAATTTTTATAAATTAAAACATTATGTTTATGATTTGTGAAAAGATCCAAAAATATGATTTTGCAGCGTCACTTTTTACCTATATCAACATTTTTGAAAATACGATCAATGATTTTCTTAATAATATTACATTAAAATACATAAACTATTATTCTAATAATTACATCAGAACACTTTACTTTGACGGTGGACATTACTCACTTCTTTCATGAAAAATGGATATTTATTTAAAAAAATATGAATAAATTACCAACCCGCCTAATTGAAAAACTATGTAAATAACTACCCATTACCACCATTGAGATAACCTAGAGCCACCAATTATTGCAATTTACAAGTGATCCATTTGCGATATGTCATCACTTTAAAGAGAGGAATAATTTTTGTAGAAATAATCTACAAAGTTATTTCTTTCTGAGTCCCTACCATAAGCAATAGGCACTATTGCAATGAATTTGTATTAAAATCTAAACCATATGTAAACTAATTTTTGTTTTAATCAATCTTTTTTAGTATTAGAATGATGAAAGTCAATTTATTGAAGTAATGCTTCCTTATTTCGGTGAACCATTAAAAACCTTCACGGGAAATTGTAAAGGCCTTTTTTTTTAAATTTTTTTTTAATATATATATATATATATATATATATATTATTTTTATTAAAAAGCAATCGCTTTTAATATGTTTTGAAATTTGTCTGTAGTGTAATTTCTAAATTTCTTTTAAAATTAATACTATTATTTTCACGGGGCATTGTAAGGGTTTTCTTTTGACTTATTTTTTTTAATGTTTGTAATTATATATATATATATATATTATTTTTATTAAAAAAACAAAAAACAATTACTTTTAGTATGTTTTAGTATGTTTTGAAATTTGTAGATAGTGTAATTTTTAATTTTATTTTTTTAAATTAATATTATTATTTTGTTGAAAAAATAAAATTATTTAATTGATAAAATCACTTAATTAACGTTTTTTCAAATTGGTTTAAATGTAATTATGAGATTTGAAATGTAGTTATCAATGTTAGGACTGCAAGTGAGCAAGCTAGCATTCTTTGCTGTAAAGATGATTGCGACCTTATTTGGCTTACATAAGAGAGTAATCATCAGGTGAGAAAGAATTTCAAAGGACAAGGGCTTCAATTTCTTTGGTGAACAATTACTTACTCTATGTGGGGCCTTTGATTTAGTCATTTGTAATGGTTTGACTAGATGGGCAAAGTTTGGTAATTTCACTTGCAATACTTACAATGGAGCAAGTGTAGTAGATTATGTAATTTGTTTGCATGGCTTGTGTGAGAAAATGGAGGAAGTTTTGATTAGAGATCAGCTGTGGGACTTAAAATCGGATCCCAAACCAATTTATTTATGTTTCTCTTTGAATGGAAAGAAACATTTAGAGTAAAAAATTCAGCATGTCCAACAAAATCTCCCACAGGGCAGAATTCTTTTGACTCCAGAAAATTGTAATACCTTCAAAATGACGTTGGAGAGGCTCTTCGAGAACAAGAAAATCACAATTCACAGTCTTCATAGTCATGAATTAACACATTTAATTCAATGCGCACTTGCAGAGTGAAAAAGAGCAAAAATTAAGAATTCTGAAACAAATTGCTTTCTGGTTAATGCTTGGTTTGACGAGGAATGCTAAAAGGCAAGGAGAATGTGGAAAGAGGCAAACAAGGATAAAATAAAGCTCAAAGCTTACAAGCAGTTATTAAGTAAGAAAAAGGCCGATTTCATGGTTTCAAGGAGGGAAGTACTAATATTCCTTGGGAAAAATAATCCCAAATTATTTTGGAAGGAGCTCCAACCGAGAAAGATACAAACTAGAAATAGTATTACAACTTCTAAATGGTTTGACTATACAAGACAACTCTATGAGTAGGATCCCAAGGTTGACCCTCCCCTCTTGGTCAACACTGATACTGAACTCTTCATGGTGCAAAAGGTAGAGATGGGTATCAAGAAGTTGGGTGTTGGAAAAGCAAAAGACTTAGCTAAAATCCAAGTAGAATATCTAAAGTGGGGCTCAAATATCCTTGCACCTCACATTACAAAAAATTTCAACAACATCATACAATAGGGGCTCCCCACAAATTGGACAACTAGTCTGGCAATACCTCTTTTCAATAGCGGTGACGTCAATAATCCCTCCAATTATAGGACCATCATGATAAACCCTTTGTTTGCAAAGCTATTTGGAAGCATGCTAGAAAATAAAATTAGTAAGTGGGTAGAAGAAAGAGATAAGAGTGCTAAAGGGAAAGAAGGTTTTAGACCTAAACATTCCACAATTGATCATTGTATAACTTTAAGGCGCATCATTGAAAAAGTTTGGGCAACAAAGGAAGAAGTCTTTTGTTGCTTTATTGATTTCAAAAAAAGTGTTTGACACAGTTCCTAGGGATAAGCTTTGGCACACAATGGAGGAACATGGGGTTCCTAAACATTTGAGAGTAGCTGTGCATAGGCTGTATGAAGAGGTGAAAGTCAAAATTAGAACTTCAGCAAGCATTTTTGAAAGTTTTAGAAGTAATATCGGGGTCAAGCAACGCTACCCATTGTCTCCTACCCTTTTTGGTTTATATATCGACAAGATTAAGGAGTGGTTAAATTCGTAAGGGGGTGATGGTATATATTTGGGCAAGTTTTTTAGAAGGCTTCTTCTGTATGCAAATGACCTTATTCTGATTTCTAAATCAGCTCTTGGTTTTCAAGAGCACTTACTATCCCTTGATCATTTTTGTAGAAGTGTGGCGATGCAAGTCAATATCAACAAAATGAAAGTAGTGGTTTTATCTAAGAAAAGAAAACATAACCAACATAAGTTCTACTTTGAAGACAACGTTCTACAAGAAGTTGCGGATTACAAATACCTCTGAATTGACTTCAACAAAAATCTAAGCTGGGATGGTTGTAGAAAGAAAAGAACTTTGGAGGGTTGGAAAGCATTTTATGCTTTTCAAAATAGGTGTAGAGAGGCAGAGTTATGGGACTTGAAAACCACTCAAAATCTTTTTGGGGTTCTAGTGATTCCGATGATTCTCTATGGTTGTGAACTATGAGCCAACAGTACATCGGACATGCAGTGGATACAAATTCAGAAAATTCAAAAGCGTTTGATCACAAACAAATTCAAGATTAAAAGTGCAGTTCCTTATGGTATCTTGTTAAGTGAAACATGGGTTTCTCCTATTGAAGCAATTTCTATGGTGCGAGTCATAAGGTATTTAAAAAAACCGAGCAAATGGAAGAGGGTAGATGGCCTAAGGTTGTCTTTAATGACAGATTGTGTAACAGAAAAAAAACTTGGATGAAGCAAAATTACAAATGGTTTAATAAATGACGTATTTGCTTGAACACGTGTACCATAAACAACAAAGAGATAAAATATTTTGTTATGGATAAGTTCCACAAGCATACTTAGGATAAGGAACTAGGAAGAAAGAAAAAGTACTGTATTGAAGTGTGTAATCCCACTCATAGTAATCAACCAAAAGCATATATAGAGGCCAATATCTCTTGGAGAGACAAAATTATTATTACCCAGTTAAAGACTAATTCTCATCAACTCTGTTGTGAAACAAGACATTGGAAAATGCCAAAAGAAGTGTGGGAGGAAAGAGTATGCATTTTTTTTTTCTTCCGGAAAAGTGGAAACATAAAAGCATTTTATTTTAGAATGCGAGGCCTTCAAAGACAACATGGAAAGTTATGCAAATATGCTGGCAGCTAGCTCTTGGGATAATCTATTTAGCGAGGGGTTTGTCGAGAAGCTAGAAGCATTTATTGTGAAGCTTCATAGAAAAAGGGCCGAATATATCAAGCAGATGAAGAAGAAATCTGTCCCATAGGCTATCTTTAGCCTCGTAGACGTTAAAATAATTTCTTTCTTTCTTTCAACTTCTCTTAAACGCTGAAATTGGTTTAAACGTAATTATGAAATTCGAAGAGTAGTTATCAACTTCTCTTAAGCGCTTGAGTTTGAAATATTTTTTTATGAAAAAATTATTTTTTATTATCAAGGGCTATCAAATATTTTACCTAGAATAAATTTGAATGAACTTTTATATTCATATATATATATATATATATATATATATATATATATTTATTATAAAACAAAATAATTTTACTCATAAAACTTTATAATATATTTTTTGGTTTAAGTGGTATGAGTTAATTAGATTATATCAGGTTTGATCTATGACTTGAGGAATTTCGGTCTAGGGGCATCTAAGCTCTCAAAATCACCCAGGGATCGCTCCCAACCTAGGCCACACCAGCCCTTAACATGACTAGATTTTTGTTACGAATTTTGAACCGTTAACCTTCATATCAATATAAAAGTTATCTTTATTTAAAATAATAAATTTAATAAAAAAAATATTATCATTATATTTAATTAATTCATTAAATCAAATAATACAATTTATAATTTAATTTTTTTTAATTAAAATATGCACAATTATTTTTAATTAAAAAATGGATAATTTTTTTTGTAAGCTTGGTGGGACTACTTCTTCATTATGTCCAATATATCACCCTGATTGAGGTAGGGAATTGAACTAGTGACTTCACATCAACGAGTACCTTAACAGTACACTAGATCACTGTCTATCCAAGACCCCATGGACCATTAAAAGACACATACTAAAATTCATAGATAGTTTGAGTGATTGAGATTAACAATGTTAATGAGGCTCTTCTCTATTTGAATCTTAACATAAATTATTCTTATTTGAATCTCAACTGAAATTATTTAGTATAATTTGCTAGCTATTATATTGTGCCAAAAAGTCATAGTGACAATAAGGGGATGCCATCTCTAATGACATAGATGATAGTGTGTTCTAGTTACCAATTCTCCCTTATATGATATATACTCTGTGACATGATAATATGTTTTGGTTAACGAGTCTCCTTTTACATATTTGTTAGTTTTATTATTTTCATTAAATAAATTTAAATTGTATTTGAAAATCGTTTTTTAATTATTTGTATTTTTTATTAAATTATTATATATATAATTGAAGAAAATATTACAAATTTATTATTTTAATTAAATAAATGCATTTATTTTTATTCAGAAAGAGTATTTATATTGTATAATTCTGTGCTTGGTTCATAGCAAACACATTAGACAATACAAAGCAAATTCATCAAAATTATCCAATTGTTTTCTCCTTTCCAAGATGAATACATGATATTCTTGAGGAGAATATATTTGAGCAACAAAAAGAGGAGTTTTGTAGATGAATACCTTACAAAACTGCCCCAAGAAAACACAAAATTTACAACACATAACATTACTATTTGATTATGAAATCTTTCATGACAGCTGCATGCATGTGTTTCCTCGAGGTTGTCACGAAGTCACGTGGACCCCCCAATTTTTATATTTTCGTGCATCAATCAATTTAACTAATTTTTTTTAATAGACTTCATTGGTCATTAGGGAATTATAGTAGCTGTGATTTGATCATTAATCTTTAATTTACACCACTCGTTAGCATACTTTTCTACTTCTTTGTTGAAGTCTTTTTGGACATAGAAATATGCAACTTTGGTTGAGATATCTTCTGCAATAGAAATATGCAGCTTTGGTTGAGATATCTTCTACAATGTTCCTGATTCTTTTCATGAGGTTTTCCATATATCTCTCCTTTGGGAAGGAGCCTTTGGCCAGATGATGCAAGATTAGGAGAGAATCTCCTATAACCGTAAGTGTTTCCACCTAATGTTCTTTGGCTAACAAAAGTCCCTGGAAGAGACCATATATCTATACTTGATTATTATTCATATGGCTAACACCCCACCCCATGAGTACCTAAACACTTTGTCTTCCTCGAGGCCAAAGAGTACCCCTCTCCCTCCTGCCACCCTTGCATTTCGTTTGGATGCCCCATCATAATAGACAATCCAACCTTGTCATGAAATCTTCCATGTTCTTAATTCTACCTTTGTCAATCTTAGCTTCTAGCTCTCGTATGTTTCAGGCCTTTTCCATTCCATGTTTTGGGAAAAGTTGTCCAAAACCATAAACTTCTAAGTCAATCCATTCCATTTGGTCTAAGATTTGTTGAGAAGAGTTCGAGTCTATCTTTTGAGCTTCAAACTCAACATACAGTAAGATTTCTTTTATCATTGTGTTGCGGGGGGGAGCATTCATGTTTTTAAAGATTGCCTTATTCCTTTCTAACCATAATTTCCAACATATAAATTTTGAGAGTGTTTCCCCATAATTTTCAAAGAGATGTTTCCTCGAAAAATTCTTGAAAATCATAAGGCCTTTTCACTCTATTAGAGAGTGGGGCAATTGCTTCCATCCAAATTGCTCTAGTATAATCATAGCCCATAAAGATATGGGAGATGTCTCCCACTTGATGCAAGCAAAAAGGACATTGAGAGGGGCCATGAATGCCTCTCTTTCTTAAATTGTTATATGCAAGAATTTTTCTATTATAAAAATCCAATTAAATAAATTTAAATTATAATTGAAACTATTTTGTAATTATTTATATTTTTTATTAAATTATTTTATATAAAGTAATCGAAAAAAATACTTTTTTTGTTAAAGAGAATAAAAAATAGATAAAAAATAAAACCTTTTTCTAAAGCATTAAGATTAGTAATGGCATATCTTTTACATGAAAATTTATAAGTAAAATTGAATCTCGGAAATTTAAAATTTATCTTCTTTTGCTTGGCTAAGAGCTCATTTTTTTCGGACTTAAGGAAACATGTTATTGGCCCAAGACCCAGACCAATCTAGCATGAGTGAAACCCTACCTCATTATGGACCACCAATGGATAAATGGATAATTACTAGTGGCATGGTTTTCCTTGAATAACAATGATGAGTCAACTTGCATTTGCGATAAACGAGGAGTAATTGCAATCCCCAATGACTAACAAATGAATTATGATAGATTTTCTCATCATTTAAAAAAAAAAATTACATAGTTTTTCTATAATATATTATAGATAAACATCTTGTGTAATTATTTATTTTTTCAATGAAAAATGCCTTTCTATATTTTCAAATAGAAATTATACTATACACTAAATAGAAATTATACTATATACTAAATTGACATAAAGATCATATGTAATTAATATTTTTCATTGAAAAAAGAAGAAGTTAATAACACACGATGTTTATGTCAATTCAATATATTATAATTACTACTTGAAATGATTGAAAGGCTCTAATTTTCTATGATTTCAAGTAGAAATTATTTTGTGGAAAAGTGTAGAACTAGCAATTGCCCCAAAAGGTGCAAAGAGAGGCCGATAGTTTTTTTAAATTGGAAAAAATTGTATAAAGGAGGTATTTGTAGATATGTATGCCATATGCCATATGTATTGACATATTTTAATTTATATACATAAGGTTGTTGTTGTTGAACGTTGTTATTCCCTTGTGAGGAATTAGTACCAGAATGACCTAGCCTTTCCTCCCTCCTACCCTATAAATGGAAACAACAAAGTTCATAAAAACTAATAATTATACTTGATAGGAGGAAGTCGATTTCATTGGGTTAACAACTTCCAACATTCATATATGAAATAATAGTCAAGTAAGAGGTAGGATACATTGTAACCACCATTGATTATTCTAAGAAGCTACTCAACCTCTGCTCTTCTCTAGAGTCCTTGTGAACAAGGAGACTTACAAGTTCATTGAAAGATAGTGGCAGAAAGCTTGAGTGTAAGGTTCTTTCTCCTTGAAAATAAAATATCCCACTCCCTCTATTTTAATTATTAAAATAAACCACAACTCTAAAATTAAACTCTTTTTAATTTATTTTAAAAATAATTATGTTAAATAGATTCGAATAAATTTTGTTTTAAGTTTAAGGTCATAATATAATCACAATGCGGGAATGTCTACATATAATGTAAATTATTTTTTTATTATTATCAATATGAGAACATTTAATTTATTGTAAATAATTATCATATAAAGTTATTTGAATAATTCTATATAAATAGATTTTGTAATATAAGATGACTATTTTAGTTTAATGAAATGAAGAAATTAACTTTAACAGAAATGCAAACTGATAACAATTATGCTTATATAATAACACTATCATAGTTGAACAAACATAATTCAAATGAGGTGAACAGAGATCAAGAAAAAATTCAAATGAAGTTAAGGAGCACTCAATTTATAAACAATTGTTAAACTGATAACAATTATGCTTATATAATAAAATTCAAATGAAGTTAAGGAGCACTCAATTTATAAACAATTGTTAAACTGATAACAATTATGCTTATATAATAACACTATCATAGTTGAACAAACATAATTCAAATGAGGTGAACAGAGATCAAGAAAAAATTCAAATGAAGTTAAGGAGCACTCAATTTATAAACAATTGTTGCCCTTAACGTTTTACATTGGTGTTGAACCTGAAGAAATTTCTCTTCATATGCCAACTCAAAATTCCTACAAAATTTAACATTTTTCTCATAGCATGTGATCTTTCTTCACACAATCTATAAACATTTTAGTGGGGAAATCTAATAGTGAAATTGAGATTAAGGATCAATCATCATCACTAAACAATGCCTCGGAGTACTTACTTCACTAACTTCTAAGCAGTTCCACAAATGATAAGCTTCTCCTTGTTGTGTAACTACTCAATGCTTTGATTTTCCTTCCCACATAAAGAGCATTTTGAATTCTCCTTGTCACCACAAAAAGCACACACCCAGTGTTTGCAACCCTACAGTAAAGTGAATTAAAATCCCCGTGCCCTTCTAACGAAATATTATGTAAACCATGGTTCAAATCCCAGTAGATCAAACTAACCCAAAAAAAATATGAGTAAAAATTGTGGTGATTACCATGAAGCAAAGTCCTGCTTGTTGATGAATACAAAGAACACACATCAACTTTTCTGCAGAGCCTTGAAGCACTGTATCTATGGGATGTATGTTGGAATTTATAGCGAAAAAGCCGGGAATCTTCCTCCCAAGAATTTGTATGAGGAAAATTGAACAATTATCCGAATTTGTATGAGAAAAATTGAACAATTATAGATTTGAAGTTGTAATCTTATCAATTCTTCAAAAAAAAAAAATTCACTCCAAAAATTTAATCCTCTAAAACCATAATAATAAATTCAAAATTTTGATATCCAAAAATAAATTTAAACTATTTATTTCAATTTATCAAATTTCAATAAAAATATCTCAAATATTTCATCTTTCTTAAATATTTCATTTTTCACTTGACTATAATTTTATACAATTTCATTTTACTCCTCTAAAGCCATCCTAATAAATTCAGAATTTTGATATCCAAAAATAAATTTAAACTATTTATCTCAATTTATCAAATTTCAATAAAAATATTTTAAATATTTCATCTTTCATTAACTATAATTTTATACAAATTCATTTTTTATTTTTATCTTACTCTTCGACTCCCTAACTTACAACCTTCCTAGCTTTTTGCTATCAACCTTTGAGTCAAGAATTTAGCACATACTTATTAAACATCCATGTTCTCCATAGAACTTCCAAAATTAAAGCAAAAAAGCTTTCAAATTTTGAATATTCAATATAGCTGCTCCTGTAACAATTGCTTTAAGCAGAATTTCGATTTTGTCGTATGTGATGTACTGTTATCACAGAGATGACATTCAAAGTCAAATAAATCTATGTACATCTCTTGGAGGGGCACACTTTGAAGTGAGCTTTCAGCGAAACTTCTGAATAGAATTTTATAAAAATATATGGACAATGCATCCAGACACCAATATGAGCCATTAATACATATCATCAATGTAATCATGCAGAGCAGGAAAAGGGGGTTAGCATATATGTTGTGTGTGACAGAGATTAGAATAATTAAGGCTCGAGTAACTTGACAAACAAATCTTCAACATCTTTTGCATTAGACCATTCATGCACTTCAGCCTTGACAAGATCACGGTTCTTCTGAATAAGCTTCCACAGCGGGTATCTGCCAAAACATTAATCAATACAAGGTGTTTTATGAGAACTTGGTTAACATTAATATCACTGAAAGAATCCTGGGAAACAAAATTTTGGTTTAATGGTATCACTTACTCTTTTCTGGGCAAAACATGATCTCCATCTCTCAACTTCAAGGAAGGGCAGAAATCTCCACTTCCATCCCCAAGATAAATAAATTGTTTTTTATCAGCTGGTTCTCCTGATTCCCCTTCCAAGGACTTTCGCATAATCTCATCTATTATTGCTCCCTGCAACGCAGAAAACTATCAGTATGCAATATTTCTCTAATAACTATTTGCACTCGGAGAAGAAAAGTGAGATGAATTCCAGAGTCAGAAAAGGGATGGAAGGATCCATCAACTCTTTGGGTGTATTCATTGGATGCATTGTCCATTGGATACAGACAACAGAAGCAGAAATACATTTTAACCCTGATTATCTCAGATTCCGACAAATGTCCTATAGAATAAATATCATAACTCCATATTTGCATATCTGACCTGTAAATTATAAGTTATAGGTCCAAATATACATATCAGAACATGTGATATTCTATAGCAATAAGCATATGAGACCCCAGTTTAGATGGGTGTTTGCTAATGTGTAACAGTTGAGAATAATGAATACCTTGCACATATTAGGAGGGCAGAGGCCGCAGCCATGAGGAGGGCCTTCAGTAAAGGGATGAAAAGGCTGAATCCTCAATCTCCCCTTCTCATCAACAAATGCTGGATTTGTCTTAATCTCAGTGAAGTATTGGAGCAGGTCATGGGCTTGAAGAATGGTCTTTATGAAGAACATATTAGCATCGCTCACAATTCGAAGTTCACACCTGCAACACCACAACAACCAAAGAATACTTGATTACAATCAATGCAGACTTCTTCAGTGAAATCTAATAAACTAAAAAGGAGGAGAAAGAGCCATGATATCATAACCCACCACATGGAGAAGGCAAATTTGATTGCACTTATAGTTTCTGGGTACAGAGGAATGGTCTTCAAACTCTCTTCAATATCGCTTATCGTCTTTCCCTGGTCATGCAACTCCCCCATTATTTTATCCTTGGTCATGCAGCTCCCCCATTATTTTATCCTTCACGCACAAACTAGCATATTAATTGCAGAAAATCTCAAGGATGCTTCTAGCATTTTCAGTAAAGTTGACTACTTGAGGATTCTAATGAGCACCTGCTGGTATGAATCTAACCAAACGCATAAAAAAAATGGGCACAAGTTGCAGTAACCCCTGAACCAACAAAAACTCAATCTCGCATTACATGGGATCGGGAGTAACACTCGAGGATGACATTTGAATTACTTTACCTACTTGAGACTGATAAATAAGGCTCCGGGAAGCCTAATGATATTTTTTATAATAATTAAATATTGAATAACATACATTTGAATTACTTTACCTACTTGAGACTGGTAAATAAGCCTAATGATATTTTTTTATATGATTACGGAGTTCCATAATTCAAGAGGGAAACCTCCACGCAGTTAGAAACAGTTAGAGACAGTTGTACCTTTCTTTCTCGGAGATAAAAGGAAGTCTCAGTGGAAAGAAAGGGGTTCAGTCTTTGTCATGGAAAAAGGATAACAAAGGTATGTGAAATTGAGTGGAAATAAAGGGGTTCAGTCTTTGTTATGGAAAAAGGATGAGAAAGGTCTGTGAAATTGACAGGACGCTGTCAAAAGAGGGATAACTTGAGCTAGACTTGAGCCAGTGGATAACCTAAAGGTCTGTGAAATTGACAGGACACTGTCAAAAGAGGGATAACTTGAGCTGGACTTGAGCCAGTGGATAACCTCATTTGGGGGTCTGTGAAATTGACAGGACGCTGTCAAAAGAGGGATAACTTGAGCTGGACTTGAGCCAGTGGATAACCTCATTTGGGGGGAGAAGAGGACGACATTGCCCTTTTCAACGTTGGGTGGAGAAAGTTACCCTGTTGAATTCATGGATTTAACATAAGGCAGATAATTACACAAAAATGACTTGAAATCTGTAGTTAAATGCATGATTGAAATTATTTACAATTTACTGTTAACAGTATTGAAATATGGTTCCAATGTATACATTCTGTTGTAATTGAAACTATATAAGTCCTATTAATGATGTGCAGTAGATATATAAATAAACATGTAGTGGGAACAGTAGACCCAACATTTTATTTTAAAAGGGAAGAACTCTGAATGAATTTGATGACTTTTAGGTGTGTTACAGATAAAACTATTATTTCCCTTAGAAGGCAGAGTATCGAACTTTGGAGGAGAAAGAGGATTTTGGGTTGTGAATCAACCTATATACTAAAACCGAAAGGAAAGACCCAGAAAATTAAGAAAAGAGTATATAACCATTGCCTGCTTTTATAAAGAAAAGTAAATTAAGCGGTAGAACAAAGAGAGTGATGGAATCGTTCTGATTAATATGGGTTAAACTAATTATTCAACAGTCGAGGGGGTTAGGACTAGGCTGCTAATCTGATACCGACCCCGTCCAGAACCCCACAAAAGATTCTCATGGTGAATAAACCAATTGAAGTTAGGGGTGCATGAATTTATTCTTCTGTTCACATTTAAAGAAAAGGGAACAATAAACTGAAAAAGAAACACAACTCTAATTTATATCTCTGTAGAGAGAGAGAGAAATCGTAATATTTGGCTCTGGTATGTTATAACCAGTGCGACAGAGAAACCTTTTCAAAGGAAAGGAAAAATTATTTGAAGTCAACAGGAAACCGATAAAGAACCTGTAGCATTTGCTTATTCCCAATTTTATAAAATTACCAAACCATTTAACTAAACACGACAACCACAATCGGAAAACAAACATTAAATATCAATCTGCATCCATGCTCCTTTAAAAAAATTATATCACCCCGCAGAAGAGTTCTGTCTAGCAATTACAGTTATACACTATGCACAGAAGAAGTCAAAACATTTTCTTTAAATGGAAATCCCAAATTTTTACACGAGCTGTCCAAAACTCAAAGTTGCAAAATGCACAGTTATAAATTATGAACCCCACAGGGTTAATACTGGCCAGGAGACCTCTCGATAAGCAAACTATTCAGTTCGGTATAACATAAGAATGTAAACCCTCTTCCTATAATTCTTTAACCCGCTGTAAGGCTGCAAGTAAGTCAGTAAAGAGCACCTGTGAAGCCAAGAATATCAGTGTTGAGAAGCTGCCAGACTCCCGAACCCCAGTGGAAGCATACCTGAGAAGTGCACAGCGTGAGGTGAAAACCCTAAAATAATCATGTGTATCAATGATAATGAACCGTAAAGCAAAAAATGGGTGCATTAATCTTACCTACGGCAAGGGTTCCGATTATCTGGAACTGGGTATTGAAGAGTACGCCTTCTGCTATCTGGAGAGCACAACTTGCAAGAAGAATTCCAATTCATGAATTAAACCTAATAAGATACCAGGAAACCCGGTCATGGAGCGAATTAATAGAAGAAATCAAGAAGTCGAGCGTGTGTGAACTTCGGGGGAACCATCTCCAAAATAAAAACCAAGAAAGCACTAAATCAAGAAACCAGCAAAGCAAGAAATCAAGAAGCCAGGCTAGATTACATCCTGTGAACTTAGGGGGAAGTTGGAACCATCTCCAAAATAAAAATCAAGAAACCAAGAAAGCACTAAATCAAGAAACCAGCAATGCAAGAAATCAAGAAGCCAAGCTAGATTACATCCTGTGAACTTCGGGGGAACCATCTCCTTGATGGCCACTGCGTCCAGGACAGGTCCACAAGCCGGATCTTCTTCGACGCCAGGGTTGTGAAGAATGACATTGACTAAATCAGAAGGAGCCCTGAATGCCCAAGCATAGGCATCCCAGCCGTTGATACTGTAAACTGTCTCGATGGATATGTTTCCCGAGAATGGAGGAACCGAAACATTCAACCTCTTAGACTGTCCGCAGGTTCGCGCAACACTAAATGTAAGGGAGTAATATGAGCCCCGCGCAACGAACCTCAGAGAAAGCAGGAAGTTCTCGGCGCGAATAAACAGAAACCCGCCGAATAAACGGAAACCCGGAAGTTCTCGGCACGGAGAAAAAACAGAAGCCCGCCGAATATGGATGCTAGGTGTCAACCTGAGATTGAAAGGGACGACGAAAGTCTCTTTCAAAGGGAAGGCCTATCGGCCTAAAAATAGTCCTAAAATTATTTAAAAAATAAATTTAAAATTGCGGAAGAATAATATTAAAATGGTCTTACAATAACATCTCTTTCTTAATTAATTATTACATATTTTTTAATTAGTTATTACATATTACATTTTTTTTAATGAAGTCATCTAGATATATTTTCAAAAATCTTCTTAGAAATAATTTCAGTTTAAATTTTTTTTTATTCATTGTATCAAACTTATATATATATATATATATATATATAATAAAAAATCAATCAAATTTTATAGATTTAATAATTCTAAAGCTAATTCTGGGTTTTTTCATAAAGTTGTCTATCCAAGTGTTTTTTTTTTACAATTTTGACTATAAGGTTGATCTCACATGAAGCATATTCCATCTTGGGGTGTGAGGGCATAGCACCACCTTATTGTACTTAGAGGATGAGGAAAGGTTGTAGAGGTAAGGGTCCTCAAATGAGTTATATTTATTAGGAGGAGAAATAATATGAGGGAAGAGGTGATAGTTCGAGTTCGAGGTATATGTTGGCATCGTCCATTGGACCGCCCTACCACTCTAATAGGACTGGCTTTGATGCTTTCACTCGATCAAATCTTATGGTTAGTAAGCTCTTCTATTCATATCAAGATCCTCCTGCGACTGGCCCTGTCTCTATGCCTCTTCTAGTGGCTTTGAAGGGTAGAGCACATCTCTGTCTGATGGAACAGTGGACTTGGTTCTATTCAACACAACAGTTGTAGCGGGCTGTAGTGCGATATCAAGTACCTAGAGATTCTCAGTGCTATTCGGCTATAGACCTATCAATACACAGGGTGGAGGCACCGGCTCGCCCTTGATCTGAGCTCACTAGCTATCGCCATCTATCGTAGAGAAAGAAAGCCGACATTATTGGGAGGCAAAAGGTCACGAGGACTTCACTCGGGAGCAATAGCATATCATGTGGGTTCATATTAGGGGATATTTATTGAGGAAAAAATGACATAATATATTGGGAGATATATACGTGGGAGAGGGTTTTTATATTAGCATGTATAAAAAATGAAGCCCAGAGTCAATGAAAAAATATAAAGGAATATAAAAAATGTTAATGAAAAAATGGATACCTACAATATCTAGTGAAAGTAGGGGTTTTTAAATTGGGAAGGTGCATTGGGTTGATATTGGTAGGGGGTTAAATAATGTGAATTTTAGAGGTATTTTCCAATATGTAGTCAAATTAAGGGTATTGTTTAATATGCCACGAACACACGTGATATGTCAAAGATTCATTGAGTGAAGCCCCATGACCAAGGTGAGACCATAATTCTAAGCTCGTAATTATAGTGAATTTACTAGACAAAACATATACCTCTTTCTCTTATTCTATAATTGATAAAATATGTTTTTTTTCATTACACAATCATCCCAACCCTATTTTCTTATTATATTTATTGAACAAATTCATCCTTCCACCTATTCTACTCGAATTTAATATGCTACAATATGCTTTTACAATGTCCTTTCTACAATACTTCAAACCTTGCTCCATTCCACTCAAGACCATGACACACCAACCACTTGTATAATGGTAATGTGACATAATAGCTACCTTATTTGCCATTTAAATGTATACAAGTTTTGATTACAATATGATACCACATTAATTTTTTTTTTATTGAACAATTTGTTTATACTAAATGTTAATAAAATTTTAATTAAAAAACTTTAATATGTCTTACTAGCATAGATCTATCTTAAATACGGATTTAACATGAATTGAGAGGATCCAATTTTTTGTGCAAATTTTAAATGTTTTATACATTTTTTTTATTAGAATTTTTTTTTTTTGGGCCAATATGAAAAAAATTTCAATTTTGATGACGGATGAACACCCTTACCCATCATGCTGAATTGTAAAATAAACCTATTGACTCAATTAATTATATATATATATAAACATCTAAATAACCAATAAAATACAAATCACAAACCGTTATTGACATTACCTCCTATTTAATAGATTTTTTTTTAATAGAGTTCTTATACGTGGAAAAGGGTTTTATCATGAAACAAATTATGTCCCTAAATATATTTTATAGCATCTGCGTGTTTAAAGAAATCTCCATTTTTGGACATCATGGTATGGGCTGCCCACGTGTGGGTATTTTTAATTCCTAGTTGTGTGGACCTACCCACTGGGACCCACAACATGTGGATCTTTCAAGGTTCACAAGCGAAGGCTCTTTGAGGCCCCACAAAGATATTTAGAAGAATATAAAGTGTAGATACCTACCATTGGCATTTAGAATTGGATAATTTTACTTATGTAGTGTGTGGTTAAAAATACTATAGACGTATAAACCATTTCCACCATTCTATATTTGGGTTACCCTTAGTTTTGGAATGTCGGTGCATAAGATTCAAAGTACCTGTTAATAAATTCTAAATTGATAATGTTATCAAGACAAACCTATTGATGTTAGGCAGGTTGGGACATGTATTTTATTAAAAAAAAATGTTTTTACATAATATTGAAATAAAATTTAGTTTGTGAGTGGTTTGAAAATGATTAGTTTTTTTATATATTGAGTATTTAGTTGGTTGGTAACATCCAATGATGATATTTGTCACAAAGTCTAAATTCTCTCACAGTGTGTTTATTTATTTATTTTATGGTTTTGTGTATTTGTATAAGTTATTTAATAAAGTTGGGGTTAGGTGTAAGTTTTGAGTGATTTGATAGAATATATATTTTTTATTATAGTTGATTATTTGAATGATGTGTTAGAATAGATACCTTTTATCATAGTTGGTTATTTGAATGATGTTTTTGTAGCACATGAAATATGTATGATTCATTGCTAGATCTTTTGCTCAATAGTCTTACTCTCTTGCATGGACTAAAAGTGTTAATAAATGAGCATGAGTTTCTACTAAGGCTTGTGGTTTGGAATGTGGGTTCATGGCAAGGTTGCTAAGTACCTAGTCCTCATGCTTCTTTCACGATTCTTCATATGTTTATGGTGAAATTCCTCTATTTTTGCCCAAATTGTTTTTGAGTAGTTTTAATGATTAACTTTGAGTCTCTTATCACAACAATTTTCTTATATCTACTAGCATCAATTAACCTTAATCCCATATATAATGCTAGAGCCTCAACTTGATTATTAGTTGCCCTTCCTAATCCCCAAAAGAATGTGTTATTTCATTTAGTTCAAGATCTTATCTGACCATGTCTTGCCAACCTTTCAAGTTTATCCATTTTAAAAGTAATGGTCCGACTTAGTAAATTTATTGTATGCTTATTATTTTTTATCAATATATTCACCATTCCAACAAACAAAAACAAAACAAATTTATATATTAAAAAATATATACCAAATGATGTATAGAATTATATATTTTATGGTTTTATTAGTCCTCGCCCTTAGGGTTGTAGGGACTATTAGTAACTGGTTCATGATTTTACATTAGTCTATGCACATAAACCAAGGTGCTTAACTAAAAGTTTTGTCTTTGTATTTCATTGAACCTTTTTTTCTACCTATTAAATATTTAAATGGCTTTCATTTAACTAATCATAAACGTTGAGGCCTTATTTGGCCTTATATCGAGGTAAGAGACCATTTCCATCTAATAAACTTCGGAAACATATAATATATTTACGCTATATTAAGTTGAGGTTGATTAATGCTGGACTTGAGGTCTAGCATTAGTCCATAAGACTTTTGGTCTTGCATTATTCCATAACATTTTATCTTATTGTCTTTTTCATAAAGGTAAGTTTGAGTTTATTTTTCATGGTATAACTATTATGTGTATCCAAAACGATATCTTGTTGTGGTTGTTGGCCATATGCCATGGTTCTCATTACTACCAAAACAACATTATAATGTCCTTTCATCATAGCGCCCACCCTGGTCATCGCTTAATTATTCATTGTTTCTCACAAGTTAGGGTCCTAAATTATAGGGATCTTAGTCATTTTATTCTTTCTATGCACTTGAGGTCAATTTGTAAATCTCAGTCTTGATTTCATGAGTATTATGGTTTAAAGGGGTCATTGGTCATGTCATGAAATATTTGGTCATCATGAGTTAGTTAAGGTGAGTCATGTCAGTTATAGGGAATCAATCATGGTAAGTCATGTCATGTTCCAATCATTTCAACAAATCCCACTTCATGTTGAAACGGATCATCATGAACATAAAGGAAAGCTCTAGAGGTGGACGCAAATTTTAAAAGTACATTTGGATCTTATTTTCACTCATTTGAAACCCATTCTTTGCTCTCAAAATGCGTTGGAGGCTACTAAAGGAATGGTGTTGTCTGCCATTGGAGTTTGTTGTGCAACTGAAGCTCTTGCTGCCTACCACTGTGCATGAAACCTATTCCTCTGTTGCGTTTAATGTTGTTTTGAACCCTACATATCTCTATTTGGAACTTCAGTTGAGTATCATTGATCATCCCCTTGTTTGGTTGCCTCTCTCAAAGAACCCTAGTCACAACTGCTGCACATCTTCCTTGTCTCCACTGTGCTGTAAATTTTACCTTTGAAATCCACCTTACATTGTTTTGAAGAAGACTGTAAAGCTTGCACATATAATGATGGATACCCCAGAGATGAAGAAGAAGGTCAAGGGAGGATTGTGCAGGAAGAAGATCAAACATGGTCAAATTTTGAGAACGTTACAAGTGCTGCACAAGTCTGTTGCACGTTTGCTGCAAAAGGGAGTTAGATGATCAGGGGGTGTGCACTCAGTTTGAAAGTTTTTTTAGGAGTTCACAACCATCTCAAACACATTTCAAGCCAACCCATCAGTTTCATTTTCTCAGAGCAAGGCTGCAAGTATACAAAACTTGGAATGTTGCACAAGTTGCTGCGAAACTGTTAGAAGCATTAGAGTTTAATTAAAAAATTAATTTTTGGCATTATTTTTGTGTGTGGGAACTTAAAAATAGGTTTACAAGGGTGGAAACATCACCAATCATCCATTTTTTCTCATCCAAACTTCAAGCATGTTATTAAATCCATGTAAAGATAGCTCGCTGCGCAAGTGTGATGCACAAACATATTTTCACCATATCTCTTAAAAATTGTATCCATTTTCCTTAAAATTTTTACAGTAGATGCATGGGGGTGAGATGAATAAACTCAGTTAATTTCAGCCCAAAATGATTCACGGTTTTCTAGAAACAAGCTATTGTCACCTACAACCATTTTTGGATTTTCTTGAGATCCGTGAGTCAGATTTGGCTCAAAAGTTTTGTGGAGATAAATTAAGATGATAATAACTTTATTTAAAAATTTAATCTCCATCGGACTTACCGTTTGGGAGATATTAACAAAATACAGTCTGCGACGTAAGTTGTTGTGAAACTAGAAAATATGCTAAATTTCTAGACAATCAACCTTTTGACCAATGAATTCAATTGAAAAACTTCTACAAATGGTTTTTATGACTATGAAAGTTGTTCTTACCAATTTAGACATTCATGAATCATCTTTTGGGAGTGATTTAATGCATTTTGTTCAAAAAATCCCATGTAATTAATGAGTCAAAACAATTTTGTTTTTTAGGGAAGTAGTTTGTTATCATTTCTATTTTGATGTAATCAGTTTTATCTATTGGGGGAATAGGTGGATTTCAACCCCCTTTAACTTAGGAAGAGAATATTGTATATAATTCATGAATCTGAATGTAGAAAGTGTTGGTGAGTGTGTGAAAGAGAAGTCTAGTATTTTGTACTCTCTATCAAACTTTCAGTGAATAACAGAAGGCCGAAGTGGATTGTTACATGAATTCTCATGTTAGTCTCTATGATGATGTGCTTCTATGTGATGTAAGTTTCTTGTTTGAATCATTATGCCATGAAAGTCTGTCTTGTTGTTTAGATAAGCAAAGAAATATTCCAGAATTCATTATTGCGATGCTTTGTTTTTAGTTTGCTAAACAGTATGTGTTTTTCCTCTTAAATGACATGTGAAATTCATCCTTTAGTATATGCTTTATATGTCATTTTCCCATTTTTCTGCTTCTCACCCCCCCATACAATGAACTTGATCAAACATCAAAAGGACTACCTATCTTGCTCCTGCTACAAGAGCTCTTGATTATCCCACCTATTCACTAAAATCCATAAATTGAGAGTGACTCCATGCCCAATGGATCTGTCTCCTCACATCTGCCTTCAAAACACTGAAATCAACTTGTTATTTTGATCCTCATAACTATCCTAAGATAAAAAATCATTCAGTCATCTAATTGACTTAGAGATCCTCAGTGAGACAACCCTCTCCAAGGCTAGAAGGGCTAGATTCTAGCCTAAAAGTGGTTTGTGGTTATCTTTGTAATCCATTTTCATCCTAAAGGAAATTATAGAGTGCTAACATCATCACAATTAAAAAAACACTATCTCCTTTGATTATAATGTCTACCCATTCATCACTTAACTATTCACCATACAACCCTTCACACTATATTACCTGCTAGATATATTATTCTTCAATTCATGCTGCACATTCTTCCATTGGTACAAAAAAGCATTTCTCTGTATGAAAAGGTACAGGAACTCAATGGAACATTTTTCTTCTAGCATTCAACCCATAATTACCTCCCTCCCTCAAGAAATCAGTTGATCCTTTTGGAGGCTCCTTCATGCCTACATGTTGAGCATCAATGGTAGCCTTGAGGTAAAGTAGAGGGAAAATCTATAAAAATCTCCTATTTTAGCTACGAATATGTCTATTACACCATGCTTCCTCCTATTGAATGTGTTTGTCAGTGGAGGGAAACATATTTTAAGATAGAAGCATCTAGCTATTTCTCTCCATAATTACATCTTACCATCCTATATAATGCCTATGGAACCCTTTTACAATTTCAAATCTCACCAACTTTAAATTATTGAGATAAGATAGTTGAGATAGAAACTCTGCATGCTTAAAAAAAATGCATAAATCATATATCAAAATAATTAGAACAATAAAATAGATATCCAAATAATTAGAACTAATTTTCTTGTGGTTTCTTTTCAGATTAATTTTCTTTCTACATGATATTTTCTGTTTTATATTTTTGTAGTAACATTTGTGCTAGAAGCATATTATGTCCAACAATTTACTGTTCCATCATTGAATTTCCCCCACTAAAATTTCCACTTGCTACTCTCAACAAACTAATGCGCATCATGAACCCTTATTCCTCATTCAACCTTACCATGTGTTTGTTACATGAACCATCCTAATTGTATCTATTAGATATTCTTTTTTAAATGGACATCCCATCATGTTTCATCAACCTAATGAGGAATCCATCATCTCAAAACTTGACCTTGAGCTTATATTTACAAATAATAACTAATCACAAACCTCAAGCCATTCTACTAGTGCACAAGTCAAGACTTAGGCAACCTTATTCATTAGTATTTATAACCAATTAGGCTTAGTACGTTAGTGTTTAAGTCCCTTATTGTGCCTAGGAAGGAAACCAATGAAATATAAAGTTTACCATTACCTCATCAAACAATCCCACCAGTAATGCAAATTTATGTTGATCATCAAACAAGGATAATATTTATTCACACTACCTTAACTAAGGTAGTGAAGCTTCCATGAAGTGTGCTTTACTCAGTGGGATATATTAGCAATGAAGGAAATCAAATAAGGTAAAGGTATAGGAACCCTCCATGCAATGCACTCTATAGAATAGGAAAGTGCTAACAACTTCTAGACAATGTAACCACTGATTATAATTTGTTAGGTTAGTTGCGTGCCTCCATATCAACTAGATTAGGTAGCCATTATTATTTTCTTAAAGGTCTCTAGAATGCAGAAGAGGAAGACATACATGGTTAACCCAATTAGGGAACACTCATAAGATAAGATAATTGATAAGCTCCTTAACCATCTTTAAAGCTAATTATTCTTAAAGAAATAGAAATCTTAACTCCTTTTTAAGTAATCCCATGATCCTACCTAAGCCTATGTGCGCAAAGATTGAAATGAGGGGAAGAGGGGAAATAGGATATTGATATGATGGATGCTTCTAATCCTTGTTTCCAGTCATCACTATTATTATTAGTGAATTGAAATAAGTATGAGAAATCATCCCTCCCACTCCTGCTTGTGGACTAAAATAATTATGAGAAACCATCGCTTCTACTCCTCTTGATGGGTCGTAAACTGACCATGATTATGACTGTGCCTGTGCATGTGCATGTTTTGAATATGCAAATCATCATTCAAATATGTAAGCTGAGTCCTAAAGGAGGCATTGGAAAAGGGATGTTTATGCATAAGGCACTTCAAAGACTCCACTAAAACCCGAAAGTCAATGTTCTTTGGCAGGGTTTCCAAGAGTTGAACCATTTTTGTTGACACTGAATGTGATGTGCATGCGTCTAAAAACTGTAGCATTGGCGAAAGAAAAGCAAAAACATTTAGGTGTATACTATGCATGTGCCTGGATTGCAATGTGTGCAAAAATATCCAAAGACACATTATTATAAAGCATTGTGGATTTAAGACATTTTATGTTTTCCACACATTACCCAAAAGCATGGTGTGTTTAGGACCAGTCATGTATTCCTTAAAAAGGAATTTGGAATTATTAAAAAATAGTAACTATAGAGAGAAAAACCACACACCTACACTTGATTTTGCTGGACCATCTTTATATTGCCCACTGTTATTTGGAGCTCACTTTAACAACACTATGAGTAGATAGATACATCTTCTTATTGGTTTGGTGGTGAAACATGGATAGAAATCAATGAGTAGTCTCATCTCATCCTTTGCATTGTTATTACAGGTCATTGATGTAAGGAATGACCAAGCCATCCCTATTGGTTAGGGCTCTTCCCTAGGTTTCAAGAGGAAACTCTACCCATACATGGTATTCCCTATAGGTTTCAAGAGGAAACTCTACCCATACATGGTATTCCCTATTGGTTGAGCCCCTCTTCACTTCATGAGACAATGACAATTGAAAACACCACATTCTATAGTGGGCAAGAAAAAACTTGCTAACACTCATGTTCACTTCTTTTTGGGAAGGTGAAGTAGATATATCCATAGTACGACTCCCTAAATCTGAGAAGATCAAAAGACTATTGAGAAACAAAATGTAAGGAATGTGTCGAAGATAAAAGTGTAGTAATTCCGTTAGCCATGTGAAATGAGATGATCATTGAACTTTCTCCATAGCCACCATCCTCAAAGTTTCTCACATGACACAACATCATTCAAAATGTCGTACTATAACTTGGGCGAGCCAACTAAGTATCAATCAAACACTATGTTTTGCTTTTATGTGTGATATTTCATATATCCAAGAATCAAAACAATTAAAACCCCTTTCATCGAATATCTATAAAAATCCTACCCTCAAACCAAAATGAAATGATGAAAACTAAAGATAAATCTTAACTAAAACCCTTATAACGATAAAAGATGACGAGCGAAACTTACTATTTCACATGACACACTACTTATTTGAAGCGCATGATTTTAATGCACCATTCTACTCGTATTATGAATATATTTCTAGTGCTCAAACAATGCGACAATTTATATCTATGCTTGTTAACTTTTATTATCAATTACTAAAATGATACAAATCAATACATTGAAATGACACTTCATAACAATTTAATTAATTAATTAGTTAATTTATTTATTTTTAAATATGGCCAAAATTTATATTGATATTTGAAAATATTACATGAGATATTTCAATGGAAGCTTTTCCAAAATTTAAGCATATCCGGAGAGAAAGAGTTCATCATGATGAGTCGATAAAGTCACACACAGTAGACAAACCTTTAGCAAAATTGACCAAAGGTGACTGCACCAAAAGCAAGAATTTGAAATAGGGCACCCTTGACTAATTGTTGCCAAAAAGAATGAATATAAAACTTATCAATAGTACTATTGTTTATAGAGCTAACAACTACACAATTAACAAATTGACGAGGATAAACCTAAACTATAAAACCTGCAAAGACCATATAGTATAGTAAACTATAAGTATAAGATGGAGTCTACAAGTTCCTTCCACCGTGAAGACTAAGGCAACTTGTTTGAAGAACACTTTAGTCAAGAATAATGAATGGCAAGTGTGGAGATACAGTTGCATGAGAGTTTTTCAAAGGCGTATCCAAGTTTGCAAGAATAATATTGAGAGGCATATCATTGATAGCTGCTACCTCTTCATGCTGGTCATTAGAATCAGAGTCTAAATCAGACACAACAAAACATTCCACATGACTTAACCTTACCACAATATCATCAAGGTTATATCTAATGACCCACTACATGCGCTTTATCTCTTCGTGGCCAACAAAGAGCTTGTATTTATCCACTTTCTTATCCCGTATAACCATGTTAAGCAGTATCTCCATTTGATGATGGTGAGTGATGGAGTGAAGATAGTGAATTATTCTTATATGGAATTTTCCTGGATTCAGTACCCATTTAACAATGGTTCCAATTATCTCTGAATCATAGAAGTATTTACAGTATCTGAACTCCTTCACTTCCAGATTGAGAATTTCTTTTCTAACCTCAAGAGGGGAAGTATAAAAAAAATTCACTATAGATTCCCACCCAAAAAGGCGCTTATGCCTTGAGGAGGACACACTTGGAGCACCACCCTGTCGTACTAGTAATTGTTGGTGAGGAGCCACGTAATACCTGCAATTAAAACACTTTCCTATGAAAACAAAGAAACGAACAATGACCCAATTATTATGACAACAAGAATGTAGACTCAATTGAATGCAGAGGGAAAGCTTGAGTTTTGGGAAACAAGATACTGCGCGGTAGTAAAGGGAAATAATTGGTACCCTCTGAAAACCCAATGTGGTAGTTGTATCACACTTGTGATTGTTTTCAAAGACTAGAGTGGGGAGAGTCTAAACCCAGATTCAGAACCAAATGGATAATGTGCCATAATACCAAACCCCATAGACAGGTACTAAACAATTAAAAGAAACTCCACATGGTTCAGATGCTTGTAAAGATGTCGGGTATAAAACCACCACGAGTTTGAAGGATGGACTAGTCCCCATATTATGCAAAAACAAAACAAAGAACATTGAGGGAAGACACAACTCTGGGTAACTTCATAACAAATTATCGATAGAATTACACTTTTACCTTTATTCCATCCCTATTTACAAGTCAATACTTCATGTTTTCTTTAATTATTACAATGATAAAGGTCAATTCATTAATGCACCATTTTCTTGAACTATTAAATCATTAACAAAGCTTTTGTAAGCTTTCTTTGAGTTATTTTCTATCATTTACTTCTTCTTTTTTGAAAAAACTATATTGCCTCGTTAACAAGTTTTGATATAGATATAGATATAGATATATATATATATATATATATATATATATATATATATATATATATATATATATATATATATATATATATTCTCTCTCTTGTTTCTTCACACCCTCACCCTTAACCCCCACCTTTTTCTCTCATATTTCAGGTGGGGGTGGGGGACAATATCAGAGAAACATGGGGAAAATCTAAAAGAAAACAAAATATGAGAGAAAACACGAGGGAAAATTTGAGAGAAAATAAAATATGAGAGAAATCATGTTTTCTCTCATATTCCGCCCCACCACCCCCACCCTTTTTCTCTCATATTCTAGGCGAGGATGGGGGGGGGGGGGGGGGGGGGGGGTAATATGAGAGAAAACATGGGAGAAAATATAAGAGAAAACAAAATATGAGAGAAAACATGTTTTCTCTCACAGTTCCCGCCACTCCAACCCTCATGTTCTCTCATATTTCGGGTGGGGTGAGGAGTAATATGAGAGAAAACATGAGGGAAAATATGAGAGAAAGCGATGGAAAATATGAGAGAAAGCATGTTTTCTCTCATATTTATAGTGGGGATGGGGGGTAATATGAGAGAAAGCGTGGGGAGAAATATGAGAGAAAACAAGTTTTCTCTCATATTCCCTCACACCCGCCCACCCCCAACCAATATGCGAGAACAAATGGGGGGGAATATGAGAGAAAGCAATGTATTTCTGCCTATCCCCACCCCCATGAGGGTGGGGGTGGTGGGGAAACACGAAAGAAAACATGCTTTCTCTCATAACCCTCATGAAGGCAGGGTTGGGGGAAAACATGAGAGAAAACATGCTTTCTTTCATATTCCCCTCCATGTTTTCTCTCATATTGTGCAGAACCCCACTCTCATGAGAGAAAACATTATTTCTTTCATATTGACCCCCATCCCCCATCCACGCCCTCATGAGGGCGGGGGTAAGTGGAAATATGAGAGAAAATATGTTTTCTCTCATATTATTTTAAAATAAATTTATAAATAACATTATAAACTAATTTCAAAACTTGTTAATGAGGCAATATATAGTTTTTTGAATAAAACATAACTCGAAAATATAAGTAAAATAAGAGGGAGTAATAATAATAATAATAATTAATCCTTTGTATTAGGTGCCATAAAATACTTTAGTACTTGAGATTACCACATGGTTGGTGGGGGTGGGAGGAAATGTGAGAAAACATGTTTTCTCTCATATTATTTTAAAATTAATTTACAAATAACATTATAAACTAATTTCAAAACTTGTTAACGAGTTGATATAATTTTTTTAAAATAAAACATAACTTGAAAATGTAAATAAAAAAAAGGAAGTTATATATATATATATATATATATATATATATATATATATATACCTTGAATTTGGTGCCATAAAATGCTTTAGTCCTTGAGCTTACAGGGTGGGCGTGGCGGGAAATATGAGAGAAAACATGTTTTTTGTCATGTTTTGTTTTCTCTCAAATTTCTCCCCCCATCCACACCCTCATGAGGGTGGGGGTAGGAAGAAATATAAGAGAAAACATGGGGAAAATATGAGGGAAAGCATGTTTTATCCTATGTTCCCCAACCCCCACTCTCATTGCATGGGGGGAATATGAGAGAAAACATGATTTCTCTCATATTTTGTTTTTTCTCAGGTTTTCCCTCATCCCCACCCTCATGAAGGTGGGGGTGCGGGGAAATATGAGAGAAAACATGGGGGGAAATATGAGAGAAAACAAAATCTGAGAGAAAACATGTTTTCTCTCATATTCCCTCCCAGACCCATTCTCCCATGTTTTTTCTCATATTTCCGCCTACCCCCACCCTCATGATGGTGGAGATAGGGTAGAAATATGAGAAAAAACAAAATATGAGAGAAAACATGTTTTCTCTCATATTTCCCACAAGCCCCACCCTCATGAGAGAAAACATATTTTCTCTCATATTTTCTTGTACCCCCTCCATCATGAGAGAAAACATGCTTTCTCTCATATTATTGAGCCGAGAGGCTCATTCTACAATTCGGTGTGAAGACGATGTGTAAGTATGTTTGTCCATTTTAAAATAAAAATAAAATATTCTCTAAATAGAAAAAAATGCCGCCTATGATAAAAACGAAAAATAAAATATGCTATGCATATTCAATTAGTTGTCCATATGCCCTAATATAATTACATATAAAGTAGTTAGAAGTAAAAAAAAATATGAGTAAGATGTATACTTTCTAAAAAAAAATTTAACACATGATATCAACTTCATATATAGAAAAAATTGTTAAAAGAATATATTTTAATGTTGTATAGAATAAAATATCCAATATGAGTTATGAATAAAACATCCAAGGTGAGGAGAAATTTTTTAAGGTGGAACGACTTTGGAATCTGACTTTGTTTACTAAAAATAAAATATTCTCTAAATATAAAAAAATGTGGGCTATAATAAAAAAGAAAAAAAAATGTTATGCATATTTAATTAGTTGTCCATATAACCTACTACAATTACATATAAAGTAGTTAGAAGTAAAATAATATGAATAATATGTTTAAACCTTATACTTTTCAAAAATATTTTAACACTTGATATCAGCTTCATATATATCTACATATAGAAAAAAATGTTAAAGATATATATTTTAATGTTTATAGAACAAAATATCCAATATGAGTTATGAATAAAATATTTTAACACTTGATATCAGCTTCATATATATCTACATATAGAAAAAAATGTTAAAGATATATATTTTAATGTTTTATAGAACAAAATATCCAATATGAGTTATGAATAAAATATTTTAATATAACATAATATTGATGTATACGTAAATATATATTAATAATGAAAAACAAGTTTAATGTGGATTGATAAAATGACTTAATGCATATGTTATGTAATCTCTATAACATTCAAAAATACAATTTAAACAATAAAAAAGCTCACATTATTTTTTGCACTCTAAAATAAGTTTGCACCTAAAGAAATTCTATTCCTCTAGGGTCATGTTAGATGAGTGCTTAAGATGGATATATGAAATTTGATCCTTCTAGGGTCATGTTAGATCATTGCTTAAGATGGATATACACTGGTTTTAAAATAAAAGTACAAATAACATTATAAACTAATTCCAAAACTTGTTATCACGGCGATATAATTTTTTTGAATAAAAATAGCTTGAAAATGTAAGTAAAAAATGAAGAAGTAATATATCTATCTATCTATATATATATATATATATAGAGAGAGAGAGAGAGAGAGAGAGAGAGAGAGAGAGAGAGAGAGAGAGAGTTATGAATAAAATATCCAAGGTTTTGCCTTACTAGAGGAGAACAATTTAAGGTGGAAAAACTTTGGAATCTGACTTCTGTTGCATGGTTTCTAGTTGAAGTAGATTTCTCTGGAGGCTTGCCTACTGCCTTGGATATTTACTGGGGGCCATTCTCTATTCAACAACAGGTGGATTACTGGGGGTTCCTTTTTGGTGCATAGGATACCACGATATCGAACATTTGATAGTAGAATGCCCCCAATGATTCAGAGGCGGTCGTTTCAGGATGAGTAGGGAAGCATCCAATGCTGATCACATTCAGCTCTCTGGCAGAGGATAAAGTCCAAGATACAACATATCGTTATAAGCCTCTGAATATCAAGACGTGGGGCTCCGAAATCTCTGGAAACCAATACTGCTCTCCATCGGTGGCCCAGACTATGCTGGAGCTAGGGGGCACATCTACATGGGTCCAGGTTTGCAACCTTTTGTCCTTTGCCCTTATTGCATCCACTAATGAAATTCCTCGGTTTCTAGGAAACTTTGATTTACACTCTCTCTTAAAGAATCCAATTTTGACATGACATCCTCCCCTCTTTCGGAGGACTCTGGAGCTACTGACTAGAGAGGAATCTATGGGCTTGGAGCCTCTGATAATTAAAAAATCCTTCGTTCAAGAAAGGGAGGTTATGGTACACTCTGAATATGAGAAACAAGCGGCGTACACCCCTCAACACCAATTTTTTAGAGATGTTGGAGGAGGCTGTCTAGCATCCATTTGATCCCTGTAACTCTAGTGGAAATCTTGATCCAGATGAAAGTTTGGTTGTGCTAGTTCTTAGAGGGGATAGGCCCGTTGACTCCATGCCATAATGATGATCATGTATCTTAATATCAAGGGCTTGGGATCGACCAACAAATGAAGATCCCTATATAATATCTTTCACTATAAGGTGAAAGCTCGAGAAGTTCTTATGAAAATTGGTCTTGAATGGGAGGTTTGTGCATATGAGGGGTTGCCACAATGTGGGATCCCCGATATTTCTCCTTCATTGCTTACAAATCCTTTGCAGGGAGGGTCTTGTTGGCATACTCTTGGGGATCACACACTCACTTATGAATTCTCAATTTATATGCATCATATTCAAACCAGATACACACACATTACTTAATTAATTCCTTGCATCGAGTGCCATCAAATGCTTTAGTACTTGAGCTTGCTTTGTGGTTGGTGGAGGTGGAGAGTTGATGCATGGCTTGTTTGATTTGGTTGAGTGTGCATGGAAATGGTGTCTGCATTCATGAGGTCATGTGGGATAGTGTATGCAAGGTGATGTCGAGTGATGCATATGGAAAATGTTGATACCAAATGACAAACACCTTTCCATAATGATGACACTAGCAGATGTCAGCTAACAACTATGATTGGTGGAGCTTCATTTTGTGCTAGAGAATTAGTGAGAGTGAATCAAGAGGTGGATTTTATGGGACCTATTCAAGCAATTGTAGTTACAATGTTGTTCTCTGGTCCCAACCCCTTTATTTGTTTTTCGCAATATTCTCTCGTCCTCAGGGCATTTGAGTTCTCCTCAATGTTTGTAGGTCAATAGTTGGAGTCTATCTCTTCTTGATATTCATGTGGGAAACATTTTCTTTGGGTCCCCATAGCCCAAATTTTTGTCATAGGGGGCTTCCTACTTGTTGTCTCGATACCACTACATCCCCTATGTTGCCATCATGTGTTAAAGTGGTGGTGGTTATTTGGGGGTTGAGTTGTGATTTACAGGGGCTTTGGTTGGGGAACAATGTTTTCAGATTGGTGCATAAGCAAGTCGTTAATGATGGTCAAGTATGAAAAATTAGAATCCAAACTTAGGGGTGCTACTAGGAGAGGTAAAGGTCATGCTCAACCCTCTAGGTGTGCCTCTCCTCATCGATATGGCATTGTTGTAGAGAGAGTCATCATGGAGGAACAACAATAATTTCAACATTGCATTGCTCCAGAAACTCAGGAAGTGGTTGGGAACTTGTTTAATTCATTGAAGCAAAGATGCCACCAGATTTCCACTCGACAACTTAAGGCCAAAATTCAGAATTGGATTAAGATTCTCACTTTTCTTGGTCGTGCGATACCAATATCTTTTAGGCGATAAATTTTTATTAGCTTGCCATTGCCTTAGAAATCCAAAAATTGTATGAAGTAGAATTGGTGGATAGACTCAAAACACCGAAGGCCAAATTCATTATACTTTGCAAAGTTTCCTATGGGATTAGTTTTAAAGTTTATGGTGAAGGATTTAACAAGGAGGAAATGGTGGAATTGATAAGCACTTCTACTTCCTAAGGAACCAACTTCAACTCGATAATTATTGAAGATGAACCAAATGAGCAATAGCATAGCAAAAGCAAAGACCTAGAGCCTTTTCCTTACCCATGCCCATCTCAACATATCTCATATCTATAATGTTTATATTCTTTCCTACTTGTTTCTTAGGCATTCTCTAGTTATCACTTTGGTTTTAGTCCATGCTTCGTTGATCTCAGAGTATGACTTAAAACTACTTTTGCTTAGCTAAGAGATCATCTTCCTCGGACATAAGGAAAAAGGTGAATGGCCTAAAACCTATAAGTATCTGATAAGAGTGAAAACTTGCTCCTTACATACCACCAATAGATTATTCCAAGTAGTGTGATTTTCCTTCAATAATGTTGATGAGTCAAACTACATTTGTGAACACCAACTAATAATAAGTACCCTTACTATTAATTTAATATCTAAATTATAATAAAATTTCTCACTATTATATATATATATGGAAAAGAGTTTCACTATTCAACATTTTTGTTGTTGTTGTAAATCAACATTCTATTCATTCATCAGAAAATAAGTACGTCGGTAGCAAAATGCAGGTAGTCTCACCCTGACTAGATTTGTTGACTACCGCGAACAGTGTATGATAGAGAAACAGAAAGGAAACTAAGGACACCATCCACAACCTAGGAGGCCAGAAGCACCAAAAAACACATAAAACTAGGAGAACACTTGTAACCATGCTAGTCGTCTGACATTATTGAAGCTGGGTTGTCCGGGGCTATTCCAGGAGGAGGCAGAGGGCTACAAGAGCATTGGACATGTTCTTTGAAGTGAGCCATCTAGGACTCTAGCTTCTACATCTTCTCTGTTGGAAAATTCTGTCTGCGCCAGACCACCACAACTCGTTTTCAGACGTGGCACTGAAAGTAGTGCATTTTTTTTAGAGTAGCTATGAGTTCTGCGTGTTCTTCTTGGCGGATCCTGACCGCCATTTCCAGTCGCTCCAACATTGATTGAATTAGATCCATGCAATTCTCAAAACAATATTGATGAACTTCCCTTGGACCTTGCAGCACACGCCTTGTGTTCCCTCATTGATCCGTGTTGCCACATCTCTTCACCCCACACCATTGCCGACGCTGTGGAGTGCGACCCCCACACTTGGACACCAAGCCACCTCGTCCCCGATCGCTGCAAACTCCACATGCCGCACACCTCGAGCAACCAATTATCTTGCCGCCCCGACCAACCCCAATTTTCTCCCCTTCCATAACCATTACCTGTAATTGAGGTCCCTGACCCCCTTGTCCAACCGAGCTAGTCTTCGCCGGGGAGGAGGACCGTCCAAGACGAGGAACTGGACACATTCTTGCAGAACTAGAGCTGGTTTGAGGAGGCCTAGCAAAGCAACTGACGGGATTGTAGACTGCAATGACAACCCGCCAAGTTCGCCCTTCCCTTGCCGACGAGGCTCCACACAACCAAACCCACAAAAACCTGCCAACAGGATGGAGCTGAGCACGCTCTCCACATCCCTTGTGTTGACACTGGACAACAAAAAGCCAACCTACCAAGAGGCCTTGCCACCACAACCCCTGACACAGAGACACCGAAGTTTAGAAAATCCTGGAGAGGAGATGCGTAGGGGGGCAAACCAATTGGCATGAAAGCACAAAGAAGAGTCCTCCCACATGCACCAAAACCATTGTATAACCTCAAACTCCAGAGGCCACACTCCTCTCGCGCACGAAGGCATTGAACGCCACACACCAAAGAAGAAAGCTTCCACTACACAGACCCAAAAACTAGGGAGGGAGCACCAGCAGCGGGGTCACCACCTTTTCCACACAATAAGGCATTGTCATTTCCTACTCCTGCTCACAAAATAACCATAACATGCAATGAGCCGAGCCGAGACCAAGCCAAAATACATCCACCACCAACCATATGCTACCGTCGAACGTCACCTCCTGCTCGGGTCGAGGTTAATTGAGATTTCCCATGGTTCACCTTAACTCCTCCCGTATGCAAGTTAATGTGAGAGGACAAGAAAGCCGGTCCTCAAGCCTGTAGCTAAGTGGTGACTTTAATCACCCCCATGTTACCTCGTGCGACCAATTCATCACCCCCTTACTATTTTTTTTTTCCCTGTGGTTCACGGATACGTGAGGTCACTGGGTAGCCGCTACGTCCACTTGAATAATATCTAGGGTGGACCCCACCCGAAAGGGATCAACACCCCTCGTCCACATTTACTTGACTTGACTCCAAGAGCTTTCGGGAATTGAACCTGTGACCTCTCGTTGGCGAGGCATTGATTTTGACTGATTGAGCTAACTCTTGGGGCTTTCACCCCCTTACTATTAATTTAACATCTAAATTATAATAAAATTTCTATATATAGATATAACATATCCATTTTTTTTTTTTAACCCCACACAGATCTACTTAAGGATATATCGGGCACAAACATATATTGACATTTAGATATGGATAATTGTACATATATACTATCTGCCTATAAAACCCACCTCCATCGCTATGTATATGGCTTACCTTCCGTTTTGGAATGTCGGTGCAGAAGTTTCAAACTAAATTCTAAATGGGTGATATCTATCAAAATAAGTGCATCAATTATTCGAAGTTTGATATAAAATGGTAATATCTAAGTTATGCATGGTGATATAAATTAGTGATATCTATCCAAGCAAGCCCATCAATTATACGAAGTCAGGCATGGTGATATATGCTTGAAAAATAAATTATTGTAAGTTTGATAAAAGTTGGTAATAACTATCAAAAGTATCCCATCCATTACTCTAAGTTATGCATGATGATATAAATTGGCAATATCTATCAAAACAAGCCCATCAATTATTCCAAGTCAGGGATGGTGATATATACTTTATGTTTTGTTTGTTTTTATAAGTATTACATTGAAAGTTGGATTTCGTTGTTGGGAGATTCTCTTTTTATTATTTTGAGTGTTGGGAATGGATTGTGTTAAAATGTATTTAGTGATGTGGTTTTTTGTTTTTTTGAATATTTAAAAATATATGTTTGGTATATATATGTAAGTGAGTTATCTAACGTAGTTGGGGTTATGTGTAAGTTTTAAGTGAATTTGGGACAACAAATATTTTTAATTGTTAAGTTGAATGGTGGGTTTGTAGCGTGTGAGACATATATGTTTTATTATTATATCTCATATAGGATAGTCTCAGCGGTTAGTGGCTTGTGTTGACTAAAAGCATTAAAAATGAGTGCAAGATTCTATTGAGGTTTATGGTTTAGAAGTTGGGTTCACAACAAGGTCTTTGAGTACTTAGTCACTATGGTTATAGTTGTCTTCAATACCCTCTTATGCAATCTTTTGGTTTTACATATATTTTGGAATGTCTTTATAATTAGTTAGTGGCCTTTCATTGTAGACATTCCTAACTCACATGGTGATTGCAAAAAATGTCCCACATTTAGTTAAAAACAAACACATCTC
Organism: Pinus tabuliformis; assembly: GCA_031772625.1. Classification (NCBI taxonomy): domain Eukaryota; kingdom Viridiplantae; phylum Streptophyta; class Pinopsida; order Pinales; family Pinaceae; genus Pinus; species Pinus tabuliformis. The sequence continues at coordinate 1,181,439,474 of CM062805.1, read as the reverse complement.
AACTCCCAAAATAATGTGATCACCTCTTCAATTAAAAGTTTCATATGTAAAACCTACAAGATCTATCTTAAATTGCCCCAACTTTGAAAGATCACCTCTCAAGAGACATTCACTTGTGAAAAGTCATACTTTTAAAGATTCACTTTTACATCCATGGAAGCTCTCAGTCCCTCTATAAGGAAATTTCTTTACAGATTTGATGTTACACTTATGTAAGCTCTCCACCCCTTTCTAGCCCTCCATCCCCTTTCTATTTTGTTAAGTTCGCTTTGGTGTCAATGATGAAACTTGAACCTTTTTAGATGGAGGAAGATGAATATTATTCAGTCCATAAATGATATGTAGATTTGTCATAATATGGCTAAAGTTAAAAGCTTTGCATGCATGGTTTTCTAAATCCCAAGGCTTTTTCTTAAAAAAAATAGTGGTGATTGACCCATATGCAAAAGTGTTTTCTCTTGAAACTCATCTCTTTGGTTGAGACATTAGTAGAGGTAAACAAGGTTCCATCGTTTATGCACAAACTTGGCTTTTTATGATACTTAAAAAACCATTTTTGACTTTATGTATTGAATTATTTTTATTAATCTCGATTTATGTGAGACTTACCTCATCTTCTTTTGAATATCAAAACATTAGATTTTACATAGTTATGGGAAATGCTTTTGGTTGGTTTATTATTCAAATTCAAACTCGAGATTTTCCAACTTATATCTTTACTTAGGTCTACATTTTTGATAATTTGAGGAAGGGTCTTCTAAAAAATACCGTGATAGAGTTTGAGAATTGCAGTTAGACATAGGAATTGGATTACAATATATTGTTTTTTATTACACAATTTACTGAAGACAAATGCTTATAAAAAAAATTATATGAAAGGATTATGTGACTAATCATCATTAATTAGAAAAAATCAAGGATTAATATGATTGATGGTTGTTATTAATTAGAAATAAAGTTATATTTTCGTTATTATGCCGATAGATATTTCTATTTTAGAATAGGGATTTATAAATTTTAATTTAATTATCAATACTTATTAGGTGGATGGTACAATTTAACTTCCCTGGAATATTCTAAAATATTTTTAGTGGTAATCACAATTCAAAGATTGAAGTTTCTCTCAAAAGTAGTTATGTCCTTTCTACCCTTCTAATTAACTTGATTAATTAAAAAAATGTCATGAACATGAATTATGGGTTTTTGGGCATGTGGTATTAATAAGCCATGTATTAGCCTATAATATTGTAACAAAGCTTATGGGTAATTCCCCATGGTTAAGAATCTTACTACATGTTTGTTTAAATGTATATATCTTTAATTCATATTAATTATTTTAATAATGATAATTAGGATAAACCTATACTTTTGTTATTTTTTATGATATGTTTTTTTAATCTTGGCAATGTGAGATGTATCATGAAGTAAGTGTTTTGATGCTTAACAACATTTAGCAATCATTTAATTGATATGGTCGCGCTAGTTATTAGAAGGACGAAAGTTAATCCACTTAAGTAACCTTCATTTTCTTAAACAATAAAAAAATTTCATGAAGTTTTTTATTTTTTACTTATTTTCAATCATTTCCTTTAAAATTAATACTTTTTTTTTAATAAAAATATCATTCAATTAATGTGTTTTAACAAGTTTTGAAATTAGTTATATCTATATATATATATATATATATATATATATATATATATATATATATATATATATATATATATATATATATATATATATATATATATATATACTCAGATCTGAATGATTAAGTGGATCTTGAAGGAATTGAGTTCCTTCATGTCAACTAATGCACTAATAATTAAGGCTGGATGATGAAGACACTCCAGGCCAACAATCTCCATAGGCCCCATGCAATGTATATGCTGGAGTGGTAAGGGAGAAAAGACTTGGTATTTATTGCCAACTTGGGATGAGCAAACTTGACTAACAAGGCAACGACCTATTCAATCACTCATCCACACAAATGAGATTGGAGTGAAGGTTAGCAGAGCTGATAAGAGCAATTCTAGTCAGAGAAGGCCAGCCGCTAATGGTTAGGGAACACAACCTTCCTTGGAGAGGGGGAAGAGGCAGAGACCAATAACCTCCTCCTCTTAAGCATGGCCATGGTGCTGAGCCTTTCGACAAGCACCTCTAGAGACACATCCGTCACATGGTTGCAAACATGGAAGCTTAGAAGCTTGGAAGCACAAGTGATAAAATATGTGCATTGAAAAATTTATTAGAATGCCAAATTTGGGAACATGAAGAAAAGAAGATGGTGGAAGGCCATGTTTTCACCGTGCACTTTCACCTGATTCAAGCCTGGGCCATTCTACGAGTTATTGTGACAACCCCAACCTAGGTTTCCTCATGAAAATGCAATGTAAATATTTCACAAAATATATTTAAAAAAAGGGGTTGAGTCAAAAGGGACACTGATTCCAAAGCTAACAAGGTTGCTTGGTTGGGATGTGTGAGGTTTCCTTGTGTAGGAAATCTGAACTGTTTTAAACAAAAACTAAAGGCTGGTTGGTATATGTTTTTGATGGATTGATTTTGAATTTAATGGCACTGAAAGAGAAGGACAAGGACCATGCTGTCTTGGAAGACATTGCAAGGTAGCAAGGATAAGGGAGTAAATACTTGTGTAGAAAAGAAAACAATAGAGGAAAAGGAGGGGATTATTCTCTCACTGATTCATTTAGGCATAAGGAATCATTCAAGCAACATTCAACATAGAATAATGCCGAAGAGAAGAGAAGAGAAGAGCAAGGATTGTAGAAGAGAAGAGAAGAGAAGACAATGACAATAGTTCGATTGGCATGATTGGCATGAAGATGGTCTCTCCTTGGTGAGGAACAATGCCTCTCGAGTCCTTATAAATCCAGAGGTTGGAGATGGTTTTCTATGGATTCCATTGATGGTGTGGGTGGAGGATTGTGTCCTTGGATTCTTGGAGGGAGGACCTCTAAAGCCCTTTTTCTATGATTTTGCAGTGGGTTCTAGATTCCTTAGAGTGGGTGGAACCACTATGTTTAGGGTGGATACTTTCTTATATGGACTCCCTTAACACTCTTGGGTGGAGGCAGTTGGCCTCTAGATTCCCTGTGTGTGCTTGGGTGGAGAAGAAACCTCTGGATTCCTTGTGTGTTTTGGGTGGAGGCAGTAATCCTCTGGATTCCCTTGTGCACTATTCATTATTGAGTGGTTGGTGGGTGGAGGAACGAGGTCCACTGGAGTCCCTGTTTTAGCGGGCAGTTGGTGTTTCAATCCTTTGAGCAAGACCCTAAGTCTCTAGAATCTAGCTCGAGGGTGACAACTGCAAGTGAGCTTGGATGCAATTGTCTACGGTTGGGTGGAGAGTCCTTTTCCCAGTCTCAGTTTCCCAAAACATTCCAAAGTTCTTATGCATTTGCAATACTAATGGATGTGTGTTTATATTTCTGGATTGAAATGGTGCTTATGAATATGATGAACATGTGTTTGCATTTTTGGATTGAAATATTGTGTTGTGTGAAATGCTTGACTGTGTTGTTAATAACACATAATAAATAATAAACTATGTAAGGTATAAAAACATTGAAAGGATCCATAAGGATCTGTACTGAACATGGCAACACTTGACGCACATATCTCTTTTATTAATGTAGAATGATTACATTGGAGATTTCTTGTTTGATAGGGTCTACGTATGTGTGTGTGTGTGTATATATATATATATATATATATATATATCTTTTATTAATGTAGAATGGTTACATTGGAGACTTCCTGTTTGACAGGGTCTGCGTATATATATATATATATATATATATATATATATATATATATCTTTTATTAATGTAGAATGATTAATTGGAGACTTCCTATTTGACAGGGTCTGCGTATACACACACACACACACACACACTGGTTACAACCTGTACTACAATCTATATGGCAATGTGTTGATGCCAAGGATTACCTCCTCTCCTAACTTTAATAGCCTATGATCTTACATAAGGGGGATTTTAGCCTGTGGAGATAAATACCCTGGTGTGGGGCTACATTACTCATTGACCTGGGTTTGGTTGAAGGGACCTATGTGCATTTTGAGTAGCATCTCATATTTGAGAGGATGTGACTACTTATTGCTTGGGTGACTAATAATAGCCATGGTGTTCAACGTGCAACATATATTGTTCAAAAGGGAAGGTTAGTGCGTCATTGCTAATAGCCAAATTCCTTTGAGACCTCTCATACGTGAAGCCTTTCCAGTAAAGTTGCTAGGAACGATTGGGTGTTCCTTGGCGTGTGGTAGGAGAGGTGAAGTCCCTTCAGGAGTTTACTAAAAGTATTTAGCAGAGGGCGTCCGAAATATCACCAACATTGACATGCTTGGTATTCCCCATCCCAAAAAGGGGAATCCTTTAATTTCTATCTTAAGCGTAAGAGGGGTAGCGCCTATAAGGGCATAGTAAGACATGGAGGCCATGATGAAGCACTTATGTAGCTTTGGTTAGTTGCATAACCTCTATAGAAAAACCGTAAATGAATCCACGCTCGAATGGTAAAGTTGCATAGAGCAGCGTTGCGACAAAGCTAGGCGGGATTCAACCTTATAGCCTTAGCATGACAACCCTATTTCAAGAGGCCCGTCGAAACCCTCATCGTGGAAGCTCCGTATTGGATGCCCTAATTATGCCTTATCGCTATTGAGTGAAGAAGTGGCATGGCCTAGGGTCATATACCGAGAGTTCTTATTTTGCAATGCTAAGGGTAGGTGGGGTGACGTAAGCCAAGATGCATTGGAAAACACATAGGCCTGACAGTTCCACCATTGGCTGGAAAAGGTGCCCATATGACAACTCATGCATGTGGTCACACCTTGGGAATTTTTTTTGGCATCAAAAAATATTGACAAGGATGATTGAGCATTATGTCAGTTGTGTTCATAGCTTGGAGGCAGAGAGCCTTCCTCTTGGCTAGAGTGGAACCCATATGATAGTGAAACCTTGAGGTTAAAAGCCCGTAAGTTCAAAAAGGGGAAATTGCAGCGGAGCACATGATGACGTGGGGTGGGACATGGTTGCATTTAGATAATCCTGGATGCATGGAATTGGTGTTGGGTGGGCCATATGATAGCTTAGTTCGTAGATCTCTCCTTGGAGGTTGAATGCGAAGCACAATAAGGAAGAGTCAGGATGACTTGATATGGGATGTTGTGGCACCGTTACAATGTGGGCTAGTTGGAAGCAGGGGTCATGCTGAGGTGAGACCCACTGTTCCACGTATACCTAGGGTTCTTCCCCGGAAGCCCAAAAGTGCACATTAGGGGAGAACCCAGGTGTTGGGATTGGGATAACATGTCCCTGTGGTTCCCACCCAGATGTGCACGAGGATTGCCCAGGGAGAGTGCGAGGGTGTTGGGATTGAGATGATGTGTCCCAGAGGGTCCCACCATGGATGGCTAAAAAGGGAAGTCGATAGGAGGTGTAGGGATGAAGGCATCAAGATGACGCATCTCAGAGGTATAAGGGAGAGAAACATATGAGAGTGCTGGGATGTAAGCGTTAGGATGATGTGGTGGACCAACACTGTGGGAGGGGCCTGAAAGGTGGGGCTTCAACCTAACGTCGCGCACGCGTAAAGAAACCCTCGTGGTTTCGTTGTAAACATGAACCTACTTCCTGAGGGTGCCCAGGGCGAGTTTGGGAAATGGGTTTGACTCATCAGAATGATGGTGAGTTGTTGATCTATCGATTGGATATTTCCTCTTACTGTCCATTTTGAGGGGTGACACTCTTCGTAAAACTCATGCACATTAACTTGTCGTAATGAGCATGCAATGACTCCACTGTTTGAACATGCGATGATCCACCTAGAACCTGCACATCCTTTATGTGATGTGGCAGCTTATTAAAGGTGCATGAAAATTAACTATGTTAGAGCTCATCGTATATGGGAAACTTAGCATTCTACACACACACACGCACACACACACACACATATTTATACATATATACATATACATATACATATAAGGGTAGAAAAATCGTGCATAAATAAATAAGATGAAGTGATTGAGGGTCTGAGTTGTGTGCTTAGGTAGAAGAAAGGTGGGTGGAGCCATAACCCCCAGATAATGAATTTAAAGTCCATAATAGAAGAAATTGATAATGAGGAATAAATAAATAAATAAATAAATATTTATCACATTCTTCTGATAAATGATAAGAAGAATTTGATTATCAATGACAACCCATTACACTGGGGTAGGTGGGGTGGGTTTGTTATAGTTATAGATGGAGCCATGGGAATCCAATTCCTACCTCCAGCACCTTCTAACACTTTAGACAATTCTGCTTCTCAGAGTCTGCCATACTTAGTCTAGCAAGGGGATAAACCCCCCAGTTCCGTGAAGTCGAAACCAAGGAGCAAGGGGGAACAATCTTATGGAAATCCTCAACCTCTAAGCAACATTATGGAGAAAAACCCTGGGGAGCCAAGATCTTTGGGCAGTAGATTGGTGAAACCAATGACTGGTTGCTGGGCAACAACAACCGATCAACAACCAAAGTTGAACCCGCAACTGGCCAAAGACACAAGCTATGACTGGACTCTAGTGGAATGGGAGTGACCACCTTGGCTGAAGGACGAACAAGCCTTCAAGTAGCTCTAGGCATTGCATTTATCACAAACTAGAACTAGGAAAATATTTGTCCACTTCTATTGTTCATTTACATATCAAATTGGTTTTTGGTATGATACAAATTGTTCTTAGAACATCCATGGAGGCCATCTGGTTTCCCATATATGGGCAGACACTCCTCCCCATAATAGTTCCAGGCTAGTTAGTTAGTTTTTATTTTTGCTCAAACCAGACATTGTTCGTTAAATACTTTCTATGACTGTATATTATGTAAAATTTCTGTAATCCAATCAATATATATATATATATATATATATATATATAGATATATATATATATATATATATAGATATATATATATATATATATATATATATATATATATATAGATATATCTATATATATTTGAATATTTCTCTAGATATACATTTGAATATATATTTTTATCTGTGTATATTATTTTATTTTTCTATGTGATGAATCTTTTTTTTGCAGTGAAAATTTTCTTGGGTCTCTCTCTCTCTCTCTCTATATATATATATAGATATATCACCTTATTTTTCTTTGCGACAAATGTTTTGCAGGGTATACATCTATGTGGTAAATGTATATCTTGGCATCCCTCTCTTTACAATGAACATATATTTTTGGACATACAATTTTTATGGTGAAAATATATTTGAGCATACTTCTTTGTTTTTCTACTTCCAATTACTTTATATTTATGGGCATATGATCTTTAATAATGAATATTTAGAACTCTGTGGGGTGGGAAATCTCTAAGCAGTGAGAACTTTGCTAAAAGGATCTCAACAACTTAAGGCCAAACCTTATGATTAATTAGGTGCAAAGATCTTTTGCTTTTTATTTGTCTATTGCTCTACAACATGAGCTCTAATCCTAGTAAATCACCACAAATATCAAAATATTCCACGAGGATACATAGAAAAATAATCCTAGATAATATATATGAATGTATAAATTATTCACAAAAATGTAGAGATGAGAGAGAAGCCAAACTTCAATCAGAGTTAAAAGCAATTCCTTACAAGCCAAGATTCAAACTCAAATAAACAATAAACAATAAAATATTAGGAGTGGAGATCCAACTACAAAAAATAGATGCCAGATTACAAGAATTGGGAAAACAAAGTCAAGAAAACAAACAATTAACCCAAGGAGAAGAGTTTGTAGAAAATCTTAATCTTAGGGACAAGATTAAATAACTAGAAGAAAACCTATGGAATAATTTGGCCCTAAATAGTTTGGAATGTAGATTGAATATCAAATCCATCAAAAAGAAAATGAGTAGCCTCCTAGCATTAGAGCATGAATGTAACAAAATAACCTTGAAACTCATAATTTGTGTCTTAAAGAGTAGAAATATGAAGACACACCAACAATACCGCAAGAAGAGCTAAATAACAAATCACAAATTGAAACAACTTACTTCACATAAGTAAAGAGGTTGGGCAAAATTATTTAACATAAGAATAGGTTGATTTATGCTAAGGTAAGCTCCGATAACCATAAATTTAGTGTAATTAAACTCCTAAAAGGGTCAAGAATATTTATAAATGAAAATCTCATTCCAGAAGACCAAGTAGAGTTAAGGAAATTCAAAAGGTAAAAGAAGCTAGTAAGGAAGGAAGATGGGTAATAATTAGGAATAAAAATGCTATTATTAGGGATAGAGACCAAAACGATAATAACAAATAAGAACTAGATACGCTTTGAATCTTTACATGGAATGGTCGTGATTTTCCATGGAGTAAAATACCTATATTAAATTAGATCTCAAATAAAATTGGTATTTTATTTCAAGTTGAAACTCGGGAGCATGAAGAATCTAAATTCTCTCACATTGATAAATTTGTATTATGGTTATCATAAAACAAGAAATACTTTCTACAACACTTAAAACCTTACTTCATGACACTAAACTCCTATAACACACCACAACAACTCTTATAATAATAATGTACCATTATAATCACCTTATTTATCATTTAAATGTATAATTTTTTTATTAACTTTTATTAATACTTATAACATCACATTAACACTCTAACTATTATATTAAAAACTATATATAATTTATTTATAATAAATACTAAATAAAATTTTAATTAAAATTATACACCATTATCCATACTTTTATATATATATATATAAGTAACCAAAACAATAACATTATAGAAATAGTATATACCATCCCATAGATATCAAGTAAAAGACAAACCACAAAGCCTAAAGATACCACCATTACTTGGTATCTAATCCAATATATTTATATATATAAATAATTGGGAAAAAATATAAAATTATTATATTTATTTACGGATAAAGAGTTCTAAAAAGGTTTTACCATGAAATCAAAGTTGACAGCTAAATAAAATTTATAGCATGTGCGTGTTAAAAGAAATCTCCGTTCTGGGATATCTGGGTGTTGGGCTCCCCACTTGTGGTTGTTTTTATTTCCTACTTGTATGGACCTACCTTGTAGGGCCCACAACATGTGTAGCTCCCAAGGCCCACAAAGATGTAACTAGGGATATAAAGAGCAGAGACATTAAAATTGGATATTTTTTTACATGTGTGGCTAAAATTACGATATACGTACAAACCATCTCCATCATTCTATATTCTAGAGAGGGCTCACATTTCTTTTAGGAATGTCGGTGCATAAGTTTCAATGCATCCGGATATATTAATGAACTCTAAATTAATAAACTCTAAATTTTTAATATTATTAAAAAAGTTTATTTATCTGAGATATAACCACATGTTTTTGTAATTTATTTATTTATTATTATTATTTTTAATATAATATTAAAAAATTAATTTTTATATTTATTATTATTATTTTTAATATAATATTAAAAAATTAATTTTTATTTTAATATAAAGTGAAGGTTTTTATTTTTTTTTTGTTATTTTGAGTAGTTGAAAAATGACTAAGTTTTAATATATTGAAGAATTAGTTGGGGGATTTATTTTTTTATTTTTGTTATTTTGAGTAGTTGGAAAATGACTAAGTTTTAATATATTGAAGAATTAGTTGGTGGGATTTTATTTTTTTATTTTTGTTATTTTGAGTAGTTGGAAAATGACTATGTTTTAATATATTGAAGAATTAGTTCATGGGTAATATTGACTATTTTTTTTTCCCACTAAATTTTATATTCTTTCTAAGTTTATGTTTTTTTATTGTTTTGTGCATTTGTGTAAGCGAGTTATTTAATGTAGGTGAAGTTAGGCATCGTAACTTTGGTAGAATAGATAATGTTGTTCATCGTTTCTTAATTGAATGGTGTTTTTTTAGCACATTAGATGTATATTATTCATTGTTAAATATGATGTTGGATAGTCTTACTCTGTTGCATTCACTAAAAGTGTTAATATATGAGCATCAATTTCTATTAAGACTCGTGGTTTGGAAGATGGATTCACGACAAGGTTGTTAAGTATCTAGTCCTCAAATCTTGATGCTTCTTTCACGATTCTTTGTGGTTTTTGGTGAAATTGCTCTACTTTTGCTCAAATTGTTTTTGAGTAACTTTAATGATTAACTTTGAGTCTCCTATCACAATAATTTTCTTATATCAACTAGCATTAATTAAACTTAATCACATATATAGTGTTAGAGCCTCAACTTGATTATTAGTTGCACGTTCTAGTCCCTAAAAGAATGTGTTTTTTCATTTACTTCAATATCATATATGACCATGTCCTTGCCACCCTTTCAAGTATATCCATTTTAAAAGTAATGGACCGACTTATTAAATCTATTGTATGCTTATTACTATCTTTCAATACATTCACCATTCCAACAAACGTAAACAAAACAAATTAATATATTAAAAAAAACATACCAAATAATTTATAGAATTATATACTTTATGGTTTATTAGTCCCTTCCCTTAGGGCTCTTAGGTCTATTATTAACTGATTCATGATTTCACATTAGTCCATGCACATAAACCAAGGTGCTTAACTTAATTTTTTGGCTCTGTATTTTATTCTACCTATAGAATATTTAAATGACATTCATTTAACAAATCATAAACTTTGAGGCTTTATTTGGCCTCATATCAAGGGAAGGGACCATTCATGTAGAATAAACTTATGAAACATATAATGTATTTACACTAGATTAAGCTGAAGTTGATTATTGCTAGACTTGAGATTTAACATTAATCCATAACATTTTATGTTATTTATTTTTTCATAAAGGTAACTTTGGATTTATTTTTCATGGTATAACTATTATTTGTAGCCCAACTGATGTCTTGTTGTGGTTGTTGGCCACTTGCTATGGTTCTCATCACTACCAGAATAACACTATGTCCCTTGCTCATAGCATACACCTTATTCATTGCTTAAATATTCATTGTTTCTCACCATAACTAAAACAACACCATCTCCCTTGATGATAGTTCCTACCCCATTCAATGATTAGTTATTCACTATACAATCCTTCACATTGTATTATCTATTAGATATATTATTCTTCACTTAATCTTGCACTTTCTTCCTTTGGTACAAAAAAGCAAAGCTATGTATGAAAAGGCGAAGGAACTCACTAGAAAACCTCTCCTCTAGCATTTGACCCATAATTGCCTCTCCTCAAGAAATTTTCCGATCCTTCTTGAGGCTCCATCACACCTACATGCTGAGCACTGATGCCAACCTTAAGTGAAAGTAGCGGCCCAAATCTATAAAAAAAAAAACTCCTATTTTAACTATGAGGATGTTCATAAAGCCATGTTTCCTCCTATTAAATGTGTTTATGGGTGGAGGGAAACATACCCTTAAGATAAAAGCATCTAGTTATTTTTGTCCATAGCTATGCCTTACAATCCTATATAATGCCTATGGAACCCTTCTACAACTTCAAATCTCAACATTTGAAATATTGAATTAAAATAGTTAACATAGAAACTCTACAAGATTAAACTAAATGCATAAAATATATATGTAAATAATTAAAACACTAAAATTGATATCTAAATAATTAGAACTAAGTTTCTGGTGTTTTCTTTTCAAATTAATTTTCTTTCTATCTAATATTTCCTCTTTTATATGTCTATAATAACATTTGTGCTAAAAACATATTGTATCCAACAATGTACCGTTTAAAGTGCATGACTTTAACACACCCTTCTACTCATATTATGAATATATTCTCAATCCTCAAACAATGCAACTGTTTGTAATTATGTTTACTAAATTTTATTACCAATTACTAAAATGGTACAAATCAATATGTTAAAATAACACTTCATAACAAATTGTCTTTGGAATTACATTTTTACTTATTTTCTATCCACATTTACAAGTTAATATTTTATGTTTTCTTTGATTATTACAACTATCTTAAATTCATCTTAACTACTGATCTACCAAGTGTCGAGAGGGATCAAATCTCTTTTCACTCTAAAAGAGGTTTGCATCTCAAGAGATTTGATCCCTCTCAGTGCTTGGAGATCCAAAGTTAAGATAAATCTAAGCTGGTTTAATTTAATTATAATTATAATTATAATTATTTATTTTATTTTATTTTTATATAATTTGGTCAAAATATTTTATTAATCATAATTACAATAATTATTATTTTTATATAATTTGATCGAGTCAAAATATTATAATGACATTATAACATCTCTACTATACTTAACTAGTGAACATGACTCCGCATAATGATAAAAGTCAATCTATTAATGCAAAGCTTCACCATTTTCTCAAACCAATGAAAATTTCCGGAACTCGCCTTATTTTGACATATTTTCAATCATTTACTTCCTCTTTTTTGACTTACATTTTCTGGTTGTGTATTATTTAAAAAACTAAGTTGCCTCATTAATAAGTTTTGAAATTAGTTTATATATAAAAAAATTTAAAAATAATAATATTATTTAATTAATTCTTTAGATCTGGTTCCATCAAATGCTTTAGTACTTGAGCTTGCCATGTAGTTGATGGAAGTGGAGAGTTGATGCATGGTTTATTTGATTTGGTTACGGGTGCCCGAGGTAAGGGTGTACACCTTCATAAATTCAAGTGGGACGGGGAATGAAGGACCGTGTTGAATGATGAGTATGGAAAACGTTGGTACCCGATGACCAACACCTTTCCACATTGATGAAACTGGCACATGCCGGCTAATAACTATGATTGGTAATGCTTTGTTTTGCGCTGAAGCATTGATGAGAGTGAATAGGGAGTTGGGTTTTATATGGGACTTGTTCAAGCAATTGTAGTTGCAATGCATGTACTGTGGTCCTAGTACCATTATCATTGTTTGTTTGTTGCATTTTTTTTTTTTTTTTTTTGGTTTTTTGGGTATTTTGGTTCTCTTTGATGTTTGTATGTTAATGGTTAGAATTTATCTCTATTTGATATTGATTAGCATTTGCATAAAACATTTTCTATGGGTCTTTATAGCCTGACTTTTTTTCCTGAGGGGATTTTTATTTGTTGTCTCCATCCCATTGCATTCTTTGTGCTACCATCTTGTGTTCAAGTAGTGATAGGTATTTGGGGGATGATATATGTTTTACATGGGCTTTGATTAGGGAACAATGCTCTTAGATTAGTGCACAAGTAGGTTGACAATGTCGGTTAAATATGAAAATCTAAAATCCAATTGTAGAGGTGTTTTTGAGAGAGGTAAAGGTCATGCTTCACCCTCTAGGTGTGCCTCTCCTCATCCATAGGGAAATGGCGTAAAGAGAACTATCATCTAGGTGCAACAATAATTTGAATGATACATTGCTCCAGAACTCAGGAAGTGGTTGAGAACCTGGTTAATTCGTGAAGCAAAAATGCCAAAAAAGGCCAAATTTCAAAACTAGGATCAGGGTTTTGAATTTTATTGGTTGTGCGATACCAATGTTTTTTAGGTGTTGAGATTTTATTGGCTTGCCATTGCCATAGAAATCCAAAAACTGTATGAACTAGAATTATTGTATAGATTCAAACTATTGGAGGCCAAATTCACTATACTTTGTAGAGTTGCTTGTGGGTTTAGTTTTAAAGTTTATGGTGAAGGATCAAGCAAGGAAAAGGAAATGGTGGAACTCATGAGCACTTCTAATTCCCAAGTAAGCAACTCCAACTCAATAGTTATTAAAGATGAACTCGATAAGAAATAGCCTATCAAAAGCAAAGACCCGAAGACTTTGCCTTACCTAGGCCCATCTCAAATTACCTCATATCTATCATGTTTATGTTATTTCCTAATACATTTCTTAGGCGTTTTATAGTTATCACTTTGGTTTAAGTCCTAGGCTTCTTTGATCTCAGAGTATGACTTAAAACTACCTTTGCTTAGCTAAGAACTCATCTTCCTCAGATGTAAGGAAATAGGTCAATGACCCAATACCCATAATCACATGACATGAATGAAAACCTGTTCTCTTACATACCGCCAATAGATTATTCCAAGTAGTATGATTTTCCTTTAATAACAATAACAAGACAATCTACATTATAAATAACAAGTAATAATAAATATCCCTATTATTAATTTAACATGTAAATTATAATAATTTTTTTGAAAAGAAAGAATTTAACCATCAAATATATCTTTTACTAAAAAAGAATCTCTACTTTCACCTATCATTGATATTAAATATTTTTAATTCTTACTTATATAGACCTACCTCGTTCAAGTCCAAACCACATGAACTTCCTAGGGTCCACAAGCCAGTCAAGCTCCCACAAAGATGTACTTAAGGATATACAAGGTACAAACATAGATTGACATTTAGATAAGCATAATTTTACGTATATACTACGTGACTATAATTACGAGATATATTTCAAGGCCATCTCCATCAGTCTATATGGCTTACCTTCCATTTTGTAATGTCGGTGCATAAGTTTCAAATAAATTCTAAATGGGTCCCATCAATTATTCTAAGTTAGGCATGGTGATATAAATTGGTTATATCTATTAAAACAAACACATCAATTATTCTAAGTTAGGCATGGTGACATATATTTGAAAAAGAAAAAGATTTTATTAGTAGTACATTGAAAGTTGCTTTTCCTTATATCTATCAAAACAAGCCAATCGATTATTCTAAATTATTCTAAGTTAGGCACGGTGATATAAATTGGTAATATCTATATAGAAAAAGATTTTATAAGTAGTACATTGAAAAGTTGGTTTCCTTTTTCTTGTTTTGAGATTTTTTACTATTATTTTGAGTGATTGGGAAAGGAATAATTTGAAACGCATTAAGATTATTTTTATTTTATTATTAATAATCAAAGACACATGAGGGTTTAGTTGGTTTGTAACAGTGAATGATATTTATTCAATATTATTTTTTCACCAAAGGGCAATTTTTTTTATAAATATACTTTTATTTGGGTAGTTATTGTATCTATGCAAGTGAGTAAGTTTAATTTTTTTTATAAATATACTTTTATTTTGGTAGTTAGTGTATTAACTGAGTTAGTTATATAATGTAGTTGGAATTATGTATAAGTTTTGGGTGATTTTAGTATGGAAAATATTTTTAGTCATAGTTGTTTAGTTGAATAGTGATTTTATAGCATGTGAGATATATATATTTTATTGTTACATTTTATGTAGGATAATTTCACTTGTGTTCATTCACAAAGCATTAAAAATGTGCACGAGTTTTTATAGAGGCTTGTGTTTTGGAAGTTAGGTTCACAACAAAGTCTTTGAGTACTTAGCCACTATGGTTATGATTGTCCTTAATGTCTTCTCCTATGTATTCTTTTGGTTTCATATATGTCTTGGAATGTTTTTATAATTAGTTGGTGACTTCCATTGTGGGCATTCTTACCTCACACCATGATTACAAACAATGTCTTTTATTTGGTAAAAATTGTACTCATCCCAATTCCTAAAAGAGGGTTATCGCATAACTTGTTACTGATTACATGGTATATCTTAGATTTCCCAACTTTGAAAGATCACCTCTCAAGAGGCATTCACTTATGAAAGGTTATGTTTTGTAAAGATTCACTATTATACTCTGGAAGCTTTCCATCCTTCTGGAAGGCTATGTCATTCAAAGATTTTCTTTTACACTCATGGAAACCCTCCATCACCGCTTCCTATTTTAAGGTAGCTTTGGTGTTGCTATCGAAGCTGAACCCTTTTGAGTGAAGGAGGAAGGTGAATATTATTCAATCCATAAATGATATATAGATATATGATAATATGGCTAAAGTTAAAAGCTTTACATGCATGGCTTTCTAAATCTCAAGGTTTTCTCTTAAAGGATATATTGGTGACTAACCCACATATAGAGGAGTGCTTTTTCTTGAAACTCATTTCTTTGATTAAGAAATTAGTAATAAGCAAGGTTCCGCGATCAGATTGTTATATTGAATTATTTTCTTTAATCATGATTTGGTGAGACTGCTTGATCTTCTTTCTGAATATCAAAACATTAGATCTCACATAGTTATTGGAAATGTTTTGATTAGTTTATGACTTAAATTCAAAGTCGATATTTTCCAACTTCTACCTTTACATTTTTTTTTTATTAATTTGAGGAAGGGTCTTTCTCAAAAATATTGTGTTAAGAGTTATAGTATTGTAGTTGGGCACGGGAGTTGGATTAAAATACATTGTTTACTATCTACTAATTTGAGAATAGACATACGGTTGCTTCTTGCACGGAGACAAATGCTTACCATAACAAATAATAATAATAAACAAACTATATGAAAGGACCATATGACTAACCATTATCAACTAAAAAAAATCAAGGAATGATATGATCCGATGGCAACCATTAATTAGAAACAAATTTATGTTTTCTTTATTATTAGAAGGATTAAAGACAATCCAGTGGAGTAAAGCTTCATCATTTTCTTCATCCATGAAAATCTACACGGGGCTTTGTAAAGGCCTCTCTTTACTTATTTTCGTTCATTTCCTTTTTTTTGTAAGCTTAGCAAGACCTCTTTCATTAATTTACTTCAAAAAGGCAGGTTACATACAGAATTCAAATCTTTAGGTGGCCTCAACCTGCCCAGGGGGAAACTAGTTCTGTTGGCCACCTAACTGCTTTATATGTCGACCAAAAGCAAAAAAGTTTAAGACTGTCAAGTAGTTTTATTTATTTATGAATATCATGTAGCCTTCTGTATACTAAATAACTAAGATCAGAAACTATAAACTGTAAGTACTGCATATGACAAAACAAAAGCCAAAATTTAGCCAACCATGCTACTAATCATCAGAAGAATCCACTGGGGCTGGATCCTTCACACTTGATCCTAGAAGTTCGGATTGAGGGATGCACAGAATGTGTCGCTCAATGTGGCTGAGGAGTCCATTATGCTACTGGAGTTGAAATTGAATCAGTTGGAGATCATTTTGTATATCAAAATTTCCATAATCTGTCTTGGAGGATTCAACTGGAGGAATAGCCCAAGCTTTGGCTACAATGTTATTCATTAACCAATAAAGATAGGTTGTTTTCTTGTATTGGGAGGACCTTCCTTTGGAGTGGCCTGGGTTGGGAACCTAATCCTGCCAATCACCCAAATCCTCATCTGTTTTTGCTGCTAGATGGTTCAATTCAACTTCCCAACCCGAGATAAGCTGGCGTACCTATACCAGAGTTCCAGTTTGAAATACATGGGCTACGTCATGAATGAGGCAGGAGGTAGTTTTGTGGAACCGAATTCTTGTTGGGCAAGGTTGGGGTTGGCTAGCACCACAGTGCGGCCCTTGCTTTCTTCCGTGTTCACGACCCCCCCTGTCACGTCTCCAATTCTTTTTTCGTTAAATTGGCCGGGTGCGGCACCGCCTAAGTAACCAACATCTTTCATTGTTAACTTACTTTACGAACTGCGCCTTAACATTCATCATTAAACCATGAATAACATATTAATGTGAGGAAACCATTAATATAAGAACATCATAGAACAACAAGAGAACAACATCACATGTATAGTAATATTTTATTATATGAATAATTTTTACAAGTGACTCGGAGCTTAGCTCCACAGGCAGTTACATCCAAGTCGGGCGCCCACCCGTGCAAGATCGCACGGTGGTCTCGCCATGACTTAACCAAATACAACACAAGTCTTCCTTTACCAAATCGGGTGGGCACACTTGTGCACGTCCCACCACTCTACCACAATCCAAAACTTGTCTCAACACATCGGCGGGCAAGCGCCTTAGAACGCCGTCCATCCGCACTACGACCGAACTATAACCCGTGCCAAGACTGTGTAGCATGCCTGGCGGGTGGGCACATTAGCGCTGCCCTTGCTGCGGCTCTACCCCTTTCTGCGCACTTCTTAACTTGTTCGACCGATGCCAAGTGCGATGGTTCGATGTTGAAATGCCAAACTCCTCCGCACATATATATGCTACCATCATGTAGCACTACGCCCTGGTCGACACTCCAACTAAAACTCCAACCGTGCGCGTTCATCAAACAATGCGTGACTTTGGTAGGTCGGTCCGCCCATGGCGCGGGACCACCCCCAATCCATCTCTTGCTCGCCTTACGCCACTCGGTCGGCTTGTGGATGAGCTCCTCCAACTCGCCCTATAAACAAGGAACAACAACCTGCCCGCGCATAATATATGTCGCCTCATCCTTGGTCTCTCCTTTACATATTCTGTGACTTAGTAATTTTGCATGGTGGGAGGGCGCGCCGGGTTGGTGAATCAACCGCAAGACGTTACATCCTCCCCAACTTGAAATCATTGTTGCCCTCGACAATCCCAACTGCCTCAGTATCTTCCATTCATACTTCGCAATCTTCTTCTTCCATCTCCAAAGTGACTCCTCTGATTCCCAGCTTTTCTCCTCTGGTGCATTCTTCCATCTAACAAGATACTCCCGTTTCATGTGGCAACCAATCCCTGTAGTCCTGTAGCTCAAAATCTTATCCAACTCCAGTCCTGGCTTGTCCACAATCCCGGCTGGTCCTCTCGGCGGTTCAACTCTCTTTGAATGATCAACATCAAGTCTGCATCTCTTCAATTGACTCATGTGAAAAACCGGATGCTTCATGTGCATATGGTGCGGAAGCTCTAGCTCATAAGCAACTTCCCCCACTCTCTTCTTCACTCGGAATGGTCCCTCATACTTCCGTGTCAGTTTTCTCGCAATCCCCTTGGCTGGCTGAAACTGTTCCCTGGTAATCCTGAGAAACACCATATCTCCCACATTGAAGTGCACATCCCGTCTTCCTCGATCAACCCATTTCTTCATTCTCCTTGCAACTTCGTGCAAGCGCAACCGTGCCAACTCCAAGGTCTCATCCTAAGCCTTCATGAACTTCTTCGCATGTGGACTCCTAAAAAAACCTCCTGTCACTACGGTATGCGATGCAACTGGCATCTGCCCATTCACTAACTCAAATGGACTATACCATGTCACATAACTCTTTTGAATATTGTAGCTGAACTGAGCAATATCCAAGAGTTCAGGCCAATTCTTCTGATCAACCATCACATAATGTCTCAAGTAATCCTCCAGCAATGCGTTGATCCTCTCGGTCTGTCCATCTATATGCAGATGGTAACTCGAACTCATCAACAATTTTGTCCCGACTAACTTGAACAATGTGGCCCAAAATTTGCCTGTAAAATGCAGATCTCGGTCCGACACGATGCTCAATGGCATTCCCCAATACTTCACTATGTTCTTAAAGAACAACTCCACAGTCCACTCGGCTCCACAAGGTATCTTTGTTGGAACAAAGAAAACATACTTGGAAAAATGATCAACCACGACCATAATCCCATTATACGCCTGAACCTGTGGCAACTGAGTGATGAAGCCATCAAG
This sequence comes from Pinus tabuliformis, assembly GCA_031772625.1. Taxonomy (NCBI): domain Eukaryota; kingdom Viridiplantae; phylum Streptophyta; class Pinopsida; order Pinales; family Pinaceae; genus Pinus; species Pinus tabuliformis. Next base: position 1,181,420,019 of record CM062805.1, on the reverse strand, counting down.
ACACTCATCCATGGTCTCTCAGGAATCGATAAAGGCTGCAACAGTCCTCCTTGCCTCTGATTATCCGATTTGTCTTGCTGACAAATGATGCATGTATGTACATACTCCTCTACATCCTCTCGCATCGTCTCCCAAAAGAATCCTCTCCCCAACAATGCCAAAGAATGACGCATCCCTGGGTGGCCAGCCCATGGCGAGTCGTGGCACTCCTTCACTGTGAAGTCCAACTGACCCTTCCAGTCTTTTATCTGCATAGGCACTTCGTGTGCCAACCCGCCACTATAGCTCTAGAGTTCACTGCCGACTTCCACATTTGATGGGAAGATCATCAGTCCAACCTCTTTTGCTAACCTTGTCGTCATGAAGTTATGAGTGGCCCCTGTGTCCACCAGAGCTTGAATGGTCTTGCCATGAACCATCAAGTCCACGAAACCCAGACTGTTCATCCACGATTTCTCCATAACTTTTCCCTGCATACATGTCTGTTCTCTGCGTTCATCAAGCTTCTTCAACCCTGAATCAACTTCACCTATCACGAGCAACCCTGCTCTGATACCACCTGTCACGCCCCCAATTCTTTTTTCATTAAATTGGCCGGGTGCGGCACCGCCTAAGTAACCAACATCTTTCATTGTTAACTTACTTTACGAACTACGCCTTAACATTCATCATTAAACCATGAATAACATATTAATGTGCGAAAACCATTAATATAAGAACATCATAGAACAACAGGAGAACAACATCACATGTATAGTAATCTTTTATTATATGAAGAATTTTTACAAGTGACCGGGAGCTTAGCTCCACCGGCGTTTACATCCAAGTCGGGATCCCACCCGTGCAAGAGCACACGGTGGTCTCGCCACGACTTAACCAAATACAACACAAGTCTTCCTTTGCTGAATCAGGCGAGCGCGCCTGTGCACGTCCCACCACTCTACTGCAATCCAAAACTTGTCTCAACACATCGGCGGGAGGGCGCCTTAGAACGCCCTCCACCCGCACTACGACCGAACTATAACCCGTGCCAAGACTGTGTAGCATGCCAGGCGGGCGGGTGCATTAGCGTTGCCCTTGCTTCGGCTCTACCCCTTTCTGCGCACTTCTTAACTTTTTCGACTGATGCCAAGTGCGATGGTTCGATGTTGAAATGCCAAACTCCTCCGCGCATATATATGCTACCTTCGTGTAGCGCTACGCCCTGGCCGACACTCCAACTAAACCTCCAACCGTGCGCATTCATCAAACAATGCGTGTCTTTGGTAGGTCGGCCCGCCCATGGCGCGGGACCACCCCCCAATCCATCTCTTCCTTGCCTTACGCCTCTCGGTCGGCTTGTGGACAAGCTCCTCCAACTCGCCCTATAAACAAGGAACGCCAACCTGCCCGCGCATAATATATGTCGCCTCATCCTTGGTCGCTCCTTCACATATTTCGTGACTTAGTCATTTCACATGGTGGGAGGGCGCACCTGGTTGGTGAATCAACCGCAGGACGTTACACCCCCAGTCGAAGAGCCAATGATAGATGAAGGGTGTGCCATGATATTGATAACCAAAGGAACACTATAATGGCTAACCCTAGACCCAGGCGTGATAATTGCAGTTGCTCGGTTAGTAACAAACTTAGGATCCCAAAACCCTCTCGAAATAGAAGGACCTATAGGAATGTCCAAGTGTACATACAAATTACAATGAGTTATGAATCTAAAAACCCACCAATTATTAGGTAAATAGTGGCAGGTATGGCTTATGAGGTTTAAGATTACCACCCAAGTCTCCCCAGGTCAAAGGAAACCAAGATAATCAAACAGACAAGGGAGAACCATATTCAGAAATACCTAGGACATATGAAGCATGAGAACTAGAATATTGTCATGGTTGTTCCCACATGAAAACCAACATGCAAAAACAATTAAATCCCAAACCAAAATACTCGAATACAACCCCATGCGGAAAAGAAAGATGCCGAAATAAATAGAAACAACAAATTGAGAAGCAAACAATTCTTCATAGAAAACCACAGTTTCCTTCCAACTTTCACGAGGTAGCTTCCAATTAGCTCCATATATCATAATGAACACACTTCGCCAATGAAAAAGCAAAAATACAGAGTGAAAAGGGGAGTTGTAATAGGTGAGTCTGCAATAAGTACATACCTACGAAAGAAGACTAGTGAGGGGATGAAACCCACTGCTCACAGGTGGTGAGCTGCTTGGAGCTCCATTACTTGTCGACCACTATGGTCCAACCCACCTGATACCGTAACCACTCTCGTAGTTTAAGGTTTATGGGATGCCAATGGAGGAAAACCTTTTGAAATCTCCAGAACACAAGCGACCCTGCCACCTTTCCCCTCACCATTAATACTAAACATGCGTGCTACCACCTTTTCCATCAGATCAAGTGTTTGAGGGATGGAGTACCACCACCCTCGACCCATACTACCCATCACATTAACCATCTCCGCAGTTCAATATAGCTGGTTGGCACCTCGATCGGGGAATTTTCAATCATTTCCTTTAAAATGAGTAGATTGTTTATTTAAAAAAATAATATCATTTAATTAATAAGTTTTGAAAATGGTATCCATCTATATATAAAGTTGATTTTTTTTCTTGATATACATTTGGGTATATATTTTTATCTAGGTATATTGTTTTATTTTCTTTAGGATGGATATTTTTTTGTGGTGAGTATATATATATAAGTGTTACTTTGTAGTGAATAATTTTCTTGGCATATATCTCTATGATTAATATTTTTTGGACAAATATTTAGGCATATCACTTTATTTTTCTCTGCAGTAAATATTTCTTTGAGTATACATCTATGTGGTGAATGTATATCCGAGAATACCTCTATTTACGATGAACATATATTATTGGACATACAAATTCTATGGTGAGTATACATCTATTTAGCGAATGTATATATGGGAATACCTCTCTTTATGATGAACATATATTATTGGACATACAATTTCTATTGTGAAATGATTTGTTTTTCTACTTCCAACTACTTGTATTTTGGGGTATACAATCTCTATAATGAATATATTTAGAATTTTGGGGGGTAAGAAATATTTGAGCGATGAGATCTTTGTGTGATCTAAAAGGATCTCAGGAACACAAGGCCAAACCATATCGTAAATTAGGTGTAAATTTATTTTTCCTTTTTATTTATCTATTGCTCTACAATATGAGTTCTAATCCTAGTAGACCACCACAAAGATAAAAATCTTCAAAGGGGATACATAGAAAAATAATCCTAGATAATATATATGAATGTAAAATTATTTAGAAAAATGTAGAGAAGAGAGAGAAACCAAACTTCAATAAGAGTTAAAATAAATGCTTGATAATAAATTTAATTCCTTTCAAGTCAAGATTCAAACTCAAATAAAAAATATAATATGATGAGTGGAGATTCGGCTACATGAAATAGATGCAATATTGCAAGAATTGAAAAAACAAAGTCAAGAAAACAAACAACTAACCCAAGGAGAAGAGCTCAAAGAAAAGCACATTCTTTGGGATAAGATTAAACAACTAGAAGACAACCTATGGAACAATCTAGCCCTAAATAGTTTGGAATGTAGTTGGAATATCAAATTCATAAAAAATAAAATGAATAAACCCATAGAGTTAGATCACGAGTGTAACAAAAGAGCCTTGAACCACATCTTTTTTTATGTTAAAGAGCATAAATATGTAGACACCCTATCAATATTGAATAAAGAACTAAATAACAAATCACAAATTGAAACAACTTACTTAATTGACACAAATTGGCTGGGTAAAATTATTGAAGATAAGGATAGGTTGATTTGTGCCAAGGAAAGTTGTAATGAATATAAATATAGCGTGCTCAAATTCCTAGCTTAAAAGGGCCAAGAATATTTATAAATGAGAACATCATTCCAAAAGAACAAGCAAAATTAAGGAAGGAAGTTCCAAAGGTAAAAGAAGCTAGTAAAGAGGGAACATAGGCAATAATTAAAAATAAAAATGCTATTATCAGAGATAGAGACCAAAAGGAAAATAAGAAATAGGAATTTGGCACACTTTGGATCCTTGCATGGAATTGTCATGATTTTCCATCGAGCAAAGGGCATATATTAAGTTGGATCCTGAGTGAAATTCATATTTTATTTCTAGTTGAAACTTAGGAGCACGAAGAACATAAAGTATCTCACATTGAGGGATTTATATTGTGGTTAACATGGAACAAGTATTGCAAGGAAATTGGATCATATATTGTTACATAAACACAAGCATTTTCCCTCACATTTGCTGAAAAATGTGTAACTAGGTTCAATCTTCATAAATATGAAAGTACTTTTGATTCTCGTAAATTGTAAAATGAAAAGAAAATTATTATTATTGTTTTTGGAGCATGGGTTTAATGCTCAAGGTATTTTATTTTATAGGTTAAGCACCCATTGAGTCCTTCTAGGGTTTGTCCTAGATCAAGAAGTCAAAAGAGTCATTGTCATAAGTTGAAGATCCCATCGGGAACATTGTAACTTGTAAAGAAAATTATTTTTATCTTTAAAAGTGTTAAAATACCCTCCAAGACCAAGTCGGTCTGGTAGCTAGAAAGTTGGCCTAAAAGGAAGAGCCATGTCCACCTTGAAGAGCCTATATATAGGAGGAAACTCGACCTCCTTGACATAGACTCATCCATCACTCATTCTAGCAAAGAAGGAGGAAGAAGAAGGAAACGAAGAAGGAAGAGGACAAAGAATAATTTTTTTTGGGTTATTGAAGATGCGGCTTTGAAGATATTGCAGCAGATCTCTACCAAACTTCCCAAAGGTACACTTGACCAAGTTGATACATGCAAGGGGTGTACTTTGGGAAAATAAACCAAGTATTCCTTTCACGATAGAGACAATCGAGCATAGGCTATTATAGAGTGAGTCCATTCAGATGTCTGTGGACCATTTTCAATAGTATCCATGAACAATCACATGTATTATGTTATATTTTTTGATGACTTTTTCTCGAAAATGTTGGATTTTTTTCATGCAGAAAAAGGATCAAACTTTCACAAAGTTTTGTTTGTTTAAAGAATTGGTGGATAAAGAGTCAGGAAAGAATGTTAAATCTATACGGAGTGATAACAGTGGTGAGTATGTATCAAACACGTTTAAGAAATTCTGTGCAACGAAAGGGATTAAACGGGAGTTGACGACACCCCATAACCCTCAGTAGAATGGGGTGGCTAAGAGGAAGAACAAAAAAATAGTAGGGGAAACAAGGGTGATGTTGCATGATCAAGAACTACCACTACACTTGTGGGCTGAGGCATGCAACACAATGTTTTATGTTCAGAATCGTAGCCCACATCAGATACTTGAGATGAAGACACCAGAAGTAGCTTATTTCGGTAAGAGGCCAGATCTTGGTCACATCAGGATTTTTGGGTCATTGGTATATTTCCAAGCGACCAAAGATACACAGAAGAAGCTTGGACTGACAACAGAGTTGGGGATATTTGTGGAGTACACTGATACACCTCACAACTATCGGGTGTACTTGCTGACCAGCAGGATGACAGTGGTTCGCAGGGATGTCATATTCGATGAGCAGAAGGCCATGCGAGTTTCCTTTGAGAGGTAGCTTGAGCTACATGCGGATGAGGAGATTTTAGCTCCTAAGGTTGAGGAGCCTTAGATTGATGTGGAGAAGCCATATGCAAAGGATTTGAGAGTGGAGACATCCACTCAGGCAGAGCCTTATAGAGAGGGAAGAAAACACACCAGAGAGGCTGACAGATTGTTGGATGATGCATGGGAGAATGTGGGAGCACCCACTTCTCAGCAGAGGCAAAGGAGGTCACCTGAGAGGTATACCAGATAAATGGCTCTTATGGGTGAATGTGTTGTGCAAGAGTCATCTTCCTTTAAGGAAGAAGTTCAACAACTAGTTTGGGTTGATGTGATGGTGGAGGAGTATGACTCCATAGTTCGTAACAATGTTTAAGATGTGGTCCCGAGACCGGAAAACAAGATAGTGGTGAGATCGTGTTGGATTTATAAGGCAAAGAAAGCTATAGATGGTAGTGTGTAGAAGCATAAGGCTAGATTTTTGGTTCATTGATTTTCACAGGTAGAGGGGATTGGCTATGATGAGACCTTGGCTCCTAGTGCAAGGTACTCGTCAATCATATCTATATTGTAACTATCAACATAGATGGGTTGGAATATACATGATATGGATGTGAAGACAACTTTCCTTAATGTCATGATTGAGGAAGAGGTGTACATAAAGAAACTTGAAGTTTTTGAGACCTTTGACTGTGATTCGCGTGTGTGCCAGCTCAAGAGAGTATTGTATGGGCTGAAGCAAGCACCCCGTACTTGGTACATCAGGATAGATAGCTACCTCACTGGGTTGGGATTCACGAAGAGTGAAGTAGATGCGAACCTGTACCACATACTGGTGGAAGGTAAACTATTGATCATTGTACTTTATGTTGATGATATCATATTGACAGGTGATGATCAACTACTTAAATCTCGTAGGAGGACCTTGAAAGTTACACTCATGGAAACCCTCCATCACCGCTTCCTATTTTAAGGTAGCTTTGGTGTCGCTATCGAAGCTGAACCCTTTTGAGTGAAGGAGGAAGGTGAACATTATTCAATCCATAAATGATATATAGATATATGATAATATGGCTAAAGTTAAAAGCTTTACATGCATGGCTTTCTAAATCTCAAGGTTTTCTCTTAAAGGATATATTGGTGACTAACCCACATATAGAGGAGTGCTTTTTCTTGAAACTCATTTCTTTGATTAAGAAATTAGTAATAAGCAAGGTTCCGCGATCAGATTGTTATATTGAATTATTTTCTTTAATCATGATTTGGTGAGACTGCTTGATCTTCTTTCTAAATATCAAAACATTAGATCTCACATAGTTATTGGAAATGTTTTGATTAGTTTATGACTTAAATTCAAAGTTGATATTTTCCAACTTCTACCTTTACATTTTTTTTTGTTAATTTGAGGAAGGGTCTTTCTAAAAAATATTGTGTTAAGAGTTATAGTATTGTAGTTGGACACAGGAGTTGGATTAAAATACATTGTTTTCCATCTACTAATTTGAGAATAGACATACGGTTTCTTCTTGCACGGAGACAAATGCTTACCATAACAAAAAATAATAATAAAGGAAATATATGAAAGGACCATATGACTAACCATTATCAACTAAAAAATCAAGGAATGATATGATCCGATGGCAAACATTAATTAGAAACAAAGTTATGTTTTCTTTATTATTAGAAGGATTAAAGACAATCCAGTGGAGTAAAGCTTCATCATTTTCCTCATCCATGAAAATATACACGGGGCTTTGTAAAGGCCTCTCTTTACTTATTTTCGTTCATTTCCTTTTTTTTGTAAGCTTAGCAAGACCTATTTCATTAATTTACTTCAAAAAGGCAGGTAACATACAAAATTCAAATCTTTAGGTGGCCTTAACCTGCTCAGGGGGAAACCAGTTCTGTTGGCCACCTAACTGCATTATATGCCGACCAAAAGAAAAAATGTTTAAGACTGTCAAGTAGTTTTATTTATTTCTGAATATCATGTAGCCTTCTGTATACTAAATAACTAAGATCAGAAACTATAAACCGTAAGTTCTGCGTATGACAAAACAAAAGCCAAAATTTAGCCAACCATGCTCCTAATAATTAGAAGAATTCACTGATTAATATTTTTTGGACAAATATTTAGGCATATCACTTTATTTTTCTTTGCAGTAAATATTTCTTTGAGTATACATCTATGTGGTGAATGTATATCCGAGAATACCTCTCTTTATGATGAACATATATTATTGGACATACAAATTCTATGGTGAGTGTACATCTATTTAGTGAATGCATATATGGGAATACCTCTCTTTATGATGAACATATATTATTGGAAATACAATTTCTATGGTGAAATGATTTGTTTTTCTACTTCCAACTACTTATATTTTGGGGCATACAATCTCTATAACGAATATATTTAGAATTCTGGGGGAGTAAGAAATATTTGAGCGATGAGATCTCTGTGTGATCTGAAAGGATCTCAAGAAGACAAGGCCAAACCATATGGTAAATTAGGTGTAAATTTATTTTTCCTTTTTATTTATCTATTGCTCTACAATACGAGTTCTAATCCTAGTACACCACCACAAAGATCAAAATCTTCGTAGGGTATACATAGAAAAATAATCCTAGATAATATATATGAACGTATAAATTATTTAGAAAAATGTAGAGAAGAGAAAGAAACCAAACTTCAATAAGGGTTAAAATAAATGCTTGATAATAAATTTGATTCCTTTCAAGTCAAGATTCAAACTCAAATAAACAATATAATATGATGAGTGGAGATTCGGCTACATGAAATAGATGCAATATTGCAATAATTGAAAAAAAAAGTCAAGAAAACAAACAACCAACCCAAGGATAAGAGCTCAAAGAAAAGCACATACTTAGGGACAAGATTAAACAACTAGAAGACAACCTATGGGACAATCTAGCCCTAAATAGTTTGGAATGTAGCTGGAATATCAAATTCATAAAAAATAAAATGAATAAATCCATAGAGTTAGATCATGAGTGTAACAAAATAGCCTTGAACCACATCATTTTTTGTGTTAAAGAGCATAAATATGGAGACACCCTATCAATGTTGAATGAAGAACTAAATAAAAAATCACAAATTGAAACAACTTACTTAATTGACGCAAAAAGGTTGGGTAAAATGATTGAACATAAGGATAGGTTGATTTGTGCCAAGGAAAGTTGTAATGACTATAAATATAGCGTGCTCAAATTCCTAGCTTAAAAGGGCCAGGAATATTTATAAATGAGAACATCATTCCAAAAGAACAAGCAAAAATAAGGAAGGAAGTTCCAAAGGTAAAAGAAGCTAGTAAAGAGGGAACATAGGCAATAATTAAGAATAAAAATGCTATTATCAGAGATAGAAACCAAAAGGAAAATAAGAAATAGGAATTTGGCACACTTTGGATCCTTGCATGGAATTTTCATGATTTTCCATCGAGCAAAGGGCATATATTAAGTTGGATCCCGAGTGAAATTCATATTTTATTTCTAGTTGAAACTTAGGAGCATGAAGAACCTAAAGTCTCTCACATTAAGGGATTTATATTGTGGTTAGCATGGAACAAGTATTGCAAGGGCATTGGATCATATCTTGTTACATAAACACAAGCATTTTCCCTCACATTTGCTGAAAAATGTGTAACTAGGTTCGGTCTTCATACATATGAAATGTACTTTTGATTCTCGTAAATTGTAAAATGAAAAGCAAATTATTATTATTGTTTTTGGAGCATGGGTTTAATGCTCAAGGTATTTTATTTTATAGGTTAAGCACCCATTGAGTCCTTCTATGGTTTGTCCTATATCAAGAAGTCAAAATAGTCATTGTCATAAGTTGAAGATCCCATCGGGAACATTGTAACTTGTAAAGAAAATTATTTTTATCTTTAAAAGTGTTAAAATACCCTCCAAGACCAAGTTGGTCTGGTAGCTAGCAATTTGGCCTAAAAGGAAGAGCCATGTCCACCTTGAAGAGCCTATATATAGGAGGAAACTCGACCTCCTTGACATAGACTCATCCATCACTCATTCTAGCAAAGAAGGAGGAAGAAGAAGGAAGTAAAGAAGGAGGAAGAAGAAGGAAACAAAGAAGGAGGAGGACAAAGAATAATTTTGTTTGGATTATTTCTCTCTCACACGTGTGAAGGAGGACTAGGGTTTATATAGAAAATCTAGAGTTTTCATCTACAAGTTCGATCTTGGAGAAAAGAAGGCGAGTAGGTTAAGCGAAGGTCACCAAATGCCATCCTCAAGCTCCATAAATCATAGAAAGGTAAGAGAAGTTCTAAGGAAGCATTAGAAGGCCAAACGAGGCTCACATGTGTGGCAACAACAACTGGAGGAGGATCGAAAATTCTAGGTCTGCAGTGGAGGCCGAAATTCTATAGCAGAAGGTCAAAGAGGTGCTATTGGAAGAGATTTTACAAGGTTTGACTAGGTCAAGGTTAACACATCATCTGAAGAGGTTGGTGTTGGTATTGGAGGGTATTGGTCTCAGTCTTAAGGTCTTGGAATTCGTTAATTGAAGAATCTATATGGAAGAGAAGAGATTGCGGGTTTTCCTCTCAAGTGGATAGGTTTTGGCCCTGGATTGCAACATATATTCTGTGTTCTTGATATTCTTGTTTGGTAGTTGTTTGATGATATACAAATATAATAATAAGTAACAAAGATAATAAGTAAAAATACATCACAAGCAGTTATCAAGTAAAGAGAAATCACTGCCCTATAGAATTATCAACATGGTATCAGAGCTAAGGTTGGATAAGGGCATTATGAAGATCTCTACTACATTGAAGATGTTCCCCAAGAAGTGTTCAAAGGTAGCAAGACATCTCAAGAAAGGTATCAAGGAAGCCTGGAATCTTCTATTTACTACAAAGAAGGAAGTAGCCAAGACAAAGGATGAATGAATATTCTTAGCACTCACTGACACATTTCAAGACAAGAACATTTGGGTAACCGATAGTGGTGCATCTAGGTAAATGACTAGTCATCACAAGCAACTGAAGACATTATCAAAATGAAAATATTCTTACTCAGTGGAACTTGGAGATAGTAAGAGTGATCCTATAAGAGGAATTGGATCAACTTCAATAGAGATGGATAATGGAAGCAATATTCATCTCAACAACATCGTGTTTGTTCCAGGTTTGCATAAGAACTTACTCTCCATTTCAAGTCTAGAAGATAAGGGTGATAGAGTGGCTTTCATTGATGGAAAAGTTGGAGTATGGAGTAAAAACTCAAGCATAGAAAATGCTAGAGCAATTGATATTCACGAAGGAAGACTTTACAGGTTGATATATCCTCTTACACAAGCTTTGGTTCACATTGAAATCAACCCATGTGAACTCTGGCATAGAATATTTGGTCACCTTCATTTCAAAATCCTTACAACTCTAATTTCCATAATAGATGGAATTCCTAAATTGAAATAAGATCACGAAGGAGTATGCAAGGGATGTGCATTAGGTAAGAACACTAAGAGACCATTTGGAAGCAATGCTTCATGGTCAAAAGAAACCTTGGATCTTATTCATTCCAATGTTTGTGGCCCTATGACTCCTAAATCACTTGGAGGTCATCTATATTATGTCACATTTATAGATTATCATTCAAGAAAAACTTGGGTTTACTTGATGAAATCCAAAGATGAAGTTATTACAAAATTTAAAGAATTCGTAGTTGAAGTAGAGAACCTTACATAAAGACGAATCAAGATACTAAGATCCGATAATGGATGAGAGTATACATCCAAGGAAATTATTTATTTCTCTAAGGAGTCTGAGATTAAGAGGGAGTTGATAGTCCCATACAATCCCGAACAAAATGGAGTTGTAGAACAAAAGAATCGATCCATTGAAGAAATTGTAAAAGCAATGTTGCATGATCAAGATCTAACGAAATTTTTATGGGGAGAAGCCACGAAGACAACTATATACATTCAAAATCTAAGTCCCCACAGGTCAGTGGATAACATAAGTCCCAAAGAGGTATTCACTAGGAAGAAAACAACTATATATCATCTCCGAATATTTGGGTGTCTTGTATACATTCATATACCAAAGGACAAAAGAAAGAAGCTAGACCCTTCAGACATAAGATGAAAATTTGTTGGCTAAAACAACTCCTCTAAGGCCTATATGATCTATATAAAGGAAGGGCACCATATAGAAGTTAGTCAAAATGTTATATTTGACGAAACTATTGCATTCAAGGAATCAAAGGAACTTCCTATGGACTCTGATGATGAAGAACTTCTAGTATTTGAAGAAGAAGTTACCAGGGAAAAAGAAGAATCTAATCATGAAGATGAAGGTCCCAGTGAACCTATTCAAATTGTGGTCATCCCCGAATCAAGAAATAGGCCTAATTGGTTGAAGTCTACACTACTTGATGCAAAGGGTCATGGAGCAACTCAAGGCACTGTAACAGCCCTTGTGAAAATTCCATGTAAAAATATATAAATACCACGGATGATGGGACACATATTCCAAGCTGAATGGTGGGGAAGACATCCTAGGGGGTGTTCATTTGGTTGTTTATGGCTAAGGAAATTGGCAAAGGCAATGGCTAAGGCATTAAAGAGGCAAAGAGGTATTTTGGCACATTTATTTATGAAAATAATGGAAATTAGGAGAAAAAGGAGGTGAAAGGTCACATGTTGCACGTGAGGAGGAAAATGAAGGAAAATAATGGAAATTAGGAGAAAAGGAAGGTGAAAGGTCACATTTTTCATGTGAGGAGGAAATTGAAGGAAAATAATTGAAAATGAAGAAAATAGAGGCCTCATTAATAAAAAGGCTCATGAGGATCAATGGGAAAGACTTGGTCAGTTTAGTTTTGGAGCTCTCTCATTATTCTCTCTCTCTCTCTCATACTCTTGGTCACTTAGAGTTTTTTTTGGAGCACTTTGGAATTGGAGAAAAAAAGGAAAAGAAGGCAAGAGGAAGCAAAGATCAAGCAGGAAAAGGCAGGATCAAGCAACTACAACAAGCTTCATTGCAGGTATCAACTTGCATGTGTATTTTCCTTGCTAGATTTGGCATGCATGGGATTGCATGTGTATTTTCCTTGCTAGATTTGGCATGCATGGGATATCATGTGTTTCTTTTTCTACTATGGCATGGGTTTTGCCAGGTGTGACAATATTTTCAGCCTAGCCTTTCCATTTCCTGATAGCTTTGATGAGATGGGTTCTCTCATGCGTTTTGTGAGGGATGACTGAATTGGATTCGAAGCTAAGTGGGGTGGATCTTCGAATTTCCTAACACATGGTGGTAGTGGTACCTGAAACAGAATGAGGATGCACAAAGCCACTGGTCTAGTAACCCCTGAACCAGACTGTGGGTTGCGGTAAAGCCAGATTGTGTGCGTTGGTGGGCCTAGGAATCCTTGCCGGTGAATGGCGGGATATATGGTAAAGCCAAGAGGTGGATTGTCTCTCGATTGGGCCTAGTGATTCTGGGATGGAATGCACGGTAAAGCCTGGATAGTATGTCTCGCTGTAGGGCCTAGTGATCCCTGGATCAGACTGCGGATGCACGGTAAAGCCTGAGAGACTAGGAGGAACTCAAATTCCTCACGATGTAGGCGGAGAACTTCGGTGGCATCCACATTGATTGGTGTTTTTTGATGTGTTCTATGAGTCCACATTCATGCTTGGAATATGGAACAAGGGTGATTGGCTGAAGAGAGACTTGGCTCAGCCAATCTATGGTCGGTTGGAACATCACCGGTTGGTTCATTGCATTTATTATTGAAAAAATTCATTCCCTTGATTTTCATGTCAAAATGTACTGATATATATATGGATTTTGATGGCTGATATGTTTATTGTATTTCTGTTCCTATTATGTTGTTTATATGCACATTTACCTCGGAGGGTATTGCAAGTGGTATCAGAGCTTCCAGGTTCAAACACTTGGACTGGATGGGCTCTATCATAGGTGAAATGAAGAACATAGGTTAAATTTTAGACCTTTCTGTCATATATGTCATGACTTTTCTTCTGTGGAATATTAGAAGTCGAAAATTTATCCATACTGAAGGTAAATCCCACTGATAATGCGGCAAAAATTTCAAATATTGTTTCACAATACTTTAGGAATTATGATCCAAGGAAGATGACCTTCCTGAATGCACCTTTAAATAGGTCACGTTGGCATTTCTGCAATAAATTTTCTTTTGTAGGCTTTCAGAAGCTGAAAAATCATCCACAGTGAAGGGAAATACTAATGATTATGTGGAAAAAATTTCAGATATTGGGTCGCAATAGTTTAGGAGATATGAGCAAAGGGATTCGAACCTTCTGAATGTTCCTAAAATCAGGCTTCAAACAGGTCACGCTGTGATTTTCGTTATAACTTCTCTTCTGGGCACTATCAGGAGCTGAATTTTTTTCTACAATGAGGGGAAATCTCATTGATATTGTGATAAAAATTTCAGATATTCATTAGCTATATTTTAGGAGATATGACCAGTGTAAATTGAGCTTCTGGATACTCCTAGAATTGTGCACCAAATAGGATTGTGTGGGTATTTTGTTATAAATTTTCATCTATGAAATATCAGAAGTTGAAACTTGAACGATAGTGAGGGAAAGTACCATTGATCATATGGTTCAGTTTCCATAACTTGTACTACTACAGTTTAGGATATATGCATTGAATCATTCTCTATATTAGTTTGCATGCAAAGTGTTTGATGAAATACTGAAATGGTTCAATGATTAATTGCATACAAACTATTTGATAAAATGCCCCAATGAGTATGTTGTTTGTGGTTGGGGATAGTATTGATGTGTAATAGTATTTATGTAGTTGATATATTCTTACTTGTATGCAAATAGTTTTCTATATTAGTTTGCATGTAAAGTGTTTGAATAATGCTTACATGCAAATGTAATAGTATAGTAGTTGTTTGTGGAAAATGTAAAAGTATGGTAATTGTTTGAAGAAAATGTTATTTTTTTCTTGTATGGGATAGTATTGTAGTATGATAATATGGATATAGCTGATCTATGCCTATTTGCATACAAAATTTGAAGAGTTGCATGTAGGGAATTTGAAAGGTTGCATGCAAGGAATATGAAAAATTGCATGTAAGGAAATGGAAAAGTGGCATGTTTTTAGTTATTATGTTACAAGTGGAATAAGTGAAATGTTTTTGACTTAGTTTCATACACATGTATAAGAAATAAAAATCAATTTATTTTCAAGTGTGATTAAATTTAGTAGAGCTTTGGAGATCCCATTTCCATAATTGGCCATTGGAGATCGGGCCATTATAGTAGCTTCCTCCTTCTACCTTAGTGTCGACCATGGATAGTAAGGGGGTATGCTTATAGGTTGTTAGTATTGGTGAAAGCTAATTTCAAATTAATAGACAAGATGTCTTGATTTTTAGAGCATGTGACTGACTCTGTATGAATTATATGTCACTTACATGTTGATTTCATGATACCTACTTGCATCCTTGTATGTTAGGTTACATTTATTAATATTTTGATTACATGTATCAGTCTTGTAGGTTGATTACAAGAATTGATCACTTATGTTTGACTACATCCATTTATGCATAGGTGTAGTTGATTTTTGCATTTCCTATGCATACTGTTGATTGCATGTGGAAATGTGTACAATGGAGTAATCGTTGTTGTCATGCTTGAGGTCATAGTTTGTGTAGTTGATATGGTCATGCATTGATGACTGGACTCTAGATGGAATGATGTGTATATGGTTTGATACTCATTTTTTATGTGTGTATATGCAGTTGTTATGTGTGTATGGTCTTGGTTATGATTATGCATGTATATTAGGTCAAACATGCCTTGTGAAATCATTGTATGCAATTTAGGTCATCATGATGCTATTGGTTGTTATGATGCTAATGTGTTGGCTAAGATAGAGCAGGAGATGTAGATCATCATAATGAGGTTGCATCATTATACTTTGGGATAAGAGAAGACCGTCATACAGGTAGTGTATGTTTGGCATGCAGGTATGTAAGTTAAGGATTATTGTATGCATTAGGGTTATATACATTAGGTTTATAACATGTATTTGATGTTATGGTTACATTCATGATAAATGTTAGATGATTAGTGTAGTTATATGCACTTGTGTCAGATAGTCAAGAATGATAATAGCTTGTAGTTGTATGCATTTCTATTGTTGTTTTATATTAGATAACCTGATGATTATGCTATATGTTGTTGATGAGTATGTTATAGGTTAACTTGTTGATTGTTATATGACAGTTAGATTGACGATTCAATTTTATGTTGTTGATGAGTATGATATATAGCTTATTGTTGTTATATGCTATTAACTTGATGATTAGGGTCATTTCATTGAGATATTGATGTTATAATTTGGATTGGTCATATGTGTGATGGTTATGTTCATTGTATTGAAGATATTGATGTTATATGTATTTTGTTACCCTGGTTTGACTTATGCAGATGGTTATGGTTGCAATATTCAGGTATGAACTGACATATTTGTGAGATGGTGCCATACTAATCTAGATTGACTTTGCATATGTGTGAATGATAATTTTGTATGAGTTTACGATGTGAACATGTTAGTTAGATATTGTTATGGATATCATGATCTTATTAGTGCTTGAGTTGACATGTTGTAAAGTTATACCTCACTAACTAGATTGATTATGCAGACAAGATAGCCTCCCTTGAGATATATTAAGGTATGAGTTTTCTTATGTCCTATATTGGTGCTTGGCTGTTTGATTATGACGTCTATTTGGCGTTTGAGTGTTTGGTGACTAGTCGATTTATTTAACATGGTATCTTTGCAATTGGTTGAATGATTTATGAATTTCTTAATATGAGTATGTGTTCAAATGATTTTGTTTTAAGATGATTGTACTAACATGTATGTGTTGAGACAATTGATATGCACTTGAGTATAGTAGGTGATAGTTGTAGTATTATGATTGATGACTATGAATTGACTATGGATTATGACATGATTGTTTGTAAAAGTTGATTTCAAATTAATAGATATGATTGTCTTGATATTTTGAACATGTGGTTGACATGTGTGAGCATGATGCAGGGAGTTGCATAGCAAGAGAGGTTGCCATGAAATCTTGAAGAAGGCTCAGGTTGAGCTTTCCCTAGGGACCACGGGGATTGAGTCATGGTGTTTGTTGTTAGTCTTGTGCTTTTGGTCTTTTATGAATTTTTGAGCTTGATTTGCATCTTTGTTTATGTCTAGTGTATGGCCATACCACTTTGTTTGCGGAGCCATGTTGTTATTGGTTTTTATGGTCTTCTTCTTGTTTTTTTTCTTATCTTTCCTTTTATGTTTTGAGTCTTGGGAGTTGGTTGGGAAAGAGGAAAGTTGATGGAAATCGGGAGATATTTGTGGTACCCAACCGATGATATAAGACCCATATGAAGCTATGTGCATGAGTAAGCGCATCGGAAGGTAAGACTATGAAAATTGGTTGGACTGGTTGGGTCCATTGTGCTAAATGGACAGTAGTAGCACAAACACAAGAAATGTAACAAGAAAAGGTAAAGTAAATGGATTAGAGGTGTCATATGCTTTGGCTATGTTGGGAACTATTGTTCCCAATGTCACGCATGTGTTGCATAAATAAATGAATTTCTCTTAACCTAGACCTTATGTTATCTAGTAATTATGTTATGATCATGATTATGTTGATGTTTATATATGCATACATGAATGTATGTATGTTGTTGTCTGACAAGGTGATGATTGTTTTGTGCTAACGATTATATATGTATGTATGTATATATCTATGTCATTGTTTGACAGGGTCGTCAGGGATCATTATGTGGAGGATGATTGCTTATGCGGGAGAACGACATGAAGTGGTTCTTAGTCTTATGAGGAATCAATTGGGAATAATAGTCACGACAAATATATGAGGTCAGTATCATGTGGATATGATTTGATATTGTATACTTGTATTATGCCTATGTCTATGTTATAACAGGTAACACTGAAGGATACATCAACAAAGTGAAAGCAGTGTGGTCTGTGGCATGCTAGGATAAGCATGGATGAGATACCAGAAGCAAGGTTTCTTGGTAAGAACAATGTGGTTTTGGATGTGCGGTACTATTGTTGTGCATACGTTGTATATGTTGTATATGTTGCATCTATGATGTGTGCACTTGTGGTGTTGCATATATATAACATGTGTACTTGTTATTTATGCAATGTTATGTATATGATGGTACAAATAGGGTTGTGTGAATATTGCATATGGGGCGCTGTATACATATTTTATTGTCTTCATTACGTATATGCGACGTGTGTGCATATGGTGCTATATACATGTTGGATATGTGGTATTGTGTACATATTGTACTGTGTGCATGATGAATATGTGGTGTGTGTGCATATGCTTCTCAGTGCATGTTGGATATGCAGTGCTGTGTACGGATAATGCTATGTACATGTTGGATATGCAGTGCTATGTACACTTGCTATTGTGTGCATGTTGTACATATGGTGCTATGTACATATGGTGTTGTGTGCATGATTGTACAAGTGGTGCTGTGAGCATGTGGTGCCGTGTACATATTGTACATAGGGTTCTATGAGCATGCGGTGTTGTGTACATGTCATGCATGTGATGCTATGTACATATGGTGTCAGGGACACATCGTGCATGTGGTACTGTGTACACGTGGTATTGTGTACACATTGTATAGTGGTGTAGTGTACATGTGGCGTTCTGTACACGCTGCGTAGGTGGTTCAATGTACATGTGATGTTGTGAACATGTTGTGCATGTGGTGCAGTGTATAAGTGGTACTATGTACATGTTATACATATGGTACTGGTGTACGTGTGGTATTGTGTGCATATCGTTGATGTTGTATTATGGGCATTCGGTATTATGCATCATGTAGTCATGGTATCATAGTGTGTGTACTCGTTGTGTAGTGCTCTATGTAGGCATATGTATTGAGTTGTGTCGTACACTTGGTGTAGGTGTATGTGTTGTATGTCAGGTGTAGATGCATGTGTTGCATGGAGTTGCATGTTGTATGTGGTCATATGTGTGTGATGCACACTATGTGTATGTGCACATTGTTGAAGAGAAGGCACTGGATGTTTGTCGGGTGTGGCAACCAATCCTATGTGTTACAGAAAGAACTAAGGTAGAAGTAAGGATCGATGAAGGATAAGTATCGGTATTGTATTTCTATTTTAGTATGCATGTGAATTATGATTATTATTTATGATCTATGATTCTGGTTCATGATGGTTACATGTGATTTATGACTATGATGGTTGTGTTTAAGCTAACCTGATGTGATATCTTTATATATGTTGATTTGGTCAAGATGCTAGTTTGACTTCTTGTGACAGGAAGTGAACAAGATTCCAAGTGTACCTTATTGACGAACTACCAATGAGGTATGATTTGAATTTATTTCACTTTATTTTGAACCTAATGGAAGTTCTGTTCTTGGTACAGGAAGCATGAACATGCCCAATTGAGTGGTTGAAATCGACTGCAATAATTAGCAGCAACATCAAAGGAATTGAAACATGTAGCAGTGTGTTGATAAAGCACGTCATGAGCAGGGCCATTGTGGGACACTGGTACCCAATAGTGTTAATTAATTTCCATAAGCATGATATGATCGATATGGTAGTTTTGCAAAGGCAATGGCTAAGGCATTAAAGAGGAAAAAAGTTATTTTGGCACATTTATTTATGAAAATAATGGAAATTAGGAGAAAAAGGAGGTGAAAGGTCATAGGTTGCATGTGAGGAGGAAAATGAAGGAAAATAATGGAAATTAGGAGAAAAGGATGTTGAAATATGGCAACAAGAATATTACAAACTTATTTTTCCTTGAATTAAATTGTGAATTAAAATCGAATTTAGTCTTAACAACTACATGGAAATAATTAATTAATTTATTTTAAATTAATTAGTTGGAGAAATTCAAGTTAGAAGTCTTTTTGAAGTCATGCAAGAGTTATCCCTTAAATTAAGGAGATAAGATTGAGTTATATTTGAGTTGTAATTAGTTAACTCAGTTTACTGAGTGATGTCCAGTTAAATTAGTTCCAAACTGTTTGAGGAACTAATAGTGAGTTAACAGTCAGTTGATGCATTATGCACTCAACTAGTGCTACTCTAGTTAACTGAAGATTCCCTCATCAGAAACTCATCCATGTCTATTATGAGAAAGACCTAGTTGAGATAAATGTTCAAGGACAATGTACTATCAGTTGCATGTGTTTTCTCATGGAGAAAACTCATGCATGCAGTCAAGGATTTAATCCTTGAGGATTGCACAATTTTGGAGGAGATCATCCACTTGGTAAAAGGAAAATCATCCACAAGGAACAATGCAAGGAAATAGGAGCTTGGAGGGTAGAGAGGAAGGCTGGAGAGAAGCCAAGATTGCTTGTGAGCATCTGTGAGGATTGTAATGAGATCTGGCTAGCTGTGAGAGCTAAGGCTTTGTATAATTCCTATGTATTTCCACCTTGTATGATAATACAGTAGTGTGGGGTTTTTAGCTGAGGCTTTCCCCAAAGTATTTTCATGTGTATTATGCCATTGATTCTTCTTCTTCTGGTTATATTGTTCAGCTCGATCTTTAAGCTTCTGCAAATTGACAGTAGAAGTAGGTTATAATATTCTGCTTTGATTTATATCGCATCATCGAGTTAACCTACCAGTAGATTTTCTACATGGTATTAGAGATAGATTTGTAGAAATTTCTACATGGTATCAGAGATGTGAACAATATACTGAGAAGAGAATTCGAAGTTTGAAGTTCGGGGTTGCATGTGCAAATTTAATTCATATCATACTTCAAGGTTGACCAATGGCGTTCTATGGCTTGAGACTCGAGTATGCCTTGGAAGGTAGCTCGAATTACATAGCATGGAAAGATAGAATGGAGGATGTATTAGAAGAAAATGGCTTGAAGGAATTCATTAATCAAGAAATCTCAAAGCCAGCTTCAACTAATGCACAAGAGTTGGCTGAGTGGAAGAAGTGTGTGGCGAAGGCGAGACGGATCATCCTTGAGGGAGTTCGAGACCATATTGTCTCGAGTCTCCATGGGAAGGATACTCCATTTTCAATGTGGAATACATTGAAGGACCTCTACCAGAACAGTAGCGACCAAAGGAAATTGGTGCTCAAGGATAAGCTTCGAAGAATCAAGATGGAGAAGGGCAATACTATTTCCACATATCTGAACAAGCTCACCACCTGCAGAGATGAGCTTGGCAGTGTGGGAATAACTACTGCCGATGATGATATGGTGAGCCTCACTCTCCTTGGCCTTCCAAAGAGTTGGAATAGCTACCAGGACTCTATGAATGGAAGGGAGAAACTGCCGGATTGGGAACGACTGTGGTCAGATATTATGCAGGAGGAGATTAGGAGGAGCACACGAGATGGTTCTTCATCCAAGAATGATGATGAAGAAAATCTGGCCTTATCAAGTAAGGAAAGGAAAGGGAAGGGGAAGGCTTCCCATTTCAAATCGAATTCTTCTCATGGAGGGAAGAAGGGTGACATGTCTAAAGTAAGATGCTTTAATTGTCACAAGATGGGACATTATGCGACTAATTGTCCATAGAAGAAGTCCAAGAAGGGATCCTCGGAAGGATCAGAAGGTGAGGCATTAGCCTCTTAGTTCGAAATGGACTTTACCCTCATCACATGCATGGTGTCATTGATGATGTGTTGTTTCTGGTATCTTGACAGTGGAGCCTCATTCCACATGACCGGTGATAAAAATTTATTCAGTGCCTTAGAGGAGAAAGACCTCAAGATGCGCATGGAGATGGGTGACGACGGAAGGTATAGTGTTTTAGGAGTGGGAACGGTTGCTTTTCAAAGGGAGAATGGAGCTCCTCTCACCTTGACAGATGTGATGTATGTGCTTGGATTGAAGAAGAACTTGGTATCGGTCATGATGTTGGAGGACAAAGGCTACGATGTTGTCTTCAGTAAAGGAAAGGCGTTCCTAAGACACAACCATGGGTTAGACCAAGAGGATAGGGATTCAGGTGAAGAATCTCTATAAACTAGAGGTAGATGATTGTGCAACATTGAGTACGAAAGAAGAATTGGTGCAAAGCCAAGACATTGGCGAGTTGTGGCACAGGTAGTTGGGCCATTTTCATCATTGGGCTTTGAAGATAATGCAGTAGATATCTACAAGGCTTCCCAAAGGTAAACTTGAGCAAGTTGACACATGCAAAGGTAGTACCTTGGGAAAGTACACCAAGTCTTCCTTTCATGATCGAGATAGTCGAGAAGAGGCTATCTTAGAGCGAGTTCATACTGATTTGTGTGGACCATTCTCGATGGAATTCACAATGAAGCAAAGGTATTATGTGATTTTAATTGATGACTATTCTCGTAAATGCTAGATTTATTTCATGCAGAAGAAGGACCAAACTTTCGCAAAGTTTTGTGAGTTCAAGTCTTTGTTCGAGAAAGAGTCAGGGAAGAAGATCAAGGCCTTGAGAAGCAACAATGGTGGAGAATATGTCTCTCAAGAGTTTAAGGAATTCTGTGCAGTGGAAGGAATTAAACGAGATTTGATGACACCTCATAACCCACAACAGATTGGGGCGACCGAGAGGAAGAACAAAACTATTGTAGGGGTAGCACATGCAATGCTGCATGACCAAGGCCTACCACTTCACTTGTGGGCTGAGGCATGCAACACATCGGTCTATTTGCAGAATAGAAGCCCACATCGCATACTTGGGATGAAGACACTAGAGGAAGATTTCTCAGGTAAGAGACCAGATGTGGGTCACTTAAGGATATTTGGATCATCGGTATATTGCCACGTGACAAAGGATGCACGGAAGAAGCTTGAGCTGATAACAAAGTTGGGGATATTTGTGGGGTACAATGATACACCCCACAACTATCGGGTGTACTTGCCTACTAGTCGAAGGACAATGGTTCATAGAGATCTCAAGTTTGATGAGCAGAAGGCCATGCGAGTTTCCCTTGAGAGGGAGCTCCAACTACAGGCTGTGGAGGAACTATTGGTTCCTAAGGAGGAGGAGCCTCAGATTGATGCGGAGCAGCCACATGCAAAGGTTCCAGGAGTGGAGACATCCACTGAATCAGAGACTTCTAGAGATGGATGAAAGCACACAAGAGAAACTAACAGATTGTTGGAGGATGCGAGAGAGAATGTGGGAGCACCATCTTCTCAGCGCAGATAGAGGAGGTCACCTGAGAGGTACACTGGATACATGGCTGTTATAGACATTTTTGTGCCTTACAGCATGAAGCATGAAATGTCAATAATCTAAGGGATCCAAAGTCCCTAAACATGTTGTTCCTACCCCTAGAGGAACAAGGTCAGCAAACCACAGCACTGAATATCAGTTCTCCACCTGAAAACACTCAAAAACAAGCTAATTCTGGATCATGTCAACTGCTCCACTGAGCATCTGCGCTGAATGTCAACTGCTCCACTGTGTACCTGCGCTGAATGTCAACTGCAAAGAAGGCTACCTGCGCTGGGCGAGTTTGGCCAAGTGGCACAGTCATTCCTCAAGGTGTCAATGCCCAGGAAGCTTCCAGAATGACACTTGGATCAGGGAATTCGACTGGTGATGAGTAAGAGGGTCTAGATCTCCAAGTGGAAGCAAGAACCTCCAAGTGGACTCAAGAATTGAAGAATAACTGAAGTGGGAGAGGACACTAGTCAGCTTCATGCCAAGCTCAAGCTGACTCATCCTTTCTCCAAAACTCCTATATATAGAGCTCTCTCATGAGGTCTAAGGAGGCTGGAATCTTGTGAATGCAAGGAAGTGCTGTTGGTTTGAGTATAGAACTATTGGGTGATTTGCTTGAAGGAGGTGAAGAGGAGATTTCTTTCTGCTGGGAGGTGATGCTGGATTGGGCCTTTTATGGTTGTATCACTTCCTGAACTTTACTTCTTCCATTAATAAAGCATTTGAGGTTCTTCTATATGCATGTGTCTCAATGATGTGTTGTTATACTTGTGTATTTGATTTATTCTAATCCTTGAATCAATTATGAATGTATGCTTCTTGTAGTTTCCCTCTCTTGTTATTTTGCAGGATCTTGGTGTAGCTGGGCCAGTGAAAGAGCAAGGAGATGGGAGCAAGCAGCAAAGAGAGAAGATTGGATCAATCATTAGCAGAAGACATCGGTTAGTGGATCTCTTCCCCCTCTCTCTTACATCTCATAAAGAAGTAATCTCGAATAGCTTTGCTTTGATTGTTGCTGAGGTACTATCACCCTTAGAGTGGGATAGGGTCATTCCGTATTGGATACTTTTCCCAACAACAATGGCCCTTTATAGGGAATGTGTTGAGACCGAGCCATCTTCCTTTGAGGAAGCAGTGCAGTAGCTGATTTTGGTTGATGATATGGCGGAGGAGTATGACTCCATAGTTCGTAACAGTGTTTGGGACATGGTTCTGAGACCAGAGAACAAGTTAGTTGTGAGTTCCCGTTGGATTTACAAGGTAAAGCAAGCTGTTGATGGTAGTGTGGAGAAGCATAAGGCAAGATTTGTTGCCCATGGATTTTCGTAGGTCGAGGGGATTGACTATGATGAGACTTTTGCTCCTGTCGCAAGGTACTCATCTATCAGATCTATGTTGGCACTATCAGCACATATGGGTTGGAAGATCCATTAGATGGATGTGAAGACTGCATTCCTTAATGGCCAGATTGAGGAAGAGGTGTACATAGAGCAGCTGGAAGTTTTTGAGATCTTTGATTTTGAGTCGCATGTGTGCCGACTCAAGAGAGCATTGTACAGGCTGAAGCAAGCACCTCGTGCTTGGTACACCAGGATAGGCAACTAATTCACCGGGTTGGGCTTCACAAAGAGTGAAGCGGATACGAACCTGTACCACATCGTGGTGAAAGGTAAGCTATTGATCATCATACTTTATGTTGATGATCTCATATTGACTGGTGATGATCAATTGATCATGTCTTGCAAGGAGGACCTTGCAAGAGAATTCGAGATGAAAGACATGGGTCTCATGCATTACTTCCTTGGCATGGAAGTGTGGCAGAAGGATGGGGAGTTGTTTCTGTCTTAGGGCAAGTATGCCAACGAGATACTCAGGAGATTCCACATGGAGAAGTGTAAGCCCATGCAGACTTTAGCAGGTAACTGGAGGAAGGAGGTTGCTACTTCAAGAGAAGTGGTAGAGGCTACTGTGTATAGGCAGCTTGTGGGTTCACTGATGTACTTAGTGAACACACGACCAGATTTTTGCTATGCGGTGAACCATCTGAGTCAAGTGATGGTTTAGCCTACTAAGATGTTTTTGAAGGCGGTAAAGCATGTATCGAGATACCTCAGAGGCACATCTCAGTATGGATTATGGTACAGACTGACAGAGGGAGTGAAGCTACAGGGCTTCACTGATGCAGATTGGGTAGGGAGTCCATCAGATCAGAAGAGCACATCAGGGGGGATTTTCAACCTTGGGTCAGCGGAAGTTTCTTGGTACAACATGAAACATAGGTCGGTTGCACTTAGCTCGGCAGAGGAAGAATACATGGCTGCAAGTCAGGAAGCATGTGAGGCCATCTGGATGCAGACAATCCTAGTTGGTTTGTTTGATCAAAGGATGGATCCAACTGCGATCTATTGTGATAATTAGAGTTGTATCAAACTCTTTGATAATCCAGTATTTCATGATAGGTCCAAGCACATCGACATCCGGTATCATCATCTCAGATATTGTGTAGCGAGGAGGATCATGTTGCTGCAGTATATTTCGACATAGGAGAAAGATGCTGACATTTTGACAAAGGCATTGTCATAGTGTAAATTTGAGTTCCATAGAGACAGGATCGGGGTGGCAGATAATCCCTTTCTTGTTGAGAGGGAGTGTTGAAATATGGCAACAAGAATATTCCAATTTAATTTTTCCTTGAATTAAATTGTGAATTAAATTCGAATTTAGTCTTAACAGCTACTTGGAAATAATTAATTAATTTATTTTAAATTAATTAGTTGGAGAAATTCAAGTTAGAAGTATTTCTGAAGTCATACAAGAGTTATCCCTTAAATTAAGGAGATAAGATTGAGTTATATTTGAGTTGTAATTAGTTAACTTAGTTTATTGAGTTAAGTCCAGTGAAATTAGTTCCAAACTATTTGAGGAACTAATAGTGATTTCACAGTCAGTTGATGCATTAATGCACTCAACTAGTGCTACTCCAGTTAACTAAAGATTCCCTCATCAGAAACTCATGCATGTCTATTCTGAGAAAGACCCAGTTGAGATAAATGTTCAAGGACAATGTACTATCAATTTCATGTGTTTTTTCATGGAGAAAACTCATGCATGCAGTCAAGAATTTAATCTTTTAGGATTGCACATTTTTGGAGGAGATCATCCACTTGGTAAAAGGAAAATCATCCACAAGGAACAATGCAAGGAAATAGGAGCTTGGATGGTAGAGAGGAAGGTTGGAGAGAAGCCAAGATTTCCTGTGAGCATCTGTGAAGATTGTATTGAGATCTGGCTAGCTGTGAGAGCTAAGGCTTTGGATAATTCCTATGTATTTCCACCTTGTATGATAATACAATAGTGTGGGGTTTTTAGCTTAGGCTTTCCCCAAAGTATTTTCATGTGTATTGTGCCATTGATTCTTATTCTTCTGGGTATATTGTTCAGCTTGATCTTTAAGCTTCCACAAATTGATAGTAGAAGTAGGTTATAGTATTATGCTTTGATTTATATTGCATTATCGGGTTAACCTACCAACAGATTTTCTACATGCTATCAGAGCTAGATTTGTAGAAATTTCTACAAAGGAAGGTGAAAGGTCACATTTTGAATGTGAGGAGGAAATTGAAGGAAAATAATGGAAAATGAAGAAAATAGAGGCCTTATTAATAAAAAGTCTTATGAGGATGAGTGGGCAAGACTTGGTCAGTTTAGTTTTGGAGCTCTCTCATTATTCTCTCTCTCTCATACTCTTGGTTACTTGGAGTTTTTTTTGGAGCATTTTTGCATTGGAGCAAGAAAGGAAAATAAGGCAAGAGGAAGCAATGGTCAAGTAGGGAAAGGTAGGATCAAGCAGCTACAACAGGATTCATTGCAGGTATCAACTTGCATGTGTATTTTCCTTGCTAGATTTGGCATGCATGGGATTGCATGTGTTTCTTTTCTACCATGGCATGGGTTTTGCCAGGTGTGATAGTATTTTCAGCCTAGCCTTGCCATTTCTTGATAGCTTTGATGAGATGGGTTCTCTCATGCGTTTTGTGGGGGATGGCCGGATTGGATTCGAAGCTGAGTGGGGTGGATCTCCGAATTGACAAACACATGGTGGTAGTGGTCCCTAAACCGGACTGAGTATGGATGAAGCCACTGGCCTAGTAGCATGTGAACCAGACTGTGGGTTGCAGTAAAACCAGATTGTGTGCCAAGATGGGCCTAGGAATCCTTGTCAGTGAATGGCGGGATATACGGTAAAGCCAAGAGGTGGATTTTCTCTCCGTTGGGCCTAGTGATTATGGGATGGAATGCATGGTAAATCCTAGAGAGTATGTCTTAGTGTAGGGCCTAGTGATCCCTGGATCAGACTGCGGATGCACGGTAAAGCCTGAGAGACTAGGAGGCACTCAAATTCCTCACGGTGTAGGTGGAGAACTCCGGTGGCATCCACATTGATTGGTGTTTTTTGATGTGTTCTATGAGTCCCACATTCATGCTTGGAATATGGCACGGGGGTGATTGGTTGAAGAGAGACTTGGCTCAACCAATCTATGGTCGGGTGGAATGTGGTAGTCCCATCACCGGTTGGGCTTTTCATGTGAAAATGTACTGATATATATATATTGATTTTGATGGCTGATATGTTTATTGTATTTTTGTTCCTATTATGTTGTTTATATGTACATTTACCTCGGAGGGTGTTACAAGCACATTCAGAGAAAGCAAGAAGCCCAAATGATATTCTGGGTATGCAACATACATGACAAAACTAATAGAAGCAAATCCATCCACTTTTGAAGAAGTTGCCAATCATCAAGAATGGAAGGATTCCATAAGTGAAGAATATCAACGTATAATGAAGAATGGAGCTTGGGGGATCGTACCGAGGCCTGAAGACAAATTTGTGGTAGCTTCCAAATAGATTTATAAGATCAAACATGAAACAGATGGAACTATTGACAAGTATTAGGCAATATTTGTGGCTAGGGGCTTCTCTCAAGAACAAGGCATCGACTATGAAGTGAAATTTGCTCTGACATTAAGGTACACAACTATTCGTTAATTGGTCTCTTTAGCAGCATCGATGGGATGGAACATCCGCCAAATGGATGTCAAGACTACATTTCTGAATGGAACAATTGATGAGGAAGTATATATAGAACAACCTTTGGGATTTGAAGTTAAAGACATAAAAGAATATGTTTGAAGATTGAAGAAGACACTATATGGCCTCAAGAAAGCTCCAAGGGCATGGTATTCTAGGATGGGTGCATACCTACAATGATTAGGCTTCTCAAACAGTTCTGCTAATCTGAACCTTTATATTAAGTTTGTGAAGTGAGAACCGGTAATCATTCTTCTATATGTAAATGATCTTCTCTTGACAGGTGTAGAAGGTCAAATTGAAGAATGTAAGAAGCAACTAGCAACAAAATTTGACATGAAGGATCTAGGGCTAATGCATCACTATTTGGGACTAGAATTCTGGCAAGGACCTGATGAGATATATCTGGGTTAAGGATGGTATGTGATCAAGATGTTGAAGAGGTTTATTATTATCGATTGCAAACAAATGACAAATCCAATGATCACAAACTTGAAAAGACTAAGGAGTTCCAAATCGAGCCCTGTGGATCCTTCCATGTATAGACAATTGATTGGCTCACTAATGTACCTGGTGAATACTCAAACAGACATATGTTTTGCAGTAAATTCTCTCAATGAATTGCAAGTGGAGTTGAAGCATGATCATTGGATATCAACAAAACATATACTGAGATATCTGCAAGGAACCATCTACTACTACCTAAAATATGATAGGAGGAATGATGTCCACTTGATTAGATATACCAATTCTGACTTGGGAGGTAGAAGGAGAACTACAGAAGGATGTTTTAGTTTGGGATCCTCCACGATCTCATGGATGAGCAGAAAGAAAGATACAATTCCTTTGAGTAGTGTTGAGGTTGAGTATATTGCAGCCTGTGAAGTAAGAGGATAAGCGGTATGGTTAAGGAAGCTGCTATCTGACCTATTTGAAGGACCAATGTACCCTATAATGATACATTGTGATAACAACAGTTGTATACGATTATCTGAAGACCCAATTTTTCATGGAAAGACAAAGCATATCAACAACAAATATCACTACGTTTGGAAGCTAGTACAAGATGGTGTATTACAACTACAATATGTCTCCACTAATGAACAAGTAGCTAACATATTGAAAAAATATCTTCCTAATAAGAAGCTTGTATATTTGAGAGACAAGCTTGGTTTAGTTGATGTATCCTCCCTGGTTGAGAGGGAGAGATAGGCACATCATTCTTGTCTTCACTTGGGAAGACAAAATGGAGGATTGGGTAAGCATCTGGAATCTGATACTCTTTGAGAATGAGGTAGGGCATCCAAGATAAGAGTAGTCATGGACCAATATTCTTTCAGGACTAGCTATCCAAGATAAGAATAACCCAAATAAGGTGACACTCTGTGAACACCCGGGTGGAGTATGTACCTTGAGAGACAATGATGATCATGTTTATAAATCATTAGTTTGTCCAACATTGTGCTCTGATCTTGTGGAGAGATAGACCGGTTAGTCAAGGCCTTTCTATGTGAAAATTTTGGTTGGTATGATGCTAAACAGGTGGGTTACCAATATGAATCTTCTTATGAGATCTCTTCAGATTGAGAATGTCCATGTACCATTTATGAATACCTGCCTAGTTAAGAGGGAGTGTTGAAAAATGTGTAACTAGGTTTGGTATTCATAAATATGAAATGTATTTTTAATTCTTGTAAATTGTAAAATGAAAGAAAAATTATTATTATTATTTTTGGAGCATTGGTTTCATGCTCAAGGTCTTTTATTTTATAGGTCAAGCACCCACAAAGTGCTTTTAGGGTTTGTACGAGGTAAAGAAGTCAAAAGAGTCATTGTCATAAGTTCAAGGCCCCATTGAGCACATTGTAACTTTTAAAGAAAATAATTTTTGTATTTAAAAGTGTCAAAATACCCTCCAAGACCAAGTCAGTCTGGTAGATAGAAAGTAGGCCTAAAAGGAAGAGCCACGTCCACCTTGAAGAGCCTATATATAGGAGTAAAATTGACCTCCTTGACACACATTCATCCATCACTCATTCTAGTGAAGAAGGAGGAAGAAGAAGGCAAAAGATAAGAAATAGGACCAAGAGTTTTGTTTGGGATATTTCTCTCTCACACGTGTGAAGGAGGAGTACGGTTTTTGCAACATATTTAGGGTTTTCACCTACAAGTTCGATCTTGGAGAAAAGAAGGCCAAAAGTTCAAGCGAAGGTCACCAAACGTCATCCTCAAGCTCCATAAATTAGAGAAAGGAAATTGAAGGTATAAGTAAGCCTTAGAAGTCCAAACGAGGCTCACACGTGTGGCAACAAAAACTACAGGAGGGCCAGAAATTTCAGGTTTGTAGTGGAGGCCGTAATTCTGTAGCAGAAGGTCGAAGAGGTGATATTGGAAGAGATTTGACTGGGTTTGAATGGATCAAGGTTATTACATCATTCGGAGAGGTTGGTATTGGCATTGGAGGGTATTGGTATCAGTATTAAGGTCTTGGATTTCGTCAATTCAAGAATCTATAAGGAAGAAAATAGATTTGCAGGTTTTCCTCTCAAGTGGAGAGGTTTTGGCACTGGCTTGCAACCTATATTCTCTGTTCTTGTTCTTCTTTTTTTGGTATCTTTTTGATGATTTACAAACATAATAATAAGGAAGAAAGATAATAAGTAAAAAGATGTCACAAGCATTTATCAAGAAAAGAAAAATCACTGCCCTATAGATTTCTCAAAAACATTTAGCTTCATACGAAAGACCCTCTTAATTCGTACGTATGGATGGATATTTCCGATATTAATGATAGGAAGTTGTATATAGAAATATGTTACTTTGCACACATCAATTCCTTTTTATAAAAAACATAATCTTGATAATAATTGTCCCTACAAAAAAATTGAACAAGATATTTACACCCTAAGAAATGAAGGTAGTATCCTCTTGCTAGGAGAATTTAATGTTAGAATCACAACTAATCAAGTTATTTTTCTAAGCAATGGTTTCAACCTTAATCCTCTGTAGTTAAACAAAGACCATGTTTCCACTAACATGTACAAAAGAAACTTTAATGTCTGTATAGGGAATTTATTTAGTACTGAGTTAATAAAGCTTTGTAGCTCTCAAGATATAATAATTTAAAACGGTTTGATGAAATGGCCAAATTCTTACCTTATGAGTTGTATCCATGGTTTGGGCAGTAGCATCATAGAGCATATGATGTTAGATATCCCCATATACAACTAGATAATAAATTTTACCCTTTTAAATGACCATGAACTTGGCTTCGATAATAGGCCTTTAGCCTAAACCCTAAACTTTGTTGTGGACAAAAAATCCATTGAGGAAAATTCTAGTAACTAAAAATGCTTTTCAACAAAAATAAAGTCAATATTTTCTTAGATGACTTTATTAGTGAATTAAATATTCTATCATATACGAACAATATTGAGAACCTCTATCATAATCTTACAACAACCCTCTCTAATTCCATTAACAAATTCTTTATTCAGGTGTCAAGGAAAAATAAAAATAGGACATCCAAACCTTGGTATGACAAAAAATGCAAAATTGTTAGAAAAGCCATTATAGATGCTTCTAATGAGTTCTTAGCATTGGTTAAGATAAAAAGATACAATTTATCCCTAATTAAAAGGAAAAAATGCATTACATAAATAGACAACAAGAGAGACTTCTCCACCTATCAAAGATTGATCCTAGGATACTTTTGAAGCAAAAATTGACTCGTAAAGCTGAAGAAAATAATATTATTCCATTGAAGGAATGGAAATCCTACTTCATATATATCTATGAATTCCTTATTATTGTGAACAAGATAACAATTTTGTTTTTTTTGGTGTTTAGAGGAATTGACAACTAGGCTAGTCTCATACTCTTGTGGCACATGGTTGATTCCAACCACTACCACTATAACCTCTAGGCATGTACGTATTCCCCTTTCGGATACATAGGTGAATAAGGGGGGTTTGAAAAATTAACCTCCTCACACATAATACTTCATTTACATGACCATAATTAATTGAGTTTCTCTACCAGGGGCCGACAACATTTCAAATGTTCATATAGAGGGTGAAGTGTTTTCTGTATAAGACTTAAAGTTTGGGGTTAAGCGACTCTCAAAAGGAAAATATAAGGGCGGAAAAGGCTACCAAGATGAAATCTTAAAAATTGGAGGGCCTATCCTCATCCCTCATATACACAAGCTCTTTAATTTAGTAGTCAAGCAAGCTTTCCTAAACCTTAGAATCAAAGCCTCATTGTTCCTATCTTCAAAAGTGAGTAGAAAAGTAATTCCTCTAATTATAAGACCGTTATGATCAAACTAATTTTTTTTTAACACTAACATGTTAGGTATCACTTAATAAGTACATCCACATTTTCTTGATATTGCAAGTAGCAAATGTTTTGAAAGCTAATATAGATGGTATTTTCAAACTTCTAATGCATCCTAGCTCTATGTTCTAAATATTCCTATAACAATACAAATTGAAGAAGCTGCCTAGTACAAATCCACACTTAGAAGGCACATATCAAAATTTAAAGTAGAGAATAACTCCTAGTCATCTATTATTATGATTTTTCTTACTAAAGCTACCCAGTTAAAGTCAAATTGTCCACTTTGAGCATGAAGATGAATCCAATTAAGGATTTGAAACATCGTCTTCTCTAAAAACATGAACAATATGGAAAATTATTCAAAAGAAATACAATCTAATAACCCTTTCCAAAGGAATATTATATCTCTCTTCACAAAGTTCGTTGAAGATGCCTAAGCTCCTGAGCCTTGGACTCCCTCTTTCCTGGATGTAATAAAATACTGCAATCGATCTTGGAGGTGGTGCAATCTAGCATTAATTTCAGGCAACTACTAGTGGTGTGAGGACATGTTGTTTGTTAAAGTGCCTATATATGCACTCATCCTGTTGACTTTTCTACTCACTAAACCAATCTCCATACATAGTTCCTTCTCAAAACTCTCAGTTTTGGAACTCGCACCATGGTTCCTCCTCTTAGCCTCCATTTCTTCAATTTAATTTGTGCCTTCACTATACTATACCCTACTACATAAATTCTATCTCCTACTACAAAAATCTTCTTCACCACCACAATAAAATAGGTGTTTCAATTCGCCACTCTAAGCCTAGGTGATAAAAGAAACTACCAACCTTGGATTGTTTGCTTCCCACATTATGATAATCAATAACTTGAATACACACAAAGGGAAATTGCCACATAAAATCCACTCCCCTGACTAAACCTCCATGTTTCCTCCCCATTCTAATCCATCATTCTTGCTCATAGAGTTGGCATGAGGTGAATCCTTATGGTTAACATATAGTTTTGTATTTTTCATTGCATTCACATATTAGAATCCATTATCCTTCCCTGAAATTCCATGCCTACTACAAAAATGTGAGCCACACAAACTTCCCATGACATGATTTCTAGGACTCTCATCATCCAAAGAATATTTATTATATTGTCACCATGCCTCTCACATACACCATGTTTAATGCATGAAATGTGTATACACCACCTTTTAATTGCTTGATAGCCCATAAATTTATATTATGGAAGCAGGGCCTCCCTATAGGTTCCTTTGTAGTTCATGGTTCTTGGGGCCAAACCCAGTTCTTGGTTTTCCAAGTCGTCTGCTTTGCAACACAGGTTTTGAAGAATATGTTAACCCTGAACATTTGGAATTGGTGATAGTAATGCTTGAATTATCTTGAATTAATGATCTAGTTTTACATTAGAGGGTCTGATTTCTAGACTAGATGTCTTATAGTATTGTTGGAATTTACCCCAATAATGAGAGACCTGATTGAAATGTGTGTGAACAAAAGAATTCCTTGAAAAAGCACAAACATTTCAACTTGGTTGTTGAGGCTACCCCTATGCTCCATGAAAATTTATATTCTATTTGTTCTCTAGGTGTTGGAAATAATACTGAGAGGGGGGGTGAACCAATATTATCAGATCAAGAATTTTTCTTTTTCATAATTAGATTTATATATGCTACTTCAGAGAGGGGAACTAGCGTGTACACGCAACTATCTTTAAGGCAACCAAAATTTATGCAGTAAACTTATGATTCAGTTAATTCATCATATGGTGATCTTTAATCAGTGCATCAGTACTTCATCAATCATTAAACAATAACCATGTGTAGTATAAACATAATAAACCATTATGCATAAGCAACACACATGAACACCAAGATTTAAGGTGGAAACCCAATGTGGGTGAAAACCACCTATTGTTGTCATCTCTATCTTCTTTTAATAATAAGAAAATATGTTTGCAATCTTGCACTGGTGCAGATTCATACCAATATGCAACCTTCTACCTGCAGAAGGTTACAACCTTCTACCTGCAGAAGGTTACAACCTTCTCTTGTTCTCCAGCTTCTACTGGAAGGGAGCTACAACAACGTAGCTCTTGTACTAGCCAATATGTTTACTAGTACGTAGGTGCCAACCTATAGAAAACTCCACTCTTCCACCAGGGACCACGTTTCATGAATTTTCATACTGGATGCTCCTGGCACATATCAAGACATATGAAGACATTGACTCATCAATAACCCATCAGAAATTTAGAAACTCAAACTTCATCAACCAACATGCAGTTAATCTAAAACAATCAAATCACTGTCATCAGAACACTGTGCTGAACCCAGAAACATGTATCAACATTCAGAACCAACTAAAACCTCAAAAATTCATGTGTCAGACTGTATACGCTACTTCAATGAAGAAAAACTGCATGTATACGCTACTTCCTTCAGCCCAACCTGCGTATACCTCTAAAGATTCTGAATCATAAAATCTCTGAATCACAAACTATACCAACCAGCAGTGTACTGAACATCTACTATCAACTTACAGAACTTTACATAGGCAGGCAACATAAAACACTTCTTCTCACTTATACAATCAATCAAATATCAACCTCCTTATGCATTTAGATTTACATTCAAATCTAAGAAGACTTGATTGATAGACAACAGTAAAAGAGCAGCAACAGTAAATCAACAATACTGATATGATAGATCAGTCATATCTAAACATCAAGCCTTTATTTTGTATACGCTACTTGAAAGAAAAAAACCTGTGTGTATATGCTCTTTTGCCGAGATGAACTGTGTACAGATCTGCAAATATTGACTTAGAACTTTGCGGTAATTCCAGACTTCAGACAAACCCATATCATGATAGATAACGAATAAAACAAATGCAAAACATCAGATCTAGCCTCAACCAATATCAGATTATTCAAGAATAAGTCATTTCAGGTCTCATGATCCTGATCCAATATTGAACTCAAGGTACACATAAATATTTCAGATCTAGTCCCAAACATAACCCTGCAACATAAAATATACTTCAGATAGAAGTATTCCTTAGAATCTTATTCACTTGCTTCTTTATATAGTTTTTGGCCTTTCTCAATACCATGGACTGAATCCACTTAGGACCAATACCTTGGATCAAATACCACGGATCGAATACCTCAGACTAAATACCTAGGGTCAATATCATGGTCCAAAGATACCTTGGACCAAATACCTTGGACCAAAAACATGGTTTTCAACATGTACGTGCTTTGCCTTCTGTGGGAGTGCATGTGTACGTTATATGCTATTTCTGTTCTGAGTACCTGTGTGTATACGCTGCTTGGACTAAGTGAACCTACGTGTATCTCTTAAACTACTCTTACATCATCTTCTTCCTTCAACTTCTTTATTCTAATCAATAGACCTTAGTTCCATCTTCCTGATCCTCTATACCACTGCCCTATTGCCTCTGAATATTCTTGTTAGCCTCTTATCAAAACTGAGTTGACCTATAGAGTTTCCATCAAGGACAATACTTGTATCATAATGCCAACACTAGGACCATAGAGAACCCACCCTACATGTACCATATTATGTAACCAGATCATGTAAAAAAATAAAATATAGATCAATGACTTGAAAATTATCCTCTTTGAGGGGGCAACTTCCTTTTCATAACATAAATGAACAATTCTTGGATGATTCAAATGAAAAGACCTCCTTGGTATATATAGGAGTCTAAAGGGTCACAATATAATCATAGCTTAGATAACAATAATAATTTAAGGGAACAGAAATAACAATAGTGGGCTTCTATGGGGCACAATAATAACAATATGGGGGCTACATTGGCACAAAAATAACAATAAGGGAGTTGCACTAACAATAACAATACATGGGTTATACTAGTATTATAGGGACCTAACTTGGCCCTCTTTTTCAAAAAAAGTGTTTTCCTCAACACTTGAGTAGTTCTGCATGCTTATGTATAAAATTCTCATCCTCACATGTGGAGTCTTCAACGAGTAAGTTCTTCCACTTAATGAGATACTCTAAAATTGATCGATTCTATAGCTGTCAGGGTCTTGTTTTCGTGATAGTTTCAGGCTCCAATATGATTTTTCCTTCCTCATCAAGTTCTGGAAATATTTTTTGAACTGGGAGATTGTCACCAATAGCCTTCTTTAAGCATGAAACATGTAAAACTGGGTGTACTCGAGAAGATGCAAGAAACTCCAATTTGTATGCCATAGTACCAATATTTTGCAACACCTTGTAAGAACCATAGTACTTGGGTGATAATTTATTATCCTTCGTAGCTTGCTTGAGGGACATTTGTTTGTATGGTTGTAGCCATAAAAATACCCAATCACCTACGTCAAAACTTATTTCACTATGATGCTGATTTTCCTATTGTTTCATTCAATTCCGTGCCAGAGTGAGGTTATCCTTTAAGAGTTGGAGAACTTGTTGTTAATGCTCGATGTGATCTTCCACTACTTGAAACTTATAATTTTCTCTTAAATATTATGTGATGGGCAATGGATGATATCCATAAAGTGCCATAAACGGGGTCATTTTTGTTGTAGTATGGAAGGAAGTGTTATACCACCATTCAACTAGAGGTAACCACTTGAACCATTATGTTTGTTTATAGAATACAAAGAAAGAAAGGTGTTCTTCCAAACATTTGTTCACTATCCCATTTTTCTCGTCAGGTTGAGGATGACAATATGATCTATGAGCTAATTGAGTACCAAGACAAGAAAATAATTCCATCCAAAAATTTCTAGTGAAATTGGGATCTCTGTTATTTTCAAGAATATTTGGGTTTCCATGTAGCTTTTGAATTTTTTCCATAACTGTAGTAGCAAATATACCGGATTTAAAAGGATGAGGTAATGCACAAAAGTGTGCATAGTTGGTAAGTCTATCAACTAATGCCATGATGACACTCTTTCCTTCGGACTTGGGTAAACCTGTGACAAAATCGATTGAGACCTCCTCCCAATGCTAACTTGGAATGGCTAAAGTTTGTGATAGACCCGAGATCTTAATTGTCTCAACTTTATTTTGTTGGAAAACCAAACATTTTTCCACAAACTTATGAATATCAGATTTAAGTCCATTTCAAAAAAATTCCTTCTTGATCCTGTGCTAAGTTTTTAAAAATCCCGAGTGCCCTCCTAAAGGAGAGGTGTGCAATTCCAAAATAATATTTTTGTTTGAGTCGGGAATTCTTACATAGATATAAATGATCTTTGTACCATAATGAGTCATTTTTCTAGATAAATGTATAATATGTATTGGGATCTTGTTGTAGCTTTTGAATGAGTGTCCACACCTCTTTGTCATTCTTCCATTCCTCCCTTGATTCCGTTATCCACTCAGGTTGGATAATAGAAATTGAATAGATAAATGCTTCCACATGCTCATCCCTTCTTGAGAGTGCATTTGCAACAACATTTTGCTTCCATCTTTCATAGATGATTTCAAAGTCATAACCCAACATCTTAGTGAGCCATTTTTGCTGCTCTTTTGAATATAATATTTTTTCCAAAAAGTATTTAAGACTATCATGATATATTTTTACCTTGAAGTGTCTTCCCATTAGGTAAGGGCACCATTGCTTTAGGGCATGTAGTATTGCCAACATTTCCTTCTCATAATTTTGTTTGTGCAAATAATTTCCCTTGATTCGATGACTTTCAAAAGAAATGGGTCTTCCTTTTTTCATTAAAACAACACCAATTCCATTTCCCGAGGCATCAATTCCACCATAAATGTTTTTGTGAAGTCTGGTGTAGCTAAAACCAGAGCTTCGCACTTTTCCTCTTTAATATGTTCAAAGGACTTAGTTGCTTCTAGGGTCCAAAAAAATGCATCTTTCTTCAGCAATGTTGTTAGAGGTGTTGCTATTTTCCCATAATTCTTAACAAACTTGTGATAATACCCTTTCAACCTGAGAAAACCTCAAAGATTCTTTAGGGTTGTGGGTATTTTCCATTCCTTGATGGCTTTAATTTTATTAGTATCTACCTTAACACCCACATGAGAGACAATATGACTCAAATATTCCATCTCTTGTACCACAAAGAAACATTTGGAGGTTTTTGCTTACAATTGTTTGTCCTCCGATAGTTTGAGTAACATGTCAACATGTTGAACATGATCCTTCCATGAATTGCTATAGATTAGTATATCATACAAAAATACTAATACAAATTTTCTAAGGAAGGGGTTGAAAATGGAATTCATCAAACCTTGAAATGTGGAAGGTGCATTAGTAAGGCCAAAAGTCATGACCAAAAATTCATAATGACTGTCATGAGTTCTAAATACCATTTTCAATATGTCTTTAGACTTCATCCTAATTTGATGATATCTTGAATGAAGATCCAACTTGGTGAAGTACATTTCTCCTGTAATTCATCCAACAATTAATCGATGACATGAATGGGAAATTTATCTTTAATAGTGAGCATGTTGAGCTCCCTATAATCCAGATAGATACGCCATGAATCGTGATCCATCCTTCTTATGTACCAATACTCTTGGAGAAAAGAAAGAACTTTGGATATGTTGAATTATACCTACCTCTAGAATTTATGCAACCATACATTCAATTTCACTTTTTTGGGCATAGGTATATCTATAATATCTGATGTTTGGAGGAACACTTCTTGGAATCTAGTGAATAGCATGATCATGATCTCAAATAGGTGGGAGGCCTTTGGGTGTATCAAATACCTTGGAATGATTGTCCAAGATTCTTTTGAGATTCGATGAAACAAATGATTTTGATGTTTGAACATCTAGTGAGCATAATTATGTAATTATTCCTCATTGTTCTTTCTTCAAAGTATTTTCCATGCCATTAGAGCTGATTATATTCCATGGTTTCCCTATGATACCACTTAATTAAATTTCCTTTCCTTCCCACGAAAATTTCAAGAAAAGTTCTTAAAAATTAAATGTCATCTTCCCCAAATATTGTAACCATTGGACACCTAATACAACATCAACACCATCCATTCGAATGGAAAGCATCAGACTATTCAATACATATTTCCCCATGGTTAGATTGATATGATGACACTTCCCTAAGGAATTTTTATTTCATCCATTTGCAACCATCACTTGACACTCTGGTATTGGATATAGAAAGCAATTCAATTCCTTGTCTATATTACAATGAATAAAATTATGGGTACTACCAAAATCGATCAACACTATTAATTTTTTTTTCTTGATATATCATTCTATCTTGAGAGTTTTAGGAGTGGTAATTAC
This sequence comes from Pinus tabuliformis, assembly GCA_031772625.1. Lineage (NCBI taxonomy): Eukaryota > Viridiplantae > Streptophyta > Pinopsida > Pinales > Pinaceae > Pinus > Pinus tabuliformis. The sequence continues at coordinate 1,181,380,389 of CM062805.1, read as the reverse complement.
CGTCAATTCATTACAGGATATGGTCAGATTCATTTCTTCTTTCTCCGGGGTTGGTTATTGATGTATATCCTCTTATTTTGATGTTTCTTGTTCCTTTTCTTCCTCCTCTTCACAATCTATGTAAAATAATTTCTCCTCAATACACTTATAACCCTTAGTGTATTTTATATCACAAATGAAACAAAGCCCTTTCACTTTTTTTTCCACCTATTGTTGTGGTGTCAAAATTCTAGGTTGGGGGAGGCTAGGAGTAGAAACACTTCCATATTTATAGTTGTGAGTGGTAGATTTCCTTGTTGCCATAATTTTTCTTTCAAATTTTCTTGCCACCTTGAATGATTTCTCCAATGAATTAGGTTCCCAAAGGTAAACCTCATGTTGGATGTTATTCTTTAAAGTCCCTATGAATAAATCAATCCTATGCTCCTCTCAAATATAATTTACCTTGATATTCAATCTTTGGAAGTCCTCAATGTGCTTTGCCATTGAACCATTTTGTTTGAAATTTATCAATTGCCTAAATAAGGTTTTCCTCTTTGTAACCTCATAATGTGCTATCGTTTATTTCGTAAAAATTGTCCACGTGACAATTAATTTATGAGTAAAAAGCCATCGATACCACACAAACTAATTTTTCTCTAAATAGAAAGATGTAATGCGTACCTTTTGTGTCTGTGACACATCATGTAGATCAAAGAATTGCTCCATATGCAACATCCATGTTACCAGATCCTTGCCATCAAACTTTCACATATTGATATTTGGAATATGGTTGGTCTTCATCCCAAAGTTGGAGTCTCTAAAATCATGATTCACATCCATTTGTTCTCTTCATGAGTTTTATGAAATACCTTATCACCACTAGGAGGCCTTTCTTATTGAAACTTTGCCAAACCTTCCTTCAAACCTTCCATATTTGCTTTTAAACCATTCATGTCACTTTTTATACCATCCATGTCATCTTTTATTTATGATTTTAAACCATCCATGCCCCCTTTTAGTTCATCTTTGGTTTCACTTTGTGAGAGAAATTTTTTTTGCACTTGGTCCCATATTTTTGATATATCATGTTGCAATTCTTCCTCTTCATGCATCATAGTAGATCTTTCTGAGGGTTTAATGGGTGTAGAATTATTTTGTTTGGGAGGAATTTTAGAACCAAAGACTGATGCTTATGCTTCAATATGCCCTTTAAATCACTTCAAATTAATTTTTCAAACAAAAGTTATGCAACTTAAAAAATAAATTACACACCTTCTTCTTTATTTTAAGAGCTTAATATTGAAACTATTGTATCTTTGTAATTTCAGCTCTCCAAGGTCTGAAATTTAATCTTGTAGTAGCCCCCGCTGAGTTTTCTTTCCAATGCCATAAGTCAATCCTAGATTGGATTCTTCAAGATAAAGTTATGCCCAATCTCCCATGATAACATGATTATGGACTAGTTCCGTAGAGCAAACTTGTAAAAAATTACACATGTCACTGTTTCAACCTTCGGCCCAGAAAATGATACACAACAAAACAAAGTTCGTGCAATTTCAATCAATTTTTACAAAATTCAAAACCGATTCTTTTGGAGAAAGTTATGATGATTTTCCCTAGGTCACTTGTTTGAGACTTAATTTTGGAACATGAAAAAATCCTAACTTTTTTGGACCATATCTCATAAAATGTAGCGAAACAAGATTTGAAATTTTTACGCAAATTTCACCAATATTTCGGCTCCATGTGGTCAAAATTTCAGCTTCCGAAGCCTCGTAGAAAAAAACAATATGTAGTGAAAATCCCAAGATGGCATGTTTGAAGTAGTGAACCCATAAAATCCAAAGCTCTGATACCATATGTTATGCAACCAGATCACTGAATAGAAGAAAATTTAGATAAACGACTTGAAATTAGCCTCTTAGGGGGAAACTTCATTTACATTACATAAATGAACAATTAATGGATGATTCAAATGACCAGACCTCCTTGGTATATATATGAGTCTAAAGGGTCACAATATAATTAGAGCCTACATAACAATAATATTGTAAGGGAAAAACATTAACAATAGTGGGCTTCTATGGGGCACAACAATAACAATATGGGGGCTACACGGGAATAACAATAACAATAAGGGGGGTATACTGACAATAAAAACATGGTATCTATACTAGTATTATAAGGACATTACATACCACCTCTTAATTGTTTTTGATGCTCCATGTAAACATAATATGTAGGTTTTGTAATTGGTAATCTAGGTCTAAAAATTTTCCCTGGTGAGTAAAATTTTCCGAAAATAGTTCTTGGATTAAGGAGGTGAGAGAATGCATTAAGGAATAAATTTAGAGAACCATATATCCTCATGTCTATCCAAGAGTTGAGGCTTGAAGATCGTTATCTCTTTGGTTTTAAAATGTTCCACTAATAAAGACACAACCCTTTCAACCACAACTCCTGACAATGAAATTTTTTCTTCAAAAAATACTCTGTTCCTTGCTCAATAAATTTTCCAACAAACGAATTTGGGAGGGCCATCCATATATGCCTTAGAAGTGGTTTCCATTTGAATGAGGATTTATACTCCTTATGCCAAAATTTAAACAATTGGGAGATCAATTCTAGCTATTTTATGAAACACTCTCTTCATGACCTGTTTCCATAATTGTTTGGAGAAAACACATTCAAGAAAAAAATGATTGATTTTTCATTGTTAGATATGCAAAGAGGATATCAAGATCGAACTTGCATTCCTCTCTTATGGAGGTTTTCAGTTATATATATATATATATATATATATATATATATATATATATATATATATATATATAATTTTAATAGAATCCAATAAAAAATATCAATTTGCTAAAGCAAGAGACAAGAATCTACTTCTACTCTTTACAACGGAAGCCCATAAACATCGAGAAAACAATAATCAATAGAGGAATAGAATCAAAAGCACATAACACAATAAATATCCGGGGAAGGCCACAACTCAAAACCCCACTATATATTTTGTATTGATCTGAAAAATCAAGATGAAATTACAATGCTTGTTCTCTCAAGAACAAATTAAAACTCCAACTCATAAGCAAGCTCAAGGCCAAATCTTAGCCTCTTCACAAGCTCTCTAAGTCTCTATTCCAATGTGTAATTCCTATGAAGGATAACTTGTATTTAAAGGGAAATAAAGCCTCTAAAAATAGCACAATCCCTCAAGGATCAGTTCCTAATTGCATGCACTATCAGTGCAACTCAGAAAAATCTAAAACAAATAGTACATTGTCCCTGCACTCTAGTCTCAACTGGGTCTTTCTCAGAATCGACATGCATGAGTTTCTAATGAGTAAATATTTAGTTAACTAGAGTAGCACTGGTGGAGTTCATTAGTGTCACCACTGACTGTTAACTCACTATTAGTTCTCTCAATCAGTTTGAGAACTAATTTAACTAAATTGACTCATGAAACTGAGTCTTCTATTTTACAACTCACAATTAACTCATACTAGACTCCTACAAAGTAGGGAGAACATATACATGACTTCCAAAAGACTTCCAACTCGAATTTCCTAAGTTAAGTAAGTTTAATAAACTTAATTTTACTATTTTAAGTTGCTATGAGAATAGAATTCGAATTTAATTCACATTTTAATTCAAGGAAAAATTAAATTGGAATTTCTTGTTTCCATTTCTCAACACTCCCTCTTAGCAAGAAAGGGATTATCAAATACCCCGATCCTGTCTCTGTGAAACTCGAATTTACATCTTTACAGTGCCTTTGTCAAGATGTCAGCATCTTGCACCTTCGTGGGAATGTAATCTAACAACAGGATCCGCCTCAATACCCAATCTCTGAGATGATGATACCATATATGAATATGCTTGGACCGATCATGAAAGACCAGATTTTCAGAGAGTTTAATACAACTCTAATTATCACAATAAATCATTGTTGTATCCATCTGTTGACCAAACAAACCAACCAGGATCTTCCTCATCTAGATAGCCTCACATGCTGCCTGAGTTGTAGCCATGTACTCTGCCTCTGCTGAACTGAGTGCAACTGATATTTGTTTCCCGCTGTACCAAGAAACTACCATTGACCAAATACTAAAGATCCCTCCTGATGTGCTCTTCATGTCAGATGGACTCCCTGCCTAATCTGCATTGGTGAAGCCTTAAAGCTTCACTCCCTCTGTCTATCTGTACCATAACCAAAACTGAGTAGTGCCTATGAGGTATCTCAATACATGCTTTGATGCCTTCCAATATAGCTTAGTAGGCCTAACCATCGCTTGACTAAGTTGGTTAACTGCATAGCACATATCCGGTCGTGTGTTCGCCAAGTACATGAGTGAACCCACAAGCTGCATGTAAACAATAGCTTCCACTACTTCCCCTGAAGTAGCATCCTCCTTCCTCCAGTTACCGACTAGAGGAGTCTCCATGGGTTTACTGCTCTCCATGTGGAATCTCCTGAGTATCTCGTTGGCATACTTGCCTTGATATACAAACAACTCCCCATCTCCTTGCCATACCTCCATGCCAAGAAAGTAATGCATGAGCCCCATGTCCTTCATCTCAAACTCTCTTGCAAGGTCCTCCTTGCAATATTTGATGAGCTTCTCATCACTTGTGAGTATGAGATCATCTACATAAAGTACAATGATCAACAAATTACCTTCCACCACTATGTGATACAGGTTCACATTCGCTTCACACTTCGTGAATCCCAACCCAATGAAGTAGCTATCTATCCTGGTGTACCAAGCATGGGGTGCTTGCTTCAGCCCATACAATGTTCTCTTGAGTCGGCACACATGTGACTCATGGTCCAAGGTTTCAAAACCTTCGAGCTGCTTTATGTACACCTCTTCCTCAATCATGCCATTGAGGAAGGCGTTCTTTACATCCATCTAATGGATCTTCCAACCAATTTGTGCTGATAGTGCCAAAATAAATCTGATTAACGAGTACCTTTCAACAGGAGCAAAGGTCTCATCATAGTCAATCCCCATTACCTGTGAAAAGCCACGGGCCACAAATTTGGCCTTATGATCTCCACAATACCATCTGTAACTTGCTTTACCTTGTAAAGCCAATGGGAGCTCACAACTGACTTGTCCTTTGGTCTCAGGAACACATCCCAAACACTGTTTTGAACTATGGAGTCATACTCTTTCACCATCGCATCAACCCAAATCGGCTGCTGCACTGCTTCCTAAAAGGGAGATTGCTCTGTCACAACACATGCACCCATAAGTGCCATGTATCTAGTGTACCTCTCTGGTGACCTCCTCTGTCTGCGCTAAGAAAAGGGTGCTCCCACATTCTCCCGTGCAGCATCCAACAATCTGTCAGCCTCTCTAGTGTGCTTTCTTCTCTCTCTGGAAGACTTTGCTTGCGTAGATGTCTCCACTATCTAAACCTTTATATGTGTTTGCTCCACATCAATATGAGACCCCTCAACCTTGGGAGCTAAAAGCTCCTCATCTGCATGTATCTCAAGCTCCCTCTCAAGGGATACTCATATGGCCTTCTCCTCATCGAACCTAATATCCCTGTGAGCCACTGTCATTCGAATGGTCGACATGTACACTCGATTATTGTGGGTTGTATCAGTGTACCCCACAAAGATCCCCAACTCTACTGTTGTCTCAAGCTTCTTCCGTGCATCTTTGGTCATGACAATAAACCGATGACCCAAAAATCATGTAGTGACCAACATCTGGCCTCTTAGCGGAATAAGCCTCCTCTAGTGTATTCATCTCAAGTATCTGATGTGGGCTACGATTATGAACATAAACTGATGTGTTGCATGCCTCAACCCACAAGTGTAGTGGTAGGTCATGATCATGCAACATCACCCTTACTGCCCCTACTATGCTCCTATTCTTCCTCTCGGCAACCCCATTCTGTTGAGGGTTATGGGGTGTTTTCAACTCTCATTTAATCCCTTCCACTGCACATAAGTTCTTAAACTCATTGGAGACATAATCACCACCATTATCACTCCGTAGAGCTTTAACCTTCTTGCCAGACTCTTTCTCTACCAATGCTTTGAACTCACAAAACTTTGTGAAAGTTTGATCCTTTTTCTGCATAAAAAATACCCAACATTTACAAGAATAGTCATCAAAAAATATAACATAATACCTGTGTTTGGCCGTGGATGCTATTGAGAATGGTCCACACACATCTGAATGGACTCTCTCCATAATAGACTCTGCTTGACTGTCTCTGTCTCCAAAGGAAGACTTGGTGTATTTTCCCAAATTACAACCCTTGCATGTATCAACTTGCTCAAGTGTAACTTTGGGAAGACTGGTAGAGATTTGCTGCAATATCTTCAAAACCCCATGATGTAAGTGGCCCAATCACCTGTGCCAAAACTTGCTGACGTCTCAGCTCAACATCTTTTCATCTTTTAAACTCAAACCAACACAATCCTCTACCTCTATCTTATAGATATTTTGAACTCGAATCCCTATCTTCTTTACTTGAACCGTGCTATGTGTCGAAGGAATGCCTTTCCTTTTGAAAAGATCACATCACAGCCTCTATCCTTAAGCATGACAATGGATACCAAGTTCTTCGTCAGTCCAGGTACATGCATAACATTCTTCAAGGTGAGTGGAGCTGCATGCTCCCTCTGAAAAGTAATAGTCCCACACCACTAACACTACACTTACCGTCATCACCCATATCAATATGCATGTTGAGATCTTTCTCCTCCAGTTCACTAAATAACTCTTTGTCGCCAGTCATGTGGAAAGAATCTCCACTTTCTAAGTACCAGACACTTCCCATCATTGAAGCTCCACTGTCTAAGTACCAGACACTTCCCATCATTGAAGCTCCATTGTCTAAGTAGTAGACACTTCCCATCATTGAAGACACTTCCTCCTGAGGACTTCTACTTGGACTTCTATAATGGAAAATTTGTAACAAAGTGACCCATCTTGTGACAATGAAAGCATTTAACTTTTGTCATGTCCTTCTTCTTACCCCCATGATAAGAATCTAATTTGGAATGAGAAATTTTACCTTTCCCCTTCCTCACCATAATCGGTAAGGCACAATTCTCTTCATCATCATTCTTTGATGAAGAGCCATCCCTGGTGTTCTTCCTGATCTCATCCTGCATCAAATCCGACCATAGTCGTTCCCAATCTGGCAGCTTCTCTCGACCATTGACAGAGTCTTGATAACTATGCCAACTCTTTGGGAGTCCAAGAAGAGCAAGGCTCACCATATCCTCCTCAGAAAACGTGATTCCAACGCTTCCAATGCCTGACATTGAGTGAACTTGGTCAAGTACTTTTGAATCGTCTCACCTTTCTCCACCTTGATTTTACAAAGTTTATCCTTCAGTGCCAACTTCATTTTATCACTGCTACTATGCTACAAGTCCATCAATGTTTTCCACATAGAATATAGGGTTTCCTTTCCATGGAGACTCGAGACAATATGATATTTAACTCCCTCAAGGATTATCCATCTTGCCTTTGCCACACACTTCTTCCACTCAGCCATGTTTTGTGCATCAGTAGCTGCTGGCTTAGTAATTGCTTGTTAACCAAATTCCTTCAAGCCATTTTCCTCTAGCACAACCTCCATCTTGTCCCTCCAAGCTATGAAATTCGAGCTGCCTTCCAAGGCATACTCAAGCCTCAACCCGTTGGAACGCCATCTGCAAATATGTATGTATTGCAAATTCAACTTCAACCTGTAACCCAAAAACTTAAAACTTCAAAATCTCCTCTAGAGAGCTGATTTTAAATCAACGATATCTCTCTCATCTGAACTTCGATTCGGCCGATTTTTTTTTTTTTTTGGGTATCTTTTCTCAAGGAATCTAGATACGCGATTTGCTTCTAAAAAAATTTCACAGAAATTTTCGGATTTTCTTTGCAATCTCTCGGCCCAAAAAACAATCTTGCTCCGATACCATGGAGAAAAACCTGTAGATTCACAAGCTAATGCAATTTGCTAAAGCAAGAGACAAGAATATACTTCTATTATTTATAGTGGAAGCCCATAAACATCAAGAAAACAATAATCAATAGAGGAAGAGAATCAAAGTCCCATAACACAATAAATATTTGGGGCAAGCCACAACTCAAAACCCCACTAATTTTTTTGTATTAATCCGGAAAATCAAGATGAAGTTACAATGCTTTTTCTCTCTAAAACAATCCAAACACTCAGAAAATTCAATCTCCAACTCATAATCAAGCCCAAGGCCAAATATTAGCCTCTTCACAAGCTCTCCATGTCTCTGTTCAATTTGTAATTCCTATAAAGGATAGCTTGTCTTTAAAGGGAAATAAAGCCTCTAAAAATAGTGCAATCCCTTAAGGATTAGTTCTTGATTGCATGCACTATTAGTGCAACTCGGAAAAATCTAAAACACATAGTACATTGTCCCTACACTCTAGCCTCAACTGGGTCTTTCTCAGAATCAACATGCATGAGTTTCTGATGAGTAAATATTCAGTTAACTAGAGTAGCACTGGTGGAGTTCATTAGTGTCACCACTGACTTTTAACTCAATATTAGTTCTCTCAATCAGTTTGAGAACTAATTTAACTGAATTGACTCATGAAACTGAGTATTCTATTTTACAACTCACAATTAACTCATACTGGACTCCTACAAAGGTGGAGAACATATACATGACTTCCAAAAGAATTCCAACTCAAATTTCCTAAGTTAAGTAAGTTTAATAAACTTAATTTAACTATTTTAAATTTCTATGAGAATAGAATTTGAATTTAATTCACAATTGAATTCAAGGACAAATTAAACTGGAATTTCTTGTTGCCATTTCTCAACAATCTAGATTCCAAATATTAGCACATAATTACGTATTTGATAAGGATACTAGCATTTGGGATTCATATTCCATTTTCACTATGTATAAGGTCCTCCTCCAACCCCTTTGATCTTTACTTAGAGTTGATAGAGGAGCACACCTAGGGAGATATTTCTTAAGTTCATAGGATAGATCTGAAATATGGGGAGGAATGAAAGATAAATTCCATCCACACAAAATACCTTCTTGGTTCTAATGCAAAATATAAAAAAAAGTAGGCAACCCTGCATGAAGAAGCCATGGTTTAAGATATAGAAACCCCAGGAGGGAATCCACACATGGTTTTCCTATTATGCTATATGAATATAATTTATTTTCTTTCCCATTTCCTAGGATCCAAGTGAATTTATCTTGTAATATTAGGATGGAGGCCATCATTAGATTCCATATTTGAGAGCCATATTTGTGGTGGATATTCTACTCTAGGAACCTTCTTCTATCCCCTATTAGATATTTTTGATGAATTATTTGTTTCGTCTAACTGTAATATTCAAAAATCAATATCCATAGTAGTTTTCCACCCATTGCTAGATTCATGAGACATGGGTCCTTCACACGTAGGCCACCATGATTTAAGGGAGCTTTGACTATCACCTAATTGGCCAAATGATTTTTTTTTTCTTTTCCTTAAAAATTTCCTTAGTTCCTGAGCTAAAGCATTTCTTACCATAATTGGTGCAAGAGAGATAGAAAATGGGGATGACATATAAAATAAATTTAAGGAGAACCAATTTTCTTGTCAAATTGAGCCATTATGCCCCAAGTTGGAAAATTTTTGTTTGATTTTATCGAAGACAGGTTGCCAATTACTAGGAAGAGTCTTTAAACTAATCATGATCCCCATATATTGAAATGACACCTAATACTTCTTTATAGGAATTTAAAGTTGTCTTTGAATTGCTTCTTTTTGAATGAGTTGGCGTTCAAAAAGACGGGAAGGATTTTTTTTCTCATTAATGAGTCCCCTTGATGCTTGAACAAATTGATCAAGGATTGTGTTACATATGGATTCTATTATTGCTGATGCTCCCCCCTAGTAAGAGAGTGCCATCTGCAAACTTAGTGTGGTTAACCTCCTTAACACCTATAACTATTCAAATCCTTGAAAGAGAGCCTGCTCTTCTTTCATGCTCATTTTTTTCTACTTAAAGAATCTGCCAACAAGACATAAAGGAGTGGAAACAAGGGAAAAACTTGATGAAGGCCTCAAATTTGTTTGAAGAACCCTTCTGATAGACCATTTACCAAGGGTGAAATCCACAGGGAACTTATACATGTTGATATCCAATTCATAAATCATGGTTGAACCAAATTTTCTTAAGAAGACTAAGATGAATCCCATGCACTTACCTATTGAATGCATTTTTCATATTAAGATTTATGATCATTCCCTTCTCTCCTATTTATTTGTTTGAATGAATCACCTCTTGAACTGTGATACTGATATCTATAATTTGTCTTTTTTGGATGATTCCCCCTTGATTTTATAATATTAGCTTTGGAAGAGGAGGTTTTAGTATGTTTCAAATGATTTTTGTTATTTTCTTATAAGATACATTACATATTGAGATGGGCTGAAATCTATGAAAGGTGGACAAGTTAACCTATTTTAGTATCAAAGAAAGAAATTATAAATTAATCCCTTCTCTAATTTTTGAGTACTTATGGATAGATTCTATCATTCTAATTAGGTCCTTTTGAATTATGAGCCAGTAATTCTTATAGAGATGAGTTGAGAATCCATCTAGTCTGGGGGCTTTGTTCAAGTCCAATGAGTTCAAATCTTCCCATGCTCTATTCACTGAGATTGGTTGGGTCAATATGATATTTTCTTCTTGGGATAATAGGTTGGGTATATGCTCCGATACGCAATATCTTTCCCCTTCTTCCAATGGAAATTTCTCACTATACAAGTTTGCATAGTTCTTTATCGTTGCCTCTTTTATTTGATTTTAAGAAGTAATGTTTCCCCTTCAGTTGTGGTTATTTTGATAACATTATTCCACCCCACCCTCTTTTTAGGTTTCTTATAAAAAAACTTCATATTTTCTATCCTTTTCCTTTATCCATATACTTCTAGATTTGAGTCTCCAAATTTACTCCTCATTTTGCAATTTTGATTGCATTTTTTAAAACATGTAATTTTCTTCCAGCAACAAACCTTGAGTGTCTGCTTGCTATTCCATCCTTACATAAATTTCATTTATCTAAAGTTGAATAGAAAGAATCGATTCCTTATTCTTTTCTTGATTATATTTAGCCTAGTCCTTGAGTGCCTTTTTAACCTTCTTTATATTTTGCTCCCATATATGAACTGAGAAACCTTCAATCCGTTGATACTAGACCTCTGATACTTTATCGATGAAATCTAAGCCCTGAGTCCAAATAGGATTATAATGTAATGGGGGTGTCATAATTTCCAAGAGTGGTGAAGGTAATGGTTATTGACTAGTGATTAGAGCTAGACAATGTGAATATCTAAGAAAAGGGAGATATGTTTTCCTCTAATAGTAAGCATGGACAAGAAATATATCAAGCCTTTTTGCAATATGAGGTGTTGCAATTATTCTGTAGGACTAGGTAAAATTTCCTTTAACCTCATTTAGATCAACCAATTCAAGAGAGAACATTAGGTTCTCTATATTTTCTCTAAAAGTGTTGAAAATGCATCAAGAAAATCTCAGTTTGACCATGCCTTGGTTAAACTAGAGAAAATTTGAATTTCCACATCAGTTGAAATCTTGGAGGTAGTTAACTGTCAGGCCAGGCAGTAACTCCATAAAGCAGAAATTAGTGTGTTATTCCATCAGGTAGGTATTTGTTATATACAATAGGGAGTGACTATTCAGTTCATCTCCCGATGACTGTTCACATTTCTAATTTAATTATTTACATAAATTCACCCAATCATGAGGATTAGGTGTCAACGTTCCTCCCCCTTAATCTGAAGGGATGTTGGTGAGTCCAAGCATCGGTCTGAATCATTCAAGATTTTCTCTTCCAAGCGCTTTAGTGAAGATGTCTGCAATTTGCTCATTTGTGGAACAATGACGGAGATGGATTGTTTTGGCCTCAACATGATGTCGGATCAGATGATATTTAATATTGATGTGCTTCGTTCGATCATGGAACTTTGGGTTCTTGGCCAACTTTATTGCAGAGGTATTGTCAATCATGAGTGGAGTTGATTGTACTTGTTTTACCTGCAAATCTTTAAGAATTTTCCTGAGCCACACAATTTCTTTTGTTGCTTCAGTTGCTGCCACGTATTCTGCTTCTGTTGTGGAATCTGCTGGAACTGATTGTTTGTGTGATCTCTAGGAGACAACTCCTGATCCAAGACTCATAGCATATCCTGAAGTTGATACCTCAGTTTCTTTGTCTCCATCAAAGTCTGAATTAGAGTATCCAATCAAACTCAAGTCGTCCACCTGTGTATACTTGATTCCAAAGTATTGAGTTCCCTTCAAGTACCTTAGAACTCTTTTTGCAGCAGACCAATGTCCCTCACAAGGCTTTTGCATAAACCTGTAGAGGATTCCAATAGAAAACAAAATGTCTAGTCTGGTAGTAGTCAGGTAGTTGAGACTTCCTACTAGCTGTCTATACTTTGTTGCATTCTCAAATTCTTTTCCTTCAATAGATGTGAGCTTTAAGTTTTGTTCCATTGGAGTAGCAAGAGGATCACACTCTATCATGCCAAACCTGTTCAACAGATATCCAATGTATTTCTTTTGAGAAAGAAATATGGACTTTGGATGTTGGGTTACTTCAATGCCAAGATAGTAATGAACATAGCCCAAATCAGTCATTTCAAAACTTTTCCCCAATTCCTTCTTTATGGATGCAATGTAGCTTTCATTGTTCCTTGTCACCAAAAGATCATCTACATATACCACAAGATATACAACTGTTTTTCCAACTTTCTTGACAAATAAAGTTGCATCATCAAGATCAAAATGTTTGAAATTGAGTTTCAGAAGATGCTCAGTTAGTTTTTCATACCAGGCTCACGGTGCTTGTTTGAGGCCATACAAGGACTTCACAAGTTTGCATACTTTATGTTCATGTCCTTTCACAACAAATCCTTTAGGCTGGGACATAAAAAAATTCTCTTTTAGATCTCCATTCAAGAAAGCAGTTTTTACATCCATTTGATGGACTTTCCAACCATTCTGAGCTGCTAGTGTAAAGAGTGTCTGGATGGTAGCCCATTTTGTTGTGGGGGAAAAAGTCTCCTCATAATCGACCCCTTCCTTCTGTGCAAAACCTTTTGCCACAAGCCTAGCTTTGTGCTTGTCAAGTGAGCCATCAACTTTATACTTGTTCTTGTAGACCCACTTGCAGCCAATTGGTTTGGTTCCAAATGGAGGATCAACCAGCTTCCAAGTGTCGTTCTTTATGATGGCATCATACTCCTTTTGCATCGCTTCTTTCCATTCATCATGAGAAGCAACTTCTTTGAAGGAAGTTGGTTCAAAATCTATAGACAAGTTCAATTCACAATCATAAGAAGCATCCATATCAACAGGAGAATTAGAGTCATCTACATCACCTCCATTTTGTCGGTTTGAATTTTTGGTTCCTGTCTTTCCAAATTCATCAGGATGAACACTTTCAAGTGTCTTTGTCACCCACTTTGGGCGACCTTTTTTTCGATGGTCCAGGCTGCTCCATTGATTGAGTTGTGACTGAATCAAGATTGAGTCTCCCAATTCTATCAATCACATCACTTAAAGCATCATCCGTTGTTGGAGTTTCATGCGGGGGAGAGTGTTCTTCAGAAGAATATTCCACATGTTGATCTAGTATAGGAATCCCCCCTTCAAGATGTGGAATCTGATTATCAAATTCTTGAAATGATTTTGCTTTTGTGAATCTATCCAAGTGATCAAGTTGCCGCTCAACAAAATTGTCAGTTTTGGATGATTCAAGAAAAATTACATCTCTAGATACAACAAATTTCTTATTTACTTCATCATAGAGGTGGTATGCTTTTGAGGTGTTTGAATATCCCAGGAAGATACACTTACGACTTCTAGCACCAAGTTTGTTTCTATGTACCTTTGGTATCAAGGCATAACAGGTGGAACCAAAGACCCTGAGATGCTTTACCGAAGGAACATGTCCATACCACATTTCATATGGAGTCTTGTTTCTTATAGCATTAGATGGACATCTATTCTTTATATATGCAACACATAGAACGACATCAGCCCAAAAAATTATGTTTACATTCTTGAAAAAGAGCATGGATCGTACCATATTTAAGATTGTCCTATTCATTCTTTCAACGACACCATTCTGTTGGGGATTATAAGGCACAGTTGTTTGATGTTTGATCCCATGTTGGCGAAGATAGTTTTCAAATTCATTTGATGTGTATTCTTTTCCATTATCAGTGTGAATAGACCCAATATGAGATTTTGCATCATTTTCAATCCATTTATGAAAATTCTTGAATGTTTGAAAAGCATCAGATTTGTCCAAAATTAAGTGTTTCAATTTTTATGAATTCAGGTGCTATGCCACGAAATGCCCACACAAGAAGGCAAGTAAGAAGACCTTAGGAGGAGTGGCAGGTGAAGCTCTGGCTTCACCATTAGATCTTGACTTCACTCTCATCGCATGCATGACAAGAACAATGATGGGGAGCATGTGGTACTTGGATAATGGCGCTTCGTTCCAGATGACAGAGAATATAGAGTTTTTTAGTGACTTGGAGGAGAAATATCTCCAGATGTGCATTGACATGGGAGATGATAGAAGGTACAACATGATCGAGATTGGTACAATCACCTTTCAGAGGGAGTCAGGCTCCCCTCTCAGACTCAAGGATGTGATTTTTGTTCCGGGTATAAAAAATAATCCCATCTCCGTTGTATTTTTGTAAGACCGTGGCTAAGATTTGATCTTCAACAAAGGGAAAGAAGTCATGAGACACATAACCACGGGACAAGTGAAGAAGATCAAGGTTTGTGTGAAGAACCTGTACAAGCTAGATGTGGAAGGCTATGTTGCATTAAGTATGAAGGAAGAGAAGGTGATGAGCCAAGATGTCAGTGAACTATGGAATAGAAGACTTGGCCATTTGCATCATGGTGCCCTTAAGATTATGCAATAGATAATCACAGGCCTCCCCAAAGGAGCACTTGAGCAGCAGGATACATGTGAAAGGTGTACCTTGGGGATGTACACAAAATCCTCATTCCGTGATTGGGACAACAAAGTACATTAAGTCCTTGAAAGGATCCATTATGATGTCTGTGGACCTTTCTCAAAAACCGCCATTTCTAGAAACAAATATTATGTTATATTTGTAGATGATTTCTCCCGAAAGTGCTGGATCTTCTTCATGCAAAAGAAAGATGAGAAATTATCCAAGTTCGTTGGATTCAAGGCACTGGTTGAGAAAGAAATTGACAAGAAGGTGAAGATTCTCAAGAATGATAATGAAGGTGAGTACATGTCGAATGAGTTTAAAAATTTATGTGCAAAATAAGACATTCAACGAGAGTTGACAACAGCTCACAACCCACAACAGAATGGGGTGGCTAAGAGGAAGAACCATAGCATTGTGAGAGGAGCAAGGGCGATGTTGCATTACCAAGGCCTACCTATGCATTTGTGGGCTGAAGCATGCAACACAATAGTCTATTTGTAGAACAAGAGTCCTCATCAGATTCTTGGTATGAGTACACCAGATGGAGATTTATCAAGGAGGAAGCCGAATGTGTATCACTTCAGGATTTTTGGAGCCTCTGTTTTCTGCCATGTCTTCAAAGAATAAAGGAAGACTATAGAGATAACAACAGAGTTGTAGGTATTTTTGGGTTACAAAAAAACTCCTCACAACTATCGTGTGTATTTTCCATCCCTCAGAATGACAGTTGTGTGAAGGGATGTCAAATTTGATGAGGGGAAAGAAATGACATGTTCTCTTGAGAGGGAGATTTAGTTGAAATTATATCAGGAGCTTCTAGCTCCAAAGGAGAACCCCAGGAAGTTGTGGAGCAACCAAAAGTTGAGGAGAAGAGAGTGGAGACACCCACCTAGGTAGAATCATCCAGAGAAGGAAGGAAAAGAAATATGGAAGCTGAGAGATTATTGCATGATGCTAGTGAGAATGTGGGAGCACCCACTTTAAAGCACAAGAAGAGAAGGTCACTTGATCATTACATTGGCTACATTGCCGTAATGACTGATCTTGTAGAGACTGAGCCATAATCGTTAGAGGAAGTAGTAGAGCAACCTATATGGGTTGATACAATGGTAGAGGAATGCGATTCCATTGTAAAAAACAATGTTTAGGAAGTGGTCCCAAGACCAAAAGATAAATCAGTGGTGGGTTTGAGATGGATCTTTAAGGTAAATCATGCAACAAATGGAAGCATAGAGAAGCAAAAGGCTAGATTTGTGGCCAATGATTCTATCTACTTGAGGGAACTGACTATGAGGATACCTTTTCTCTAGTAGCAAGGTACTCATCCATCAGATCAATTCTAGCACTGGATGTGCAGATGGAGTGGAAAATCCACCAAATGGATGTAAAAACAACATTCCTCGATGGATTTATTAAGGAGGAGGTGTACATCGAGAAATTAGAACATTTGATACCTTTGATTGAGAGTCGCATGTGTACAGAACCAAGCAAACAAGCACCCCATGCTTGGTACACCAGGATTGACAACAATCTCACCAGGTTGGGCTTCACCAAAAGTGAAGTAGATGAAAATTTTTATCATATTGTGATAGAAGGTAAATTATTGATTATTTTCTTATATGTTGATGATTTGATTTTAATCTATGATGAGAAGTTGATAAGATCTTGTAAGGAGGACCTTGCAAGAGAATTTGAAATGAAGGACATGGCACTCATACACTACTTCCTCAATTTGGAAGTATGGCAAGGAGATGGGGAACTATTTGTCTCTCAAGGCAAGTACACTAATGAGATACTGAATAAGTTCCGCATGGAGAGTAACAAAACCATGGAGACTCTTATTGAGGGAAGTTGGAGGAAAGAGGATGCCACTTCAAGTTAGGAAGTGGAAGCTACCATTTATCAGTAGTTTGTGGGTTCACTAATGTATCTTGTGAACACATGACCAAATATGTGCTATGCAGTCAACCAACTGAGTCAAGCTATGGTTAGACCAACCAAATTATATTGGAAGGACGCAAAGCATGTTTTAAGATACCTCAGAGGCACCGATGAGTTTGGACTATGGTACAAATAGATAGAAGGAGTGAAGCTATGTGGCTTCATAGATGCACATTTGGAAGGGAGTCCATTAGACTGGAAGGGTACATCAGGAGGAATTTTCAGTGTTGGGTCCACAACTATTTCTTGGTACAACAAGAAGCAAAGATCTATGGTACTCAGCTCAACATAAGCAAAATACATGGCTATGTGAGGCAATTTGGATGAGAAAGATTATTATGGGGTTGTTTGGTCAGAGGATGGAACCAACTATGATATATTGTGATAATCAGAGTTGCATCAAGCTCTTTGAAAATCCTATATTTCATGATTGGTCCAAGCATATAGATATCTGGTATCACCATCTACGAGATTGTGCACAGAGCCAGATTATGTTGCTAGAATACATTCCAACAAAGGAACAAGATGTAGACATTTTGACAAAGGCTTTGTCAAGAGGAAAATTTGAGTTCCATAGAGGTAGGATCAAGGTGAGAGATAATCCTTTTCTTGATGAGAGGGAGTGTTGAAAATGCAACAATAAAATATCAATTTGACCTTGCCTTGGTCACAATAGAGAAAATTTGAATTTCCACATCAAAAAAAATCTTGGAGGTAGTTAACTGAGGTGTCATGGAACTTGTCACTCAATTAAATCAATTAATTCGATTTGGGAAAGCTTGAGTTCAATATGATTGATTGCTAATGTGTAGCAATCTATTTCAGTTAAATTGAGTTATGGTCAGTTAAAATAGTTCTAACTTTGTGAGGAAGTAGTGGAAGGTCAAGTTGTGGAAGTGTAACTTCAACCACACCCAATGATAAACTAGTTAACTAATCAATAAAACCAAGATAACTGATGCATGCAGAGAATTCGAGTTACCCAATTGCGATGCAGATTCCAAGGCAATGCACTATTATTTGTAGACTATTACGAGGTGTACAAGTGGTGCATTTAATCAATGGATGAGCCTAAAGGAATTGCGTGATTCCAATTGAGGAATTTCCTAATTAATAGGGGCCTAATTCCTTAAGGAGAACCACAAGGAAATAGGCGCTTGGAGGGCTTGAAAATTGGCTAAGTGTTGGCTAGAGTCAGTCAGTCAGGCAAAGGAATAGCCTATACACTTGTAGGTTGTGCTTAGGCTTGAGAAACATATCTATTTCATCTATGTTCTTTTATTAATGAAATACAGATAGGAAGGGGTTTTGAGCAACAAATTTCCCCTAGATAATTCTCTGTGTATTTGTGATGTTTCTTCTTGCATGTTTATGATTTTTCTTCTCGATCGTGATTTTAATTCCGTGGGGTAGTAGATTAGATTTGAGTCTTATGTTCTAGTAAATTTCATGAGCAATTTCAAATCTACACAATAATTTCTACAAAAAGGGTCTCGTACCAAGGAAGCTCCTTTTTTCCTTCTCAACCATGAATTGTGGTGTCAAAATCTCCCACAAACAAATTATTTTTCTTGAAAATTGTCTTTGAAGCTAGTTATGGAGTTCCAACATACAATTTTAGCCTAGTATGAATTTTGCATAGATACATTAATAAAATTAAAAAATATTACTTGATGGGATGTGAAGAAATCAAATTTCTATCCAATGTGCTAAAGACAAATCCTAGATAATATGAAAATATGTTTTTGATCAAATGTACATATTCCTCTTGATTGTTCGAGTAAAGAAGGTATTCCATACATGATGAACACTTTCAATAACTGCTCACACGATCAAAGATCACAATGCTAGTTTTTTTACGTGGTTAAAACCATCTAAGAGGGAAAAAGTTCATTGCCATAGCCAATGAGGCCACTTGAGGAAATTTTATTAATGCAAAATAAAATATTTTACATAAGGGAGTTTTCATAATCGATCATCAACCATGACCCTCCATGCCCTTTAAGTAGAGATCATGAACCAATTGGGTATTAAGCCTCAAATCAATAGCCATTAGTATCGAGGAGAATATGAACCATCGAATCACTCTATGTCTAAAACACATCATGATCATAACATTACAATGCAACTAATGCATACTAAAGAAACACATTTTTACCTAATAGACAAATTATACTAGGTTGAACTTAACTAACTCGCAAGTGTCTAAATATCCTGACACTGATGGTCCTCTGGAGCTGGATGGTGTTTCCCGACTATTTATCCAAATTTTCTTGCTTTTTTGAAGGGTTATTTTCCCTTCCTATTTAGTCTTCTAGAGCAATAGAATTTGGGGGTTGTCTTCTTTGACTAGGTTCTTCCCAAATTTCCACTTGTCTTTTCTCCTCAAGCCCCTCTGATTCCAAGACATGAATTTCATCATTTACTTTTTGATTTGAGGGCTCCTCCTATAGCCAACTTTGAACTTCTAGTGCTTAGCGTTATACCAACCTTCTATAGTATGTTGGGTGCACATTCCTTTATGTTGATAAACTATTCTTCACTCTTTTCCTTGTTTTTTTTATGTCTCTATTTTTTAATGGTTTTCTCATCATCAAGTCCCTGATGGCTTCATCCTCCAACTATGCCTCTAAAGTGTTTGTTTTTGGTAATAACACACTAATTCTTTCTCTAGGAGTCTTAATGTTCTTAGATATTGTTGGGCTTGCTTCTTGTGAATGGGGGATGATAGTGTCAAATGTTTGAAAGGGGGTGAATTCCAACAAATAAATTCATTCTAATTTGTTGTTCTTATAATTTTCAAGGTCATTTGCATCTACGTTATCTGGGTGGGAAATAATCTCAATTCTATTGATATGCAAAGAGGAGGGAATGTTCGATCGGGGGGAGACAAGGGTTTTCCTAAATTGAGATGCCAAGGAGTTTTTTTGTGGGGGGGGGGAATTGGGGAGGTTTTGAAGGGGGGTATTTTCTTTATTTTCTCCTTTTAGGTTGTTTCCATTACTATCATTTCTTAGCTATAGTTTCTTCTCATGGTTTCTTCGAGAAATCTCTTGGGAAGTGACCATCTTCATGATCATTTTTGCATTTAAAGGGGATCTAGTCATATTCAATATGTTGGATAAAAGTCCAATTATGTAGACCGAGTTGAATGGATTTATGCATTCCTTTTTCTAGGTATACTTTAATACAAATTCTAACAAAGTTGAACATTCCGTCTTTTGGTTCAACTTTTTCTATATACTTTCCTAGAGCTTCCAATGTTTTTAAATGAGTCTTCATTCTAGTAATGAAGAGGAAAATGTGGAATTTTAATCCAAACTGGGATTATCGAAGGGATATCATTTTCTAGGTTGAATTGTGGATTCCATCTATTCAAATCTAGTCCTTGAGCCCCCATGAAATAGGGGATCCTTATAAAAAATAAATCCTTAAATTCTTTTTCTTCAAAAGAAAATGTAAAGAAGCCTTTCAAAGAGAAGGATATAAGTGAAATTTTACCTTTTATCAATGATTACAATTTTTATCAACCCAAGAGGCTAGAAATTTGGGGGAGGTCTGATACCTGTAAATTGGCTAATGAGTACCTTTTTTACAAGACATAGATCCGTTGCACGAGATTGAGAAGGGATGGATATTTTTGGGATTTCCTCTAGCTGCTGAACAAACCTGGACAAGGGAGTCTTCACATATTTGAAATGATTTGCAATAAGTACTTTGAAGGCTATGATTTCATGCAAAAAGGGGAGGGAGGAGATGGCTCCATCCATAGGAGATGCTCATCTTTGGAGGCTGAACAAGCAAGTTGGTATGGTTTCAGATAACATATTTTTTCTTCAAAGAATTTTCCAAAGTGGAAAATAGGAAATTTTTTGTCAATATCCTTATGATTAGTGCCATCTTATCCAAGCTTTATGAAATTATTTTGGAGAAAAATATAAGCATACAAATTGAAAGTCACAAAAGAGGTAAGGGACAAGCTAGTTTTAGGGGATATCAAACCGTGGACCATCTTATTACATTAAGGATCATTGTTGAAGAGTGCCACGCTAATAAAAATAATTCTCCTTTATTGTTTCATTGATTTTAGAAAAGCTTTTGACATTGATCCTATGCCTAGACTTTTGAATAGTTTAGAAGAGCTAAAAATTCCTTATGACTTAAGGGTTGTTGTAAGTCTATATGAAAGTGTCATTGACAAGCATAGGAACATTAAAGGGTGGCCAAGAGGAATTAATTGTAATATAGGAGTCAAACAAGGTTGTTCCCTATCCCATACTCTATTTGGAATTTACATTTATACGTTAGAATGTTGGTTGGAAAAGCTAGTTGTACTCACTCAACTCTCGCTGATATAGTTATCATCCTTCTTGCTTATGTTGATGATATTGTTCTTATGGCATGGAACCCTTATGACCTCAATAATCATCTAAGGATCATCAAGGAATTCTACTATAGTATGAGTATGAATATAAATATAAACAAAACAAAGGTTATGACAGTAAAATCCCATAAGATCACTTATGATACTTTCATATATGACAACAATAGTTTGGAGGAACCTTTCTCATACAAATATCTTGGAATCAATATTTATCCCAAGCTCAATTTTAACTATAGTGTTGAAAAAAGGATAAATGGAGGGTGGAAAGCTTATTATGAGCTTGAAAACAAGTGCAAATTATCAGGCCTTTGGTTCAAGGATAATAAAAAGCTTCTATTTGATACTCTCGTCATTTCTACTATCTTATATAGATGTGAAGTATGGGGATGTAGTGTCTGTAGATAATCTTGGAGAAGGATATAGAAAATCCAAAAGAATTTAATAACTTATAATCTTAATTATAAAAGAAATACTCCCTACCTTATCCTCCTCATAGAAGTGAGCCTCTTCCCCCATTGAGTGCATGGCCATGGTTCAATACTTAATCTACAAGAATAAGATAAACATTGATAACAAGAGGCTCCAAAAAAACGCTTCTGACTCTAGCCATAACTAATAGCGACTACACCAAGGATGTCGTCAAGATGCCAAGTCTTGGCTAACTCATTGGGGAACAAGAAGATGTCATCCTGTATGATACCAACAACATAAAAAATATTATTACATCCAAATTTAAAGAGAATTTGTGGTGCAATAAAGAATTAGAAAATAAAGGGAAGTCAAGATACTACAAAGGAGGTGTTCAACCCTAATCTTGAAAATACAAAAGCATATTTTAACTTTGACTAGCACAAAGAAGAAATCAGCATTGCTAAAATGTGAACCAACTCCCACGAGTTACATACTGAGACTGGGCATTGGACAATTTCCAAAACATTGTGGCATGCAAGACTCTGTTGAAGACAAAATACAATTTCTCTTAGAGTGCCCTGCATACACCCAAACTAGAATTCAATTCCAAAATATTTGTTGCAATACTAACCTTCCTAACCCCCTAAATCGTAAAAACTTTGGTAATCTTGGAATGCTTCTCTTGTTGCTTAGAGAATATAAAAATGAGATTCTAAAGGAATCTATGTAATCTTTACCTTGTTTAAGGTATGATATACCAATTATGGTCTTAATGGATGTCATTCATCATCATATTTATGTTTTTAGATTTGTTTATAATGTAATTATGGAATTCAAAATGGAGATGTCAACTCTTGTCTAAAATGTTTGAGTTTTATGTGTTTTTATCAAAATCTCTTATGATTTATCAAAGGTTATGAAAATTTTTACTTGAAGTAAATTCGAATGAAAATCTATTTCATAATTGTTTTTCTAAATTTGAATAAAAAAAATCAATATGTCAAATCTTGCTAGTGCAATATGATTTTGAGAGTTTCATTCCATAAGGTGTTTAAGGTTCTAAACTCAGTCAAAAGGATACATTAAAGAAATCCATCCATATTAAGGGTTGGTATGACCCAAGCCAAGTGTGATCCCTAGGTGATTTTGATGGCTTAGATGCCCTTGGGTCATGATTTCTTAAATCATAAAATAGTCCCACAAGTTACAAACACACCAACAAAAAGAAAAATTATTCAATATTATTCAATTAAGATTTTAATTTATTTATTTTTATAATAATTTAAACTAAAAGGAAAATCAATATTATTTAATTAAAATTTTTAATAGTGAAAATTTAATGTTATAAAAAAGAAAATAGTAAGTTTTAATAAAAAAAATATTATCATTATAACTTATTAATTAAATAACAAAAAAACACTATTTTTAATTAGAATATAATTATTATTTTTAATTATAAAATGTATATTAAACATTATAGAAAATAATAAATTATATTAAATTGTGATTTCATTATTTAAATAAATATACATAAATTTTAATTAAATTTCCTCTACTACTATTTATATTTCCTTTTCAATGGAAAGAATGGTATATTTTTGATATGTTTTGATGTATTGCTAAAAAGAGTCATTATATATCTATATATATATATATATATATATATATATATATTTTGTTTCTAAAATAGAACTTAATAAATTTGAAATTTTATGATGTTCATATATATATATTTAGGGAAAAAAGTCTGCAACTTATAATATATAAATAAAAAGGTTATATTTGTATTGCTTTTGCATATAGCTCTATCATGAATTTCTTGCATGTATACAAAAAGTTGTTGAAACTATTTAAAAAAAACTTCCATGAGTAATGAAAATAATTACATTATGTTATGGTCATATAAAAAAGTGTTGACAACAAGCTATTTGAGATATATTATTCCTTAAAAGACCTGTTGTCTATATATATATTTATATCAGTGTAAAGTAAAAACACTAAAGGGAGGACTGAGAATGCGAATCATAAACCCTAGCTCTTCCGTCGACGCTGCCTCGGCCCTGGCCGCCGTCCGGCCCCTGGTTAGCCATTACGAAGATGGAGAGGGACGTCTCAGGCCAGGGTTATGGGAATATGTTGTTGATAGAGATGCGCAGGCCCTTCTACATCCGTTTTCAGTTAGGATCCCTGTCGGCGGCAGAAATATCCTTGTGGAGACGGGGCTCATTGGGCGACAAGCCAGCGGGTCTGTCACAGTCACAGTCGAGCAGCGTTTCGGCTGTTAGATACCGCAGGAACACCAGATCTAGTAAGGATGCATCCAGATCCGCCACAGATGTAGCTGGAAAAAGGAAGAAAGCTCAGCAACGAGGAGGATAGGCTAATAAATCCTAGAACCACCATTGATTTGTCAGATCCGGAGCTCAAACAGATAAATAAGGGTTTGGTTAAGGCGGAACCGGCAGATCTGAATCAAATATTCATCAGATCGGTAGAAGGCAAACACGTTTGTGTCCAGATCTGGGAATGGATGACTGTATTGGAATTAAAAAAAGAGATCCAGGTCAAACTAGGTACTCCAGTTGCATTTCAAAATCTTTTATTTTCAGGTCTCTGCATGCAGGATCATCACACACTCCAGCATTACAGGGTTGCAAAGGATTCAACTGTTATCCTCAATCACCGACTGCGAGGTGGATCTAAGGGATCTACATCAAAACCTACAGGATCATACAGAGACGCAGAAAAAGGGAAAGAACCTCCAAAGGGGAAAGAACATGCAACTGTTAATATACCTCCAGGGAAGTATATTGTGGATGAAGTACCAGAGAGCCCCTCCATTCCTTTGGATTTCCCAGAGGTAAAGTGCATATTCTCAGATCTACAAAAAAATGCCGTTATTTGTAGATTTAACGGCTTCTGGCCTAGATCAGATGCTTTGTATCAATGGATTCACACGGCATGGACAAAAAATTGCTGGATCCACCTATGCTCGAAAGGTTTTTTCATAGTAGTCTTTAGCGTTGAAGAAGAGAGGGAAAAAGTTCTCACCGAAGGACCATGGTTCTGGGGCAGTGCGGGATTATTTGTTATCCCTTGGTTCCCGGAGTTTGATCCAAATACCATGGTGGTGTCAAGGATGCCGGTATGGGTAAGGTTACATAATCTTCCGATGCATTTTTGGCACTTTACATCCTTAACATCTATAGGGAATACCCTCGGAAGAATGCTAAAGATTGATACAGAGAGACATTTAAAAGGAATCTTTACCTTTGCTAGAATATGTGTCGAGGTGGATCTCAGCCAAGGGTTACCGGAAAGCATCATCCTGAATTTCAACAATACTCAATGGAAACAACCTTTGGACTATGAGAATACAGCATTCAGATGCAGGGGATGTCAACAAACAGGTCATTTGTTCAATGCATGCAAAAGCCTTAACAAGAGCAAGCCACAACAAAGGAAGCACAAAGGATGGCAGAACATAGATAATGTCATAAAGAAGAGAACCGCGGAAAAGAAAGCCCCCTTAGTATCAGATTACGCAGAAACAGAAGCAGAGGAGGATGATACCACCATAGAGGAGGTTGAAATAGAGAACCAGCAGGAAAATAGAGCAGTCAATAAGGAGCTACAGCCACACCCAATTCAGGCAGAGAACCAGCAAAATCAGACAGAGACGACAAGCGTGGATCAAAGCATGGGAGGCATCAAACGGCAGCATCACTCAGATACTTCAGACTCAGACAAAGAAACAGGGCAACAGAATGTAACAACCTAGTTAGTCATTGTTTCGACCGAGCCCACTGTGGGAGAGTGGCGCAAGGTTGAAAAGAAAAAGGGGCGAAAACCTGAAGCGTGAGTTTTACTTACTGTCGGAAGTCAGGCTTTTTTCCCCTTTTTCATTCTTTTTCTCTTATTCTTTGTGCATGTTAGTTTACTAACGCTGTGAGCCCATGTGGCAACAAACTGAATGCTTCATTGCATCTGCTAGTGTAACTTTTCATTAATTTTTTAATAAAAGGTTACCGTTTTTTTCCTTGGAAAAAAAAAAAAGTAAAAACACTAAAGACCACACTTTTTGTATATATATATATATTTTTTTGCTAAAGCAAGTGCTCATCCTTCTATTTCCTTAAATCAAAAGAAAAATTACAAATTTGTACAACCACCCGAAACTTTACAAGAAGAGAAGCTGACAAGGAAGGCTACCAGAGCCCCTGCCCACTAGGGAAATTCCGTATAGGTACATTCTCCAAGGCTAAAAACACAACACTAATCGCGAGAAACTCACACCCTGCAAAAGAGGGAGAGGACGTGCCAAAAAGGTATGACGAAAAGCGCCCATCAGACCCACAAAACTACATCAACGTTCTCGGCCGTTGATCCTGGCTGTTGGATCCAACGGCCAGGGATCATATCGCGCACCCCAACTTGTCTGAAAAATAGTGTGCGATCGATGGCAGTATTCAAGTCCAACCCTTGCCCACGTGTCGCCCACTCTATGGGATCGCTACCAAAACTCGAAAACCACATACTGCTCATGGGACGTGCGATCACCGGAAAGCCGACCCAAGCGTGGTTTTCAGAATTGAAAGTGGGAAGAGGGAGAATATTCGTAGCTGGAAAACTATTTCCCATTTTCCGTCTGTTCTTTCCACTGTACCTGTCCCCGATACTGAGCTCCTTTGAGAAGTGACCCCTTAAAATGTCCTCCGAGAACCTGAGACTTCCCTTCACCTGATTCCGGTAGGGCATGAGACAAATCCTTGCTTGTCTTTCTATCAAATGCATTCCAAAAGGTTGAGAAGCATCTTGCCAGATAAATTAATTTATGCTTGCTATCCAGGTCCGATAACGAAACATTTCCTTGTCTTCTGTAGCTTGTTCCTCGTAGAGAGCCTTTAAACAGTTTTGAGGAATTTCCTGCCACTTGTATGCTATCCCGCTTTCAGCATTGTTCACCCCTTGGTTGGCAAGAAGGTCTGCTAGTTTATTGGCCCAACGTCAAACATGGTTGAAACTCACCGTTTGCAGCTCTTGGAGGTGAACCTGAATTCTTTGGTAAACCAGGAGTAGTTTCCAGTGATTAGAAACTTTCTCCGGCCGAGTACCACAATTAATTCTTTTCACAGAGTTAATAGTAATCTCTGAGTCCGCTTCAACAATGACATTTGAGCAACGATGCTGGATCAGAAACTCCAGACATTGTTCCAGAGCCATTAATTCTGCCATATTATTAGTGGCTCTGCCAAGATGATAATGGAAGATAAATATGATTTTGCCCTCTTCATCTCTTAAAACTCCTCCAAAACCAGCTGTTCCCAGGTTGCCTTTTGAAGCCCCATCAATGTTGTATTTCAGATAACCTTTCGGTGGAGGTTGCCAGAACTCCTTCCCTATATCCGTAGCTATGTCCTTTCTGCTTAGACCTTGAGGAATAATCCCTTTCATTCCCAATTGTCTAAGAATTTTCAGCTCAAACACCGAGGGAGGATTTTTGGGGAGATTTTGAACCGTGGTATTAACAGTCTCTTAAAGCTGTTTCAGGATAAGATTAAAAATAACTTGTGGGGTGGACTTTTCACTTTTGAAAATCCTTTTATTCCTTTCTTTCCAAATATTCCAGATTATGACACTTGGCGTGAAGGCCCAGGCCAGATTAATGAACTCATTTTCTGAAAAGTTAACTCTCCAATTGTTTATGGTATTAGTGATACTACTACTGTCCCTATTTGACTGCTGGAAAATGGAAGATAAGGAATCCCATAACCAGGTTGTATAAGAGTAGTTGTTGAGAATGTGCTCCATATTTTCCTCCTTCTCTTCACAAAGCTGGCATCTGGAGGGCCCCATGACTCCCCTTTTCCATATGTTCTCCCAAGTTAATTTTTTTTTATGATGAACCAACCACATGAAAAATATTGATTTTCATCCATCCTTGGTGCTTCCAGAGGCACTACCATGTCTTGTCTGAAGCCCTGTAATCAAGCCCAAGAAGAATACTTTTGGCTTCCTTAAGATCAAAGTTACCTTTATTTTTATTGCCCCATCTCAATTGATCTTGCCCCTCTGTAGCTAAAATCATTCTTTGTTTAAGTAAGCTCCCAAGAGCCTCTGCCTTAATTTTCATGGGGCTATCATCTCCGTAGTCAAGTTTACTCTAGCTTCTCCATTTTCCTGAGGTCTGAGCCTGATCCCAGAAATCCTTGACTTTATTTAACCCTTGATTGTCTGTTTCCTGCTTGAGACTCACAAAGTCCTTTGTTAACAGTATTGGTTCTTGCTGCCACTTATCTTCCCAAAAGAGTGCAAGATCTCCGGCTCTGATTTCCCAGAAGCTGTTATTTTGAACAAGGCTTCTGTTATCCCAAGCTCTATTCCAGACGTGAGACCCTTTCACATTGCCAGACATTCTTATTAGATCCTTAGTGTGCCAAGAGCTGGCATATTTTTCTTTCCAGATTCTTGCCCACTATGCTTGTGGCTCTTGAACCCAATGCCACCAAAGCTTGGCTCCTAGAGTTTTATTGAGAATCTCTTGATCATCCAAGCCTAGTCCCCCCTGTCCCTTGGGTTTACAGATTTTGTCCTAAGAGACCAGGGCCCATTTCTTCTTAGTTTCTTCTTTACCCCAGAGGAAATCTCTTTGAATGTTTATGAATTTCTCTAAAATTCCTTTGGGAGCTGGGAGGGCCGATAACATGAAAACCGGGATCGATTGTAGAACCGCCTTTGTTAAAACCAACCTGCTTGCCAGGTTCAAGACCCGGAAAGTCCAATTTTTGACTTTGTCTTGCAATTTATTAATCGTCTGTTCCCAGATACTTTTGTGCATTGGTCTTTCTGTGATCCGGATTTAAATAGGAACGCAACAAATTACAGAGATAACCATATACACAAAGATGCAACGGAAATAATACTTCATTTCATTAATGGAAAATATTGAAATATGCTTACAAACAGAAATGGCAATAAACTAGCTAGGGCGATGGTAGCTTATCTCTGAGAAGAGATGTGATGGCTACATGCCTCTGAACTGTGTTACAATGAGGCTCGAAGGCCTATTTATTGTTGAGAAACAATGGAAAAACCCTTAACATTCCAAAACCTAACCCTAGGAGATGAAACGCCAAACTGTGGGCCCCGTTTGGGGGTAAGTTGGTACATCAACTTCCCGGGGTCGTAACTTTGGCATATGATCTCCGTTTGACGCGTACCATAGGTCATTAGAAAGATCTATCCGAGCACTATCATTGTTGGAACGGGCAACACCAGTGCATTCAATAGACTCGTGTTGCCCCCAGATTCCCCAAAAAACGTCGTTTAGGGCCTCAAAACGGCTCCAGAAGTTCAGGACCCGAAAAACTGCTAAAAAATAGTAAGTTGTGCTACAATTAAGGAAACTGAAAATGCTGAGAAAGACAATGGTGGGGGTCCAGGTGGACTTGGCAGGTGGCCACCAATATCCACCTGGATCATTCCTCCCCCCTTAGGAAGCAATGGTCCCCATTGCGTTGAGCTCCTCCATGAGATGAGGAAACTTCTGCTGAACTTGTTCCCTAGTGAGCCACTTGCCCTGCTGAAGGAGTTGGCCCGCTTTGAGAACTCGATATAGTTGGATATTCTGTTGGCGAGTGTTCTTGATCGGTGTGTGCATGATCCGATCAGTTGCAGCTTGTTCCATGCAATCTGGATTTAATTCTGTGGGTTTGAGCTGTTCTGCAATGTCGGATGTGTCTAGCAATGGTGGAAAGTATGGCCGAAGGCGGTCCACATTAAATACTGGGTGCAGGCCAAGGAATGGGGGAATGCTGAGCTCAAATGCATTGTCTCCCATAGCCTTAGTAATGGTGTAAGGACCATATCGGAGTGGTCTCAATTTCCGATAGGCTCCAGTAAGGCGTTCCTTTTGCAAATGCAACCAGACTTTGTCGCCCACCTGAAACTTGTGTGGCACCCGATGTTGATCATGTCACTGCTTGTACTTGGCATTTGATTTCTCAAGAATGTCATGGACCTGCTGGCGAATATGTTGGATGCGCTCAATGAAGCTGGTGGCCTTATCTGTTTCGGACTGGACATGAGCTGAATTCATGTGAGTAGCTGCAAGTGGCATGGCCACATCAATGGGGCATAGTGGCTGGAATCCCAAACCCACCTGAAAAGGGCTATGGCCAGTGGAGCTGTGAAGAGCTCGGTTGTAGCTGTGCTGAACGTAGGGGAGGCTCTCGTCCCATGTGCGTGGATGCTTTGAGTTATACATGCGCAGAATGTGCACAATCATCCTATTGACAACCTCTGTCTGGCCATCAGTTTGAGGATGGAAGGCTGTGGACTTCGTGAGTTTGGTGTCCAGCATTGACCAGAGACTGGACCAAAAGGTGCTGAGAAACCGACTGTCCCGATCTGAGATGATAGACTGTGGGATCCCAAAGTGCACCCACACTCGTTCAAAGAAGAGTTTAGCAGTGGCTTCTGCTGTGATATTCTTCTTGCAGGCCATCATAATGGCCATCTTTGAGAACCTGTCGACGACCACAAAAACACAGTCATTTCCATGCTTAGTGGAAGGAAGGCCTGACATGTAATCCATGGAGATGGATTCCCAAGGTCGACTAGGGGTAGGCAACGGGGTATAGAGGCCTTGCTTCTTAATGGTCGGTTTGGCAATGGCACACGCAGTACATGATCGGATGTACTTCCCAACATCCTGTCGAAGATTCGGCCAATAGAAATAGTTTTGCAGTACTGCCACTGTTTTCTCGACCCCGAAATGCCCAGCAGCCCGACTGTAGTGTGCTTCCCAAATCATCTTGGCACGCTCGCTTGAAGGAACACAAAGGTGACCGAGGTGGCATAATAGGGCATCCTGGAGGTGAAAATCTGCAACCTGCCGACCCTCCAAGAGTGTCTGGTATGTGTGGCCGAATTCTGGGTCGCTTTTGTAGAGAAGTGGCCAATCAGAAGTCTCGTGCCCGCAAGAGTTGAGCACGGTGGTTAGCGCCATGATCGGTGGTCGACTGAGGCAATCTGCAACATTATTGGTGCTGCCCTTTTTATACTTGATATTCAAGTGAAACTGTTGCAGGTATGTAGACCACTTCTGATGGCGATCATTCTGCAATTTCCCTTGGGTCTGTATGAACTGCAGAGGTCGGTGGTCTGTGTGGATGACCGTTTCCTTCCCCAAAATGTAATGCTTCCATTGTCGGCAGGCCTGTACAATGGAATACATCTCTTTATCATAAGTGGGGTACTTCCGGACTGTGTCTGAAAGTGTTTCACTGTGATATGCCACTGGATGTCCATGTTGAGTAAGGACTGCCCCAATAGCATAGTCAGAGGCATCTGTCTCGACCTCAAATGGTTGTTGTAAATCTGGTAACGCGAGCACTGGTGCCGTGCAGAGGCGATCCTTCAACTCCCTGAATGCCTTCTGTTGAGATTCAGACCAAAAGAATTTTGCTTTCGCCCCGCCCTTGGTGACTTGACTCAAGGGCCAAGAAATATGAGAAAATCCCAACACAAACCTGCGGTAGAAGTTGGCAAGACCTAGAAAGCTGCGGAGCTCTGTTAGAGTGGTTGGAGAGGGCCAATCCCGAATGACTTGGACCTTGGCTGGATCGACATGCACCCCCTGTTCATCAATGATGTATCCCAGATACTGAACCTCGGTCATGCCAAAAGTGCATTTCTCCAAATTGGCACATAGCTTGTGTTGCCGCAGTGTTTGGAGAACCTGTCGGATGTGGTGGAGGTGCTCTTCCCAACTCTGGCTGAAGATCAGAATGTCATCCAAGTATACTACTACAAAGGAGTTGGTGAATGGCCGCAAGATGTCATCCATTAGCCTCATAAAGGTTGCAGGAGCATTCGTCAATCCGAAAGGCATGACCAACCATTCGAAGAGGCCCTCCTTGGATTTGAAGGCAGTCTTCCACACATCTGAGGGTTCAATTGGTACCTGGTGATATCCTGACTTCAGATCGATCTTGCTGAAATATTTCGCCCCCTTTAGTTGGTCTAGGAGGTCATCAATCCGCGGGATCGGGTACCTATTACGGACAGTGATCTTGTTCAGCGCCCGATAGTCAATACAGAGTCTCCACGTCCCATCCTTCTTCTGTACCAACACTATCGGGCTCCCACAGGGCGAAGAACTCGGACGGATGTGACCTTTCTGCAGGAGCTCCTGAATCTGCCTCTTGATTTCATTGTTCTCCAGAACGGAGCGCCGATAAATTGGTCCATTGGGTAGCGGCGCACCTGGGGTCAGATCGATGGAGTGCTTGACTTGACAGTGCAGAGGAACCCCTGCCGGGGAGGTGAAGATGTCTTCGTACTCCTCCACAATCTTGTCCATCTGTAGCTGCCGTGCAGAGGGACCCCGTTTGGAGGCCGCGGCCACTGTCTTCTTCTTCCCTTGAGGGCGTATCATCAGGAAAACAAATTTCCTGGTTTTGGAAATGATCTTACTGCATTGTTTTGCAGTAATCAAAGAGATGGCGGCAGGTGGTGCTACCTCTGGTATCCTGAACAACTTATTTCCCAATGTAATAATAACAGCACGGGGCCTTGATTCATACACAGCATGTCGCTTCCACAAGTATGGTTGTCCTAGTAATACATCACAAACTTCAAGGGGAGCAATGTCACACAATACCTCATCCGTGAAGGGCTTGATGTTGTATGGAAGGCGACACTGCTGGCTCACGCGAAGATCTCGCCCTTGGTGAAGCCACCCAATGGTGTATGGTTGTGGATGTGCTGTGGTCGGTAAGCCCAACCGCTTCACGACCTCTGCCGAAATGAGGTTCTTTTGACTCCCGCTATCAACAATGAACTGTATCGGGGAGCCCTTTACCCACATCTGGGAGTGGAAGAGACGCTCCTCCTCCTCTGGATCTTCGGGTTCATTTTTCTGGATCTTTGCGGTAGCAACAGTGGCGCTGGGATCCGCATCAATGATCTGCTTCCCTTTTTCATACCCCTTATCGGGTTCTGACTCAGAGTCGGAACATGCATCTGATTCTGAAACCTTTAGCTCAGCCACCAGTGACTGCTTGGCCCGACACTCACTTGTGTTGTGAGTGGAGCTCTTATGGAACTCGCACCATTTTCCAGTGTCCTTTCTCGGCTTCGCGGCGTTGCTCTTTGCTTGCAGCTTCGGCTGGTTGTCTTGGGCTGTCCCGCCTTGGCTTTGTCCTTTGTTCTGTGGTTTAGGGGCACCTTTCCCCTGCTTTGGATTCGCAGATCCAAAGTCTCGCTTCTTTTGTTTAAACTTCTGCTCGACCTTGACGGCATACCGGTATGCTGCGCCGAGCGAGGGGATGTTTAGGAACTGTATTTCTTCCTGGATGTACTTGTGCAGGCAGCCACGGTATTTGAGTATCAAATGTTGCTCCGAATCCTTGATACCCAACTTTGTGCGAAGGGTATGGAAAAGATTGGTGAACTCCGGCACGTCTTGGTCCCTTCCCTGCCGCAGCGTGGTCCACTTTATGTATTCATCCTCATAGCTTCCGACAGGGTAGTACTGCTCCTTGATGGCATCCCGGAACGAATCCCAGGTGGGTGCGGCTGAAAATAGTGAGCCAGTACTTTCATCCTTCTGCTCGCAGTAGGTTTCCCACCAGTCCTTGACGTGGGGGGCTGCTTTGAGAAGAGCAAAAACAATCTTTTCCCGACTCGAAAATTCATGAACAGAAAAATAACCCTCTAGCAGATTTAACCATTTATCTACGGCATCGGCGTCTATCTGACCCTCGAATATGGGGATTTCAAAATTAACTTGTACCTTAAAGGGTGTGGCGTTTCCAGAGGAGCTGCTGGAAGCCGATGCGCCGCTTCTGGGTAGCCGCTGAAGGATCTGCGCAAAGCTGTCCATCATCGCGTTCCGTTGTCGCTCGAGCGCTTCTTCGAGCAAGATTTTGATGGGATCTCCTGCCCCCTCGTCTTTCTTCTCGTCCGCCATGGGAGGCCGTCGGGATTTGCGAGGCTGGTCTTGCAAAGGTTCAACCAGTTCAAGCCCTAACTCCTTATATCCCGACCTTGTTGGGGACATGCAAAGAAAAACAGAGAAAAAGCAGACCGCTCTGATACCACTGATCCGGATTTAAACAGGAACGCAACAAATTACAGAGATAACCATATACACAAAGATGCAGCGGAAATAATACTTCATTTCATTAATGGAAAATACTGAAATATGCTTACAAACAGAAATGGCAATAAACTAGCTAGGGCGATGGTAGCTTATCTCTGAGAAGAGATGTGATGGCTACATGCCTCTGAACTGTGTTACAATGAGGCTCGAAGGCCTATTTATTGTTGAGAAACAATGGAAAAACCCTTAACATTCCAAAACCTAACCCTAGGAGATGAAACGCCAAACTGTGGGCCCCGTTTGGGGTAAGTTGGTACATCAACTTCCCGGGGTCGTAACTTTGGCATATGATCTCCGTTTGACGCGTACAATAGCTCATTAGAAAGATCTATCCGAGCACTATCATTTTTGGAACAGGCAACACCAGTGCATTCCATGGACTCGTGTTGCCCCCAGATTCCCCAAAAAACGTCGTTTAGGGCCTCAAAACGGCTCCGGAAGTTCAGGACCCGAAAAACTGCTAAAAATAGTAAGTTGTGCTACAATTAAGGAAACTGAAAATGCTGAGAAAGACAATGGTGGGGGTCCAGGTGGACTTGGCAGGTGGCCACCAATATCCACCTGGATCATTCCTCCCCCCTTAGGAAGCAATGGTCCCCATTGCGTTGAGCTCCTCCATGAGATGAGGAAACTTCTGCTGAACTTGTTCCCTGGTGAGCCACTTGCCCTGCTGAAGGAGTTGGCCCGCTTTGACAACTCGATACAGTTGGATATTCTGTTGGCGAGTGTTCTTGATCTGTGTGTCCATGATCCGATCAGTTGCAGCTTGTTCCATGCAATCTGGATTTAATTCTGTGGGTTTGAGCTGTTCTGCAATGTCGGATGTGTCTAGCAATGGTGGAAAGTATGGCCGAAGGCGGTCCACATTGAATACTGGGTGCAGGCCAAGGAATGGGGGAATGCTGAGCTCAAATGCATTGTCTCCCATAGCCTTAGTAATGGTGTAAGGACCATATCGGAGTGGTCTCAATTTCCGATAGGCTCCAGTAAGGCGTTCCTTTTGCAAATGCAACCAGACTTTGTCGCCCACCTGAAACTTGTGTGGCACCCGATGTTGATCATGTCGCTGCTTGTACTTGGCATTTGATTTCTCAAGAATGTCATGGACCTGCTGGCGAATATGTTGGATGCGCTCAATGAAGCTGGTGGCCTTATCTGTTTCGGACTGGACATGAGCTGAATTCATGTGAGTAGCTGCAAGTGGCATGGCCACATCAATGGGGCATAGTGGCTGGAATCCCAAACCCACCTGAAAAGGGCTATGGCCAGTGGAGCTGTGAAGAGCTCGGTTGTAGCTGTGCTGAACGTAGGGGAGGCTCTCGTCCCATGTGCGTGGATGCTTTGAGTTATACATGCGCAGAATGTGCACAATCATCCTATTGACAACCTCTGTCTGGCCATCAGTTTGAGGATGGAAGGCTGTGGACTTCGTGAGTTTGGTGTCCAGCATTGACCAGAGACTGGACCAAAAGGTGCTGAGAAACCGACTGTCCCGATCTGAGATGATAGACTGTGGGATCCCAAAGTGCACCCACACTCGTTCAAAGAAGAGTTTAGCAGTGGCTTCTGCTGTGATATTCTTCTTGCAGGCCATCATAATGGCCATCTTTGAGAACCTGTCGACGACCACAAAAACACAGTCATTTCCATGCTTAGTGGAAGGAAGGCCTGACATGTAATCCATGGAGATGGATTCCCAAGGTCGACTAGGGGTAGGCAACGGGGTATAGAGGCCTTGCTTCTTAATGGTCGGTTTGGCAATGGCACAGGCAGTACATGATCGGATGTACTTCCCAACATCCTGTCGAAGATTCGGCCAATAGAAATAGTTTTGCAGTACTGCCACTGTTTTCTCGACCCCGAAATGCCCAGCAGCCCGACTGTAGTGTGCTTCCCAAATCATCTTGGCACGCTCGCTTGAAGGAACACAAAGGTGACCGAGGTGGCATAATAGGGCATCCTGGAGGTGAAAATCTGCAACCTGCCGACCCTCCAAGAGTGTCTGGTATGTGTGGCCGAATTCTGGGTCGCTTTTGTAGAGAAGTGGCCAATCAGAAGTCTCGTGCCCGCAAGAGTTGAGCACGGTGGTTAGCGCCATGATCGGTGGTCGACTGAGGCAATCTGCAACATTATTGGTGCTGCCCTTTTTATACTTGATATTCAAGTGAAACTGTTGCAGGTATGTAGACCACTTCTGATGGCGATCATTCTGCAATTTCCCTTGGGTCTGTATGAACTGCAGAGGTCGGTGGTCTGTGTGGATGACCGTTTCCTTCCCCAAAATGTAATGCTTCCATTGTCGGCAGGCCTGTACAATGGAATACATCTCTTTATCATAAGTGGGGTACTTCCGGACTGTGTCTGAAAGTGTTTCACTGTGATATGCCACTGGATGTCCATGTTGAGTAAGGACTGCCCCAATAGCATAGTCAGAGGCATCTGTCTCGACCTCAAATGGTTGTTGTAAATCTGGTAACGCGAGCACTGGTGCCGTGCAGAGGCGATCCTTCAACTCCCTGAATGCCTTCTGTTGAGATTCAGACCAAAAGAATTTTGCTTTCGCCCCGCCCTTGGTGACTTGACTCAAGGGCCAAGAAATATGAGAAAATCCCAACACAAACCTGCGGTAGAAGTTGGCAAGACCTAGAAAGCTGCGGAGCTCTGTTAGAGTGGTTGGAGAGGGCCAATCCCGAATGACTTGGACCTTGGCTGGATCGACATGCACCCCCTGTTCATCAATGATGTATCCCAGATACTGAACCTCGGTCATGCCAAAAGTGCATTTCTCCAAATTGGCACATAGCTTGTGTTGCCGCAGTGTTTGGAGAACCTGTCGGATGTGGTGGAGGTGCTCTTCCCAACTCTGGCTGAAGATCAGAATGTCATCCAAGTATACTACTACAAAGGAGTTGGTGAATGGCCGCAAGATGTCATCCATTAGCCTCATAAAGGTTGCAGGAGCATTCGTCAATCCGAAAGGCATGACCAACCATTCGAAGAGGCCCTCCTTGGATTTGAAGGCAGTCTTCCACACATCTGAGGGTTCAATTGGTACCTGGTGATATCCTGACTTCAGATCGATCTTGCTGAAATATTTCGCCCCCTTTAGTTGGTCTAGGAGGTCATCAATCCGCGGGATCGGGTACCTATTACGGACAGTGATCTTGTTCAGCGCCCGATAGTCAATACAGAGTCTCCACGTCCCATCCTTCTTCTGTACCAACACTATCGGGCTCCCACAGGGCGAAGAACTCGGACGGATGTGACCTTTCTGCAGGAGCTCCTGAATCTGCCTCTTGATTTCATTGTTCTCCAGAACGGAGCGCCGATAAATTGGTCCATTGGGTAGCGGCGCACCTGGGGTCAGATCGATGGAGTGCTTGACTTGACAGTGCAGAGGAACCCCTGCCGGGGAGGTGAAGATGTCTTCGTACTCCTCCACAATCTTGTCCATCTGTAGCTGCCGTGCAGAGGGACCCCGTTTGGAGGCCGCGGCCACTGTCTTCTTCTTCCCTTGAGGGCGTATCATCAGGAAAACAAATTTCCTGGTTTTGGAAATGATCTTACTGCATTGTTTTGCAGTAATCAAAGAGATGGCGGCAGGTGGTGCTACCTCTGGTATCCTGAACAACTTATTTCCCAATGTAATAATAACAGCACGGGGCCTTGATTCATACACAGCATGTCGCTTCCACAAGTATGGTTGTCCTAGTAATACATCACAAACTTCAAGGGGAGCAATGTCACACAATACCTCATCCGTGAAGGGCTTGATGTTGTATGGAAGGCGACACTGCTGGCTCACGCGAAGATCTCGCCCTTGGTGAAGCCACCCAATGGTGTATGGTTGTGGATGTGCTGTGGTCGGTAAGCCCAACCGCTTCACGACCTCTGCCGAAATGAGGTTCTTTTGACTCCCGCTATCAACAATGAACTGTATCGGGGAGCCCTTTACCCACATCTGGGAGTGGAAGAGACGCTCCTCCTCCTCTGGATCTTCGGGTTCATTTTTCTGGATCTTTGCGGTAGCAACAGTGGCGCTGGGATCCGCATCAATGATCTGCTTCCCTTTTTCATACCCCTTATCGGGTTCTGACTCAGAGTCGGAACATGCATCTGATTCTGAAACCTTTAGCTCAGCCACCAGTGACTGCTTGGCCCGACACTCACTTGTGTTGTGAGTGGAGCTCTTATGGAACTCGCACCATTTTCCAGTGTCCTTTCTCGGCTTCGCGGCGTTGCTCTTTGCTTGCAGCTTCGGCTGGTTGTCTTGGGCTGTCCCGCCTTGGCTTTGTCCTTTGTTCTGTGGTTTAGGGGCACCTTTCCCCTGCTTTGGATTCGCAGATCCAAAGTCTCGCTTCTTTTGTTTAAACTTCTGCTCGACCTTGACGGCATACCGGTATGCTGCGCCGAGCGAGGGGATGTTTAGGAACTGTATTTCTTCCTGGATGTACTTGTGCAGGCAGCCACGGTATTTGAGTATCAAATGTTGCTCCGAATCCTTGATACCCAACTTTGTGCGAAGGGTATGGAAAAGATTGGTGAACTCCGGCACGTCTTGGTCCCTTCCCTGCCGCAGCGTGGTCCACTTTATGTATTCATCCTCATAGCTTCCGACAGGGTAGTACTGCTCCTTGATGGCATCCCGGAACGAATCCCAGGTGGGTGCGGCTGAAAATAGTGAGCCAGTACTTTCATCCTTCTGCTCGCAGTAGGTTTCCCACCAGTCCTTGACGTGGGGGGCTGCTTTGAGAAGAGCAAAAACAATCTTTTCCCGACTCGAAAATTCATGAACAGAAAAATAACCCTCTAGCAGATTTAACCATTTATCTACGGCATCGGCGTCTATCTGACCCTCGAATATGGGGATTTCAAAATTAACTTGTACCTTAAAGGGTGTGGCGTTTCCAGAGGAGCTGCTGGAAGCCGATGCGCCGCTTCTGGGTAGCCGCTGAAGGATCTGCGCAAAGCTGTCCATCATCGCGTTCCGTTGTCGCTCGAGCGCTTCTTCGAGCAAGATTTTGATGGGATCTCCTGCCCCCTCGTCTTTCTTCTCGTCCGCCATGGGAGGCCGTCGGGATTTGCGAGGCTGGTCTTGCAAAGGTTCAACCAGTTCAAGCCCTAACTCCTTATATCCCGACCTTGTTGGGGACATGCAAAGAAAAACAGAGAAAAAGCAGACCGCTCTGATACCACTGATCCGGATTTAAACAGGAACGCAACAAATTACAGAGATAACCATATACACAAAGATGCAGCGGAAATAATACTTCATTTCATTAATGGAAAATACTGAAATATGCTTACAAACAGAAATGGCAATAAACTAGCTAGGGCGATGGTAGCTTATCTCTGAGAAGAGATGTGATGGCTACATGCCTCTGAACTGTGTTACAATGAGGCTCGAAGGCCTATTTATTGTTGAGAAACAATGGAAAAACCCTTAACATTCCAAAACCTAACCCTAGGAGATGAAACGCCAAACTGTGGGCCCCGTTTGGGGGTAAGTTGGTACATCAACTTCTCGGGGTCGTAACTTTGGCATATGATCTCCGTTTGACGCGTACAATAGCTCATTAGAAAGATCTATCCGAGCAGTATCATTGTTGGAACGGGCAACACCAGTCCATTCCATGGACTCGTGTTGCCCCCGGATTCCCCAAAAAACGTCGTTTAGGGCCTCAAAACGGCTACGGAAGTTCAGGACCCGAAAAACTGCTAAAAAATAGTAAGTTGTGCTACAATTAAGGAAACTGAAAATGCTGAGAAAGACAATGGTGGGGGTCCAAGTGGACTTGGCAGGTGGCCACCAATATCCACCTGGATCATTCTGTGAGAGGAATTCCCAAATACTTTATGGGGAGGGAATCTATTTGGAAGCCCAGAATTCTTGAAATGTTTCTCTGAATAGCAATGTTAGTATTTAAGAAGAAAATCTTTGACTTGGAACGATTGACTTCCATACCTGTTGCCAAAGAAAATTCCTTCAGGATTAGATTGTAGGCTGAATCTTCTTTGACTGTGGGGAGCCCTTGCAACATGGTATCATCTACATATTGTTGGTGAGTTATAGCTTGACCATTTTCCGATAATTGAAGACCTTTGATTTTGCCCATTTCCTTGGCATGCTTAATAGATCTTCCCAGTCCATCCATCATGAGAATGAAAAGAAAGGGAGAGAGCGGGTCTCCCTACCTGAGGCCTCTAGAAGGAACGAAGATCTCCGAGGGGGAGCCATTCACCAAAATTGAAAAATTGGAAGAGGTCACCAAAGCCATGACCCATCGGATCTAGTTGTGGTTGAACCCAAAAGCCGTGAGAACCTTTTTGATGTAGCTCCATTTGACCTTGTCATAGGCTTTTGCTATATCTAATTGCATTATCATCCCCGCCTGTTTTTTGCTGGTAAGCGTATGGACCACCTCATGGGCTTGAATGATATTATTTAAGATTTGTCTGCCCTCCACATAACCTGATTGTTCCTCTGAAACTAAAGAAGGAAGGAGAGGTTTAAGTCTATTTGCCACTACCTTAGAGATTATCTTGTAAACCACATTGCATAAAGCTATGGGTCTGTATTTGTCTACAGTTTGGGCCGATTCCTGTTTGGGGATCAGGGAGATGAAGGAAGTATTGAGGGATTTCAGGATCGTTTTACTGGATTTGGAGTCCTCCACCACATCCAGAATGTCCTGTTTAACAATGTGCCAACAAGCTTTAAAGAAATCCACATTGAAGCCATCCGGACCTGGTGCTTTGCAGTTCTTCATGTCTTTGAGAACCTCACTGACTTCTTAACAAGTTTAGGCTTCTGTGATCCATATCAAGTTTGTGAGAGATTCTTCGGCGAAAATCACATGGAATACCATTTGTCGATGCGTTTCGAACCAACTAGTGTGGTTCATCGTCAGGACAAGATGAAGAAACAGATCCAGCTTAGCATGTTAAATAGTCCGAGCAAACGGCTAGTTTGACTCAAGGACCGGGGTCAAAATTATTTAATAATATAGTTAGAATACCTAGGATCAATAATATAAAATATATATATATATATATATATATATATATTTTAATGGGTAAAAAATATTATAAAAATTATAAGAAAATAAGTATTTAAAAGGAATTTTAGTTAAATAAAAGACCTTAAAATAAA
Organism: Pinus tabuliformis; assembly: GCA_031772625.1. Lineage (NCBI taxonomy): Eukaryota > Viridiplantae > Streptophyta > Pinopsida > Pinales > Pinaceae > Pinus > Pinus tabuliformis. The sequence continues at coordinate 1,181,339,305 of CM062805.1, read as the reverse complement.
TTAAATAACTACAAATAAATAAAGTAATATATAAAATAATTTTAAAAATTATAAGTAAATTAATAACTAAATGGAGAATTAGTTACATAAGGGACCTGTATAAAATAAAGTTAGGTTAGTTAGAACATAAGCTAATAAGAATAGATAATATGCATAAATGAAGTAATAAATTATATATAAAAATAATAGAAGAATTATAAAATTTATAATTCAAAAGGAAAATAGTCATAACGGACCTTAATAAGACGCTAAAAAAAAAAAACAACGATTAAGTAAATAAATAAAATTAAAAAAAATAAATAAAAAAAAATAAAAAATAAATAAATAAAATAATAAATAAATAAATAAATAAATAAAATTAAAAAAAAACAAATAAAAAAAAAATAATAAAAAAAATAAAATAAAAAATAAAATAAAAATAAAAATAAAAATAAAGATAAAATTAATAATAATAATAAAAATAACCTACAGAGGGGGCGGAAAAATGACTAGGAAGAGAGTGCTGGGATCCAACACCTACTGATTTTCCAGCCATCCTCCCTATTGAGATTGCAAGGCCTCTTTTCAATCTCAAGCGCTTCCCTAAATTTTCGATGATGGAAATGCGAAACCTTAGCAATAACACTAGCCTCCTCAATACAAACATGATGATTGGTTTTCTCAGCATGTTCAGCTAAAGCAGAAGACTTAGCTCTCCTATGTTTAAGGTCCGCAGCGTGCTCGCTAATCCTTTGATTAATGGAGCGACCAGTCTCCCCAATATAGGGGGTCCCATAGGAACAGGGGATCAAATAAACACCTTTCATATCCTTAGGGTCGATGGGATCCTTCACCGATCTGAGGGACATACGAATGGTGTTCAGGGGCCTAAAGGTCACAGGGATACTATGTTTCCTAAGAATCCTTCCAATTCTATCAGTGGTCCCCTGAACATACAGAAGATGGAAACCTGGAATTCGATCTTTCGGTTCCCTTTTTGTCAGAGAATTCTTGGAAGCTTTAAGGAAAGCTCTCTGACCCAAGTATCTACTATAACCATTCTCAACAAAAACATCCAGCAGATGGGATTTTTCATTCTCAAAGCTCTTTTCGTCCGAGATCCTTAGGGCCCGAGTAGCAAGGGTATTAAGAACACCCATCTTTTGAGCCGGGAAATGGTGGGAACTGGCATGGAGATACTGCTCCGTATGAGTTTTCTTCCGAAAAACTCGATGGGCGAGGGAACCATCACTATTCTTAGAAATAAGAATATCAAGGAATGGAAGGCATCCATCAACTTCCTGCTCCTTAGTGAACTTAATGGCTGAGGATTGATTATTGAGATGTTCAAAGAAGAGATCAAGCTCATCCTGGCCATGAGACCAGATGACATTGGTGTCATCCACATACCTTCTCCACAGCTTTGGCAAAAGCCTGGAAGAGTTAAGGGCCTTGGACTCAAAATCCTCCATAAACAGATTAGCAACGATAGGGGAAAGGGGTGAGCCCATCGCAACCCCACAGGTTTGCTCGAAGAATTCTCCCTCAAAACTGAAGAAGGTGGAAGTGAGACAGATCTCAACCAATCTGGCCGTGTCAGGATCTGTTAGGCGTTTGATCACCTCCATGGCCTCATTAATAGGGATGCAAGTGAACAGGGAGACAACATCAAAACTAACAAGAATGTCCCCAGGTTCAAGCTTAATGTCCTTCAGTTCTTTAATAAAGGAAGCAGAGTCTTTCACGAAGGACTCCGTATGACCAACTAAGGGCTTAAGCTTTAATGCAAGGAACTTCGCAAGAAGGTAGGTAGGACCTCCAATGGTGTTGACGATGGGCCTTAAGGGGGCTCCTTCTTTGTGAATCTTGGGGAGACCATAGATTCTAGGAGGAATAGAGTTGCTTTCGATGAGTTTATGGTGCAAAGAACTCAAAGAGCTAATGGATTTAATGGCCAAAGCCACATTCCTAGCAACCTTCTTCAAAGGATTCTTAGGGAGCTTTTTGTAGCTCCCACTATTATGAAGATGACCCAACATTTTGCTGCGGTAATCGGCCCTGTTAAGAATGACGGCAGCACCACCCTTGTCTGCCTTAAGAACAATGATATCTTTGTTATGGTTTAAGGATCTGAGAGCTAAAGATTCCTCCTTGCTAAGGTTGCTTTTAGGCAGCCTAGCCTTTCTCAAGGCAACAACACAGGTCTGTTGAGATTAAAATTATCCTCTCTAGACACTAACTTAGGAATATGCCTTGTAATTTCCTTGATGGAATGTTCTCTATCTGGATTGTTTTCTCGGGTGCTATTTCGGAAATACTAGACAAGCACGGATTCAATACTCTTATGGGTATTCTGTAGCTGTCCATTCTCATCCTTTATCATTGTGATTCTATTGTGTGCTCTGTTGGGCATCGTGGATCTGTGGAAGAATCTTGTATTCCACTCTCCTTCCTTGAGCCATTGCACTCTAGACTTCTGCCTCTAGAATGTTTCCTCTTGTTTGCATAAATTATCCCATTCTTGGTGATGTTTATCAGCCTAATCAATTTTGACTTTGTCAAAGCTGTCTTTGATCAGGGCCTGGTTGAGTTCCTGTAATTTGATTTCCAATGATCTTTTTTTCACAAAAATGTTACCAAAATCCTTTTTGTTCCACTCTTTTAGCCTAAAATTGACATGCTTAAGTCTTTTGTGAAGGAGGTACATTTTTGAGCCCTGGAATTGCAAGTCCTCCGACCACCATTTTCAATGTTGTTGATGAAATCCAGATGAGAGAGCCAAATATTCTTGAATCTGAAAGGCCTGTTCCTAGGAGAGATCAAACCCTTGATTTCCAGTTGAATCAACTAGTGGTCGGAACCTCCAAAGGGAAGGATCGTTGCTGTTATTTCTTTATCTGTAAGCAATAGCTCCTCTGAAATCATGAACCTGTCCAATTTAGAGGCTACCTGTGCCTTACCTCCTCTTTTGTTGTTCCAAGTAAAAAATCCATTGTTTAGGTCTGAATCAACCAGTTTCATCTCATCTGTGAAAGTTTGAAATGCTAAGGAGTCTTTGTTGAGTGCTCTGGTACCTCCCTTTTTTTCCGAGAGCGATTTGATCATATTAAAGTCCCCTCCCATGATCCAAGGAATCCCAGCCTGTCTGTGCCTGAGATCAATTAGGGAGTCTAATAATTTGAGTTTATCATCTATTCTTTGAGGACCATAAACATTTGTGACCAGGAAGGTTTTTGGATCCCCCACTGGTTGAATGACCACTGATAAGTAGTTTCTAGATGCTTCTGCATCTGTTATACTGATTTTCTTTGGATTCCATAGAGTTAGAATGCCCCTAGCTGTGTTTTCAGCTTTAACCTCTAGGAAATCAAATCTATTGAGCCATTTGTTGTGGATTTGTTTTATTTTCTGGATGGAACATTTTGTTTCCTGGATGAAGATAACATCTGGCATTTCTAGTTTCATTCTATGACTGAGCATTCTTTGTTTTCTTTTACTACCTAGACCTCTGATATTCCATGATGTGAGCTTCATATTTAAAGATTTGTAAATGAGTAACTAGTTAGGTCTTTCATCTTACCTGAGTCTATCATTAACTTTCCACACTCCATCAAGAGGTCCTTCTGCTTTTTCCTACCTCTCTTTTTTCCTGCATTTCTTGTTGCTAATCCTGGAGTAGTTTTCATTACTTTAACTCCTATGTGTTCCTACTTTTCAATGGTTTTTTCGTTAACTAATTTGTTTTCCTGAGTTTTTCATAAGAATAGCTGCTGAATTTTGTTACAGTCTTCTTGGGGTAGTGAATCTATCCCTCTCGTGGATCCCTGCCTCAAGAACCATTCCAGATCTAGAATTTCCTGAAGCTCATGATCTTCTAGATCTGTTTCACTTTGGGTCATTTCTTGATCCATCTCTAGTTTCGTTTCACTCAGTATGTTTTCTTTCTTATTATCCATCTCTTGTGATGGGTTGCAGTCTTCTTTCATTTCCATTTCCATTCCATTAGGGCCATCCTCCATAGATTGGTCTTCATTTGCCATTTCTGCATTTTCCTCCAGTACATGATACCTATTTTCACTAACCTTTTGCCCCTCATTACGTAGTTGCCTTGATCCTTTTTTGCTGCCTTTTCCTCTGCTTATAACTTTCTGGAAGCTATCTATATCCTTCATTTCATTAGGTTTGCCTTTGTTTTCTGCTTGACTAAGAGGGCAATCTCTGAACAAGTCTCCATGTTCATGGCATTTACGACATCTGAATGGGATATGCTCGTAGTCTACTATTTGAACCCATTCCTCATCAAAAACTTCCAGGATGACTTCATCCGGAAGAGCTCCTGATAGATCCTTTTCTACATAGATCCTTGCATAGGAAGTGTATTTTCCTCTTGTTGTGGCTTCCGAAGCTTTGACAAAACATCCTAGTTTGTTACCTATGGCAACAAGCGATTCAGTTTGCCAATAATCAAGAGGAAGAGAATAAAGTCTTACCCAGACTGGTACCGAAGTGAAAGTCTCCCGCTCTGGCACAAAGTTCATCTTCCAAGGCCACATATAGAGGCCAGCTGCTGCATAAAAGTAGGGTCCTCCTTCAAATATTCTGTCTTTGTCTTCGATGTTTGTGAACACCACAGTGAAAAATCCCTTGGACCCTAGATGCAAGTCTATACTTCCTTTGGGTTTCCAGTGATACTTGATCCATAACTGCAAAGCCTTTTCTGTGGGCCATAATCCCATAAACTTGCAGATTATAGCATAGGTCCCCATATGTTCTCTGTGTGCCTGAAGTGCAGGATCGTTTAACACCACTCTAGGAGTGACCTCCATTTTGGGTCTGCACGGTCCCTTTTGTTTATTGTTCCTTGTGCCCTGGCTTTTGTCTTCTTCTTCTTTGTCTTTAGTGCTGACATTTTCCTTGGGTCTACCCCCCTCTGTTTCCTTTTCATTATTACTCTGTTCCTCTTCCTCCGAATCTTTGACTTTGCCTAGAGGGGACTTGCCTCTACTAGCAACAACAGTTTTGTAGGAGGGAGGGGAGCTCCCTCCCCTGCGTTTCTCCATTAGTAGCAGGCGCTGAACCTCTTCAAACCCTGGAGACACGTTTTTCCCAGCCTCACTTTTTGTATATTTCTTGCCAAAAGGAGTACCTGCATATTTCTTTGACAAAATAAAAATTAAGCTCCCATAGAAAGTTCTAGATAAGATATTTCTTGCCTATTGGGCCCCAAGTATCATTTAGACCCAAGGGTTAAAAAAAAATTATATTTTGAGGCCTTCTTTAATCTCCATGACTGAGCATGTGTCTTTGTCTAGATCCAGTCCATATTTCAAGAGCTGTTCTACTTCTTCATTCCTGTGCATGTAGATGTGATCATAGGAAATATTTGGGAAATTTTGTAGTTTTTGGTTTATCTTATCCATAAAGGGAAGCAAAGTGAAGTTCCCGAGTAATGATTTCTTTTGCATCCCTTTAATGACCAATTGGGAATTTCCATATATATATGAAGAGATATGGCATTCTTGAAGATTACAAGTAGGATGTTGGTGTATAGAGCAAAAATTCCACATGATTGTTCGTGGCCAGACCATTGTTTGTAGAGAAAGAGATGGAATGAGAAAGAAATAGGTACGTGATTCCCTAAGCTCCTTCTTTAGAGGGAGAGCCCTATGCAGCCCCATCAAAGAAAACGTAGGGGGGTGTCTGATTGAATGGAAATAGGATCAAGAGGGGAAAACTTCTAGTAGATTAAGAAAAGTGATCACAAGCTAGAAGAGCCAAATGCTGAGAGGAGACTTTATAGGCATTAGGGGGTATGTTTTAAAAAACATCAGTGTTCGGTTCAAGCCAAATTCCCCAATTGACACACAAAGGAAGACATTTGAGGTTGTCTGGTAGATGGCTAGAGAGCCAAGCTTTCAGGAATTATGAGATATTCTCGGTAGCCCAATCTAAAGCTTGAGAAATGAGCATCTTAATTCCAATCAAGCATGTTTTGTAAAGAATAAATTTATAAAGAGGTGAGTAATAGATTATGCGTCAGATTTACAAAGTAAACAGATAGTGGGCACCTTGAAATATCTTTTTTGTGGCATGTCCCAAATGGGAACTTTTCCTTTTATCATGAGCCACATAAACAATTTTGTTATCAAGGGACAATTTAATTTCCAAAGAGTGTTCCCCCACCATGGAGTATTTTCAACTTGTGGGAGAAGAGATATATAACAATATTTTGGGGAATACCTCCTACAAGGAATTTTTGTCCATATAAGCTGGTCTTCACTATCAGATATGGTGACATTTGCAAATTTAAGAGCCTTTACATAATTTTCCCATGTAACTGCATCCTCTCATTTAAGTTGGAGGTCTATGGCTAACATCCAATATTAACCAAGAGATATATGAGCTAGAGAGAATTAATTTCTTCAGCTAGAAGTTGTATTAGAGGGTCAAGAAGACAGTAACAATGCAGACCGCAAATCTAGGCGTCCCTTTCAATTAGAACATTTTATTCATTTTCCACCTTCCAACATAGGTGATTACAAAGAATATAAAAGGCCTTAAGGATGGATTTCCAAACAATAGAGGCATTCCGAAGAGGTTTTCCAGATGTGTGGATTCATATAAGGTGGATAAAGGAGAAATAAATTTTTGGGTCATGATATGTGCCTAGAGCCTCTTCCATTGAATGATGCGCCAAACACATTTTGCTACTAGTGCTTGTGAAATTTTTGGAAGTATTTTTATCCCCCACCCATCAGAATATTTTGGAAGAGTGATAGAGTTTCTAGGCAGTGAGAGCAAATGTTCGCTTTTCCTCCTTCCTATGCTAGAGAAAACGAATGGAGAGTTTCTGTATGTTATTCAATATCTCCTTGGAAATCCAAGCTAGAGAAGCCTTTTATAGGGATGGCTTCAATTACAACTTTGCATAAAATAAGTCACCTAGCTCTAGAGAGCCATTTGTTACTCCATAGCCTGATTCGTTTTTCAATATTTTCTAGTAGCCATGTCCAATCATGCTTGAGTTAGTTACAAGGCTTGAGTATGAAGCCAAGATATTAAAACCCTATCCAATAAATCAAAGCATAGATTCTAGAATTTATCGAATGGAATATATTTCATTAAATGGAATAGGCCAACTATAGATGGATGACTTATGGTTGTTTATTTTCATCCACGTTTCTTGACTAAATAGATCAAGAAGAAACATTATATGTTTGATGTGAGGAAGTTCCAAATATGAAAATATTAGGATATCATCAACAAAAATAATATGTGGGAGGAAAACATATTGAGATATAAAGTCACCTTTGAAACTACCATTTCGATCAACCTTTGATGTCATCCTATTGATCCCCTTGGAAACAAGGAGAAAGAGGAGAGGGGAGAGGGGACAACCCTAATAGAGGCCCCTCTCAACATTGGAAAAGGGGGAGGCTTCCCTGTTGATTCAAATGACAAAGGAAGGAGTAGAGATACAATTCATAACCCATAAGACAAAAATTCGGGAGAAGCAGGGCCTCTTGTGCCAGTCCAATTTCATCATGGATTTATCTATGGGATAAAAAACCAAACTACTCATTTGATATGTGAAGAGAAAGGATATTCTTAAGTTGTAGGGATATAATTTTGGAAATGATATTATAGATGGTGTTGTAGAGGGAGATAGGACGAAACTGATAAAAAGAAATTGGGTTTTCAGATTCATGGATTAGAGCTAGGAAAGTGGAATTGAAAGAAGGCAACATCTGACTAGAGGATCTAGAGTATTCAATAATAGATAATATACCGTCTCTATTGAATTCCATACATTTTATGTAGAATTCAATTGGGAGCCCATCGAGGCCTGCAATTTTGTCCTTTTGAAAACTATGAAGGACATATTCCAACTCACTAAATTTGTAATCTCATGCATAAGCGCTTCATTATCCTCCTCTTCTACAAATATGGGGGAGATTATGGAAAATGAGAGAATCTTCACTATAGCGACCCTTTCTTCCTCCTTGAAAATGCTTTTGAAATATGAGAAACCTACCCTCACAATGTTCGAGAAGGAGGTGGAAAAGGTTCTAGATGGACCAGTAATTCCCCATATAGTATTTATGGTCTTCTTATGATTCACCACCCTATGGGAATATTTTGTATTGTCATCACTAGCTTTGATCCAGAGGGAACAACTTTTGAGTCTCCATTCGTTTTTCTGTTTAAGAAGAATCTCCTTTCTAGATTTCTCCAGTGTTGAGATTTTATCATGGAGGTCATCATCGATAACCACAAAGGATAATTGATTCCAAAGAAGTTGCAATTGAGATTCAATATTAGCCAATTTTTTTTGATATTACTCTTTTATTTTTGGCCCATTCATTGATAATATCCTTCGATTTTTTTAGGTTTCTTTAAAAATTAAGGGAGGGGGATTTTGGGTTTCCTGAGGAGAATTTGAACCAACTATCTTTTAAGAGAGAAATCAGGGTGGAGTCATCCATCCGTGAGGGGTTTAGTTTGAATGGGCTAGGATGATTGGCAGGAAAGGATTCCAATTAGATGAAAACAGGAACATGATATGAATTATCTCCCATAGATGACCACTATCTAATTTTAAGGATGGTATTGAGGAAACTATCTGAAATAAGGAAATGATCTAAGTGGTGGGAGATTCTGGCTACATCTGGTTTGTTGTTTGACCATGTTGGCATAATTTTTGTAAGAGAATATCATAGAGATTCATGTCATCCAGGAGGGAGACCAACAAATATGATAAGGGATCAAGTCTTGTCGAGGGCCCCCAAAATTCTGAATTCCCCAAAGTGAAATTGAGATCACCACCAAAAATGACTCTCTCTGTTATGAGAACTTGTAATTAAGCAATAAAAGTCCATAATTATTTCCTACCCACATACGATCCATATACATCGATGAAATTAAAGGACATATGAGGTTCAAAAGAGGCGAGATCAAGGGCCAATAGTGACCTCGAAGACCATGTTGTTTTGAGATGCATGAGTTTTGGATCCCATTCTGTCGCAAGCCCCCTTGATGTACTGTCATCGTAAATAGAAAAAAATCCATATTAGGGAGAATAAATTTTAGGGTACAAATAGCTTTTTCGTTGACCAATATAGTCTCTTTACGGAAGATCGCATTAGGTAAGAACTGTTCACATAGTCTTTTGAGGGCCAATTTATTAGATGGGTTGGACAAACCTGAACAATTCAGAGAGAGGACCTCCATTTAGATCCCTGAGAAGGGCCTGAAGCTCTAATCACCCTTAGGATGGAATATTTTTTCCAAGCTTGTATCTCATAACTAGCTTGATGCTGAGCCTTGGAGAGAAATTATTTTCATCCTATAACAAAGGAGATGTGTGGAGGGGTCTTAAAATAGAAGTAGTCCTTGACCAGAATTAGAGAGGGGAATGGGATGTTCCAAAAGGGAGGGGGGAAGGGGGAGTGATAAAAAAGAAGAAGATAGTAGCGATGGGGGGAGAAGTGAAGGGACAAAGGTTGAGAGGCTTGAGGGGGCGATTGAAGGGAGAGATCCCTATGTGATATGGGGGAGGGAGAAAAGAGGGGGAGGGGGAATGGGGGTTTTGATCCTAGAGAGGAAGTTGAGGGTATTTGTAATAGCAGAGGGAAGGTATTCAAAAAATGAAGCATCATGGATACAAAGCTGATCAACACCAGAGAGAGAAAAATTTGAGAGAGTATTATGATCTGTACTTGTAGTAGGATGTGCCACTGTAGGAGAGGGTGAGCTTGCCACGACCAATATTTCTTTGATTTCCAAGGAGGGCTGAGCCAAGTATTGTGGTGTGTTTAAAGGTGGATATGCATGTGTAGAATTCAAACCATGGTTAATTCCATCGCATTGGGTCAGTGAATTCTACTAGTTTTCACACTGCCTTCATTCCTAAAGATCCTTTTGGGGGGGGGGGGTGAGTTGAGGAGAGGTCGGAGGAGTAAGGGAGTGGAACTCACTCTTTCGAACCCATTTCCTTCTTTTGCCTTTTCCTACCTCACAGTCCCTGCTCAGGTGTCGATAAACATGGTAGTGGAAACATGTGAACAAGATGCCTTCATAATGAATGTTCTGGTGATGTATGATGTTCTCGACATTGATGGATATCGATTCATGTAACCCTAGTCACAAGTAAAGACCTACCAATATGTGTGAAATCACCATAAATACAGTCTACAAGAATGATAAATCGACATCATAATAAAATCCTAGAGAGTTTCCTACCTCGTGAAACATGCTCTCAGAATAGAAGATGGGATGCAGGGATGGAAGCCAAACCCAGATCCAACTACTTTGTTGTAATGTCAAAATTGATGGACCATTTTTTTAGAAGGAGGGCATGTGAGCCCCATGGCCTTTGATTTTCCACAATTATTGCTGCATCTTCTGTACTTGAAACTTGCTAGCCCATCCATCCTTCGGAAAAAAGCCTTACAATGAGGTGAGTAGCCTAGAAATAGTTTGATGTTCAATTCTATCCAAATGGATAGGACCGCCATTAACATACACCTATTAGAAAAAAGTCTGAACACCGCCATGTCATCCATCTTATGAATTTAATTCCATTGGATGTACTTTCCCAATACTAAGGATAATTCCTCAGGTTTGCATTTGATGCAATTTCAATTTGATTTTTTGGGGGGTCTAGTTAGAGAGATTGCGTGACCTAACTACCCCTGAAGAAAAATTCCTCCACTATGCATTTCTGGGGTGAGGAAGTCATTTAGGAAACTGGACGAGGGAGAGTGTGAGTTGTAATATAGTAGGATAGGCGAGGGTAACTGTTCCAAAAATGTCCAAGAGATTGAGGGATGAAGACCTAATGGGGAACACATCAAAAGAGGATCAATTAGGGGAGACGACCACTAGACTAAGGGTGATAAATGGGCATCACAAGGATATGGTTGGTATGCGAGCGACCCATTTTTAAAGACTCCTGACCTACGCTAGAAGATAGGGGGTCACAGGAAGGGAGACCATGCAAAGGTATGTGTTAGGTTAGCAGTAAATATCACCAATGAGGGAGGGATATATTCTGCTAGAGTACAGAAGAGGGGAGATTCCAATGTGAAATTTGAATCTTAGCGTATAGTCCAACAGGGCATTGTACTTTTCGGGCGAAATTTTCATATTCAAATTCTTACATGGTGGGAGTGAACAAAGAGGTTAAAAGCTGGTACGTAAGGTTTTCCTGAAACGAATAACCCAAGCATAGATTTAAACCCTAATGGAGCCATCATTCTAAAACCATATGTCTGTGTGCGCACATGTGTTTTGTGGTGGTGGTTGTGGTGTTGTTATTGTTGTTGTTATTATTTTTTACTTTTTTTTTTATATTTAATATTTTATGTAAAAATTATAGTGTATATTAATTTATTTAGAAAAAAATATAGAAATTATAATATATATCAATTTGTTTAGAATAATAATAATAATATTACTATTATTATTATTATTATTATTATTGATTTTTTTATATTTAATATTTATATAAAAATTACAATGTATAAATTTTTTTAGAAAAAATATAGAAATTATAATATATATCAATTTGTTTAGAAAAATTAAAAAAAAATCTAAAAAAACCCAAAAACAATTTTAAAATTTATTAAAAATAGTAGTAATTTTTTTGGCTAGCAAATTTTATTCTTAATCAATTATTACGTATTACAATTTTAAGGTTTTCTAAGTATATCTTCATAAATTCTTTCAAAAATGATCGTTTCAGTTCATAACTTTATTAGCCATCCTATCAGAACCATAATTATTCATATAAACCCAAAAACTTATTAAGTTTTACATGCTCACTAGGACGAATCCTGAGTCTCTTCATAGGGTTGTCTATCCAAGTGATCCTCTTTCAAAATTTGAGTTACAAAGTTGTTCTCACTTGAGGCATACTCCATTTTAAGGTCCTGAAGGTATAATGTCACCTTATTGTCTTTGGAGGATAAGGAAAGGTCAAAGAGAGAAGATTCCTCAAATGAGCTAAAGTATTTGAATTTAGGTTTATGTGATTATAATTAATTTGAAATTTATCTTCTAGATCTATGGCATTGAGATTATTATTTCCAAAGTTTCAAACCAAGTGTGATTCATCTTCACGACAAAATGATGATGAAATCCATCTTCATGACAAACTGATGATGAAATTTATCTTCATCACTTTGTCCTGAAGATGAACCACACTTGATGGTTCAAAGCGTCAACGATTAATCTCATGGAGCTAAAGTCATCAGAAAAAGAGAAAATAACAAGTCATTGAGGTAAAGAAAGGTAGGTCACTATTCTAAGAGTGATAATTGCATTAAATTTACTATAAAATACATTGACCTGTTTCTATTATTCTCTATTCAACAAAATATGTTTTGTTGTGCCCATTTCCTATTATTTCTAATGTGAAAATTATCCTTCCACTTATTCTTTCTAATATTCTAATTCATTATTTTACAAAATTTGTAGTATCCTTTTTACAACAATCCAAACCTTGCTTCATAGCATTGAGCTCCTACGACACAGAAAAACACTCCTATAATGAAAATGTACCATTGTAGCAAGCTTACTTACCTTTAAATATATACAAGTTTTAATTAATGTTTACCCATAGTTATAATGCCATATTAACATATTAAATTGTTGTATTGAAAATTATATACAATTTCCCCACGACGGGTGTCTAGACCCAACATTTGTCGGAAGGTGATCACATGGAGAGAAAACACGAGCCACTTCGCTCATACGCCCAACTCATTTATTCTTTGGCACACTTGGTTTAATAGCGAGTTGTTTTTAATGTAATTTTTTGGAATTTTTTCTAGTGGATTTTTTAGGTTTAATTTTTTTAAAATTGAATAAGAATTCATTGAAACCACAAGTTAGATGGGTAATCCCTGCACAATAGAAATGTTATAGGGAATTTTCCCAATACAAAATCTAATATAAAATAAAAAAAATTAATTTAAATAACACAAATCAAAATCTCACTACAAGTTAGATGGATTGGGACCTTCAGACTCTACTTGCTAGATGGATTGGGACCTTCAATTGGCCACTCAACGTCACTGTCATGGTGAGGCTTGGGTGTGTGGGTTTTTTCTAACTTGTATATAGTATTGTATTTTGGATTTTTTTTTTTTTAATTAAAGTTTAATTTGATTAATTATATATATATATATATATATATATATATATAAACATTTTTTTTTTTAATTTTTAATTTTGAAACCAGAGGATTTGACAATTGGTTCAATCTCATGCTCATGTGGTATGGAGTCGATTTTGGATGTTACCATTATGAGTTTGAGACCTACAACCTTTCCTCCTATCTATAGACTAGGTTACTTTGAGAGGATTGAACCTTGGATATCTTAATTAACACAATTTCATGTCACTTCAATCACAAATTGAGCTACCCTCGGGGACACACACACATATTACTTGATATATATATATATATATATATATATATATATATATATATATATTAAAGAATAAAATTGGGAAAAATATAAAACCAACATAGATCCATCTTAACTCCAGATCAACCAAGTGCCGAGTGCGATCAAATCCCTCAAGATGAAAACCATTCTTTGAGTGCAAAGCCTGGGAAAATGTTTGCACCTTGAGTGATTTGATTCCTTTTGTCTCTTGTTAGATTTGAGGTGAAGTCAAATCTACGCTAGATTTGAACAACACACTAATAAAATGTTTTAACTATACGAAATTTATAATTTTCATGAATTTGTGATATTAATATATATATTTAAATTTTGGACCCCCCTACACACATTGTACATTGAATTATTTTTGTTATTAATACGCTGTAAAATGTTACATGTCTAACTCTATATTAGACATGGAAAGAATTGCAAATCTATTGATTTATAATCCACATTAAACCTTTTTTTGCTATTAATATTTCTTAAGTATTATATATGAACTCCATATTAAGAATGGAATAAATTATACATCTCCCTCACAATGGAAAGTGAAGATATATATTACTTTATTTTCCTTTATATAAAGTTCATACAAAATTATGATTTACAATTAATAGTAGTTTTTTTTTTGAATGCTACATGTCAACTACATCACAGATCATGTAGTATCAATAATATTATTTTACATGTCATTTTTTAACTCCATAGAAAGTAGCAATGGAATTACATATCTTGCGCCTATTGAAAACCTTTTCTTTTTATAAAATTTTAATTACTTTATCTTTATATAAAGTTTGATGTAAAATTAAAGTGGAATTAAAGTATTTTATTTATCACTGATATTGATTTTTTTGTTTATTAATAATTTTCATTTGTTAATGTAAGTGTTATTTTATTATTTTTAAATGTAACATTATATGACATCTCCCTCATACTGGGCTATAGAGCGTCACTTGCTGCAATTATTATATTTGATTAAATATATATAGTTTTTTTTTCATGAATGTGAATGATCGAGATTGGATCATTATATTATTTGTCATCCATCTCAATTTTGTAGTGGAAAAATTATAGGAATCAATACATAAGACCTTTTTTTACTGGTGGGTCTTAATTCAGTGAACTGGGTTGTGAAACCTTCTCAAAGTAGATTGAGACATTAAACATGTTTTTTTTTGCGAGGCGGGGGGCGGGGGGGAGGAACTTTATCGATTAAATGTGGCACTCTCTAGTGCTATTCTACACAAAGATACATTTTCCAATGATGCAAAAATTATCTCAATGGAAGTCCATATGCAAAAGTTATGCCACCCATAAGTTGACCTTTCTATTTTGACCACCATGATTCAAGATGATGCCACATTAGCCGCTATTAATTATGGAAAAGGGGCTAGTCATGTGATCATGATAAAGATGACTCTAGAAGAGTTGATATTATAGATATAGTTAAGAGTTGAAGGAGTTAAACTTAACCACTACTACGAGGAAAAAGGGTTTCCATTTTATTTGAGTACATTTTGTTCCATAAATGAGAAGAGTAGTTAAGAGTGGATAGAGAGAGAGGGAGAGAGAGTAAACAAAGAGGGTTTGTTTATTGTAGATCTCACTTATTTGTACTTACATCCATTTCTATTCAGAGAAAGAGATAACAAAGTAGCCTTATATTCTAGTTGGGCTTTCTCCTATAATGGTTTCCCAGGTCATATCTTGTATTATTATGATTGCAAGTGCTTGCATTTGTGTCTAGGCCCTTTTTTTTTATGTATTTCATATGTTTCATGCATAAGCATAACAAAATAATTAACAAATCTATAAATCTAAGGAAAAATTAACTCTCATAGCGTAGATTTTGGATTTTCACTATATCTTAGTAGATATATTGTGATGAATTTTCCACTGGAATATCAACAACAATTTATGAATTAGTAAATTTGGTGACTAAATATATTTTATAAGATACTCATGTGTAAAAAAAATCTTCATTTTGGACATATATTGTATTGAGTTTTCTATGTGGGGGTATTTTTAGTAACACAAATTAATTATTAATGTTTTTTGTTTTTTTTTTCGAATCTGGTGATACAATTTTGGGCAAGATTATGATTTATTATTGTTTAAAATGTATTTTTGAATGCATAAATAAATTTAATGCTTAAAAAAACCCTTGAGACACTTCAATTTTGCAAATTACATAATTCAAACTTGTAATTCTATGAAATCCTTACTAAAATTTGAACAAAATTAACTAATAAAAATACTAAAAAATAATTTAATAATTAAAAGATGCTATTTTGAACCAAATTAACTAATAAAAACATTAAAAAAATATAATGATTAAAATACACTATTTTTCAATCCTCCGTATATAGATCTACCTAATAAGGTCCATAAGGAAATAATCTTTTAGGTCACACTAAGATCTACCTAATGATGTACAAGGTACATGCATACCTAATATAATGATATACAAGGTACATATATAATTTTATATATGTACCGCGTGCCTAAAAATATGATATATGTATAAACCATATCCATTATTCTGTATTTACATTATGAATGTATATATGTACTATGTGCCTAAAGTGTATATGGCTCACCTTTTGTTTTCAAACGACAATGCATACGTTTTCAAAATATATAGAAGAATTAATAAATTTTAAATTAGTAATATCTATCATAACAATTCTATCAATATTAAATTGGTATTTTTTTAATAACTAGGCTGAACTAGGATTTCACGAGGCTCAGTCGAGCCCGAATTCCCCTTGGGAAGTTTAATCCCCAAAGTGGCTTCAACTCCCCCCCGCATGAGGTTTGAATCTGTGACCTAGCGGGGACTAAACTCCATAGAAACCAACTGGTCTACACCTCATGACTCATGGATTAAATTGGAAATAATAAAAATACACTATTTTCATTTCTCAGTGTATAAATCTACCTAACAGGGTCCACAGGGCAAGAATATTTTAGGTTGCACTCAAATCTATCTAATGATATACAAGGTACAAACATACCTAATATAATGATATACAAGGTACATATAAAATTTTATATATGCATTGTGTGCTTAAAAATATGATATATGTATAAATCATCTCCATTATTTTGTATTTTGATTATGAATGTATATATGTACTACGTGCCTACAAATATGATATACGTATACACCATCTCCATCATTGTATGTAAATGGTTCACCTTTCATTTTGAAATGTCCGTGCATAAGTTTTCAAAATATCTAGAAACATTAATAACTTCTAAATTAGTAATATCTATCATAAGAAGTCTTTCGGCATTAAATTGGTATTTTTATTATTATAAATAACTAAGTTGAGCCTAGGCGAGGGTTAACCTACTTATTGGTTGGAAGAAGGTCAATCCACCCACAATGGGATTCTTATCACCAGTATTGTACGAGGTTCGGTTGAGCCTAGATGCCCCTTGGGAAGTTTAATTCCCCCAAAGTGGCTACCACTCCTGAGCATCCCCCATCCCCAATGAGGTTTGAACCTGTGACTTGGCAGGGATTAAGCCCCATGCAAACCAACAGGTCTACACCTCATATAAAGTCATGGGTTAAATTGGTAATATTTATCATAACAATGTTATTGATCTTAGGCATGGTGATATGTATTTAAACAAATAAATATTTTATATGGTATTAAAATGAAAGTTGGTTTTCTTCTCGTTATTTTCAATTTACGGAAAAGGACTAATTTATAAATTGTTCAGATTTTTTTTTCCCTTTTAAATGGTTGATGGTTAAAGATGAATGACAATTTAATTGACTGCAAATATTGAGTGATATTATTTTTTCACTAAGTTTTAAATTCCTTCTAAGTATATACTTTTTTAGTGGATTTGTGCATGCAAGTTATTTAATGTAGTTGGGGTTAGTTACAAGTTTTAGGTGACTTTCACAGAATCAATACCCTCAATCATAGTTGCTTGGTTGAATGGTGCTTTTGTATCATGTGAGACATATATGCTTCATTGTTAGATCTCATGTTAGATAGTACCACTCTCTTGCATTGACTAAAAGTGTTAATAAATGGGCACGATTTTCTACCAAGACTCATGATTTGAAAGATGTGTTCACAACAATATCACTAAGTACATAGCCACCATAATTATGGTTTCCCTTAAAATATTCCTTCCATGCAAGTTTTTTTGGCTTCATATAGGATTTCAAATGTCTTTGTAATTTGTTAGTGGTATTTTGTTGTAGACAAACCTACATCACATCATGATTGCAAACAATGCCCCCCATTCGATAAGAAGTGGACACATACCAACTCTCAAAAGAGGGCCATTACCTCTTTGCCTAAATATTTTGTAAGCAAAAACCATCACTCCCTATACCAGGTCTATCTTAAATTTCCTATACTTTAGATCTCCTCCCAAGAGGCACTAACTTATGGAAATCCATGCGTTTTAAAGATTCACTTTTACACTCATGATTGCTGATATGAATTGTCAATGAAATTGACAAGTGGTTGTCAGACTGAAAGTCTCGACAACATCAGTGAAGTAGCCAGTGGGCATATTCATCAACCAGTGGGCTTTTTTCATCAGCAGTGAGCATCATCAAATTCGCTAGTGAGCGATCGACAGCCAAAGCAGCAGTGAGCAGCTTTCATCATAGCAAAAGCAACATTGAGTTGTTTTTCGACATCTTCAGCCAGTGGGCGATCATCATCAGCAAATACACCAGTGGGCATTCATCAAATTGTGTCAGTGGACACCGGATGCTGTTTTCAAGCAAAGGACAGTTGGATCCTTTTGCGGCTTGGCACATGATAGAATTGTCAAGCGTCATTCAGAGATGAATCAGGCATGCAGCTGATTCATGTTCTCTTCATATTGCAGTTTCTTCAGTATCCATATTTGGCGGTTTTTTCAGGCAATATTTTTGAGGATCAACATGAGAACTTGGAAGATGGTTCCTCGTTCTTATTTTGGATTTATCATTGGGGGGGGGAATGTTAGCCTCTCTCACAAAACAATAATAAATCCAAAAATAAATAAATAAATTAAATATTCCAAGTTAGGAATGTGTGCCTAACTCTTGGGTTGTTTCTCTAAGATAGGAGTTAGTTTAGGTAACTCCTATATTGGTGTGTGTCTGGTGAGAAATTATCTCAACCAAAGGAGAAATTATCTCAACAAAAAGTGTCTAAGATAGCACGCACTATCTTGAGAACACTATCTCTCATCTATTTATTTGTAGCACTATATTCAATTATTTTAAATGAATGAAAATGAGAGAGAGAATACCTGAGGAAGCCATGAGGCTGAAGCCTTTTTCCGCCCATATTTTGTGTCTGGTTTTTATGTGTGTTTTTTCTGTAATCTGTTTGAGTTAATTTCATTTTCAATATGAATTTGAACTACTTGAAATGCTTAGCAAGGTATTCAATTCAGTAAATATACATGTTAACATGATGTACTTGTCTTGCAGTTAAAAACAAATGAGTTTTTCAGCTGTTTATGACCCTTTTAAGTGTAGTGGAATTAATTCATTTCTCTGTTTAACATACTAAAACAGATTTGTTCAGAAAAATAACTCAACAAAATATTCAAAAGAAGTTGATGAAGCAGTTCACCCCTCCTTGGCTACATCTGCTGGGTCCAAGGCTCCCAAATGGGCATGTCCTTTATTTTATTAAAAGCTCAAAATGATTGTACAACTGAATACAACACTTAATAGGTGAAATGGACTATAAAAATGGATTCAGAATGCTCAAATCAGTCAGGAATGACTACTGGTTCTCATCCAATGGGTACCTGCAACCCTATACAACTCCCACAATACTGGGCCCTGGTGGCTCCTAGAACTTCCACGGAGCAAAAACACCTGCAAATGACTTATGTTTGCTCTCTAAACTATGCCAATGGCTTCAGAATCATCTGATTAGTCAAAATCAAAAACATTCGTCCAAAAAGGACTTTCCTAGACAAAGTTATGGCTCATTCATTGAACTACCCGTTTGCCCCTGAAAAGACTCCAGTTAACTAAAGTTAGAGGGCTAGATAGGCTCGCCAGATATGGCAGGACCGCCAAAAACGGTGCCACAGCTAAATCCGCCACCAAGCTTAACCATGACCGATGGCTAACTGTTGTAGCTTTCAGTGCGCATGTGAACGATTACATAACTGCCAGTTACCCCTTGGATTCCGCGCCTGAACATTGTGTTAACTGCTCATTAACTGTGTGTTAGCCCCGGTCTTTGGGGAGATGTGACCACATTAATATATAAGGCGGTGGACCGCTACCAAAAGCCGCACGGTTTTAGGAGATAGGTCCATGATTTTTGGGCGTAAGGTTATATGGAATAGGGGGCTGGCCCCCTTCGGGCCCTGCCCAAAACTTTCGCAACACTTAAATATAATATGGCCCTGGTGGCCCTTCGACCTTCGAAAACCATTGGCACAGGTTTCACAGCCAACAGAGGTCATTTGCAGGTGATTTTTGTTCAATCCACTCTTTATACATTGTTAAGGTAGCTTTGGTGCCATTATTGAATCTCGAGTCCTTTAGGGTCATGGAAGAAGAAGAGTATTATTTGGTCCATGAATGATAAGTACATTTAATAGATTACTGCCAAAGCTGAAAGATTTGCATGCTTGGATTTATAAACCCTAAGGGGTTTTCTTAAAGGGTGCAATGGCAACTAACCCACATGTAAAGGGATGTTTTTCATCAACCTCATCGCTTTGGTAAAGACATTAGTAGTTGAAAGCAATGCTCCATGATTCCAGCGAAAAAATTCCCTTTTTATGTGGCCTAAAAATCCATGCTTGACTATAGATATTGAATCACTTTCATTAGTTTTGATTTAGGCAAGACTACCTCATCTTCCTGTTGAATTTCAAAACATTAGGTCTCACATTGTTATTGGGAATATTTTTGGTTAGATTATGACCCAAGATCCAAAATCAATATTTTTCAACTTCCACCATTACCCATATATACACTTTTGTTGATTTGAGTAAGGGTCTTATAAAAACATTGTGTTACAACGTAAGGATTGTAGTTGGACATGAGAATTCGATTAAAACAAGTTTCTTTTAATTATGTGATCTGCTTTGAGCATGGAAATTTGGTTCCTTCTTACATGAAGGCATATGCTTATCATACAAAAATGAATGAACTAAAAACCCATTTGGTGGAAGGATTATGTGACTAACCAAGTTTAACTAGAAGCAAATAAAGATCAAGATTATCTAGCGACATTCATTATTTATAACCAACTAAGAATAAAGAAGACCAAGAGCCAACAATCATTGTAATATACGAGTGATCTATTTTGTTTCCCTCGATATTAATGAAGATTCCATTTTATGCATTGATTTGTGTAGGAAAAGAGACACTCTTCATGTAGCCAATTCCTTGAACTTAGGAGTTTTAGATATGGAAGATAGTGAATCATCAAAAAAAAGAAAGGGATGGAGTCCCTTTAGAACAAGATGTAGTTAGGATCACCAAATATTCCAATGGTGTTAAATAATATTATTTCGAACTAGATAGGGAAGGTTGAATCAAAATAAAAAGGAAAATTGAAAACTCATTAGATTATATACTTCTTCAATTAGAGAATCATAAGGAAGGGAAAATAGCCATTCTCAATCCAGTAATATGATAAATTTGGCAATATTTATAGAGAATAATCATCCAATTCTTGGTTAAATCGTTAGGGAATATAGGAAGAAGTAAGCTTTTAGAATACCAATAATTAAAATTATAATTACATCCAAATTTAAGAGAATTTATGATGCGATAAAGAATTAGAGAAAAAAAGGAAATCAAGATACTATAGGGGGGTGACTAATTCTAATATAGGAGATAAAAAATATCTAGTTTTGACTAGCATATATAATAAAATCAATATTGCTAAAATAAAGACAATCTCTCATTAGTTGCATGGTGATATTGGGCAATGGAGAATTCTCGAAATACCATGGGACAAAATAATTTGTCATCTTTGTGAATCTGAGAGGGTTAAGGATTAAAAACACTTTCTCTTAGAGATTCCTCCATATACCTGTTGGGTTGTGTTATATTCATTCCACGACTACCCCATACGCGGTAGCCCCCTCCCATGGGGTCTAAGGCAGTGCCCCGGGAATTTTTTTTGGGACCCTATATTAGGTGGGCGGACCTACCTATGGTTTTGTGCATGGATTTCGTACATGGTTTTGGGCATGATGGTTTTATGTATATGGTATTTTGTAGATTCGGTCAAGGGAACTATGGTTATGTTCTAATCCAGGGTTAATGGATTGAGGTTTATGGATGCTTCAACATCGATATACATGTATTGTAACATTGAAAGGAATATAATGAAAAATCAATCTGGTAGTCTCGGTTTTGTGATCCAGGGGAAAATATCTGTGTATATCTGTTTTATTTTTTATGTTTTATGCTCTTGCCATTGTTTATTTTCTATTTTTTAGAATTCATATGCAAGTATTTTTTGTAGGGGTTTAAAACCTACATTTGGTATTAGAGTTATTTTGGCTTCAAGGGGACGCCTTTGCTGCTGAGGGGTTTTTTGCTCAGGCCTGTGGTAAACCCTGTTCAGCGGGAGATCTGCGGGATCGATTCTTGTCATGAAAGAAGATGGCAAGTAGTGGAAAGATAGAGATAGATAATTTAATGGTCAAAGTTTTGAGTTGTGGAAACTCAATATGGAGGATCTGCTGGTGGATAAAGATCAGTGGATTACGGTAGATCTGGGTACTAAACCAACAACAATGTCAGCCGAAGACTGAGCGAAGTTGGATCAAAAGGCAAAGAGCACAATACAATTATGTGTCTCAAATTTAGTATTGCTGAATGGATCAGGGGAAGCTTCGCCAAAGGCTTTGTGGGAAAATTTAGGAACTTTGTACCAATCTAAGTCTTTGGTGAATAAACTGTTCCTATGGAAAAAACTGTATAACCTAAGGATGAAAGATGGAGACTCGATGGTAGAGCATATGAACGCATTTAATACTGTGGTAAGGCAGTTATTACCTATTGATATTAAAATTTTAGATGAAGATAAGTGCATTAGTTTTTTGTGCTCTATCAAATTCATGGGATAGTCTAGTTGTTGCAATAGGTAGCAATGCAACTGCCTTGCAATTTGATGAAATAGTGTCATCCTTGCTGTCGGAGGAGACGAGATCAAAAAATATGGAGGGAAAGAATGGTGATGCCTTGTCTATACGAGGACGGTCCCAGAACAGAAACATAAATAATTCCTCGAGTGGGAGATATAAATCTCCAGGAAAACCTGTAAAGGTGTGATGGAAATGTGGAAATGAAGGGCACTTCAAAATAAATCTAAATCTTTTGAGAAAGGAAGGGGATTTGATGATGCTCCTTTTATACAGGTGAAAATCACCTTATATGAAGGTGGGGATGTGTACTTGGTTTCTTCTTCAAGTACACATGTAGATCATGTGGCATGGTTGATTGACTCAGGTGCATCCTTTCACTTGACTCCCCATAGAGAGTGGTTCTATGAGTATGAGAAATATGAGGGTGGTGATGTCTTCTTAGGGGATCACAGGAAGGCTATAATCGATGGTCACGGAAAAGTCAAGTTGAAGTTGGGAAGGTGGAAGGATTAGAAAACTTCCGGGTGTTCTACGTATTCCTGCATTGGCCAAAAACCTGATTTTTGTAAGAAAGCTAGATGATGTAGGTGTTAAAATAGTGTTCGAGAAAGATACCTGTAAGATGGTTCAAGGAGCACTAGTATTGATGCGAGGAGTTCGGATTGGAACTTTGTACAAGCTTCAAGGTAGCACTGTTATTGATGGGTGCAACAGTTTTGTGGTTCCTGATCGCGGAGCAGAAAATGTACTGGTCTTTGGAGAAAATACCATGCTATGGTATCAAAGGCTTGGACATATTGGAGATAAGGGCCTTTGAATACTTCATGGTAATGGTATGATAGAAGGTATGTCTAATTTCTCTCTGGATTTTTATTTTTTTTTAAATTGTGTATATGAGAAGCAAAATCGGGTGAGTTCCCCCTCTAGTGCTAAGAGGGCGAAATGGATATTAGAGCTTGTGCACAATGATGTGTTTGGACCATCAATGGGTAAGTTTGTGTACTATGTATCATTTATAGATGACTTCTCAAGGAATACATGGATATATTTTTCAGGAAGAAATTTGAAGTCTTTGATAGGTTCAAAGAATTTAAAGCTTTGGTGGAAAACCAGATAGAGAAGAAGATAAAGGTGTTGAGGACAGATAATTGTGGAGAGTTTTGCAAGAAGGAATTTGAAGAGTTTTTTAAGAAGTGTGGTATAGCATGAAAAAACACTACTCCATACACACCTAAGAAAAATGGAGTTGCAGAAAGAATGAACAAGACGTTGATGGAAATGGCAAGAAGTATGCTTAGTGTTGCTGGGTTAGGACAAGAATTCTGGGTAGAGGCAGTGGAGATTGCATGTTCCCTGGTCAAAAAATCACCTTAATCAACGTTGGAGGGTAAGACTCCATAAGAGATATGGACTAGTAAGAAACCATCTCTTTCACATCTGAGGATATTTGGATGTGATGGATATGTACAAGTTCCAAAGGAGAAAAGAGAAAAGTTGGACAGTAAATATGAAAAATGCATCTTTATTGGGTATAAGGATGGTTTAAAAGCTTATAAGATTTGGAACCTAGAAACAAGGAAGGTTGTGTACAACTGAGATGTGGTGTTTAGAGAGGTGAAAGATGTTATTAAACATGAAGTCCTACCAAAGGAACCTGAGAATATAGTTTGAGCTAAAAAGGGAAGAATCAAACTCTACAACAGAAGAGGAATTAGAAGAAGAAAAGCCACACAATCCGGTTGTGAGAAGATCAGTTCGAGAAAGAAGGAAAACGGAAAGGTATAGTCCATCTATTTTATGTTCAAAATTTTCTTTATCTATTACTGCCGATGATCCCAAAACTGTGAGGGAAGAAGTAGATTCAGAGGATGGTAAACTTTGGAAAGAGGCCATGGTTGATGAAATGGAATATTTGCACAAAAATGAGGCTTGGGATCTAGTGCAATTGTCGGCTAGAAGGAAACCCATTGGCAACAAATGGGCGTTTAAGAAGAAGATGAATGCAAAAGGAAAGGTGGAGAAATAAAAAGCTTGGTTGCTAGAAAAAGGCTATTCCTAGGTTATCGGAATTGATTTTGGTGATATTTTTTCTCTTGTTGCCAAGGTAGCTTCTAGTAGATTAATTTTATCTGTTGTTGTTGCTTTTGATTTTGAGATAGAATAGATGGATGTGAAGACAACATTTCTTCACGGGGATCTAGAAGGAGAGATCTACATGAAGCAACCAGAAGGCCTTGCGGTGAAGGGAAAGAAATAACTAGTATGAAAGTTAAAAAAGTCTTTGTATGGGTTAAAACAATAACCAAGGATGTGGTATCAGAAATTTGATACATTTATATGGGGACTTGCCTTCACTAGAAGCAAAGTAGATCACTGTGTGTATTTTAAATTAATTTGTGACCATGTTATTTATCTGGTCTTGTATGTGGATGCTATGTTGTTGGTTGGAAATGACAAAGAAATTATCCAGGATTTGAAGACCCAATTGTCCTCCAAATTCGACATGAAAGATCTTGGTGCTGCAAACTACATTTTGGGCATGGAAATTAAACAAGATCAATCAAAGAGGAAGCTCTGGTTAAACCAGAGGAAGTATGTTGAGACAATACTGCAGAGGTTTAATATGCAGGATAGTAAACTGGTGAAGGTTCCTATTCCTGTAGGTGTAAATTTATTTGCTAAACAGTGTCCCAAGACACAAGAAGAGGAAAAGAACATGTCTTTTGTTCCATATTGTCACACGGAATCAGTCAAAAGTGTGGACACAACCGACCTTCCTAGAAGTCTAAGACATTCTAATGACAAACAAAACAAACTGGAACTATCCTTCTCTAAACATACATTATGATATGAGAAATCAAGTGTTTCGTTCTTGCCTTTGTCCAAACGCTGTTGTAGAAGTCCAAGCTTTGTTGATCTGGATGAGCTCCTCCTTTTCTCCAAAACCTGCAATCACCAACAATCAAACAATTAAATAGCACCTGATTATAACATAAAACAAAGCATATTCAACATATATACCAAGGAGTACATGAAATAACCCATAAACAACAAGTTATTGAGAAGAATGAACCAATTTGCATTAAAGGTAATCAAAAGGAACCATTACAACCTGAGCCTTGGTGTTGTGCAAGCTCCTTCCAGGGTCCACAAGAATCTTCCTCTACTTTGAAAAAGCTCACCCACTTCCAAATAGAACAAGCAAAGATGGCAATCTCTCCTCACAAGCTTCCAAATGGGAGTCCTAATTCCTGCAACATTTACCCTTAGAAATCTATAGCTTTCAACCTCCTTCCTTCTGGCTCAATGCCTGTATTTATAGTGCTCAAGAGGAAGTTAATCAAGTCCACCATCAATGGGATAATCCCCTCTTTGGATGGGATCACTCCCTTATTGATGGGATAAGTTCCTCTTTGGTAGGAGTGCATGAACCATCTGGAGGCGCTCAATACACGTCAAACAACCTTCTAGAATGCTCTAGAAATGACCACAAGTAAGTTTTTGAAGATAAAACTTGCGCATTTTAACCTTTTTAGAGGGACGCACCTTCCCCTTTAGATACAGAGCGTCCTTGGACGCAGACCTTATGAACAATAGGTGCGTACCCGCAGGTAAGGTTTGAGAGAACCTGCGTACCCAGAGATAAACATATTTATAAAGACTTTCTCCCTTTCTTGGAGTTTGACATGGATAGCAGAGGCATAAGACTTGCTTAAGAGGGTAGTATGGCTGTTGATAGAGCCATACCAACTGTAAATAGCCATGGTGACATTTTTTAGTGTAACAGATTGCCCCCTAAAGTGCGAAGCCTGGAATAGATTAGGGTTTTGTATTATCTAGGAAGGGTGAAGTGCTTTATCATTTCGAGGATTATCTCGTGGAGAACCTGGTCAGAACCTGCAATTTTCAACACAAAATACATGTATAAGATTATATCATCACTGAGGTAGGCATTCCCATACTCAGATTAAAATTTTAACTAACAGACTAACTACTCTGATACAGAAATGATTTTGCAGTACATCATAATCATAGACTTTTGTAGACACAGTATGGGCGCAACCATCTGTTTATGGTTAGTCTACTTAGATAATGAATACAAAACTCCTCGCAGCCTGGATGGTAAAGATTCGATCCAGGGTCTTCATTCCTACTTCTCGAATTGGTACGATTCTAGCCATGCGAATAAATGAGTCGATGTTGAACATGGTAGAAACCACTTGATTACCAGTTGATGATGTGAACTGTTAACAAGCGTGAGAGAGACCACCAGTAATGTCAATGGTTCTCAAAGTACCCAGTACAATCCATGAGATGTGAATGAATGAGTTGGTGTCGAACATTTCACGGAATCCTTCGATCGAAAGTCAATGATGTAAACTTACGTCAAAGGCGAGAAACCTGCCATTGATGCATGCAGACTTCAAGGCACTGACGATTTCTAAGTCATCTCTCTAGATAATGTGTTGATGTCGATAGAAAGTGACCCGTTGCAGGCAAGCCCACAACACGAAATCATTGTTTAAGTTGAAGAAATGTTGCTGTAAGGACTGACTCAGGGATGGTCAAATGGATGACAAGTATTTTGCAGATGAAAGTTTTGTTTGCAGACCTCTTGAACACATAACGACACGACAGATGGTTTGGTGCTAAATAACTCAAAGTTAATCCCCGGAACCCGGTTGAAGACTTTCAAAAGTGGTTTGATCAACTGTGAGGTAAAAGATTTCCCAACCCAGGTGAATGAAAAGTGTTGTGTCCAAGAGTGGTATTAAAGTTTCTTCTGAGACAAAAGGTAACAAATAGGCTCATTCTTCTCTCTTTTCCCCCACCATTTCTGGCAAGTACCTCTTTATTTTTAACAAGCTTGAGGAGGATAACATATGCTTGATTATAAGCTCATCCTTCGGATGAGTCCAACCCAGTTTGATTTGAACCCTAGGAAGGAGTGGTTCGTTCCTGTTTGTAATTGAACAGGTCCTTTACTGTGAAATGTTTAATGAGCCCAGTATAGGAGAAACTCGGCGTTTTTCAATTTTAGAGAGTCTGAAAAACTTAAGGAGACTCCAAGTTGAACTTTTTCGTAAATTTGTGTCCCTCAAGCTCGAAAAAGTATAAAATAATACCTGGGGGAACCGCTTGATCTTGCGACCAAGGAGTACTTTCATAATTAGTGTCACTGACCTGAAAAGTAAAAAGCGATCAAGGACACGTCGTTTTATTTCCGTATCGAGTTTGAAACGACAAAAACCCGGCAATCGTTTCCTGATTTTACGGTCAGAAAAGAGCTATAAGGGGACCGTCTTTTAATTCCGTTTTAACGAGTGTAAAAGAAACGCTCGGCAATCTTTTCATGTTTTAGGAGTCAGAAAAGGGCTTAAAAGATGACTCTGATATTTTGTTCGTGAAAAAATGACAATTTTCCCTCTAAGTCCCTTTGTCTTGCACAAAAGCGACACATTACTCATACCTGTTTAAGATAGGCAAAAATTCATTGAAAAACATCTTTCCATGGTGAAAAATGAACAAATTCATCCAAAAAACCTATAAAAAGACTTTTTACCACGTCATTTTTACCGTTTGACTGTTGAGGTTGAAAAAGGAGCTTTTGACAAGAAACTTCCCGTGGTCGCTGCGGAAAATCCGACCGTTAGAATCGAACGCCGTCTCTTCCAGGTATTTCACAACATCCTCCTTGTCAATTTCATCCGTTTAGAATTTTATTTTAGGTTTCATTTTTGATTTTTGGGGGGTTTTGGGTTTTGAAAAACGCTCTGCGGGGGATGCAGGTTCCCTAAAGGCTGGCTTGCATCCCCCGACTTTTTCCTACACAGGGAAAAGGTCAGGGGAAGCAGGCTACCTTCAGGCCACCTGCGTCCCGGCGCACTGTGCGCCAAACACGGGGTGCGTCCTCCGCAAAACGCGGGTTTTGAAACCCTAAGCTCCCAAATTAACCATTGAATTTACCCAAAATTTATTCTAATGCCTGTTTGTTCATGTGTAGGGCACTTATCATGCTGGATTGGAGAGAAAGAGAGCATGAGGAGGTTGATGAAGCTGCAATCAATCATCAACCTTCCCTCGATGCCCTAAGAGGATGTGGATTATACAAATACTGGGCCATACCTGGCATGAGGGCTCAGGTAAGATTCTTGGAGTGGCTGGTCGAGAGATGGAATGTTCAAGAGCAATGCTTTTATATCGGCGGGCAACAACTCGAGATAGAGCCTGCTGATATTTACTTTCTCACTGGCTTGCCGAATAGAGGCGAGCAGCTCAATCTGGCTGGGACTAGGCCGGGTGGCCAATCCCTTGATAGTCTCCGAGCAGATTGGTGCCTACCTGATCGACACCATGCGAAAGGCATAGAGATCAAATATGTCTCTCGGCCTGAACTCATGGTCTTAGCTTTCACTGTGACCAGGATTTGTGGCTCAGCCACTTTACATATTGCTACTGGGTCCCAATTTCGGATGGCAATTGACTGTCTCCAAGGCACCATCTTCAACTGGTGTGATGCGGTGTCGGCTAACTTGAAAGCTCAACTGACCAGGGCAAAGACCGGGAGACTAAAGACCTTTGGATATGGGCCTATAGTCGTGAGCTTTGCCCTAGAGAGAATTCCGATGCTGATCCCTCAGCATCTCACTGTTGATATTTTGGGTCCTTGTAGAACCTCTATTCTACACCTACTTGTCTACCATTTTCCTCAATTTTTCCTTATCTTTCCTTCACTTTTGCCTCATTTTCACCATAAAACCTCTCAGATCATTACATTAGGTGTTAATAAGCATGATCAAGCAAGTTTTGCTAATGGATGACTATTTGTTTAGATTTTGACTTACTTGCAGGAATCCCGCAGCTATCTGACGATCCCGCAGCTGTCTGAAGATCCTGCAGCCATTTTGTTAAACACAATGATCCACGTGTCGGTTTGCTAGATGAGCCACATGGGCACTCAGGTATCAACGTGCTCGAGGTTCCTGTCCCATTGTTCCAGCCATCCACGTCATCTTCACCCATGGTCAAAGCTGGTTAAGCTACGGTCAACTCAAGGTTGTTTAAACGGTGATTGTGAGCTGCTTGGTCACGTCATCTTAAACGGTGATTTGTCCATGATCTACAGGTGGCAGGGGACACAATCCAACATGGGATTCATTACCCATGACGACAGAACCACTAAACTCGTCCACACAGCCGTGATGTGTCAAGGGACCATTAATACGCATGACTGTTTATTGTTTTTCTGTTAATTAGCTGTACGAGTAGGCTATCTTAGGAACCTCTATAAATTGCTGCGTCTGCGTACGCTCAAAGAACTTTTGATTAGTTGTAATTTTCTGCACTTGTGTTGAATTTAGAAGCATTGTGAACTCTGTTTTCTAGTGCTATTCCAGCACTCTGTTTTGTATACTTTTTGCAAATGGAGGAATAGATATAGCACCGTTTTGAAGTTTCCAGATCTCTGAGTTCTCTTGTGGCTGAATGAACAGAGGGCCCCTGCTCATCTCAGCCTTTGTAAAGTATTTTATGTGCAGTATTTCATTACTTTCTTATTTATTTCCTTAAGCATGTATAGTTTCATTTACTTGTTTTCCTTTCTTTCAAGCTGATCAGTGTTATTTCTTTGCAGGTTTCTTTTAGCCCGGGATTTATTTTTATATGTGTGTGTTTGCTTTATAAGCTAATGGTATTTGAAGTTGACAAATTCAAGTGCTGCCTTTGTCTTTATAGTTGATTTTTAATCTTATTTCTCAAAGAGCTGTTAACATATATGAATGATCTTCATCATAAACTATTATCTTTTAAGATCAAAATATCACTAATTTGCAGCTAGTTTGGGTGCTTTTTGGACTGTTCTTTCACTACTTTCTATCCGTGCTTTACACAGTACATGTGCTTTGAAGCATCGAGTTAGAAAGAGCAAATCATTACCACTAGTCTTTAAAGTAGAAGTTTTGATTTTAAAGTGCTTCCTAGACTATTTCCTCACTACTTTCTAATCATGCTTTCCATAGTACATATGGCTGAAGTAGAGAATTAGAAATAGCAAATCATTATCATTAGTCTTTCAAGCATATTTTTCTCACTTTTCTAATTCCACTTAAGCTACTTTCTTTCCGTGCTTTACACAGTACATGTGCTTTGAAGCATCGAGTTAGAGAGAGATAATCTTTATTTTTGGGTTTTAAAAGTGACTCTCTTTTCTTTTATTAGCAGCAACTTGGACGGTGTCTAGTGCCATTGGTAGTGGTCATTTGCTTTCAAGTTTATTTCAAGTCATTTCAATTCATTTATTCTTTTCAAGCATTTCCTTTCAAGCAAGTAGTTAGAGATCACTCAACACACACTTCCACTCATTTAGGATTCACTCTACACACACACCATCACTCACTTGTTTATAAATTCTCACTCCATCTTAGGAACATAATTAACCACAACAACACCCCCAACGATAAGAAAAACTCTAAGAGGTTACTTAAGTACATATAGTACACCTTCACTTCATCAGCTTACGAGCCCCGGGTTGACAATAAATACTAGCAATTTAGATAACACTAAATTGACTAAACAGTCCTCAGGAGCCAAAGCTGGTACGATGGGTTGCGGTGATGGCCCGGCATCCGGACGAGGGTGCGACAGTTGTTCGATTCACTGACAATTATTTTCACTGGTTAGAGGACCAGGTGATTGCGATTCAGGACTTTCCGTATGCCGGAGTAGATTTTCGAGGTGATCCGGACATGGTTCTTCCACAGGGAGAACAATGGGATGACAGAGGTACTTTATTTTTCACGAGTTTTCAAATTATGTATTTTTTGTTTTTTATATATATCGTCTCAAAACTGACAGTAAAATTTTCAAAATGCAGATGTTGGTCCACAACATCCAGCCAACCTCCGGCCTTTTGAGAGGAGACATCCAGTTGCACCGGTACCGGCCCCACAGGACGCGGCGGCTGCAGAGGTACTAGCTGAGTTGGAGCATGATCTACAGCGTCTGACGGCGGATATACCTGAGACTACTATGGATGATATTCCTATCAGACTTCAGCGCTATGTAGTCGCGGTCCCTGGACCGTTTAAGAGATTTTTGCGCAAGGTAGCCCGTGCAGTGGTGTCGTACAGGGAGCACCACCAGTGATTGGCTAGTCACTTTGTAGACACATGTGACATTTTTGACTTTTTGTACTCTATCATTTTTGCCGATCATAAGGTGTTTTTCAACCTATGATCGAAGACGATGTATATTTTTTAACACACTCCTATCTATATATATATCACTATTACCGGCTCATCTTGTTTAACATGTATGATGAAATGTTTTTTAAATTTACTTGCATGATTATCGTAAATGTCTGTCCAACACTCGAGAAGCAATTGCATCTGCTAATGTATTTAAGGACCTTGGAATACGCTGATATTCAATGTAATCAAATTCACGTTCCAAGAGACGTACTCTCAAAAACAACCTTAATAACACAGGATTTCTAATGGCATAAACTCTATTAAGCGTTAATACAACAAGTTCAGAATCTAACCTCACTATCAAACGTCGAATTCCAAATGAAATAGATTCGGATAATAATTCAACCACTGCACTGTATTCTGCAATGTTGTTCATTGTTTGACCGAGGCTTACCCCATGCATAGAAACTAACTCGTCAGAGGGTGAATAGATAACCCAAGCTGCGGAAGAGATATTCCGTGTACTACGACAAGCACCATCAGCAAATCCAATGTATGTTTGGAGGGGCGTCGACATCTACAATATCAAGAGCAAAACCAAGATAAGCCAGAATAACGACGAAAAACACACTCACTAAGCTAAGCACACTGACTAACTAACAATCATACTAGCTAGAAAGAAAACCTAACCTAACTAAAAATTCTCCATACCCACCATTTAAGCATAATACCTCTTTAGGTAAAGCCCATTTCTGGGTTTACCCAAAGAGTCCCCATCAAAATCTACTAGCTCATAAACCCCTTTTGCTAGCTTTCGCTTTACAATATAGGGTCCATGCCACATAGGAACGAATTTTCCAGCACCTAGCTTATCGTTAGCTTGATCATATAAAAGCACTAGGTCTCCCTCCGAAAAACTTCGAGGGGTCACATTTCTATCATACTGAGCTTTCATTCGCTTCGCGTGAGTCTCGATTGCCAATGCAGCGTCACGTCGAGTCTCATCTAATTTAGCTAAGTACAATAAACGTTTCTCCTCTTCGGAAGTAGCTGGAAGTAATTCGACAGTCATTTGAAGTGATGGGATTTCACATTCAATGGGTAACACCGCTTCCAAGCCATAAAATAGCTGGAAAGGAGTGAACCCTGTTGAGGTTTTCACTGAGGTTCGGTATGCCCATAGCGCCGAAAATAACATGTTGTGCCAATTCGACCGATGAATACCAATGGTTCGTCGGATCATGATAACCAGAACTTTGTTGATAGACTCAACCAAACCGTTGGCTTGCGGATAATAAGGAGTAGAGCTGTCATGGCGCAAACCAAGCTGGCTTGTAAGTTCAGTCATCATGGTGTTTCGAAAATGGCTCCCATGGTCAGTAATAATTGCTTGTGGGACACCAAACCTAGTTATTATATGATTGAATATGAAAACTGCAGCTGTTTTTCCGCTTGCGTCGAATGTAGGCATCGCCTCGGCCCATTTAGTGAAATAATCAACCGCGAGGATGATATACGCATTCCCCCCGGCCGAGTGAGGGTTACAAGTAATAAAGTCGATACCCCATTTGGCGAATGGAGCAACGGCAATTATAGGGTGGAGAGGAGCAGGTGGTGCGCACATCTTTCGATCAAACACTTGGCAGTTGTGGCACTACCGGACTGCAATGATACAATCCTTAAACATAGATGGCCAGAAGTAACCAGCGCGCAACACCTTCTGGGCTGTGGCATACCCAGACATATGACCGCCACATGCTCCAGAGTGACAATCATTCAAAACTCTCTCAGCCTCTTCGTGAGTTAAACAACGTCTAAAAACTAAGTCTGCCCCCCGGCGATAAAGTGTATCTCCAATAATTTTGTATTGCTGGGATTGAAACCTAATTTTTCGACGTTCCGCTTTTGAAGCTTCAGGCCGAAAGGTTTGGGTCTGGAGATAGATGATGATATCCCCGTACCACGGATCTAAAGTACTGATAAGAAACAAAGATTCGTCCGCGATGGACTCCTCCGCCACAGTCTCTGTGTCAGTACGCGGGAAATCACACATCAATTCCGCAAAAACTAAGGATTTCTTAGACTTGGACTTCTCGAACTCCAAGTCGAACTCTTGCAAGATAACGATCCATTTAGAGTACTTGCCCCCTAGCAGTTGTTTTGTCAAAATGTAAATCATAGGGTTGCAATCCGAAATAACTGTAGTTTTACGGAGAAGAATGTAGTGACAAAAACGCTGGACAGCTTGAATGGCTGCCAGGGCCAATTTCTCCACATGCGAATATTTTAGCTCAGTGGGATTTATGGTTCGACTGAGATAATATATCACCTGTTCCGCTCCGAATTCATCTTCTTGAACTAACACCATTCCAATGGTGGAATGCGAAGCTGCGAGGTATAAGAAGTAGTCCTGGTTGTAGTTGGGAGGATGCAACAACGGTGCATGGGTCAACGCGTGTTTAAGTGCATCAAAAGATTGTTGGGCAATCTCGTCCCAAAATAATTGAACGTTCTGTTTCAACAACCGTGTAAAACCTTTAGTGACCTCGGCGTAGTTTGGGATGAATCGGCGTAAAAAGTTCGCTTTCCCCTGCAAACTTTGGAGTTGGCGCAAACTCGAAGGAGGAGGCAATTTGATGATAGCCTCGACTTTCGAGGGATCGACGCGAATGCCGGCTTTTGAAACAACAAATCCCAGCAATCGACCTGTTTCTATACAGAAAACACATTTGTGGGGATTCAACCGAATTCGATAATGCCTACACCTCATAAAGATTGCTCGTAGGTGGACAAGGTGATCAGCTCGATGTAAAGAATGAGCAGGCAAATCATCGAGATACGGTTGCACAATGTGCTTGATGTCGTGAAATGCGTAAGACATTGCCCGTTGAAAAGTGGCCCCGGCATTCTTAAGCCCAAAAGGTAATTTGCAATAAGCAAACGTCCCCCATGGACAAATGAATGCCGTTTTTGGTTGGTCGGCAGGTAGAATATTGATTTGATTATAGCCCGAAAAACCATCCATGAAGGAAAACATTTCACTTCCGGCACAATCATCAATAATTTGATCGATATAAGGCGTAGGATAGTTGTCTTTTGGACAAGCTCGATTGATATCCCTATAATCGATACAGATTCTTATTGTTCCTTGTTTCTTATTGACCGGAACAATATTCGATACCCAATCCGTTAACAGAATCGGATAAATGAAACCTGCTTTCAACAGCTTTTCGACTTCTGCTTTAATCGCAGCCGCTTTTCGAGGGTGAATCTGACGCAACCGTTGCCGGATGGGTTTAGCATCCGGGTAGGTTTTGATTTCATGAACAACAATGGCAGGATCAATTCCTGGCATTTCCTCGTAAGACCAGGCAAACACATCGCGGAATTCTTGGAATAGGGCCTTGTAAGTTTGGATTTCTTCTTCTGTACATGCGGCACCTATATGAATGTTCTCCTCAATTCCGGGCTTCACTGAAATATCAATGGGAATAGTACGAGAAATATTCCCTAAATTCAACTCTGAATCAGAATGTTTCGTTGGATCCTGAGCATCTTTGACATATTCAACGGTAAAGATAGATGAAAAATCATTTTAAAAAGCATCATCCTTAGGTAAAAACGAAGATCTGTGATGGAGATCCTCCCATGGTAGATCGTCTACACTTAGGATTTCGCGAAGTTGTTCGTCAGATGACGCGACTTCGGGAAACGCTATCCGTTCTAAGGTTGAGGTGAAAAGTGATTCTTCACTGACCACATTCATTTGGTCGACCTCGGTTGAATGAAAGTCGGTAAAAGACATGAGAGCTTCATAAGCAATTTCATATGGACTCAAGGGCATAGCATTACCGAATGAGTCTATCTCAGAGTCAGATGGGACATACCAAGGATCATCATAAATAATGTTTTCTGATGTAATCATATGAATTGTTGCAAACGAAGGTTCTACGCTGAGTGGAGGGAGAGGAAAAGTTCCCAGTAAACCGGAATCCTTAACTAAACCTACACCAACGTCCTTATAAGGGATTGTCATCTTACCGACATGCTGGATACTCTCTGAAGAGGCTGGGTCGGATGAAAAGTATGTCAGCTGATCAATAGTCACGATCTTACCGTTATGTGGGAACTTAATTACTCTGAAGACCGATGAAACGACCGCTGTCATAGCATAGGACCAACTTCGACCCAAAAGAAGGTTGTAGTCTAGAGGGGCATCAACCACTTCCACATCTAGACTAACGGTTTTACCTTCTACCCCAATAGGCAATTCCTGTAGAATACCAAACGGACGGAACCCACGGCCATCAAAGGCCTTAAGGATGGTGGGGGATTGGTTCAACGAAGGAGAACCAAGGGATCTCCAACATTGAATTTACATAATACACGTAGAAGCTCCCTCATCAATCACAGTTCTATGAATAGGCCTGTTTTTGACTATCACTGGAATTTGGAAATCCATTTGATGGGGGAGACGTGGTGTACTATTTTCTAGATCGAAGATCATGAGATTCGGATCCTAAACATCAACAGCTCCTATAGCCGACAAAAGCAATTTTCGTTGTGCTGGGCATGATTGCAGCACTTCTAACGCCGACATTGCTGAGGGTGAAACAGCTAAGTCCTCAACAATGTTGTAATTCTGGGCCGCTCTCGCATGTGGATTGAAAGCAGACCTTCGAAGTACACCCTTGGCAGGCGGTTTAATTACTAAGTCTGGGTTAGGTTTCTCGATCTGTAGTGGATCGGAACTAGGAGCTGAGGTTGATGGGTTAGAGTGAGAAGATTCTGCTTCCTTACCATCAACAGGATTCTTACTACCATAATCTTGCGATCGAGTCGCAATCCTCACATGAGACATCATCAAAATGGGTTCTTCACTGGCATTCGAGGAAGAACCTATCATCTTATTCTCCTGCTCCAGAAATGGATTTTTTAACACAGCAGGAGTGGGAGAACCTTTGACTATTTTCACTACCTCGGCCCGATGAGGGCAATCTCTCGTAAAATGATCCTCTTCACAAATAAGACAAGGATATCGAGGTTTGCGCTTTTCGTCATTGGTTTCCGACTTTTCAGTTTTCTCCTTCGGAGCCTTGTCTGCTTTAGCCTTCTTCTTTCCTTTCTTCTTTCCACCATTTTTTGATTTAGCCGTAGATGACTCTACAGCGTGAATATCGGCGGTAAGTTCAGGAGAAGACTCTCCTGTCGGGGAATCGGGCAAATTGATAATAGGAGTAGTTGAAGCATTGGAAGACTTCTTCTTGCTCTTTGTATTCACGATACCAATCATACCATCAGCGGCATGAGATCCCGAAGGAGCAGCAGCGATTTGATTCGACTTTGGAAGATCCGAAATCTTCTCGTGTAATGTACCTGACTGAGTGTAAACTAAGTCAAGGTATTGTGCCTGAGCAATGACTTGCTCCTCAGTAACTACTCCGGCCTTAGCTACATCTTCAGTAATCCTTGGTAATAATGATTTAACAAACCATTCAGCTAAGATTTGGTCTGGGATAAAAACTTTCACTAGCCTTCTTCGACGTCTCCACTCATGAATGTGATCGGAAATATACGTGGAGGTTGATTGTTTTAGTGAAGTTAATAACTCTGTACCGTTATCGTATCTAACCGGTAACTGAAAGTGAGTTAAGAACGAGGTAGCTAACTGGCTAAAATTGTAAAAAGAGGCCCATGATAACTCAATGTACCACTTGGCCGCGAGACCAATGAGTGTACGCTGGAAAAGACGTAAGCGGATCGAATCATCCGGGATGGAATTTGAAGCACACCAGAGGTGGTAAGTCATCACGTGATTGGACGGATCCTCTCCAGACTTACCTTCGAACTTGGGTATATCGCTGGGCAACTTATTTGGCATTGGCGGCCAGAACGAAAGATATTGAATTGGATTGTTTGTTAGGCGCGTCAAGTCTAGTAAATCCAAAGTTGTGATAAACGGTAACTGGCGGTTAGGATCTCTAAAACTCTGGGTCACAATACCGGCCCCAGGAGGAGGATATCCAGGATAACTAGGAACAAGAGTTGCATTTGGGATATTATATCCTCCTGGAAAACCAGGATTAACCGGACCGTACTGGGGTTGTTGAGGTTGTTGATAAGTGTACCCAGGATACGGTTGATACCGGTAAACCGGTTGTTGGACAGCTTGCCCAGGTTGATACTTTCCCTGGTACAGAGGTTGAACAAATTGAGGTTGAGTAGTGCCAACCGTACTTATACCAGGCTGGCCTACAGGCATCTGGACTGTGGTTTGAATCGTAGATCCGGACAACGTTACAGATGTCTGAGGAGTGGTTACAGAGACAGTAGAAACCGGAGCCGTCGATACTCCAGAAGTAAGTATGGTAGATGTGGCGGTAGTTGCAGCAGCCGTTTGAGATGGAGTACTAGGTGCAATTGGCGGCTGAGTAACTACCGAAGTTACAGAGGTTTGAACACTTGACTGGACAGGTTGCGGTTGCTGGGGTGGACCAGAAACTACAGGTTGTCCCGCTTGAGGTACCGACTGTATACTTGGCTGCAACATCTGTTGACCCTGTGACGGATCCCACACTAACATTCCAGGGTATTGACCCATAACAGGTTGAGGGTACTGAGATCCATAGCCGGATTGAGGATAGGATTGATAACTGTAAGGTGCAGTTCCCATACCTTGACCATATGATTGACCTTGAGGTGGTTGATAACCTTGACCTGAGTATTGACCTTGAGGTAAATACGGGTACTGGGGTTGACCTTGACCTTGAGGTTGGTATCCTTGAGGTTGATACCCTTGGGGTTGATACCCTTGGGGTTGCCATCCTTGAGGTTGCCATCCTTGAGGTTGATATTGATACTGAGGTTGACCTTGGGGTACATATTGAGGCTGGGGTTGACCTTGAGGTATGTATTGCCCCATAGGAGCGTACTGACCTTGAGGTTGCCCCCCAGACATGAATGGAGTACCTTGAGGTTGCCCCCCAGGCATTAACAGAGGCTGCCCCCCAGGCGGTAATTGGCCACCTTGAGGTTGGGAAACGGGAACTGAACCTGACATCATGTAAATGTCTCCTACACCCAATGGTACATTACCACTGTTTCCAACTAATAACCCATGATCAACGGGTTGAGGAGACGCTCCTGCAAAGGTACCAGAAAGAGATTGATACCCAGTAGGAACAAAAGGACCGCCATGTAAAAAAGATTCAGGACTTTGTGTAAACACAGATGATTGACCAGACATATTTACAGGAGTATGAATACCTCCAGGTGGAAAAGGAGTACGAGGTGTAGAAAAACCTAGCCCAAAGTTGTCTAAATAATTGGTTAATGAAAGGTACCAAGTAGTACTTCTAGGAGGACTGTAAAAGATAGATTCACGCTCCCTTAGATCAAGGGTAATTTGATCTTCAGGATCAGAGACGCCTATTTCTTCCTCTGGAACAAGTTCTTCAATAGCAATCAAACCGACGGGAAGATTTTCGGTGATAATTCTTTCTATTCTCAGTGAATCAGGAACACTAGGAGTCAGAGTAACAGGTTCGGATATTTCTGGTTCTTCGCCTGTATCACTAGCAGACGAAAAACTACCAACAAGCTCAGAAACTGTAACAGCTTCGGGATTATAACCTGTCTCTAAACTTTGGTAATCTGGATGGACTACCAAGGAAGATTCTCCTTTTTCAGGTGAACCTACTCTACTTCCACTAGGAGGAGTTACAAGGACCTTTAAACCTTCTAGATGACTGTACTCGTCTTGAGGAGGTTCACCCCTAAGTCTACGGGATCTTCTCAACAATTCGGCCACAGAAACAACTTCAGGAGACTGGCCCCGAAGTCTACGGGACTGTCTCGGTAATTCCGCCACAGCTAAAAACTTTTAACTACTACACACGAAAACAAAATAAAATTTCAAATCAAACCACCTAAAGTCTTTAAAGATCCAAACAAATTTGAATCACACGCCTAAAGAATCTAGGGCGTCAAACCAAACACAAACAGTATTCTTCCTGACCAAAAGCGCTAGTTGGTGATGAAGCCCAACCTCGCTGGATTCAGTACAGAAATGGCGGGTGGAACAGTTACGCCGACAACCTGCTTAATGAATAGACTGGACCAAGTTCCTCCACTTTAACCGTCTCGAGTGAAGTGAATCCCCCAGAAAATCCAAGTGAGTATAGCCGACGTCTGCTCCAGGTACAGTGGGACCTTCCCTCCACTGTCACCTCGGTAGAATCCTAAAGATAATGGCCACTAAGGTTACCAACCGCAACAAATGCACCTGGGGGAACAGTATAAACTCTGACAACACGCAAGGGCAGAGTAGCAAGCTCAATCCCCTTGCCGGCTCCTTGACAATAATCCAAGGTTTACCGACAAGTGACCCCTGGCTCCTCGACAATGGTTAATCCGAGGTTTACCGTTTGTAATACGTGCATGTCTGGCGTCGTTCCCAACGAGGGGGGAATGATCCCCTCACTGGTTCGGACATGAGCTCGTGCTTCTCCTTTAAGAGGAGCTTTCCCAGAGTACAAGTGAGACAATTGGATTTATTCTATCACAAGATAAGCTACTTGTTTGGTTTTGTTGTCTTGGAGAGTTAATTACTCATCTACTCCAAGACACTAGCCTGATCTAAATTGGTGCTTCAGAGCCCTAGTAAATAAAAATTACTATTTCAATTTTACTTTAAGCGTTGCTTTTATGGTTGTTCTTTAAAGTCACAAGGTAGTGGAAGTGAAACCAATGGTGTGTAGACTCGACTCCAACCACTACAAAGATGCACCTAAGATTATTTACGCTACTTTGCTTTTTCAATGAAATTCTTAACTAAGAGAGTTGAGAGAATGCAAATTTTAGAGAAAACAACTTCCTTAGAAAAGACAATCAAAGAAACAATTCTCTTTTTCTTTTCAAGCACACAAACATAACCACTCTTTACTTGCACGAAAAAAAAAACTCTTTTTCTTTCAAAACTTTCAAAGCTACTTGAAACAAAACTTTTCAAAGGAGATGTTTTTGTATTTTCTCTTTTTAATAAAGCATATAAACCTATCTTAACAAAAAATAATCTCAAAAGCTACAAAACTATGAAAACTTGACTCACAAGCAAATCAAAAGAGAGATTACTCTAAGCAAACCTAACAAGGCAAAATCTCACAAAGATGATTCTAGGTTGTTTTACTTGATCAAAATCAAATCAAGGACAGCTAATGCAGATTCAAAAGACTAGTCAAAACAAAATTCAAATCTTTTTGTTCTTTTTGTAAAATGGAATTCAAGACTTAAACAACAAGCACTTCGAAATTGGCCCAAAAGACAACTCGATGGTAAGTTGCTCTCACAGGTAGACTTTATGACAGGTCTGACTTCTTAGAATGTTGAAAAAACCAGAGAGATCTAAGGCTTGACAACTCCTACCGCCAAAGTCACTACAAGACCTACTCAAAATCAAACCCTAGGGCTTACACTTCGATGAAATCCACTAAAACACTCAATGCTATCGAAACAAGTTCAGGTGAAGATTTCTGGGCAAGGGACTAATGAATCTGGGCAGAAAAAACTAAGAAAAAACAAAATCTAAGAGCAAAAAAGACAAAAAATGGAATTTTCTCAAATTTTGGCAGGGGACGCAGGCAACCCGTTAGCACAGGTGCGGGCCCGCTCTGTGCACACAGCAAAAGTGCGTCCAGGGACGCACTGTGCAGCACTCAGAGGGTGCGTCCTACTGAAAAACTCAAGAAAAACCAAAATAAAACTAATCCTAAGCTAACCCACCCAGAGACAAGGTCACAGAGCCAAAACCAGAAAAATAAACCAATTTTCTCAAAGCAAAGTTCACACAAAAGAAAAGACTCTTTTCATCAATGGAATCTATCCCCAGCGGAGTCGCCAATTTGTCACACGGAATCAGTCAAGAGTGCGGACACAACCGACCTTCCTAGAAGTCTAAGACATTCTAATGACAAACAAAACGAACTGGAACTATCCTTCTCTAAACATACATTATGATATGAGAAATCAAGTGTTTCGTTCTTGCCTTTGTCCAAACGCTGTTGTAGAAGTCCAAGCTTTGTTGATCTGGATGAGCTCCTCCTTTTCTCCAAAACCTGCAATCACCAATAGTCAAACAATTAAATAGCACCTGATTATAACATAAAACAAAGCATATTCAACATATAGACCAAGGAGTACATGAAATAACCCATAAACAACAAGTTATTGAGAAGAATGAACCAATTTGCATTAAAGGTAATCAAAAGGAACCATTACAACCTGAGCGTTGGTGTTGTGCAAGCTCCTTCCAGGGTCCACAAGAATCTTCCTCTACTTTGACAAAGCTCACCCACTTCCAAATAGAACAAGCAAAGATGGCAATCTCTCCTCACAAGCTTCCAAATGGGAGTCCTAATTCCTGCAGCATTTACCCTTAGAAATCTATAGCTTTCAACCTCCTTCCTTCTGGCTCAATGCCTATATTTATAGTGCTCAAGAGGAAGTTAATCAAGTCCACCATCAATGGGATAGTCCCCTCTTTGGATGGGATCACTCCCTTATTGATGGGATAAGTTCCTCTTTGGTAGGAGTGCATGAACCATCTGGAGGCGCTCAATACACGTCAAACAACCTTCTAGAATGCTCTAGAAATGACCACAAGTAAGTTTTTGAAGATAAAACTTGCGCATTTTAACCTTTTTAGAGGGACGCACCTGC
Organism: Pinus tabuliformis; assembly: GCA_031772625.1. Taxonomy (NCBI): domain Eukaryota; kingdom Viridiplantae; phylum Streptophyta; class Pinopsida; order Pinales; family Pinaceae; genus Pinus; species Pinus tabuliformis. Next base: position 1,181,296,854 of record CM062805.1, on the reverse strand, counting down.
CCCTTTAGATATAGAGCGTCCTTGGACGTAGACCTTATGAACAATAGGTGCGTACCCGCAGGCAAGGTTTGAGAGAACCTGCGTACCCAGAGATAAACATATTTATAAAGACTTTCTCTCTTTCTTGGAGTTTGACATGGATAACAGAGGCATAAGACTTGCTTAAGAGGGTAGTATGGTTGTTGATAGAGCCATACCAACTGTAAATAGCCATGGTGACATTTTTTAGTGTAACACATATGCATGTGAAGTTGGTAGCCTGATGTATGCAATGGTCTGTACTAGATTAGACATTGCACAAGCAGTGGGGTTTTGAGCATGTTTATGTCAAGACTAGGGAAGGAGCATTGGACAACAGTGAAGTGGGTTTTCAGGTATTTGCGTGGCACTATTGATTATGGTTTTTTCTACCAAGGAAGACTAGGATTGGACAGAGTTTTGGACATCCGTGGCTTTGTTGATGCAGACTGGGCTTGAGATCTGGATCAAAGAAGATCTACAAGTGGGTATGTGTTTAACCGACTTGGAGGTACAACCAGTTGGATGAGTAAGATACATTCTGTAGTGGCACTTTCAACTATAGAGGCAGAATACATGGCAGCCACTCATGCAAGCAAGGAAACAATTTGGTTGCAGAGATTGTGTTAAAGTATGGGGTTAGTACAATGAGATATAAGGATAGAATGTGACAACCAAAGTGCAATTTTCTTGGCAAAGAACCTTGCTTATCATTCAAAGACAAAGCACATTGATGTTCAGTATCATTTTGTGAGGTATATGGTTGAGGAGAAAAAGGTGTTGCTAGTAAAGGTGGACACTTTGAAGAACACTGTAGATGCATTGACAAATTCTATGAGCACTGAGAATTTCTCTTGGTGTAGAAAAACAATGGGTGTTGAAGGGCTGGATCAACGAATAGGCTCTCCTGTGGCCCCCTATGGAAAGAAAAAAACAAGTTGGAGAATGTTGGGTTGTGTTATATTCTTTCCACAACTACTCCACGCGTAGAGCAATAACAAGGGGGGTGGTAGCCCCTCTTGTATGTTGCGTCGGGCGTTGCCAGGGGGTCATAGGGGGGGAAGTAGCCCCCCCGCACGGTGTTCGGGGCGACGCCTTGAGAATTTTTTTTTGGACCCTATATTAGGTGGGCGGACCTACCTATGGTTTTGTGCATGGATTTTGCACATGGTTTTGGGCACAATGATTTTCTGTCCATGGTATTTTGTAGATCCGGTCAAGGGAACTACGATTATGTTCTAATCCAGGGTTAATGGATTGGGGTTTATGGATGCTTCGACATGTATATATATGTATTGTAACATTGAAAGGAATATAATGAAAAATCAATCTCGTAGTCCCGGTTTGGGGATCCAGGGGAAATCTCTGTGTATATCTGTTTTATGTTTTATGCTCTCGCCATTGTTTATTTTCTGTTTTTTAGATTTCGTATGCAGGTAATTTCTATACGGGGTTAAAACGTACAATACCCAAATTAGATCACAATTTCAAAGTATTTGCCCCAATACAAATCTCTCTAAAATTCTAATTCATCAAAACTACAATGATCTTGGAGCACTTCTCCTAATGCTTTTTGAGCACCAAAATAAAATTATAAAGAAAACTAAGTAATCTCTAACCTTTCTTAAGGCTGGATAGGCAAATTATGGTCTTAATGGACATTAATCATAATCATAATATTCATATCAATTAAATTTATACCTCATAATATATCAATTAAATTTTTATCTTATATATATGAGATTTAATTTACAATTGATCATGTAATGTGTTTTTAATTAAATGCATTTTTTCCTATTGTTAGGTCCATATATTACTAGTGTAGCCCCTTATTGTTATTACTGAAACCCCCTTATTTTTTTGTTGTACCCATGTAGTCACCATATGGTTATTATTGTACCCCATACAAGCCCAATATTGTTATTATTGTGCCCTTACAATATTATTGTTATGTAGGCTCTGATTATATTGTGACCCCTTAGACTCCTATATATAGAAAGGACGTATTGTCATTTGTATCATCCAAGAATTGTTCATTTGTGTAATGTAAAAGAGGTTGCCCCCTTGAAGAGGATAATTTTGAAGTTGTTGATCTATCTCTTCTATTTTGTGAGCTGGTTGCATAACATTGGTATCAAAGCTTTGGATTCTAGGGTTTCGCTGCTTCAAACAGGTCATCGTGGAATTTTCACTATAATTTTTTTCTATGAATATTAAGAATATGAAATTGAAACCACGTGGTGCTGAAATCTTGATGAACATCGTGTACAAATTTCAGATCGTGTCTCACTATATTTTCAGAGATATGATCCATGGAAGTTAGGGTTTTTGCAAGCTCTAGAATTGCATCTCAAACAGGTGATCTTGGGAAAATCGTTATAACGTTCTATATGAGAATCAAATTTGAATTTCGTAAAAAGTGACAGAAATAGGATGGACTGTCATTTTTTGGGTATCACTTTCAGGGATGAAGGTTGAAACAATGACAAGTGGTACTCCGTACAATTTCGCACTACTGAACCAGTCTAAAATCAGGCCATCGTGGGAGATTGGGGATAAATATTTCTTGAAGGATCCATTCTCGATTTGACTTATGGAATTGGAAAAAGGAACTAGAGGGATACAACATGACTAAATTTGAGACCATGGAGGTTCTAAATTATAGAGATACAACATATTCAATATCGAGCTCCTACAAAGCGAAAAAAGGTGTGTAGTTTTAAAATTTGCATAAGTCTTCTTTGAAAAATTAGTTTGAAGTAATTCAAAGGGCATACTGAAGAATAATTTTCATTAATTGATGACTTGAAGAAAGAAAATCAAAACACCTAGTAAGAAACCCAAAATCTCTACTATGACACATGAAGAAGAGGAAGAAATGCAACATGATAGATCAAATTTACGAGACCAAGTGCAACAAATTTCGCTTTAGCAAAAAGTAATGAAAAATGATTTGGAAGCCATGATGAATGCTAAGATAGAGTGTATAAAAAGGGACATGGGAGTTTTGAATGATCGTTTAAAAGCAGACATGGAAGTAATGATGAATGTCCAGATATAGGGGTTGAAGGAAGGTTTGGCAAAGTTGCTAAAAGAAAGGTGTCCAAGTGGTGACAAGGCAATCCATGAAAATCATGATGAAGACAAAAGGAATATCAATTACAATTTTAGAGACTCAAATGTGGGGTTTAAGAACCACCACATTCCAAATATAGATATGAGGAAGTTTGATGACAATGATCTGGTAACTTGGATACTATAGATGGGGCAATATTTTGATATACATGATGTGCAACCCTCAAAAAAGGTACATATTGCATATTATATTTAGAACCAATCAATTTGTATTGTATAGATGGCTTTGTTCTCGTAAACCACTTGTCACCTAGTCGATTTTTACAGAGGAAATGATAGAACATTATGAAGATACAAAGATAAACACATTCTTTAGCCAATTGATAAATATCAAACACAAGGGTTCAATGGTGGAGCACATTGAAGACTTCCAAAAATTGAATATTAGGGTAATATTCCAGAGGAGCATAGGATTGGTGTTTTCATAGGGAATTTAGAGGATAACATCCAACATGAGGTTTGTCTCTGGGAATCTGACTCATTGGAGAAGGCATTCAAGTTGGCAAGGAAAATTGAAAGAAAAATTATGGAAACAAGGAATATTACCACTCACAACTATAAACATGGAAGTGTTATTGCTCCTAGCCTTCCACAACCTACAAGGTTGACACCACAACAATTGGAAGAAAAAATAGCAAAAGGGATTTGTTACAGTTGTGATAGAAAATGCACTAAATGTCATAAGTGTGCTGAGAAGAAATTAATTGACATATATTGGGAAGAGGAGGAAGAAAAGGAACAAGAAACATCAAAAGAATAGGATATACACTAGGAACCAACCCTAGAGAAAGAAGAAATGAATCCAACCATATCTTGTAATGAATTGACATGAATTACCACTCCTCAAACTCGCAAGATAGAAGGAAATATCAAGAAGAAAAAGGTAATAGTGTTGATTGATTCAGGGAGTACACATAATTTCATTCATCGTAAGATAGCCAAGGAATTGAATTAATTCCTATATTCAACACCAGAGTTGTCCTTGAATTAAATTGAGAATTAAAATCGAATTCTATTCTCATAGCAACTTGTAAATACTTAATTAACTTAATTATCTTAGGAATTTCGAGTTGGAAGCCTTTCTGTAGTCATGTATATGTTCTCCCTAAGTTTTAGGGGTCTAGTATGAGTTTAAATTGAGTTGGAAATTAGATCACTTGGTTTAATGATTTAAGTTCAATTAAATTAGTTCCAAACTGTTTGTAGAACTAATAGAGAGTTAACAATCAATTGGTGCACTAGTGTATCCACAAGTGTCACTCTAGTTAACTGAAGATTCCCTCATTAAAAACTCATGCATGTTGATTCCGAGAAAGACCCATTTGAGACTAGAGTGTAGGGACAATGTACTATCAATTGTATTATTTACTGGAGTGTAAATATCATGCATTAATCAGAGATTGATCCTATGTTTGGATTGCATAGTTTTGGAATTATGAATTCCCTTTAAATACAAGTTATTCATCCTAAAAATTACTTAAGAGATTAGGGGCTTGGAGAGTTGCAAAATTGGCTAAGTGTTTGCCAGGAGCCAGCTTGTGAGCTGAGAGAGTTGAGGATACTTGTGTGGAATTGTTCTAGTGAGAACACGCTTTGTATCTTCCCTCATATTTCTGATATATGAAATACAAATTGTGGGGTTTTGAGCAGTGGATTTCCCCAGATACATCTTGTGTTATGTGCCATTGATTTATTTTCTTCTTGTTCATATTGTTTTCATCGATCTATTGGCTTCCGCTGGTTGAAAGTAGAAGTAGATTCTTGTCGTGTGCTTTAGTACATTGCATGAGCTCTTGAAACTACAATATTTTCTACATGGTATAGAAGCTGAGAAATATATACTAGAGGATATTTAGAATATTTGAGTTTTGGGTTACAGGTGAAATTCAAATTTGCAATACATACTTTAGGATCAGTAGATGACATTCTATAGTTCGCGACTCGAGTATGTCTTGGAAGGGAACTCAAATTTTATAGCCTGGAGGGACAAAATGGAGGATGTGCTAGAGGATAATGGCTTGAAAGAATTCATTGATCAAGAAATTCCTAAGCCAACGACATCAAATGCACAGAATTTGGCCGAATGGAAGAAGTGTGTGGCGAAGGCGAGGTAGATAATCCTTGAGGGAGTTCAAGACCACATTGTCTCGACTCTCCATGGGAAGGAAACTCTATATGCTATGTGGAAAACATTGACAAAATTGTATAAGAACAACAATGGCTAAAGGAAATTGGCACTGAAGGTCAAAATTCAAAAAATCAAAAGGGAGAAATGCGAGACGATTCCAAAATACTTGACCAAGTTCACTCAGTTTCATGATGAAATTGGAAATGTTGGAATCACATTGCCAAGGATGATATGGTGATTCTTTCTCCTCTAAGACTCCCAAAGAGTTGGCATAGTTATCAGGACTCTGTCAATGACTGAGAGAAGCTGCTGGATTGGGAATGACTATGGTCGGATTTGATGCAAGAGGAGATAAGGAGGAACACCAGGGATGGCTCTTCATCAAAGACTGATGATGAAGAGAACCATTCATTAACGATTAAGGCGAAGAAGGGGAAAGGGAAATCTTCCCATTCCAATTCGGATTTTTATCATGGAGGTAAGAAGAAAGACATGATAAGTGCTTTAATTGTCATGAGTTGGGCCATTTTGCTACAAATTGTCCACTCAAGAAGTCCAAGAAGAAATCTTCAGGAGGAGAGGCGGGTAAGGCTTTGGAATCTCAATTCGAATTGGACTTTTCCCTCATTGTATGCATGGTGTTATCAATGATGGGAAGTGTGTGGTACTTAAACAATGGAGCTTCATTCCACATGACTGGCAACAAAGAGTTATTCAATGACCTGGAGGATAAAGATCTCAAGATGCATATCGAGATGGGTGACGACATGAAGTATAGTGTTACTGGATTGGGCATGATTACTTTTCAGAGGGAGCATGGGGTTCGACTCACCTTGAAGAATGTTATGTATGTGATCGGGATGGAGAAGAACTTGGTATCTGTTTCCATGGTTTAGGATAGAGGATATGATGTGATCTTCTTGAAAGGAAAGGCATTCCTTCGAACCATAGCCACGGACCAAGCAAAGAAGATAGGGATTCAGGTGAAGAATCTCTATAAGATGGAGGTAGAGGAGCGTGCTGCTCTGAGTAAAAAAATAAAAAAGGGTGTAGATCTGAGATGTTGGTGAGTTGTGGCATAGGATATTGGGCCACTTGCACCATGGGGCTTTGAAGATATTACAACAGATCTTTACCAGACTTCCCAAAGGTACACTTGACCAAGTTGATACATGCAATGGGTATACTTTGGGAAAGTAAACCAAGTATTCATTTCACGATAGAGACAATAGAGCAGAGGATATTCTAGAGTGAGTCCATTCAGATGTTTGTGGATCATTCTTGACCGTATCCACGAACAAACACATGTATTATGTTATATTTTTTTATGTCTTTTCTCGAAAATGTTGGATATTTTTCATGCAGAAAAAGGATCAAACTTGCACAAAGTTTTGTGAGGTTAAAGAATTGGTGGATAAAGAGTCAGGCAAGAATTTTAAATCTATACGAAGTGATAACAGTGGTGTGTATGTCTAAATCAAGTTTAAGAAATCCTGTGCAACGGAAGGGATTAAACGGGAGTTGACGACACCCCATAACCCTCAGAAAATGGGGGTGGCCAAGAGGAAGAACAAAAGAATAGTAGGAGAAACAAGGGTGATGTTGCATGATCAGGAAATACCACTACACTTGTGGGTTGAGGCATGCAACACAATGTTTTATGTTCAGAACCATAGCCCACATCGGATACTTGAGATGAAGACACCAGAGGAGGCTTATTTCGGTAAGAGGCCAGTTCTTGGTCACATCAGGATTTTTGGGTCATCGATATATTTCCATGTGACCAAAGATACATGGAAGAAGCTGCAACTGAAAACAGAGTTGGGGATATTTGTGGGGTACACTGATACACCTCACAACTAACTATTGGGTGTACTTTTCGACCAACAGGATGATAGTGGTTCGCAGAGATGTCATATTCGATGAGCAGAAGGCCATGCGAGTTTCCCTTGAGAGGTAGCTTGAGCTACATGCGGATGAGGAGAAGCCATATGTAAAGGGTCTGAAAGTTGAGACATCCACTCAGGCAGAGTCTTCCAGAGAGGGAAGAAAACACACCAGAGGGGTTGATAGATTGTTGGATGATGCATGGGAGAATGTGGGAGCACCCACTTCTCAGTGGAGGCAAAGGAGGTCACCTGAGAGGTATACTAGATACATGGCTCTTATGGGTGAATGTGTTGTCACAGAGCTATATTCCTTTAAGGAAGTAGTTCAATAACTGGTTTGGGTTGATGCGATGGTTGAGGAGTATGTCTCCATAGTTCGTAACAATGTTTGGGATGTGGTCCCGAGATTGGAAAACAAGATAGTAGTGAGATCTCGCTCGATTTACAAGGCAAAGAAAGCTATATATGGTAGTGTGGAGAAGCATAAGGTTAGATTTTTGGCTCGTAGATTTTCATAGGTAGAGGGGATTGACATTGATGAGACCTTGGCTCTTGGTGCGAGGTACTCGTCAATCATATCTATATTGTAACTATCAACACAGGTGGGTTGGAATATACATCAAATGGATGTGAAGATAACCTTCCTTAATGTCATGATTGAGGAAGAGGTGTACATAGAACAACTTGAAGTTTTTGAGACCTTTGACTATGAGTAGCATGTGTGCTGGCTCAAGAGAGTGTTGTATGGCTGAAGCAAGCACCCCTTGCTTGGTACATCAGGATAGATAGCTACCTCACTGGGTTGGGCTTCACGAAGAGTGAAGTAGATGCAAACCTGTACCACATAGTGGTGGAAGGTAAACTATTGATCATTGTATTGTATGTTGATGATCTCATATTGATAGGTGACGATCGATTACTCAAATCTTGCAGGAGGACCTTGAAAGATAGTTTGAGATGAAGGAAATCGGGCCCATGCATTAATTTCTTGGCGTGGAGGTATGCTAGGGTGATGGGGAATTGTTTGTGTCTTAGGGCAAGTATGCCAATGAGGTACTCATGAGAGTCCTCATGGAGAGCAACAAACCCATGGAGACTCTTGTAGCAGGTAACTGGAGGAAGGAGGATGCTACTTCAGTGAAAATAGTGGATAATACTGTTTACAGGCAGCTTGTGTGTTCACTCATGTAATTGGTGAACACACGACCGAATATGTGATATGCAGTTAACCAACTTAGTCAAGAGATGGTTAGGATTATGAAGATGTATTGGAAGGCAAAAAAGCATGTATTGAGATACCTCAGAGGAAGTTCTTAGTATGGATTATGGTACAAACAAAGAGAGAGAGTGAAGCTTCAAGGCTTAACTGATGTAGATTGGGCAGGGAGTCCATTTGACAGGAATAACACATCAGGAGGGATCTTCAGTATTGGGTCAGCGACAATTTCTTGGTACAACAGGAAATAAAGAACGATTGCACTCAATTCGGCAGAGGTAGAGTACATGGATGTGAGTTAGGCAGCATGTGAGGCCATTTGGATGAGGAAGATCCTGGTTGGTTTGTTTTTTCTGCAGATTTATCCAATTGTGATTTACTTCTATACTAAGAGATGTATCAAACTCCCTGAAAATCTAGTTTTTCATGATCGGTCCAAGCATATTGATATCTGATATCATCATCTCAGAGATTGTGTATTGAGGCGGATTATGTTGTTAGAGTACATTTCCACGGAGGAACAAGATGTTGACATTTTGACAAAGACATTGTCAAGATGTAAATTCGATTTCACAGAGACAGGATTAGGGTAGATGATACTCCATTTCTTGTTGAGAGGGAGTGTTGAGAAATGGCAACAAGAAATTCCAGTTTAATTTGTCCTTGAATTAAATTTAGGATTAAAATCAAATTCTATTCTCATAGAAACTTGTAAATAGTTAATTAAGTTTAATTAACTTAATTAGCATAGGAATTTTGAGTTGGAAGTTTTTCTGTAGTCATGTATATGTTCTCCTTAAGTTTTAGGGGTACAATATGAGTTTAAATTGAGTTGGAAATTAGATCACTTAGTTTAGAGAGTTAAGTTAAGTTAAATTAGTTCCAAAATGTATGTGGAACTAATAGAGAGTTAACAGTCAGTTGGTGCACTAGTGCTTTCACAAGTGTCACTCTAGTTAATTGAAGATTTCCTCATCAGAAATTCATGCATGTCAATTCTAAGAAATACCCAATTGAGACTAGAGTGCAGGGACAATGTACTATCAGTTTTATTATTTACTAGAGTGTAAATATCATGCATGCATCAAAGATTGATCCTATGTTTGCATTGTGCAGTTTTGGAAGCATGAATTCCTTTTAAATAAGGGCTACTCATCCTAGGAATTACGAAAGAGATTAGGGGCTTGGGAGCTGCATAATTAGATAAGTGTTGGCCAAGAGATATCTTGTGAGCTGAGAGAGTTGAGCATACTTTTGTGGAATTGTTCTAGTGAGAACACACTTTGCATCCTCACTCATATTTTTGATATATGAAATACAAATAGCAAGGTTTTGAGCAGTGGATTTCCCCATATACATCTTGTGTTATGTGTCATTTATTTAAATTATTCTTGTTCATATTGTTTTCATTGATCTATTGGCTTCTTCTAGTTGAAAGTAGAAGTAGATTCTTGTCCCGTGCTTTAGTACATTGCATGAGCTTGTGAAACTACAGGATTTTCTATAATGTTTGCAAATGGAGGAACCATAAATTTCTTTGGAAAGAGCCATAATGTCAAGCTATCCATGGGAGAATATGTATTGAATAGTCCAATTATTTCCATTCCAATGGGTGGTGCTGATGTTGTACTAGGAGTCCAATGGTTACAATCTTTGGGTATGATAGCTTTTATTTTTCAAGAAATTTTCTTGATTTTTTTTGGGAAGGAAAGGAATTTGAATTTAGGGGTATCACAAGGAAAGTAGGAAAGTTAATGAGCTCTAATGGCATGAAAAATATTCTAAAGCAAGAACAACGAGGCATAATTGCACAATTATGTTCACTAGAGGTCCAAATAATGAAGTCATATATTTCTCAAGATCTCCAAGAAGTATTGGACAATCATTCTAAAGTTCAAGCAGGGGAAGATCACATCGAGCATCAAAAACAAGTCTTCAACTATTAAAGGATATCCTCACTTTGGCGTAAAAGCGAATGAAATAATAGGAAGATCAACATCGCAGCGAAATAAGTTTTGATGTAGGTGACTGGTTATTTTTATGGCTACAACCATTCAAACAAATTTCCCTCAAGCAAGCTAAGAAGGATAATAAATTATCACCAAAGTTCTACGGTCTGTACAAGGTGTTGCGAAAGATTGGTACTATGGAGTACACATTGGAGCTTCCTGCATCTTCTCGAGTGCACCCAATTCTCCATGTTTCATGCTTAAAGAAGGTTATAGGTGACAAGCTCCCAGTTCAAACAATATTGTTGGAACTTGACGAGGAAGGAAAAATCATATTGGAACCTAAAGAAATCACGGAAACAAGAACCTGACAGCTACGAAATTGATCAATTTCAGAATATTTCATCAAGTGGAATAACTTACCTGTTGAAGGTTCCATGTGGAAGGATGATAATTTTATATAGAAGCATCCAAAACTACTCAAGCGTTGAGGACAAAACTTTTTTTAAAGTAGAGGGGCATGTTAGGGACCTATGCTACTAGTGTAGCCCCTTTTTTAAAATTTTATTTAAAAAATAATTTCCAAAATACGATATTTATAAACAAGTTATAAAAAACCCACGTGCCCTAAAAAGAGTCAATTTTCGATGCTACCACTATACTTCTGGGACCGACAACCTTTCCTCCTATCTGTAGACTAGGTTACTTTGAGAGGATTGAACCTTGGATAGCTTAATGTGAGCTTAATTAACACGATTTCATATCACTTCAATCACAAATTGAGCTACCCCCGGGCACCACACACATATTACTTGATCTATATATACATATATATATATATATATATATATTAAAAAATAAGATTCGGAAAAATATAAAACCAACATAGATCCATTTTAACTCTAGATCTACCAAGTGCCGAGTGGAATCAAATCTCTCAAGATGAAAACCTCTCTTTGAGTGCAAAACTTGAGAAAAATGTTTGCACCTTAAGTGATTTGATTCCTTTTGTCTCTTGTTAAATCTAAAGTGAATATGGATCTACACTCTTTTTGAACAACACACTAATAAAATGTTTTAACTATAAGAAATTTATAATTTTCGTGAATTTGTGTTATTAATATATATATTTTTAAATTTTACATCCACCAAGGAAAATTTTAAGAACCCCCCCTAAATTTATAAGTATAATAAATGGGCGAATCTCCATGGTATATAGTAAAAATGGAAGGAGATTTTATCAATAATATAATATGTATACATAATTTTTTGGCGAATCTCTCACCAAGCATGGCGAATATTTTACTCAATTATAAAATCATGTAAGATCTTGGTATTACCATGGGTTATCATAAACCTGGTGCTTAAAAATTACTATTAGTAATTTATAAAAAATAATAAAATTAATAGTTGATTTTTTTTTTTTTTTTTTTTAACCAAGCTAAAATGTTTAACATACATCCATTTTTACTGTTGATCCCCCGAGGGATCAAATATCTTTTCACTCTATGCTAGTTTGCATATCACGATATTTGATACCTCTCAGGGGTTAGTAGATCCAGAGTAAAGATGGATCTATGCTGGTTTAATTCCACCATTTAAATAGGCTACATTCCAGGTGAATACCATGGGTCAATACCATGTGCCATTTTTATTTTTATTAATACTAATATTAGGGTTAATAATGTTTTTTTGCATGGTATTAATAACAATCTAGTCCATGGTATTTGTCCCATAGTATTTTGCCCATAGGTTTCACCTAAATATAACGCATTTTTTGAGTGTTCGTAAATATAAGGTTACTTATGGAGTAAATATAAAAAAATGTTTTATTTGTTTACCATACCTCTAGTTTATTTATATTTTTATTAATTTACCATACCTCTTTTACAAATATGGTATTTGGCCCATAGGATTCACTTAAATAAAACCTCTTTCTTGAGCCTTCATAAATAGAACGAGGGTTATGGACTAAATATAAAAAGAGGTTTTATTTATTTACCATATGTCTAGTTTATTTATATTTTTATTTATTTACCATACCTTTTGAGTAAGTATAAAAAGACGTTTATTTATTTACCATACATCCACTTTACTTATATTTTTATTTGTTTACACCCTTGCATGTATATAACGTGACTTATTGAGTAAATATAAAAATCGTTTTATTTATTTACCATACTTCTCATTTATTTATATTTTTATTAATTTACCATACCTCTTTTATAAATATGGTATTTGGCACATAGGATTCACTTAAATAAAACCTATTCTTGAAAATGGGCGAATGGATTCACTTATATAAAACCTATTCTTGAAAATGGGCGAATGGAAGGTTGTAACTCCTAATTTCAAGGGCTAAATTTACCTTTTTTAACCTCTCCCTTAAAATAAGGTGGGCTATTTGAGGTGATTTGTAAAAATGTACTATGATACAAAATATTCGCCCACTAAAAATTTAAAACCCCCTAATTTCACCAAAGGGCGAACATTTCGCCCCTAAAATTTTCTCTGACATCCACCAAGGTTAATCGATTGGGGTTTATGGATGCTTCGACATGTATATATATGTATTGTAACATTGAAAGGAATATAATGAAAAATAAATCTGGTAGTCCCGGTTTGGGGATCTAGGGGAAAATCTCTGTGTATATCTGTTTTATGTTTTATGCTCTCGACATTGTTTATTTTCTGTTTTTTAGATTTTGTATGCAGGTAATTTCTGTACGGGGTTAAAACTTACAATACCCAAATTAGATCACAATTTCAAAGTATTTGCCCCAATACAAATCTCTCTAAACTTCTAAGTTATCAAAACTACAATGATCTTGGAGCACTTCTCCTAATGCTTTTTGAGCACCAAAATAAAATTATAAAGAAAACTAAGTAATCTTTAACCTTTCTTAAGGCTGGATAGGCCAATTATGGTCTTAGTGGACATTAATCATAATCATAATATTCATATCAATTAAATTTATACCTCATAATATATCAATTAAATTTTTATCTTATATATATGAGATTTAATTTACAATTGATCATGTAATGTGTTTTTAATTAAATGCATTTTTTCCTATTGTTAGGTCCATATACTACTAGTGTAGCCCCTTATTGTTATTAGTGAAACCCCCTTATTTTATTGTTGTACCCATGTAGTCCCCATATGGTTATTATTGTTACCCATACAAGCCCACTATTGTTATTTTTGTGCCCTTACAATATTATTGTTATGTAGGTTCTGATTATATTGTGACCCCTTAGACTCCTATATATAGAAAGGAGGTGTTGTCATTTGTATCATCCAAGAATTGTTCATTTATGTAATGTAAGGGAGGTTTAACCCTTGAAGAGGATAATTTTGAAGTCGTTTATCTATCTCTTCTTCTATTTTGTGAGTTGTTTCCATTACATTTGGTATCAGAGCTTTGGATTCTAGGGTTTCGCTACTCCAAACAGGTCATCGTGGAATTTTCGCTATAATTTTTTTTCTATGAAGATTAAGAAGCTGAAATTGAAACCAAGTTGTGCTGAAATTTTGGTGAACATCGTGTACAAATTTTAGATCTGGTCTCACTATATTTTCAGAGATATGATTTGTGGAAGTCAGGGTTTTTGCAGGCTCCATAATTGCATCTCAAATAGGTGACTTTGGGAAAATCATTATAGCGTTCTCTATGAGAATCAAATTTAATTTTTGTAAAAAGTGACAAAAAGAGGATGGACTTTCATTTTTTGGGTATCATTTTTAGGGCTAAAGGTTGAAACAATGACAAGTGGTACTCCTTACAATTTCGCTCTATTGAACCGTCTATAATCAGGCCATCATGGGAGATTGGGGATAAATATTCCTTCAAGGATCCATTCTCGACCATAATTATGGGTTAGAAAAAGGAACCAAAGGGCTACAACATGACTAAATTTGAGACCTTGTAGGTTCTAAATTACAGAGATACAACATATTCAATATCGAGCTCATACAAAGCGGAAAAAGATGTGTAGTTTTAAAATTTGCGTAAGTCTTTTTTGAAAAATTAGTTTGAAGTAATTCAAAGGGAATAGTGAAGAATAATTATCATTAATTGGTGACTCGAACAAAGAAAATGGAAACACCTAGTAAGAAACCCGAAATCTCTACTATGACACATGAAGAAGAGGAAGAAATGCAACATTATATATCAAATTTACAAGACCAAGTGCAACAAATTTCGCTCTCGCAAAAAGTAATGAAAAATGAATTGGAAGCCATGATGAATACTAAGATAGAGGGTATAAAAGGGACATGGGAGTTTTGAATGATGGTTTAAAAACAGACTTGGAAGTAATGATGAATGTCAAGATATAGAGGTTGAAGGAAGGTTTGGCAAAGTTGCTAGAAGAAAGGTGTCCAAGTGGTGACAAGGCAATCCATGAAAATCATGATGAAGACAAAAGGAATATCAATTACGATTTTAGAGACTCCAATGTGGGGTTTAAGAACCACCACATTCCAAATATATCTATGAGGAAGTTTGATGGCAATGATCCGGTAACGTGGATACTATAGATGGGGCAATATTTTGATCTACATGATGTGCAACCCTCACAAAAGGTACATATTGCATATTTATATTTAGAGCCCAATCAATTTGTATGGTATATATGGCTTTGTTCTCGTAAGCCACTTGTCACCTAGTCAATTTTTACAGAGGAAATGATAGAACATTCTGAATATACAAAGAGCAACATGTTCTTTAGCCAATTGATAAATCTCAAACAAAAGGGTTCAATGGTGGAGCACATTGAAGGCTTCCAAAAATTGAATATTAGGGTAATATTCCAAAGGAGAATAATATTGGTGTCTTCATAGGGAATTTAAAGGATAACATCCAAAATGAGGTTTTTCTCTGGGAACTTGATTCATTGGAGAAGGAATTCAGGTTGGAAAGAAAAATTGAAAGAAAAATTATGGAAAAAAGGAATATTACCACTCACAACTATAAACATGGAAGTGTTGTTGCTCCTAGCCTTCCACAATCTACAAGGTTGACACAACAACAATTGGAAGGAAAAATAGCAAAAGGGCTTTGTTACAGTTGTGATAGAAATACACTAAAGGTGATAAGTGTGTTGAGAAGAAATTAATTACATATATTGGGAAGAGGAGGAAGAAAAGGAACAAGAAACATCAAAAGAATAGGATATACACTAGGAACCAACCCTAGAGAAGGAAGAAATGAATCCGACCATATCTTGTAATGCATTGACATGAATTACCACTCCTCAAACTCACAAGATAGAAGGAAATATCAAGAATAAAAAGGTAATAGTGTTGATTGATTCAGGTAGTACACATAATTTTATTCATCGTAAGATAGTCAAGGAATTGAATTGCTTCCTATATTCAACACCAGAGTGTCAAGTGATGGCTGTTGAGAAATGGCAACAAGAAATTCAAGTGTAATTTGTCCTTGAACTAAATTCAGAATTAAAATCAAATTATATTCTCATAACAACTTGGAAAGAGTTAATTAAGTTTAGTTAACTTAATTATCTTAGGAATTTCGAGTTGGAAGTCTTTTTGTAGTCATGTATATGTTCTCCCTAAGTTTTAGGGGTCTAGTATGAGTTTAAATTGAGTTGGAAATTAGATCACTCGGTTTACTGATTTAAGTTCAATTAAATTAGTTCCAAACTGTTTGTGGAACTAATAGAGAGTTAACAATCAATTGGTGCACTAGTGTATCCACAAGTGTCACTCTAGTTAACTGAAGATTCCTTCATCAAAAACACATGCATGTCGATTCTGAGAAAGACCCGTTTGAGACTAGAGTGCAGGGACAATGTACTATCAATTGTATTATTTAAGGGAGTGTAAATATCATGCATGAATCAAAGATTGATCCTATGTTTGGATTGCATAGTTTTGGAAGCATGAATTCCCTTTAAATACAGGCTATTCATCCTAGGAATTATGTAAGAGATTAGGGGCTTGGAGAGCTACATAATTGGCTAAGCGTTGGCCTAAGATAGCTTGTGAGCTGAGAGAGTTTAACATACTTGTGCGGAATTTTCCTAGTGAGAACACGCTTTGCATATTCCCTCATATTTTTGATATATGCAATAAAAATTGTGGGGTTTTTAGTAGTGTATTTCCACAGATACATCTTGTGTTATGTGCCATTGATTTATCTTCTTCTTGTTCATATTATTTTCATTGATCTATTGTGATACAGGAGCATCAAGGCCATTTTTCATTTGTAAATATGTGATAAAAGGGGGGTGTGACATTTTTATTATTTTATTAATTTATTTGTTATTTTTAATAAAATAGGAGATAATTTGGAAAAGTGAGGATTTTGTAAATATTCTTTTATTGATTAAAAGGATATGAGAGAAATAGTTTAGGAGCAAAATTAGAGATTAGGAATTCTATGTATAGGACTTTGTTGAGTCCACACCTAAAATATAGATTAGTTGAGGATTGGGTGGAGAAATATTTTGACTGAATTAAATGCATTATCTATGTATAAATATGAGGGGTTTTTGAGAGGATAAAGGGACATTGAGATTGTGAGTGAATGTGAGATTGAGAGTGGCTTGAACAGCAAGGCTGTAAGCCTTCAGCAATTGTAAAGGGCCACAGAAATGAAATAACTGGCCAGCGAAAGTTTGTAAGTCATTGGTTTGTTTCAGATTATACATACATTGATTGATTGAGAAACTGTTTATTTGATTTCTGAAGTTCATGGTATTATTGAATTTAGGAAGAAATGATCAATATATGTGTTGAATTCACATCGACTTGTGTGAGAATCGCTATGCATAACCATTGAATGTACAAGACATTAATCTCTGCGTAAGAGGGATGTATTTTAATCCTCGGTTTGTATCGAACCTTGGCATAAGATTGTTCTTTTGGATTGGTTTGCTATTAATATAAACTTCTGTCAAGAATCCCTGTGAGTCCATGTCGATTTCATATTTTAAAACCAGTTCAAATTGTAAGTTGAATGCTGAAGGCGCTGCGTAAATTGGTTCAATAGGCAAAGCAACAGTAGATTGATATCAAACTGTGGGTGAATATTGGCCTGTTTGATGAATTCATAATACACCAGACGGAGGAGACAGGGTTTCAAAGTTTGGGTTTGTATATCCTCCGGCGAATTTACAATTGCAGTTATATAAAATGAATACAAGTCATTAAATTCCAAACCTGGTAGAGTAATTAAGCAATGAAGGATCACGATCTGAATGAAATCACTATGTTAAAAGCAGAGATAGCGTTGGAACGTATATGATGTGCAGACAAGAGTTTTATGTTGAATCGATGGTGCAGAAAGGCGTGGATTGAAAACGCAGATCATGACTGTGTTTATTTTAAAACAAATTGTGGATCGAAGTGAAGGAGGCGTCCATGTTCTATAAATCGAATCCAGAGGTTGGATATTGTAAATCAATGAAGCAGTTTGTCAAAGGCAACAACGTTATGCATTGGAAGACTACTGTTCATTTCGTGGTATGGCACAGTTATATTTCAAGCCAATTTCGTTTGGAGAAGGCGCCATCTCTGTGATTAGCGGATTATACACAGAAAGCGATAAGAAGGTATGTTAATTCCACAGTCAAATTGTTGTTATTTAAGTTCTGATCAAATAAATTGGGAGTACTGGCATGTTGAATAAAGTGGCAGTATAACAGAACAAACAAATTCGAATCGTGTTGAGATGCAATGGTATTGCTTTGTAGTGGGTATGTTTTAAAGGGAAAGGCATATATATATTTGATATTTGTGTTGAATGGGCAAACACAATAATGTTAATGCCGTGGCATACTTCTGAGTATTTTCACTAAAATGGAAACGTTGTTATTCCAGTTATGAACCAGTAATGTGTGTGGGTTGATGTCGATTGTCAAAGGATGGATGTCTTGAATATGAGTTAGAACACTGGTATAAAAACGGTCAAGTTCGAGTCTTATTTAGACGTCGTATCATTTGTCCATGAGCGCATTTGTTTGGTTGAAATTTGGTTCTGATATGAAATTTGAAAAGGCACATGTACAGGATTTGGTTGAAAACGTGTAAGCTTGAATTGAAATGTAAATTCAGGTTATGGGATGATGGGTATAAGCCCATGTGAATGTTGGCATCGATATGGTTTTTTTTTCAAAATCATTTGAATATTATTTAAAGGTTTCAAAAGTAATGAAATTTCTTGAAGGTGAGTGGATGCAGATTGATATTATACGAGACAGTGTTAAATGGTGGAAAGCTTCCGCATGTTGAAATGGGAAAGAGTGAATTTGCCAGTGATTGATGTTTTAATTTGGGAATTTGATGAGTATGCATTCTTTTATGTATGGTTAATTGAAGATCCTGGGTATTGCAGGCATCTCCCTGCGTCATTTTGGTATCAGAGCTAGAATGCTTTGTTGAAGATATTTGTTTTTGTTTTTGTTTTTGTTTTGTTTTGTTTTTTGTTTTTGTTTTTGTTTTGTTTTGTTTTGTTTTGTTTTGTTTTGTTTTGTTTTGTTTTTTTTTTTTTTTTTTTTTTTCTGAGTGAAAACAGAAAGTTTTGTTGAAAATTAAAGAGTGTTTTTTAATGTGTGATGAATGATGGAAAGGAAGATCAGAATTTAAATCTGATATGCAACATGCACAATTGCAAGTGAACAGAATTGCAGGGAGGAAAAGATCATGCAAGATCTTAAGAGGTGAGATGATTTTTCTGATTTGAAATTTGTAAATGCAGTTTATGGTTACATAGAAGATGATGGCAGTGAACCTGGCATTCAGCTAAAGGCTGAATAAGGAGGACAATTGCAGCGTCCTGAAGAAGAAGGTGAGTTGAAGAGATAGCTTGAAGAGAGCAGAGAGAGTTCTCGAAAGGTTCCAGAGGCAGTGAACCAAGTACTTACCAAAAGACTGAGTGAGGAGAGCTTGGTGAGGTAAGTGGAAGCAGAAGAGATTGCTGTCGTAGAGGCTAGTACAACTCATGGTGAGTGAGAAACTCATGAAGGAAATGATCATGGAGGATCAGAGAAGAGGTTCAGATGAATGCCACAGTGGTAGGATGAGTGATGAGGTCAGAGAGAGAGATTGCAGTAATGAAAGTACAATTGCAAGTACTAGAGGAATGGCTGCAAGAGCAGGTACTAGAGGAATGGCTGCAAGAGCAGGAAAATCAGAATAGAGGTTGGATCTTTCCATTGAAGGGAAAGAGAATGATTTGGTGACAATTGCAGAGGAGGTTGAGGCAAATTGTGATTGCCTTGTTGAAAAAGGAACTTAGAGTTCTTGAACCAGAGATGGAATTTGAAGATTCCACATGTAGATTTGTTCAGAAGGATGTCTTGCGGGGAGCAGTCAAGACTGAAAAGTCTTGCGGTTTTAAAACTGACAAGTTGTGTATGTTTGCAGGTACAGTACAAGGAGATGAGCAAGCTTTAGAGTTTGTTCAAGAAGAATTGAATCTGAAGGCTATTCAGATCGATGTTGAGATAGCAAGATCTCAGAAGGAGATGAAGACGAAGGAGTCTAATCAGGATGTTGATGCAGAAAGAGAAGGACCAGCTGATGATTGGTCAAGCATTGGTGAAGGTATGGAAAATCGTGTGAAGTTTCCAAGTTCTACTCCTAATGAAGTTGTTGAATTGTATAGGAAACTAGATCTCCAGAGAAGAGAGTTGGAGAGACAAAGGACTTATGTGCAGGATAATTTGCTGAGGAAGCAAGGCAGGAAAGTTCTCATGAATGACAATTATGGAACAGATGATGGTAAGAAGGAGAGACTAGCTGAAAGTCTCATGGTGAATACAAATCAACATACTGATGTGCTGACAAAAGAGTTGGAAAGGAACTTAGAGCAACATACTGAAGTGTTTCCAGTGAAAGCTGAGAAGAAATCCAGTATAGATTTTCTGAGTCCTGAAGAAGACTTAGAGCCGCGGAGGACTGAATCTACAAGTGAGACCGTTGGGTCTTGTGATTTTGATGCTGACAATTTGGTTGTGTTTACAGGTGAGAAAGAAGACAGTTCATCATTTGGAATTGTCTTGGATGGAGGAGAACAGTTGCAGAAAGAAGATGAGACAATCATGTCTCATAAGCAGAGGCTTATTACCGTGGGTGACAAGAAAGAGTTGGCTTGTTGGTATAGCCAAGAGAAGAATGCTGGACAAAGTTTTGGAGCTGCTACAGTGTTTGCAAATCTTGAAGATGATGGACAATTTCTGAAGATTGTCGAAGGGGAAGATGGAGATTATGTTGGAGTTAATTTGCAACATGTTAATGAAACACTGAAATGGTTGCTGGAACCAGAGAAAGAAATTGCAAATGAAATTGTAGATGATGAGCAAAGGAATGTTGCAGAGGGACAGGAAGTTTGGGAGGCCGCAACATCCATAGTGACAACTAGAACAACATGTGGGACGACATTTATGGTGACAGCTGAGGCAACACTGACAGCAGTAACATCTATGGGGGCGCTAAAGCCTTATGGTTTTTATTCTAACAATTGTTTTGTGAATTCAGGTTTTATTGAAGATGCTGGAGAAAGTCTGTTAGACAGAGAAATTGAACTGATGAGGCGGATGATGATGAAAGAATCCCGGAAGAGGCCAGCAACAGTAAAACAAAGGAGAAGCAGCAAAAGAAAGACAACAAAAGATTGTGAGAGCACAGCCAGTGGAGCAATGCAACATAAAGTGTGGAAACCTGGAGAAGAACATCAAAAAGAAGCAATGGCAAGTGGAAACGTTGCAGCACAAGATATGAGATCCAGGCATACACAGATCCGAACACATGATCAGGCGATCATGATTAATTTTAACGTTGGGTGTCTGATGCAGGAGCATCAAGGCCATTTTTCATTTGTAAATATGTGATAAAAGGGGGGTGTGAAATTTTTATTATTTTATTAATTTATTTGTTATTTTTAATAAAATAGGAGATAATTTGAAAAGTGAGGATTTTGTAAATATTCTTTTATTGATTAAAAGGATATGAGAGAAATAGTTTAGGAGCAAAATTAGAGATTAGGAATTCTATGTATAGGACTTTTTTGAGTCCACACCTAAAATATAGATTAGTTGAGGATTGGGTGGAGAAATATTTTGACTGAATTAAATGCATTATCTATGTATAAATATGAGGGGTTTTTGAGAGGATAAAGGGACATTGAGATTGTGAGTGAATGTGAGATTGGGAGTGGCTTGAACAACAAGGCTGTAAGCCTTCAGCAATTGTAAAGGGCCACATAAATGAAATAACTGGCCAGCGAAATTTTGTAAGTCATTCGTTTGTTTCAGATTATACATACATTGATTGATTGAGAAATTGTTTACCTGATTTCTGAAGTTCATGGTATTATTGAATTTAGGAAGAAATGATCAATATATGTGTTGAATTCACATCGACTTGTGTGAGAATCGCTATGCATAACCATTGAATGTACAAGACATTAATCTCTGTGTAAGAGGGATGTATTTTAATCCTCGGTTTGTATCGAACCTTGGCATAAGATTGTTCTTTTGGATTGGTTTGCTATTAATATAAACTTCTGTCAAGAATCCCTGTGAGCCCATGTCGATTTCATATTTTAAAACCAGTTCAAATTGTAAGTTGAATGCTGAAGGTGCTGCATAAATTGGTTCAATAGGCAAAGCAACAGTAGATTGATATCAAACTGTGGGTGAATATTGGCCTGTTTGATGAATTCATAATACACCAGATGGAGGAGATAGGGTTTCAAAGTTTGGGTTTGTATATCCTCCGGCGAATTTACAATTATAGTTATATAAAATGAATACAAGTCATTAAATTCCCAACCTGGCAGAGTAATTAAGCAATGAAGGATCGCGATCTGAATGAAATCACTATGTTAAAAGCAGAGATAGTGTTGGAACGTATATGATGTGCAGACAAGAGTTTTATGTTGAATCGATGGTGCAGAAAGGCGTGGATTGAAAACGCAGATCATGACTGTGTTTATTTTAAAACAAATTGTGGATCGAAGTGAAGGAGAATGCGTCAATGTTCTGTAAATCGAATCCAGAGGATGGAGATTGTAAATCAGTGAAGTAGTTTGTCAAAAGCAGCAACGTTCTGCATTGGAAGACTACTGTTCATTTCGTGGTATGGCGCAGTTATATTTCAAGCCAATTTCGTTTGGAGAAGGCGCCATCTCTGTGATTAGCGGATTATACACAGAAAGCGATAAGAAGGTATGTTAATTCCACAGTCAGATTGTTGTTATTTAAGTTCTGATCAAATAAATTGGGAGTACTGGCATGTTGAATAAAGTGGCAGTATAACAGAACAAACAAATTCGAATCGTGTTGAGATGCAATGGTATTGCTTTGTAGTGGGTATGTTTTAAAGGGAAAGGCGTATATATATCTGATATTTATGTTGAATGGGCAAACACATTAATGTTAATGCCGTGGCATACTTCTGAGTATGTTCACTAAAATGGAAACGTTGTTATTCCAGTTATGAACCAGTAATGTGTGTGGGTTGATGTCGATTGTTAAAGGATGGATGTCTTGAATATGAGTTAGAACACTGGTATAAAAACGGTCAAGTTCGAGTCTTATTTAGACGTCGTATCATTTGTCCATGAGCGCATTTATTTGGTTGAAATTTGGTTCTGATATGAAATTTGAAAAGGCACATGTACAGGATTTGGTTGAAAACGTGTAAGCTTGAATTGAAATGCAAATTCAGGTTATGGGATGATGGGTATAAGCCCATGTGAATGTTGGCATCGATATGTTTTTTTTTTCAAAATCATTTGAATATTATTTAAAGGTTTCAAAAGTAATGAAATTTCTTGAAGGTGAGTGGATGCAGATTGATATTATACAAGACTGTGTTAAATGGTGGAAAGCTTCCGCATGTTGAAATGGGAAAGAGTGAATTTACCAGTGATTGATGTTTTAATTTGGGAATTTGATGAGTATGCATTCTTTTATGCATGGTTAATTGAAGATCCTGGGTATTGCAGGCATATCCCTGCGTCATTTTGGTATCAGAGCTAGAATGCTCTGTTGAAGATATTTGTTTTTTTTTGTTTTGTTTTGTTTTGTTTTGTTTTTTTGTTTTTTTTTTTTTTTTTTTTTTGTTTTTTTTTTGTTTTTTTTTGTTTTTTTGTTTTTTTTTTTGTTTGTTTGTTTGTTTGTTTTTTTTTTTTTTTGTTTTTTGTTTTTTTGTTTTTTTTTTGTTTTTGTTTTTGTTTTTGTTTGTTTGTTTGTTTGTTTGTTTGTTTTTTTTTTTTTTTTTTTCTGAATGAAAACAGAAAGTTTTGTTGAAAACTAAAGTGTGTTTTTTAATGTGTGATGAATGATGGAAAGGCAGATCAGATTTTAAATCTGATATGCAGCATACACAATTGCAAGTGAACAGAATTGCAGGGAGGAAAAGATCATGCAAGATCTTAAGAGGTGAGATGATTTTTCTGATTTGAAATTTGTAAATGCAGTTTATGGTTGCAGAGAAGATGATGGCAGTGAACCTGGCATTCAGCTAAAGGCTGAATAAGGAGGACAATTGTAACGTCCTGAAGAAGAAGGTGAGTTGAAGAGATAGTCTGAAGAGAGCAGAGAGAGTGCTCGAAAGGTTCCAGAGGCAGTGAACCAAGTACTTACCAAAAGACTGAGTGAGGAGAGCTTGGTGAGGTAAGTGGCAGCAAAAGAGATTGCTGTCGTAGAGGTTAGTACAACTCATGGTGAGTGAGAAACTCATGAAGGAAATGATCATGGAGGATCAGAGAAGAGGTTCAGATGAATGCCACAGTGGTAGGATGAGTGATGAGGTCAGAGAGAGAGAGATTGCAGTAATGAAAGTACAATTGCAAGTACTAGAGGAATGGCTGCAAGAGCAGGTACTAGAGGAATGGCTGCAAGAGCAGGAAAATCAGAATAGAGGTTGGATCTTTCCACTGAAGGGAAAGAGAATGATTTGGCGACAATTGCAGAGGAGGTTGATGCAAATTGTGATTGCCTTGTTGAAAAAGGAACTTAGAGTTCTTGAACCAGAGATGAAATTTGAAGATTCCACACGCAGATTTTTTCAAAAGGATGTGTTGGAGGGAGCAGTCAAGACTGAAAAGTCTTGCAGTTTTAAAACTGAAACTGACAAGTTGTGTATGTTTGCAAGTACAATACAAGGAGATGAGCAAGCTTTAGAGTTTGTTCAAGAAGAATTGAATCTGAAGGCTATTCAGATCGATGCTGAGATAGCAAGATCTCAGAAGGAGATGAAGACGAAGGAGTCTAATCAGGATGTTGCAGAAAGAGAAGGACCAACTGATGATTGGTCAAGAATTGGTGAAGGTATGGAAAATCGTGTGAAGTTTCCAAGTTCTACTCCTAATGAAGTTGTTGAATTGTATAGGAAACTAGATCTCTAGAGAAGAGAGTTGGAGAGACAAAGGACTTATGTGCAGGATAATTTGCCGAGGAAGCAAGGTAGGAAAGTTCTCATGAATGACAGTTATGGAACAGATGATGGTAAGAAGGAGAGACTAGCTGACAGTCTCATGGTGAATACAAATCAGCATACTGATGTGCTGACAAAAGAGTTGGAAAAGAACTTAGAGCAATATACTGAAGTGTTGCCAGTGAAAGCTGAGGAGAAAGCCAGTATAGATTTTCTGAGTCCTGAAGAAGACTTAGAGTTGCGGATGACTAAATCTACAAGTGAGACCTTTGGGTCTTGTGATTTTGATGCTGACAATTTGGTTGTGTTTACATGTGAGAAAGAAGACAGTTCATCATTTGGAATTGTCTTGGATGGAGGAGAACAGTTGCAGAAAGAAGATGAGACAATCATGTCTCATAAGCAGAGGCTTGTTACCGTGGGTGACAAGAAAGAGTTGGCTTGTTTGTATAGCCAAGAGAAGACTGGTGGACAAAGTTTTGGAGCTGCTACAGTGTTTGCAAATCTTGAAGAGGATGGACAATTTCTGAAGATTGTCGAAGGGGAAGATGGAGATTATGCTGGAGTTAATTTGCAGCATGTTAATGAAACACTGAAATGGTTGCTGGAACCAGAGAAAGAAATTGCAAATGAAATTGTAGATGATGAGCAAAGGAATGTTGCAGAGGGACAGGAAGTTTGGGAGGCCGCAACATCCATAGTGACAACTAGAACAACATGTGGGACAACATTTATGGTGACAGCTGAGGCAACATTGACAACAGTAACATCTATGGGGGCGCTAAAGCCTTATGGTTTTTATTCTAACAATTGTTTTGTGAATTCAGGTTTTATTGAAGATGCTGGAGAAAGTCTGTTAGACAGAGAAATTGAATTGATGAGGCGGATGATGATGAAAGAATCCCGGAAGAGGCCAACAGCAGTAAAACAAAGGAGAAGTAGCAAAAGAAAGACATCAAAATATTGTGAGAGCACAGCCAGTGGAGCAATGCAACATAAAGTGTGGAAACCGGGAGAAGAACATCAAAAAGAAGTAGTGGCAAGTGGAAACGTTGCAGCACAAGATATGAGATCCAGGCATACACAGATCCGAACACATGATCAGGCGATCATGATTAATTTTAACGTTGGGTGTCTGATGCAGGAGCATCAAGGCCATTTTTCATTTGTAAATATGTGATAAAAGGGGGGTGTGACATTTTTATTATTTTATTAATTTATTTGTTATTTTTAATAAAATAGGAGATAATTTGGAAAAGTGAGGATTTTGTAAATATTCTTTTATTGATTAAAAGGATATGAGAGAAATAGTTTAGGAGCAAAATTAGAGATTAGGAATTCTATGTATAGGACTTTGTTGAGTCCACACCTAAAATATAGATTAGTTGAGGATTGGGTGGAGAAATATTTTGACTGAATTAAATGCATTATCTATGTATAAATATGAGGGGTTTTTGAGAGGATAAAGAGACATTGAGATTGTGAGTGAATGTGAGATTGGGAGTGGCTTGAACAGCAAGGCTGTAAGCCTTCAGCAATTGTAAAGGGCCACAGAAATGAAATAACTAGCCAACGAAAGTTTGTAAGTCATTAGTTTGTTTCAGATTATACATACATTGATTGATAGAGAAATTGTTTACTTGATTTCTGAAGTTCATGGTATTATTGAATTTAGGAAGAAATGATCAATATATGTGTTGAATTCACATCGACTTGTGTGAGAATCGCTATTCATAACCATTGAATGTACAAGAAATTAATCTCTGCGTAAGAGGGATGTATTTTAATCCTCGGTTTGTATCGAACCTTGGCATAAGATTGTTCTTTTGGATTGGTTTGCTATTAATATAAGCTTCTGTCAAGAATCCCTGTGAGCCCATGTCGATTTCATATTTTAAAACCAGTTCAAATTGTAAGTTGAATGCTGAAGGTGCTGCGTAAATTGGTTGAATAGGCAAAGCAACAGTAGATTGATATCAAACTGTGGGTGAATATTGGCCTCTTTGATGAATTCATAATACACCAGACGGAGGAGACAGGGTTTCAAAGTTTGGGTTTGTATATCCTCCGACGAATTTACAATTGCATTTATATAAAATGAATACAAGTCATTAAATTCCCAACCTGGCAAAGTAATTAAGCAATGAAGGATTGCGATCTGAATGAAATCGCTATGTTAAAAGCAGAGATAGCGTTGGAACTTATATGATGTGCAGACGGGAGTTTTATGTTGAATCGATGGTGCAGAAAGGCGTGGATTGAAAATGCAGATCATGACTGTGTTTATTTTAAAACAAATTGTGGATCGAAGTGAAGGAGAATGCATCCATGTTCTGTAAATCGAATCCAGAGGATGGAGATTGTAAATCAGTGAAGCAGTTTGTCAAAGGCAGCAACGTTCTGCATTGGGAGACTACTGTTCATTTCGTGGTATGGCACAGTTATATTTCAAGCCAATTTCGTTTGGAGAAGGTGCCATCTCTATGATTAGTGGATTATACACAGAAAGCGATAAGAAGGTATGTTAATTCCACAGTCAGATTGTTGTTATTTAAGTTTTTATCAAATAAATTGGGAGTACTGGCATGATGAATAAAGTGGCAGTATAACAGAACAAACAAATTCGAATCGTGTTGAGATGCAATGGTATTGCTTTGTAGTGGGTATGTTTTAAAGGGAAAGGCATATATATATTTGATATTTGTGTTGAATGGGCAAACACATTAATGTTAATGCCGTGGCATACTTCTGAGTATGTTCACTAAAATGAAAACGTTGTTAATCCAGTTATGAACCAATAATGTGTGTGGGTTGATGTCAATTGTCAAAGGATGGATGTCTTGAATATGAGTTATAACACTGGTGTTGTAGGGAAAAGTATCCGACTCGGATGACCCTATCCCACTCTAAGGGTGATAGTACCTCAGCAACAACTGTAAAGAAAACTACTTAAGGTTTACTTCTTTATGAAAGCAAAAGAGAGTGGATAGATGCACTAACCGTAGCCTTGCGCTTAATGTCGAATCCAAACTCTTCTCTTCGCTGCTTGCTCCCAGCTCTTTGCTCTTTTGCCGGCCCAGCTACAATGAGATCCTGCAAAATGACAAAGAAGGAAACTACAAGAGGCATGCAATCATAACTGATTCACGGATTAGCATAAACCAAATATACAATCATCACAAAACATCATTGGAACAAATGCATATAGAAGAACCTCAATAGCTTTTATTAATGAAGAAGTAAAGGTTCTGAGAGTGTTACAACCTTTGAAGGCCCCAATCCAGCAACACCTCCCAGCAGAAAGAATTTCTCTTCTTCACCTCCCTCAAGCAATCACCCAATAGCTCTATAGTGAAACCAACATCATATCATTACTTTGCACAAAATTCTAGCCTCCTGAGCTCATAGGAGAGAGCTCAATATATAGATGAATTGAGAAAGGATGAGTCAGCTTGCAACTGATGTGTAGCTGCCTTGTGTCCTCTCTCTCTTCAGTTGATCTTCAGTTCTTGAGTCCACTTGGAGAACCTTGCTTCCACTTGGAGAAACAGAGCCTCTGACTCATCACAAGGCGAAATCCCTGATCCAAGTGTCATTTTTGGAGCAATGACTCAGTGTGCCACTTGTCCAATCTCGCTCAACGCAGGTGGCCTTTGTTCTACCTGCTTTGCAACGCAGGTACACCATGGAGGAGTTGTGTTTCAGCGCAGAAGCCTAGTGGAGCACCTGCTTTGATTTCAGGATTGCTTGTTTTTGAGTGTTTTCAGGTGGAGAACTGATCTGAGAGCTGTTGGTTTGCTGACCTTGTTCCTCTAGGGGTAAGAACATCATGCTTAGGGAACTTTGGATCCCTTGGATTATTGACAATTCATGCCTGTTGCTGTAAGGCACAAAATTGTCTATAACAGATGCCCCCTAAAGTATGAGGTCGTTTATCGGGTGAAATGCTTTATTAGGAGGATCCGAAGTTCATTCAATCTGCTGAGAAGTGTCCTGTAATAAGATACAATACAATACATTATTTTTCATACTTTTTCATGATCTAGCTGAGGCGGGCATTCCCATGCTCAGCTTTATAAATACATTTTGGTACATAGAACAGACGATCGTCTGATGGTAGACTGATAATTCTCTGCTGAAATTATCATCCTTTGAGAAGGATGATCATCTGCTGTAATGATGTACATATCAAATGTCTTTATATCCTGAATATATATCGCAGCCCGGATGGATGAAACTAGATCCGGGGTCTTCAATCTCTTCCGATCTTCACTCGATGTACAAGTCGATCCATGTGAGAATTTCTTGAAGTCGAACATGGAAAGACATCGCTTGATTACCGGTCAATGATGTAAACCGTTAACAAGCGCGAAAGGAATCACCGATAAGGATGATGACCCTCAAGGTACGGCAGTACAATTCACATGGTGGGAATAAAGGACTTGGCGTCGACCACCATGCAAAATCTTCTGGTTGAAGGTCATTGATGTATACCTGTCTCCGGAAGTGAGAAACTTGCCATTGAGGCATGCAAGCTTCAAAGTACTGAAGGGGGTGTTCCTAGATCAACTTCTTGGATAATGAGTTGATGTCGACAAGGAGCGATCCGTCAAAGGAGGGCCTTAATGAATCCCACATCAGTGACACGGAACGGAGCTAGTGATTGTGATGAGGTGAAAACAAACTGTGATGTATGATTCAGGGTGGCGGTCATGAAATGGATGAAGGACAATGTATGGCAGTGGATGGGACACAGTTGACTGTTTGCAGAACAACATCTCTTGAACATATAACAACACTGATGTGATGGATTGGTAGCATTACCCCAAATGTGGATGGTGTGGCGAGGACCATGGTTATGAGACCGGTGAATGGAACAACCCAACCCGATGTGATACGGAGGACAAAGTGTCATGTTCAAGAGCGACTTGCTACCATTAAAGCTGTGAGGTTCTCCCAATTTTTCCCCAGTCATTGCTGACCAGTACCTCTTTATTTTTATCAAGCTTGAGGAGGATAACATATGCTTGTTCTATAACCTGCCCTTCGGGCAAGCCCATCGCTATGTTTTAACGAGGCTAGCGATAGGGAAACTCGTTCTCGTCTAAAGACAAGTTTGTCGCTATTTAATAATTTTAACGAGTCTAACGACAAGGATAACTCGGTCCTTTTCATTTTTAGAGAGTCTGAAAAGGTACATAAAGTCAACTCCAAAATTCCTTTTTCGTCATCTAATCCCTTAAGTCCGAAAAAGTATAAAACAATACAGAAGGGATGAATTTTCGATTTCTTTAACGAGCCGAACAAAACAAGCGCTCAATCTTTTTGTGCAATAATCCCTCAGGTCCAAAAAGATTAAAATCTAGAGGAGGGATAGCTCTTCCGGTTGCTTTAGCGAGCTGGAAGGTCAAAACTCGGAAAACTTTTCATATTTTACGAGTCAGTGAAAAGAGCTCAAAGAAGACTCGTCTTTTGAGGAACGAGTGATGAACAGGGATAGCAGCAGATTCCAGGTACAGGTTGGAATATTCCAATCACGGCAGTGTCACAAGGATGGCTAAGTCAAATCACTCTTCGCAGTTGTTCCTCAAAATGGGTAAACAAACATATGGAGATGAACGATTGGCCAAATGAACGGATGGAGGTGACGGCATATAAACACGACCAAGGGTTTTAATATGGCTGTCAAAGGTTACATTTCTCAAGGTTATTTACCGGTTCATTTTTTCTGGGTGAGCTTGAACTGTAGGGGAAGATTGCTCACAATTTATGTTTATTTTTTAATGAGCATGAACTCTGTACAAAAACTGCTCGATGATGGATGCCCCCAGCATAATAATAATGCAGATGAGGCATATGCCCCCTAAACTTTAAGGGGCAGTTCATTTTTTAACGAGCTTGAATGCGTTCAAACCTTGCTCCATTATACCAGTCATAATACAAGGAACGCCTCAGGTGAGGTATTCTTATTTAAGGAGATATACCTCATTAGCTACTCCAATTTGGCAAGTTTTAACTTTTGCCCCACATCCTTTCTTTATGCAAGCTGGAAACGGCTAATCCTACGAGTTTAACGGGTTAGACCTACAGGTTTAAAGGGAGGACCTAAAAATTTAAAAAATAAATAGTCGTCCCGTGCTTGCACTCCAAAAGGTTCGCATGCCCCCAGGTATAAAGTATAATTTCAAGGTTCTTTCCTCTTACTTATTATTCGAAAAATGGTTTTGTTTGCTGCCACAAACTAAACTCTCTTTTCGGCGATGTCTATCATTAGGTTGCTAAGGATGGTGACTACTTGTTGCAGCAATTTCATCTCTTTCTTTGGAGACTGCCCCTACTTATCCTTCAAAACATATGTTTTAATGGGTGAGGCTTGACTTCAAAGATGGTGGCTATTTGCCGTCACAAATGGATCTCCTCCCTTAAGAGAGCCTACTTTTTTAGACAGAGGGAGCGAACTTTGTATCACTCACATAACTTTGACAAAAGAACTTTATCCTAGAACAACCCTCTTTTGACGGGGTACGGACTAGTCCATTCTTCTGTGGAAATTAACTTTATACCCAAGGTTTTCTCTGCCCAAGGCAGGCCAGGGTGCATGCCCCCTGGGTCCCAGTTCTTTCTTTCCAAATCACTCGCATTCATCGGGAAGTAGAACCGAGGGTGGAGGCATTCCTTGAGTGAATAAACCGTTAAGGGATGGTATTTGACTATTTGCGATGCGTGATCCTGGAAATGAAAGTTGGTCTACGAGCTTGACCATTCTTCCTTCGTGCGGAATACACATGACTGTAAAGAGTGAGGACACTATTGCCTCCATGCAATATATATAGTCTCGTCCAAGGAGTAAGTTATAAACCAAGGGTCCCTAGACAACCATGACGTTCATATGAACTGTTTTCCCCCTCAATGTAATTGGAACATTGGGGAGAATCCCTAACGGGCGACTGGTTCCTTTATCAAAACCTGATAGATTTCTTATCTCAGGTAAAAGCGCCGGGGAACCCAGTGCTTTCCAAGCAATAGAGGAAAGGATACTCACAGATGCCCCTTCATCAATGATAGTTCCAGCCATCACCATTCTGTATATTTGGACTATGACTCTGAGTGGGATACTGGCTGGTAACCGGGGTCTGCCTAGTTGATTCCAATCAAAGGATCAACTAGGTTGCTTGGTGGTGGGACCGAATATACGGCCGGATACGACCCTGACGATGTTCCTTCCTGCGATAAAGGAATGGGCGCATTGCCCTGATGCTCATCAGAGTCTGTGTTGATGAAAAGAATATGGACGGTGTCATCCTTATCCTCTTCAGTGCGGGTGTCATTTGAAGATGAATCTTCAACGACGGTGTCATTTGAGGATGAAACCTCCGAAGGAAGAACCGGGTCAACTGCCGTTTCGACCTTTAGACTTTCGTCTAGTCTGGATTCAGTAGGTTCATTCTCAATGACCGACACTTCAGCTGACCATTTGAGCGGGCCAGCTGGATTTTCAACTATCGAGGGATTAGGCACGAGTTTTTGGTATCCAGGAGGAAGTCGTAACGGTGATACCGGACGATCTTCCAAAACTCTCTTCGCCTCATCTAAGAATGGACAACGGTGGATGGCGTGATTGCCTTCACACAACATACAGGGTGATCTTGGTCTCCCTTTTCGTCCTTCACTCTCGCTAGTTGACGGAATGCAATCAACATGTCTATCAGAGGTTGATGCTACCGGATTGTGCAACCTGGGGGACCAGTCCCTTAGTATCCGGGGAATACAAGGACAATCACAATGGAAATGGGTCCCTTTGCAAATGACACATGGCGATTTAGGCCCGGTCGGTGCAGTGTGTGGATTTTTGTCAGCTGTCTTTTGCTTGCCCCCAGTCGCCTTCGCCATAGGCCCCTTCTGCTTCTTTTCTCTCTTCTTCTTTTCCTTCTTCTCCATGGGAGGCTGACTTTTGCCGGCTCTACCTTGTGAAGATGAAGGATCAGAGGAAGAATTGCAGGAAGTGGAAGGCTGGTGGGTAGTTCTAGACTGGTCTGACTGTCGATTCGACTGCTCAGGATTAGTGGCGATCTGAACTACATTAGTTGAAAAGAGCCATACAGGTAGGCCAATTGTCAATCTTGGAAGTGACAATGTGGCCATATGAGGCGCACCAACATCTCCCCAAGAGGAGAAGGGATTTGGACTTCCACCAAGGTTACTTCCTTGGTTGGTGGGCTCCATACTTTTCAACTGAAAGATCAACGTAGGAATAACAGGTGATTATGTTCCGATTAAAATAAATTTTATTAACGACGCTTTAGACACAAACTTGCTTTTTCATGTTTTAAGAGTCGAGAAAAAGCTAAAGATGACTCTAGTCTCCTTCGATGTTTTAACGAGCCCGAAGTGACAAATGCTCGGATGGACTTTTTCAGTTATAGAGTTTGAAAAAGGCCAAAAGAAACTTCTCTGGAGTTCTAGGCAGAGGGTGTGCCAAACCTTTCGCAAAACCACGGAATACGTTTTACGGTACGTGTGGTCAATCTTCGTGAATGCTGTGTTCACTGCATTGCGATCAGTAGGGCAGCCGACATGGCTTCCTATGGATAAAGGCTTTGCTCCTATAGGGGTCTCCCAATATATACGCGACGGTACGTGGGAGCACAAATCCGTATTAGTGCCACCGACTCTTAGGAGGAATCACCCACCTTCGTAGAGATCGACAGTCACTATGTTTAACGACGCCGGAACACGTCTCTACCTAGACCTCTATATGTTTGCGTTATGTTACAAAGCGTTGTTATGTAAATTGAATTTATTTTAATGTTGATCTTGCTTAGCAGTTTGCCTTTAAGGATCACCACGAGATGTATGTAACAAATTCCTGAATGCAGTCTAAGATGAGAAGCAAACTTTTCAATCTTTCAACTTCGAAAATCTTAACTACTGAGGGAAAAGAAAGGCAAATCTTTTCACACAGATCATAGAGCACACACTAATGCAAATTTTTCCTAAATCGTCATGCAAACAGTCAAATGCAAAATGCACAATGCATGTATTTTCTTTTCCCTTTCTTAATGTTGATGGGTTACAAAAAGAAAGTTGCTATATAACTTTGATTTCGATTTAAAGCGAAAGTAAACAAGCTTGTCCAAAATCAAAAGACACCTTAAGATTTACTTGTTTAATCACTGGAAATGCATGAAATCAAACCATAATGGCGAAAGTAAAATGACTAATCAGCTATGGACAACAAACAAGCTAACTCTTTAGACCAGCAAAATGCCTAACACAGGTTCAGATCTAAGAGGCCAAAGCAAGACTAGTTTACTCTTCGTTATGGGAAATTGTAAATGAAATAAGAAATACAAAAGAACAAGTACAATTTCGTTATATAACAGAGGCGGAATGATGGCAAGTAATGTTGGTTTCAGAACAGGCACAAGACTGGTAACTGGCTGCCAAATCTATAATGAAAACAGGCAAGAGAAAGGGAGGAAACCCCAACTGCACTAGGCAAAATTGGGCCAACGCAGGTGCTGCACAGCCAGTCTGGCTCTCAGCGCAGGTAGCCCCTTCGGGACCTACGTTGCAAAGCAGGTAGCCTGTGTACTACCTGCTTTGGAAAACGAAAGTTACGTTTTCTCAGTTTCCGGGTCACAATTTTCTCAAAAAAGCACAGTTTTTGCTCAAATCAGAAGCAATCAGTCAAGCACACTCAAAGGGATGACAAGGAAGGTGAAAAACTATCACTAAGAGCTTACAAGGATCCGTGTAGATCAGCTCTTCAAATCATGAACACGCTCAGAAATGAGCAGGAGTAGCTGCCCTCTACTTCGCTTTTGATATAGTCAAAAGCTTTTCGATTTGGTACTCTCTTGTTCAGGAAATGAATAGCAAAATACTACAAACAATCAAACAGATACGATCCCCAGCGGACTCGCCAGTTTGTTGTAGGGAAAAGTATCCGACTCGGATGACCCTATCCCACTCTAAGGGTGATAGTACCTCAGCAACAACTGTAAAGAAAACTACTTAAGGTTTACTTCTTTATGAAAGCAAAAGAGAGTGGATAGATGCACTAACCGTAGCCTTGCGCTTAATGTCGAATCCAAACTCTTCTCTTCGCTGCTTGCTCCCAGCTCTTTGCTCTTTTGCCGGCCCAGCTACAATGAGATCCTGCAAAATGACAAAGAAGGAAACTACAAGAGGCATGCAATCATAACTGATTCACGGATTAGCATAAACCAAATATACAATCATCACAAAACATCATTGGAACAAATGCATATAGAAGAACCTCAATAGCTTTTATTAATGAAGAAGTAAAGGTTCTGAGAGTGTTACAACCTTTGAAGGCCCCAATCCAGCAACACCTCCCAGCAGAAAGAATTTCTCTTCTTCACCTCCCTCAAGCAATCACCCAATAGCTCTATAGTGAAACCAACAGCATATCATTACTTTGCACAAAATTCCAGCCTCCTGAGCTCATAGGAGAGAGCTCAATATATAGATGAATTGAGAAAGGATGAGTCAGCTTGCAACTGATGTGTAGCTGCCTTGTGTCCTCTCTCTCTTCAGTTGATCTTCAGTTCTTGAGTCCACTTGGAGAACCTTGCTTCCACTTGGAGAAACAGAGCTTCTGACTCATCACAAGGCGAAATCCCTGATCCAAGTGTCATTTTTGGAGCAATGACTCAGTGTGCCACTTGTCCAATCTCGCTCAACGCAGGTGGCCTTTGTTCTACCTGCTTTGCAACGCAGGTACACCATGGAGGAGTTGTGTTTCAGCGCAGAAGCCTAGTGGAGCACCTGCTTTGATTTCAGGATTGCTTGTTTTTGAGTGTTTTCAGGTGGAGAACTGATCTGAGAGCTGTTGGTTTGCTGACCTTGTTCCTCTAGGGGTAAGAACATCATGTTTAGGGAACTTTGGATCCCTTGGATTATTGACAATTCATGCCTGTTGCTGTAAGGCACAAAATTGTCTATAACAACTGGTATAAAAACGGTCAAGTTCGAGTCTTATTTAGAAGTCGTATCATTTGTCCATGAGCGCATTTGTTTGGTTGAAATTTGGTTCTGATATGAAATTTGAAAAGGCGCATGTACAGGATTTGGTTTTAAACGTGTAAGCTTGAATTGAAATGCAAATTCAGGTTATGGGTTGATGGGTATAAGCCCATGTGAATGTTGGCATCGATATGGTTTTTTTTTCAAAATCATTTGAATATTATTTAAAGGTTTCAAAAGTAATGAAATTGCTTGAAGGTGAGTGGATGCAGATTGATATTATACGAGATGGTGTTAAATGGTGGAAAGCTTCCGCATGTTGAAATGAGAAAGAGTGAATTTGCCAATTATCGATGTTTTAATTTGGGAATTTGATGAGTATGCATTCTTTTATGCATGGTTAATTGAAGATCCTGGGTATTGCAGGTGTATCCCTGCGTCATATTGGCTTCCACTAGTTGATAGTAGAAGTAGATTCTTGTCCTATGTTTTAGTACATTGCATGAGCTCTTGAAATTACAATATTTTCTACATGGTATGAAAGCTGAGAACAATATACTATAGGATATTTTGAAGTTTTGAGTTTTGGGTTCCAGGTGAAATTCGAATTTGCAATACATACTTCAGGATCAACAGATGGCATTCTACGGTTTGCAGCTCGAGTATGTCTTGGAAGGAAACTCAAACTTATAACCTGGAGGGACAAAACAGAGGTTGTGCTAGAGGATAATGGCTTGAAAGAATTCATTGATCAAGAATTTCGTAAGCCAACAACATCAAATGCACAAAATTTGGCTGAATGGAAGAGGTGTGTGGTGAAGGCGAGGCAGATAATCCTTGAGGGAGTTCGAGACCACATTGTCTCGACTCTCCATCGCAAGTAAACTCCGTATGCTATGTGGAAAACATTGACAAAATTGTATAAGAACAACCGTGACCAAAGGAAATTGGCACTGAAGGTCAAACTTCGAAAAATCAAAATGGAGAAAAGTGAGACGATTCCAAAATACTTGACCAAGTTCACTCTGTTTCATTCTGAACTTGGAAGTGTTGGAATCATGGCTGTCGAGGATGATATGGTGAGTCTTGCTCTTCTAGGACTCCCAAAGAGTTGGCATAGTTATCAGGACTTTGTCGATGACGGAGAGAAGCTACTAGATTGGGAATGACTATGGCTGGATTTGATGCAAGAGGAGATAAGGAGGAACACCAGGGATGGCTCTTTATCAAAGGCTGATGATGAAGAGAGATGTGCCTTAATGATTAAGGCGAAGAAGGGGAAAGAGAAATCTTCACATTCCAATTCAGATTCTTATCATGGAGGTAAGAAGAAAGACATTATGAAAGTTAAGGGCCATTTTGCTACAAATTGTCCACTCAAGAAGTCCAAGAAGAAGTCCCCAGGAGGAGAAATGGGTAAGGCTTTGGCGTCTTCAATGACTTGGACGAGAAAGATCTAAATATGCATATCGAGATGGGTGACGACTGGAAGTATAGTGTTACTGGTTTGGGCATGATTACTTTTCAAAGGGAACATGGGGCTCAATTCATCTTGAAGAATGTTATGTATGTGACTGGGCTGAAGAAGGACTTGGTATCTGTTTCCATGCTTTAGGATAGAGGCTATGATGTGATATTCTTGAAAGGAAAGCCGTTCCTTCGAACCATAGCCACACACCAAGTAAAGAAGATAGGGATTCAGGTGAAGAATCTCTATAAGATGGAGGTAGAGGAGTGTGCTGCTTTGAGAAAAAAATCAAAAAGGGTGTAGACTTGGGATGTTGGCGAGTTGTGGCATAGGCGATTGGGCCACTTGCATCATGGGGCTTTGAAGATATTGCAACAGATCTATACCAAACTTCCCAAAGGTACACTTGACCAAGTTGATACATGCAAGGGGTGTACTTTGGGAAAATAAACCAAGTATTCCTTTCATGATAGAGACAATTGAGCATAGGCTATTCTAGAGTGAGTCCATTTAGATGTCTGTGGACCATTCTCAACAGTATCTGTGAACAAACACATGTATTATGTTATATTTTTTGATGACTTTTTCTCGAAAAAGTTTGATATTTTTCATGCAGAAAAAGGATCAAACTTTCACAAAGTTTTGTGAGTTTAAAGAATTGGTGGATAAAGAGTCAGGAAAGAATGTTAAATCTATATGGAGTGATAACAGTGGTGAGTATGTATCAAACAAGTTTAAGAAATGTTGTGCAACAAAAGGGATTAAACGAGAGTTGACGACACCCCATAACCCTCATCAGAATGGAGTGGCCAAGAGGAAGAACAAAAGAATAGTAGGGGAAACAAGGGTGATGTTGCATGATCAAGAACTACCACTACACTTGTGGGCTGAGGCATGCAACACAACGTTTTATGTTCAGAACCGTAGCACACATCAGATACTTGAGATGAAGACACTAGAAGAAGCTTATTTCGGTAAGAGGCCAGATCTTGGTCACATCAAGATTTTTGGGTCATCGGTATATTTCCAAGTGACCAAAGATACACAGAAGAAGCTTGAGCTGACAACAGAGTTGGGGATATTTGTGGGGTACACTGATACACCTCACAATTATCGGGTGTACTTGCCAACTAGCAGGATGACAGTGGTTTGCAGGGATGTCATATTCGATGAGTAGAAGGCCATGCGAGTTTCCCTTGAGAGGTAGCTTGAGCTACATTCGAATGAGGAGATTTTAGCTCCTAAGGTTGAGGAGCCTCAGATTGATGTGTAGAATCCATATGCAAAGGATCCGAGAGTGGAGACATCCACTCAGGTAGAGTCTTCTAGAGAGGGAAGAAAACACACCAGAGAGGCTGATAGATTGTTGGATGATGCATGGGAGAATGTGGGAGCACCCACTTCTCAATAGAGGTAAAGGAGGTCACCTGAGAGGTATACTGGATAAATGGCTCTTATGGGTGAATGTTTTGTGCAAGAGCCATCTTCCTTTAAGGAAGCAGTTCAACAACTAATTTGGGTTGATGTGATGGTGGAGGAGTATGACTCCATAGTTCATAACTATGTTTGGGATGTGGTCCTGAGACCGGAAAACAAGATAGTGGTGAGATCATGTTGGATTTACAAGGCAAAGAAAGCTATAGATGATAGTGTGGAGAAGAATAAGGCTATATTTTTGGATCATTGATTTTCACAGGTAGAGGGGATTGACTATGATGAGACCTTGGCTCCTAGTGCAAGGTACTCATCAATCATATCTATATTGTAACTATCAACACAGATGGGTTGGAATATACATGATATGGATGTGAAGACAACCTTCCTTAATGTCATGATTGAGGAAGAGGTGTACATAAAGCAACTTGAATTTTTTGAGACATTTGACTGTGAGTCGCGTGTGTGCCAGCTCAAGAGAGCGTTGTATGGGCTGAAGCAAGCATCCCGTGCTTGGTACACCGGGATAGATAGCTACCTCACTATGTTTGGCTTCACAAAGAGAAACACAGATGTGAACTTGTACCACATACTGGTGGAAGGTAAAATATTGATCATTGTACTTTATTTTGATGATATCATACTGACAGGTGATGATCAACTGCTCAAATCTCGTAGAAGGACCTTGAAAGAGAGTTTGAGATGAAGGAGATTGGGCTCGTGTATTAATTTCTTGGCATGGAGGTATGGCAGGGTGATGGGGAGTTTTTTGTGTCTCAGGGCAAGTATGCCAACAAGATACTCAGGAGATTCCTCATGGAGAGAAACAAACCCATGAAGACTCTTGTAGCAAGTAATTGGAGGAGGGAGGATGTTAATTCAGTGGAAATAGTGGAAGATACTGTTTATAGGTAGCTTGTGCATTCACTCATGTAATTGGTGAACACACGACCGGATATGTGATATGCAGTTAACCAACTTAGTCAAGTGATGGTTAGGCCTATGAAGATGTATTGGAAGGCGACAAAGCATGTATTGAGATATTTTTGAGGAACTCCTCAGTATGGATTATGGTATAAACAAACAAAGGGAGTGAAGCTTCAAGGCTTCATCGATGTAGATTGGGCAGGGAGTCCATCCGACAGGAATAACACATCAGGAGGTATCTTCAGTATTGGGTCAGTGACAATTTCTTGGTACAATAGGAAACAACGATCGGTTGCACTCAGTTCGGTAAAGGTAGAGTACATGGCTACGCGTTAGGAAACATGTGAGGCCATCTGGATGAGGAAGATCCTCGTTGGTTTGTTTGGTCTGCAGATGGATCCAACTATGATTTACTTCGATATCAAGAGATGTATCAAAATCTCTGAAAATCTAGTTTTTCATGATCAGTCCAAGCATATTGATATTTGATATCATCATCTCAGAGATTGTGTATTGAAGCGAATTATGTTGTTAGAGTACATTCCCACGGAGGAGCAAGATGCTGACATTTTGACAAAGGCATTATCAAGATGTAAATTCAAGTTTCACAGAGAGAGGGTCAAGGTAGATGATAATCCATTTCTTGTTGAGAGGGAGTGTTGAGAAATGGCAACAAGAAATTCTAGTTTAATTTGTCCTTGAATTAAATTTAGGATTAAAATCAAATTCTATTCTCACAGAAACTTGTAAATAGTTAATTAAGTTTAATTAACTTAATTAGCATAGGAATTTCAAGTTGGAAGTCTTTTTGTAGTCATGTATATGTTCTCCCTAAGTTTTAGGGGTCTAATATGAGTTTAAATTGAGTTGGAAGTTAGATCACTTAGTTTACTGAGTTAAGTTAAGTTAAATTAGTTCCAAAATGTTTGTGGAACTTATAGAGAGTTAACAGTCAGTTGGTGCACTAGTGCATCCACAAGTGTCACTCTAGTTAATTGAAGATTTTCTCATAAAAATTTCATGCATGTCAATTCTAAGAAAGACCCAATTGAGACTAGAGTGCAAGGACAATGTACTGTTAGTTGTATCTTTGACTGGAGTGTAAATATCATGAATGCATCAAAGATTGATCCTATGTTTGGATTGTGCAGTTTTGGAAGCATAAATTCCCTTTAAATAAAGGATACTCATCCTAGGAATTATGAAAGAGACTAGGGGCTTGGAGAGCTACATAATTGGCTAACTGTTGGCCAAGAGCTATCTTGTGAGCTGAGAGAGTTGAGCATACTTTCGTGGAATTGTTCTAGTGAGAACAAACTTTGTATCTTCACTCATATTTCTGATATATGAAATACAAATAGCGGGGTTTTGAGCAGTGGATTTCCCCAGATACATCTTGTGTTATGTGCCATTTATTTAACTTCTTCTTGTTCATATTGTTTTCATTGATCTATTGGCTTTTGTTGGTTGAAAGTAGAAGTATATTCTTGTCCCACGCTTTAGTACATTACATGAGCTTGTGAAACTACATGATTTTCTACAATGGTTGCAAATGGAGGAACCATAAATTTCTTTCAAAAGAGCCATAATATCAAGATATCCATGGGATAATATGTATTGAATAGTCCAATTATTTCCATTCCAATGGGTGGTTTTAATGTTGTACTAAGAGTCCAATGGTTACAATATTTTGGTACGATAGCTCTTATTTTTCAAGAAATTTTCTTGATTTTTTTTGGGAAGGAAAGGAAGTTGAATTACTGGGTATCACAGGGAAACTAGGAAATATAATGAGCTATAATGGCATAAAAAATATTCTAAAGAAAGAACAACAGGGCGTAAATGCACAATTATGTTCACTAGAGGTTCAAACAATGAAGTCATCTATTACTCAAGATCTCCAAAAAGTATTGGACAATCATTCTAAGGTTCAATCAGGGGAAGATCACATCGAGCATAAAAAAAAAGTCTTCAACTATTAAAGGATAACCTCACATTGGCGTAAAAGCGAATGAAACAATAGGCATATCAACATCGCAGCGAAATAAGTTTTTATGTAGGCGACTGGTTATTTTTACGGCTACAACCATTCAAAAAAATGTCCCTCAAGCAAGCTAAGAAGGATAATAAATTATCACAAAAGTACTATGGTCCTTACAAGGTGTTGCGAAAGATTGGTACTATGGAGTACACATTGGAGCTTCCTGCATCTTCTCGAGTGCACATAGTTCTCCATGTTTCATGCTTAAAGAAGGTTATAGGTGACAAGCTCCCAATTCAAACAATATTGTTGGAACTTGACGAGGAAGGACAAATCATATTGGAACCTGAAGAAATCACAGAAACAAGAACCTGACAGCTATGAAATCGATCAATTTCAGAGTATTTCATCAAGTGGAATAACTTACCTGCTGAAGATTCCACATGGGAGAATGAGAATTTTATACAAAAGCATCCAAAATTACTCAAGCATTAAGGAATTTTTTTTTTTGAAGGAGAGGGGCATGTTAGGTCCCTATGCTACTAGTGTAGCCCCTTATTGTTATTAGTTTAACCCCCTTATTGTATTGTTGTGCCCATGTAGTCCCCATATTGTTATTATTGTGCCCCATAGAAGGCCACTACTGTTATTGTTGTGCCCATACAATATTACTGTAATGTAGGCTATGATTATATTGTGACCCCTTAGACTCCTATATATAGAAATGAGGTCTTCTCATTTGTATCATCCATGAATTGTTCATTTATGTAATGTAAAGGAGGTTTCCCCCTTGAAGAGGCTAATTTTGAAGTCATTAATATATCTCTTCTTCTATTTTGTGAGATGGTTTCATAGCACTTATTTAGTGTATATCTCACATAAATTTCAGAATATATGTTATTTATGATTATAATAAAGGTAGTTTAGGTTGTCAATGGGGATAACTCAAGTGATTGTGGAATGAAGTGTTATCATTCCTACCCAGGTTCTATTCCTATAAATGTCATGTTGAACTTGTAATGAGACGATTGTAACATATTTGAACTTTCTTGATGACTTAATCTTATGTGTCAAAGAATTTATTATTTTCCCTTAGTATCATTCTTTTTTTGTGTGAAGGCTTGTCTGTTCATTATATTAAGAAAACATTACATATGATATGCCCTTGTGTTAGTAGTCAGCTTGAAGGAAAACCAAACCAGTAAAACATATTCAATGTATTGAGATTATACAGGTTTTTCCTGATCATTTCATCTAACATGACAAAAATTATACAAAATAGAGCCAACAAAAAGGCCGTCACTATCCGAGTTTTCATTATCATAATTCAAGTTTGATCGCAGAGATTGAGGAAAAATCCATTATATAGGAAAACACAAGTATCTATACCACACAACTAGTGTTGATGCAGGGTGATGAACATATCCAATGCACAAAGAGGGCCTTCCGAGGAAATGATTAATTTCCATCATGAGAGAGTTAAACCACGCGTACTCACACCCAAGATTTCTTGATTCTCACTTCATGCTAACCTTTAATGCGATGTACTAGGAATTGAGCGAATTTTCATGGGAGGCTAGATGACTTGCCTTTCTCGAGTGCTTCCTCATTATCTTGTTGTCACATTGCATGATCAATCGCCATGGGGAGCTCTCAATATCATTCTTGAAATGTGGGGAATTACATGAAAATTTACCCAAACATTATTACTAGATAAAATATCAAATTGCT
Source organism: Pinus tabuliformis (assembly GCA_031772625.1). Classification (NCBI taxonomy): domain Eukaryota; kingdom Viridiplantae; phylum Streptophyta; class Pinopsida; order Pinales; family Pinaceae; genus Pinus; species Pinus tabuliformis. The sequence continues at coordinate 1,181,253,570 of CM062805.1, read as the reverse complement.
TAAATTATAAGCTTTGAATTACAACATTATTAAAGTTTATTAACTCCCAATTTTGATGTCATTATCTTCACTCAAACATTAATTACGGGAAAATATATTTTTTTCAATCAAGAGATTTTAGGGTTATTCACTCAAATGTATTTGGATTTTAGGGTTTTTTTTTGCAGAATTTATAATTAATTAATAGGAATTTATAAATTAATTATAGAAATATATATATATATATATATATATATATATATATATATATATATATATATATATATATATATATATAAACTTGATATGTTTTAATGAATATTCCAATTAAAAGATATATACATATAAAATGTAATGTAAATGTAAAATATAAAATATAAAATATAAAATGTAATGTAAAATGTAAAGTAGAGCTACCAATATGAATTCTATAACTATAAATTTAGCAAAAAAAACTCTAAAATCTAAATACATTTAAATCCCATTCTTAACTATTTGTCGGTTAAAGTTTTGACTACATGTTTTTCTTGGAATTTTTTTTTGGCCTTTTTGCCAACTTGGATCCATCCCACGTTGTTTGGTGTTTCTAGGGGACAACTGTCTGTGGATGGTCTCTACTTACTGCTGCATCTTGTTTATTCCTTGACGAGTCTTCTTCTTCAGCCGGGTTAGCCCAAGAATGGACACACTTATTTCCCGAAGAAAGAAGAGGAAATCCCTTTTTCTCAGATTTCTGCTGAGCACGATCCGCATTTGAAATTTGTTATAGAGATTATCCTTTGAATTCCTTGATATTTGTCCTATCCTTTGCTTCTTGATTTTTCTCCATTTTGAGTCTATTTAAGGCCCTCATCCTCTTTTTTCTTATCAATTACTACTTTCTTTTCCTCTTCCTTTTCTTGAATATTTTCTTCCTTATAAACTGTGAAGTGATATCATTGTGCACCTTTCAACTAGATGGACCTTCTGCTACCTTTCCAAACTATCTTACTCTACAACTTGGCGATTCTTTGAGCTTTGGGGTAGGTTTTGATTGCATGCCTTGTTTCATAGCACATATGACAATGAAAGGAGATGTTCTCATAATCTAATTTTTGAACCCATAAATAATCAGAGCTATTCAAATTAAGTTATGTTGGGAAACCCTCACATAAGTCCATCACAACACAAATACATGCACAAGAGGGATTCAAATAATCTATGTTTTCTAGGCTTTGGAAATGGAAAAATCCAATTGTGTTGCCAATGATTTTGAGCATTCAAAAATTCCACATATACAGGGGCATATTTGGAAGTCTGACCCAAACTAGAGCAGAGGAAATTGTAGCAGAAAGAGGGTCAAAATAGGGGGTCCAAGGCTGCATAAAGAGATCCACACTACCCTAAAACCAAGGACTATTGTTAAAAATAGTATTTTGATATTCAAGATAATAAAAAATCACATTAAAAAACCCTTGAGGCATAGGATAGATATTTAAATCAACAAAGAGAAAGGGTTTCCAGTTCTCTGAAACCTAAGTATGTAGATCAACTAATATTGACTAGAGATCGTTGAACCTACAGATAAAACCCTTTTTTGAGAAATCCATAGCCTCATTAATGACTTCAGTCCCTAATGAGATTGTGATTGATGGGGCTTCCTGCACCAACAAAATTGGAGGGGGAGACAAATTAGAACATGAACCCAAATTTAACACATCTCTAAAAGAAAGAGGAGAAATGCCAAATTAAGCATAAACTTTCCTAAAATTAACCATCCTAGATGAAGCCAATGTTATGAATCTAGAAGCAAGTCTGAGAGGGATTAGACAACCATGTGAAAGAACAAGGACACACTCAATGAATCATCCTTCAAAGAAGAGGGCGATACCAAGGGATAAAAGTCATCTTCAATGCCAAAAGATACTTTATCCTTCCCCGCTAAAACTATTGGAGCCAACAATGCTAAAAATAGAGGAGGGGAGCCATGCAGAGGGTGGGGTAGGGCTGGCTAGGGTGGAGTCCAAGCTGCCACAAGGAGAGCAGAGTACAAAACCTTCATTCTTTTGGAACTAACATCACCTTGGATTAATATTTTAAATTAGCAATGTATAATTGAATATATATTGTATTCCAATTGTTCATATTTATTATTTATGATTATTATTGTTTTTTTTTTTACTTTTTTTAGATAGTGGAAAAACTTATCCTAAATTATTTGTCAAACTAGTAGTGTGGACAACCATCAATGACTCTTATCCATGAATGTAGACTAACTCATCATTATTATTCAAAGAAAACCTAGTCACATGGAATTACATGTTACTCTGTAAGAGATGGGCTTTCACTCCTACCAGATGCCTCTCGATCTCAGACTATTAACATATTTAGTTATGTCAAAAGAAAACAAACTATTATTTCTTTTCCTAGTATTCAATTATATCATCAATTAAAAAAAATAAAAAACCATAAAAAATTACATAATAAACTATTTATTTGTCTTATGTAACAAAGAGACAATCTAAAACTAGTTAGCATGTAATCTACAACAAAAACCCATTTCATCACTTCCATGGAAAGCCAATGTATGAACAACTGCATAAAGATTGAAGGCAAGATACATGAAAGTGTCTGAACAATGACATAAAATGAAGGGAACATACTTGGAAGTGTCCAAAACCATGTACATGTGCTTCAAAATGTATTCTCAGAGAATTATTTGTAACTATGTAAAAAAATAACAAGTAAATAAATGTTAAAACATAATTTATTTTGACTACACTGCATTTAACCACCAATAATCAACCATCATGACATTTCACAGTTTTGAAAAAAATAACACATTCGCTTATAGGAGAATTCTTTGTGACTATGTAAAAAATATAGTAAATAAATGTTAAAACAAAGAAACAACCATCATGATATTTCACAATTTTGACAAAAATAAACATAGGCTTATGGAGAAATCTTTGTAACTATATAGAAAATTAACAAGTAAATAAATGTTAAAACAAAATTTATTTTCACTGTATTATATTTGTTCGCTCACTGAGCTTAAAATAAATGGTGATAGAGTATTATGTTAAGACAATTTATGGTGTAAATGTTACTAGTTCAAAATTTCATAGGTAAAAATATAATTATGGTAAGGGTTGGTGTGTCTCAGGCATTGTCATGCCCCTACCCTGACGGTAGTCTTTCAACCGCACGAAGGGGGGTGCGGCACCACCACCCATTTTCTTTTTAACAATACTCACAAGTGTGGACTACGCCTAACATTCCATACTTAGTTTATTTTTCACTTTCCAAGTATATCTTTCGTAAGCACAATGGAAAACATACATTCATAAAACTTTCATCATCATTATTATTTCAACACAAGTGCATAATGGATAAATAACAGGAGGGGAAATAAGCTCAAGTATGAGTCTTCCCACAATAATAACGAAAATATCAATTTACATAAAATTCATAGTCGGAGAGGAAACCCAAGTTCCAACTCTCAAAAACAGTCAATCTTACAAACTCGACTTGCACCACCATGTAGCCTCACCCGAACGGTCGTTCGGTGCACCTGCCCTTCACCGAGTTGGGTCGCACTGTCCACCATGCAGAGGTGCCCACGAGCCACCCTCCACCATTCACCATTCAGCACGACTCCCTATCATTTTTTTCACCACACCTATCGTTTAGATGAACTCATGCATCATTGCTCGGTCGTGTCACCCACTCGGTGCATACCCATGGCCTTCCTACACGCCGTGAAAACCAACTCTGCGCGTAAATTGTCATTTCCTCCAACTTGCGGGTCGCCCATTTGTTACTTGAGGAGCTCCTGCCCACTCATCCGAACAATCATTTCCTCCAACTCGCGAGTTGCTCATCTATCACTCGGGGTGCTCCTGCCCACTCATCGAACAACTTACATACATGAGCTGCGGGCGCACTGCCCGCCCGACGTGTCACCCCACCCCAGCTCGCCATGATGCCCTCCATTTAGCTCGTCGAACTTTCGTTTGTACCTGCCCGCCTACGTTCAACTGTCCGCCCGACCTATGGTTATGTCTCCCACTTGACCTGTGGTTCCACCTGCTCGCCGACCTGTGAACCAACCCACTGACTCATTCTGCGGTTATGCTGCCTGCTCGCTCTGCAGCCCAACACTTCTGCGGTATACCTCAGCTTCATGCTTCAGCCTGACCACCACATGTACTTCACCCTTCTACCTATTCGCTCAAGTCTGCAGCTCACTCCCCTTAGCTCGCACCTTTATGACTTGAAGATTTTTCTTGCTCCTTTTGTCCACCAAACCACCGCTAATATATATGGATGTCCGCCCATGGTAGGGGATTCGACCACCGCTAAGTCGAACCTCCATTTCACCGTTTCGCCATTCTTAACGTCGACCCATGGTGTGGGACCGCCCACCCATAGAAACTCTCCACTGCCAACACATAGTCATTTTCACAATCATGACTTTCGTGCGATGCTCTGACTCGTTCGATTGGCCCGAATCGTTGTTCAGACGTGCCCCTCAACTCGCCGGTTATGTGTGACCAACTCCTCTCGCCTGTCGCACATCCGCCAACTCGTGCCAAGTCGTTGGTTAAACGTGCTCGCCCAGCGTGCCTGACTCGCCAACTTCGCGATGATGACTCGGGGGCCTTACATCCTCCCCCACCTAAAGTCATTGTCGTCCTCGACAATTCTCCATCCCAGCAACCACCCGTCACCAAGACCATCAAGCCACACAAACTGTGTGTATGGGTAATCCAGATGTGTCCACCTCTCAACCCAGTTCACGCCATAGATATGCCACTGCTCTGCAAGGAATCATGTGCTCATACCCCTCATGTCGGTGATTAGTTGTGTAGCTAATCCAACCATGCATTGCCTCCATAAGAACTCATTCTCCTACATCATCATGACTCTCCACTACATGCTACCTGTCAATCTGTGTCATCTCACCCCTAGATGCCTGCTCAAAATGTTGGAGACTCATTGCCATGAGAAGCTAATATTGAGCCTCATCCCCATGATGGTCGAAGAGGAAAAGGAGGGAGTAGAGCCTGAAGGCTCTCCCTCACTGATTGACTCAATCCACCTATCCAGATCCTCCACTTCTAACCTCTATAAGTATGCATTCTGATCCTCCATCTGAACATTCGGCCTAACATACTCATCGTCATCAGCATCCTCCACTGCCTCTATCCTCCTAGACATGTCCAAGATACTATCTCACAATGTCCTGATAACCTGTGACTGTTCCATAAGATTTACCTCTGCAATAGATAACTACTTATATACCTCTTCATCTCGCTTCTCATTCTCCATATTCATCGCTATCAGTTTACACTCAATCTTAGTTAGTCCTACAGTTGGCACACTGATAGGTACATCCTCTCATCCGTCATAAATGTACAGTTTCTTTATATGGGGAACAACCATACCTTCAAATTACTTCATAAAATCCATGCCCAATACAACCTTGTAGTCATCTATCCACACTATAGTGAAATTGACCTTCCCTGTCCATTCACTAAGTGTCATATCCACTTTCTCAGCTACACTGATCATAAAATCTGGAGGAGGATTCACTGGTACAAGTTACAGTCCAATCCTTCTCGCAATATTCTTGCTCATAAAGTTGTGAGTTGCCCCACTATCCACAATAGTGAGTACAACATCACTCCATAATTTCATCTCGACATACTCTAACTTGTTTCTTTCCGGGTCTCTTCGTGAGATAGCTTCCATAGCCACTGCAGCTCATAGAATCTGCATAACCCCTACATAAGTCTCTTCTTCCTTCTTCGCCTTGGATTGTGCCAAGGCAACCACTTTTGGTCTTGAAGGACAATTCTTCACCATATGTGGTTCCTCACATATCCAACACTTCAACATTTCTTCGTCTTTTCCTTGTCATGCGATCTCGAAGGCTCCTCTTTTGTATACTTTTCTTTCGGTTTGTCATTCTTTTTATTCTTCTCATCCAATCCTTTGTCATAGTGTTCTACCAAATGATCCACAACAACAAATGTTTCTTCAAGTGTCTTTATCTTTTGCCTCTTCACTTCATTCCACACCCAAAGTTTCAACCCTATGATAAAATTGAACACCTTGTCCCTTTTCGCCATGTCTGGAAGTTCCAAAACTGCACTTGAGAAATCTTGTTGATAGGCTTGTAGACTCCCTATTTTCTTTATGTATTTTATCTTCATCCATGCATCCCATGTTTCGTCTGGTGGACTAAAATGAGTTTGCAAACCCTTCTTCATTTCATCCCACGAAGTAATGTCTACAACATTTCGATTGGCAATCTGGTCCATCCTCCTTCTCCACCACATCTTAGATAGAAAGTTACCAATATTTTTTGCACTCCTTGTCCCGTCATAAGAATCTGACTCTTTGAATTTCACATGAGCCACACCTCCACCTGAGTTGTGCATAACAACCCTCTTCAAAACCACGATCTCATTTCGAGCATCCTCAATATCTTTTTGAAATTTCAAGATTTCTACCAAACCTTGATCTCTTGCTTCACTGATCTTCTTGACTTCTTCTTCCATTTGTGTATACTTCCATTCAATATAATCGTATCGGACCTTGATGTCTTCAAGCTCCCCTTTTACCTTCGCATAGCCTTCCTGAACCTGCATGTTCTCGGCCTTCAACGAAGCCATGTCAAAAACTAATTCCTCCATACGATCCAATACTCTGTCAAAGAAAGCCTCTCCAGTACCTCGGCTAGATTCACCTATCACAACCTGAGGTTCTTCTACCATCTCTGCCATCTGCCTTCTTTGTGATCTAGTATAGACCATAAAACAATATCACTTGCAAACCTAAACCACTGTGGAGCGATAAAAAGGTGTCTTGTGAACTCCTAATTACCTCACATTAATTATCAACCCAGGGACGACTTTTTATTTCAAGAGTGTATTCTGTCTGAGGCGGCTATTTACTTAAGAGTAATGTTTCGCAGTATAGTGCTTGAAACCCACAAGTAAATGAATGCTTGAAACAAAATCTAATTGGAACAGCAAGAAACTGAAATGTTCTAAACTAAATCATTCATTCAAACAATCATCAATCGAGGATATAGTAGCAATAACTCTTTCCTCTAGAAATTGATGGAATAGAGTATGGACCATGGATCTGGGAGCATGGTAGTGTCTGCTGAGGCTCACGACAGCCTTGGACCTTCTCTCACACCAAAGCAATAAATGCAAGGAAATGGAATGGCAGCAAGTAAAAATGAAATAACAAAAGGAAATAGAACAACAGTAAATGAAACATCAATCAAAAGAACTACATCTCGCGAGTCAAAACCAACTTACTCACATTCTGCAATAAAATAACAATCTTCAAAAGCAATTCCAATGATCTTTACTTTACGAGAAGATATTTACAAATGAATTATGGATCAACATTTATCATATTTACAAAACACACTTATTATAGCAATCTGATGTTTCCAAAGAACATGACTTCCGTTTCCAAATGAAATAATATTACTTTCGGGTTCCCACGAATAAGAGTTCAAAATGAATCCAATAGCAATATTTAATATGAAAGCTCTGTAACAGAAACGATTGGTTTAAATAGTGAACATGTAATCAACTTCGAAAAGATTCATTACGCAACATAGAGTCACTTACATAAACTTCCTGAATGAAACCATTAATGAATTAGTCGTGGAACAGCATATAACAAATACATCAGATTACTAAACTATATAAACAATCCACACATGAAAAGATATCATACAACAGCAATTGTAAAGATATGATACACAATAGCAGCAGCGTATTCCACCAGAGGCTGGGCCCTTAGCCGCCAGCGGATGCTGCGGGGTCACTTCAGAATGAGAAAATTGAACAGCACTCCCAAATCATTTATTAATCAGCCAATTGTGGAATCATTACAATAGCAAAGCTTAAGAATTACAGCATGAATAATCCACCATTGTTGTCCATCATTTCTCATTCCCCAAATCCATCATCACGTCTCACTCCAATCATCCCTCTCTGATCTTTGTTCTCATTTAAATAGAGAAAGATCAGAGAGCATAGATAATTACAACATGATTCTTTTACAAATTTAGGTTGATTCTAACTTCATCTCTTCAACAAAAACAAGACGAATTTGGGTTTGCAGCTGAGATTTGGAGGACGGCCGCAACTGCAAATCTGAGAAAATCGTGCTCAAAGAACCCTGCGTTTCTCCCGGTACAAGCCGAATTTGGGCAATCTGTTCTTTGAGAAGATAATTGGGCCCGTTCTGGACAAAACCCATGTTCCGGATTTTCCAAATTTGTCTTCATTTGCTCAGAATCTCAACCGCAAAACTGTCACTCCTTAAACCAATGAATTTCTGAGTTGGCATATTTAAAAATCAAATCTTCAATCTGGAAGTTACCTTGGAGGCTAAAAATGGTGAATAATATTATAACCAACTTATTAGCACTATCATTGGCAAAATAATGCATAATCATCAATTTATTAGAAATAAAGGAGAATAAATAATATTTATTCATGAGAGCATAAATAATTAATAAAATGGATTTAAATGATAAATTATAATAAATGGCATGATGAAGAATGGTAGAAATGGGTGAAATAAACGTTCACAAGTGACAATAATAATGGTATATTAACGACTCTACACACCCCCACACTCAATATGTTGCATGTCTTCATGCAACGAAAACTGAATATATTGCATGTCCTCATGCAACCCAAAGACAAAAGCCATGTGTTAACCAAGCAATAAAAATTTGAGAATAAATGAATGCTTCCTTAATTAATGAATATTCAATTTTAGTAATCTTGATGAAGGCATAACAAATTTTTACATTGACATTCAACTATATGTATGAAGTTGCAGCAAAATATGACATAGATAAAAACAAACTTCATTAACCATTTTCCCAAAAACTACAAACCAGATTTTGTTGAAATGTTGCAAGTAGATTTGTAATATATGAAGGCTTCTATGATCCAAAAATCAGATCGTTTTGATGCATGGATCATGAGATATAAACAAAATGGCTGTAGGTGAGAGTGCATGATTTCCGAAATTTTATGAACCAATATTTCTTGAAATTGTGTGGATTTGTATTAATGATACGCATGTGTTTTCCAAAAATTACAAGGATTGAGTTCATAGTTTTAAAAAAATATGTGGAAATCAATTTCTGCACTGTGTAAAAATGAAATTGTATGCCTTAAATAAGGAAGAAAGTAGAAAACATCCATCATGCATAGCAATTCCTCCCTCTCTCTGGAAAATTAGCATGTCCTCATGCGATGCTAGAAAACAAATAGAGGTGGTTGCTACCAGCTGTTGAATTCTACGCTTGGTGTAAAACAACATGAAATAAGGGAGGCGTTGAGAATGAATAAGAAGAGCAATGGATGATAAAGAATATGAATGACATGGTCATAAGAAAGAAATGAAGGAACACTCCCCCATACTCGGAAATGATATGCTGCTGAAAAAGGGAAAGTGGTAAACATGTGGAATGAAGGATGACAAATAATGCTCAAAATGGATTTTCAGTAGATTCTCCTAAATTTATAATAAATTAGAAAACTATGCGATTTTACCTCAAGTTTTACCTCCAAAAAATGTGGAATGACATATAAATACTGGCAGTTGTTGAATCTGATGTAGGCAGAGTTGGTGCTGAAAGTGATGCAAAAGGTGGAATCTAGGTAAGCACATAATGTCTGAAGAGTTGTTCATGTTCGCAAGTTGCTCGAGCCGCGTCTGTTAGTTGCAATAGTGCGGTCATGCTGTGAATAGAATTTTGCCCATACTTGTTGTTCTCCTGTAAACAAAGCACTATTTTGCATACAATGTGCTTGAATCCATAGTGTTAGCTTTGAATATCAACAGATAAGATGCATGCAAAATTGCAATTAGAAAAACTCAAATCAACAAGGTATGGCAAAGTGCAGTAATCATATCGCATGCAATCCCATAATGCATACATTCCCCCCTCCAATTGGAAAATGGGTTCCATAACCATAAAGCATATGAAAGGGGTGGTGCTGACGGCAAGGCAATGGAATGAACAATATATCAGTAAGGGAGGCAGAGTACACTTATCAATGATAGGACGGTGAAAGTTATGGTTATTTTGAGAGCAAAGTGTGTAAAGATAGTTATGAATAAGAGATAGGACGCTTTGGAGTGATGATAGTTTATGCAAAACGAAAAAGGACAACAATATGCTAAAAAGATGCTTTGCTGACGGTATTCTAGCTGAAAATGATGTGATTGATCATAAAACAATTTCTCATGCATAAAGGTTTAAACAGGGAAAAAGTTAAGGAAATAACTTCTCTGATAAAAAGAAAATAAGAAAAGGGTATTATAATAATAATTGACGAAAAGATATAACTTCAATACCATAAACAGAGCCGCTGCTGCCAGCAGGCGTCCATAGCCTCGGCAGGGTTACTTTTTAACCCATATGAGCCAGGATCCTCAATTTATAAATGGAGAGTTTTAGTGTTGTTCTACAGAAGAGATCAGTGTGCTGGCGTGGTAACCAGATAACCACACTGCCATTCACTAGGAGGTAGCAAAAGTGATCAGGCCAACTCGTGATGAGACCTCCTGTTCCAAGGATAATTTGGCTATCCAATGGATCATAACCCCGGTGTGGTGGCCATAATGGGAATGTCACTTTGTTACAGCCTTATGAACATGGTAGGCTGGCTCGTAATGAGACCCCCTATCCTCCATTTGCGAACAAAATTTTGTTATTATTACACATTTTTATGATAAAAAGAGGGAGGCTCAGTACTCCTTAAGAGCAGGGATGGCGGAAGAAGTTGAAGATGTCAATAGAAAAAAATATACCCATAATCTCATTTATTACAGACAAAGAAGATTATAACCAGGGATGATGGAACCAACATGGTATTAAGATGATCAATCAATATCATGTTCAACAGAAAACAATGCAGTAAAGTAGTATATAAATAATTGTGTCTCTTTTCAAAAAATAAAAATAAAAAAATCTGTCATCAAGGAGCTGTCCTGTTAAAGATCATAACGTAAATGATAATACTTGCTTCAAAAGAATCCATAATTCTTGTCCTCATAAAAATAGTGTACTTCATGCCATGAAAGAGAATCAAGAGAATGTGGTTGAGCTGACTATGAATAATCCCACAAGAGAAAGGAAAGGGTTGCCCTCAAAAATATTCCCAAAGTGTTGCTATTTTGAATGAACAGCAAAAACACTCACAAAGCGGTGTTTCGTGTAAGGAACATCAAAGAAAATGCACACCAAAAAAACAAAAATACATACAAAAAACGTGAAAATGCAAATGTCGTTCGAAAAATCACAAATGCTGTTTCTTCTGAGAAAGGAACAACAGAGACACTCAAATGTTGTTCCTTTTCGTAAAGGATGAGCAAAATTGCAAAAACATGCACGTGCTGTTCTTTTTCGCAAAGGAACAACAAAAAACACGCAAGTGCTGTTCCTTTTTGAAAAGGAACAGCAAAGTCACACAAGTGTTGTTCCATTTCGAAAAGGAACAGCAAAATCACACAAATGCTGTTCCATTTCGAAAAGGAATAGCAAAAACACACGAATGCTGTTCCATTTCGAAAAGGAACAGCAAAAACACACAAGTGCTGTTCCTTTTTCGCAAAGGAACAGCAAAAACACGCAAGTGCTATTCCTTTTGAAAAGAAACAGCAAAATCACACAAATGCTGTTCCATTTCGAAAAGGAACAGCAAAAACACACAAATGCTGTTCCATTTCGAAAAGAAACAGCAAAAACACGCAAGTGTTGTTTCATTTCGAAAAGGAACAGCAAAATCACACAAATGCTGTTCCATTTCGAAAAGGAACGGAAAAAACACACAAGTGTTGTTCCTTTTTGAAAAGGAACAGCAAAGTCACACAAGTGTTGTTCCATTTCGAAAAGGAACAACAAAATCACACAAATGCTATTCCATTTCGAAAAGGAACAACAAAAACACACGAATGCTGTTCCATTTCGAAAAGGAACAGCAAAAACACGCAAGTGTTGTTCCTTTTTTAAAAGGAACAGCAAAGTCACACAAGTGCTGTTCCATTTCGAAAAGGAACAGCAAAATCACGCAAGTGCTGTTCCTTTTCAAAAGGAACAACAAAATCACACAAATGCTGTTCCATTTCGAAAAGGAACAGCAAAAACACACAAATGCTGTTCCATTTCGAAAAGGAACAGCAAAAACACGCAAGTGCTGTTCCATTTCGAAAAGGAACAGCAAAATCACACAAATGCTGTTCCATTTCGAAAAGGAACAGCAAAAACACACAAGTGCTGTTCCTTTTTGAAAAGGAACAGCAAAGTCACACAAGTGTTGTTCCATTTCGAAAAGGAACAACAAAATCACACAAATGTTGTTCCATTTCGAAAAGGAACAACAAAAACACACGAATGTTGTTCCTTTTTGAAAAGGAACAGCAGCAAAAACACACAAGTGCTGTTCCTTTTTCGCAAAGGAACAACAAAAACACGCAAGTGCTGTTCCTTTTGAAAAGGAACAGCAAAATCACACAAATGTTGTTCCATTTCGAAAAGGAACAGCAAAAACACACAAATATTGTTCCATTTCGAAAAGGAACAGCAAAAACATGCAAGTGCTGTTCCATTTCGAAAAGGAACAACAAAATCACACAAATGCTGTTCCATTTCGAAAAGGAACGGCAAAAACACACAAGTGTTGTTCCTTTTTGAAAAGGAACAGCAAAGTCACACAAGTGCTGTTCTATTTCGAAAAGGAACAACAAAATCACACAAATGCTGTTCCATTTCGAAAAGGAACAACAAAAACACACGAATGTTGTTCCATTTCGAAAAGGAACAGCAAAAACACGCAAGTGTTGTTCCTTTTTGAAAAGGAACAGCAAAGTCACACAAGTGCTGTTCCATTTCGAAAAGGAACAACAAAATCACGCAAGTGTTGTTCCTTTTGAAAATGAACAACAAAATCACACAAATGCTGTTCCATTTCGAAAAGCAACAGCAAAAACACACAAATGTTGTTCCATTTCGAAAAGGAACAGCAAAAACACGCAAGTGCTGTTCCATTTCGAAAAGGAACAGCAAAATCACACAAATGCTGTTCCATTTCGAAAAGGAACAGCAAAAACACATAAGTGTTGTTCCTTTTTGAAAAGGAATAACAAAGTCACACAAGTGTTGTTCCATTTCGAAAAAGAACAGCAAAATCACACAAATGTTGTTCCATTTCGAAAAGGAACAACAAAAACACATGAATGTTGTTCCTTTTCGAAAAGGAACAGCAAAACCACACCAATGTTGTTCCTTTTTGAAAAGGAACAGCAAAACCACACAAATGCTGTCCCTTTTTGAAAAGGAACAGCAAAACCACACAAATGCTGTTCCTTTTTGAAAAGGAACAGCAAAAACACGCAAGTGTTGTTCTTTTTTGAAAAGGAACAGCAAAATCACACAAATGCTGTTCCATTTCGAAAAGGAACAACAAAAATAGCAAAAACACGCAAAGAATGAATTAGTTGTTCACTGCATTGATGCTGAGGATGAGTTGCACTTTGAATGAAGCAACACCTGAAACACAAAATATAAAAGAAATTAGAAAAAAACAACATTTTATTTAAAAACAATATGTAAATTAAGTTACAACAGCTATGATATTATGTAAAAAAAATGATCTTTTTGAAAAATGTTTTGGCAGCAAAGAGATGACATGAATCTTCAAATGGAAATCAATTCTTCATTTCTTCTATTATGAATCCGTTGGGTAATAAGTTGGATGAAATTCCTTTGTTTTATTAAAATTTGTTTCAAGAATCACTTGTCCATAAATTGACGTTCTTTTTCTCCTAGGACCTGCAAAAAACGAGTGTCTACCTGCAATAAAACATTAAATCATGGAGAAAGAGAGGTGCACGGCTCCCCTAATCCAAGAATTATGCAAAAAAACTAACAAGTAGTTACTTCTATAGAACAAATCCAAGGAGAAAATAACAAAGTAAAATTTATTTGTCACCTGCAGGAGAGCAGTGGCCAATCATACTAACCTGCAGTGTTTTAATCACAACTTCTTTGTTTTTCGTCGCAATTGAGTGATTCCAAAGCCAAATGAGAGCTAATTCAAAGGTTTATCTCCAATAGAAACAGGTTTTAGAAATTCAATGATATGATATGTCAATTTTAGTTAGAACGACCTGCATAATAGAGTCATTGTTGATTACCCGGCTTAGACCAACAATTGATATTTCAAGCATAACGTTTTCGTTTGATGTCGGATTCGAATGATTCAAATTGGAAATGAAATTAGATTCATTTATTGATCTCCAATAGAAGCAGGCTTTGAAGACAAGAAGAATTGATAGGTCAAATACTTTAAGGAACAGCTGGAAAGACATAGTTTTAAGAGTGCTGATTTACGATAGACAGTCAGTATTTTGATCATAACTTCCCCATAGGATATCGAAAATGAGTGATTCTAATTGCATTGTAAACTAGATTCATAGGGGAATCTACCATAGAAACAGGTTTTAAAAATTCATTCATTTAGGCCTCCAAAAACGGACTGTCCCAACTCTGTTCCTGAGCTGTCCGCTAAACATCCGGTCAATGTTTTGGCTCTAACTTTTTCGTTTCAAATCCAAATTGAGTGATTCAAATTGGATTGGAAAGTAGACATCAAGGGCGACTTAGGATAGAAATAAGTTTTAAAAATATGGTCATTTAGGCCTCCAAAAACTGACTGTCCCAACTCTGTTCCTGAGCTGCCCGCTAGACACCTTGTCAATGTTTTGGTTCTAACGTTTTCATTTCAAATCCAAATTGAGTGATTCAAATTAGGTTAGAAAGTAGAAATCAAGGGCTACCTAGGGTAGAAACAGGTTTTAAAAATATTCACTTTTGGTCCCTCAAAACATGACTGTCCCGACTGTTTTTCCAGAAAGTTCATCAAGCCCGCAAGCCAAAAAAAATGAAATTCAAGCATTTTTTTAAATTGGTGATAAAAATGAAAATGAGTGTTTGTAGAACTTATTATTTCCATTATTATTCATCTACAAACACAAATTATAAAAAAAATATCACCGATGTTGATTTGCATAGCATGTTGCAACAAAAACCCTAGTTTTACAAAAGAACAAAATGCACTTATTTATGTCCTTATTTTGTTTTATTTTATTCACTAACCTACTTTGATTGAAGGATGAATATGACTACGTGTATGAGTACTTCCAGTGAAGCCATTTTCGACATAAGGCTTCATGTATACGCATACCCAAATTTGAAAAATGGATGTTAATGAAAATTAGGGTATGAGAAGCCATCTTCCCTTGAAAAAATGATATCAAAAATTGTTGAAGCATGGAGTGATGTTGCAAACAAATGATGGAGTGAAACCAATCTTCAATGTATCCTTTACTTTTTTGATCTTGCATAGTCATCATATCATGAAGTTCTTGGGCTTTTAAAATAGCTTGTTGATGCATAGTAAAAGAAACCTCATTTTCTTCCATAGCTTCTACAATTTTTGCATTTGAAACATTCTGAATCTCATTGTAGGTTTTCTTTAATGGCGCATGTGAGATAGAATGGGTGGGAAGGGTGGGTAAATTTGCCAGCTCAACATTGTAAGCATGTTGTACTGGTTTATTATGGTGAGGGTGTGGAATTAGTTGAGCAGGAAAATGTGTATGGAATGGAGCATTTTGATGATGTGGTTGATTGGGTTGTGTGAATGGTTTTGATGGGCAAGCAAGGTGTTGTGAAAGAGCTGGTGGAGAATATGGAGAATGTGCTTGTGCTACAAGATGAAGGAGAGTAGTCATGCCATCATAAGATGAACCATGCCCAACTTGTAAACAAGATAGGTGGTTAAATTGAAATTGACATGGCTGCCCTAACACATTAGTATTCCATAATGGATTATGCAAGTAAGAAAGTGGAGAGGGAGTGTTTTGAACCATACCTGTAGGCCATGATTTCCGTGGTTTTGACCTTGTTGCAGCTTCCTCATCTCTTTGATATGCTACTTCCATCGTAGATAAGGAAGAGTGAGTATCTATGAGATGCTCCTTTCGGTCATGAGAACAAAACACTTCATCAAATTCTTCATTTTTATGAAACTGAAAAACATCCAATTTTTCATTTAGAGAGCTAATAAAATCATCTTTAAAATGTTCAAATAACACATTGATTTCAGCTCTTATGTCTCCTGTTCTTGTAGCAGATTTGGAAAACGAAGAAAAAACATCTCTAGGATTCTTACCAGCCTTGGAGATTCCTCTTGAATACCTTATGCACAACTCACAAACATCATCATATGATAACTGAAAAACATCACCTTTTCCTATCAGATTTAAAAGTTCTAAAAATTCATCTTTGATTCCTTTAAGAAGGAGTGTTTTTAAGATCTCTTTTTCCAAATGCTTATATTTTGATTTTTGAAGGTTGTATTGAAATCGATCTACATAATCCTCCAAACTTTCATCTTCCCCTTGTATCATACCGAAAATATCTTCATTGGATTTGCAATAGTCTTGGTACTTCTTCAAGAATATGTTCTCCATGTCCTCCCATGATTGGATGCAATTCCCACCTAGGCTCATGAACCATCGGAGAGCTGCTCCTTTTAGAGTAAGAGGAAACACTTTCAATCTTTGATCATTAGTACAATAATCATATCCTCTACAAAGTATTTCGAACTCAAATAAAAATGTATCTGGATCTTCATTTGCTAAACCATGAAAATTTGGTAAAGATGGAGGAATTATGTGCATTTGTGTCACTCCTCCTTGATCTTTGATAAGAAATTCAAAAGTAGAAACGTGAGCCATTTCTTACCATAATATAAGATGTTCTTCATGTGTTTCTTCAAGGCTCCTTCTTCAAATGTTCCTGTCAATTAGTTAGTGAAATTGGTGGTGCTTACATCACCACTTAAGTGAAATCATGTGATTCATTTTTTTTTTTTTTTAAATTTCTATTTTTCCTAATAATTCACACAAAAATTCAAACATCTATTTCTACTCTAGGTTCTTTAACAGTCCTGCTGGAAAGCGGACGGGGGAGCAGGGCTTTTACATGCTCCGTACGCAGGTTCTTACCTTCTGTTTTTAAGATCCAACTCTTCCCTAGCAGGCAGTCATCAAATTCACACTACTCTTTAGAAATGGCTACACTCTCCCCGGCAACGGCGCCAAAATGTGGAGCAATAAAAAGGTGTCTTGTGAACTCCTAATTACCTCACATTAATTATCAACCCAGGGACGACTTTTTATTTCAAGAGTGTACTCTGTCTGAGGTGGCTATTTACTTAAGAGTAATGTTTCGCAGTATAGTGCTTGAAACCCACAAGTAAATGAATGCTTGAAACAAAATCTAATTGGAACAACAAGAAACTGAAATGTTCTAAACTAAATCATTCATTCAAACAATCATCAATCGAGGATATAGTAGCAATAACTCTTTCCTCTAGAAATTGATGGAATAGAGTATGGACCATGGATCTGGGAGCATGGTAGCGTCTGCTGAGGCTCACGACAGCCTTGGACCTTCTCTCACACCAAAGCAATAAATGCAAGGAAATGGAATGGTAGCAAGTAAAAATGAAATAACAAAAGGAAATAGAATAACAGTAAATGAAACATCAATCAAAAGAACTACATCTCGCGAGTCAAAACCAACTTACTCACATTCTGCAATAAAATAACAATCTTCAAAAGCAATTCCAATGATCTTTACTTTACGAGAAGATATTTACAAATGAATTATGGAACAACATTTATCATATTTACAAAACACACTTATTATAGCAATTTGATGTTTCCAAAGAACATGACTTCCGTTTCCAAATGAAATAATATTACTTTCGGGTTCCCACGAATAAGAGTTCAAAATGAATCCAATAGCAATATTTAATATGAAAGCTCTGTAACAGAAACGATTGGTTTAAATAGTGAACATGTAATCAACTTCGAAAAGATTCATTACGCAACATAGAGTCACTTACATAAACTTCCTGAATGAAACCATTAATGAATTAGTCGTGGAACAACATATAACAAATACATCAGATTACTAAACTATATAAACAATCCACACATGAAAAGATATCATACAACAACAATTGTAAAGATATGATACACAATAGCAGCAGCGTATTCCACCAGAGGCTGGGCCCTTAGCCGCCAGCGGATGCTGCGGGATCACTTCAGAATGAGAAAATTGAATAGCACTCCCAAATCATTTATTAATCAGCCAATTGTGGAATCATTACAATATCAAAGCTTAAGAATTACAGCATGAATAATCCACCATTGTTGTCCATCATTTCTCATTCCCCAAATCCATCATCACGTCTCACTCCAATCATCCCTCTCTGATCTTTGTTCTCATTTAAATAGAGAAAGATCAGAGAGCATAGATAATTACAACATGATTCTTTTACAAATTTAGGTTGATTCTAGCTTCATCTCTTCAACAAAAACAAGACGAATTTGGGTTTGCAGCTGAGATTTGGAGGACGGCCGCAACTGCAAATCTGAGAAAATCGTGCTCAAAGAACCCTGCGTTTGTCCCTGTACAAGCCGAATTTGGGCAATCTGGTCTTTAAAAAGATAATTGGGCCCGTTCTGGACAAAACCCATGTTCTAGATTTTCCAAATTCGTCTTCATTTGCTCAGAATCTCAACCGCAAAACTGTCACTCCTTAAACCAGCGAATTTCTGAGTTGGCATATTTAAAAATAAAATCTTCAATCTGGAAGTTACCTTGGAGGCTAAAAATGGTGAATAATGTTATAACCAACTTATTAGCACTATCATTGGCAAAATAATGCATAATCATCAATTTATTAGAAATAAAGGAGAATAAATAATATTTATTCATGAGAGCATAAATAATTAATAAAATGGATTTAAATGATAAATTATAATAAATGGCATGATGAAGAATGGTAGAAATAGGTGAAATAAACGTTCACAAGTGACAATAATAATGGTATATTAACGACTCTACAACCACCTATCATGAATGCCAAGTATTCAGACTTCTTCGTCACGTATCACTAAAGCTTTGATACCAACTATCACACCCTACCCTCGCTTTATTCTTTCAATCACACGAAAGGGGTGCGACACCACCACCCGTTTTCTTTTTAACAATACTCACAAGTGTTGACTACGCCTAACATTCCATACTTAGTTTGTTTTTCACTTTACAAGTATATCTTTCATAAGCACAACGGAAATCATAAATTCATAAAATTTTCATCATAATTATTATTTCAACACAAGTGCACAGTGGATAAATAATGGGAGGGGAAACTCCTTGAAGTATGAGTATGCCCACAAGAATAATGACACTATCAATTTACATAAAATTCATAGTCGGAGAGGAACCCCAAGTTCCAACTCTCAAGATCAGTCAATCTTATAAACTCAGCCTGCACCACCGTGCAACCTCACTCGAACTGTTGTTCGGTGCACCTGCCCTTCAGCGGGCCGGGTCGCACTGTCCACCCAGTAGAGATGCCCACGGGCCACCCTCCACTGTTGAACATTCAACATGACTCTCCATCGTTTCGTTCACCCACGCCTATCATTCAACTGAACTCGTGTAGCGCTGCCTGGTCGTGTCGCCCACCCTGCGCACACTCACGGCTTGCCTACACACCATGCCAACCAACTCGTGCCTGAACTGTCGTTTCCTCCAACTCATGGGTCACCCGTTTGTTACTCAGGGCACTCTTGCCTGCTCGTCCAAACATTCGTTTCCTCCAACTCACGGGTCACCCGTCTGTCACCTAAGGTGCTCCGGTATGCTCGTCAAACAACCCGTGTACATGACCTGCGGGCGCATCGCTCGCCCGTCGTGTAGCCCCGCTCCAACTCATCGCGACGACCTTCGTTCAACTCATCACACTTCCGTGTGTGCCTGCCCTCCTGCGTTCAACCGTCTGCCCGACCTGCGGTTATGCCACCCACTCGACCTGTGGTTCCACCTGCCCGCCAACCTGCGAACCAACCCGCCGACTTACCCGGAAATTATGCTGCCTGCTCGCCCTTCAGCCCAACACTTCTGCGCTATACCTCCGCTTCGTGGTTCGGCTCGGCCATCGCCTGCACTTTGCCCTTCTACCTATTCGCTCAAGTCTGCAGCTCCCTCCCCTTAGCTCACACCTTTATGACTTGAAGATTTTGCTTGCTCCTTCTCTCCACCAAACCACCGCTAATATATATGGTTTTCCACCCATGGTAGGGGCTTCGACCATCTTCAAGCCCACCCTCCCTTTCACCGTTTCACCATTCTTAACGTTGACCCATGGTGTGGGACCGCCCACCCATATAAACTCGCCACCACCAACACTTAGTCATTTTCATAATCATGACTTTCGTGCGATGCTCTAACTCATTCGGTTGGCCCGACTCATCATTCGTGCACGCCCCTCGACTCGCCAATTATGTACGACCAACTCGTGCCAACTCGTCGGTTAAACGTGCTCGCCTAGCGCGCCCGACTCGCCAACTTCACGATGATGACTCGGGGGCCTTACAGGCAGAGTGGGGTTCAAGTGATTTTGATGGCTTAGGTACTCTTGAATCGAGACTACTAAAGCCAAAGATTAGACATACTAATCTCCTCAAAACTTACATAATTTAACAAACAAAAAAAACTCTATTACATTTGATCAACAATAATCAACCATCATTCTATTTCACAATTTGAAATAAAATAGAATAAGCCAGTGCATTAACTATAAACATGGGATTGATATGATTGATATTTCACAGATTGAGGAAAGGTAAGTATAAATAAATGGTTAAATATAATCATAATATTAAATTTAATAAATAGAGATGAGAATTATTATGTTTAAAACAAGGGCTACATAGTAGCTAGTGGCCATCCCTTAGTTTAAATGTAATTAAATCAAAGTAAAAATATTAAATTCAAATCAGTAGTAAGATTTAGAATTAAGTCAATTTAGATTCTAGTGATTGGTAAATTGAAGTATTTGGCTATTTGTAATTCAACATTATTTACCTTGTTTAACCAAAGTAATAGGTGATCAACCTATAACCAAATGGGTACTACCTAATATGGCAAACATAATAATAATAACAAAAGTAATGTACAACTCTCTCTCTCTCTCTCTCTCTCTCTCTCTCTCTCTCTATATATATATATATATATATATATATGTATATGCTCATAAGCTTTAAAATGAAATAGGTCATACAATTTACAAAAATAATGCACAACACTTTTTTTTAAGGAAATTTTAATTTCAATATGGTTAAAATCATATTAGAAATGTTTTCTAGAATGCGATCATGCAATTTTGTTTTACACTATGTTGTATGACCTTTTCTCATTTAGGAAAAAAATGTATTCCATTTATTTTATTTACTGATATAAATTTTAAGTAATATAATAAATAATAAATTAATTTATATAATTCAAAAAATTAATAAATAAATAATTATAAATAATATAATTTTTTTTTATTAATAAAATTTAAATCAATTAAATAATCTAAGATAATATTGTCAATAAAATTAAATCAATTAAAATAATCTTAATTCAAGATAATATTGTACTTAGTTGAAGAGAATGTTGAAAATATAATGAAAGCTCTTTGGTTCTTGATGATGGATGGAGTTACCATGGGAAACATTGGATGGATCACAAATATTACACAGTTATATTCAAATCTCCAACAACAATATGAATAATTGTGGAAGTGTCCAATCACTTATAATATAATGAAAGTTTATTAGAAAGTTGAAAATATATGGAAATTTATTTCCAATATCATGAGAGCTTTAAAGGCAAATTGGAAATATTTTCTAAAATTTGACCATGCAATCTTGCTCTTATACATAATATTTATGACTTTTTTTCATTTTGAAAAAATATATCTATGTATTTTATTTTATTTAACAATAATAATATAAGAAAATTTAATATAATATATATCAAATTAATTTATATAATTTAAAAACTAATAATTGAATAATATAAAATATTTTTTATTAATGAAATTAAATCCATTAAATTAATTGAAACAAAAAAATTAAAAAATATATATTTAAATGTTTTTAAAATAATTAAATATCACAAGTTACAAATTAAAGGGGTATTTTTAAATTTATATTTATTTTTTATTAAATTACCAAATCTACATTATCTTTTTATTAAATAACAAATAACATTAAGATAAAATAATAAATAACTAATAATAATATAAACTACCTTTTGGAATGAGAAAAATAATACAAATCGAATAATAATTAACATAGATTCGAAATTATGATACTAGGTTTTTTTTTTACATGAGTTGTCTATAATGCGATTTTTTGGAGATTCTGGTGACTGAATTCGGCGGAAGAAATTGAGGTTAAATCTTGATTTGTTGCAGTTAAAATGGCTTTTTAACTGTATATTTGGATTTAGCACCCTGGAAAATCCCTGGGACGCTTTCATTGTGCAAAAACTAGCTATCAAACTTGCGATTCCAATAAATTCCTGCTGGATTTCGACCGGAAAAACCCACCAAATTTTTTTTCAAAAAATCGTATTATAAATAACTGCCTTTTTACACAGTTACATGAAAATTGGTGAAAACACATAACTAGTAAGGGGCTTTGAAAATCACAACATCGAATTTTGAGAACAAATTGTAATGATATCAAATGTACGTGAGTGGTTGTTTCACTCTTCTGTTATTGAATTCGTGGCAGTAAATGCAATGCATTGAGGAGCTAACTAAGAAGAGAGTATTGTTATTCGGACGAAAAACAAAATGTATTGGATTTAAATAAACAATCATTCATGTATTACACGTTCATTATAATAAATAATCACATTTCATCAAATTAAATATATCAAATCAAACCTTATGAAGCAATGGTATAGATTATCAAAATCTACCACAAATGTATTTAGCCTAGTCGGTACCACCAAAGTATCAGCGACACATCAGATTGACACAACATAATAGTCTTAAATGCATAACACAAATCTTTATTCAATAAGCAATAGCATGTTCAATTCGATAATCAAGGTAAGAAAAATAAATTAAATTATATTTAAAAAATAATTAATTTCAATTTTTTAAATGGATTTTTGGTCCAAGCTAAACTAATATGCTTTGAGAAAAAACCTAGTGCATAAGCTGCAGGCATAATAATGATAAATTAATTTAACTAGTTAAAAAAATGGTTGTGTACCAATTTAATTTATTTATGCTAGAAAACATAAAATCAATAATGAATATGCATAGTTTTAGTTTACTTTTATGATTTTTTTCACATTCTCAATTATAATTTTTTTAGTTACATTTAATTGTTTTAAAAACAAAAAATTATAAGTATGTTTTATATTTTTATTATCAAACAAGTGGTACATAATAACTAAAATAAGAATGGATAAAAATACATTTAATATCAAACAAGTGCTACATAATAGCTAAAATAAAAATGGATAAAAACATATTTAATACATTTTATAGATGGGCACACATGTGTTGACACACACATGCATGCACACACACTTTATATTAAGATATTATTCTATAATATAAAGTTTCTCAGATCTAGCCTATTCCTAATTTAGGAGTGTTGCAGATAATGGAGAATATCCTAGAATAGGTAGAGTTGGTTCACGTAACCTCAGGATAGGAATTAGTTTCTATTTCTTAGGATGTTGTTCTAACTTCCTTAAAACCATGTATTCTATTTAATGTGTAATGTTGAGGAACAATGTAGAGCGTTCTGCAGAGCCAGACTCTCCTGGTTCAGACTCTCTTTTGAAGAGCTTACTAGTGGGTTTTATTTCTTTAATACAAACATTGCCATTTTTATCATGGTATCAAAGCGTCAGGGCTGAGGAACCTGTACGTTGGCTGGTGGGTGTTTCTTTGAACCGAAATCGTCGCATGTTTTGAGTGGATAGCCGTGAAAATAACACTATTACAATTCTCAAAATTTTTATTTTTCGACCGTCGTAGTTTTTTAGTGTACAACTGCGACAGTCTCAGAAAATTGATGTAAAACTGCGACAGTCTCGGATATTGGGCGTATATCTGCGACGACGTCTCAGAAAATTGATGTATATCTGTGACAATCTCGGATATTGGGCGTATATCTGCGACGATCGTGTAAATCAAAGAAACTGCATGGGGGAGCCAAGAACAAGGCTGTAAGTTGTCAGAGAAGCTGCGTGGGGAAGCCAATAACAAGGCTGTAGCTGAAAACAGAAGGTTGTCTGGAGGCGGAGAAGGAAGCCATGGTGATCTGTGCATGTGTTGCAAGATCAAACTGTCTTCATCACAGATCTGGGGTAAATTTAACATCTTTTACCTGTCGGAATTTTTTTTTTCTCTAATTCGCTAAGATGAATAACAATATTTTGAAGCATGCATGAACGGGCATAACAAGCTCAATGGTTCCAATTATGAAAATTTGAAGTTTAAGATGCAGACTCTACTAGAAGCGCAGGGTGCTTGGACGATTGTGAATGGGGATGAGCCGAGGCCCGTAGCTGGATCAACATCAGTCCCAGATTGGGAGAAACGAGAAAGCAGAGCAAGGACAATGTTAAAGATGTCAGTGAAAGACTGCATTATATCACACATCAGAGAAAGTAAGTCAGCTAATGAGATCTGGGAATTCTAAAGGAATTGTAGAAGATCAGGAATTCAAACCGTCTTTTGTTCCTCAAGAGTAAGATCCTATCCATGAAGATGGAGGAGAATGAAACAATTGCTTCATTTGTAGCAAGGATTAAGGATCTGAAAAACAAATTATCAGATATTGGTCATACAATGGACAATATAGATCTTGTGACCATTACAATGAATGGTGTCACTAATGATTATCAGATGTTCATCACTGGGATCAATTCCAGAGAAAAGATCCTGCATTTTGAAGAGCTGACAGGTATACTGATGCAGGAAGAAGAGAGGAGATCGATTCTGAAACCCCAGAGTGACGATCGTGCATTGTTGGTGAGGAAAAACTTCTACAAAGGGAAAGGAGGTCCAAAATAGAAAAACGGAGCAAGTTCACATAAACGGCCAAATTTGACCCAAGGTATGCATCCGAATAAAAACTACTCTGAAACTAAATGTTTTTATTGCGGAAAATTGGGTCATATTGCCAGGGAATGTTGGAAAAAGAAATATCATGAAAAACAGGAGAAGCCAAAGAGACATGCAGGTCATCTCGCGAACAATGATTAGGTGCAGAATTTAATATTGTTCATGGCAGATCGTGATGAAAATGTTGATGCAGACATCTAGTATGTAGATTCAGGAGTGTCAACACATATGACAGGGAACAAGAATTGGTTGGAGGATTTTATAGAGATCAACAAAGGCACACAAATTTACCTAGTGATCACCTGGTAATGCAATATACGAAAGCAAAACACTTGATCTACTTCTACAAACAATTTAGCGGAAACTTAATCGAACATGAGCAACATCAATAAGAACACATATCACTGATAAGAAGGAATCAATCACACATAACGCATAAGAATTTACCTGGGGAAAGCCTCAGCCTAAAACCCCAACTCTGTATTATCATACAAAGCATTTATACAAAGCCTTAGCTCTCACACAGCTAGCCAGCTCGTAGTACAATCCTCACAGATGAAGGTGGAAATACATCAAGATTACACAAAACCTTAGCTCTCATAGCTAGCCAGCTCTCGGTGCAATCCTCCTGGATGCTCACAGGAAATCAAGACTTCTCCTAAGCCTTCTCCTCTGCCCTCCAAGCCTCCTATTTCCTTGCGCAATTTTTCCTGGGTGATCCTCCTGTTACCAAGTGTAACACTGATCTCTCACACTGATCTCACACCCTGTAAAATTGCACAATCCTCAAGGAACCTTAATCCTTCTGCTTGGATGATTTTCCTTTATAGGAAAAATCCATCCAACTGATAGTACACTGTCCCTCCTCTGATCTCAACTGGGTCTTTCTCTGAACTGACATGCATGAGTTATTTATGAGAGAATATTCAGTTATCTGAAGTGCAGCAGTTACATGCATGCAAGCATTAACTAACTGAACTCACATTAATTTAAACAAACTGTTTAAATCAATCTAACTGGACTTGACTCAATTAACTGAGCCAACTAATTACAACTCAAATTAGAACTCATCCTTATCTCTTTAACTGATGGATAAATTCCTCAATTAATAGATAAATTGTTGCATGTCCTCACATAGACTTCAAGTTTGATTTTCCTTAACTAATTAACTTAATATGAATTAATTAATTAATTTTCAAACTGCTGTTAATATCAAATTCGATTTTTACTTCCTATTTTTAGTCCAGGGACTGACTAAAATAAGAATCCATCATGAACTACTAAAAATAGAAATTCTATTTTTAGCACTTCCATTTTTTATTCCCTGTTGCCCAATCCAGCACTGGTACCAAAACTGCTATTTTTAGCAGTGCTATTTTTAGCACTTCTATTTTTAGAAATTTCTTGTTGCCATTTTCAACAATATCAAACAAATCTATAATGTAATGTATGTGCCTGGCATAACAAAGAACTTGATTTCTGTATCAATGATTACAGATCAAGATTTGAAAGTTGAATTTTTAAAATCTAATTGTTACATTAAGGATCTGCTAGATGGAATGAAGACAATTGCTACAGGAATCTGAACAGGAGGACTGTACAAGTTGGATGTGAGACCTACATCGGTTCAAGCATTGATAGCAATGAGCCTGACTACAGAAGAGCTTTGGCACCAGAGATTCGGCCACATCAATTACAATGATTTGCTGTTACTACAGAGGAAAGAAATGGTAAGAGATCTTCCTATGCTAAAGCAAGTACATAATGATTGTGATGCTTGTACTTTAGGAAAAATTCATAGAGAAGAATTCCCTGTTAGAGTAGAAAAGAAACAGAGGGATATACTGGAGTTAGTGCACATAGACCTTTGTGGTCCCATGCAGACAAAATCATTAGGAGGTGCACTGTATTTCCTACTGTTTATTGATGACTATACGAAGCTTTCTTGGGTGCATTTCTTAATTAAGAAGGGTCATACATTCGAATACTTTAAGCAGTTTAAAAATATGATTGAAAGACAGATAGGGAAACAGATAAAAAATCTCCGTTCTGATCAAGGAGGAGAATACAGGAAATATGAACTCATTAGATATTATGAAGCCCATGGAATTTTGTAGCAGTTTACAATACCCCATACTCCACAGCAGAATGGAGTAACAGAAAGGAAGAACAAAACTTTGGTGGAATGTGCGAGAAGCATGCTGAAAGGTAAGAATCTTTCAAATGGTTTTTGGGCTGAAGTAGTGAATACTGCGGTTTATTTAAAAATAGGAGTCCTACAAGAAGTCTTGAGTCTAAAACTCCTTTTAAAGCATTGTATGGATATAAGCCTGCAGTAAAACACTTAAGAATATTTGGATGTAAAGCATTTTCCCATATACCAAAGGAAGATAGAAGAAAATTAGACTTAAAAGCCATCAGATGTACTTTTATAGGGTATTGTTCGTCATATAAAGCATACAGATTATTTAATCCCTCTAGTCATAAGATCTTCGTTAGTAGAGATGTTAAATTCCATGAGCAGGATAATGAAGAACCTGATGAGAACTATGATGGATGGGACATTCCATACTTTGAGGAAGAAGAAGCAGAGAACAATCAAGGTTAGCAGCAAACAAAGGTAGAGGATGAACAACAACAACAAGAAGAAATAATATTTGAAACCACCACCCCACCACTCAGGATATCAGGTAGGAAAGCTCAAATTCCTACGAGATATAGGGAAAATGATTTTATAACTAGTATGATGAATGTGGTTGAATCGTCTAGTTATAAAGAAGCAAATGAAAGTAATGAATGGAAAATAGCCATGGAACAAGAATATGATTCAGTAATTAGAAACAACAATTGGGAATTGGTAGAACTTACTAGAGGAAAACATGTCATAGGTTGTAAATGGTTATATAAACCGAAAATTAATGCAGATGGAACTATAGAAAAACTGAAAGCTAGGTTGGTTGCAAAGGGGTACACAAAAAAAGAAGGGATAGACTATGAAGAAACCTTCACCCCTGTAACTAAATTTAACACCATCATAATGTTAATCGCTTTAGCTACTAAGAAACATTGGATGATGCAGTAACTAGATGTAAAGTCTGCATTTCTGAATAGAGAACTGAAAGAAGAGGTTTATTTAAAGCAACCGGAAGGGTTTGTCCAGAAGGGAAAAGAACATTTAGTCTGTAGGTTGAAGAAAGCACTCTATGGACTAAAACAAGCTCCGAGGTCATGGTATGCATGCACACGCACTTTATATTTAGATATTATTCTATAATATAGGGTTTCTTAGATCTAGATTATTCCTAATTTAGGAGGCAGGTTGAGAGAATATCTCAACCTTCACCAACAAATCACAAACAAAATTTTCAGATATAGAATGTAACCATTAAATCTAAGTCCCCCCCTTAATGCTTACATTACAAAAATTATTGAAACAACCCATAGACAAAAAAATACATAATCATTCTTTAAATG
This sequence comes from Pinus tabuliformis, assembly GCA_031772625.1. NCBI lineage: Eukaryota > Viridiplantae > Streptophyta > Pinopsida > Pinales > Pinaceae > Pinus > Pinus tabuliformis. The sequence continues at coordinate 1,181,225,002 of CM062805.1, read as the reverse complement.
GTTTACAGTTTCTAGATTAACATAGGCTTCATCAAGTTGTCTCATAACCCTCATAAAGGTGTAGTCGATGAGTTGGATTCCTGAGTTCCACTCTTGAACTTATGAATCACGGATCTCCCGAATTCAATTACTAAACAACAACCCAAAATTTCACATAACCTCACTAGAAGACCACTCTCACGTCTTCAACAAATGAGGGATCCTTCCATAGACCCATAACTGCCAAAATATATGTACAACCACCCATCTTCAGCCTTTTCACTGAACTATAGCTATTCTAAACGAGTTTGAGAGGTTCAATTTCTTCATTGAACTCATCATCATCAAAATTCAATGAGTATTCATCTGTGGCTATGTTCATTGATTCCTCCACCTTCCGTTTTAATAGATCACTAGCACAATTTTTGCAATTCCATGTTGTATGCCCAATTTTCTTGTAGTAGTAGCATTCAACTTTATTTGCAATTTTCTTTCTCATCCTTGTCTTTAAAAAGAATGCATTTCTATTTGAGAATTTCCTTCGATATCCTTTGGTTTTAGCCTCTTTTCCTTTGCCAAAAGTGTTGCAATTGTCTCATCCAATGTATGTGAAGGAATTTAACTTAAGGTGAGGATTACATGCTAAAACTTGAAGGTAGGTTGTTTAATAAGATTGTTTTTGGGTCTTCATCTTCTACCTTGGCACCAATTTCAACTATCTGTCTTATAAGTGACATTAAATTATTTACATGACTAGAAATATATATTTTCTCATTCATTTTAAGTCTAAACAACTTCAATTTTATGGAAAATTGTGCATTTGTAGCATTTGCATGAAAAAATTGAATCACCTATTCCCATATTAATTTAGATGATTTAGTGAGATTTACATGATGTAACTATGAATATGAAAGAGTAATTTTGATAATGGATTGTCATGCGTATCTAGAGTAGACCAATTCACTCCATGCTTCAATCTAGGTTAGGGTTGTGTTAATTGATGACATTGACAAGATTTAAGTATCGTTGCAGGGATATATTATGCTCACTACGTTGTTATTCTGAAAAAAGTCTTTCAACAAAACTCGAGCCTCTTGAGCTCTAGCAATTTTGCTCCCCCTTGTTGAGATTCACAAGAACAATGAATCAACAACAAATATCTTCTCGATGAAAGGCTATTGGACTGGGAGTTTCAAATTCGTTTTTAGAATACATTTCCTGTCAAAGCACTCTCTTCATTGATCATGATTCCACTTTCTTCCATCCTTGCAGATACTTAAATAGGTTCCTCACACTTAGACAATGACCCTTTATTACTTCACATGTAAGCTCTTTGTATCAACAAATTCCTTCCAACTCTCGGTCACTTCCCCCACAATATTCACAATTGATCCAACTACGCCACATAAAGGGCCCTCCCTCTCCTTCAATGTAATGACTCTCTCTTGTCTGTTTCTCTCAACAGATCTCAATTCTTGTAGCATGTTCTCCTCAATCACTTGATGGCCTCCATGCAATATTGATCTATTACTCAACAACCTCAGCCACATTTGAAACAAACCCATCTCCAACCTTAAGCTTTGATACCAAATAAGAATGAATAAAAACACATTTGATCTATTTCACACAAGGACATGCATGCGCTAACGCACACACACAAACTTTAAATTCAGATATTACTATATAATATAGAGTTTCTCAGATCTAACTTATTCCTAATTTAGGAAGGGAGGTTGGGAGAATATCTCAACCTTCACCAACAACTCACAGACCAACTTTTCAAGTATAGAATGTAAGCATTAAATCTAAGTGCTAGTCACTGGCTTAATTTCACTATAGCTAAATTAAAATAAAAAACAATAAATGTATAAATATTTCATCAAGATTTTATAAAGATTTGATGGTACACTGCATTAACTAACTCAATTCGTTATATAATAAGACCATCCCAATCAAATACATGAAAAATAAAACTAAATTATTTTAAAAATAAATTAATTTCTTTTGCTAATATTAATTTTATAGAATGCAATCTAATTTTCAATAAAATAATTAATACTCAAAATTAGTTTAGATTGTGTTATCTCTACATAGGCTAAGGCTGATAATACACAAATTAGTACTATAAATGTAATTTTACTTTTGGGATATTCAAATTAAATATTAAGGCTAACACATTTTTTTTTTATCTCACATATATTTTTAATATCTCTTCCACTTTAAACCTAAATACTATGTTGAAATAAATATATGCTCTGGATATTGTATATTCAAAGATTAGCATCGTTAAACATATATTTTTAATATGTGTTCCACTTTAAACCTAAATATCATGTTGAAATGCCCACGGGGCTTTGGATTGATGGTGAATGGGTGCGTTGTTAAGGCACTCCTTGCCATAGGTCACCGGTTCAAATCCCCCATGGGTACTTAGGTAGTCTTAACTAGAAAAAAAAATATCATGTTGAAATAAATATATGCTCTGGATATTGTATATTCAAAGATTAGCATCATTAAAGTTGTTTGAATTTTTTTAGAAAGTTAAAATGTTGAAAAAGTTCAATGTAAACATAACGTTATAATAAAACAATTACACGTCAATGCTTTCATGTTAACAAAGCAGTCTTGTCACATCATTGGTGTTAACAAAATTGCATACGGTAACACCAGCTGTGGAGTTAATTTGCAGGGATAACAGGTGGTAACAATGTGCATGTAATGAGATTGATAATTTTAGTTTGAAAACAATGTAGGATGTTACTTGTCATTTCAAATTTGTACCCAACCATAAGCAAGGTTGCAGAGGTATAGGCAAGGTAAGCAAGTTTGCAGAGGTATAGGGAAGGGTGGCGTTTACTATTTTAAATAAATTAAAGTTGGTGATGGGATTTGTTTTCATATTGTTTATATTTTCTTATATTACTTATAGAATTTTGTAGAATTTTTCTACAAATCAGCTAGCTCTGATACCATGTAGAACTTTTTCTACAAATCAGCTAGCTCTAATACCATGTAGAAATTTCCCACCTATAGATCAACCTGGTAATGCAATGTACTAAAGCAAAACACTTGATCTACTTCTACAAACAATTTAGCGGAAGCTTAATCAACCATGAGCAACATCAATAAGAACACATATAACTGATAAGAAGGAATCAATCACACATAACACAGAAGAATTTACCTGGGGAAAGCACCTGCCTAAAACCCCATCTCTGTATTATCATACAAGTGGAAATATAGTCCGGATTACACAAAGCATTAGCTCAGAAGCTATCCAACTCTCAGTATAATCCCTCTACTGCTCATAAACAGTCAAAGGCTTCTCACAAACCTTCTCCTTTGCCCTCCAAGCCTCCTATTTCTATGCATAGTTTTTCCTAGGTCCTCCAGCTGAAACCTGTGTGATTCTCACCTCACACACAACACTGGCCTCTGAAATAACTGCACAAACCTGAAGGAGATAAATCCTCATCATGGATGAGCTTCCTTTATAGGAAAAATATTCATCCAACTGATAGTACATTGTCCCTTCTCTGATCTCAAATGGGTCTCTGACAGAACTGACATGCATCAGTTATCCATGAGTGAATACACAGTTATCTGAAAATAATAGTTGTCACATGCATGCAAGCATCGACAAACTATATCTCATTAATTTAACAACTTGTTAAATTAATCTGACTGAACTTGACTAAGTTAAACTATGTCAACTGACCCTCTCAATATAGAACTCATCCTTAATTCCTCAATCGGTGGAGCAAATCAAGGACACATTCCCCAATTAGTGGAGAATAAATTGCATGTTCTCACAAAGACTTCAAGTTTTCTTTTCCATAACTAATTAACTCATGGAGATTAATTAATTAATATTTTAAACTGCTGTTAAGACCAAATTCGTTTTTACTTCCTATAGTTAGACCAAGGACTGCTAAAAATAGGAAGGAACCCAGAAATGCTATTTTTTGAAGAGTAGTTTCACCTCTCACCCAAGGTGGCCAAAATGTTCATTGGCTAAACTGCTATTTTTAGCAGTTATATTTTTAGCACTTTCTAAATTTAGCATTTCTTGGTGCACACTTTTCAACATTACTTGAGTACCGTCTCCAAAAATTTAAATAACAAATTAAAAAAATTTAAAAAATATTCATTAAAATTTTATATAAACAGAAAACAATTCCAGAAACCTGCCATGGAATTTCGCAGACACTCTTACGGGAGAAGAGGTAAGACTTGCCATTATGTATTTCAGCTTTTGCATTTATTTCATTCTTTTGCTTGCCTGCATTCATGGGTTCTCATGCTAGTCATAGGATCATTTCTCTCAATCAACGAAAACAAATCTCTTGTTGTGCTCAAGTTTCAGCCACTATTTCTTGGGGCCATGAATTCAATTTTATTTTTAGAGATTACAAGCCAAATTAAATATGATTGAACTTCTTTCTCCCATTATTATATTCATTTTTTCAATAGAATATTAAGTTACATGAAAATTTATTTTATTACAGTTTTCCCGTGAACAAACATCTCGTGATCCCATGAATTACTTGAATATGAGGTATGCCTCTTATTCCAAAAATAAATTAATTTCTTTTTCTGATATCAACTTTATTAAATGCAATGTAATTTTTAATCAAATAAGAAAATAATTGATGGTCAAACAACTTATCAATTGCATTATCTCTTCTTGTGGTAGAGATAAAAACTTGCATGCAATGATCTAGGTTTCATTATAGGCAGTGAAGCCAATGCTCCCACAACTAGGATTTGTTTTTCACAATATGGCAAAGTAGAGGATGCAAAGAAATTCAGATTGAGATTTAATGACCATGAATTATATTCCATACAAATGAAGAAACTTATATGGGTAATTGGAATTGAAAATTACAAATGGAGGGTTAATATTTGATTATGAAGTATATGTGTGTTATTTGTGTTATTGTTGAAATAAAATAATAAATAAGAAATTAATTAATATCAAAAATTTAGATTAGAGTTTTATTGTTTTGTTCTATCTTTAAATATTATAATTTTTTATTTTTTTTAATCAAATTTTATTGATTTACTTAATTGTTTTAATTAAAAAAATATGAAATATTTATTCTAAAATAAAAATATCTATCAACATAATTAAACATTTTATTAACCTTTTTCTTTTTTGGTATTTAGAGGAATTGGCAATTGGCCTAGTCTCATAGTCTCGTGACACGTGGTTGATTCCAATCACTACCACTATAGCCTCTAGGCGCATATGTATGCCCCTTCCGCGTGCATAGGTGAATCTGGGGATTTGAACCACACACCTCCTCGCATGTAATACTTCATACACATTTACGCCTGAAACCATACACAACTACGCCGACCTTCTAAACATGGCAGGGGCTAGACTACCTAGGCCCAATGCTCCACCGACTTGAACTTCTAGTGATACCCATAGGTAAAATTACAAGCATGATTAACCCAAACAAACTCAATCAATATGCAAAGTACCTGACTCTTCTAAATACAAGTCAAACTGTGAGATGAAGGAGGAGTATAACCTTGCCTGACTAGTGTAGTGTCTAATGCATCCAAGCAACAGATACAACACCTAGCATTCTTCGCTCCCCCATTCCATATCCCATGCATAGATTCTCTCCTCATATTACAATGGCTTCTCGTCGTCCATAATTTGTTGCCACAGGTTTGTCCGCCTACCAAATTTGCTTTGATGGGCTCAATTCCTCCCAAGACAAACAAGCTACCTTCTCTCTTTAACAAGTCCATTGTATTGCCAAATAAGGGAATACATAATTGCAAAATCACGGCTAACACCACAACAACCAGACTTCGACCGTCTTGGTTATGCTATCTCACACCTCTACACCAGGTCACTATCAAATTTTTCCCCAGATTTTTCCTTCGACATAACCAAGCAAACTGTTTAAACCCTACAACTTCCCTGCCCCTCTTCTCATGCCATCGAATTAGCATGTCAAATACCATTACTCCATCTTATAGCAATACACAAATGCATTGATGTAGTACACCATTCCCAATCCTCAAACTCCACTCCGCCCTCCTTACCATCATTTCACACACAAATGATTTTAGAAATAAATCCTCCTATTTTACTCTTTTACTCTTCACTAAAAGTGAACACCACACACCAACCCAACATATTTACTAAATAAAATAACAACATCCTAACCACCTCCATCATACTCATCACCCCATCCAAAAAGTACAAATCAATACATTAAAACAACACAAATTACCTATATAAATACATTCTACCTTTATACTATCCCCTACATTAAAACAATACAAATTATCTATATAAATACATTCTACCTTTATACTGTCCCTATGTACAAGGTTTTATTTATTTTTATTACCAATTACTAAAATGATACACATCAATACGTTGAAACAACACTTCATATCAAATAATCTATAAAATTGCTTTCTATCCCTATTTACAAGTCAATACTTTAGGTTTCTTTTGGTTATTACAATGGTAGAAGTCAATCCATTCATGCAACACTTCACCATTGCTTGAACCATTGAAAGCCTTCACGGGTTTTGTAAAGTCAATACTTTAGGTTTTCTTTGATTATTAAAATGATAAAAGTCAAGTCAATATTACTTTAGGTTTTCTTTGATTATTACCAAATAAAAGTCAATCCATTAATGCAACACTTCACCATTTTGTGGTCCATTAAAACCCTTCACGGGGTTTTGTAAAGGTCGCCTTTTGACTTAATTTCGATCATTTACTTCATTCTCTTTTGATGTAAATTTTTGCTTGTAACTTTTATCTTATAATTAAGATAAAATCTCGTCTTTCATTTGAGAAACAACGTCGATCCATTAACATGTTTTGCAATTGGTTGGACGATGTATAGATTGTTTGATTTGGTTGTGGGTGCAAAAAGGAATGATGTATGTCTTTATGAAGTTATGTGGGATAAGGGATGAAAATTAGCACCAAACAATAGATTTAAAAGGTATTGGGCTCAAAGAACCACCACTTTTCACAATGAGCGTTGAATAACAACCCTTATTGGTAATACTTTGTTTTGTATTGGAGTTATTAAGAGTGAATGGAGAGGTGGGTTTTATATGGGATGTTTTTAGGTAATTATAGTTGCAATGATTTTTATTTTTTATTTTTTTATATTTTTGTCTTAGCCCACTTGTTTATTTGTTGATGGCTAAATTCTATTTTTTTTATGGCATTCTAGTTCTCTTCAATATTTGTTAGTTGATGGCTAAAGTTTATTTTTGGTTGATTTCATTAGTATTTGTGGGCAACATGGGTCCTCATAGCTTGGCCTTTTCTTTCGAAGAGCTTACTATTTATTGTCTCCATCCCACCTCGTTCTCTATGCAACCATCATGATTTCCTATTGCTTTTTAATCCTTGTGACATCTAGTCGTTGTGACATTTGGGCTTTCTTTGGGACATTTTGTCTTTGTGACATATGGGCTTTGCCTGGCGAGCACATAAGGATAGTAACAAGATTTCCTCTTCCTTTACTATCGATGATCTTTCCCCTTGTTGTTGTAGTTGTGTTGTGGTTGGTTGCACTGGACCGTTTGGCCGATATAATTTTTAGCCTTTGTTGTAGGAGAAAATAAAGGGAAAGGAGGAACTTACGGTTAACGTTTCAGCCTTGGGTGCATGTATTGGTCAAGCCTTCTTAGAGCTCCTCCTTCAACCCTTCTTGCTTTGATGTGACATTCAATTTGTAAGGATGCTCTAGAGAAAAAGGCTTTCATGTACTGGTCAACCCTTCTTAGAGCCCCTCTTCAGGGTTGTTGTAGAGCAACCTGTAATGACAAGAAGAATAACATCACTAAATAATGATTTAATACTTTTCTATACTATTCAATTTTGCTACCTATAATTCTATTTTTAATTTGTCATTTTTATGTTGTTCTTGTGTTGTTTTTCATTGTTTGAGACTAGTCAAGGAAACCATTCAAGTTGGTGACTTCAACACTAGTAAGCCACATTTTGGCTTGAATATGGTAAGTAATATTCTGACCTCTTTAATGTTAAAAATAATTTAATAGGATATGGTTTTGACAAAGTTACTTATGTGTATCTCACACTCTAAATAAGCTTAGAAGTTTTATTATAATTGATGATTATTTACGACTTTGTTTTTTTAGGTTTTCGGGGGGAGGATTAGGTTAGCTACAACAAACCTACATCACCCTACTATTGCACATAAAGTTATTAATGCAATCCTTGGTCCCTAAGGAGTTCAACATAAGGTTGTGCAAGCATGATCTTCAACTACTGCATAAACTAGTGTGCCTGCAATATCAAATCCGAGTAGAAAGGATTCTTGTGTAAATCACAAGGCATTCCAAGAGGTATGTTTTCAATGCCTCCAAAAACTAGTGTCAAGCAATGTTAAATCAAAGTCAAAAGGATTCTTGTATCAATCACAACAAGGCATTCCAAGGGGTATGCTTTTAGTGCCTTGTTGATGAAACATTTATAAACATAAAAGTATTTGTCTTCTATTACAAGAGGTACTATCTAGGTCAGGAACTAATAGTAAAAGAGGGAAATATTTTATTATTATTAAGGGGTACATGATAATAAGTAAGTCGAAGGGGGGGCATATGAAAGGGTTTCACAAAGCCATAAAACTATGTAAACAAAACTAGGTGAGACATACTCACAACTATGGCCGACTTGCTATGAGTGAACATATGGTGTCGAGATAGACCCTTATCTCCTAATACATGCATGATCAATACAATCTCCTGATACAAGCATGCTAAATACAATACTATAAGTGCTATATTATCCAACATTGGTACCTATGATGCCTACAAATGACCAATTATGACAAGGTCTTTCACCATGTATAACTAGTAACTAAAATATATGATTCACCCCCTTAATGACCACCGCATCTTGACCGTGGTGATAACTCCTAAAAAAGTCCATTTCCCTCCTAGATATATACCTCGAAGGGTAGCCCATGAACATTCCTGTAAGTTGAAATTCAAACCTTGCCCTTGGATCTTGTGTTTCCTTTTTGAAAGGCTGAATCAAAATTTTCAAGAAGTCTTTAAACATCTAAGTCGAATGATGTTGAAATTGCATGATAATTTGAATGTGAAAAACCAACCACAATTCATATAAGTTGGAGAAAAAATCGTTTGAGTTATAGATTGAACATCATAAACCCCTGTCATCCCTACTCTTATTTGTCCTACCACCCATGCCTTCGTGAGATCAATTGAAATGGATGGTTTCTAAGAAAGGGATCACCACGACTTGAGATAAAGAAGTGGATGGAAGGAAGATAACTCAGTGTATAGGAAGGATAGTGAGATTCTTAACACATAAGTTATTGGTTTTATCCTCTCCTGATAATTTGAGTAACGTCCAACTTCCATGCTAGTTCCATACACATACGACCACATGGGTTGCATGCAAGGACAACATGCGTACCCCACAAATTTATTGTGTTGTTTTTTCAATTTATATATTTTTTAATTATATAATATACAAATTTTAACACATGGGTTGTATGAAACCTCATAGTTGCTCCTATAATTTTTTGGAAAAACCACTTTATGAATTAAATTAACCATAGTGAAGGAAACCATCAGTTTGATGCACATCTCATTCTACCCCTTCTCCACATGCCTAATGCATTTAGACGAATAAGAAATCCTCTTAGAGTAATTTGTATCTGCATCTAGGAATTAGGTTTGGCCTTGACATGCATCCTGGGCTAACAATTCCCTCTCAGGTGGTTTTACAGGGTTTTCATGTCATTTTTCAGAGTTTTATCAATTCCCATTTTGCACTTTTAGCTGCATTTTTCTTCTTGTGGTTTAACAAGATTTTTATGAGTGTGTTGAGGTTAGTCCACATTCTTAAAACGATTGGGTTTTTACTCCATTGATAAAGATGAAATTGCATCCATAAGCACTTGCAACAAATCTTTATACTGCCTTTTTATATTTCTTGTGCAAACAAGTTAAAAAATCTTGGGATTCTAAAAAAGGCTTACTTCATGATAATGTGACTAATGTTATTCAACAACTTTCAAATGCATTGTCTACATAAAAAACTTCTCAAGAATTGGCATAGGGTTAATGTTGACACCTAATCATGGGGATTGGGTGAACAATTGTAAATAATGTAAATAATAAATAATGGAAAAGGAAGAGTCATCGGGAGATGAAACTCAAGAGTCACTCCTTCATGTATATAACTATGAATAATCTAAATGAATAAATATAATTTCATTTGAGGAGTTATCTCTTGGCCTAACATGGTATCAGATCCAGAGCCATTTTTTGGCTTCCCTCTCTGCCTTGATACCAAAGGTACATGGAAACAAACTTGGTGCAAGGAGTCGTAAGTGTATCTTCTTGGGGTATTCAAACACCTCCAAAGCATACCATCTCTATGATGAAGTTAATAAAAAGTTTGTTGTATCTAGAGATGTAATGTTTGTTGAATCTTCCAAAGTTGACAATGTTGTTGAGCAACAACTTGATCGCTTGGATGGATTCGAAAATGCAAAATCATTTCAAGAATTTGATAATCAGATTCCACATCTTGAAGGGGGGATTCCTATACTGGATCAACCCGTGGAATCTTCTTCTGAAGTACTCTCTCCCCCGCATGAAACTCCAACCACTGATGATACTTTGAGTGATGTGATTGACAGAATTAGGAAATATTGATTTACTCTCAACTCAATCTTGATTCAGTCCTAACTCAATCAACTAAGCAACCTGTACCATCTCAGAAATGTCCCCCAAAGTGGTTGATAAAGACACTTGAAAATGTTCATCCTGATGAGGTTGGAAAGACAGGAACAAGAATTCAACCAGGCAAAATGGAGGTGATGTAGATGGTTTTAATCCACCTGTTGATATGGATGTTTCTTATGATTGTGAATTGAATTTGTCTACAGATTTTGAACCAACTTCCTTCGAAGAAGTCGCTTCTCATGATGAATGGAAAGAAGTGATGAAAAAGGAGTATGATGCCTTGATAAAGATTGCCACTTGGAAGTTGGTCGATCATCCATTGGGAACCAAACCAATTCGTTGCAAGTGGGTCTACAAGAAAAAGTATAAAGCTGATGGCTCACTTAACAAGCACAAAACCAGGCTTGTAGCAAACGGTTTTGCACAAAAGGAAGGGGTCGATTATGAGGAAACTTCTCCCCCCACCCCACCCCCCAACAAAATGGGCTACCATCCAGACACTCTTTGCCCTAGCAGCTCAAAATGGTTGGAAAGTCCATCAAATGGATGTAAAAACTTCTTTCTTGAATGGAGATCTAAAAGAGAATGTTTTTATGTCTCAACCTGAAGGATTTGTTGTGAAAGGACAGGAACATAAAGTATGCAAACTTGTGAAATCCTTGTATGGCCTCAAGCAAGCACCGCGAGTCTGGTATCAAAAGTTAACTGAGCATCTTCTGAAACTCAACTTTAAACATTATGACCTTGATGATGCAAATTTGTTTGTCAAGAAATTTGGCAAAACAATTGTATATCTTGTGGTATATGTAGATTATCTTTTGTTGACAGGGAACAATGAGAGCTACATTGCATCCATAAAGAAGGAATTGAGGGAAATGACTGATTTGGGCTATGTTCACTACTATCTTGGTATTGAAGTAACTCAACATTTGAAGTCTATATTCCTTTCTCAAAAGAAGTACGTTGGAGGTCTGTTGAAAAAATTTGGCATGGCTGAATGCAATCCTCTAACCACTCCAATGGAACAAAACTCAAAGCTCACATCCATTGAAGTCAAATAATTTGAGGATGCAACAAAGTATAGACAGCTTGTAGGAAGTCTCAACTACCACATTACTACCAGACTAGACATTTCATTTGTTGTTGGAATCCTCTCCAGGTTTATGCAAAAGCCTCGTGAGGGACATTGGTCTGATGCAAAAAGAGTTCTAAAGTACTTGAAGGGAACTCAAGACTTTGGACTCAAATATACACAGGTGGGCGACTCCAGCTTGATTGGATACTCTGATTCAAACTTTGATAGAGACAAAGAAACTGTGGTATCTACTTTTGGTTATGCTATGAGTCTTGGATCAGGAGTTGTCTCCTGTAGATCACGCAAACAATTAGTTCCAACAGATTCCACAACAGAGGTAGAATATGTAGCAGCAATTGAGGCAACAAAAGAAATTGTGTGGCTTAGGAAAATTTTGGAAGATTTGCAGGTAAAACAAGTACATTCGACTCCACTCATGATTGACAACACCTCTACGATAAATTTCGCCAAGAACCCAAAGTTCCATGATTGAAAGAAGCACATCAATACAAAATACCATCTGATTTGACATCTTGTTGAGGCCAAGACAATCCATCTACGCCATTGTTCCACTAATGAGCAGATTGCAGACATCTTCACCAAAGCACTTGGAAGAGAAAATCTTGAAAGATTCAGAATGATGCTTGGACTCACCAACATTCCTTCATATTAAGGGGGGGAATGTTGACACGTAATCATGGGGATTGGGTGTACAGTTGTAAATAATGTAAATAATAAATAATGGAAAAGGAAGAGTCATCAAGAGATGAAATTCAATATTCACTCCCTCATGTATATAAATATTAATAATCTAAATGAATAAACATAATTTCATTTGAGGAGTTACCTCCTGGCTTGACAGGTTTAACTAAACAGGCTATGTAGCTTTGTTCTAGCTAGATAATTTCAAGGATATTCTTGCTTAGAATATTTGTATTTTAGCATGCTTGGTGTCCTTAGTTCAATCTCGCAAGTCCTTACTTTGTGAGTTAAATATGAAGTCCTCATTTTTGTGCACATTGTTTAACTTTGCCTTCTATTGCGCTAATTAACTTTAGGCCATTCGTTAATTGGTGTACGAGTTGTGATTTATGGGGATGTATCAAACATTTTTATTGATAAGTTTGAAAGATGCATGAATTTTTATTAATTTCTAATCAGAGCTACTAAAGGCCCACTTCTTGACTCAATGGTTGGTGTTATGACCTAACCCCAACTCTAATTTTTTTTAGCTTGTCCATTACTTTGTTAACTTTAAATATTTACCATTTTACCCTATCCATGCATAATACATTTCATAACACACATACTCCTACTTGCTCTGGAACCTACACTATTCTTTTGCACACCTCACCCTGTCAGAGGTTAGTTTGTTAGAGGTTAGTTTCTCTCTAGGAAAAATAATGTGTAGGACTATTTAGAGTTTAATGCATGTGGAGATCATATCAAGGCTAGAGCTAATCCCACTTTAGATGATATTCATGAGAAATAGGGATAATACAATGATATACACAAACTTTTTGCAAAGGGTAAGCATATATGTAGAGATTCTCAAGCTTTGTGTTTTCCATGCACACGGTTTGGTTTCAAGACTTAAAAAAAAAAAATGGGAAATATTGTTGATTTTTTGTGTAGCTTGGGAGGTAATCCAAGCCCTAGTGTTCAGGGATTGGAGGTCAAAGCGCCACAAGTAGGCTTATGGGCTTAGAACCCGATCCTTGGTTTTTGTGCCCATAGATGTTTGGGAAAAAACCGTGATGAGATTTAGACATGTGATGGATGAGGATGATAGCTCTCGACAAGACGAATCTAACATAATGAGAATCATTCAATTCTGAGTTGTAGAAATGGAGTTATGATTTTTGAAGGTCATGAGTGGGTTTACAACATATGTTTCAAGATCGACTTGGGTTAAATAAGCCTATTGACAAGTTGGATAGCCCTAGAGTGACGTTGGAAGGAGCCCCTCATTTATGTATAAATAGAGGGTGATGTAGAGGCATTAAGGCATCCATTTGTGCGACACATTCTCAAAAGAAAGATTCATCAGAGGAGGATTATCTTGTGGCCTAGCCGTAACAATAAGGAGGAAGGAACATCATGGAAGGAGGGATTGTCTTAAAGATCTGAGCTTGTTGTTTTCAATGTCTGAGTTGATGGTAGAGGGGCTGAGGTCCCTTGGAGGAAGGTTGATGCTACTGGGAGTATTGCAGACTATTTTAGGGCCAGTATGGGGGTTGTTTTGGTGGGATGTAGGAGAGTCGCAACCAACTGAGGTAGGCCACAGACATAGCCTCCCAAAACAATCCTAATGTTGGGTTGTTAAGGGCTGCCAATTGCCTAGAACAACAACCCACAAAGAAGGTGTACCTCCTGGCCTAGGTTGCAACAAAGAGAGGGTTGTCAAGTCAGTTTATGAAGGGAAGTTACAGCATACATGTGCCATAACTAGGACAATAGTACAACAATATTGTAGCAACGTGGGAAAGTGTGTTGGATCCATGTTTGAAGGATTAATTTGGATCAGTCTACATTGCAGGTTGTTGGGAGCCATTTTTTGGAGTTTCCTTGGGCATGAAGTAACTCCAACTAAGAGCAGATCTCGCCATGGAGTGATGTAGGTGTCCTGGTGTGGACAGAGTTGTTGCATCCTATGGAATCCAAGGAGGTAGGGCTCATGTGGCATGTTAGAAGCCTTAACCAATGGGCAGTTTCCATAGTGAAGATTGGTGCCTAGATTTTTACAATAACTCCTCTAATGTAGAGCAAAGGGGAGTTGATGAGAACTTTGTGGGCATCTGTGTGTAAGGGTCTCCTAGGTGTGAGGATGCCCTAAATAGGTGCAGATGCTACAACGTGGAATTGGTCACTCATGGACTGTTGGAGGGAAGCATGAGAGTGGACCAAGTGTGGATGTGATTGGGCACTTATGGTCTACTGGAGAACAACATGATAGTGTCCAAGTTGGAGCCTGATGAGAAAAACTGTGATGGAGAAAGGTAGTTGCGAGAAAGGACGTTGTTGAGCTCAAGGGTCTGATCAACCAAGAGCAGTTTGTGGAGCTCGAGACTTGTGTGTGGAGAAGGAATTCTACAACAGATGATGGGAAGTCTTCCTAGCCCGTTTTCATTGTGGGAGATGGACATTTTCAGTGATAGGTGGCAGCTCTCCGTGCCCTATGTTGGTCTTCATTGGAGCAGCGTAGGAAAACCATAGTGGGTTGAAGTCCCTAAGTAGTTGAGGAGCAACAATGGGTAGTTAGGAGTTTTTCACAAGTTGAACTGTGAAAAAATCGACATGAGTCTCGCTGTGTTGATGGATGAATGATCAACTAGAGAGTAGATTAACATTTGAGGTTCGATGGCTAGATGGACTTGGAGCATTGATAGAGGCAGGAGCTGCAGATCGGAAGCCAAAGGACCGGGCAGGTACAGGGTATGACCAATAGGAGCTAAGAGAGAATGCTATAGCTAGATGGGCAGAATATATTGTTTTGTATATTGTACTAGTGGATGTATGAGGTCCATTATCCCTCGTATGGAAGCCCTAGACTGTTGTATTATATGTTGTTTAATATAATGAAGTTGGGTTGAAAAATGTAAAAAGTTGTATATATTATGTGCATGTGTGATTTACTGTTGTTTATATTCCTCTGTGTAAAGTAGTATCATTGAGATTCTTTGTTTGGTAGCGTCAGAGATTTTAAGATTATATCCTAGACCTAAGATCGTGGAAATTCAACAAATAGGAGGATGCCACTAGAAACAAAGTAAATAAATTAAATTTGGGACACGCCATTGAATCCAATGAGAATATGGTGCAAGAAAAAGTCAAATCGACAAAGAATGTCACATTTAGATTAATAGATGGCAGGACTACAGTTTCATGTTTTCCTTCACCATCATATCATTGAAATCAAAATCTCATCTATTAAGAATGAGAATTTGGAACAGATTCAACCTGCACCTTATGAAAGATCTTCATCTCCCAATGTGCAAATCAACCCATCCTTTATGGATTGGGGGCCTCAGCCTTGATTTTCCCCTTCAGTTTCATTCTTGACAGTGTTGAATATCTGCATGATATTGTTTTTCATGTCTTCAAGCCATTCAGTGCAAATTCACAATTTTATGCCTATAGTTTTGAAGAGATGGTAGTAGCCCTCACAATATGGTTTCAATTACATTTTTGTTTCCTTACCAAGGATGTTGGATTTGGCTACAGGGCATCTCGTTTTGCAAACTAGCTTGGGTGGATTTTTGGTTAAAGTCCAAGGTGAAGGTGTAGAGTCTCCTTACAGAGTTCATCCTTTTACAGGTATAAATTCCTTCTCTAGGACTAGACTACATGAAAATATGACATAGTGATTCAGTCAAGAACCTGCATAGTAAATATTTTGAATTTTATTGTTTATTTTACTAGTAAGAAATTTTACAATTTTTTGTTAGGGTTTAATTAAAAGAGAGATCATTTGCAAGAGAGACATATTGAGAGCACTGTGGAGCTACAAAATATTTTGGATTCACTGAAAGATCAGAAGTTGAAAGGTATGGTGATTCACTCAAAACCCTAGATAACAAAAATCTTAAATTTTACTATTAAAATATTTTACAATTTATGTTATATTTATTCACAATTAAAAAAAATATTAAAAACCCTGTATAATAAAAAATTTACTATAGATTTTACTAGTAAATTTTTTTACGATATGCTTTCCTATTTAAATTTAATTAAAATTCAGACAAAAAACAAAAAAAATCAATACTTACCTTAAACCCTTGCTTCTTCCTGCAAAATTTCACCTTAGGGTTTAACTTCCTCTACCACTTCACAATTAGGGTTTTTCAATTTAGGGATTTTAGATTTAATGGGTTTGTGTACTTACTATATATAGGGTGTTTGACATGTAAAGTAGGGGAATCAATTATTGAATTAGATCCAAACCTTATCGATCGTCTCTATTTTTTTTTAAAACGACAATATATTCTGCGGCATGCCCTTTGTAATATTACACAATGGTGCTCCCTATGTAATAAAATGCATCGACATATTAGAACACTCTATATTCTATCTAGTATGTTAATCATTGCTCCCAGTGTAATATAACACACCAACACACATCTTCCAAATAGCACCGTTAAAACATTTCAGTGCGTTTATCCTTACAAATCACACCGTAATAATTTAAAATTATTTTAAAAATTAATTTCCATGATAGTGCATCTGAACAATTAAACGCTCGGTGTGTTTAATGTTATCAACACATCGGTGAGTTTATTTAGATAAGCGCATCAATTACCAGAGTTTTTTTGGCTGATTTATTTATTTGTAAAATATATTTAATGACTTCTATATTGAATACTATAGGTTTTGTATTGATAAAATTGTCTCAGAAGGTCTAAAGTAACAAAAATACTATTCGATATAGTTATAGCACATCAAAAAAGTAAAGGCGGCAAGTTATTTGTAAATTCTTTACAAAATTAATATGTTTGAGCTATATGTAACTTTAAATAATATGTATTGGTTGGTGTGTGTCATGCAGCGCTGGAAAATGAACAAGGTCAATAATATTATTTCTCATCTAAGTGCAGAAGAGCATAAAAATATGATAGAAAAATTGTAGAATGATGAATTAGGTGAACGAAAAAATAATATTCGATATGTGTTTTTTTTTTAATAATATACTTAAGAATATTAGATAACATGTTTCAAAAAATCTATTAATTCATATATGTTTAATGTTCTACAAGGAGAAACAACGGAGGAAAAGATCAATGTCCTTCAAAGAAAAGAAAATAGAACATGTAAATGACAATGAAGTGGTCCTTAGCTCATCTAGGGTGGTGTTGGACATTAATAAAAGGGGGATTTTTTTACATAAGTATGAGGTATCTATTGGAACGAACGTATATATGTACTTTCCACTTATAATACAAAAATCAATCCAATGATTCTAAGAACCAAATTATATCTAAACTAGAGGAAGAGTTTCTAGAGAAATGGTCGATGATACATGTCAGACTTGAAATAGCAAAAACATACAACCACAAAAAAGAATCATTCAAAAGGTAATATTACTAATTGTATAAAATGATTTTCTAGAATTATATATATATATACAACCATTCATTTATTAATATCGATTTTGTTATATTTAGTTTTCATATATCATTATAAAAATAGTTTATTTTTTTTTTCATGAAGATTATGAAAATCCCAAATGATCAACATGTTGATATGTGAAACATGCCATTAGGAATGTCCAAGAAAGTGTATAAGGAGATGGTAAAAGAAATGGGCGTAATTTCATCACAGGAGGAGCCATCTCATTAACAACACACTTCAAATGTATGTTATCATGATTGACTTTGTACATATAAATAAATAATTTAGCATTAAATATTAATTTTCAAGTATTTTCTTGCAGAAAAGAAAATAAGATGGAACTCATTCGACACATAAAACATGACGACAAGGAAGAAAAAGGTTGTTTTCAAATTTTGTGAGTAATTGCTAATATTTCATTATAACGACTCAAGGTTTCATTTTTGTATATTTTAAGTTGTTTAATTTACAACAACCATCCTTGAATGTCTTGAAATTGGTGGTAACATACAAAGAAGAGCCATCGAAAGAATTGATTGACATTGGGTTAAATAAGGGTTGTGAGTATATGTTGGCATATAAAAAATTAGTTGTGGAATTTGTAAGTATCTATGTTGTTTCACTTCTATGCGTTTATAATTAATAGAACATAAAAATTCTTTATATTAAATCTACGATTTATAATGGGGTTTCAAACATGTAGGAAACAAAGTATGGAACTACGTTAGTAGAAGATTTGTTGCAACAAGGCATATACTTGGTTTTGAAACCATGTGCATAGCTTATGAGTCACTTTTTTCTCTGGTACATTGATATTCAATTTGCATTGTTTTATATTATTTATTTCAATTTTCATTATTCTTACCAATGTAGATACACTCATTACACTTTAATTTTATGTTTGCAGATGGAACAAGATCAAGAAGATGAAAATAATCGATGCAATCAACAAAACATTTATCTAATTAACGCAAGTCATGGAAGTAGCTCGAGGGGAGACAATGGTTCCATCAAAGAATGATGATCAATTTGGATAACAACATAACCTATTGTATTTTTTGAAATAATTGTTTATAAAAATCAAACATTTTGTTTAATGTTATGGATGTAGTGTCCCAATTGAAAGACAAGGGGTTACCAATAACAATCCTATTTTGTATGACAAAGAGCCTCTTATTGATATATAATAAAATACATTTTAATTTATTCTATTGTGTTATCCAATGTCGTTGTGAAATGTTACACCACTCATTAAATATATGGATGGTTAAATATTATAATGAAGAGATGTGAAATCTGATATTATAGCAAATTAATCCAAACATCATATATAAATGCACTAATCAAATTTTAATTTATATGAATACTATTATAAGATATATATCTATTTTTTGATGAATGACGGATTTTAAAAATTAAAATAATTTCACTGTCACAGCTCAATCTTTCCAAAGAAAATGAAAATCTCTTTTAAAAAATTGGTGCATCTATAACATAAAAAACACCGGTGCATTGTGTTATATAAAATCACTGTGACAACATATTTTTGCACGCTCAGTGCCTTTTAAAAAAACTAGAGCATCAATGTGTTTATCACTTCAAGCACTGATCTTGTTTGAGACTAATGCCCTAGTGCATTGTAATTCTTAATGCACCAGTGCTTTCATATCGCTGACTCCCCAGTCATACAAAATATTATATCCAACTTGATGCTGAATGAAAACTAACAACATTGGCTCTTTTCCCTAACTAATGCATTGGGGAATTTATACGAGAGGTACACATTAGAGCTGCAAGTTAAAAAAAAAACATTGGAACAACAATTATTTTTTACGTGCACCAGTGTCTTTACTTAGAAGAATGCCCTGGTGCTTTTTTATCACTTAGCACCAGTGCAGTATATATTATGCACTAGCGTCATTACTTAGAAGAATGCCCTGGCGCTTTTTTATCACTTAGCACCAGTGCAGTATATATTATTCAATTCCTTAAAACTTTTAGTTATGTATGCCACCTGGTTCTTTTATTTATGTAGTGCACCAGTGCTGCTTGTTCCATTAAGCACACCGAAAAAAATAACATCTGCTAGAACTTCCAACTGGCAAAAATTTTTCAGCTCTAATGAAGTTCCGTTAAAACCTCCATTATCCCAAATTAATGTTTTAGCTGATGTTTTTTTGACACTTTTTGCCAATTTTATAACACCAAAAAACTCTGGTATAACCTCCACTAGAAGGTATTTTCCTTGTAGTGGAATTTTGGATCTCTATTTGAAATTATTTCCTTAGGAAACCTGTGAAGCCTGGCAATTTCTCACATATAAATATTTGTAATATTTGTTGCTTTATGCACTAATTTTACCAAAATAAAATGAGAAAACTTTGTAAGCTTGTCCACAACCACCATTAAAAAATCATGTCCTTTCATAGTTCTGGGAAAGTTGGTAATAAAATCAATGGATACCATCGAGTCCCACTTCCACCCGGGAATGGTAATTGGCTAAAGTAAACTAGCTGGGTGATTATTCTCGGACTTCACTCATTGGAATTCCATACGCCTGGCTATATAGTTACTCACTTCCCTATTTGAACCTAGCCAATAAAATTGTTTCTTGATTGCAATAAGATTTTTCTAGTATCCTGGGTGACCAACATATGACACCTTGTGCATTTCCTAAAAAAATAGTTCTTTTAATGTTGCTAGATTTGGCACATAAATTCTAGCTTTATACAAAAGGATCTCATCTTGGCGCAATTCAAATCCTGGTATTTTGGCTGCAATATACCTTGTTGTAGGTTATTTTTAATTTTCATATATTGTTGGTATGAATTAGAAACTTGTAGAATTATTCCTATTCAATCTATTTCATAGCTACTAATTGTTGTGACATGCATAACACGCACTCTTCGATTGAGTGCATCAGCCACTCGATTTTCTTTCCCCTTAGTATATTTAATTTCAAAATGGTATTGTGCCAACAATTCTAGCCAACTAATTTTTTGGGAACTTAAATTTGATTTCTCAAATAAATGTCGCAACCCACAATAATCGATCTACAATTAAAATATCTAACAGTTCAAGAATTATTTTTAGTGCATGAATAATAGCTAACAGTTCCAGGTCATGGGAAACATAATTCTTCTTGTGATCTTTTAATTTTCTGGACTCGTAGTAGATTACTTGCCCATTTTTCATGAGCACACCACTCAATCCTTCTTTGCATGCATATGTGCGCACCAAAAAATCCACATTTGGATTGACAAATTTTTTTTTCCAAGGAAAAAAACGGTAACCTTTTATTAAAGAATTTAATGAAAAGTTACACTAGCAGATGCAGTGAAGCATTTTGTAAATTGCCACATGGGCTCGAGTGCTTTCGCACCCCACACAACGTTGCAGACTAACGTGCACAAAGAATAAGATCAAAGAAGAGAGAAAGGAAAGAAAGTAGGTGATGAGAAACCCCCACTTAAAGTTTTTCTCCCCTTTTTCTTTTCGACTTTACGCCACTCTCCTTGAGTGGGCTCGACCGGAACAATGACTAACTGTGTTTCTTCAGTCTGAGGGCCTGTTTCTTTGTCTGAATCTGAAGTATCTGAGTGATGATGCCGCTTGATGCCTCCCATGCTTTGATCCATGCTTGTCGTCTCTGCCTGATTTTGGTGGCTCTCTGCCTGATTTGGAGCCTTGTTGTCTGATATGTTTTCTTTCTGGTTCTTTGTTTCAACTTCCTCAATGGTGGTATCATCCTCTTCTACTTCTGTTTCTTCGTCTTCTGTTGTCGAAGAGGCTTTCTTTTCCATGGCTCTGTTCTTTGCTACATCATCTATGTTATGCCATCCTTTGGATTTCCTTTGTTGTGGCTTGCTCTTGTTGAAACTTTTGCATGCATTGAACAGGTGACCTGTTTGTTGACATCCCCTACATCTGAATGTTGTATTCTCATAGTCCAAATGTTGTTTCCACTGTGTATTGTTGAAGTTCAGAATGATGCTTTCAGGTAGTCCTTGGCTAAGATCTACCTCGACACAGATCCTAGCGAAGGTAAAGATCCCTTTTATGTGTCTTTCTGCATCAATCTTTACCATTCTTCCAAGGGTATTCCCTATAACTGATAAGGCCTTGTAATGCCAAAAATGTATCGGAAGATTATGCAGCCTTACCCATACTGGCATCCTTGATACCACCATAGTATTTGCATCAAACTCCAGGAACCATGGGGTAACGAATAGTCCCGCACTACCCCAGAACCATGGTCCTTCATTGAGAACTTTTTCCTTTTCTTCTTCTGCGAGGAAATTTACTATGAAGAAACCCTTAGAGCATAGGTGAATCTGGCAGTGTTTTGTCCATTCTGTATGAATCCATTGGTACAAAGCATCGGTTCTAGGCCAGAAACCGTTAAATCTACAAATAACAGCGTTTTTTTGTAGATATGAGAATATGTACTTTACCTCTGGTAGATCCAGCGGAATGGAGGGGCTCTCTGGTATTTGATCCACGATATACTGCCCTGGGGGGGCATTTGCAGCTGGTTTGAATTCTTTCCCCTTTGGGTTTTCTTTCCCTTTGGCTGCATCGCGGTAGGAACCTGTAGATTTTGAGGTAGATCCCTTAGATCCGCCTCGCAATCGATGATTTAGGATAATAGTCGAGTCCTTTCCAACCCTGTAGTGCTGGAGGGTGTGTTGATCCTGCATGCAGAGCCCTGAAAATAATAGGATTTGTAGTGAAGCTGGAATTCCCAATTTGTCCTGAATCTCTATTTTTAAATCCAAAACACTCATCTGCTCCCAGATCTGCATACAAACGTGCCTGCCTGCTATTGATCTGACAAAGATTTGCTTCAGATCCATGGTGTCAGCCTTGATCAAGTCCCATTTTTCAGATTTGTGTTCTAGATCTGGCGAAAATCCACTGGATCTGGCCAGATCTGGTAAATCCTCCCCTGTTTTACAAAGTTTTGCCCGATCTGTTGGGTTATTTCCCATATCGGCCTTCCTGTTGATGCTATCTTTCCTTTGTAATCCATCTTCTGCATGCCCTCTGTTAAAAAGTTGCACCGAGGTGGTAACAACCCCGATCTGCTCTCCAGAGGGCATATAGTCTTCAAATCTCAGTGGAGTCAGGTCTATACTCCCTGCCCATACTCGATCTTCTACCCCGCCAATTGAAATCGGCCCTAGATCGGCCGATCGGATCCACGGGGTACCAAAAAACCGCCTCTTTCTTCCATAATCGCTGACAAAACTGCCAGGCCTGTGCAAAGCATTCACGAAATAGGGCGCATCAAGACGAGGCTGTGTAAGAAAAGATTGTTTTGGAAGGATCTCTGGATGATTAGGTGCCGCCTTGTGAGAAGAGCCCTGCGCCCAGAAAGAGAGCAGTCGCAACGAAACCTGTTTGCTTGAGGCAGAAAAACCCTTTCCTTTCGCGGATCCGGCCCAGAACCAGAGGGAGGCAACATTCTCAGAGAACCCAGCAATCTGGCTTCTAACCGATCCAAAGCAGTGGAAAGCTTTTGGAGTCGTCGCGGCGCAGCTCAGCCCTCCTGAAACCCTAAGCCCGTGAACCTCCATCCCAACCCCCACTGTCCTTTTGGATTGAAAAATTTTAATATTTGAGCTTTGGTCAATAAATATTTTAAATTTTGAAAATTTGCTTCACACTCAAGCTTCCAATCAAAATTTACACCCTTTTTATGTAAATAAGTAATTGGATATGCTATTATGGAAAACCATTTGATGAATCTCTTGTAATATCTGGATAGGCCCAAAAACCACCTAGCTTCTGTAACATTTCTCGAAGCTGGCCATTTCCTAATAGCCTTAAATATGTCTGGGCCCACTACTATTCTATCCTCTGAAATAATGTGACCCAAGTAATGGATTTGTCTTTGGTAAAATGAGAATTTACTCAACTTATCATATAGTTAATGCTCCCTAAGTACGTGCATAACCAATTTCAAAGGCTATTGATGCTCCTCTTTAAATTTTGAATATATTAAGATGTCATCAAGAAAAACAATGAATAATTTATCTAAATATTCCCAAACAAATTCTATCACAAGACACATAAAAACTCTCAGTGCATTAGATAATCAGGAAGATACCACAACGAAATCATAATGCCCATAACAAGTCTGAAATGTTTTTTTACTGATCTCTTCTTCTTTAATTCATAGTTGGTGATACCCACATCTTAAATCAATTTTGGAAAATATTTTTTTCCCACGTAGCTAATCAAATAGCTCATCAATTCTTAGCAATGGATATTATTTTTTTTGTGTAAACCCGGTAGATCTTTTTCTATTAATATTTTCTAAACATAAGTATATCTTTAAAAAAAATTGCAGGTGGCCTCAACCTTCCCACAGGAAACCAGGTCTGTTGGCCACCTGTTTGCATCGAATGCTGTCCAAAATTTAAAAAGAGTTTTCATGACCATCCAGGCTACATTGGCAGTTTTATCTACTATAAAATTCAACTTAAAACAGTAAATGCTAGACATATAAACAAAATTCTATTTGAAGACCTGCTTCATTCATCTAATGAGTCCACTGGAGTTGGGGCTTTCGCGCTAGATCCCGGGATTTCGCTTCTCTTCATGTCTTGTATGCTTTGTTCAATCCTATTCACCTTAAGGTTGTTTCGGAACAATTGCATATGGACAACTACAATCTCCCTATGCAAATCCTTCATACTAGGCTCAACTGATCTGGCCTCCTTAGGTTCTTATTGCTCCTTATATAATTTCATTGCTCGGGCTAGGATATTATTCATAACCCAGTTTTGTTGAATTGTTTTCAAGAACAACGTTTGACGACCTCTAGTGTTCCCGGGGTCTTTAACTATGGTTTCCCATTCTTCTGCCTCTATTTCCTGATTTTCTATACTGTCATTTATATCCCTCTCCCACTCGAATATTTGTGCTTTCACCTCTAGCGGTATGCCAACCATGTACGCATTTATCATGTTTTTCATATTCTCTTTCCCGGCCTTCCTTCCACTTTTTCTTGGTCCTTTGTTGGAGGTTTCTTCCAATCCTTTCGACTTTGTTCCTGTCTAGCCTATTTCTCTATTACCTCTCTTTCCCGTTTCCTTTCCTTCCTTTTCCATCTCTTTCTCCTTCCAGCTTAATTTCTTTTTTCTCGGGCGACTCCCCTATTCCGAGCTTCTCACCTGTTCCTGGCCTGAAGCACTGAATGAGTTCTGATGCCCCGGGATTCACTGCACTCTAGTAGTGATATTGCCTAAAGCATAAACCAGTGAAAACTCCTTATAAGTCAGAATTATTTTGAACAGAGTAAACGTAGTCTTCTTTGGCCCAAGCTTTTCCAATCGCTCCCGGTATGGAGAATTGTAATGGCCCACTTTAATACTCGAATGCCCCCCTTCCTCCTCGGGGAAAAAGAGGCTTCTTTCCTCCTCTTCATTGCATTGGTCCTTTGTTGAATTTTGGAGAACCCAGTTTCCCAATTCCCACGGGGTCTCTCTATTTCTCCTTCCTACTGAAGTTTCTTCCCTCCCTTGCTTATCCCCACCCCAACGGATGGGATAAGGTTTTTCGGAATGAACACTTGTGTAGGAATCCCTATTCTAGATTCCATTAGAGGGGCGAGACCGGGATTTTCGGCCTTCAGCCAGGTCTAGGCTCGGCTCGAGACGGTAAGAATAGAACCTTGCTGCCGGGTATAAGAAGGCAACTGATACCCCACCCATGAATATAAATCCTTCCATATTAGGCCACAGACACCACCATACCGGAGCTACGGAATTCATTCTACCTCCATTGTGAAAACCCCAAGGGATGTCCCAATGGGCCAGAATCCCGCAGGTCCTTTCTACCCAGAGACCCATTACAGAGTTCCCTCACCCCCTCACCCCAATGATATTCCATGTAGAATCATTCCAGGTTAATGGGCTAGATCCCTGGAAGGAACATGTCTCTACTCTTACTAAGTCCCGAGTTACCCTATCCATTAACGAGTCAACATTTGTAAAAGTAATTTTTGCCAGGAAGTCTAGAATGGGGGTCGAGATAACATACCAAGTCTTGTTGACAAAACTTGACTGTAGCTTGATGTCCTCCAACCCACTTCCACCACCTTCCGCAATGTTCGCTCACTAATATGTCTTTTTACAGGAAACTTAATCCTTACATTAGTTGTCAACCCGAGGTAAGTCTTTTTATCTTAAGAGTGTCAGCACAGTACATGCAGTGAATCTAGAGGTTATGTAATGATGAATCGTTGCAATCACTAATGGCTAATTCTTCAATTCAATTCACACAATTCTAGAAAGAAATATCTACGAAATAAATACTCTTAACACACTCTGTAATTCTATGCGACTTGTTTTGAAATCAATTGAAACTAAATGCAAATAAGAATTACACTTGGAATTATTCAAATAAACTTAAGGCTCGCATACTCAATCAAGTAAAGAACTTATAACTATTGAAAAACACTGTTAATATATAACAACCCAAATCAACTTGCAATTCT
This sequence comes from Pinus tabuliformis, assembly GCA_031772625.1. NCBI lineage: Eukaryota > Viridiplantae > Streptophyta > Pinopsida > Pinales > Pinaceae > Pinus > Pinus tabuliformis. The sequence goes on along the minus strand of CM062805.1, from coordinate 1,181,198,591 downwards.
CAATTGAATAACAACAATAATTGAACAGTAATCGATAATTGAACAACAATCAGCAATTGAAGAACAATCGGTAATTGAACGACAAATAGAGATAACGGATTTCTAAATAGAAAACAATCTATATTGCAATCTATAGAAGTTAATTAGTTTTATCTCCAAGATCTATGATAACATCAATTCAAATGAACAAAAATCTGCTATTAATACTAATTCACTCATTTTTATCAAAGTCCTACTTAAGTATGTCACACGGCTCACTCTAAATCTAATTGAACAACAGTATGAATCAATATCAGAAACCTTTACGATAAATAAAGTAACCAAATACTGAAAAATAAATCAATATCAAAGACTACATATAAGAACTATAACACAGGGGAGTAGTAGAACTTCTTGTGACTGGGCCCAAAGTTGCTAGAAGCCTCTACTTAATAAGAACCTAGAATATGAATATGTATCAGACGAAAGCTTCTTTCATTAATTGCAAGTAACAACTTACAGAGTCACCAATATAACAATGTGTATGTTTTCAAAAAGAATAATTACAGATTATCAAAGTCTGAACTGTATATAATTCCCTTTCGGCCCTATATATAACATAAAAGAGTAACTACATAAAAGCAAATCGTCAGGGTCAGGGGATCCTGAGGATTTCACAATCATAATCTGATCATGTGATAAAATAGAATTGTTCGATCTGATCTCCCACATCCTTGTCTGCCAAAGACATTGTAGATTTTCTCGTTTATGGCCTCGCGCTATTCTGTCAATTGAACGACTTTTGCCCAGTCCGCATCTCTACACACAAAGATAGCAAAAAATTAGTTTCTTGTACTAGATTTGCCTATTCTATCACCAAATTATTTTACCCAACTTTAGTTGCTATTTTCATCATTTTAATCTATAAACGAAGATAATCATATAAGGATGAATGGTAAATGAAGCATTTTATGCAAAGAAATCATACCTTTTTCCTATCCCAACATACTCCCTAGCTTACCTTGTTTGATCCGGATTTAAACAGGAACGCAACAAATTACAGAGATAACCATATACACAAAGATGCAGCGGAAATAATACTTCATTTCATTAATGGAAAATACTCAAATATGCTTACAACAGAAATGGAAATAAACTAGCTAGGGCGATGGTAGCTTATCTCTGAGAAGAGATGTGATGGCTACATGCCTCTGAACTGTCTTACAATGAGGCTCGGAGGCCTATTTATTGTTGAGAAACAATAGAAAACCCTTCACATTCCAAAACCTAACCCTAGAAGATGAAACGCCAAATTGTGGGCCCCGTTTTTGGGTAAGTTGGTACATCAACTTCCCGGGGTCGCGATCTGGTCATACTATCTCCGTTTGACGTGCATGATAGCCCGTTGGAAAGATCTCTCCGAGGACTACGACGGAAAAGACGATTTTTATCAGAAAAATCGCTGGCGGTAGATTTCCCAAAAAACGTCGTTTTAGGGCCAAAAAACGGCTCCGGAAGTTCAGGACCCGAAAAACTGCTAAAAATAGTAAGTTGTGCTACAATTAAGGAAACTGAAAATGCTGAGAAAGACAATGGTGGGGGTCCAGGTGGGCTTGGCAGGTGGCCACCAATATCCACCTGGATCATTCCTCCCCCCTTAGGAAGCAATGGTCCCCATTGCGTTGAGATCCTCCATGAGATGAGGAAACTTCTGCTGAACTTGTTCCCTGGTGAGCTACTTGCCCTGCTGAAGGAGTTGGCCTGCTTTGACAACTCGATACAGTTGGATATTCTGTTGGCGAGTGTTCTTGATCTGTGTGTCCATGATCCGATCAGTTGCAGCTTGTTCCATGCAATCTGGATTTAATTCTGTGGGTTTGAGCTGTTCTGCAATGTCGGATGTGTCTAGCAATGGTGGAAAGTATGGCCGAAGGCGGTCCACATTGAACACTGGGTGCAGGCCAAGGAATGGGGGAATGCTAAGCTCAAATGCATTGTCTCCCATAGCCTTAGTAATGGTGTAAGGACCATATCGGAGTGGTCTCAATTTCCGATAGGCTCCAGTAAGGCGTTCCTTTTGCAAATGCAACCAGACTTTGTCGCCCACCTGAAACTTGTGTGGCACCCGATGTTGATCATGTCGCTGCTTGTACTTGGCATTTGATTTCTCAAGAATTTCATGGACCTACTGGCGAATATGTTGGATGCGCTCAATGAAGCTGGTGGCCTTATCTGTTTCGGACTGGACATGAGCTGAATTCATGTGAGTAGCTGCAAGTGGCATGGCCACATCAATGGGGCATAGTGGTTGGAATCCCAAACCCACCTGAAAAGGGCTATGGCCAGTGGAGCTGTGAAGAGCTCGGTTGTAGCTATGCTGAACATAGGGGAGGCTCTCGTCCCATGTGCGTGGATGCTTTGAGTTATACATGCGCAGAATGTGCACAATCATCCTATTGACAACCTCTGTCTGGTCATCAGTTTGAGGATGGAAGGCTGTGGACTTCGTGAGTTTGGTGTCCATCATTGACCAGAGACTGGACCAAAATGTGCTGAGAAACCGACTGTCCCGATCTGAGATGATAGACTGTGGGATCCCAAAGTGCACCCACACTCGTTCAAAGAAGAGTTTAGCAGTGGCTTCTGCTGTGATATTCTTCTTGCAGGCCATCATAATGGCCATCTTTGAGAACCTGTCGACGACCACAAAAACACAGTCATTTCCATGCTTAGTGGAAGGAATGCCTGACATGTAATCCATGGAGATGGATTCCCAAGGTCGACTAGGGGTAGGCAACGGGGTGTAGAGGCCTTGCTTCTTAATGGTCGGTTTGGCAATGGCACAGGCAGTACATGATCGGATGTACTTCCCAACATCCTGTCGAAGATTCGGCCAATAGAAATAATTTTGCAGTACTGCCACTGTTTTCTCGACCCCGAAATGCCCAGCAGCCCGACTGTAGTGTGCTTCCCAAATCATCTTGGCACGCTCGCTTGAAGGAACACAAAGGTGACCGAGGTGGCATAATAGGGCATCCTGGAGGTGAAAATCTGCAACCTGCCGACCCTCCAAGAGTGTCTGGTATGTGTGGCCGAATTCTGGGTCGCTTTTGTAGAGAAGTGGCCAATCAGAAGTCTCGTGCCCGCAGGAGTTGAGCACGGTGGTTAGCGCCATGATCGGTGGTCGACTGAGGCAATCTGCAACATTATTGGTGCTGCCCTTTTTGTACTTGATCTTCAAGTGAAACTGTTGCAGGTATGTAGACCACTTCTGATGGCGATCATTTTGCAATTTCCCTTGGGTCTGTATGAACTGCAGAGGTCGGTGGTCTGTGTGGATGACCATTTCCTTCCCCAAAATGTAATGCTTCCATTGTCGGCAGGCCTGTACAATGGAATACATCTCTTTATCATAAGTGGGGTACTTCCGGACTGTGTCTGAAAGTGTTTCACTGTGATATGCCACTGGATGTCCATGTTGAGTAAGGACTGCCCCAATAGCATAGTCAGAGGCATCTGTCTCGACCTCAAATGGTTGTTGTAAATCTGGTAACGCGAGCACTGGTGCCGTGCAGAGGCGATCCTTCAACTCCCTGAATGCCTTCTGTTGAGATTCAGACCAAAAGAATTTTGCTTTCGCCCCGCCCTTGGTGACTTGACTCAAGGGCCAAGAAATATGAGAAAACCCCAACACAAACCTGCGGTAGAAGTTGGCAAGACCTAGAAAGCTGCGTAGCTCTGTTAGAGTGGTTGGAGAGGGCCAATCCCGAATGACTTGGACCTTGGATGGATCGACATGCACCCCCTGTTCATCAATGATGTATCCCAGATATTGAACCTCGGTCATGCCAAAAGTGCATTTCTCCAAATTGGCACATAGCTTGTGTTGCCGCAGTGTTTGGAGAACCTGTCGGATGTGGTGGAGGTGCTCTTCCCAATTCTGGCTGAAGATCAGAATGTCATCCAAGTATACTACTACAAAGGATTTGGTGAATGGCCGCAAGATGTCATCCATTAGCCTCATAAAGGTTGCAGGAGCATTCGTCAATCCGAAAGGCATGACCAACCATTCGAAGAGGCCCTCCTTGGATTTGAAGGCAGTCTTCCACACATCTGAGGGTTCGATTGGTACCTGGTGATATCCTGACTTCATATCGATCTTGCTAAAATATTTCGCCCCCTTTAGTTGGTCGAGGAGGTCATCAATCCGTGGGATCGGGTACCTATTACGGACAGTGATCTTGTTCAGCGCCCGATAGTCAATACAGAGTCTCCAAGTCCCATCCTTCTTCTGTACCAACACGATCGGGCTCCCACAGGGCGATGAACTCGGACGGATGTGACCTTTCTGCAGGAGCTCCTGAATCTGCCTCTTGATTTCATCGTTCTCCAGAACGGAGCGCCGATAAATTGGTCCATTGGGTAGCGGTGCACCTGGGGTCAGATCGATGGAGTGCTGGACTTGACAGTGCAGAGGAACCCCTGCCGGGGAGGTGAAGATGTCCTCGTACTCCTCCACAATCTTGTCCATCTGTAGTTGTCGTGCAGAGGGGCCCTGTTTGGAGGCCGCGGCCACTGTCTTCTTCTTTCCTTGAGGGCGTATCATCAGGAAAACAAATTTCCTGGTTTTGGAAATGATCTTACTGCATTGTTTTGCAGTAATCAAAGAGAGGGCGGCAGGTGGTGCTACCTCTGGTATCCTGAACAACTTATTTCCCAATGTAATAATAACTGCACGGGGCCTCGATTCATACACAGCATATCGCTTCCACAAGTATGGTTGTCCTAGTAATACATCACAAACTTTAAGGGGAGCAATGTCACACAATACCTCATCCGTGAAGGGCTTGATGTTGTATGGAAGGCGACACTGCTGGCTCACGCGAAGATCTCGTCCTTGGTGAAGCCACCCAATGGTGTATGGTTGTGGATGTGATGTGGTCGGTAAGCCCAACCGCTTCACGACCTCTGCCGAAATGAGGTTCTTTTGACTCCCGCTATCAACAATGAACTGTATCGGGGAGCCCTTTACCCACATCTGGGAGTGGAAGAGACGCTCCTCCTCCTCTGGATCTTCGGGTTCATTTTTCTGGATCTTTGCGGTAGCAACAGTGGCGCTGGGGTCCGCATCAATGATCTGCTTCCCTTTTTCATACCCCTTATCGGGTTCTGACTCCGTGTCGGAACATGCATCTGATTCTGAAACCTTTAGCTCAGCCACCAGTGACTGCTTGGCCCGACACTCACTTGTGTTGTGAGTGGAGCTCTTATGGAACTCGCACCATTTTCCAGTGTCCTTTCTCGGCTTCGCGGCGCTGTTCTTTGCTTGCAACTTCGGCTGGTTGTCTTGGGTTGTCCCGCCTTGGATTTGTCCTTTGTTCTGTGGTTTAGGGGCACCTTTCCCCTGCTTTGGATTCACAGATCGAAAGTCTCGCTTCTTTTGTTTAAACTTCTGCTCGACCTTGACGGCATACCGGTATGCTGCGCCGAGCGAGGGGATGTTTAGGAATTGTATTTCTTCCTGGATGTACTTCTGCAGGCAGCCACGGTATTTGAGTATCAAATGTTGCTCCGAATCCTTGATACCCAACTTTGTGTGAAGGGTATGGAAAAGATTGGTGAACTCCGGCACGTCTTGGTCCCTTCCCTGCCGCAGCGTGGTCCACTTTATGTATTCATCCTCATAGCTCCCGATAGGGTAGTACTGCTCCTTGATAGCATCCCGGAATGAATCCCAGGTGGGTGCAGCTGAAAATAGTGAGCCAGTACTTTCATCCTTCTGCTCGCAGTAGGTTTCCCACCAGTCCTTGACGTGGGGGGCTGCTTTGAGGAGAGCAAAAACAATCTTTTCCCGACTCGAAAATTCTTGAACAGAAAAATAACCCTCTAGCAGATTTAACCATTTATCTACGGCATCTGCGTCTATCTGACCTTCGAATATGGGGATTTCAAAATTAACTTGTACCTTAAAGGGTGTGGCGTTTCCAAAGTAGCTGCTGGAAGCCGATGCGTTGCTTCTTGGTAGCCGCTGAAGGATCTGGGCAAAACTGTCCATCATCGCGTTCCGTTGTCGCTCGAGGGCTTCTTCGAGCAAGATTTTGATGGGATCTCCTGCCCCCTCGTCTTTCTTCTCGTCCGCCATGGGAGGCCGTCGGGATTTGCGAGGCTGGTCTTGCAAAGGTTCAACCAGTTCAAGCCCTAACTCCTTATATCCCGACCTTGTTGGGGACATGCAAAGAAAAACAGAGAAAAAGCAGACCGCTCTGATACCACTGATCCGGATTTAAACAGGAACGCAACAAATTACAGAGATAACCATATACACAAATATGCAGCGGAAATAATACTTCATTTCATTAATGGAAAATACTCAAATATGCTTACAACAGAAATGGAAATAAACTAGCTAGGGCGATGGTAGCTTATCTCTGAGAAGAGATGTGATGGCTACATGCCTCTGAACTGTCTTACAATGAGGCTCGGAGGCCTATTTATTGTTGAGAAACAATAGAAAACCCTTCACATTCCAAAACCTAACCCTAGAAGATGAAACGCCAAATTGTGGGCCCCATTTTTGGGTAAGTTGGTACATCAACTTCCCGGGGTCGCGAATTGGTCATACTATCTCCGTTTGACGTGCATGATAGCCCGTTGGAAAGATCTCTCCGAGGACTACGACGGAAAAGATGATTTTTATCAGAAAAATCGTTGGCGGTAGATTTCCCAAAAAACGTCGTTTAGGGCCTCAAAACGGCTCCGGAAGTTCAGGACCCGAAAAACTGCTAAAAATAGTAAGTTGTGCTACAATTAAGGAAACTGAAAATGCTGAGAAAGACAATGGTGGGGGTCCAGGTGGGCTTGGCAGGTGGCCACCAATATCCACCTGGATAATTGTTGCACCTCCTTGTACAAGCGAATAGTTTAGATGCTACTGAGTTAGGGAATAAGTAGGAAATACTTCCTCCTCGCAATTCCTAAAACCATTTTTCTGCTTAAGGACAACGAAAGCCTGGGTTACCTCATGATCCTTCAAGTTATAGTCACTACGGTATTGATAAGGAGGATACTATATTATTGGGGTTCTATAATGACATCCTATCCAATCTGGCCCCATCGTTAAAGTCATATTATTATATTTTTAGAAACGAGAAGAGGTTGCTTGGAATTTTCGATATCCAAATGGCTCTCGGCTCCTCACAGTGTTACTGCAGACTTCCCACCTCTGCCTTGATGCAGACAAGGCTTCTTCCTTAATGTCCTAGAAATATTCCTTTTCGACCTGAATAATATCAGTATGGAGTGGCCCCAACTTTCCTACAACACTGGCTCGCCACATAAACTGTTTGTGCTTAACAGATAGGAGTAATGGATGTGTAGGCTCCCCTTTGACCCATAGGTCAATGCCATACTCAGATCTTCTGAAAGTGTTGTAAGCCTTGGTCCACTTGAGCTGGTTGGCACAAATGAGAGGAATGCCTGAAATTGGATGTCTCCTATAAAAGGGCCAAGGTGGTTGTCCCTGTCATCTTCTAAAACAAAATTATGCATAAAGAGTTCACAAAGGAGGCGTTGAACCTTCTCATCATGCTCCCTGAAGCATTTGATAAAGTTGGGAGTGGTTTTGATCTCTACCGGTTTGCCAGCTTTAGCATCCTTGACTTTGAGTAGGAGGTATCTTTCCATGAGAAATAAAGCATAATTTTTGGTGGGGGCTCGACAAGATAGGGTGTCTGAATAAAGGGAGCAGACGGTCTCCATTTTCTCTCTAGCTCTTTGCAATTGACCCTTTAATCTTTCAACATTCTTTTGCTCAACCTTATAATGAGCAAGGGTCTCATCTTCAGGCCTGGTAAGTGCTTCAAACTTCTTCCTTAACCCTTGATGATCATGTAGAGGGACCACCTTTTCCTTGTGCTGAGACAGTTCCTGTTGAACTATCAGTAGCTCATTCTACAATTTTATGATGATGACCTCTCTTACCAATGGGGTGTAAAGGGGTGTCTCATCTGTTTGTGCCTCTCCATCCTGGGTCTCCGTAGGGTTTGTCTGCACAGCAGCTTCAACTGCTTCTTGAATTATACAATGAACTCAGACATCTTGTTTGGTCAATTTAGTGTCCTAAATTGCTCTACCTAAATTATCAATCCGGGTATCGTAAACTGATGAAGTGTAGTGCACCACCTATGCTAGATGACCGTTCTTACTTCATTGTTTTTGTGTTTTATGTTGTTTTGGGGATTTTTTGTCCTTTAATCCCTAATGATTTACAATGCAACTATTGAAATCCTAAATCTAACTTCTGTAAAGACTGCTAAGAACCTAAAGAAATGAGAATTAAAAGAGCTTAAGTAAGATTTGAAAACAAAGTTTAATCAAGAAATGAAAACAGAGTTTCTATTTCTGCTCTCATCATTGTTTCCAAATCATGAACTAAAAACTAAAAAGTAAAATTGCAACTACTGTCTAATCAATTACAGAAACAAGACTAAATAAAATACTAAAACTGAAAGTGAAATTACAACTAATATCTAATCTATTGCAGAAACAAAACTAAATGAAATACTAAAAATTGAAAGTGAGATTACAAATAATGTTTAGTTTATTGTAGAAACAAAACTTAATGAAAAACTGAAAGTGAAATTGCAACAAAACTAAATGAAATACTTAGTTACTCTACCTCTCAATTTTGGAAGACAAACCTCCTTGGGATGCCATTTTGAGGAATTCTTTACTTCATTATTCTAAGAGAGGCTAAATGCAAAAAACACATAAAAGACTCATTGCATGAATGAAGTATTCAACCACTTAGTTTAAGATGAGTTATCAACTAGAAGGGATTTTTAGAAACATTCATCTACACCATGAGTCACTAAACTAGTAATAAAATGGCAAGAATAGTAATAGCACTGATCAATCTAATTGAAAACTTAAAGACTAGTGAAATAGCAAATGAAACAAACTACTCTACACTGTTGAATTCAACTTCTAACTACTGATAAAAACTAGAAAGAAATTAAGCAAAGAGAAAGCTAGTCTGCACTAAAAGAAGCCATTCTGCATTAGTAAGAAAATGATAAGAATTGCATTATAAACAGGGTCAGTATGAAAAATGGTTATGAACACTATGGAAGAAATGATGAATTTACAGTTAACTAGAAAATATAAAACGAAATGAAATAAAACCTCAGGGGCCCTCTTCAACTGATCATGTTATGTGTACTTAATCGATCTCCAAGCAACTCTTTCACATATCCATAAAACTTGCGGTCTTCATATTAGAAACAAGAAATGAGTTTTTCAAAATTACAGAGCAATAGTTTGAGCTTTACACATGCGGAAATTCGAACTGGTTCTAATTTCTTTACAAAGGTATTTATAAGAAAATTATGCAACTATTTGTGGAGAAAAATAAGCTATAGCCAAAAACACGTAGCAGACAGGAACACAACATTTTCTTCCTCGACTACTGGAGACATAAATCCAAGATGATGGCTGTTGGATTCGGTTGCACAGATGGTTGTTGGAGTCTGTGGGTTCGGGAAGTTGTTTTAGATAATGCTTCACATCACTGTGAAACGTGTTGATTATCCACAAAACAGAGTCCTGTTGTTTTCGGTCTCTACGTTTGACTTCTCCGTTGACTTGAGTCTTGTACCATCTTCCTTGTCGACTTGGGCTAGGTGAATAGGACACGATCCATGTCATGATGTTTTCCAAGTTGCCCATGTGGCTAGTTTCTCCTTCTTACACCTGGAACCTGTTAAAGCATGGAAGTAGCTACGGAACAACCAATTAGTTGCAGAATAGGTTGTGTTCCGTAGCTAAAAGACAAAAACTTATTCAAATAGAAAAACATAAAAACATAATATGTAAATCACTAAATGTCCTCCTTAAGGCAATGTATACTGGTCATTGATGATAGGAATGCATTTCTTCATGGAAAAACAAAGAAAAAGGGATGAGAAAAGTTGCTAAGGAAAGAGCAGTTTTGAGGTTCAACATACCCCCACTGCAAAACTATTGCATGTCCCCATGCAATCAAAATTGTGAACTCCTTCCTCCTATTGCATTTGTTCTGATACTTCTGCCAACACATCCAACTTTCTCTTCTTGCTTTTCTTTGCACTGACTGCCATCCTTGGCTTCCTCATAAGAAATCTGTATTTAAGGTTAATAAGTGTTTTGTTCAGCTTCTTATTTTTCCTTTTCAGTTTCCTGTTCTTCTTGTACCATATTCCCAAGTGAAGCATAGTGTTGTCATGAATAGCTCTATCTAGCTTATTCTGTTCCCTCAAGGTTTCATTTTCTCTTTGGATGTGCCTATTTAGAATTTCTAGCTCAAATATCTCTTGTTTGAGAGAGCTAGTTAAAGTTTCTTGTGGGGTGACAGGCTCCTTTGGATTAGTTGAAGTTCCTGGGTCTACTGAGGTACTGTTTTTCTCTAATGACTCTATGTAGTCATAGATTTGCTGTTGTATTGAATCAATGCCAGGAGAAGCTCTACTTGGGCTGCCTTCAAAATTATTTGGAGGAGAGTTCTGTGGACTTTGTTCATATGGAATACTGTTAGGGGACTGAGCCGGGGTTTCCTCCTCTAAGTTTATAAACCGGGCCTCTTTTGATTTCACCCTCTTCACCTTGCCTCAGATTCTAGAGCTCCTCCTCAGGTTTTGGAAGCTTATGGTTTCTTCTTTGGTGTCCTTTTTCCTCTTTCATTTCTCCTTATCTTTCTTGATTTTCTCCTTGATCTTGGTTAGTCTTTCAGAAATCAGCTGTTCATCCTCCTGAGGTGATGAAGGTTCGGGAATATCCTTATTGATTTCTTCAACCCTTTCTTTCATTTTTCTCTTCTGCTTAGTTTGCTTTCTGATTTCTATTTTAGGAGCCATTTCTGTATCATCTTTTTGTGAGGAGCTTCTAATGCTGACATCTCTCCTTCTACTTCTTTTAACATGACTTCCCTCAGATAAATCTGGAGCATCTTGGAAGAAATTCCTTACCAATAATTCTTCCCATGTATCCACTACACTTCTCAAATGAAATTCAACTAAAATCTTCACTAATCCATGGTGATATAAAGTTGTTTCTATTGATTCAAATTTCTTTTGGACATTGGTTGCCATTCTTCTCAGACTATTCAAAAGGAAAAAGGGAAGATTGAGGGTTCCATTCTCTAGAAAATTCATTAACAATCTTATATGATAAACATACATAGATCCAAACCTCCCTTCACATGTAATGAATTTTTGTAGTATTAACAACATGCTACTCCATTTGTTTTTGAGGGCTGAGATTGGAATCCCTTTTCTAAAAACTGAAATATCCATACCTGGGTTTTTAAGAATCACCTTCCAAGATTCATCATGAAACTCTTTGTTTTTGAACCACATTTCTCCTAGCCTTGGGAGTTCTATTGCTTCTTCTATGAAGGACTCCGTAACTGCAAATTTGATATCCCCAATTTCCACTTTGGTACCATCAAATGATCTTGCAAAGGATTTAGTGATTTCTTTGTGGTAACTGTCAAATTTTTCAATAAAACACAACCACCCAGCCTTCTGTAACATCCCCTTGAGTTGCGGATATCCCTCCATGTATTTTACCCCTACGGGCTCAGTTCTAACAATAAGCCCCATAACCTTTGTTCTCGGTTACCCTTCAAAACTACTCTCACTGTCTAAGAAATGGAATGACTGCGTATATGGTAATGGAGTGAATGGGTATATAGAAGCAGAATGATTATGGATATGGAAACATGATGACATGGTATATGGAAACAGAGTGACTGTATACACAAAGTGGCTGCATAAATACGGGAGAAAAACTTAAGAGTTGGCATGTAATAAATAAACAATCAGGGTTTGAAGAGTCGTATATAGGTAGGTAATGTCGTTAATCTGACCATTAACAAGTGTAGCTGTAGAGGTTCGGTTAAGTACAAGTTATGGAGTTTGAAGCGGAGATCGGTTTATGAAAGAATCATTGAACCGTTTGTCATTAAAGGCGGAAGATATGGCGGAGACATCGTGGTGGTCAAATCAAATGATGGTTAATCAAGGAGTCATGTGATCATACATATTATGCAAGCTTATGTTTTTAAATTGCTTTTTGAAATAAATTTTTGTATTTACCTTTTGGAACCTTTACCTTCCGCTTGCTAATATTTTGATGTTTGCTCCACAGGTACTTTAGGCATGATTGGTCTTCAAAGTTGTTTTTTTTTTCAATTACCTACATATAAGATTTTATTATGAATTGGATAATTGTGCTTGGACTGATAAATAGATTGTTGTTGCAGAATCAAATTAGCTACAGAATAGGATCAGCTATAGAGCGAAATTAGCTGCAGAATGTGAGATAGCTACAAAACATGAAACAAAAAGTAAAATATGGCTTATGAATGAATTAAATGGGAATGGATGTGTAAGTGAAAATAAAATGAGATATAAAACATGATGATAAATAAAAATGGAGATGGAAGAAATACTGAAGAAGGAAAAATTTATTTGTGATACATGACAATGGAATGAAGTGAAATTGTAAGAATGAAATAGAGTGAAGTGAGATAAGATAATGAATTTTACAGAATGAAGAGTGATTATGGCTTTTTGTCGCCACTTTTTCAGAAAGGAAATGGAAAATATAGGGTGTCAAAATCTTCTAATTTTCACCCTGTATTTTCTGTATAAGCATGCCAATCAATGATTGGTTTTCAACCTTATACAATTTATTTATTTATTTATTTTAGATAGGAAAAATAAAGACTAAGTTGGTGGAGAAGAAGGATTCTTCTTCACTAACTTCATTTCAGAATTGTTCTGGAAGATCTTGATGAACTCCTCCTTTGAGATTGGTTTTTGATATATTTTCAATCTATGACCATTCACAAGAAGAGGAGTTTGACTTTCATCTATTGTTCTGATCCTCACTGCTCCATTACTAAAGACTTTTTCAATCTCATATGGCCCAAGCCAATGAGTTTGAAACTTCCCTTGAAAATCTTTAAACTTTGAATCAAATAACAGTGCCCAATCTCCCTCTTGAAACCTCTTGTCCTTGATGTATTTGTCATGCCATTTAGCCCTCTATTGTTGGACTATACCAGTCCTTTGAACTGCCTCTTGCCTGATTTCATCAAGTTCATTTAATTGCTCTAGTCTATGCTTTTGAGCCTCTGATAATTCCATCCCCAACTGGACTGCCATCTTGAAAGTTCTGATTTGGAACTCTATAGGGAACAGGACTTGTTTCCCATAAACAAGTTCATAGGGTGTATGTCCCGTTGTGTTCCTCCATGTAGTTTTATAGGCCCATAAGGCTTCAGAAAGCCTTTCTGCCCAATCTCTTCTATGTAGATGTACAGTCTTGGTGAGGATTCCTTCAATCACTTTATTTGTAGACTCCACATGACCATTTGCTTGTGGATGATAGGGAGTAGATTTCCTATGCTTGATATTGTACTCATCCATAAGCCTTTCCATGATGTTGGATGTGAATTGAGATCCCTGATCTGTCGCAATTTCTCTTGGAACACCAAAACGAGTGAAGATATCCTCAAAAAGAAAATTAACTATAGATTTTTCATTAGCAAAAGGTAATGCCTTGGCTTCTATCCATTTGGTGACATAATCAGTGCATACCAATATATACTTTTTCTGCTTAGATGGAGGATTAATTGGTCCAATAAAGTCTAAAGCCCATTTTTCAAAGGGTTCGATAAATACCTCGGTTTGTAATGGAATTTCATTTAAGGGAGTAGGTTTCCCTACCCTTTGGCAGCTTTCACACCTCTTGACATATTCTTTAGCATCCTTGAAGATGGATAGCCAATAATATCCTAAAGAAAGGATTTTATAGGCTATCCTCTTGTCAGCAAAGTGTCCACCACATGGCTCATCATGACATGCTTTGAGAATATCAGGCATTTCATCTTCTCGGACACACCTTTTGATCATAAGATCTAGCCTTGTTTTATACAATTCGATGAATATCTTTCACTTTCTTGAATAATCTTTCTTTTCTCTCTAGGAAACAAATGTGAAGGTAACTTCCCTGTAACCAAGTAATTAGCAACATCTGCAAACCAAGGAGTTTGAGTAGTTACTAGAAAGAGATATTCATCAGGAAACTTATCTTCAATCGGAGAGTCTTCTTTGATATTCTAAATCCTGGACAAGAAATCAGAAACTGTGTTTTTTTTCCAGGTCTATCTAGCATAGTAATGTTGAATTCTTGCAAAAGTAAAAGCCATCTTGTATCTCTGCCATTAGTAATAGGTTTATTCATCAAATATCTAATTGCAGAGTGATCTGTATGAACAAAGGTTTCATACCCTATTATATAATTTATGTGTTTGTTAATTCCATGAACAACAACTAAGAATTCCTTTTCAGTCACAGTATAATTCAACTCAGTGGGAGTCAAATTCTTACTTGTATAATAAATGGCATAAGGAATCAATTTTTTTTGTCCCAATACAGTTCCCAGAGCTGTATCTGAAGCATCTGTGGAAATATGGAAAGGAAGTTTCCAATTTGGACCTCTTAAAATATGTGCTTCAAAAAATTTTGCTTTCAAGGTTTCAAATGCTAATTGGTAATCAGGATTCCAACTGAATTCACAATCTTTTGTAAGCAATTTGAAGAGTGGAGATGTTATTTTGGTAAAGTTTTCTATAAATCTTCTATAATATCCTATAAATCCTAGAAAACTTCTAACATCCTTTTGGCAATTTGGAATTGATAACTTAGATATGACTTCAACTTTAGATTTGTCAACTTTAATCCCATCTCCAAAATGTGATGTCCTAAAAAAATACCTTCTGTAAACATCATAAGGCATTTTTCATGGCTTAGTGAAAGGTTTATTTCTTTACATCTTTTAAGAACTTTTTCCAAATTTTCCAAAGCTTCTTCAAATGTGTTTCCATAGACTGTAAAATCATCCATATATATCTCTACACAATCATGTATTAGATTTGAAAAAAATCCTAATACTGCTCTTTGGAATGTTGTAGGTGCATTACATAACCCAAAAGGAAGTACTCGGTAGGCAAAAGTTCCCCGTGGACAAGTAAATTTGGTTTTATCCTAATCCTCAGGTGCTACCTTAATTTGATTATAACCACTAAAACCATCTAAGAATGAGAAATACTTCTTACCTGCTAATGTATCTAACACTTGATCTATAAAGGGAAAAGGAAAATGAACTTTAAGGGTTGCTTTATTCAATTCTCGGCAACCAATGCACACCCTCCATTTACCATTCTTTTAGGCACAATTACCAAAGGAAAATCCTATTGGCTATCTAAAATTGGGTAAATGAAGTTTACATTCAGTAATTTTTAGAGCTCTTCTTTCACAATTTCCCTAAGATTTGGATTCATCCTTCTCTGAGGTTATCTTATTGGTCTACTATTTTCCTCAATATAGATATGATGGATACAAGTCTTAGGATCAATGCCTTTCATGTCGGTGTATTCCCATGAAAATGCAGCAGAATGTTTTTGTAATGTTTTGGTTAGCTCTTCTTGTTGTAGTTTCTCCAAGTTTTTGTTTTTTTTCAATGTCCTACCTAGAAAAATTTCAATTGTAGAGCTACCAAACTCTTCCATAGAGTAGAGAGACATCTGCCTAGATGACAAGTATTCAACATTAGATTTTTATTGAAATTGTGCATGATCATATTCTGAAGATGTATTCAAAATTTTCCAATGTATTCAAAATTTGGCTATCTTCACTAATTTCTGAAATAGTAAAGAGAGGCTGAATATCATCTTCATTATCAATCCACTCCTTGTCATATATTTTTGTGATTTCTTTTGCTAGAGGATACAAAGTAAATTTCTTTGTTGAATTACCATAAGAAATATACATGTCACCAGATCTACAACTAATAAAAGCATTAGTTGTGGCCAGCCAAGGTCTTCCTAATATGAGTGGGTGTCCTCCTAGATTATTCTTGGGAGTTAAGATCATGAAATCTACAGGATATTCCCAAGAATCTAGGGATATTGAAATATCTTCTAGCACACCATCTGGTTTGATTACTAATCTATCTGCAAGTTGTAGTAAGGTAGGCGTGTAAAGAAGATTAGGAAGTTTAAGCTACTCCATAGTTTGTCTACTCATGATGTTTATTGCTGCCCCTAAGTCAATCAATGTATTTGGAATTTCAATTCCATTTATATGCGTCTTGACAATTGGACTCCCTGGATCCACATATTTCTGCATGGAAATTTTCCCCATCATTATGTCAGCTATCTTTCCTACCAGGTGAATTCTTTTTATTTCTTTTGATTTTCTTCCTAGTCTTTTGATGTTCGACTCCTTTATTGTTTTGGTTAGAATTGGAATTTCTCTAATTGCTTGTAGCAAAGGAATTTTGATACAGACATTCTTCAATTCATCTAGAAAATCATAGTTGGGCAACAAGATCTTTTTTTCTACCCCTCTATCAATTTGTAGTCTCTCAGGAAAAGGAGGTGTAGAAGTAGATGATGGTTGCTCAATGATAGGAGTTGTGTTCACTGATTCTTTTTTTTTTTCTTTTGCAATGTTTTGGTTTTGGAGAGATGGTTCCTCAAAAATTTTATTGACTCTTAGAGAATCTTCCTCAGAAGTGTCTTATTCTTGAATAACTATAGAAGGTCTTTCCTTTTCTAATATCCTTCCAGATCTTAGTTGAACATCATTAAGATCTAGAGGAGTAATCATGTAAGTTGGAAATTGTTGTCCTTCTACCATGTAAGCATTCTTAGGGTTTTTATTATTGGGGTTTGGTAATGGTTGGGCAGGTAGCTGATTTGGTTTTTGTTGAAATGACAGCAAGAGTTGAGGATTTTGACTTTGTTGTGGAAATGGCAATGAAAGTTGAGGGTTCTGATTTTGAAGTTGTGGCTATTGATTTGGTTGCTAATTTTGTGGGGGAGGATAATTTTGATAAGATGGAGGATATTGATAATATTGAGCATATCTCCCATAAGGATTTTGTACCCCTTGTACCCATGGTTGAGATTGAAACTGAGATTGAGGTCGACGCCAAGGTTGCTGCCAAGGATTCCAGTTTGGTGGGGGCTGAAGATACATTGGATTGTTAAATCCATGATTTTGTGGCCCCTACCAAGATCTTCTAGCAACAAAACAAAGAGGTTCTGCAGAATTTGGTACTGTTTCCTCTTGAAAGACAACCTTAAGACCTGGGATTGAGGGACAACCCTTGGTCTCATGACTTTCTGAACAAATCATACAAGTTTCTACAATTTTTGCATCTAAAGGACATTCCCTTAGAGCATGTTTTTTTCTTCATTTTGGGAAAAAGATGGCTAGAGCATCAACCTCTGTTTTCTATTTGTTTTCAATTTTAAGGGTTTCTAGCTACTCACTGAGGCTCCCTAGGATGTCAGTTTTAAACTCATCAAGCATATTGCCGATTTCTGCCCTACTTACAGATCCTGTTGCAGATTTGTTTACTCTAATAAGAGAAGGATCTCTGAGCCCTTTCCCTATTTTTGATTTCCCTCTTGAGAGATGAACACAAAATTCTCCTATATCACTCAATGGAAGTTAAGAGATATCTCCCTTCCCCATCACGTTAAGGATATTTATCCACTCATCTCTAATGGCCTTTAACAAAAGAGCTTTCAAAGTTTCTTCATCTAAATCATTCATTTTTGCTCTTTTCAAATTATAGTTGAACCTCTCAATCAAATCTTCTATGTTTTCATCCTCTCTTTGCATCATTTTGAACACCTCATCTTTGTGATTGGTAGGCATGCAATAAAGTACCTATCCAAAAACGTTTTTTTCATGTCATGCCAAGTTGTAATGGACTGAGTAACTAACCACATCAACCATTTTAAAGCAGCTCCTTTTAGTGTCGAACAAAACAATTTGAGTTTTTTAGAGTCCTCTAGATAGTCATAGGTTCTGCACAAGACTTCAAACTCAAATAAGAATGTTTCAAGATACTCACTTCTCAACCCATGGAAGTTAGGGAGGATTGAAGATGAGATGTTTTTCATTGTGGCATTTGTTTCCTCGTCCACTATATGGAAACCAAAAGAATTATCTATTTCCCTATTTCCTCTACCTCCTCCATTGTTTCCTCTACCTCCTCCATCATTTCCTCTATCTCTTCCTCTACCCCCTCCTCCAAACAGTGAGAATTATCCATCTTGTTCTTCTTCTGCCATTATAGTTTCTTCAGAGTCAGTATAGGATTCAACCTGTAAGGTTACTTCCTCCTCCTCCTTTGGTTCTTCTATTAATGGAATATGGGAGAGTGGTTCTACTTCTTCCTACTCACTAGGTGTTCCTAATTCTTCAACTACAATGTGCTCTCCTGTGGAGGTGAAAAAGGCTCTTCCTACTATTGGAGATTCGAAATTTTTCTCTCCTAAAACTGCCTTGGTAGATGAGGTAGGAGATTCTGTTGATTGGATTTCTACCCTTGAAATTCCAGGAGTCCTATGGCTAGGAGTATGAGTTTGGTATGGAGGTGTGTCTTTTATTGTCCTAGGTGGAGTAGGTGGAGTTGTAGGAATTGAACTTCTGCCCCTAGCTATAAATCTACCCCTAGAGTCTCTTTCTCTATGCATGTCATTTTTTTGTTTTTGTTTTGTTTTTTTAATGTAAGAGATAAGGCTACCTAGTTACACTTCCCCAGCAACGACGCCAAAATGTTTGGTCAATTTAGTGTCCTAAATTTCTCTATATAAATTATCAATCCGAGTATCATAAACTGATGAAGTGTAGTGCACTATATGTGCTAGATGACCCTTCTTACTTCATTGTTTTCGTGTTTTATATTGTTTTGGGGGTTTTTGGACCTTTAATCCCTAATGATTTACAATGTAACTATTGAAATCCTAAATCTAACTTCTGTAAAGACTGCTAAGAACCTAAAGAAATGAGAATTAAAAGAGCTTAAGTAAGATTTGAAAAAAAAGTTTAATCAAGAAATGAAAACAAAGTTTCTATTTATGCTCTTATCATTATTTCCATGTCATGAACTAAAAACTAAAAAGTAAAATTGCAACTACTGTCTAATCAATTACAGAAACAAGACTAAATGAAATACTAAAACTGAAAGTGAAATTACAACTAATATCTAATCTATTGCAGAAACAAAAATAAATGAAATACTAAAAACTGAAAGTGAGATTACAACTAATGTTTAGTCTATTGCAGAAACAAAACTTAATGAAAAATTGAAAGTGAAATTGCAACAAAACTAAATGAAATACTTAGTTACTCTGCCTCTCAATTTTGGAAGACAAACCTCCTTGGGATGACATTTTGAGGAATTTTGTACTTTATTATTCTAAGAGAAGATAAATGCAAAAAACGCAGAAAAGACTCATTGCATGAATGAAGTATTCAACCACTTAGTTTAAGATGAGTTATCAACTAGAAGGGATTTTTAGAAACATTCATCTACACCATGAGTCACTAAACTAGTAATAAATTGAAAACTTAAAGACTAGTGAAATAGCAAATGAAACAAACTACTCTACACTATTGAATTCAACTTCTAACTAGTGATAAAAACTAGAAAGAAATTAAGCAAAGAGAAAGCTATTATGCACTGAAAGAAGCTATTCTGCATTAGTAAGAAAATGATAAGAATTGCAATATAAGCAGGTTTAGTATGAAAAATGGTTATGAACACTATGGAAGAAATGATGAATTTACAATTAAATAGAACCTCAGTGAGTGCAGGGGCCCTCTTCAACTGATCAGGTTATGCGTACTTAGTCAATCTCCAAGCAACTCTTTCATGTATCCATAAAACTTGCGGTCTTCATATTAGAAACAGGAAATGAGTTTTTCAAAATTACAAAGCAGTAGTCTGAGCTTTATACATGCGGAAATTCAAACTAGTTATGAGTTCTTTACACAGGTATTTATAAGAAAATTATGCAACTGTTTGTGGAGAAAAATAAGCTACAGCCAAAAACACGTAGCAGACAGGCACATGACATTTTCTTCCTCGGCTGCTAGAGACATAAATCCAAGATGATGGCTGTTGGATTCTATTGCACAGATGGATGTTGGAGTCCGTAGGTTTAGGAAGCTGTTTCGGATAACGCTTCCCATCACTGTGAAACGTGTTGATTATCCACAAAACAGAGTCCTGTTGCTTTTGGTCTCTATGTTTGACTTCTCCATTGACCAGAGTCTTGTACCATATTCCTTGTTAACCTGGGCTAGGTGAATGGGGCACACTCCATGTCATGATGTTTTCCAAGTTGCGCATGTAGCTAGTTTCTCCTTCTGACACCTGGAACCTATTAAATCATGGAGGTAGCTGCGGAATAGCTGATTAGTTGCAGAATAGGCTTCGTTCCATAGCTAAAAGACAAACACTTATTCAAATAGCAAAACATAAAAACATAATATGTAAATCACTAAATGTCCTCCTTAAAGCAATGTATACTGGTCATTGATGATAGGAATGCATTTCTTCATGGAAAAACAAAGAAAAAGGGATGAGAAAAGTTGCTAAGGAAAGAGCAGTTTTGAGGTTCAACACATCTTCTTCAACATATGTTTGGATAGCAGTATCCACAGTGGGGTAGTTCGTTTGAGTTCCCTGCGAAAAGATACAGGGGTCCTCAGTTTGCATGGCAGTGTCCTCTATCATAGTTGGCTCAGTCTAGGTTTCTTTTGGATAGACCACAAGAAACTCTATTTGAGTCTCAACATCCTTCCCAGAACACTGTTCTATTTGCGTTCTTGCAGTTTCCATTTCCACTTTCAATTTCCTCATTCTGGTTGCCTGTTTTAACCAATGTTTCAGTTGCCTGATTACTTGCTTCTATTTTCTATTCTTTCTGAGCACCTTTCTAAGCCTATATCTGTAGGAATTTTCTACTCTAGGGCCTTCATCTGACGGTGGGTTGGCTGCATTATCTTCTACTTCCTATACAGGCTGTACTATGTCAACGTCAGGGATGTTCCCAATTGGAACTGTGTCTCCTAGTGGAATGTCTCCTTCTAACTCGTTTTTATTATGTATTTCGTTTTTAGGAGATCCCATTGCAATGGTACCTCCTAAAAAATTATCATTTTTTGGGTATTCTCTTTGGTAGGCCTCGTCCGCAGGGGACTTCGAAAAGGGGGTATCACCTGGTTGATTAGCATCTCTCAGGTTTTCATCTTTAGGGTTTCCTTCTGTTGGGGGGTCCACTGGATTGGTTCCCATTATCTGAGATTCTTCTTCATGTACCTCGGCTGTGAGGGGTGTTTCTATAAAAGGAATTTGACTCCCTCTGTTCCTCCATGGCATCATTGAATGGTTGGGTTTACTCATGACCAGGGTTGTCAGCAGGGACCGATCGGTCAGGGGTACAATTCTATGTTTCAATGCTCTCTGGTTGTTCTCTACCATTGGTAAACATTCCCATGCTTCCCAATACCCTTGCCACTTCCTCCTCATAGTATTGCAAGGGAGGTTCTTGCGGACTAGGAGGATGTGTGTGGGATGGTTCGGCTTCCTCTGCTTGGATTGGGATGCACCGTTGGGCTTTCACTCACAAAGAGCACCTACGCTTTGCTGATTCTAAGGGAATAGAGGGAATCTTTTTATTTAGTATTCTCTTTGGGCATGGGGTTCTTGGCCCTTGCTGCTCTGTTTCCGCATTTTCCAAGGGTGGATCCAAGGAAGGATTTATGATACTATCCCATGTTAATTGTTGTTGGGCCAATCTATTTGTGATAATTAATTTAATCAACCCATGATGGCTGACTACACTATGTGGGTCTTTGGCTGTCCTTACCCGTCGGGCGACATCGTGTAACAGGGAATTCAGATAAAACGGTAAATTAACTGAAATTATTTGCTTTAAAATGGCTAGAAGTTTCAGTTGTTGGGGCTTTACCACATCATGTCGATTTTCGTAGTGATGTATCTTTGAATGATGTCCACCAGTTCTTGCCACGGTTCCTGTAACGCGATTGGATGGATTCCTTTCCTTGCTCGTACCAGCTGCTCGCCTGGGTCTTGGAATACTTCAATTGCGCTGTATAAAAGGATGTGATTATCTTTCCATTTCTCCCCCTCTACTGAAATTCCAGTGACTTCGGCTAGGATTTCTTCAGAAACCATCATGCTTATACCTTTTACCATTGTGCCACCGTTCTGTAGATTTTGCAGAAATTCCAGCGTTAACTCCTCTTGAAATCCCATCAATTTGTTTAAATACTGTAGCCAACGCGTTCAAGGATTTCACGAGCTTTATCCAACACCATCATCACTAGAGGTTCACTCCGGAAAGCCCTTCTACCCATGGCTGTTGCACATGAGGTTGGTTACCTGTATACAATTGTGTTTTACCCCTGTAATTCAAAACAACAACAATGTATGTTACAACGATTAACAAGGAAATGGTGATGTTTGGAAAATTATTATCATTTTTAGTTAAGTCATTCATCCTATCAGCCATACTTAACACATGATCGTATGTTCGCATGCCCACCATAATGGTTTCCATTCTTCGTCCAATCGGAATTTCTTGCTAATTATTACACATTCATTCGCATCATGCGGTTCGTACTTCAGGGGTAATCTGAATGATTGTTACATAGTTATCCATAACTGTGATATGTGCCATGCATACGCAGGAAATCTCCCCTCTGACGAGAAAAGTGCATCCACATCCTTTCAACACACGAAAAACAAGCAAAGATACTAATGTGAAATTAATGCCGGCAACCAATCTAAAAACACAACATGCAAATCAGTAAAGCATTTAAGAAATATTCGTCGTCACACGTGAATTGGCCAAATCAAATAAAAACAACAATTTTAATTCATTATGTCAAAGATTTTCACCATGAGCAGTATTAATCACATCAGCATAATTGGCGGTATGTGTTTAATGACTGCCATTTAATGATCACACGTATGGAGTATAATGAATATAGATTAAAGTCACCATGCTATTTGGCTTGTAAAAGTGCTACTCAAATGGAAATTCTCGTTAGAAATAAATCCATAGGTGATAAGAGCTAGATGACATATGGCAATATAAGATGATACTCCAATACCACAAGCAAAGCCACTGCTGCCAGCAAGTGTTCATAGTCTCGGCAGGGTTGCTTTTTAACCCCCCCAAATGAGCCAGAGTCCTTCTTACAGTTAATTCTTCTTTTCTTTGTCATAAAGAGACCACTATGCTAGCATGGTGACCAGATAACCATAGTGCCACTCACCAGGGTGTAACAAAGTGATCAGGTTGGCTCGTGATGAGACCCCCTGTTCTTTTGACATATTAATTATCAAGAAGGTCATTGCCTTGGTTTGGTAGCCAAATTGGAATGTCGCTTGTTACATCCTTATGATCATGGTAGGTTGGCTCGTGATGAGACCCCCTATCCTCTTTAGACAATGTTTTTAAGCATTTTGATATTTTATTTTTCTTTCGAAATTCTTATTGTGGAAAAAGGGAGGCTCATTTTCTCCTTAAGAGTCAAGGATGGTGTAAGAAGTAAAGCGATGCCAATGAAAGTGTTATACTCTTATCCCCTTATCATTATATCAATGAGTCTTATCCATTTTGGAGTATAAACATAAGCCAACATGGATTAAAAATAATGAATCATTTCATGATGTGTCCAAAAGAAAAGATGTTGAGGTAGTCATTCCAAAGATACATCGTATTAGCTTATGAATAAAGATAACCATAAAAAGGCTTGTAGAGGTCATAATGATATTATTATTACTGCTTTTCTTTAAAAGAGGCATAAATCGATTCAAATGGTGCTTATTTGCAATAAAAAAGAAGAAGAGAAAATGACATAATGATCAAAGAAATGAGGAAAATTCACAATTTAGCTTCTTAAAAGGTGTTGTTTAATCAATCGAACGGCAATCGTTCAATCGTTTGAATGGAAAAATCAAGATAGAAAATGAAAAGTGTTGTTCAATTGATTGAACGACAATCGTCAAATCGTTTGCACAACGAAATCAATCAAAAACAAAAAGTGTTGTTCAATCAATTGAACGGCAGTCGTTCAATTGTTCAAATGACAAAATCAAAATAAAAAAAAATGAAAATCATTGTTCAATCGATAGAACAAAAATCTTTTGCACAGCGAAATCAATCAAAAACAAATTGTTCTATTGAATCAATTGAACTACAATCATTCAATAGTTCGAACAATAAAATCAAAATAAAAAAATGAAAAGTGTGTTCAATCAATTGAATGACAATCGTTCAATCGTTTGCACAATGAAATCAATTAAAAAACAAAAAGTGTTGTTCAATCAATTAAATGGCAGATGTTCAAATATTTGAACAACAAAAAACAAAAGGAAGAAAATGTGTTGTTCAATCAATTGAACAGTTGTCGTTGAATTGTTTGAACAGTGAAAACAAATGAAAACAAATTGTGTTGTTCAATCAATTGAATGACAGTCGTTCAATAGTTCAAACAACAAAAATAAAAGAAAACGAATTGTGCTATTCAATCAATTGAACGACAATCATTCAATAGTTTGAACAACGAAAATACAAAAATAGGAAAAAATGTGTTGTTCAATCAACTGAATGGTAAACACTCAATTGTTTGAACAACGAAAACAAAAGAAAATGAATTATGTTGTTCAATCAATTGAACGACAGTCGTTCAATAGTTTGAACAACAAAAATACAAAAAGAGGAAAAAATGTGTTGTTTAATCAATTGAACAACAAACGTTCAATTGTTTGAACAACGAAAACAACAAAAATGGAAAATGTGTTGTTCAATCAATTGAATAGCAAACATTCAATTGTTTGAACAACAAGACACCAAAAAAAGGAAAATGTGATGTTCAATCAATTGAATGGCAGATGTTCAAATGTCTGAACAACAAAAAAACAAAAAGGGAAAATGTGTTGTTCAATCAATTGAACGGCAAATGTTCAAATGTTTGAAGAACAAAAACAAAAGCAAGAAAATGTGTTGTTCAATTAATTAAACGACAGACATTCCGATGTTTGAACAGAAAAAACATAAAGAGGAAAATGTGTTGTTCAATCAATTGAACAACAGACATTCAAATATTTGAACAGCAAAAACAAAAAGAAGAAAATGTGTTGTTCACTCAATTAAATGGCAGACATTCAAATGTTTGAACAGTGAAAACAACAAAGAAGAAAATGTGATGTTCAATTAATTGAATGACAGACGTTCAATTGTTTGAACAACAAAAATAGAAAGAGAAAAATGAAACTAAAAAAAAAAATTCATATTTACGTGGTAATGCTTACAAAGATATGTACATTATTTACAATTTCTCAAGCAATTTCAATTTTTTTGAAGGAAAAGCTATTGGGTTCTCATTCCCTGCAGCTAGAATTTGCATGGAAGGGTCCTCGCGTACCTGCTTGCAGAAATACTGCTTGGTAAGTGGTTGATGATAGAGGCATACTCGATGCCCATTTACCTTAAAAGAATAGCTGGATCCGTCTATGGTAGTCAAGGTAAGAGAACCATTATAATGCACTTCTTGAATCTCATAAGGGATGAGCCATCTTGTTTGCAACTTGCCCAGGAAGTCCTAGAATCTGGAATCGTAAAGAAGTGCCTAATCCCATTTTTTAAACGTTTTCTTCTTGATAATGTTGTCATGCCATTTTTCCCTTTACTGTTGGATTATTGCAGTTCGTTGCAAAGCAAGGAATTGAGCTTCATCTAGTTTGTTAATCTGATGAAGACGCTTGGTTTGGGTTTCTATTAAATCCAACCCCACTTCCTAGGTCGTTATTAGAGTGTTTATTTCAAATTTGATTGGAAAAAATGGTTCTTTACCGAACACAAGTTGGTATGGAGAGTATCTAGTAGTATTCCTCCAAGTGGTACGATAGGCCCACAAGGCCTCTGGCAGTCTAGCAACTCAATCTCGTCAGTGTGTTGAGACTGTCTTGGTCATAATCACTTCTACAACCTTATTGGTGCTTTCGACCTGCCCATTCACTTGCAAGTGATATGAAGAAGTGATCTTGTGCGTAATATGATGGTTTCTAAGAGTGGTAGTAATCTTGTGCCCTATGAATTGCTTTCCCCCATCTGTGATCACTTCTCATGGTAATCCATACTGCACGAATAGCCCAAAAAGGAATTTAATCACTACTTCCTCTGTGGCTCTTGGTAAATCTATTATTTCCACCCATTTTATCACATAATCCGTGGCTACCAGTATGTAGGCCTTCTAATTGGATGGCAGATGGAATGGACCTATGAAGTCCAATGCCCAACGCTCGAAGGGTTCTATGACTAATTGGGGCTGCAGAGGCATTTCATCAGATTGGCCAGGCCGGCCCATCCTTTGGCAACTATCGCAGGCCTGGGCATATTTTTTAGCATCCTTAAAAATAGTGGGCCAATAATAGCCCATTTGTAATACCTTATGTCCTGCCCTGCGATCTGCGAAATGTCCCCCGCAGGGTTCGTCATGGCAAGCCTTCAGAATGTCATGGATATCATTCTCGCAGATACATCTGCATTTGCACATGTCGGCCCCTGTATGAAAAAGATATCCGCCTATCCAAGAGAATCGGGCATTGCGTTGAACAATCATTTTTCTTTCTCTTGTCGTTAAATGTTTAGGTAGCTTCCCTACTACTGGATAATTTTCCACATCTGCGTACCATGGCATCTTGACTGCCACGGCAAATAGGTGTTCATTCGGAAATTGGTCATCTACCGCTAGTGGGTCATTTACCTTCGGGATTCGAGATAGAAAATCAGCAACTTGGTTTTCCTTCCCCAGACGATCTTTAATGGTAATGTCGAACTCCTACAAAAGAAATAGCCACCGTGTTAGTTGACCATTTGTGATTGGTTTATTAGCTAGATACCGAATGGCAGAGTGATCAATGTACAAAAAGACTTGGTAGCCAGTTATATAGTGTCTAAATTTGTTGATTGCATAAATAACAACTAAGAATTTTTTTCTGTCATTGTATAATTAAGTTCTGCAGAAGTGATATTTTTGCTAATATAATATATAGCATAAGGTTTCTTTTCTTCCTCCTGACCAAGGACAATGCCTATAGCTATATCTGATGCGTCTGTGGAGATGTGGAAAGTCAGCTCCCAGTTTGGTCCACATAATACCGATGCTATTGAGACTAGTTTCTTTAAACCTGCAAAAGTTGTGTCACACTTGTCAGACCAACTGAAATCAACATTTCCAGTTAGAGCATATAAGGGTGAAACTATCTGTGAAAAATTCTTAATAAACCTATGATAATAACCTGCATATCCCAGGAAGATACGTACCTTTGTTTGAGTGCAGGGGTAGGCAGTAAAAGAATTACCCGTATTTTTGCTGGATCTACTTATATTCCTACTGCTGAGATATAATGTCATAGGATCACACCCTCGGTCATCATCGTGTGACACTTGACATTTCTTAAACATAACCTAGTAGCAATGCATTGTTCTAAGACATTTTCTAGCGTTTACAATGCTTGATCAAAGTCATCCATATATACCTCAAATCCTTCATTTATTAGGTCAACAAAGATGCTGAGTATAGCTCTCTGGAACGTCGCTGGGGAATTACACAAGCCAAATGGCAATACCCTGTATGCAAATGTGCCCCATGGATAGGTGAAGGTTGTTTTATCCTCGTCTTCAGGGCAATCTGAATTTGATTGTAACCGCTAAAGCCGTCTAAAAAGGAGAATAATTGCTTCCCTGCCAATGTATCGAGGACCTAATCAATGAATGGGAGGGGGAAGTGATCTTTCTATGTTGCCTTGTTCAACTCCCGATAGTCTACACAAATACGCCACTTCCCATTTTTCTTAGGGATGACCACCAATGGAGAGACCCATTTACTGTTCGAGATAGGATAAATAAAATTTACATCTAGTAGCTTCTGCAATTCCTCTTTCACAATATCCTTGAGGTGTGGGTTCAACCTCCATTGAGGCTGCCAGATGGGTCGAGCATCCTTCTCTGTATAAATGTGGTGTGTACATAGTTGTGGGTCTATCCCTTTCATATCAGGATAATCCTAGGCAAAAGCCCCTTTATTTTTCTGTAATACCTAGATAAGATTTTGTTGTTGTTCGCTATCCAAATTGTCATTGATATTTAGAACTTTGCCTGGCTCGATCTCAATGGGTTTTCTATTATGAACATTAGTCATTTGAATATGTTGGTCGTCTGTATCCTTTAGGGGATCTTCCATGGCTTTGTTATCAAGGATTGCTTTCAACATCTGACATTGTACATTACTCACATTAGCTGGATGATTTATAAAATTGTTGATAATTTCATCTTCAGTCTGATCTTTAAATTCCAGTGCCTTCGCTAGTGTGAGTGGTGAACGGATGTTGTCTTCCAGATACGCTGGTGGCTGCTTATATATTTTTACAATGGGAAAACTTGGCCTGGCAGAAGGATATAACACCAAATTTTTTACAACACCCCCCTTTGAAATAGTCATGCTACCTTCTCGGAAGTCAATGTATGCATCAGCTGTTTCCAGCCAAGGTCGACCCAGAATCAAAGGATGCCCATCCAACCTACTCCTTGGGTTTATAACCAGGAAATCTACTGGATATTCCCATGAGTCAATAGAAACTGCTATGTCTTGTAAAGTCTCTTCTGGTCTTACCACTGATCGATCAACATGTTCTAATAAAGTGGTGGTCGATTCCAGGGCTATAACACCAAGTGCTTGACAAGTTTATGTTGTTAATATGTTAATGGCGGCTCCTAGATCAACTAGTGTATTTGGAAAAGAGTGGCCATATATCTGAACTGTTACTATGGGGTTTCCAGGATCTTCGTATTTTATTGGAGTTTCCTCTCGCAAGAGTAAATCAGATAAGGTCCCTACAACATGGATAGTGGGTGAGGTTTTTACCTTCCTCACAGGTTTCCTTACACACAATTCTTTGATTGTTTTGGCATAGATGGGAATGTCTTGAATGGCCTGGAGGAGAGGGATCTTAATATACAAATTTTTTAGTTCCCCTACAAGATCGAAATCAAGGTAGGCGATCAGTTTAGTTATCCTTAGTATTTCGGGGAACAGAGGAGAAGTGACTATAAGTTTTTCAGGGTCATCATGCTAATCTATTTCTTCCCCTTGCTTTGATTCAGTATTATTTGCAGGCGGTGGAATATGTACAGGTGATGGAATATGTACAGGTGGAGTTACATTTTCAACTGAAGGTTGGTCCCTGGTTTCCCCAAGGATGATGACACGTCTTGACCTTAGTGTGAGCTCATTACATTCATTCTACATAATCTCATACTTTGGGTTTTCAATAATCTGTACCAACTGGACTGGTCTGTTATTAGGATTTGGGTTCGGCTGAGCTCGTAACTGCGGCCGTAGAAGAGGTTGAGAAATTTGCTGTAATTTATAAGGAGCTGACAATGCGGGTTGAGGCTATGGGCCTATCCCCATAGGTACATTAGATATCCCTAGAGTTCGCTGCCAATTTGGAGACCAATTCAGATTTTGAGAGGTGGAAGCAAGCCACTGGGATTGATAGGGATTACCTTGCCAAATAGGAGTAAAAGGAGAATTTGGCTAGAAATTTCCTAGAAAAGATTGTGTTGGCCAGGATGTCATAGGGAATGGCGGGCTCTGCCAATTTGGGTAGGGCGATTGGCCTTGCCAGGTTGCCCCAAGGTTCTGTTGTTGATTAAACTGCGAGGAAGGAAAGAATTGGGGTGCGTCTTGTGACATACTTGTAGGTTTAGCTTGTCATTGTCGATGTTGGTTCATCAGATATACTAGTTCTGTTTCTTCCTCTACTTATTTGAAAACTGCTTTCAGCCCGGGTAATGATGGACAATTTTCAGTGTCGTGATCTTTAGTACAGATGGCGCATGCCTGAACCATGTCTAATGGGCATTCTCATTGGCTATGCTTCTTTCGACAACGTGGGCAGAAGATGGCCAATTTTTGTTCTGCTAAAGCTTGTTTTTGTTTAGCCTGTAGGACGTCCAGTTGTGTTGTAAGAGTGCCCAGGATGTCCATCTTAAAATCTTCCAGGAGTTTACCATCTCCATCCGTGTTACACCTCCACTATTTGGTTTACTTCCTTTGCTCAAGGGATCTCGGCTACCTGCTCCTGTGCGTGTGCTTCCCCGCGAACAATTGATACACAAATGAATAATTTCATCATAATCTTCCTGAGAAATATCTCCTTTTCCCATTAAATTTAGAGTTTCTACCCATTCCTTTAATTAAGATATCTCTTAGGACTTCTTTTGGTAGGGCAGTGTGTGGAGACCTTTGCAAATTATAATTAACTTGTTCTAGTGTTTCATTATCTTTTGCAGTCATCTTGAAAATCTCATCTTTTAGTTCCCTAGTTTTACAAAAGTCCTGGTATTTTTTGAGGAAGGAGGTTTTCATTTCATCCCAAGAATTGATGGTTCGCCCACCTAGACCCATAAACCATCTTAGAGTTGCCCCTTTCAGAGTGGAAGGGAATAGTTTTAGCTTTTGGGGGTCGGTGGTATAGTCATACCCTCTACAGAGGACATCAAACTCAAATAGGAAAGCATCAGGATCGTTTGTGATCATCCCATGGAATGTTGGGATGCTTTGCAGATGAATAGCCTTCATAGGAGCATTAGCCACCTGGTTGACTATGGGGTACTCTAATGTCAATTTTTGACCTTGGGGTGGATGATCTGCTATTTGATCAAAGATATGCCAATAATTTTCAGGGATTTCAAGGGGTGCTTCTGGAGTAAGCAGAGAGTTAGCAACCTGAGCTGGCTTTACAACACTACCTAGGTCTGGGATCTCAAGAGATCCTTGTTCAGACAGCTGTGGTTCTACTTTTGCAGCCCCACTAGTTTCTCCTTTTCCTTCTTTTAAGTTACAAGATTTTACCTATTGTAGAGGATCAAAGTGTAAACTTATTGTAGCTTGGAGACTCTGTTCCAATCCTCCTACATGTCTTTGAATCTCAGCCTAAGTTGTATATGGTGAGCCTGCTGCTTGAGGGATTACAGTAGAACTTTTTCAAAGTATAGCCTGGAATCCTATTGATGATTGAGATTCTTCTCTTCTTACGATTTCGTCTATAAATGTCGTTCTCCCAAGGTTCACCAATCCTTTGTGTTTTGTGGGTTTTGGTGGAGGATTCTTCTCTTTTTCTCTTTTTCTATTTCTAGTCATTCATAAAAACAAATTCCTATTTAGCCTCTAAGGTTTTGCTGTAAAGTGGACAGGTAAGTAAGCACTTTACTTGCTAAGTACGTTTGTTCTTAACTTCCATTTTTAAAACCCAATTCTTCCACAGAAAAGACAAAAAAAATCACTTGAAACACCCTCCCCGGCAATGACGCCAAAATGTTGGCTCACTAATATGTATTTTTACGGGCAATATTAATCCCTACATTAGTTGTCAACCCGGGGTAGGTCTTTTGATCTCAAGAGTGTCAGCACAATATATGTAGTGAATCTAGAGGTTATCTAATGATGAATCGTTGCAATCACTAATGGATAATTCTTCAATCCAATTCACACAATTCTAGAAAGAAATATCTATCGAAGAAATGCTCTTAACACACTCTTTAATTCTATGCAACTTGTTCTGAAATCAATTGAAACTGAATGCAAATAAGAATTACACTTGGAATTGTTCAAATAAACTTAAGGCTAGCGTACTCAATCAAGTAAAGAACTTATAACTATTGAACAACACTATTAATCTATAACAACCCAAATCAACTTGCAATTCCCAATTGAACAACAACAATAATTGAACAGTAATCAGTAATTGAACAACAATCGACAATTGAACAACAATCGGTAATTGAACAACAATCGGTAATTGAACAACAAATAGTGATAAAGGATTTCTAAATAGCAAACGATCTATATTGCAATCTATAGAAGTTAATTAGTCTTATCTCCAAGATCTATGATAACATCAATTCAAATGAACAACAATCTGCTATTAACACTAATTCACTCATTCCAATCAAAGCACTACTTAAGTATGTCACACGGCTCACTCTAAATCTAATTGAACAACAGTATGAATCAATATCACAAACCTTTATGATAAATAAAGTAACCAAAGATTGAATAGTAAATCAATAGCAAAGACTAAATATAAAAACTATAACACAGGGGAGCAATAGAACTTCTTATGACTGAGCTGAAAGTCGCCAGAAGCCTCTGCTTAATAAGAAATCAGAATATGAAGATGTATTAGACATAACCTTCTTTCATTAATTGCAAGTAACAACTTACAGAGTCACCGATATAATAATGTATATGTTTTCAAAAAGAATAATTACATATTATCAAAGTCTAAACTATATCTAATTGCCTTTCGGCCCTATATATAACATAAAAGAGTAACTAGATAAAAGAGAATCCTTAGGAACAGGGGATCCTGAGGATTTCACAATCATAATCTGATCATGTGATAAAATAGCATTGTTCGAGTTGATATCCTGCTTCATTGTTTGCCCAAGACGTTATAGCTTTTCCCTTTTATGGCCTCGCATTGTTCTATCAATTGAACAGCTTTTGCCCAGTCCGCATCTTTGCACACAAAGATAGCAAAAATTTAGTTTCTTGTACTAGATTTGCCTATTTTATCACCAAATGCTTTTACCCAACTTTAGCTGATATTTTCCTCATTTTAATCTATAAATGGAGATAATCATATAAGGATGAATGGTAAATGAAGAATTTTATGAAGAGAAATCATACCTTTTTCTTGTCCAACACGCAACACATCCTGCCTTCGCACTCTGCATGAAAATACCTACTGTGCTAATTGTCTTACCTTTTTGTTTCTCTGTCTAGCTACCTCGCCTACCGTTCGAAGGACAGTCCACGTGCCTTCGTCCTCCTTATGTCGCCCTTTCCCTCGTTTGGTTTACTTGGGATGGGGTTTACCTGACGCTGCCATAATTTCCTTTCATAACTCCACACTTACCGTTGGCTGCTCCTGCCATGGGCTTACTCCTTTCGCCCTGCCACTTGCCATCTGCTCTTGCTTGTCGTCTTCTACACTTGACACCAGGTCTCCATCTCTCACCTCCATCATTGTCCACATATTCCTTTGCCCTGTACTACCTACTGCCACACTGCCCTGTACTGCCTGCTACCCCACCTGCACTCGTGGCCTCACACCATCCACTTTCACCTTTGACCTTCGAGCCAGTTGGGTGTCTGCCCTCACCTCGACCCCCCATGCCCTATGACCCACTTTCCCCGTCGTCACTGCTTTGTACCTACCGCAACCCAATTGGGGGTATTATTAATAGCAACTTTATTTAATTTTCGGAAGTCAATACATAAGCACAAACTACAATCTTTCTTTTTAATGAAAAGAACTAGAGAACCCCACGGTGATACACTGGGACATATATATCCCTTCTTCAATAATTCTTCTAGTTGCATCTATAATTCTTTAAGCTCCATAGTACTCATCATGTATGGTGCTTTAAATACTAGAACAACTCCTGGCACCAAGTCAATAGAAAAATAAATCTCCCTCTTTGGAGGTAATCTGGGTATTTATGCAAATGCATCAACAAATTCCTAAAGCACTAGGTATTTTTCCATATTAATTTGTTGGTCCATATTTGATTCCTCCAAATGTGCTGCAAGGATTTGGCATGCTTTCTTAAAACTCTTTATTGCATGGTTTTTATCTCTCTGATGGATATCGACCTAGGAATTCCCTGGACCTGCTTCTATTGCCCCTCATCATCAATCAATTAAAATATTTGTTGTACCAATCAAGTATTGCATGGTGCTTTTCCATACAATCCATGCTAATCAAACAAATACAAGTACCTAGTGAAGTTAAATTCATTCCAACTGTTGTTCTCAACCCATTCATCTCAATTAGGAATTCTATATCTAATTCTGTAACTTTTCTCTTTATACATGTAGCTAGTTGTAATAGCCAAAGTTTTAAATGTTTAATTTTCTTAAAATTAAAATTTTCAACTAGATTCACATTAATATACCTGTGTGTGGCTCCAGAATCAATTAAAATAATTACAAACCGATTTCTTAACTTACCTTCAACCTCTATCATATGTGCTTGATGTTCCACTTGCCGATTATCCAAAGCTACATAAATTCTGGGTGTGCATCTGCCCACATCATCCACTACAGTTTCTACTTGCATGTTATGCACCATCCTCATCTTATCTACCTTTTGAGGACAATCTTTGAACTAACGGTCTCCTTTACAACCCCAACATTTGATAGGTCGAAGCTGAATCTTCTTTCTTGCAGTATCATCCCCTTCCAGTTGGTTAGATTCTTGGGTTGTCTGTTGCCCTGCTTGAAATTATTCTTAAATGGAAAGGTTTTGAAACCCTTTTTTCTTTGCTCCATAAATTTCTTCTTTTTATTGCCCAAAGCTTTGTGTTATATATATATATATACATATATATATATATATATATATATATATATATATATATATATATATATATATATATATATATATATATATATATATATATATCGAGAGAGAGAGAGAGAGAGAGAGAGAGAGAGAGAGAGAGAGAGAGAGATTATTGTACAACTATTATGCTTTCCTCATTGTTGCTTCCAAGGTCTTAGGTTAATCATTTTTCTGCTTATCCAACATAAAAGGATGGTAGTCCAGTGATGTATATTTGTATTTTAATCTTTTCATCTTTAATAAAGTGTACATACCTCAACAAATCAACATGTTTCTTACCATATTCTTCCATGGTCATGTTCCCCGATTGAAGATCGAAGAATTCCTACATTTTCCACTCATAGTAATGTTATGATAAGTACTTCTTTTGGAAATATTCTTTAAATTTACTCCAAGTGATCTGAATTTTGTCCAAGTGATTAATTGCCTTGAGTTTCTCCCACCAAAGATTTGCCTTGCCCTTCAGATGATATATGTAAACTATGGCCTCCATGTTTGAAGAGTAATTATACAACTAAATATATTTTCTCATCTCCAAGTATTAGAGTTCAACCTCCTCTCCTTTCTTGTTCTCTCAATTAAAGGTGGGAGGTTTAATTTTCCTCAGCTCTCCTTGCAAATTTTCCATGTCTAATTTTTTAGTGGTCTTTCTCACTGGTGACACACTAGGGCTCCTACCAGATTCATAGGTAGAATAAGCCCTTTTATTGGTCCTCCTTACTGAGTATTGGTGCTGATGAGAAACACACTTGGAATTCCTCGAACTTCCAGTGCCTCTCTCCCTAGCTCTAGCATTGTCCTCATATGTTATTATAGAATCATTTTGGTGGCCTAAATCTCTCTCAATCTTGTTCAAAATATGAAAATTTTATGATTAATATGTTGTTTCTCCTTCATCAGCTTTTCATTATCATCTTTGTAGCTGAGCACTTCCAATTTAAGATTCTTGACAATTTCTTCCAAATCTCCACCCTTCAGTTGGTCCATTCCATGACCATTAGATTCAGTTTTTGCATTACTCTTGCTTATATTTTCAACTCTGACCTCTTCTTTCTCATTGTATGGCCTTTGGGTGTTCTTTGATACTCCTATCTTCCATTATGTAATTTTCCCTGCAAAGTTTCTTATAACTTTTCCTACAAAATTTTCCCAAAATTCTTATTGAATTCAAAATTTTGGTTTTACCAAGTCATTTTCCTCAGCAATAGGTTTCTATTTATTATCTAGTTATGCTATTGTGATATATGAGCAGAAAGATATGACCTTTAGAAGATTTCAACTTGTTAAACTATTCTTTCCCTTTAAAAAATGTTGTAGCTTTATTTTAAACTTCTCATGAATTTTTGGTCTCAAACCAAATTTCTAGGTGGATGGTTGTATTCTTCCTAGAATTATC
Source organism: Pinus tabuliformis (assembly GCA_031772625.1). Classification (NCBI taxonomy): domain Eukaryota; kingdom Viridiplantae; phylum Streptophyta; class Pinopsida; order Pinales; family Pinaceae; genus Pinus; species Pinus tabuliformis. The sequence continues at coordinate 1,181,162,791 of CM062805.1, read as the reverse complement.
TTTCCAACCACCGGTCATTTTCCCAATTCTAATTTATAGGCTGTAAGTTAGGGCCTTCAAAAATTTAGCTGATTTTTCCCAATTCTTCCATGCGTGAAACTTGATTTTTAGCCTACTATCAACAAGCTTGTACTATCTAATAACGAACTGTAGTTTTTGCATACACGATACTTCTTTTTTGTTTCTGGTGATTCTTTGTGATTATCTCCTCTCTTGAGGCTTCCTCTAGCTTCTCATTGGTAGCAAACTAACTTTACTGGCCTTTTCTTACACTTGTCCAACATGCTATCTTCTTTCTAACCATTGGCCCCCAAGTGTCATTTTAGATATTACCATATTTTTAAGTTTAGATCACTATCCCATATAATAATATTTAATTAAAATTTAATATTTCACACACACACACACACACATATGTATATATATTAGATTTATATTAATACAATTTGAGTGGGCCTAATGGTTAAGAGTATGTGTTTCCTCCTAAGAGGTCACAGGTTCAAAACCAGAGGGGGTAAAGTATGTATGCCTTCGTATACTTAGCAGTCAAATCCTTGCGCGAAAAAATGAGTTTTATACACCAATTTGGTGTTTGGCTTGGTCATGACCTTAAAATTGAATAATAATTATTACTATTATACGTATATAATTATTTAATTAATTCAATATATATACATTAATCCATCATTATGCATTTATACATAATTGGTTTAATATAGATCCAAAATCTACCAAGCCAAAATTGATTATACACACACACACACACACACGAAAGAACAAAACCCAAAAATTGTGCGCTAAATCCAACCAAATCCTACGCACCCACCACATGACGTAAACTATTATATTAAATGATGCATGCCCAACTAGATCCTACAGAGTTTGTCACATAACTCGTATATACATATTAATATATACCACAAAAATGCATGTGACCACCACCCACTCTCTGTTCCGTGCCAGTTTATAAATCCAAACACCATATTAATACATCACATATATATTTAAAGCTATGACGGGCCCCATGAAGCCCAACCATATATTCCACACATAATTAAATATATATACATATAATGTTAAACCATGGTTTTAGAATCAGATTTTACCAGCCACACTATTGATTTATGGTCATGGAAAATTTTAAAGGTTAATATTCACGGGTGGGCTAATTTTCCGTGATTTTTCAAAAAAAAGATTAGCCAATTTTCATTTTTTATAAAATGATTCGCCCAAATTTTACAATATAAAATTATTTTACTTTAAAAATGGCAGTATATATAAATCATTATAAATTTGAATAATTTTACAAATATATCAAGTATAAATTGCACCACATGTTGCAAAGGAAACGTCGTAAGGGAGCATAGGAAAGAATAGCATAGAAGATAGAAGCAAAAAAATTATGCAATCTTATTTATTTACCGACATTTCTGTGAGAAAAAAATTGTAGAAAACCTTTAAAAGACATCTAGTGCTCTTCCATGATTAGTCCATTTAGTCTCATCTCTCTCTCCCAAGCACTCTTCATTTGGTGAATGCATTGAAAGAGTGTCCATGACAACCATGGTTTTGGTGGCTTGGAGTTGAGTTGGCATTGATGATAGGAAGAAATTTTGAGGATTTGAAAGAAAGCTTTTATACTCTCGATATGTTTCATTGGGGATGAACTTTCTCATAGTATAGGGTTTGTTGGGTACATACCCTCCATATGGGTATTGTCCAAAATTCAAAGCAACATGTTGCCCCTGATGCCACCCAGATTATTGTAGTTAAGATCCTTGCTAGATCTTCCTTTGCCTCCAACTTTGGCCACCTACCACCTAGATTATTGTAGTTAATATCCCTGCTAGATCATCCTTTGTCTCCACCTTTAGCCACCAGGATGCATGTAATAATATCTAGAAAGAGTATTCCCATATTGTTGTGGAGAAATCCAATTCTGAGTAAAGAGGGCATGTGGTTGGGTGCATGCTAGAAGAAATTAGGAAGGGGCTACTTTCTAGAAAAGTGGATTGAAGATAAAGCACCATTGTAGAAGGTGCATGTGGAAAATTTTTATTCTTCTAATATGTTTTGTGTTGAGTTTGCAAATATGAAAGATCAAGTATGCAAATGTTTTTTATTATGATGAAGAATTCCAAAAGATCAGTGACCAATAAGAAATTGAGTTTTTCCTTGAAAGCGATGAGATGAACATTGCATGTAGTTTGTGCACAGATTCCAACGTTATGAACAATGGGAAAGTTGCAATATATAAAGGCAGAGAAATTGTGGCTACACAATAACCAAATATGTTTAAGAGATGATAGTGGTACCTAAAGAGCAAGATGTCATAGGAGAGTACCCCAACTTGAGGCAACATTGGGTGGTTATTTATGAGGCTTTTGATTCATCGGGTATTGATGGAGAATGGAATATGAAAGTCAAGTCATGTTTTTACTGTCTCAAATTAAACCACATTCCTTGCAAGCAAGTCTCCATCCATGTCAAAGCACCTTTTTTTTCAAATGGAGATGCACTTAACTCCATGGAGTATTTGTCTGGTGTAAAAATGAACATATGTATTAATGTATTAATGAAGACATGTATAAGATGAAATCTCATAATCATTTATCCTAATCATCAATAGTGGGTTTAAGTCATTGGTCCCTTATCACTTGATTCTAGGAGTGTTCAAATTCATCTCATCTATTCACACTTAATAGATTATACTAGGTATTCTGAGGTCCATTTCTATCACTGGTTGGTCCCATTGTGTCCATTAATAATTTTCCTCATTAAAGAGTATTAAGGTAGTTTCTTATTTGCTCAATAGTGGGTTTAAGTCATTGGTCCCTTATCACTTGATTCTAGGAGTTTTCAAAACCATCTCATATATTCACACTTAATAGATTATACTAGGTATTCTGAGGTCCATTTCTATCATTGGTGGGTCCCGTTATGTCCATTAATAGTTTTCCTCATTAAATAGTACTAAAGTAGTTTCTTATATGCTTGACATTACCTCTCAGATTCATATATTATAGAATCATACCATTGATAGGTTTAGAGACATTGGGCCTAGGAGGAAATTACTCATTTTTTCTACCTCTCCCAAGTTGCGGTGGGGTATATCATTACTATTTGAAAACCTTGAAGACTATATTGGCACTGTTATTGGTGCTAGATACTGTGACATAGATCCACATTATATCTGGTCATCACTATGATCTGTTTTATGACATGGATCCCCCATGTACTTTCTAATGGCCATGGTATTGCATATTATTACATGGAACCACAACATATTTTGCCAATGTTCATGGATTTTTCTCTCTTTTACTGAGAATGGGTATGCCTACCTCAGGGACGATTTATATATCTAATTGGTTGATGACTAGTTGTAGGCACTTCTAGGTATTTGATCCAATAAATGTTTACATATGCCACTCTACTCACCATGAATTTCTTAATCTATATATATCTAATTGGTTGATGACTAGTTGTAGGCACTTCTAGGTCTTTGATCTAATAAATGTTTACATATGCCACTCTACTCACCATGAATTTATTAATCTATTTTAGCCATCAATTCCTTTTATGACCTTATACATTAGCAGACATATGTTATAATTATATTTTCCACCATAGGTCTTGCAAGGAATTTACTAGATGATATGAGGCTAAAATTAGATAATTGAGTAATTTCTCATAATTATTTCAGAAGGGAGTAATTATTTTGTCACAATTTCATATGAAATATTTTTTTTTTCATAATTAGAAAAACTCATAATTGAAAAAACATTCGTATTGAATTGGGAAAAGTTGATAATTGAGTGTGGAATGTGAGAAAAAAGATCATAATAGGGAAAATATCCATTACAACTTAGACAAAATATGATAATTGAGCATGGAACATATCTATGAATTGTGATTTCTTGGTTCACATGCCATGACCTGTATCCACCTAATTCACACACCATCAAGCCTATATTCAATCTCTTGTAAATTCCTTCAACAAGATGTCAAATTGGAAGATAGGAAAACCTAAAATTTAAGAGTGGAAATTTTGTTGCAATAAAGTCACTAGCTAAGGAAGGTGTCTTAAGCGGCAAGGAACAAGAAGGGTCTTCAACCAAGGCTCAAGGTATAATATGGTTGTTATAATTCTATTCACATGATATTAATATGGATCTACATGATTTCTCCCTCCGTCATATGTTGTATTCAATTCCATATACTATATCTAATTTTTCTTCAATATATTAGGTTAGATTTAGTTGTAATCAACATTCCTACTTGCTTGAAAAGGTTAAGAATGACATTTATTTTCCATGTGTGTAGGTAGCAAGTGATAGGAGTTGGAGCATTAAATCTCTAGAGTTACATCGATCAAATCACATGAGAACGACCTTCAAGAAAAGGGTATGTTCCATGACTCCTCTTCTCATAGCAAGGAATTATATTGATTACAATAGATCTAGAGGGATTTTGTGTAGTGATCTATCATCCTCTTTGTCTCTGATCTCATTAGATCAAAGAATAGATATTCTTATATACAATAAAAATTTTCTACAACAATTGGACATATATGAAGGATCCAAGAATGAAACCATGTGGATATTGGTCTCAATATAATTTCTTTTGTTATTTTTTATGATAGTGAGTAGGAGGGAACCAAAGTGTGTAAGAATTCTCTTTGTGAATGTATAAGGTTCAAGAGAAATACAACTTGATTTAATAAAAGATAATGGAGAATTTTTCTATTTACTATGTTTTGTATTCACTTGCATCGTTGTAATGTGATATTCATTTCTTTCATTGTGTAACTCTTATTTTGCAAGTCACTAGTCTATATGAATATCAAATCCATGATATTTCCATGAAAAATATGAGTTCCCTTATGACTTTCTTGAAGTAATTTTCTAAGAACTTTTAAAACTCCCCGTAGTCTCCCCTACAAAGCTAAAAAGACACACCATTCCTACAAGTGAAGTGAGATACTCTATTTCTTTCTCTAACAATGATAATTCTTTTACATCCCTTATCCCTTATCTCATGAAGCATATTTTTGTGATGTTAAAAGTTTCATATTTTAAATTAGTTATAGATTCTATTGCAAATTAGTTATAGTGTCTAAGATGATGAAACTTAAGGGGATATTCCTTATATATGACTATAAGATCTATAAATTTATTATATTTTCTTTATTTTTTTATTTAGATTTCATTTTTATTATCATTCACAAATTTATTTTTCCAATCAATTATCTTGATAACATTCCTTCTACTTTGTACTTAGCACCCTCCAAGTGCAACATTGTACCCTATATTTGGATATGATGATGTGTAAATTCTCTTTTCTTTAGAAATTACTTAGTTTCAACAAAGTCACTTCACATATAATGCTTAATATTCACAAATTATATATATATATATATATATATATATATATATATATATATATATATACATATATATATATATATATGACTTGACCTACTAGAAATTTGAACCTTGAATCTTATGATTTACATAATACTTCATAACATGGTGACTACCAATTGAGCTACCCATATGCACTTATTTTATGAATTTTAATAATAAATCCCAAAATCAAAGTAAAATTAATAGTTGAAAAAAAGAAAAAGAAAGAAAGAGTAAATACTACAAATTTTTCTATATTGTAATTTATTTAATCATTTTCTAACAACAAAAATGAATATATTCAAATCAATGAATATCATCATAGAATAAAATTAATAGATAAATCATCCAAAAAAATTATAATGAATAAGTTTACATAAAATTCATTATATATAATTTTCCCAAATTTTATAAGTTAATTATTTTTCAACATATTTTCTTTACTTATTTCACCATTTAGATTTCTAATAATTAAGGCAGCTTAGTCCTTTCCACTCAAGGTGCAAATTATGCTTTGGGTTGCAAATCAATATATGCAGTGAAAAAATTAATTGCTTACTAAGGTGCAAAGACTTGCATAAATAATGGTGGGCACTAACTCTAGGTAACTATCTCTAGGTAACTATAGTATATGGTAATGCAGTAACTCTAGGTAAGTATGGTGTATAGTACAAATTTTAATATGAATTTCAATGAAAGTGTTTTATCAATATATGCAATGGAAAAATTAATTTCTCACTAAGGTGCAAAGACTTGAATAAATAATGGTGGGCAATAACTCTAGGTAACTATAGCATATGGTTCAATGACGTAATGGTGGGTAGTAACTCTAGGTAAGTATGGTGTATAGTATAAATTTGAATATGAATTTCGATGAAAGTGTTTAAAGAAAACACGTTTATATGTTTTAATTTCAATGAAAGTGTTTTATCAATATGTGGAGTGGAAAAAATAATTTCTCACTAGATGCAATAACTCTAGGTAACAACAGTAACTGTAGGTAAATAAAGTGTATAGTATACATTTGAATATGAATTTCAATGAAAGTGTTTAAAGAAAACACATTTATATGTTTTAATTTTTTAAATATCAACAATCAAATTTTATGTTTATAAATTTTCAATATTAATAATCTAGTTTTGTAGGTTAGGTTAAGTTAAATTGATAAAATTATATGGTTCAATGACGTAATGGTGTGCAATAACTCTAGGTAAGTAATTTTATGTTTATAAATTTTCAATATTAATAATCTAGTTTTGTAGGTTAGGTTAGGTTAAATCCTTAAAATTACGATAAAATTATATGGCTTAACTTTTTAAATATCAACAATCAAATTTTATGTTTATAAACTTTTAATAATAATAATCTAGTTACGTAGGTTAGGTTAGGCTAAATCCATAAAATTATATGGTTCAATGATGTAATTGCGCGCAGTAACTCTAGGTAAGTAATTTTATGTTTATAAATTTTCAATACTAATAATCTAGTTGTGTAGGTTAGGTTGGGTTAAATCGATAAAATTATAAATTGCGATAAAATTATATGGTTCAATGATGTAATGGTGGGAAATAACTCTAGATAAGTATAGTGTATAGTATAAATTTGAATATGATTTTTTAAATATCAACAATCAAACTTTATGTTTATAAATTTTCAATATTAATAATCTAGTTTTGTAGGTTAGGTTAGGTTAAATTGATAAAATTACGATAAAATTATATGATTCAATGATGTAATGGTGGGCAATACCTATAGGTAAATATAGTGTAAAGTATAAATTTGAATATGAATTTCAATGAAATTATATGGGGCAGTAACTTTAGGTAAATATAGTGTATAGTATAAATTTGAATATGAATTTCAATGAAATTATATGGGGCAGTAACTCTATGTAAGTATAGTGCATAGTATAAATTTGAATATGAATTTCAATGAAAGTTTTTAGAAAATATTTGAATATGAATTTTTTAAATATCAACAATCAAATTTTATGTTTATAAATTTTCAATATTAATAATCTAGTTCGTAGGTTAGCTTAGGTTAAATCCATAAAATTACGATAAAATTATATGGTTCAGTGACCTAATGGTGGGCAATAACTCTAGGTAAGTATAGTGTATAATATAAATTTGAATATGAATTTCAATGAAATTATATGGTTCTATGACGTAATGGTGGGCAGTAGCTCTAGGTAAGTATAGTGTATAGTATAAATATGGATTTGAATGAAAGTGTTTTAAAAAACACGTTTATATGTTTTAATTTTTTAAAAATCAACAATCAAATTTTATGTTTATAATTAAACCCCAAATTAATCTTCAAATAATGCCAATCATATAGATGTCAGCAGAAATGAGCCTAACCCATTCAGAACACAATTCCACGCATTTCTCAACATATTTTCGTAATTTCGTAAGAGTAAAAAATATGTTACAAATTTGGGTAATTACAGAAGAATAAGTCCGTTACAGACTGATTATCCAGATCACGCATCGATTCCCATAAACAGCTTCCTGATTTTCAAGACTTTCAAGAAGATTTCTGGACCTGCAGAGAAAAGCTTTAACACTCTGAGGACACAAATATTTCATTATCGCCCTCCGCCTTGAAGCCACTGACAGCAAGAAAAATAGGGCGAAGGCCATCCAGGAGCTCGCCATTACTGAGACTGCGCTCTTCTGCGATTGGCCGCAGTGTTTTCTCCAAGCCTGCCATCTTCCCACACATACTCTCCGCAGAGGGCCATTTCTAGCCACTTCCTATCAGTTGTTACCGTCGTCTTCGGAATCGCCATTACCAGAGTCAAATTGTCTGGACAAATACAATATTGAAACGAAAACCCTAACCTGCACCAAACCCTAAGGACAACACCAAGGAAAAATTTCCTAGCAAACTAGTGGACGTTGCACTAAACAAAAATATTATCGACATTAGTCGCAAGGCGTGGATGAATGGGTATTTAACTAGAACAGGGTTCCTTAAGAATAGAAAAGGAAGTTAACCTCGATTTCCTTGAAGCTAGAGCACAAAGAATTTAAACCCTGTGACTGACATTAAGAAACACCAATCCAACAGAGATGCATCTGATAGCCAAAGAGAGGGAAAAAAAAATGAGTTATAAGCAAACCTCCATAAACATAATTAAATTTGAAAGTTGTGGTACTCACTCAGACATAGCTCAGGAGATGAATGCACTTAGGGTTTGTGAGCGAAGCAGCCGCATGCATAGCTCAAGAGCTGAATTCACTTAGGGTTTGCAACACCGATAACAAAGCTCGCACTGAAGAGAATAGGTTGCAATTGAGACAACATCGACCAAGGGAAGTGGGTGGTTACCCCTTAGCCGTACTGCCTACATCTGAACCTTAATATAAGGGATTAAGTTTAATAACAGTTTTTTCCAACTACTTTAGGACGATTGAACGAATAAACTTCTTCTAATTGTCTAACATTTAATCTAATGATGCACAAAGATGACAAGTAGGCAAGAGGAAAGTGTTTCTCAGAGGGAAACACCTTATGATGTGATAAACATTTTATATTTACATATTAAGGACTAATGATATTCCATAATGTTTTTAAATTTCAAGATAGTTTTTCATTCTTAAAATTTTCCTGTTAACTGCTAAAAAATATATATCGGATGATAGAAGTAATTTTCACTTTCAACTTACATAATAGTTAACAAAAAGATGCAGAACCAAAAGATCCAATGGTTAATATCACAATCATCCAACGATTGTGATCATTTTCAGGTCCAAACCCGCTCGCCCTATAACAAGCCTCCCACCTTCCAAAAAGTTAGGGTTTTGCCATCCTCATCCAAATTCTGAGTCCTTGCTGGCATAAAACGTTACCCGACCACCCTCCTCGGAACTGGTTTACACGTTAACCTCTTCGGTGTCATGATTCATGGCCTAATGACCTATTACTACAACCATATCTCTGCGACCTTCGTGGACCCAGCCGTTCTGGCACGCCACCCTGCGTGCGTGGCATACAACAATTTTCATTGGAGGTTGACCACTGTTTGGCTCTTGCAGCTCCGGTCTCGTGGCCTGGACTCCCCCCATGCAACCACACCCACCATTATTCAAAATTCAAAATACACATACACATATCCAATATTTGATATTCCTTATAAATTAGCGTATCATGGTGTTCAAAGGCACAAAAAGGTTAAAATCCTACATAAATCATTGTGTATGAAAACAATTTTTTTTGCAGGTTTAATCTAAAACGATTCTAACCCTTTTGAGTTGATGCAATGACTTATATATTATGTATATAGATATATTTGCATGTATTCACCATGCAATATGAACACACACCTAACATATTTGTGTTATAATTATCTAAAAAACATAATGTATAATAAAATATACACATATTTTAATTTAAAACTATTTAGACCATTCATTCGAAATAAACACTATGTTATAATAATGTGCATGATATATATAAATTTTTTTTGCAGGTTTAATCTAAAACGATTCTAACCCTTTTGAGTTGATGCAATGACTTATATATTATGTATATAGATATATTTGCATGTATTCACCATGCAATATGAACACACACCTAACATATTTGTGTTATAATTATCTAAAAAACATAATGTATAATAAAATATACACATATTTTAATTTAAAACTATTTAGACCATTCATTCGAAATAAACACTATGTTATAATAATGTGCATGATATATATATATATATATATATATATATATATATATATATATATATATATATATATATATATATATATATATATATATATATATATCTATATATATAACATTCCCTATTCAAGTAAATGCCACCCCAACAAGCAACATTTTGTATACATATTAAATTTTTACATATACATTATACATTAACATATAATGTACGCGTAATTTAGAGAACATAATGAAAAATAATATACATTAAAAACTATTAAGCCTGAAACCATAAACTAGGGTTTAATTTAATAATTCAGTAATTAAACATGGCATATAAATAGACAGTTGCACACAAGAAATTAAGAACTTATGTGCCAATGAAAATTGGACTAGTTGCAAGCTCTCCGCGTTCCTCCCAGCCATAGACTCGGGGGTTCATAAGCTCAACCACCGGTCACCTTCGAGCTAGGAGAACAACTCCATAACCAATAGTGGTAAAACCAAAATGAAACCTAGGCCAAGGCACCAACCCTAGTCTCCAATCATAGGCTCACATCCCCCTGACCGACACCCAAGCGGTGCAGCCATAGTCTCTCGACCATGCCCACCTTCTAGGGAAACTTATTGTAGGTCAGGATGGTCTCATCCTATATCTCTAGGAGCTTTGCTACTGTCTAGGGATCCAAGTACCAATGGCCAAATTAATTCAACTCCACAACCAATACCAGAGCCCCCCAAGATTCATCGGTTATCTCCGAACTGAGTTCCTCAACCATAATTCCATGGAAACACAACCATAAAAAGGACCAGCAAACCCTCAGAGCACCAGGCTTCTCGGAGCTATCATAGGGGCTCACATCATAAACAAGATGCATCCTAGCAATACAGTTAATTGAATAACTGCACCTTATCTAGTCTCGAAGTCCACCCCATGACTCACTAACTAATCAATAACCAACTGAATGATTAATTGATTGAATAATAATCAAACAAAATCACCACTTGTTTATATATGCATGGCCCTAACTTTCCATGTGGCACCCTCTAGAACCCACGTGGGACCTGGGTGCACTTTTCACCAAAAATATCCAACCATTGTCTCTTTCCATGGAGTTGTGTCCCTCATACTCTTTTCATGGAGTGGGCTCCGAAACTAACCTTATTTTATTAATATCACGATATGTGCAAATTTATAATATTGGGTATGACGACCCCCCAAAAACATAACTACTAATAACTACATGACCGTTTAGGTCATATAATGAAATATCCAGCTCACCATCTTAATATCAAAAATAGATATTTTTACATCATCAAAATAGGTGGAGGTATTACACAATGTGTTCAAGGTCATCAACACTAATGTCTTTCTAGTTTGGATGCTCTACTTGCTCACATAAAAGGCCATCTCCAGTGTGGGATGAAACCTCCAACACTAGCAGGAACCAATGCTCAGGATTGAGCTTGAGTTACTTCATCTGATTCTTAATGTTATATTTAGCCACTCGATATATGTATTTTTCTTTTAGTATATTAGTTTGTTTTAGTTGTCATGGACTTAACAATGATAATTGTTGACATTTTGAAAAAGCTAAACTATTATCCACTCTCAAAAAGCACTAGTATCGGTAATAATTCGGTATAGCATAAACACAATTTTTGTATAAAATCATTTTGAAGTAATACAATTTCAAACTAACTAAAAAAATGTTTTTAAAATAGCCTAAATAAAATCTTAAATATAACCATACTATATTAGTGAAATACAGCAATACTCGTTTTTTCCCGTGTGTCATTTGCTTTTCAACCATCGGTTATCATTTGAGAGGGTTATAATTGGTTTTTTTGGTTAAATATTAAACTATAATTTTTAGTTTACTATTAAAATTTACTAATTTTCATAGTCTTTTCCAATTTTCATAGTCTTTTCCATTTTTACTTGTTCAATTATATGGTTAATAACGTTTACAGATTTTAATAGTCTTTCCCATTCCAAATTGGAAAGAGTCCAATTGTGTGTTCGTACCTTAGAGTTGGAACTAGCTCCCTTGTTAGCATTGATAACCAAGTTTCCTTGAGATCTTGTGAAACAGTAGTTAGTCCCCAAGTTTCCTTGAGATCTTGTGAAACAGTAGTTAGTCCACAAGGTTAGAACAAAATAATTGAGGCATATGACACCAAATTGATCAACAGAGTTGCAAAAAGAAACACGATGGCAAGAAAAAAGCGCTCCTCAACGTCTGTAATGGCAGGTGTGAACATTCAGTCAAGGTGCCAAGTGGACGTCATGCAAGGGCCCGTCCATATGTATGTTATTTTTATTTTTTTATTTTTTAAGGAGTTTTTAATTGCACGCATTCGAATTTCAAGTGCATAAGGTATAACTATGGACTTTAAATTTCCATTTCTTTTTTAAACGTTATTAATGAAAAAAAATTAGAGCTCATTAATTATAATTATTAAATATTTCTTTCCTTTATTACAATTATGATATAAATTTTTATTTAACAATAAAATTTTATTTAATATAACAATCACATTTGATCTCAGTTTCATAATTTTTGTTGTAACGTTGTGTTTTCTAGCTTTTTACGATGTCAAAATTATATTGAGCTTGAGAGGCTTCTTTCCAAGTTTTTTGAGCATAAGAATAAAATCTTAAATCAAACTAAATAATTCATTTCTTTAAGTTAGATAGATTAAAATTTGGTCTCAGTGAACATTAACCATCATCATCATCATAATTAGATTAACTTTAAATTATAATTGATTGTATTATTAAATTTTGAACTTAACATTTTCTGTATCTGGTTTATAATTATTTATTATATATTTATATTTATTTAGTTACATAATATTTATTATAAATATAAAGAATTAAATTTATAATATTGATTATAGATATAAAAAATTCAATTAACATTAATATGGAAAATTAATTTTTTAATCATTTATATAGATATTATTAATTAATATTTTTTCAAAAGCACAAGAAAAAAAGTTATGAAATGAGGAGAGGCATAAGCACCATTCCCGAGAACAAACAAATAAAATTTTTAAAATTCGAGAAAGCCATGTAAGAGTGGCTAAATGCCAAATTAAATGTTTTTTTGTTGTATACATTTATTTCATATTCAAATTTGTGTCGTTGTTATGTATCTATAATTACTCTGATTCATAGGGATGTAAGAATATGGTTATTAAATAAAATCTTTTGGTAGAAATTATATGAGAGATTTTTTTGACCGATGCATTTCGAACCAACAAGTATGGTTTATTATTAGGACCAAATGAAGAAGCAGACCATTATGATTATTAATATGGTTATTATTAAATTTAATGCAACTCAAATTTAATTGGATTATTATGATAAATTTTAATTTAATCAATAATCTTCGTGTATTTATAGGGATATTGTTAATTATATTTGACTTGGTTATAAAATTAAAAATGTTAGATTTACAATACATGCATTTTACTTAGATATATTTAATTTGATTATAAAATCAAAATGGTTAAATTTACACTACATTATACACTTTCCAAGAAATGATATTGATAACTATAGTATTAACCTCATATATTAGATTTAGTGAAGTTTATAAATAAACTTAAAATCTATTTTAAAAATAAAAAAATATTAAATTTATTTTATTGACAATTTAGTTAAATTATAATTTATTATTTTTTCTTTTAAATCTTATTTAAAAAGTGGATGATCAATTCGAAACTACTCACTAGAATATCATCAATGATATAAAAGTGACACATCGATATTAATAAAATATCATTAATACTATAGAAAGTAACACATCTATATTAATAATATTTTGAAAATATAATTAGCTATTAGACAATTATATTAATAATATGTTGAAGATATAATTAGGTCAAATAGAAAAATCAAGATTTCATTTACTTTTGAAATTGAGTTGCATAATTATAAGGAAGTGATTTTACTATTTTACTCAGATGTGTAGCAAAACATAAGTTAGATGTATTGGGAGATATTTAATCAAAATTATTTAATGAGATGGTGAAAATACAATTAGCCCTGAAAATGATTTGCATAATAATATCAATAAATAAACAACCAATTACAATTAGATAATAAATAAATATAAATAAAATTACTTAAAAATAATAATAATAATTTCTAAAAATTATACTTTGAAAAATTCGATAATAGCTGGTCAACCTAAAACCCAATGCGTATCTCTGCCTGTCTAAAGGATAATAATAACATTATTAAATGCGAGTATATTTAAACTTTCTATTTGATTTAAAATTTAAAAAGACAAAGATTTATAAAAATAGGTTTGATTATAAATAAAGGAATTTTAAATTGGACTTTATTAATTTGTAAATCGGGACTCCTCATTAATGACGATGTTGGACTCACTAATATTTATGGGATCTCTTTGATATGAAGTCTCAATTAGACCTCACACTGTTTGGTATAGGAGTTTCATTTTGAATACGACCGAGTTGCCGATGTGGTGGGTTTTAGTGATGTGTCTTGGCTCCAATAACGCATAGAGTGATGTATGGTGTCTTTGTGAGAGCAAGTGTGTGACCTTGTGGAGAGTCAAGTGCGATGTATAAAGGTTCCAACACACGAATGGAAGAATGAGTGAGCCCCTTAGAAGCCTGTAATAGTACGCAGCTTAAAAGGAACACACGAGCATAAATGACATCACAAGCTAATATGCGAAATAGTTCACAACTTAATAGTGATGAGATAATACAACATCATGCATTCAACAAGATTCGTACCAATGCAAGCGAAATTGTTCATAAGCCTAAGTGTAAGTTAAATAACATACGTTGCAAATACAACAAGAATAGTCCTACTATATCCACAACATATGCATGAAAATGTGTCAGCTCTGACCTTTTATTAAAGTGAAAGTTCCAATCATACATATACCATTGATGGGTCACTAACCCCAATAGTGGAACGTGAAGTCAACACCACCTACTCCTTTAAAGAAATATAATCTCTATATGCGACGGAGAAGCCAAGGCTCTCACAAAACTCCCAAGCTCCTGATTCTAAGCCTAAGCCTAGCCAAAATCTTGGCTCCCAAAAGCCCCTTACATGAGTTATGAGGATGTATTTATAACAAAAGGGGGTGAATCTTCACATTCCCCTCCATGACTCTGTTATAAAATTATATATTACAAAGCAATGGAACACATAAAATATTGCAGAAATATAAACACAGAAAATGCATAAAACAAGAGAGACACAGATATACGTGGTTCACCCAGTTTGGGCTATGTCCACGGAGAAACAGCTAGTTCTTCTTTTTCTATTATCCAGCAAACTGAAGAGATACAACCTACAACAGATCCGCTATAACTCCCTCTTCGCTCTCAATCTCCTCTCTCTTCCTCACTCAGAATACAGATCTACATAGACGCAATATAATTCCCTCATATATAGCGACGGGTTGCCTTCTAGGGCAAAAAACCCTAAATTAAACATAACTTCTACCGTTAGATCTCTGCCTAATGAACGGCCCATATTGACTACAAAATTACAACATTTTACAAGGCAATGTTACATCTATTCTTAGCTTCGGGGGTGCTGCCCCCAATCCCCCCGTCAGGGGGGCCTCCCAAAAGGTCGCAGCCGCCCCCTCCCTGGACCCCCCATGCAACGAATATTTTACGGGCAGTGTTGTTGCCCCATTACGAATTGGGGTCTAATGCAGCGATACCTTTGAATATAGAAGATAATCAGGCTCCACACCCAACAGACTCTTCAACCTCCCTCATGACTCTTCAATTTCTTTACAATATGACTCTTTAATTACGTCATGACTCTTCAGATTCCAATATTGACGCTTGAAATTCCACTTTACAAATTAATTACCAAGAATATTAAAATTTACACTCGTACCCATATATGACAAAATTGGGTAGAGCCCACTAGAAAGCCTAATAAGACAAAACAATGTCATGTTTGAGTTTGGGAAAAATCCAGCGCAACAACTTCCACTTGATGTCTTTCGATCACGTAGTGATGTCAAGCTTGGTAATGTGCAATGACATCCCTAAACTGTGCGATGGTGTCTGGCTGGAAGTGGACTCTAGGGTCCATGGCATCCGGGTACAATGATTTGGAACGAGTTTCAACTTCCTTATGGAGCATGAGAAACATTGTTCTGATCTAGACAAGGCCACCAATGTAATTCTACATGTTTTGTCTTTTCACCTCTAAATATTCCTTACTAGCAATTTGTCTCAGCTGCTTGAAGTATTCTTCTATCTCCTACTTGACCTGGTCCCTACGCTTGGTCTTAGTGAGTGAGCCAATTAATGGGATCCTATGGGACTTCACAAAGAAATCCAGACCGTTGTATAACCATGCATATGAGGCCTAGATGTTTCCAATGAACAAGGTGAGTTGTTTGTTGTTCTAGATCAACTTCTGAGCTCTTTCTTTCTCTAGCTCTCCCTGTGGCTTCATTTTCTTACCCAAGTCAAGCAGTGCCCCTTTGTATCGCATTGACCATTCATGCACGACAATGATGGCAACTTGCATATTCCTAAGAGTTTTGACGAAGTCTTTACACCTTTGTTGTAAGTCATGCAAGTGGGAAACTGCTTTATGCACGATAATAAGATCCTCGTAAAGATTCTACATGGTCTCTCCCAAAGAAAATACTTCACCAAGTATCGTTGCCTTCATTTCCTCTAGATGGACCTGTGTGGAAACTGTGTTCTACGCTGCTGCGCAAAGCTATTCAACCTCTTTCCTGGAAACCTGCAGGTTCTTTGCCAATTGATTTCTCTCGGCCATGAAATACTTAGTGTTTGACATAAATGCACCTGCGAAGGCCAAGTTGACTTTGAAAATGGAATTTGGATTCCTGTTGTTGTCATCCTTGATCACCCTTTCTCTAATAAATCCAAGTGATGTGAGGTCATTCGGAAAATGCTTTCTTCATGTTGTAAAATCTTCTTCTGAAGTTCATCGTATGACAAATTGTACATGTCCATTACTGGATCATCATCAAGAGGAATAATTTCCCCTTCCTCGATTGGAGCTAACTCTACTGTTGGAGGTGGTGGAGACTGAACTGTGACATGTGGTGTGCTCAACATTGTTTTGACATCTTCATTCTACGACTCCAGTTCCACCTACATATTTTGTATTTCAATCAATTCTTCAATCTCCTGAGAAATCTCTTTGTCCTACACCTATTTACTCTCCTCCTCTGATTGTCAGTTATGTTCTTCTTCCTCAACTTGCTTCTACATTATTTCTTCTATTATTTTGCTCTATCTCTCTTCTTCTTCCTATTTCTGCCTTTCTTCTTGTTCTTGCTTCTACTTTTCTTCCTCCAATATCCTCTTCTCTTCTCTCTTCATTTGTTCTTCTCTCTACATCCTTTATTTCCTCTTTGCCTCTTGTGTTAAGGCCACTTTCATAATAATTGGATCTTCTTTCATCTTTCATCTTCTTTCTTCCCCTAGACTATAAGAAACCTTTCTCTTTCCCTTATCCTACGCGGGGTTTCTCCCTTCTACTGATGATGCTTCCTATGTATCTTCCTTGTGTGAAGTGATTTATGAAGTTCCTGCAAAACTGATCGGCTCACGGGTCTTATAGGTATTATAACAATTATTTCATGGATCCTCCTCTGACCAATGAAATGTCCTTTTGAGCCACTGGTTGTGGATTCTCGCATAGTGGTATTTGAAAACACCATGCAGATCGTACGAATTAAAGTCTCGAGTACCGAATGAAAACTTTACTATGGTCTTTCTTCGGTATCCTTAACTTTCAAGT
Source organism: Pinus tabuliformis (assembly GCA_031772625.1). Lineage (NCBI taxonomy): Eukaryota > Viridiplantae > Streptophyta > Pinopsida > Pinales > Pinaceae > Pinus > Pinus tabuliformis. The sequence goes on along the minus strand of CM062805.1, from coordinate 1,181,144,914 downwards.
TCTTGATCTCATACAATCCAATTTGCATAGGAAGAGTTGGCCAAGGTGCTTTTTTCTTCTTGTGGAGAGTTGTTGACAACCCTATGGAGAGATGATATGAAACTTCTTACATGACAAGCTTATAGATGGCATACCTTAGAAAAAGATGCAGTGGCTTCTGTCTGCTGAACACTCTAAGGAAGGTGCCATCTGGTGAGGTAAACCACTATGCGATCTCTGATACTGCTTCCATTGCCCCATGCGACATGTAAGGTGGTTATTCCACAAAGATCAACTTGTATAGTAGAATAAGGAAGTGGTTAGTTAGCTTCTCCACTACTCCTCAATGGCTGCAATCCAAGAGCACCTAGAAATAGACATACACAGTAGGGTCTCGAGGTATCCAAGTCCAATCCATGCCAGGGAATTCATTATGTGCACAGATTGCATCCAATAATATGCAGACATGTAGAATCTTGTTGTTCTTCCCTTGGGAGGATTATGGGCATTGGATACATGGATACTTAATTTTCAAGCCAACATATCTGACCAGTTTAATTATTTCCCCACATTCACAACCTGGTTCAATAAGATTTCACACCCTTTAGGAAAGGTCTCTGTTCTTTTCTGACCGTAGATTTTGCAAGCTAGGATGATCAAAAACTAATAGGCCCTCCTGAGAGACTTTGTCTTGTATGTGTTGGTGGGTGTCTGTCAAAACTTTGATGGCTATTTTACCCAGCTTTTAACAATGTATTTTAGGCCCACATAGTTGTTTGTGGCATTAAAGTACGAATCCATGAGTGTTTCTGGCTTGAGAAAATGGTACATAAGATAGTAATCTATTGCTAGAAAAGTAGCAAGATTTTGTTCGTTCGCATTTCTCAAAGTCATCGTCTTCACATGAATATGCGAAACAATCCAATTGATGACATATGCACATGGGAAGGCTAGATATTTGCATGCAACCCTATGTAATTCTGATCATTGATCGTTGATGTACACCTACCAGTCCTCTAGATTGCCCCCAAAGTTCCTCGCTGAAAAAGCTTTGTTCACTTTCTTCCATGTAACATCTGATTCTTTCTCCACAAATAGTTGAGTGTCTGAATACATTGGAAATTTAACTGTCATACTCTCAACTACTTCATCGGAATTGCTTTCAGTAGTATCCTTTGAAGCAACCCTCTTGGGTTCCATGGCAGCAGTGATTGTTGAAGAGAAGTGCTCAACACCTATGATACTTGCAGGATGGAAAATGTATTGATGGCAAGAATAAATTATATTTTGCAAATCCACTTTCAAAGCAAGATCAGGAAGAAAACCAATGAACTTGTGAGAAATATTGAGGAATTTATGGGTTCAAGGAAGGGTTACTAGTTGAGGGAACTGCACATTGCGCAGTCTCAGTAGCCAATGATGCAGCCTGAGGCTTGAGACTACGCAATGCGTAGTTCAAATTGGGCAGTGATAGGGAGAGACTGTGCATTGCATAGTCTCAATGGCCAATGGGGTAGGAATGAGCCTTGGAACTGTGTAATGTGTAGTTGGTCTAGCTTGTACTGTGCATTACGCAGTCTCATAGGCCAAGCTTTAGATTGAGCCTCAAACTTGTGCAATGCCCAGTTGGGTAAAGTAGTGCATGCCCGCTTTATGAGCATATCTGCCTAGTGAGGGTGTGGGAAAAAAGAATATGTAAGTGATGGTGCAATTTAAAATTCATATCTAACTAAGTATGAGTAGATAAGTGTGAATCAAGTGCAGTGAATCAACAAACATAAGGAGAATAAAACATGCATGGAGGGTCACCGAAACGACGACTTTCTAAAGGGAAAAAATAAGAAAACTGATGCGACACTTCTGAAGGCTAACGACAACATGAACCAACACTTCTACAAGCTAATATAAGTTAAAACACAAGCAATGATGAAGAGTAATAGGAAAAACAACACTCACAGAAGTGAAATGAAAAAAAAAAACGACAGAAAAAGCGGCAAAAGACGACACAAGAAAAACTCACCTGGAAAAGCGAAGAAAACTCCACTGAAGGCACCTTGATCTCCTTTGGAATTCTAGAGCTCTAAGATAGAATGTACAAATGAGCTCTAGAGGTGCCTCTCATATAGATTTGAGTAAATTAGGGTTTATGATGTGCATGCCTAAAATCAAGGAAAAAGGGGCACTTGGCAGAAAGTTCCCAAAATAATAATTGTTCCACCTTTAGGAAACTAATATTGAATCCCTATTTTCTATGGATTATTTTTTGTTTTTTTTCTTTTCTGCTTTTTTTCTTTTTCAGGAAAATTTCCATGCACACTTCTAAGGAAGATTGCACAATTTTTTGGAACTGGGAAACTTCTCGGCTCAGTGCATTACGCAGTTTATGAGCTCAACAGATGGATATGCTCAATTTATGAGTTTAGTGTTGGGCTTACATGCATGACTGTGCAATTCTCAAGCTCAAGGTTGAGCTTCCAATCTGGATAATGCAATTTTTTTAATCAAGGTTGGCTTGCCCTCATGGATTGCGCAGTTTATGGAGGAAAACCTAGAACTGTTGTTAGTTCAAGTCAAGAGGTTATCTTGTGACTCACTAGCACAGATGAAAAGAATAAGTCTTGATAAAATCATGAATACTTGTTGATAGTAAAAGATAAGCTCCTGTGGATATAAGGGAAGGCTCCAAAATCAAATCACATGCAAAAAATTGTAGGGTGGTTGTAGCAGCTACAACACTTGGAGACACACTGGTAGAACTCCAGCTCTCTATATGGGTTTTGTCTCATGAAAAATAGGTCTAACTCTTTCAGAAGTATTTTTCAGTCCATTAATCACCATAGCTTATTTACTTAGCTTGATTTAAAGGTATAGTCCCTACCATTCTCTTCATAGGTAGCACACATACCAATCCAAGTCAAACTGAGTTGTTTTGATTAGGGACAAGGAATATATAAGTATATAAGTAAAATAAATGTCAGAGTCTTAGTTTTCATCTCTGAATTTTCTCTATTGCTAGTAAGCCTGGACAATACCCCATAGGGAAACTTTTAGGCGCTAATATTCGCAGGTGGGCTAATTTTCCATGCTTTTTACAAAAAAAAAGATTCGTTAATTTCCATTTTTCTTGGAAAAGTTTTGCCCAAATTTTATGGTATAAAACTATTTCACCTAAAAAATCTCCAAACATTTATATGGCGATTATATGAAATTATTAGAAATTTGAATATCTTTATGGAAATATCACCAAAATTTTTACAGATTTCATACATGGACTAGTGAGTTTCACTAAGATTTATAAAATTTAAGATAAATTTCCATCCTTAACATTTTCCCTGGTACTACCTGATCTGAAATCGATCATAAAATAAAACTGAAGTAGAATGGATTAATTGCCAATAGTGAATTGATCTTTAGTCTTAAGTGCCGAATGTGGAAGACTGAAGGAAAGCAATTGATTTAAGACTTAATCAATAACTTAAGAAACATAATTAAGCATGAATTTGCAGTAAGAATAGAGATAGAAGACAACAAACATTGATTACGGAGTTCATCCCTGATGGACTATGTCTTTGGGTCCGCTTTCAAGATGGGCATCTGCTTTATTAGGATTGATCGAAAGAGGTCTTTTACACAGAAAAAATCCAGACTAAATGTGCACGCATGCACTTTTGGTCTCTATCAACAGAAAGCTCTCTCTCCTAGCTTTCCAACACCTATCTCGGTTCCCAATTCCGCCTCCGGACGACCAAGATACACTGAAAACAATAACTGCCTCTCTAGCTCAGCATCTGCATACAAGACTCAAAATCACTCTGATCCCCTCTTCATGAAAAGAAGGTTGAATTTATAACTCCTTAGGTTCATTCGAGGCCTTGAAAAAATAATCTTGGCATGAATGTGTTGCATTAAAGTTTTAGTGTCTCGGTCTTATTACTAGAGGAAACCTTTGTATTAGGTTACATGGTGGTTGCATTAAAATCAACATAAACTTCAACAAAAACCCAAAAATAGACTTTGGGTTATCTTCGAACCCGCTAATAGTTAGGAAACTGTGTGGATAGGTTGACCTTTCCCATGTGAACGGGGCGGTCTTACCACTAACTTCCACCTTTCAAGTTAGTTGCTTATGGTTCCAATTGGAGGTGGTGAGGGCACATGTGACTACGCATACCTACGACGGTTGCGGATTCATCTGGTGGTCTTCCTTACATGTGTGGTTGCGCTCTTCCAAATCATTCACATGGTCGATGGTTACCACCTGGCAGTTCCGTTGTGGTTAAGGTTGCGGCTTCCAAAACCGCCCAACTTTGAATGCTCACATGTTGTGGTCCCGCTGCGGTTAGGACCCGTGGTTAGGGTTGTGTAAACATTTGTATTATGTTTGTATTGTTTTTTTTATTACATGGTCCGAATAGTGGTTTTTGTCTTAGGTTTAGAACATAGGTTTTTTTAACACATCCTTTGTACTGAGACTTATGATTGTATAGTTTAGGCTTTTAAACTTAGGATTTAAGCCCTTTTTTACATTGCCATAATAAAAATAAACCCATTACAATGATATTGTCACATTATGACAATAATCAACAAAACCATGATGACAACTTGGACCATATCCACCATGAAGAGGTAACCAACACCTTGAAGAACACTGGTGAAGCTGACGAAGTTGAAGATGACCTGAACTCTCTAGATACACTAGACTGACAAGATCCTCCTGGATCAATCCTCTCCACTTGAAAGATTTTGGACCACAAAAGTTTGATTTAAGCAGATATCAGGTGAGGGTATAGTTCCCTCACTCTTCCGATCTCCATCCACCTTTCCTTGCTCGGATTCATGCCCTTGAGTCCCACTCAAAGATATTCAACATCTCCACGCCTTGAAGATCGAATCTTCCTGTCCAAGATGGTATCTTCCTGCAACTCATTCATATACTCAGGTGCCAAATCATCAATAGTTGGAATTTGTGTATCTTCCTCGGGATCCATGATCATTGGAGGTTCATACAACTTCATATTTTCTACATTTACAACTGAGTAAATATGCATGTAAGGAGGTAAATCTAAACAGAATGCATTATTTCCAACCTTTTCCACAATCTTGAAAGGACCATACCTGATGGGTTTCAGTTTCTTACCTTCACCTTTCAACCTATCTTTACTAATATACAACCATACCTGATCGCCGACCTGAAAATGATGATCGACTTGATGCTTGTCATGGCACATTTTGTACTTGGCCCGACTCTTCGCTTACTGATCCTGCACTGCTTCATTTATATGATGTATCTGTTGAATGAACTTAACTGCTTTGTTTGTATCATCATGTTCACCTAATTTATCCTCTTCACCGAATATGAAATCCATCGATGACTTTGGTAGATACCCAAAACATGTTTCGAATGGTGATCGATTAGTCGAATAATGTAAGGCTCGATTGTAAGCATGCTACACTTAAGGTAAAGATTCATCCCACAACTTAGGATTCTTACTACATTAACCTTGAAGAATATGTATGACTGTCTTGTTCACCACTTTTGTCTATTCGTCGGTCTATGGATGAAAAGTTGTGCTCTTCTTCATCTTTGTTTCCATGAGTCCCCACAAAGTGGGCCAAAACTCTCCCACAAAAGGAGTGTCTCGATCAAAAATAATGGAAGTAGGTAACCAAAATTGAACCCATACCTGTTCAAAGAACATCTTTGCAGTTTGTTCAGCAGTCACTTGCTTTTTTCATAAAACAAGAATGCACATCTTGCTAAATCTGTCAACCACAACATACATGTAATCATGCCCTCTCCTGGACATAGGAATTCCTCCAACAAAATCCATGGAAATGTTGTCCCATGGTCGCAAAGGAACTGGAAGTGGCATGTACAAACCGATCTTTTGATTGCTTGGCTTGTTGGTCGAACACATCACACATCCTTTAATGTACTTAACAATTGTTTCATACATGCGAGGCCAGTAACAATACCTTTGAATTTGTGCCATTGTTTTTCTTACTCCAAAATGTCCTGAAATGCGAGAAGAATGTGCTTCCTGAATGACATGCACTCTTTCTGTCTGTGGTATGCACAACTTACCCAGATGATATAACAACCTATCATGAATATGATAATTGATTTCTTCCACCTAAGCACCATGAGTTAGTGATTCATAAATATCTTTGAAATCATCATCTATAATATATATATATATATATATATATATATATATATATATATATATATGTATGTATATATATTTTCACAAGAACGGTTATGGATTATATTAACTGATTGGCCTGATTGCCAGAGTTCTGATTACAATGGGAGTTGTCCAGATCCAAAATAGAACCGACCTCCTGAAGTATTGAATTTGTGTTCCTCTTCCAGCTCTTTTTAGGCTCTACAATGGAGTTGATTTCTGTAATTTGTCCAAACTTGAAAATGCAAACAAACTGATTTAGAATCAGGCAATAAAACATAGCTGCTAAAGTGATTATGGTATTGGATCCCAAGTTTCTATCCCGTCCCTTATCATTGCCCCGGAGGAGAGAAGAGTGGCCTTATTTGCTTCACGATCTGCTTCTTTATTATTTTCTCTTAGTACATGGAAATATTTCAGATTTTGGAACAACTTTCCCAGGCTTCGAATTCTTTGTATCTGCCTTGCTAATCTTAAGTCCCGGGGGGCAGTGTTGGTTACCATGAGCTTTATGATCACTTGAGAATCCCCTAGAATGATTGCCTCCTTGATTTCCAGGCTCAATAGCAGTTTGAGACCTTGATACAGGGCCAATGCTTCCGCTTGGATGCTGGAATTGAACCCCAGCCCCCAGGCAAAGCTGTGAATCAGAGTGCCTTCCGTGCTATTAACCGTTCCTCCTGCCCCGGCCTTGCCAGGATTTCCTTTTGCTGCCCCATCGAAGAAGAGAGAATGTAGCTTATGATTGGAGATCCAGGCACGAAACTCTTCCTTATTTATGCCTCTTACTTGCCATTCCTCAACAGGAATAATGCTTCTGTTGGCTTGGCGGAATTGAAGATTTAAAGAAGCCCCCCAAATAATGTCAAGTTGACTGAGATTCGAATCGTCTTTAAAATCCTCCAGGCATTCTTTTAGCTGGGTTTTTATTTTAGTCACTACCACTTTTACATCATGCTGGGTATTTCTGAATATTCTACTATTCCTCTCTAGCCAGATTTGCCAACAGCAAATTTTGAGAAGAGAGGACCAGGTGGCCTTTATCATTTTATTTTTAGGCGGGGGAGCTGGATATCTATTCTGCCAATTAGTGAAGAGTTCGGATATGGAGGTAGGCAACATGAAATTTGGATTCCATTGCTCCATCAGCGCTCTCCAAACCTGCTCTGAAAAATTGCAGTTTAATATCAGATGGGTGACACACTCCGCCTTCTCTCTGCATAACAAGCATCTCGACGGACCATTGAAGCCACGCCTCTGCAGGTTCTCGTCGGTGAGTATTTTACCGTGACAGAGCAACCAATTGAACATGTCAATCTTGGGCAATGATGGTATGTCCCAAATTGTTTTCCACGGAGCTGGATCAGGGGGTGCATACGGAATTGCAGCAAGGCTCGTGCAGCCACTCGACACAGTGTATCCCGCCGCCAAAGAGCCCCAACCTCTTCTGTCTCTCATGCGTATGTGTGAGGGGGCAGCACCGATTAACAAGTTGCATAGAAGGCTGACGTCCTGTAGAAATTCCGTCGGTGTATCGAGGAAGTTCCAGCCAACCCAACGCGTCTCTTCCCACTTGGAAATGTCCCAGAGAGTGTGTTTACCTGTATTTGAGATCCAATCATGCAGCTTCTTCAAAGAATGCCAGTCCCCAATCGGGTCGCGATCCATTATGCGATCTGACCATATGTTGATTTTTTTCCCATTTCCAAGTATCCAATAAGCCTTGGAATGAATCAGAGGGGCAGCTTTAGAGCTGAGTCTGGAAAATGAAGAGGTGCCTTGGGGAAGAGGTCCGTCTAGGCATCTTGACCTTTCGCCAGTGAAATATTTCCTCCAAAGCGCAAGATGAGCCCAGCCAGGCTTGGGCGCTATGATTTTCCAAAGAAGCTTAGCTCCCATGGCGATATTTTGGAGGGGAAGCTTCTTGAAGTTTAGGCCTCCCTCCATTTGAGGTTTGAGGATTGTCTCCCAGTTGACCAGGGGGAATTTCCTCTCATTTTGCTTACCTCCCTTCCAAAATAAGTTTCGAATGTGCTGGTCCATTTTCTGAAGGATGCCGACGGGAGCTAGGAGCACAGAGAACTGGAATAAAGGGAGACTGCTGAGGACAGATTTGATTAGAACATTCTTGCCTGCAATATTTAACCAATTATAGCCCCATGCCTGAAGTTTGACTTTGAATTTTTCCAGCTGAGGTATCCAGTCCCTGCTATAGGCACGTTTGAGGAAGATAGGCATTCCTAAATACTTAAATGAGGTCCATACAGCAGAGCCAACAAATCCTAAGCATCTGGAAATGGAGATGAGCATAGGGGGAGGGGTATTCCAGTTGTATATGTGACACTTTCCTTTATTGAGATAGCTTCCTGACATCGTGCCAAACTCATCCAGAGCCTCTTTAAATCTGGTGGCTGAGTGGATTGAAGCAGCTCCGAGAAGCAGAGTGTCGTCTGCAAACAGGGCATGGTTTATGTTCTGGACTCCTCTAGCAACGCAAATCCCTGGAATCTCCTGATCTTGCATTTTTTTGTTTAAGTGGAAGCTGAGAACTGATGCTTGGATAAAAAACAGCAGAGGAGACAAGGGGCAGCCCTGCCTTAATCCTCTTGTAGCTTTAAAGAGCCCTGCAACTCTGCCATTGATTAAAGGGGCTATCCATGGCTCCGAGATATAAGCCCAGATCCATTTTATAAATCTCTCTCCAAATCCAATTTTTTTTAAAACATTCAACAGAAAGTTATGCCTAACACGATCGAATGCATTTGCTAAATCCAGTTTGATGACCATACCTCTTTCCTTGCACTGGTGACTAAATATGATTTCCTCTTGAACTAGGATGAAGTTATCCACCAGTTGTCTTCCATGGATGAAGCCCCCTTGATTCTCAGGGATGATTTTAGGGAGGATGTGTTTCAGCCTGCTAGCAATGATTTTGGTGATCAGCTTGTAGCCTATATTGCAAAGAGAGATGGGGCGGAATCTGTTAAACGAATTGGCGCCCTTCTCCTTAGGTATAAGAGCAAGGAACGAGGAGTTTGTGCTTCCTCCTATTTTCTGGCAATCCTGCGATTTTTGAATCATTTTGAGGAGATCTTTTCCCACAATATGCCAACAGAATTGAAGAAATCTGGCAGAGAAACCGTCAGGTCCTGGAGCTTTATCAGGGTCCATGGCAAAGAGAGCGGCTTTGACCTCCTCCATGGTGACTTTGGCTTCTAGCTGGAGGTTCATTTGAGCCGAGACTGAAGAGGGGACCCCGTCCAGCAAGTAAGAATTCTGAGAGCCATTCACCTCTTCGCTGTACAGATTTTGAAAATGGCGAAAGGCTGCCTGCTTGATGTCTGTAAAGTCTTTATGGGTCACGACTTCTTCTTTGATTTCTGATATATGATTGAAGCTTTTCCTGGCTTGAGATTGCTTGTGGAAGTATGAGGTGTTTTTATCTCCTGCTTTGAGCCAAAGGCAGCGAGATTTGATCCTCCAGGATTCCTCTTCATTCAGACAGGCTTTGTGACATTGCTGTTGAAGATGGGCCTCTTTGTCCAGAATTTCATTAGTGATGAGGGCCTCTTCCAAGGACTGATGGTGGGCATCCAGCATGCATTGGATCTTTTTCCTTTCAGTGGCTGGATTAGGGAGAGATTTGGCCCAGCTTTTTAGGGCAGATTTCACTCTTCTGAGTTTCTCTTCCCAGATATAGAATGGAGAGCCATTGACTGGCTGAGACCAACAATGCTTGACAATCTGAAGAAAGCTGGATTCCTTGGTCCAAAGAGGGCTGAATTTGAAGGGGATGGGGCCAAGATCCGAGAGGGTTCGAAGGGTCAACTTGATGGGGTTATGATCAGAGGTGCTACAGGGAAGGATATGCATGCTGGCATCTAAACCAAGCTAGAGGAAGGAACTTTGCACAAAAAATCTATCTAGTCTTGCTGCAATATGACCAGGCCCTATTCTTTTGTTTGACCATGAGAACTTACCTGAAACTGGCTTGATATCTAGCAGATCCCAATCTTGGAGAAGATCTTCTGCCCATTCCCTTGCCAGATCTCGCACAATGGTACCTCCACGCTTTTCTGAAGAGTGCAGCGTGAGATTTAGGTCTCCTGCAATGATGATATTTTCTAGTATGCCCAGATCCGCTTGGTTTCTTAATGAATCCCAGCAAGACTTTTTTTCTCCAGCGCTGACCGGCACATAAACGTTGAAGAGGCAAAATATTTCTTTAGTATCTAAGTGTTGCATCTTCAACATCAACTAGTGGGTGGTAGAAGTTTTAGATATTAGCGAGTACTTGCTATCATTCCATAGAGATCCCAGCCCTCCAGAGGCTCCTCGGGCTGAGACAGCAGCTGCTTTGCTCTTATTCCATAGTTTTCTACTTAAATGAAGGAGGTCTGAATCCTCCATCTTGGTCTCCTGGAGGAGGAGTATGTCCGGGGCTTCTATTCTTATTAAGTTTCTTAGTGCCTCTTCTTTGATTTTGCTCCCCATACCCCTGCAGTTCCAGGAGATAATTTTCATTATTTACCTTTGCTTTGGAGGGCTCCCTTGGAGCCTTGATGTTGATTTATGGCCATCTTTGGTTTCTTTGCTAATAGCTTCTCCAATGTAGGTTGGCTGCCCTACAACTTGTCCTTATACGTTTCATGCTCCCTTTTCTCCCGATCTATTTTCTGCCCTCTTGTAGATCTCCTTACAGAGGCTAGGGAGTCTCCTATTTCTCCTTCCTCCTCCGAATCTTCCGATTCTTGGTCCTCATCCTCAACTTCTTCTGGGGTTCCTTTTGAGCTTTCTGCTATGCCTGAATCCTTGGAAGGATTAGGCTGACCACCTTTCTCTGGAGTGACCGATTTCTGGGCCTCGACTTCATGGGTGTCCTCTGGTTGAGAGCTGAGGGGATCAAACCTGTTTTCTAGGGCGGTCTTGGGCTGGGTCTGCGGAGCAGGGCCCTGATGAGGATTGCCATTGGATCCTCCAACCTTCTGAATCTTGTGAGTATTTTTCATACGCTTGACTTGATTCCAGCCATCCTCCTTCCCTTGGACAGATTCAGTAATGGACGGGCAGCTTCTGGCGAAATGGCCATAAACATGGCATTTCCGGCATTTAAAGGGCAGCTGCTCACAGTCTAGTTTCTGCATGTGAGTCCAACTTCCAACCTTGATTTTAATGGCCTCTGGCAGTCCCTCCTCCAGGTCCACCTCCACGCATATCCTGGCACAATCATATTGTTCCTTGTTGTTTGCTCGATCTATAAATTTCCCCAGGGCATTTCCTATATGCATCAATGAGTCCCAGTTCCAGCAATGCACTGGAAGATTTGGCAGCCTGACCCACACTGGGACAACTTTGGGTACATCCACTGCCGGATCGAAGTCCGGAGTCCATTTGTTCAGATACAGACCCTGGGGGCCCATGAAGTAGGGGCCGTTTCGAAAGATCAGGTCTTTGTCGTCCTTTGAGGTAAACTCGAAGAGGAAGAATCCTCTCCCCAGGAAGTAAGAGGTCACACTTTCTTGGATCAACGACGCCCAGTTCCTTTTGACCCAGTTCTCTGTGGATTTGGGAGAAGGCCAAAGTCCGGTGAACTGGCCTACAAGGGCTCTCTCAGACAAAGACAGTGCAACTTGGATCGGGGTTTCCGGAGGGAGGGAGATCTCTGGAATATCGTCTAGTTTCTTGACAAATTTCGCAGCTTCGACATTCTTCTTCTTAGGGAGACCTTCCAGAAGATGATTGAAGGCCTCAGCTGATGAGGACGGAGGGGGGGGAGGGGCCGCCTGGGGAGTGCCCAACACCTCCATGGACCCAAGCAGCCAGCCAAGCTCAATCCGGGACTGCTCAAACCTTCAATGAACCGGCCGGCCTCATGGTAAAAAGCAAGCTTCCTTCCGCAGAGAGCAGAGAGATCACTTGCGCACAGCCTGAGGGACGCGAATAGGCGGAACAGGGCAGGGCCGAGGACAATCAGGGCGATCGGGGTGATCAGGGCCGATCGGGCTCAGGGCCGAGGGCGATCAGCGGGATCTCTCTAACCATCATCATGATCATCTGTAATATATTGTTCTATATAACTTTCATGTTTTAAAGAACTATTCTGCAGTACTACTAAAGCATTCAAAGATGGTCTAGACAACATATCAACTACTTTGTTTGTGACACCTTTCTTGTACTTAATTACTAAGTGAAATTGCTGAAGAAATCCCATCCATCTGTAATGACGAGATTGTTGCAACTTAGTTTGAGACTGAAGGTACTGAAGCGACTGATGATCTGTGTGAATCACTATTTCCTTACCCATTAAATAATGTTTCCATTTCTTAACACTTTCAACCAAAGCAAACAGTTCTTTATCATATGTCGGATAATTCATTACTTCCTTAGAAAAAGTTTCAAAATGAAAACAAATTGGTTTCCCTTTTTGAAGTAAGACTACACCCATTGCATAACCACTAGCATCTGTTTCAATTTTGAATGGCTATTGAAGATCTGGTAAAGCTAAGATTGGTGTTGTGACAATTTTCTTCTTAAGTGTATCAAAAGATTTTTGTTGTTTTCCTCCCCACTGAAAGGGAACTTTAGAACCTGTTAAAGCATGTAATGGTGATGCAATCAAAGAAAATTGAGCAATAAATTTTTTCCAATATTGAATTTCACCTATGAAACTTCTAACTTCAGTCACATTCTGTGGTCTTGGCCACTTAAAAATCACATCGATTTTATTTGGATCTATTTTCAAACTTCCATCTCGAACTATGTCACCAAGATAATTCAGTGAAGTTTTACCAAACTCACATTTGGAAAGTTTAAGGTACAATTTTTCCTTGTTCAACACTTCGAAAACCTACTTAACATGCCTAACATGCTCTTCCATACTTGAACTGAAAATAATAATATCATCTAAGTAGATTATGACAAATTTATCAATGTATGGGCAGAATACATCATTCATAACCCGCATGAAAGTTGCTGGCGCATTACACAAACCAAAAGGCATCACTAACCATTCAAATATTCCCTGCCTAGTTTTGAATTCATTTTTCCAGATGTAATTTTATGCAATGCGAATTTGATGGTACCCACTTCACAAATCTAACTTAGTGAAATAAACAACATTTTTCAGTTGATCAAGTAAATCATCTATCCTGGGAAGAGGATACCTGTTTTTTATTGTGATTTTGTTTAAGGCCCTAAAGTCGACACACATTCTCCATGTCTCATCTTTCTTAGGAACCAAAATTATGGGTGAGCCACATGGAGATGAACTGGGTCGAATAAAACCTTTTTCAATCAATTCCTGGATTTGTTTCTTTATTTATTCGTTCTCTATAATTGACATGTGATACATTTTGATATTAGGAAGAGGGGCATTAGACATCAATTGTATCTCATGTTGTATTTCTCGCTTAGGACGAAGATGTTTTGGTTCTTTAAATAGATTTTGAAAAGAATCTACCACTTTAACGAATCTAGCTTTAAACTGAGATTCATAACCTGAAAAAGCATCATGTTGATCTTTATGTTGTTCTTTTACAACCATGAGTACATATCTCTTACTTGAACTTATTAATCGCTTCATCTAATTAACTAAAACTAAATCCAAGTGTGATTTGAGTTTATGTGCCATGACAATATATTCAATCCCATCTTTCTTAAGGTGATATTTATGCTCTTTCCTATGAAACATTGCATCACGATCATAGAGATAAGGACTTCCTAGCACTACTCCACATATGTCTACTGGAATCACATCTAAATCCACTTCATCAATGTAATTAGTTGTGATGGAAAATTTTAACCGACACTGCTTTGTGACATTAATATGAGTCTCTTTATTTAGCCAACCTAATGGGTATGGTCTTGGATGATTCTGTGTCTCCAAACCCAATTTCTTAACTAAATCTTCAGATATTAAATTTTCTTGTGATCCACTGTCAAATAATGTATCTATTTTCTTGTGCTTAGAAGTTATCCTTATATGAAATAATTCAACCCTTTTATCCTCATTCAGATGATTTATGTTTGAAGAAGGTGCATAAGTACTAGAACTTGAACTAGTGTCAGAATTTTTACCTGTCGAAACCATTGCGGTTATTTTACCTTCATCACTTGAGTCGGAGCCCAAATCTTGTTGGATTGCTGCATTAGCTTTCTTTTCACCTTTCTTCTTCTGGAACTTCTTTGGTCTGAGTTCTAGGTGAAGTTTCCAACATTTGTATTCATCGTGTTTGATCCTCTGGAAATGAGTACAAGTAGGTCTTTCAATTTCCTTCTAAGAAGTCGCTGATCTATTTCCCTTCAAATTTCTCTTCCTCTTGTTGTCTTTGGAATCCTTGATTTCCAACCGTTTGGATGGTTTCTGTGAAAACATGAACGATCAACCACCTGATTGAATATGTATGACTTGAACACACACTTCATCAAAGTCATCAGGATTAAACATCAATAATGTATGCTGTAAATATGAATGTAAACTGCCAATGTACTTTAATAAAGTTTCATGTGTATCTAATGGAATACCAAGCGCCAAATATTTCTTCCTGAACTCTTGAACATTCTGCCCTTTACCTTTCCTCAAATGTTTCCAATCAATAACAACTTGTTGCATGTGTCCCAAAGGATATAATTGTTTCCTGAGAGCTTTTAAAAACTTAGACCATGAAGAGATGACTTTACCTTTTCGCTTTACATCTATTTGAGCTTTACTTTCCCACCAGATTAAAGTTTTTCCCCCCATTCTCAGTGTAGCTAACTAAATTTTCATTTTATCATAAAAAATGTTCTAAATACAAAAATACACTTCTAACTTCTTAATCCAGATATCTAACTTTTCAAGATTCATTTTTCCATCATAAATAGGTAGCTCAAATTTTACATCAAGTTTCAAAAGAGATTTTTTCTTAGGTTTCTTTTCTATTTCAGAATTAGAACTGGAAGAAGAAGAAGAAGATGATGATGATGGAGATGATGGAGGAGAAGGAGGTTTATCAGCCTTTCATTTTCCCTTGTCCTTCTTCGATGTCTTTGAAGAATAAGCTACATCTCGCCTTCTTATCTTCGTAGAGTTCTCCCAACATCTGCTGCATGCTCAAAAACACTTTCTGAAACTATTCCTCGCTCATCTTTTCTTCAGGAGTTTCACCTGCATCAGATCCTGTCATTGTCGATTTATGAGCGACTTTTCGCTTTCCAATCTCTGGATCAAACTCCTCAAGTGTTCCTTCTCCATGTTGTGACTTAGACCTGGTTAACATTCACTGGCAAAAATTCTACAAAACGCAACCTGCTCTGATACCAAATTATATGATCTGAAATTGATCATAAACTAAAACTGAAGTAGAATGGATTAATTTCCAACAATGAATTGATCATTAACCTTAAGTGCTGAATGTGGAAGACTGAAGGAAAGCAGTTGATTTAAGACTTAATCAATAACTTAAGAAACATAATTAAGCATGAATTTGCAGTAAGAACAGAGATAGAAGACAACAAACATTGATTACAAAGTTCGTCCCTGATGGACTACGTCTTCGGGTCCGCTTTCAAGATGGGCGTCTACTTTATTAGGATTGATCGAAAGAGGTATTTTACACAGAAAAAACACCAAATTGAATGTGCATGCAAGCACTTCTAGTCTTTGTCAACAGAAATCTCTCTCTCCTAGCTTTCCAACACTTGTCTCGGTTCCCAATTCCACCTCCAGACGACCAAGATACATTGAAAACAACAACTGCCTCTCTAGCTCAGCATCTGCATACAAGACTCAAAATCACTCTAATCCCCTCTTCATGAACAAAAGGATGAATTTATAACTCCTTAGGTTCATTCAAGGCCCTGATGGCTAATCTTGGCATGAATGTGTTGCATTAAAGGTTTAGCGTCTCGGTCTTATTACTAGAGGACACCTTTGTGTTAGGTTACATGGTGGTTACATTAAAATTAGCATAAACTTCAACAAAAACCCATAAACAGACTTTGGGTTATCTTCGAACCCGCTAACAGTCAAGAAACTACGTGGAGAGGTTGACCTTTCCCATGTGAACAGGGCGGTCTTACCACTAACTGC
Organism: Pinus tabuliformis; assembly: GCA_031772625.1. Classification (NCBI taxonomy): domain Eukaryota; kingdom Viridiplantae; phylum Streptophyta; class Pinopsida; order Pinales; family Pinaceae; genus Pinus; species Pinus tabuliformis. The sequence goes on along the minus strand of CM062805.1, from coordinate 1,181,128,678 downwards.
CACCTTGCAGGTTAGTTGCCGACGGTTCCGGTTGGCAGCAGTGAAAGCGCATGTGACTACGCATACCTCTGATGGTTGTGGCTTCATATGGCAATCTTCCTTACCCATGTGGTTTCTCTCTTCTAAAGCATTCACATGATCGACGTTTACCACCTGACAATTCCACTGCGATTAAGGTTGCGGCTTCCCAAACCGCCCCAACTCTGACTTCTCACATGTTGTGGTCCCGCTGCAGTTAGGGCTATTAAACATTTGTATTATGTTTGTATTGCTTTTTTTTTATTACACGGTCCAAATAGCGGGTTTTTGTCTTAGGTTTAGAACATAGGTTTTTTAACACATCCTTTGCACTAGGACTTAGGATTGTATAGTTTAGGCTTTTAAACTTAGGATTTAAGCCCCTTTTACATCGCCATAATAAAAATAAACCCATTACAATGATATTGTCACATTATGACAATAATCAACAAAACCATGATGACAACCTGGACCATATCCACCATGAAGAGGTAACCAACACCCTGAAGAACTAAAAAACACTGGCGAAGCTGATGAAGCTGAAGATGACTTGAACTCTCTGGATACACTGAACTGACAAGATCCTCCTAGATCACTACCTCGCCAGAGTCACTTCAGGAACACAAACATTGCTCTGTTGCCAGCGAGCCTAGATAGTACCTCACCCGAGTTTCTTGCTTCACCTCTATGCGCATGAAGGCTTTCTCTTCTTCCGCCCTTTATTTTATTTTTTTAATTTTGTTCATAGAACTTTCCATAGGCACTTATTTATTTCATGGGGCAGAAGAGGGATCATGAATTATTGAGAATAAAAAATAGTGTCCCTTCAGAGAAGGATATTTATAGATACCTCTGACACACTTGTTAAAGTTTCCTTGCCTCCTTACTCTACTTGACTCAGTTGACAAGGAATAACCGAAAATAAAAGATCGATTGGAGTAGGTGGTACTAGTTATAGATTCAAGCATCGTGATTTTGTTGTGGTTTTCTACAGAAAAAACGTATTTTCCATCAGAGTATCATCGACTAAAACAATATAAGATTCACACAAAGAGAGGGAATAATCAAATAACCAAGAATTGACAGTAGCACAACTTCCTCTTGAACTTCACCATGCTTGCTCCAGGAACTGAATATGGTCTCATGCGAAATTTATCCTATGAATGGAAAGAAACGAAAATAAAGGCGTGGAGTGTAAAGTAAATCAAAACAAAACAAAACAAGGAAAACAACAAACAACAAACAACCACTCCTACTCCTAACCTAACAGGGATTAGGCTATACTTATGTAAAATGAAACTTCCAGTGTAACCATCGATGCATCGGTTGGCCTATGTAAGCGAGGGAATGCATATCAAGAAATATATTCAAGCATAACCATAAACAAGAAAGATAAGGTAAAACATACCAAAGCATTGGAAGTTTGAAGATGTACATAGAAAAGTAAGAGAGAAAAGTGCATGTGAATCATTTTGCGAATGCATTATGGTGTTCAGACACACTATGACTCAATGACACACCGGAACAAAATTTCCAACTTCGAAACTAGGTGAACATAAAGAAAGAATAAAAATTGTGTTTTGCAACAGTACTAGCCAGGTATGACTCCTCCAATGACTAAGCAATAAGATTTTGTAAAAAATATGGAGGATGCAAAAATTGTGAGAGAGATTGATTTTCAATTTGTGTGATAGAGTGATGAGGCACCTTGAAAGAAACATCATTGCTCTGATTGGAATTGGAACTGGCCTCTTTAGAAATTTTGAATAATTTAACACATATTCAACAGAGATTATCTTGATCATGTACTATTGTGGAATACATACACAATACATAAGCTCCTCTACGTTGATCATCAATATAGCAGCATCAATAACAATAAAACATCAAGAGCATTCACACATTAACACAGTATGTAACCCGGGGAAAGCATCTCGCTAAAAACCCCACACTATCTGTATATTAATGATTGAGACCATGTAACATTACAAAGTACAATGCTTATCACAAGAAATCCAGTACCACTCCACCTGTTACACACAATACAGCTCAGATCTGATCTCCAAATCTATTCCACTGCTTGCCTGCCTCTCCACTTCTCAATACCTGCTCAAGAATTAATGAGAATGGTTTACCAAACTCGTATTTCACTTGCAAAGAATCACTCACACTGTGTTGGACGTGAGCACAGGCTACAATACTTGGTATTGGCCAATTCATTGGCATACTCAATCCCTCTGATTGTGCAAATCATCATGCACAACTATAGTCACAACTGATAGCAATCTGATCCTCTAACACCTATCCCTACTGAACTGAACATGCATTGACATGCAACTGAGTTAACTGATGTATTCTATAGTTGTATTATGAGTTAATAATTAGTTTAACAACTCATCATTAGTCTATTTGCAGTTAGACTAACTACAACTAGTTTAACCAAGTCAAACTAAACAAAACTCCATTAACTCCACAATCAACTCCACCAAACTCAACTGATTGAGTTCTAACTGAAGTCATGCATGCAACAACTCAAATGACTCATACGAAAAGCATACTTCCTTCTGACAACTGCATGGGCCACATCTGTAGCTCAAACTGAAGTGCTCCAAGAGAATAAGATCAAGTTTATAGTCCAAATATTATTATGAGACAATAATATTTGACTTTTCTATTTTTGACAGCCAGTCTAAAAATAGACTTTGATCACTCATACTGTGATCACCCATACTGTGGTCACCCACACTGTGATAAAAAATAGAACTTGCGCCATAATTTTCCTGCGGGCCCACTTAGTGAAGGCGACTCTTTTCACTAAGCTCCATCATCTTGTTGCAATCTCAACACTCCCTCTCGACAAGATATGGATTATCAGCAACCCCTATCCTGCCTTGGTGGTACTCGAATTTGCTCCTGGTGAGAGCCTTCGTCAGAATATCAGCATCCTGATCCTCCGTTGGAATGTATGAAAGCAACATGATCCTCCCCTGCACACAATCTCTGATATGATGGTACCTAATGTCAATATGCTTAGATCTATCATGAAATACGGGATTAGCCGAGAGTTTAATGCAACTCTGGTTATCACAGTAAATCACAGTAGGATCCAACTGAGAACCGAACAAACCAACTAGGATCTTCCTCATCCATATAGCCTCGCATGCAGCCAAACTTGCTGCCATATACTCGGCCTCCACTGAACTGAGTGCCACAGATCTCTGCTTCCTGCTGTACCAAGAAACTGTTGTCGATCCAATACTAAAGACCCCTCCTGATGTGCTCTTTCTGTCTGTTGGGCTCCCTGCCCAATATGCATTCGTGAAGCCGCATAGCTTCACCTCATCCTCCTGTCTGTACCACAAACCATATCCCGATGTGCCTCTCAAGTAGCGCAATACATGCTTGCCCGCCTTCCAGAAGAGCTTGGTAGGCTTAACCATAGCTTGTGAAAGTTGGTTAACTGCATAGCATATATCGGGTCGTGTATTGACCAAATACATCAGTGACCCCACCAACTGTCGATAAACAGTGGCATCCACTTCTTCTCCCGAAGTGGCATCCTCCTTCCTCCAACCTCCAGGAAGAGGAGTATCAACAGGCTTGCAGCCATGCATGTTGAACTTCTCCAGTATCTCTCAAGCATACTTGCCCTGAGAAACAAACAGTCCACCACTGCACTACCATATTTCCAATCCTAGGAAATAGTGAAGGAGGCCCAAGTCCTTCATCTCACTTTCTGTAGCAAGATCCTTCTTGCATGACAATATCAACAGCTCATCACCCGTTAGAATCAAATCATCAACATACAGTACAATGATAAGCAACTTACCCTCCACCACAATCTGGTATAGGTTAGGATCCACCTCGCTCTTGGAGAATCCAAGTCCTGTGAAATAGCGGTCTATCCGTGTGTACCAAGCACGTGGTGCTTGCTTCAACCCATACAATGCTCTCTTGAGCCTGCACACATGCGACTCGCTGCTGAAGACCTCTAAGCCTTCGGGCTGCTCAATGTACACCTCCTCCTCAATGAATCCGTTGAGGAACACAGTCTTCACATCCATCTGATGAATGTGCCATCCCATCTGCGCTGAGAGAGAAAGAATTGTCCGTATGGAAGAATACCTTGCGACAGGTGCAAAGGTCTCCTCATAATCGATCCCCTCTATCTGTGAAAAGCCTCGGGCAAAAAATCTTGCCTTGTACTTCTCCACACTCCCGTCAGCTGCCTGCTTGACCTTGTAGATCCATCTCGAACCCACCACTGATTTCCCTTCCGGTCTAGGAACAATCTCCCATGCACTGTTTCTGACAATAGAATCATACTCTTCCACCATGGCGTCTACCCATGCGGGATCCTCCACAGCTTCCTCGAAAGAGGATGGCTCAGTCACAACACACTTGCTCATCAGAGCCATGTATCCAGTGTACCGATCAGGTGACTGTCTCTGCCTGCGTTGGGCTGTAGGTGGTCCTACAACTTTCTCTGCATCTTGAGCAAGTCGCTCAGCTTCTGTCAAGCGCTTTCGCCCTTTGATGGTTGGCACTGCATGAGTGGTCTCTTCCACTCCATGAACCTCATCCTGTGGCTGATCCACGTCCTGAAGCTCATCCTTAGGAACTAATAGCTCCTCATCTGCATGCAAGTGTAGCTCCCTCTCAAGCGAACACTTCATGGCTTTCTCCTCCTGAAATTTTATATCCCGTCGCACAACAGTTTTACCACTGTTTGGCAAATACACACGATAGTTGTGGGGCGTATCAGTGTACCCCACAAATATCCCAACCTCTACGGTCGGTTCCAACTTCTTTTTGGCATCCTTCGTCACATGCATGTAAACAATAGCACCAAAAATCCTCAGATGAGAAAGATCAGGCTTCTTACCAGAATAAGTCTCCTCGGGTGTACTCATGCCAAGTATCCTATGAGCACAACGGTTCTGCACATAAACTGCTGTATTGCATGCTTCTGCCCACAAGTGAAGGGGTAGGCCCTGATCATGCAAAATTGCCCATGCAGCACCCACAATCGTTCTGTTCTTCCGCTCAGCTACCCCGTTCTACTGTGGGTTATGGGGAGCTATGAGCTCTCTACGAATCCCTTCTGCCTTGCAGAAATCCTTGAACTCGTCCGAGATGTATTCACCACCATTATCACTCCTAAGAGCCTTCACCTTCTTCCCTGACTCCTTCTCGACCAGTGCTTTGAATTCACAGAACTTTGAATATGTCTCGCTCTTCTTCTGCATGAAGAAGATCCAACACTTACGAGAGAAATCATCAACAAAAATCACATAATACCTATGTTTTGTTGTTGAAGCAACTGAGAAAGGTCCACACACGTCTGTGTGAATTCTCTCAAGGATCGTCGTGGCGCGACTATCCTTCTCGTGAAAGGTGGCTTTCACAAACTTCCCCAAAGTACACCCCTTGCACTGATCTGACTGCGCAAGTGTGCCTTTAGGAAGCCTTGTAGTGATCTGCTGCAGTATCTTCAAGGCTCCATGGTGAAGGTGACCCAATCTCCTGTGCCACAACTCGCCATCATCCCGGCTCACCAATCCTTCTGCCTTGCCCGCCATTGCTGCGCATCCATCTACATGCAACTGATAAAGATTCCTCACTCGAACCCCTATCTTTCGGGTCTCACCAGTTGTCTTGCTACACAGGAAAGCCTTTCCCTCGCTGAAAACAACATCATACCCCTTGTCTTCTAACATCGCCACTGAGATAAGATTCTTCTTCAATCCTGGAACATGCATGACTTCCTTCAATACGAAGGGTTTACCAGACTCCCTCTCAAAGGAAATGGTACCGATACTGGTCGCACTGTATCTACCATCATCGCCCATCTCGATGTGTACTCCAAGATCTTTGTCCTCCAGATCAGAGAACAAATCTCTATCTCCCGTCATGTGAAAAGACGCACCACTGTCCAAGAACCACACCGATCCCATCACACTTGAAACCAAGCATGCGATCAATGAAAAATCAGGCTCAAACTGTGAGGCTAGAGCCTCTCCTGCTGAAGATCCAGCACCCTGCTTGTTCTTCTTCTTCTGCGGACAATTAGTGGCATAGTGTCCGTGCTGGTGACAGTGAAAACACTTCACCTTGGACATATCCTGCTTCTTACCTTTCGCACCAGACTGAGAAGCTTTCTTGCTCTTCCCTTTCTTTGCTTTGGCAGCCAAAGCACAATTCTCTTCATCAGCTCCCTTTGACGAAGATCTGTCCCTGGTACTCCGCCTGATCTCCTCCTGCACAAGATCTGACCATAGTCTTTCCCATGGCAATTTCTCCCGACCATTGACAGAGTCCTGATAGGAATGCTAACTCTTCGGAAGAGCAAGGAGAGCCAAGCTCACCAAGTCCTCATCATCGACAGTAACCCCCACACTTCCCAGCTCATCTCGACACTGAGTGAACTTCGTGAGATACTTGGGTATACTGCCACCCTTCTCGCATTTGATGTTTCTGAGTTTATCTTTGAGCGCCAGCTTCCTCTAATCGCTCTTGCTTTGGAATAATTCTGTTAATGATTTCCACATCAAATATGGAGAAGTCTTTCCATGTAGGCTGGACACAATATGATCCTTCACGCCCTCCAACAGAATCCTTCGACATTTTGTGGTCTTCTTTTGCCAAGCATCAGCTTGAGTAGCATCAGTAGGCTTTGGGATATCCGTATCTATGAAATCCTTTAGCCCGTTATCATCCAATACTGCCTCCATCCTGTCCTTCCATGCAATATAGTTTGAGCTGCCCTCAAGAGCATACTCCAATCGCAATCCGTTGAAAGACATTGCTGTGTTGCCACCAAGAAAACATTGCTGCAAATTCGAATTCCACCAAAAACCAACTCAACCGCCTCGGATCTAAGATTCATTAGAACACAATATTTCTCGTACAGAGATTGACTGTATGGGCATTCACCATATATCTCACCTTCCAAAGGAAGGATGAATCCAGAGGTTACCTGGCCCGATTACAGACTCTGCCTGAAGAAATAGAATGTAAACACTTCCTGAATAGTAGATCTGATGATCAACATCTCTGATACCATGTAGAAATTTTGAATAATTTAACACATAGTCAACAGATATTATCCTGATCATGTACTATTGTGGAATACATACACAATACATAAGCTCCTCTACGTTGATCATCAATATAGCAGCATCAATAACAATAAAACATCAAGAGCATTCACACATTAACACAGTATGTAACCCAGGGAAAGCATCTCGCTAAAAACCCCACACTATCTGTATATTAATGATTGAGACCATGTAACATTACAAAGTACAATGCTTATCACAAGAAATCCAGTACCAGCTCCACCTGTTACACACAATACAGCTCAGATCTGATCTCCAAATCTATTCCACTGCTTGCCTGCCTCTCCACTGCTCAATACCTGCTCAAGAATTGATGAGAATGGTTTACCAAACTCGTATTTCACCTGCAAAGAATCACTCACACTGTGTTGGACGTGAGCACAGGCTACAATACTTGGTATTGGCCAATTCATTGGCATACTCAATCCCTCTGATTGTGCAAATCATCATGCACAACTATAGTCACAACTGATAGCAATCTGATCCTTTAACACCTGTCCCTGCTGAACTGAACATGCAATGACATGCAAATGAGTTAACTGATGTATTCTATAGTTGTATTATGAGTTAATAATTAGTTTAACAACTCATCATTAGTCTATTTGTAGTTAGACTAACTACAACTAGTTTAACCAAGTCAAACTGAACACAACTTCATCAACTCCACAATCAACTCCACCAAACTCAACTGATTGAGTTCTAACTAAAGTCATGCATGCAGCAACTCAACTGACTCATAAGAAAAGCGTACTTCCTTCTGACAGTTGCATGGGCCACATCTGTAGCTCAAACTGAAGTGCTCCAAGAGAATAAGATCAAGTTTATAGTCCAAATATTATTATGAGACAATAATATTTGACTTTTCTGTTTTTGACAGCCAGTCTAAAAATAGACTTTGATCACTCATACTGTGATCACCCATACTGTGGTCACCCACACTGTGATCACCCACACTGTGATCACTCATACTGTGGTCACCCACACTGTGATAAAAAATAGAACTTGCGCCATAATTTGCCTGCGGGCCCACTTAGTGAAGGCGACTCTTTTCACTAAGCTCCATCATCTTGTTGCAATCTCAACAGCCTCAAGACTACACGAACCTGACATAACCATCATCTCGGGCTAAAGTGCCTCGATAGCTTGCGGATGTTCCAAATCAATAGAAGGTAGATTATCAAATATCGATGGCATAGAAAGATCGACAATAGAAAAATCATAGTCGTGACTTGATGAATCGACGAAAAGATCACGACAACCATGATTAGAATGTTCAAGATAAAAAACAGAGGCATCCTCATGATCTATTGAATCGTAAAGAGGGGAAGATTGAAAACAAGAAATCTCACCCTTTATTCACTAAGAATGATGAGATGATAGATTGGGGAGATCAAGAAGGGAAGATTTTTCCACTCCGCATTCGGATGTAAAACCAACATTCCACAAGTTTTGAGTATGATAGGAAGTAATAATATCATCAATAGGTAATTTTTCACAAGATTCAACAGGAATGACAAAATCGCGGAAAATGTCAAGATAATGAGGGAGATGTGTGAAAGGAAAAAAATCAACCTTCACCGTAGATTCTTATTTAGATGTGGACTCCCACACATAGTCATCACAAATGATATCACAAGTTTTCTACTCAACACCAACTCCATCTAGAACTTGATTCCCATGAACATCAAAATATACATTCGAAATGGGTGAACGCAACAACTAACAATCTAGAGGACCAAAGGAACCAAAGTATGGAGGATGAGGAGATAACACCTCATCACAAACAACAGATTCGCAGTCCAAACTTGTGCTAGAATTCTAAGCATGTGGGGTGGGAGAAGATTGTGGTAAATCAATGGATGAATTCTCAAGCTCTCCCACCTCAGCCTATGGAAATGTAGTTGTTTGATGAGAAGGAGATAGAGAATCACTTGGAATAGCAACTTCTTCCGTTGTAGATTAAGAAGCTCTAATACCGAGGTATGTTGGCAGACTTTCGAAAGATTCATATTCATGCAGATTCATCAAAATGTGAATAATAAATTTAAACTTCTCTTTCAATAAAGCAACATCATCTTTAGAAAATTCAAAACAAAAATGAATGAAATGATCGTGAAAATCATCAAGAGATTCATCAGGTGCTTTTCGCAATCGCATAATTTTCTTGAACATAGATTTATAATCATACCTATCAAAGGCATGGTAAATCTACGTGGAAATATGTTTGAAAGAGTTTATAAAAATGATAAGCAATTTTTAGCACCATTCCATTATGCGCCCTTCGAACGCGAGAATGAACATCCTACAAGTAGCATTCGCATAGTGAACATTGTGTTTCGTGTAAAAATCAAAAAAGTGAACGGTGTTCTCAAGAAGGGTTGTTTCACCCTCGCAATTGAATTTAATAATTGACAAGTCATCAATAGTTCTCGCCGACACTTTCAGATTTGCACTTCTTGAAAAACATGTCGGGGCGAAGTTTGGGGAGAAATCATTAATGAGTGTGGAAAGTTCAAACAAACATCATGGGCTCATCTTGACATTTGTCCCTCCTTCTAACACCAGAAATGTTGATAGTGTAGGACCTGCCAACATTCAGGGGATCTCCTCGATATGAAGTCTTCATTAGAACTCATACCAGTTAGTGTAGGAGTCTCATCCAGAATATGACCCTGTTGTCGATGCAGTGGGTTTTAATGATGTGCCTTAGCTACAATAATGCATAGATTGATGTATAGTGAATATGGTGAGAGAAAGTGTGTGACCCTACAAAGAGTCAAGTGTGATGCATGAAGGTTCCAACATGTGAAAGGTAAAATGAGTGAGCCCATTAGAATCGTGTAATAGTACACAACTTGAAAGGAACACACGAGCATAAATGACATCACAAGCTAATATGTGATATAGTTCACAAGTTAACAGTGATGAGATAATACAACAAGACACATTTGACAAGATTCGTACTAATGCAAATGAAATCTTTCATAAGCATAAGTGTAAGTTAAATAACATACATTTCAAATACAACAAGAATTTTCCTACTATATCCACAACATATGCATGAAAATGTGTTGACTCTGAGCTTTTATTAAAATGAAAGTTCCAATCATACATATACCATTGATGGACCACTATCCCCAATAGTGAAAAGTGAAGTCAACATCACCTGCTCCTCCAAAGAAAGATACTTGCTCTATGCTATGGAGAAGTCAAGGCTCTCACAAAACTCCAAAGCTCTTGATTCTAAGCCTAAGCCTAGCCAAAATCTTGGCTTCCAAAATCCCCTTACAAGAGTTATGAGGATGTATTTATAACAAAAGGGGGTGACTCTTGGAATTACCTTATGACTCTTCAACTTCTTTACAATATGACTCTTCACATTCCAATATTGATGCTTGGAACTCCACTTTACAACTTAATTACCAATAATATTAAAATTTACACTTGTGCCAATATAAGACAAAATTGGGTAGAGCCCACTAGAAAACCTAATAAGACAAAACATTATCACGCTTGATTTTGGGAAAACTCCAGCTCAACAACTGCCACTTGATGTCTTTTGGTCACGTAGCAATGCCAATCTTGGTATTGTGCGATGAAATCCCCAAACTGTGCAATGGTGTCTAGCTGGAAGCGGACTATAGCCTCTATGGTATCTAAGTACAATGATTTGGAACCAGTTTCAACTTCCTTTTGGAGCATGAGAAACATTGTTTTGATCTGGACAAGACCACCAATGTAATTCTACATGTTTTGTCTGTTCACCTCTAAATATTCCTTGGTGGAAATCTGTCTTAGTTACTCCAAATATTCTTCTATCTCCTGCCTAACCTGGTTCCTGTGAATGGCTTCAGGGTGTGAGCCAACTAATGGGATCTTGTGATACTTAACCAAGAAATATAGTTTGTTATATAACCATGCATATGAGGTATGAATGTTTCCAATGAACGAGGCGATATGTTTGTTGTTCTGGATGAACATTCGAACGATTTATTTCTCCATCTTTGCATATGGCTTCATTTTCTTGCTAATTCAAGCGGTGCCCCTTTGTATCGCATTGACCATTCATGCACGATAGTGAATGCAGCTTGCAGATTCATATGAGTTTTGATGAAGTCTTTACACCTCTGTTGTAAGCCATGCAAGTGGACAACTACTTTATGCATGGTAACAAGCTCCTCGTAAATATTCTGCATGGTTTCTCCCAAAGTTGATACTTCACCAAGTATCGTTTCCTTCATTTCCACTAGATGGATTTGTGTAGAAGATGTGTTATGATTTGTTGCACAAAGTTGTTCAACCTCTTTCCTAGAAGCTTGCAAGTTCTTTTCAAATTTCTTGTTCTTGGCCGTAAAATAATCAGTTTCGACTTTTTTTCACTTGCGATGGCAAAGTTAGCTACAAAAATGTAATTTGTATTTTTGTTGGTGTTGGCCACGATCAACCTTTCTATAATAAATGCAAGAGATGCAAGGTCATTCAGAAAATTATTTCTTTGTTCTTGTACAATCTTATTCTGAAGTTCATCATACGACAAATTCTACGTGTCCATTACGAGATCATCATCAAGAGGAACAATTTCCTCTTCCTTGCTTAGAGCTAACTCTATTTTTGGAAGTGGTGGAGACTGAACGGTGACCTATGGTGTGCTTAGAATCAGGTCGACATCTTCATTCTACAGCTTCATTTCTACCTCCATGTCTTGGATTTCAATCAATTCTTCATTCTGTTGAGCAAGCTCATTGTCCTGCTGTTGAGCCTCAAACCTGCACTTCTTTACACATCCTCTCAGCCTCCTTTTCCTATTCATTTCCTTCTTTTGCCACTCATTCCCTCCATCAAATTGCTCAAATCATTGTATTTTAGGACTTTTTACATGGTTTGCTAATTATGCTAATGACTGTGTTGTTGGTTTAGAATTTTGGTTCAAGTGCTGCGTTTCCGCAGCTCACACAGGGTTTCCGCAGCTAATCCCGGTTTCCGCAGCCAACCTCGGATTCCGCAGCTGTTTTATTAAACGGTATGTTCCAGGTGTCCTCTGGGAAGAAGAGCCACATGGGCAAGTTCGTGGAACCAAGGACATGGTGTGTGTCCTTCCAGCTCACCCAAACCAGTCATAAAAACCCATGGTCAACGAGGAGGCAACTACGGTCAACAGAGGTCATTGGCGGTGGCACGGCTCTGCGTGTTCTGTTTTAGAGCACGTGAAAAACAAATGGCATCTTCCTCAGCCACGAAGACGGTGGGAAACACGAATCCAACAGAAGATTGAATTCCCACAACGACCGTTGCCTAAATCCGAGGACGCAGCCAGATTACGTGTTTTTACACAGCTGCTTGAATAGCATAGTTTTCGTTAAGTTAGTTTGCTTTCCTCTGTTATAAATAAAGCGTCTTTGAACGCTGGATAGTTAGCTGCTGATATGTAATTTTGAACTCCCACTGTACTTTCTATTTTGATACATAATATATGAGAAGACTGTTCTCCATTTGAGCGTGTAACTGATTATTGAGCTGGCTGGAGTAGGCAGAGGGCCCCTGTTTACTTAAGGCCTGTACAGTACTTTCAATTTCCTGCATTTCTTTTTATCATTTTATGTATAATAGTTGTACAGAATGCCTTTGATTGCTGTGTTTTGATCATGTACAATAGCTGTATATAAACTTTGAATCCTGCTTATTTATATTTCTGCACTTTTCCATGACTGATCAGTGTGTTTTGCAGATTGCTTAGGCGTGCCCGGGACAGTTTCTTTCCTTTCTATTTCACAACTAGTGACACTTGTGATCATCTTGTCTATGCTGCTGACCTTCTTTGTTTTGCAGCCTTTATTTCTTTGCTATCATTTCTTTAATTTGCATAGTTGCTTACTGTTTTTAGACATCAAGTTGTTTACCTATTGATGGTTTCTTCTCTATAATTCAATATCTTTATTGAGGACCAAAATATCATCTAACACAGCTTGGTCTAGTTGCTCAAGAACTCACAATTGCTTGGCTTATTTTTGACTGTTTCTCACATGATATATTCAGTTAAAAGACAAGAGGTTAAGAAGAAGTTAAAGTATTTGTGACTAGTCTTTCTTTTATGTAGATTTACTTCAATTTCACATTGCTTAGTTTTTATTTTTAGCTAGATTTGACATAGATTTCATCTTCATTTTATTGCAGCAGCAGAGATACTGGGCCAATGTCATTAGTCTTTTATTTGATGCTTTCATTTTCCTTTAAGAGTTTATTTCATTTCAGTTTTTGTTCCAAAGCTTTCTTGTAGAATACTCTTAAGTTTTAAGAAATCATTTAGAACTCATCACAATCACACACACTTCACTCGCTTTATTTCATTTCCATCACATCACAGTAGGAGAAATATATTTGAAAACAAACTTAAAAAGTTAAAAACGACAAAAACTTAAGAAACAGTTGCCTAAGTACATACAGTACACATCACTTCATCAGCTTACGAGCCCCGGGTTGACATTTAAAAGTTGCATTTTAGACATCACTAAATTGACCAAACATTTTGGCGCCGTTTCCGGGGAAGTGAAAATTAGGTAGCCAATTCTTAAAAAAGAAAAAACAAGAAATTTCAAGGAAGGAAAATTAATAACCTCTCAAAGTATGCTCTCCTCTTGCACCTAGAGTGATCTGGAGGATCAGAAAAGAGAAAGTTATTGGTTTAATAGTTTCTTAAGTATGCTCTCTTCTTGCACCTAGAGTGACCTGGAAGATTAGAAAGAGAATTATTACCCTGACTTGAAGGAAAATAACAAAATGACATGCATAGAGCAAGAGATTCTAGGGGAAGGTTTTTAGCTAGAGCTAAGAGTTCGATTTTTACAAGTCCATCTACTCCAAGGAATAGACAAGAGACACCTCCATCATCTCCAACTCACACTCCTAGCCCTAGGATTCCTGGAATTCAAGAGGCAATAGTTGACTCTCCCACACCATCCATCGAATCTGAACAAGAAAGAGACCCTTTTCTTCCTTCCATAGGAGGACAAATTGTAATTGAAGAAGTAGAAACATCTGAAGAAGAGGGAGAAATTCCTTCTCGTTCACCCTTAGTAGAGGAACCAGAAAACTCTGAAGTCTCCAAGGGAACTATCATGACAGAGGAAGGATCAACTGGATTTGGTAGAGGTAGAGGTAGAGGAGGAGGAGGAAATAATGGAGGAGGTCGAGGTAACATTGGGGGAAATAGGGATGGAGATAACTCAGTCGGGTTTCCTATAGTCGATGAGGACTCCCGAGCCACCATGAAAAACATCTCACCATCTATCCTCCCAAATTTCCATGGGATGAGGAATGAGGACCCTGAAACATTTCTATTTGAGTTTGAAGTCATTTGTCGAACTTATGATTATCTGGAAGACTCTCAAAAACTCAAACTGTTTCCTTCAACATTGAAAGGAGCAGCCCTGAAGTGGTTCATGGGATTACTCACTCAATCCATTAGGTCTTGGAATGATATGAAACAAACATTTTTGGATAGGTACCTGGACTATTGTATGCCCACCAATCATAAGGATGAGGTATTCAAAATGGTACAAAAGGAAGATGAAAATTTGGAGGATTTGCTTGAAAGATTTCAATACAATCTGAAAAGAGCAAAAATGAACAACTTAGATGAGGAGACCTTGAAAGCCCTTTTGTTAAAAGTCATTAGAGATGAATGGATAGACATTTTGAACATGATGGGGAAGGGAGATATATCTCAACTTTCACTCAATGATATAGCAGAACTATGTGTCCATCTCTCAAGGGGGAAATCTAAAACTCAAAAAGGGCCTAGAGATCCTTCTCTCCTCAGAGCAAACAAATCTGCAAATGGATCAGTAAGTAGGGCTGAGATTGGCAGTATGCTTGATGAATTTAAAACTGACATCTTAGGGAGTCTCAGTGAACAACTAGACACTCTTAAGATTCACAATAAACAGAAGGCAAACGCTGAGGCTTTGGCCATCTTTTGCCCAAAGTGTAGAAAGAAACATGCTCTAAGGGAATGTCCTTTGGAAGCAAAAGTTGTAGAGACATGTGTAATTTGCTCAGAGAATCATGAGACCAAAGATTGTCCTTCAATCCCTGGGCTCAAAGCTGTTTTTCAAGAAGATCCAAGTACACTTGAATCTCTCTGTTTTGTTGCAAGGAGACCTTGGCAGGGGCAACAAAATCAAGGGTTTAACAACTCTATGAATTTTCAACCTCCACCAAATTGGAACCCTTGGCAACAACCTTGGCCCCAACCTCAAAATTCTTTTCAAGCATGGGTACAAGGTATGCAGAATCCTTATGGTAGATTTGCTCAATTCTACCAATATCCTCCATCTTTTCAAAACCAACAAGCTCCATAACTTCCAAATCAAAATCCACAACTATCATTACCATTTCCACAACAACAACAACCTTCTCAACAGAATTCCAATTCTCAACTCTTGCTTCCATTCCAACAAAAGTCAAATCAACTTCCTTCTCAGCCATTGCCAAACCCCAATAATAAAAATCCTCAAAATGCTTACATGATGGAAGGACAACCTTTTACTACCTATATGATTGTTCCTCTCAATGAAGTACAACTCAGATCAGGTAGAGTCCTAGACAAACCTTCTATAAAAGCTCAAGAGCAAAGCATTTTTGAGGAAGAATCTCTTGAAGCCAATAAGGTTTCTGAAGCATCTCTTCAAAACCCAAACACTCAAAAAGGAAAAGAAAAAGAATTAACCCCCACAACTCCCATAGTTGAGCAACCTACATCTCTATCCACACCTCCTTTTCCTGAAAGATTACAAATTGACAAAGGAGTGGAAAAACAAATTTGGTTGCCTGACTATAATTTCCTAGATGAATTGAGGAATGTTTGTATCAAGATTCCCTTGTTACAAGCCATTAAGGAAATTCCTATTCTAGCAAAAAAAATAAAAGAGTTGAGCCTTAAAAGACCAGGAAGGAAACCAAGAGATACCAGAAGGATCCACCTGGTAGGAAAAATTGCAGACATCATGATGGGAAAAATTACTATGCAGAAATATGTAGATCCTGGTAGTCCAATTGTCAAAACACATATCAATGGGGTAGAAATACCAAATACTTTGATTGATTTAGGGGCTGCTATTAACATTATGAGTAGACAGACTATGGAACAGCTAAAACTTCCTAATCTTCTTTTTACACCTACTTTATTGCAACTTGCAGATCAATCAATTATTGAACCAGATGGTGTATTAGAAGACATTCCAGTCTCCTTAGATTCTTGGGAATATCCAGTGGATTTCATGATTTTAACTCCCAAGAGTAATCTAGGAGGACATCCTCTTATTTTAGGAAGACCATGGCTAGCCACAACTGATGCTTTCATAAGTTGTAGGTCTGGGGATATGTACATTTCTGATGGTAATTCGACAAAGAAGTTCAATCTTTATCCTCCAGCAAAAGCAATCACAGAAATAGGAGATAATGAGTGGGTTGATGATGAAGATACTATACAACCTGTCTTTACCATTTCTGAGATTAGTGAAGATAGTCAAATTCTGAACACATTAGAAAATTTTGAACCATCTTCAGAATATGACTCCACACAATTTCAGTTGGATTCTGACATAGAGTGTCTATCATCTAGACAAATGTCTCTTTTCTCTATGGAAGAGTTTGGTAGTTCTACCATTGAGATCTTTCCAGGAAAAACATTAAACATCAACAGAAATTTGGAAAAATCACAACAGGGGGAGCTAACCAAAATCTTGCAAAGACATTCTACTGCATTTGCATGGGAGTATATCGATATGAAAGGTATTGATCCTAAGACTTGCATTCATCACATCTACATTGAGGAAAACAGTAGACCAATCAGACAACCTCAAAGAAGGATGAATCCAAACCTGAGGGAGATAGTGAAAGAAGAGCTCCAAAAGTTACTTAATGTAAACTTCATTTACCCTATTTCAGATAGCCGGTGGGTTTCCCCTTTGGTTATAGTACCTAAAAAGAATGGTAAATGGAGGGTTTGCATTGATTATAGAGAATTGAACAAAGCAACCTTGAAGGATCACTTTCCTTTACCCTTTATTGATCAAGTATTAGATACTCTGGCAGGTAAAAAGTATTTCTCATTTTTGGATGGTTTTAGTGGTTACAATCAAATTCAGGTAGCACCTGAAGACCAGGACAAGACCACATTTACCTGTCCATGGGGAACTTTTTCTTACCGAGTACTTCCTTTTGGATTATGTAATGCACCTGCAACATTTCAAAGGGCAGTACTAGGAATCTTTCTGATCTAATTCATGATTGTGTAGAGGTCTATATGGATGATTTTACAGTTTATGGTAATTCATTTGAAGAGGCATTAGAAAATTTGGAAAAAGTCCTTGTAAGATGTAAAGAAACAAATCTTTCATTAAGTCATGAAAAATGTTTTATGATGTTTACTGAAGGGATTGTTTTAGGACATCATATTTCAGGAGATGGAATCAAAGTTGATAGATCAAAAGTCGAAGTCATCTCCAAGTTACGTATTCCAAATTGTCAAAAAGATGTTAGAAGTTTTCTTGGGTTTACTGGGTATTATAGAAGATTTATTGAAAACTTCACCAAGATAGCATCTCCACTCTTTAAATTACTTACCAAAGACTATGAATTCAAGTGGGATCCTGACTGTCAATCTGCTTTTGAAACTTTAAAAACTAGAATATCTGAAGCACCCATTTTGAGAGGGCCAAATTGGAAACTTCCTTTCCACATTTCTACAGATGCTTCAGATACAGCTCTAGGAGCTGTGTTGGGTCAAAAGGATTTAGTTCCTTATGCCATTTATTACACCAGTAAAAATTTGACTCCCACTGAGTTAAATTATACTGTGACTGAAAAAGAGTTCTTAGCCGTTGTTCATGCAATCAACAAGTTTAGGCACTACATAACAGGCTATGAAACTTTTGTCCATACTGATCATTCTGCAATTAGATATCTCATGAACAAACCAGTTACTAATGGCAGAGTTACAAGATGGCTTTTACTTCTACAAGAATTCAATATTACTGTGTTAGATAGACCAGGAAAACAAAATACAGTAGCTGATTTCTTGTCTAGAATCCAAAATACTAACGAAGATTCTCCCGTAGAGGATAAGTTTCCAAATGAATATCTGTTTGCAGTAACTACTAAAACTCCTTGGTATGCAGATATTGCTAACTATTTGGTTACAGGGAAGCTACCTCCACACTTATTTCCTAATGAGAAAAGGAAAATCATTTAGGAGAGCTCAAAGTATTCTTGGATTTCTAATGAATTGTTCAAAACAGGGCTAGATTGTGTGATCAGAAGATGTGTTCGGGAAGATGAAATGCCTGACATCCTTAAGGCATGTCATGATGAACCATGTGGTGGACACTTTGCTGACAAGAGGACGGCCTATAAAATCCTTTCTTTAGGATATTATTGGCCTTCTCTCTTCAAAGATGCAAAGCAATATGTTAGAAGGTGTGACAGCTGCCAAAGAGTTGGGAGACCAACTCCTTCAAATGAAATGCCACTACAGCCACAGGTACTCATCGAACCCTTTGAGAAATGGGCTTTAGATTTCGTTGGACCTATTAATCCACCATCTAAACAAAAGAAGTATATATTGGTTTGCACTGATTATGTTACTAAATGGGTAGAAGCCAAGGCATTGCCTTCTGCCACTGAAAATTCAGTTGTTCAATTTCTTTTTGAGGATATTTTTACTCGTTTTGGTGTCCCAAGAGAAATTGTGACAGATCAGGGAAGTCAATTTACATCTAAATTGATGGAGAAGTTGATGGAGGAATACAAAATCAAGCATAGAAAATCTACTCCATACCATCCGCAAGCAAATGGTCAAGTGGAATCTACAAACAAAGTTCTTGAGAGCATCATCACCAAGATTGTTCATCTCCACAGAAGAGATTGGGCAGAAAGGCTTCCTAAAGCCTTATGGGCCTATAGAACTACATGGAGGAACACAATAGGACACTCTCCCTATGAACTTTTTTATGGGAAAGAAGTCTTGCTCCCCATTGAGTTTCAAATCAAGACCTTCAAGATGGCAGTTCAGTTGGGGATGAGTCTATCAGAAGCCCAAAAGCACAGAATGGAGCAGCTGAATGAGCTAGATGAAATAAGACAAGATGCAATTTTAAGGACCGATCTAGTTCAGCACCAAAGAACTAAGTGGCATGACCGATATATCAAAGAAAAGAAGTTTCAAAAGGGAGATTGGGCGTTACTGTTTGATTCAAAGTTTAAAGACTTCAAAGGGAAATTTCAAACTCATTGGCTTGGGCCATATGAGATTGATGAAGTCTTTAGCAATGGAGCAGTCTGAATCAAGACTATTGATGAGTTTCAAACTCCTCTCATTGTGAATGGCCACCGATTGAAAATTTATCATAAGTCACTCTCAAAAGAGGACTTTGTCAAAATATTTCAAGAAAATTCTGCAATGAGGCTAGTGGAGAAGAATTCTTCTCCTCCATCAGCCTAATCTTTGTTTCTTTCTGAATTGAAAAAAAAAAAATGTGTATAAGCCTGAAAACCAATCTCAGATTGGCGGTCTTATACAGAAAATATGGAGTGAAAATAAGGGACACCTGACACTCTATATTTTCCAAAAAAAAATCCCTCTCTCTCTTTCCATCCTCACTTCATCTTCATTCTGTAGAGCTGTAACAAGGGCCTTTTTCACCTCTAGTTATCTCACATTACAAGTCAATCCGGGAGCATTTTGTTATTGCAAAGGGTATCTCAATTTGAGGCTATTTGTCAGAGTAATGCTTAGTAGTATAGGCCTAAGAAATACAAGAGTAAACGGATGCTAAACTATGGCTAGATTACTTTTGCAGAAAGAAATTACACGCAGCAACTTTACCAGTCGAGGGTGCGGAAATAGTAACCCATCCCTCTAGAAACTGTTGAAAGAAAAGAAATTAGAGTATGGATCATGGATCTGGGAGCATAATAGCGTCTGCTGTGTCTCACGACAGCTTTGATCCTTCTCTCACACCAAACCAATGAATGCGAGTAAAAAGGAATAGCAGGAAAGTAAAATGGAACAACAATGCAGAAATGGAACACCAGTAGAAAGGAACAGCAGTAAAGAAACTAAGTCTCGCGAGTTCAACACTCTCAATCCTTTGCATCAACTTATATACAAAGACAGAGCAATCTTTTATACAAGTAAACAGCTTAACCAAATGGAACAACAAACCATCATAAACAGGAAACATCAATCATATATAAAAGTAGACAATTAAATCAAATAAACAGGAAACGTCAATCATATGTACAGATAATCTGACATGATCACCAGTAGTCCACCTACAACGTTAATTCCATTTTCTTATGATCGTCACTCCAACTATATGTAGCTCAAGCATTCCACTTATAAATTCTGTAACAGAAGTGAACAACTCAGAACAATCGTTATGTGACAAATTCTGGAAATATGATGTGAGCTTTTTATAAAGATTTACGATAGAAAAACTATTGATGAACGAATATGGAACAGCATGTAAAATATGTCAAATTATTAAGGATGATAAACAAACCACACAAAGCTAAACTGTAATGATACAATCAGCCAGTGTCCGTTGGAGCCGGGCCCTTAGCTTCCAATGGCACACTGCCGGAATTTACTTCAGACGCAGAGGGATAGTAATGCCAAATATATTATATTAACACATCAACGATAGTACAGCAAAAACTAAGTCTCAAAGAGACTCAATAGTCTGAGTTCCAACTGACTGTGAATTCTGTAAACAGAAAATAAAGATACCGAAAACGAGAGTCCCCAAAGTCTTCAATGCTACCCTTTTTATACTAGTAATGGCGGAGTTAACCAGACAACAAAATAATTGAAAGTAACGATCCCTCAGGATCAAAGATCCTGAGGGATCTGTTAAACTGTTAACTCCTCTCTTTTCTTTGCCTAGCCTTCCGAACTGACAGTCCCTTATCTCGTTCCAGATTGATTTGCCGAGATTTTCTCGCCCTGGTCTGGACTTTATTTAGTTTCGAAGGGACAACCGTTATCTTCTCATGAAACTCCAGTTTTGCACTGCGTCTTCCTCCTTTTGTCATTTTCTGCATAGAGAAGACAACTATTAGTAATTGGTCATTCGTGCTCATTCTCTTTACATTCTTCTTACTTTATAACAAAGAAAAGATTACAAACATTGCTTGAAACATCACTAAATTATACATCAAAACATACCTTTCCAATGCTCTACACACCCCCCGGCTTACTCTGTTTCATGGCCTCATGAAAACGTTATAATTAACATGGAGAGCGGTAAGAGAATAAGTGGGAGAGGGTATCTCGTGAGGTCTGCAACCATGGTGAGCAACCAGATTATCAAAGAAGTAATTCAATTGATCTACAGGCATATCATACAAGGCCTGGTATCCAGGTGCAGGGTGCCAAATAATTGGGCTACGGAACCGGTATCCTACCCAAGACGGCCCAGCTTGCAAAAGGCGCTGGCCATAAAGGCTCAACCGTTCAGCAGCCAGCTCAAAATTCTCATATTTGAATGGCTCCCTGAGCTGGATGCTTGGGGTAGAAACCCGATAACGGAATTTGGCAGCATCCAGGGCAGAATCTTTAATAGCCAGAAAAAATTCCACGCTATTTCGGATCAAGTCCTCATGCATGGGTCCTAACAGTTCCATGACGCCCTGAGTTCTCATGAGGCTTTTGTGTGATTGCCATAGGTGAACTGGGTCTCTAGGCTCGGCCCTGACCCATAGATCTAGGTTGTGCTCCTGCCTCTGAAAGGCATTGTAAGCCCTGAGCCACTTTAACTGATTAACCCCAAATGAAACAAAGGCTTGGAGTTGTATATCCCCCACGAAGGGCCCCGGGTTTAAGTCAGTTTCCTGTTCGAGCACCATATTGTGAAAATAGAATTCACATAGCAACCGTTGAACCTTAACCCCATAATGTTTGCAACAATCAATAAAATCATTAACAGTATTAATCTGAATAGGGGCACCTGCCCTGACAGCTTTTATTTTCAGTCTTAAGTATCTTTCAAGGAGAAATAAAGCATAATTCTTTGCAGGAGCCCTGCAAGTCAAAACATCATCATACAGCGAACATACAGTGTCCAATTGTTTAATAACAGCATCTAATCGACGTGTTACCTTGGCAGCCTTTTCCTGTTCCTTCTGCCATCCTTCAAAGGCCTGACTCTCTGATTGACTCATGTTGCGCAGTTGCTGCTGCAATTCTTCATATTTTGCCCGAGGGATCGTTTGTTCTTTCAACTGCTCGACTTCCTGCTGCAACTCCTCGTATTTTTCCCGAGGGATCATTTGTTCCCTCAGCTGGTCAGCCTCCTGTCGGGCTTGCTTCATTTTGTGGTGCAAGGCCTTGGTTTTTGGATCCCTTTTCCATGAATTCTCAGAGGCAGGGAGTCTTACCTGTACCTTCACGTTTCGCTGCCTGGAATTCGTGTCCCGAATTATCCCTAACGGTGATGCCTCAGTTTGGACTTCTTTGTTTTCCCTTTCTTTCTTCACCTGGATAAAGGGGTACGGTGGCCCCTCTGTAAATGGAATATCGTCTTGTGGCTCGGTTTTGATTGGAACGGCAGTTGGTCCCAATGGGCTATTTGGTACAGCAGTTTGTTCCGGAACGGCATTCTGCTGTTCCATATCAGATGGAACGACATTTGGTTCCTCAGTGCTGGTTGGACCAGCCGTAGGTCTATCAGCAGAGTATTGACCCACGAAACGCCTATAAGCCCCTTGCCTTCTCTTCTGACAGGACCCTGCTGCACTTATTCTTCTTTTTCTCCTTACAGTCCTTCTTATTCTCAGACTGGCTTTCAAACTTCTAATTTTCTGTCGAAGCTGGGCTATAGTATTCAGTAGTCTCTGCTGTTTCTTTCTCAATTTCTTAATTTCTCTTGCCTCGGCAGTGGGCGTATGAGTGGCCCTCAGTTCTGTTCCTCTTTCATCGAGGGTTTCTTCTGGCATTCTGGGAACGGACTGTTCCCGATAAGCATTTTCATTCCCCACATCATCAGCAGGTGGGTTTTCTTCTGGTGTCTTGGGAACGGATTGTTCCCGGTCGGTATTTACATTCTCTTCGTCAATAACAGGGAGGTTTTCTCCTCCCGCTATCTCTTCATGCAATTCTTCATGCGCCTCTTCCCCAGAGGGTCCCTCAGGAGGGCTTGCTGGACTGGAAGGTGAAGTATAATCTCCCAGGCTGGCCAAGATAGTGGCCAGCTCTTCTTCCTCCATGGCGACCTGTGGAGGGCTACCCCCCAATTGTTCCATCTCCTCCTCCTGAATTGGCTGCTCAGTGGCTGCCTTCAGATAGTCGGCTTCGGCCTCAGAGTCAGAAGGTTTCTTTCCTTCCTCGACTTCTGCTTCGTCCTCAATTTGTTCCATATTTTCCCTCGAAGGTTCCTGTTCTGGCACCGGTGGCTCATCTGTTATTTCGATCGGCTGGTCAATGCTTGGCTGGATTTTCTCCAGCCTGCCTTTTATTCTTGCCAGCCGAGCTGACTTCCTAGGTCTCTCGGGTCGCTCAGGTGTACTGGCCGCCTGTTCTTCCACCACCACCTTTTTACGTTTTTTGGATTGTTCTGTCATGCCAGAGGAATGCCTACGTTTCGAGGCAGCACGCTCCTCTGCGGCCCGTTCCTTATGTTTTTCTACATGTCCAGATGCCCTAGAGGAGCGTTTTCGTTTTAATAACTCCGTGTTTTTCTTGGGTTGCTCGGGTGTATCCGAGGGACGCTTAGGTTTTGGTGATTCTCTGGGCTCCTCGGGTGCTTCAGAGGTACTAGCAGGGTGCTTAGCCTTTGGGGATGGTGATGCTCTGGGCTCCTTGGGTGCTTCAGAGGTACTAGCAGGGTGCTTAGCCTTTGGGGATGGTGATGCCACTCCCCCTCCAATTGCTGTAATAAGCTCCCCCCAGCTACTCTGCTGCTGAGTGAGACTGTAGCTCACTATCAGGCGGATCAACCCATGGTGGCTAACTACTGCGTCTTCATGGTGTGCCTTTTTCAGGCTCCGAGAGGCATCATGCAATAATGAATTTAACAATGTAGGGAGATGCACGGAACATTTTCCTTTTAACACAGCCAAGAGCTTAAGGTGACGCGGTCTTACCACATCTTTTCGGCCCTCGCAGGTGATGTAGCTCTGCACTACTTTTTCCAATTCGCTCCAGGGTTCTCCCAACGTTGCCGGCAGCACTCCTTTTCCTTTTACTGTTAGATTCTGTCCTTCGTCTTGGAAAATCTCTATGATCTTCTGCAGCCTCTCTTTCTTTGTCGTCCATATTGGTCCTGAGGCTGGTAATCCTGTTACCTCCACGATTATTTCCTTCGTGACCGTTATCTGCTTTCCACCCACTACGGAGTGTTCTTCCTGCAAGTTCTGCAGAAATTCCATGGCCACATTTTCATTAGATTCACGCAGGCGGCTAAAATAAGTTAACCACCCCGCCCTTTCTAGGATCTCCCGAGCAGCTTCGGAGACTACTAGCTCACTAGGCTCGCTTCTGATAGCCTTGCCTCCCATGGTTCTGTTTCGGGCTCCTAGATAGAACAACAATTACCTGTCGTAAAGAACGTAATCGCAGCTAGAAAAACACAGAGCATGCATGAAAATTGATTGTAAATAACAACTTTTTGCAAAAATAGTATTATCATGCCGTTAGCCCATATCGTACCTTCGTACCATATCATTTCCGAATGGTGTGTTACCACGTGGCCGGTGGAGTAATGAGGTCACCTCCCCCCTCGCAACATGATAGGCTGTCCCAGCCGTCAAATGGAGGAGGAGCCGCCATCCCGTCACCAAGTCATAAAGGAACAGCATGTAGAGTTTTGCCATGTTTCAGATTAGACAAAGAAATACCGAGATCGAGGCAACCGGTAGATCGCGTTTTGCATAAGCCTTCGTGATGTGATGCAAAACAGGAGGATAGGACGTCTGGCACTCATATAAAGTCTAAGGTAGTCATAGTCAATACCTCTGCCATGATTGGTAGTGATAGATATTCATGTGACGTATCCATCGAAATGTAAGATATCATTATTACAAGGATAGAAGGAAGTATTTAATATCATCCAAATTGGTGTATATATTACGACTCCGATACCACTAACAGAGCTCTGCTGCCGATAGGTGTTCATAACCTTGGCAGAGTTGTTTATTTCACCCTGGAACCATGGTTCTTTGTGTGTTTTTGAAGAGCAATTCTTGTCAAAATGCAGGCCATCATGCTGGCTTGGTAACCAGATATCCATGATGCTATTCACCAGAGAGGCGCGAATCGTGGGCAGGCCGGCTCGTGATGAGACCCCCTGTTCCAAGGTTTGTTTATATAGTGAACCTGTTGGACCATATCCCTGGTGTGGTGGCCATGATGGGAATGCCACTTCGCTTCCAATCTTATGATCATAGTAGGCTGGTTCTTTAATGAAACCCCCTATCCTGCATTTGACAAATATATATATATATATATATATATTATTTTTTATTTTTTATTTTTTTATTTTTTTTTAATAACAGATTGTGCTCTTGTATAATTACACATAAGAGTGGTTCAGCCCTCCTTAAGAGTGGGAATGGCGGAAGAAGTCTTGTCATCTCAATTTGGAAGATATAAATCTTCTATTCTTATTTCCAAGTAATAGTAGAGAAAATTGTAGGAACTCAACATGATAAAAATATCCAACAAGGCAGAGGAGGTGAGACTATGACAGCAAAAATTATGAGTGTGTGGATCCTTCCTTTGTTGTTGCATCAATACTAGGGCTTGTTAAAGATAGCGATTCGTGATATTCTGATCTCGATATGTCCTGACTTTTATATTCATTGCATAAAGGTATAGCTGCTACTTATGACCTTGGAAAGAGGATGGACAACACACCCTTTATGTGAAAGGGACAAGAGCATACTACTTGCTTTTGAAAGGAAGGGTGAGGAGGAGTTCATTTGATGCATTGCCTTAAAAAAATCAGCAAAAGCACACCAATGCTGCTTCCTTTTCAAAAGGAGCAGCAAAAACCCAAAAGTGTTGTTCAAACACGCAAGTGCTGTTCCTTTTGAAAAGGAACAGCAAAAACACACAAGTGCTGTTCCTTTTGAAAAGGAACAGCAAAACGCAAAAGTGTTGTTCCTTTTTGAAAAGGAACAACAAAAACACACAAGTGCTGTTCCTTTTGAAAAGGAACAGCAAAACGCAAAAGTGTTGTTCCTTTTTGAAAAGGAACAGCAAAAACACACAAGTGCTGTTCCTTTTGAAAAGGAACAACAAAACGCAAAAGTGCTGTTCCTTTTTGAAAAGGAACAGCAAAATGCAAAAGTGCTGTTCCTTTTGAAAAGGAACAACAAAACGCAAAAGTGCTGTTCCTTTTTTAAAAGGAACAGCAAAAACACACAAGTGTTGTTCCTTTTGAAAAGGAACAACAAAACGCAAAAGTGCTGTTCCTTTTTGAAAAGGAACAGCAAAAGCACACAAGTGCTGTTCCTTTTGAAAAGGAACAACAAAAACCCGAAGGTGCTGTTCCTTTTGAAAAGGAACAGCACACACAGATACTGAAAACATATATACAAAATTTACAATTTTATATACAAAATGTGGTAATAAAAGGTGAATTCTTACTGATCTGTGGGTGAGGAAGTTTTTGCTTCCTCGCCCATAATCTCAATGTTAGTATCTTGGCGTAGCTGCTGACAAAAAGATTCCCGAGTGAGCGGTTTGCGATACAGACGAACTCGATGACCGTTTACCTTAAATGTATATCCAGACCCATCGATTGTGGTCAGTGTAAGGGTCCCATTGTCATGGACTTTTTGAATCTCGTATGGTCCCAACCAACGCGTCTGAAGCTTGCCCGGGAAATCCTGAAATCTAGAATCATATAACAGAGCCCAGTCTCCTTCATGAAATATCTTATTTTTGATAAGCGCATCATGCCATTTGGCTCGCTGCTGTTGAATGAGTGTTGTATTCTGTAATGCAGAGAGCCTTATTTCATCTAATTCATTAATTTGGTGTAATCGATTTTTCTGTGCTTCACTTAAATCCAATCCGACTTCTTGGGCCGTTCGCAGCGTTTGGATTTCGAATTCTATCGGAAAAATAGGCTGCTTTCCAAACACTAAGTGATATGGTGAGTAGCCGGTGGTGCTTCTCCATGTGGTTCGATAAGCCCACAATGCCTCGGGTAATCGGGCGGCCCAATCACGCCGATGTGAGGCAATTGTTTTTGTCAAAATCGACTCTATTACCTTATTGCTGCTCTCCACTTGCCCATTTGCCTGAGGATGGTATGGGGTAGTAATTTTATGCTGGACACGATAATTATTGAGTGTTGCAGCTAATTGGTGCCCTACAAATTGTGGTCCTCTGTCTGTAATTACTTCCCTTGGGAGACCATAACGTACAAACAAATGGAGCAAGAACTGTATTACCGAATCTTCTGTAGCCCTAGTCAATGCCTCCACTTCAACCCATTTGGTAACATATTCAGTTGCCACCAAAATGTAGGTTCTTTGATTTGATGGCGGGTTGATGGGGCCGACGAAGTCCAGAGCCCAGCGTTCGAAAGGTTCGATTACTAATTGGGGCCGCAAAGGCATTTCGTCGGCTGGACCAGGTCGTCCTGCACGCTGACAGCTATCACAGGCCTGGACAATTTTTTTCGCATCTTTGAAAATTGTAGGCCAGTAATATCTCGTTTGTAAGACTTTATGTGTTGTTCTTCATTCGGCAAAGTGTCCTCCACATGGCCCGTCATGGCAGGCTTTCAAGATATCAAAAATTTCATCCTCCCGAATACATCTTCTGATTTCCATATCTGCTCCTGTGTGAAACAAATAACCCCCAACCCACGAAAATCGATTGCTTCTCTAGACAATCTGTTTCCGTTCATTGGGAGTTAAATGTTTTGGAAGCTTACCTACTGCAAGATAATTAGCAACATCAGCGTACCAGGGAGTCTGAACAGCGACAGCGAATAAGTGTTCGTCTGGAAATTGGTCCTCGACTGCTGCTGGTTCAACTGACTTTGGTATTCGTGAGAGGAAATCGGCTACAGGATTCTCCTTCCCCGGTCGATCTCTGATTGTAATATCGAACTCCTGCAACAAGATCAACCACCTAGTTATTCTTCCATTTGTAACAGGCTTGTTTGCTAAGTACTTAATAGCAAAATGGTCTGTATACAAAATAACAGGATAGCCTATAATATAGTGTCTAAATTTATTAACAGCGTGTATCACAGCTAAAAATTCTTTTTCGGTGACAGTGTAATTTAATTCAGCTGGAACCAAATTCTTGCTGATATAATAGATGGCATATGGTTTTTTATCCTCTTCTTGGCCCAGAACTGCACCGATTGCTGTGTCTGAGGCATCGGTTGAAATTTGGAATGGTAAATTCCAATTAGGTCCTCGGAGAACTGGAGCTGTAGATACCAGCCTCTTTAATTCTTTGAAGGCCCGATCACATTTCTCTGTCCATAAGAAGTCAACATTTCCAGTTAATGCATGTAAAGGTGCGGCAATATGTGAATAATGTTGTATGAATCGTCTATAATAGCCAGAAAAACCAAGAAAACTGCGTACCTCTGTCTGATTAGTGGGGGTTGGAATAAGCAAAAGTATTTGAATTTTAGCCGGGTCTACCTGAATACCAGCTGCTGAAATATAGTGTCCCAGAATGAGTCCTTCAGTCATCATCATGTAACACTTTTCGTGACTCAAGCAAAGTCTTGTAGCGATGCAGCGCTGTAGGACATTTTCGAGAGTATCTAGAGCTGGATCAAAGTCCTCTCCATATGGTGTGAAATCATCCATGTAGACTTCCAATCCATCATTAATTAGATCTGCAAAGATGCTAAGAACAGCCCTTTGGAATGTGGCTGGAGCATTACATAAACCAAAAGGTAAGACTCGATAAGCGAACGTTCCCCAAGGGCAGGTAAAGGTAGTCTTATCCTGGTCTTCAGGGGCAATCTGAATCTGATTGTATCCACTGAAGCCATCCAGGAAAGAAAAGAATTTCTTGCCTGCTAAGGTGTCCAGTACCTGGTCTATAAATGGAAGAGGGAAATGATCTTTTTGTGTGGCTTTGTTTAATTCTCTATAATCCACACAAATCCTCCATTTCCCGTTCTTTTTAGGTACTACCACAAGTGGGGATACCCATTTGCTGTCAGAAATAGGATAAATGAAATCAACATCTAAAAGTTTCTGAAGCTCATCTTTTACAACATCTTTTAAATGGGGGTTGAGTCTTCTTTGCGGTTGTCGAACAGGTCTTGCATCTTTTTCGATATAAATATGATGTGTACATAGCTGGGGATCAATCCCTTTCATATCGGGATAGTCCCATGCAAATGCCTCCTGATACTTTCGTAACAGCTGGATGAGTTTTGTCTCTTGATCTGGTGTCAGATTAGCGTTAATATTTAAAGTTTTCCCCGGTTCAATTTGCACTACTTTGCTATTAGCGACAGAAGTCACCGGTATATTTTGGTCATGTTCGTCCTTCAGAGGATCCTCCTCTAATTCGTTGTCAAATGCCGCCTTTATCATAAAACATTTTGTATACGATGTGGATTCTGTTTGATTAATGAATTTATTAATGACATCATCTTCGGTTTGATCTTTGAAATCTAGCGCTTCCTGCACTGTTAATGGAGGTCTAATGTTGTCTGTGATATATGAGGCAGGGCGCAGGTTGGCTTTCATCATCGTGATGCTTGGCTGAGCTGGAGGGTACAAAATTAAATTTTTGATATCCGGCCCTCTGGTTATGGTCATGTTTCCCTGCCTGCAACCAATGTAGGCGTCAGCAGTAGCGAGCCACGGTCTACCTAGAATTAGCGGATGTCCATCTAGTCGGGTTTTCGGATTAATTATCAGGAAGTCGGTCGGGTATTCCCAGGAATCTACTGAAACCATGACATCATACAGGGTGCCTTCTGGTCTAATTACTGATCGGTCAGCTAGTTCTAACAAGGTGGAAGTAGGTTCTACCGATGTAATTCCGAGTTTCTGGCAAGCTGATGTTGTCAGGATGTTAATTGCAGCCCCTAGATCAACTAAGACGTTGCTCAAGGTCTGCCCATAGATTTGAACAGTGACAATTGGGTTCCCAGGGTCCTCGTATTTAACTGGTGTTTCTTTTCCTGATAGGAGGTCGGATAAGGTGCCGACTACCTGGACTCTTGGGTTAGAAGTTACATTTCTTTTTGGTTTTCTGCTACACAGGTCCTTTATGGTTTTTGCATATATGGGGATATCCTGTATAGCTTGAAGGAATGGTATTCTTATATACAAGTTTTGTAGTTCTCCCAGAATATCAAAGTCTGGATATTGTGTTGGTCGTGGAATGGCTAATCGTTCTGGGAACGGTGGAGGAGATGTAATTACTTGTTGATGAGCCTGGTCTTTATTTACATCTTCCTGTTGTGATGGTTGTTCTATAGGTAACTGATCTTCAATGTGAGTTGTTCTATGTCCCTCAGTTTCTATTATTCGCCCAGATCTTAACTGAAGATCGTTGCACTCCCGCAGATCAGATTCAATTTCTGAGGATTCTATAATTTGAAGAGATTGAACTGGTCTATTATTTGGATTAGGGTTGGGTTGGGCTGGGAGCTGCGGTCTCAGATTAGGCTGGGGGTTTTGTTGTAAGGCTGGCAGAGTCGGTTGAGGGAATGGAATTGATCCTGCTGGCTGATATGTCGATCTTGGCCAGCTTGTCTGCCAGGATGAGCTTTGCGAAGTAGAAGGAGTCCACTGCGGAGGATATGAATTATTCTGCCAATATGGTGGAGGATAAGGGCAGTTTGGCCAACCAAATTGGGACATCCAAGGATTCGGAGTAGGAAACATTTGAGGTGACCAATTTGAAAACGGGGGTTGAGACTGGTTTTGCCACATATTCTGTTGTTGAGTATTGAACTGCGGGGGTTGAAAAGAAGAGGAGGGGTCTGAAAACATACCTGATTGCCTAGGCTACCATTGACGACGCTGGTTAATAAAATATGTTGATTCTGGTTCCTCTTATGCTTCTTTGTATACTGCCTTCAACCCAGGAAGTGAGGGGCAGCTTTCGGTCAGGTGGTCCTTGGTACAGATAGCACATATTTGGACTGTATCCAGCGGGCATTCCTTGTGGCTATGTTTCTTCCTGCATCGTGGGCAAAAAAATGCTAGATTCTGTTCCGCCTCTGCTTGCTTCTGTTTAGCCTGCACAATGTCAAGTTGTGTAGTTAATGTCCCCAGGATATCAGTTTTAAAATTTTCTAGCAAATTTCCAAGTTCCACCCGTGTTACTCCCTCTGTTGATGTTCTGTTATCTCTGGTGAAGCGGTCATATTCTGCCGGTTTTATCCTCGTGCTGCCTCTTGAGCTCCTGATACATAGATCAATGATATCAGCAAAATTTTCCTGATAAATGTCTCCTTTCCCCATAATGTTTAACGTTTCAATCCATTGTTCTTTCATACCTCTAATTAATGCAGTTTTCAACACGTTATCAGGCAGAGGTAGCGATGCATAAGGAGATCTTTGCAAGTTATATTGGAAACGTTCCACATATTCCTCTAGGGTTTCGTTTGGTCTGGCTGACATTTGAAAAATTTCATCTTTTAGTTCCCTTGACCTACAGTAATCTTGATATTTTTTTAAAAAGGCTTCTTTCATTTGATCCCAATTGTTAATAACCCCACCACCTAAGCCCATAAACCATCTTAACGCAGCCCCTTTTAATGTAGAGGGGAACAATTTCAGTTTCTGGGGATCGGTGGTGTAATCGTATCCTCTACATAATACATCAAATTCGAACAAGAATGCGTCCGGGTCTTCTGATGTAAGGCCATGAAATGTGGGGATATGCTGGAGAGGGATAGCTTTCATGGGCGCATTTGCTGCAGAATCTACTATCGGATATTGCAATGTGGAGGTCTGGGTGTTTGGCTGATTCTGCGCCATGGGATCGAATATATGCCAGTAATCTTCAGGAATTTCCAAGAGAGTGTTCCTTGGTTGAGGAGGGGTAGTCTTAACAGGGATTTTCTTGACACCACTCCCTTGATCAGGGATGATAATGGCCCCAACTGTCTGCGGTGAATGGATTCCTTCAACGAGGATTTTTGCAGCACTTCCCTTGTCCGGGCTATTTAAAGGCTGGTTTAATTCAATAGGAGATCTGGGTTCCTCGATTTCCCCTGTTTCTCCTTCTCCTTCACAAAGGTTACTTTGGGTCCCTTCGTGCAATGGTCCAGGAGTCAAATTTTCAATTTCTTGAAAATCCTGCTCCTCTGTTTGACTGTGCACTTCAGCAAAGGCTTCAGATGGTGATCCCGAGGCCTGAAGGGAGCTAGTAGGCTGTTTAGAATTGACTTTCTTATAACCTACCGATGGCTGAGAGTCGGCTTTCTTATAGATTTCGTCTATGAAGGTCGTTCGTCCAAGGGTCACCGGCCCCTTGGCTTTGGATGGAGGCTTTTGATCTTTCTCTAACTTTTTCTGCTTAGTCATGCACTCCAATTAAACTGCTAAATCCTATTTAACCAATCAATTCTGCTAGGAAAGCGGACGGTGGAGCAGGGCTTTTACATGCTCCGTACGCAAGTTCTTACCTTTCGTTTTTAAAATCCAACTCTCCCCTAGCAGATTCGCACACTACCCTGTTTAAAAGACAAATGGCTATACCCTTTCCCCAGCAACGGCGCCAAAATGTAGAGCTGTAACAAGGGCCTTTTTCACCTCTAGTTATCTCACATTACAAGTCAATCCGGGAGCGTTTTGTTATTGCAAAGGGTATCTCAATTTGAGGCTATTTGTCAGAGTAATGCTTAGTAGTATAGGCCTAAGAAATACAAGAGTAAACAGATGCTAAACTATGGCTAGATTACTTTTGTAGAAAGAAATTACACGCAGCAACTTTACCAGTCGAGGGTGCGGAAATAGTAACCCATCCCTCTAGAAACTGTTGAAAGAAAAGAAATTAGAGTATGGATCATGGATCTGGGAGCATAATAGCGTCTACTGTGTCTCACGACAGCCTTGATCCTTCTCTCACACCAAACCAATGAATGTGAGTAAAAAGGAACAGCAGGAAAGTAAAATGGAACGGCAATGCAGAAATGGAACAGCAGTAGAAAGGAACAACAGTAAAGAAACTAAGTCTCGCGAGTTCAACACTCTCAATCCTTTGCATCAACTTATATACAAAGATAGAGCAATCTTTTATACAAGTAAAAAGCTTAACCAAATGGAACAGCAAACCATCATAAACAGGAAACGTCAATCATATATAAAAGTAGACAATTAAATCAAATAAACAGGAAACGTCAATCATATGTACAGATAATCTGGCATGATCACCAGTAGTCCACCTACAACGTTAATTCCATTTTCTTATGATCGTCACTCCAACTATATGTAGCTCAAGCATTCCACTTATAAATTCTGTAACAGAAGTGAACAACTCAGAACAATCGTTATGTGACCAATTCTGGAAATATGATGTGAGCTTGTTATAAAGATTTACGATAGAAAAACTACTGATGAACGAATATGGAACAGCATGTAAAATATGTCAAATTATTAAGGATGATAAACAAACCACACAAAGCCAAACTGTAATGATACAATCAGCCAGTGTCCGTTGGAGCCGGGCCCTTAGCTTCCAATGGCACACTGCCGGAATTTACTTCAGACGCAGAGGGATAGTAATGCCAAATATATTATATTAACGCATCAACGATAGTACAGCAAAAACTAAGTCTCAAAGAGACTCAATAGTCTGAGTTCCAACTGACTGTGAATTCTGTAAACAGAAAATAAAGATACCGAAAACGAGAGTCCCCAAAGTCTTCAATGCTACCCTTTTTATACTAGTAATGGCGGAGTTAACCAGACAACAAAATAATTGAAAGTAACGATCCCTCAGGATCAAAGATCCTGAGGGATCTGTTAAACTGTTAACTCCTCTCTTTTCTTTGCCTAGCCTTCCGAACTGACAGTCCCTTATCTCGTTCCAGATTGATTTGCCGAGATTTGCTCGCCCTGGTCTGGACTTTAGTTAGTTTCGAAGGGACAACCATTATCTTCTCATGAAACTCCAGTTTTGCACTGCGTCTTCCTCCTTTTGTCATTTTCTGCATAGAGAAGACAACTATTAGTAATTGGTCATTCGTGCTCATTCTCATTACATTCTTCTTACTTTATAACAAAGAAAAGGTTACAAACATTGCTTGAAACATCACTAAATTATACATCAAAACATACCTTTCCAATGCTCTACACATTCCATTTCACTTCACCTTCATCATTTTTCATCTCCATTTCACTTCATTCCATTTCATTTTTTTCACTTCACTCCATTCACTCCATCTCATTCCATTAATAAAAGTCCCTTTCAGGACTATTTCCATTCAGTTAGTCTTTTTCTAACTAACTTTGTGCAGTTAAAGGGGAGATGTCTTAGTTTCCGCAGCTCGCACCAGTTTCCGCAGCCAGCATCACTCTGTCTCTACAGCCAGCAGCACTCTGTTTTCAAAAAAAGTTAACATCATCATCACCAAAGGTAGCAAGGATATGAGGCACCTGTAGGATCAAAAAGCAATAATGGATCAGCAACCTTAATCAACAAATGACAAACCCATGAAGGTATGATCAAAATCTTTTCCAAACAACAATTTAAATGTCATTTTATGCATAATTATTAAATCGTGGACAGAGCCACTAAATGCAATGATTCGGCAAGATCATCCCATTCCTCCTCCACGATAATACTTCATCCACCTCATACCCTTCTAACAGTCTCATAATCACTCTTAGTTCAAACTCGAATTGAGACTGCGCTTTCATTTATTGGCCATACAAGGAAGAAGTGACCTATCGTACTACGTCTCTTCTCCACCATGATCTCCGCAGCCAATGCTGAAACGTGTGCGTAAGCCACCTGACTCTAAAGGATTCGGCCGTTATTCCATACACTTATCACCCCATTTCCGCATGCATTTGAACTCATTTCTCGTGTTTGTCTTCTACTCCCTCGTACTCACACCATTTCCACTCTCATTTCCGCTGCAAACTCCACAGCTCTGTTTCAAACCCCGATTACAGTTCTGCAATACGCCTTGCATTACGTTGCGGCTACTCCATTTACAGCCGTAATCCACCTGTTTTTTCCGTGAGCATCCTCCTTGAGCATCCATACACAGTCAAAGCTTCAGCCAAAGTTGAGAGCCGAAGATGGGGAAGCTGCTTAGAGCTGAACCTGAAGGTTCAAAGTATTTAGAAGGGTACCCACAAACGCAAGAAGCATTAAAGAAAGCAAAATGGTTGAAGTGTATTCAAAAATTCAGAGGGTATGATAAGGAGGTAACGAAAGCATTTGCTCGATCCTTCAATGGACACACTGTGGAAGTAGGGGACCTAAAATTCACAATAACAGAGAACACCATAGCAACAGCAACCAGTCTACCTCAGGTGGGAGACAGATGGTTTAAGAACAGAGGGGTGGAAGATCAGGGATGGAGAGACATGCTTAAGAACCCAGGTATGGATACTTCAATATTCACCAAAGGGATTCCTGTACATGTAATTAAGGAAGAATGGACTGCATTGTTATTACTTGTTCAAAAATTTATTACATGTGAGGGCCGCTTTGGCACTATGTATATGTACCATGCAAGAATTATGATGAACTTCATGGAAGGTCATGCCATCAATTTACCCTACTTTCTGTTAGCAAGCCTAAAGAAGATGAGTTTCACTGTCCAAAAGAATGTAGGCCATATTGAACCTCACTTGTATCATCACGTGTTCATTAGAATTCTCATAGAGGACCAATTGAAAAATAATAATGATACATGGGAAAAGTTTTTAGTCAGGAATCATTTTCAAGAGGTAACTGAAGCTTCCGCTAGCAGTTCTCCTAGAATCCCAAAAAGAAGTAGGAGAAGGAAAAGAGATGTTGCAGCCCAAGATCCTCCTACTGTAGAAACTCAGGAAACTACTCAAGAAGAAGAGGAAGAGAGAGATAAAACTAAGAAATAGAAAAGGATAAAGGGAAAACAATTGTTCAAGATTCATATCCATCACCTGAACCTTCAGTAGAAGAAGACTCTCAAACCTTGGCTGATAGACTCTCACAACTTCAAGCTGTTGCCCTCTCAAAGAAGAAACAGAAAGAAAAACAGAGTGCCCAGCAAAAGAGAACTAGTGCACAAGTGAGAAGAAGCAGTAGAATTAAAGAAAGAATGAGTGTGACTAAAGAAAAACAATCACATTTCATTGATTTGGGAGAAGGTACACCTGAAAAGGCTCCAACTCAGCTTGACCTTGAGTCCACTCCTCCACGGGAAGAGAGCCCCTTTCAGCCAGAACCTCAAACAGAATTTGATTTTGAACATAGCCCAAAAAGAACACCTGAAATTGACCCTGACCAGCAGGAGGTATACAATTATTTGGAGACCTTGGAGCAATCAGTTGTAGGACCAAGCACTATATTGCCTCTTAATGAACAGGTCCAATCTTTAAAACAAGAGGTGTTTGAGCTAGAAGTCATGAACCGGCATATTAAACAAGAAAACGAAACATTGAAAGAACAAAGCAAGGTGGAAAAAATTGTCCATGACAATACCATGCTTCACTTAGGACTCTGGCAGAAGAAGAACAGAAAATTGAAGAGAAAATGTAAGAAACTGAGCAGGGCCTTGATCAATTTGAAATTCAGGTGTTTAGTCAAGAAACCAAGAACAGTTTTGGCAGCAAGAAGAAAGAAAAGAAGGCTAGATGTTTTGGCAGAAGCATCTGAGCACATGGATTGAAAAGCAATGACAAAGTTTTGGTTGCATGAGGACATGCAACACCTTCACAGTGGGGGTATGTTGAGCCTCAAACCTGCACTTCTTTACACATCCTCTCAGCCTCCTTTTCCTATTCATTTCCTTCTTTTGCCACTCATTCCCTCCATCAAATTGCTCAAATCATTGTATTTTAGGAATTTTTACATGGTTTGCTAATTATGCTAATGATTGTGTTGTTGGTTTAGAATTTTGGTTCAAGTGCTGCGTTTCCGCAGCTCACATAGGGTTTCCGCAGCTGATCCCGGTTTCCGCAGCCAACCCCGGATTCCGCAGCTGTTTTATTAAACAGTATGTTCCAGGTGTCCTCCGGGAAGAAGAGCCACATGGGCAAGTTCGTGGAACCAAGGACATGGTGTCTGTCCTTCCAGCTCACCCAAACCAGTCATAAAAACCCATAGTCAACGAGGAGGCAACTACGGTCAACAGAGGTCATTAGCGGTGGCACGGCTCTGTGTGTTCTGTTTTAGAGCACGTGAAGAACAGATGGCATCTTCCTCAGCCACGAAGACGGTGGGAAACACGAATCCAACAGAAGATTGAATGCCCACAACGACCGTTGCCTAAATCCGAGGACGCAGCCAGATTACGTGTTTTTACACAACTTCTTGAATAGCATAGTTTTTGTTAAGTTAGTTTGCTTTCCTCTGTTATAAATAAAGCGTCTTTGAACGCTGGATAGTTAGCTGCTGATATGTAATTTTGAACTCCCACTGTACTTTATGTTTTGATACATAATATATGAGAAGACTGTTCTCCATTTGAGCGTGTAACTGATTATTGAGCTGGCTGGAGTAGGCAGAGGGCCCCTGTTTACTTAAGGCCTGTACAGTACTTTCAATTTCCTGCATTTATTTTTATCATTTTATGTATAATAGTTGTACAGAATGCCTTTGATTGCTGTGTTTTGATCATGTACAATAGCTGTATATAAACTTTGAATCCTGCTTATTTATATTTCTGCACTTTTCCATGACTGATCAGTGTGTTTTG
Organism: Pinus tabuliformis; assembly: GCA_031772625.1. Taxonomy (NCBI): domain Eukaryota; kingdom Viridiplantae; phylum Streptophyta; class Pinopsida; order Pinales; family Pinaceae; genus Pinus; species Pinus tabuliformis. The sequence goes on along the minus strand of CM062805.1, from coordinate 1,181,090,664 downwards.
CAGATTGCTTAGGCGTGCCCGGGACAGTTTCTTTCCTTTCTTTTTCACAACTAGTGACACTTGTGATCATCTTGTCTATGCTGCTGACCTTCTTTGTTTTGCAGCCTTTATTTCTTTGCTATCATTTCTTTAATTTGCATATTTGCTTACTGTTTTTAGACATCAAGTTGTTTACCTATTGATGATTTCTTCTCTATAATTCAGTATCTTTATTGAGGACCAAAATATCATCTAACACAACTTGGTTTAGTTGCTCAAGAACTCACAATTGCTTGGCTTATTTTTGACTGTTTCTCACATGATATATTCAGTTAAAAGACAAGAGGTTAAGAAGAAGTTAAAGTATTTGTGACTAGTCTTTCTTTTATGTAGATTTACTTCAATTTCACATTGCTTAGTTTTTATTTTTAGCTAGATTTGACATAGATTTCATCTTCATTTTATTGTAGCAGCAGAGATACTGGGCCAATGTCATTAGTCTTTTATTTGATGCTTTCATTTTCCTTTAAGAGTTGATTTCATTTCAGTTTTTGTTCCAAAGCTTTCTTGTAGAATACTCTTAAGTTTTAAGAAATCATTTAGAACTCATCACAATCACACACACTTCACTCGCTTTATTTCATTTCCATCACATCACAGTAGGAGAAATATATTTGAAAACAAACTTAAAAAGTTAAAAATGACAAAAACCTAAGAAATAGTTGCCTAAGTACATACAGTACACATCACTTCGTCAGCTTACGAGCCCCGGGTTGACATTTAAAAGTTGCAATTTAGACATCACTAAATTGACCAAACACCTGCATCTATTTTATGCCATCCTTTTCCGGTTGATTATGTTCTTCTTCCTCAACTTTCTTCTGCATTGTTTCTTCTACTATTGTGCTTTGCCTCTCTTCTTCTTCCTGCTTCTTCTTTTCTTCTTGTTCTTGCTTCTTCTTTTCTTCCTCCAATATCCTCTGCTCTTCTCTCTTCCTCCATTCTTCTATTTGCATCCTCTATTTCCTATTTGTCTCTGCTGCTAGGCCCACTTTCATAATAATTAGATCTACTTTCATATTCCGGCTTCATTGTCCCCTTAGACTATAAGCAGCATTTCTCTTTCCCTTATCTTGCGTGAAGTTGTTTCATCCTACTAATGTTTCTTCTGGAGTAGCTTCCTTCTACGGAGTGACTTGTGAAGTTCTTGCAAAACTGAAAAACTCATGGGCCTTGGAGGTATGCTAACAATTCTTCCAAGGATCCTCCTCCAGCCATTAAAATGTTCTATTGAGCCACTAGTGGTGGATTCTTGCATAGTGGTATTTGAAAATACCACGAGGATCATATGGATTAAAGTCCTAGGTACCAAATACAAACTTTACTATCACGTTTGCTTCGGTAACCGTGACATTCAAGTTCTTGATCTCATATAATCTAATTTGCATTAGAAGAGTTGGCTAAGGAGCTTTATTCTTTCTATGCAAATTTGTTGACAACCCTATGGAGAGATGATATGAAACTTCTTGCATGACAAGCTTATCGACGACATACCTTGGCAAAATATGTGGTGGCTTCTGTCAGCCAAACACTCTAAGGAAGGTGCCATCTGGTGAGGCAAACCAATATACAATCTTCGATACTTCTTCCATTTCCCCATGCGACATGCAAGGTGGTTCTTCCTCAAAGATCAACTTGTATAGAAGAATGAGGAAGTGGTCAGTTAGCCTCTCCATTAGTCCTCAATGGTTGCAACATGAGAGCACCTTGCAATAGACATACACGACATGGTCTCAAGATGTCCAAGTCCAATTCATGCTAAGGAATGCATTATGTACATAGATTACATCCAGTAGATATGTAGACATGTAGAATCTTGTTGGCCCTCCCTTGTGAGGATTCTGGGCATTGGCTACATGGATACTTAACTGTCAACCCAACAAATCTAACCAGTTGAATGGCTTCCCCACATTCACAACCTGGTTCAATAAGATTGCCCACCCTTTAGGAAATGACTATGTGATCTATTGACCATAGATTCTGCAAGCTAGGATGATCAACAACTGATAGGCCCTCTTGAGAGAATTTGTCTTGTATGTGTTGGTGGGTGTATGTCGAAACTTTGATGGTTCTTTCAACCAGATGTTAACAATGTCTTTTGTTCCAACATAGCTATTGGTGGCATAAAAGAACGAATCCACGAGTTTTTTTGGCTCAGGAAAATGGTACATAAGATGGTAATTTATTTCCAGAAAAGTAGCAAGCTTATGTCCGCTAACATTTCTCAAAGCCATCATCTTCACATCAATATGTGAAACAATCCAGCTGATGACATCTGCACATGGGAAGGTTAGATATCTGCATGCAACCCTATGTAATCCCAATTGTTGAACATTAATTTATTTATGTCAGTCCTCTAGATCTTCCCTAAAGCTCCTTGCTAAAAAATCTTTGTTCACTTTCTGCCATGTAAGATATGATTCATTTTCCACAAATAGTTGAGTATCTGAATACACTTACAAGTTAACTAGTGTACTCTCAACTGCTTCCCCGACACTACTTTCAGTGATATCCTTTGAAGTGGCTCTCTTGGGTTCCATGGTAACAATGACTATTGAACATAAGTTCTCAACATTTGTGATACCTGCAAGAGGGAAAAGGCACTCATAGCAAGAATAAATTATCTTTTGCAAATCCACTTTCAAATCAAGATTAGGCAGCAAACCAGTGAAATGATGAACAATATTGCACAATTTCTGGGTTCAAAGGAGAGATACTAGCTGGGGGAACTATGCATTACATAGTCTCAGTAACCAGTGATGCAGCCCGAAGCTTAAGACTACACAATGCGCAGTTCAGCCTGGGAAGTGATAGGGAGAGACTGCGCTCAATGGTCAAGGGGGAAGGATTGAGCCCTGGAACAGTGAAATGTGTAGTTGGGCTAGCTTGTACTACACATTGTGCAGTCTCAGAGGCCAAGCTTTAGCTTGACCCTCATACTTGTGCAATGCCTAGCTGGGCAAAGCAGTGCATAGGCACTTGATGAGCAGATTTGCCTGGTGAGGTTGTGGGAAACAAGCAAATCTAAGTGACGGTGCGAGTTAAAGTGATGATCTAACTAAATATGAGTATATCAATGTGAATCAAGTGTACAAAATCAACAAATGAAACGAAAATAAAACATGCATGGAGGGTCGCCAAAAAGACGACTTTCTAAAGGGAAAAAACAAGAAAACTGATGCAACACTTCTAAAAGGTGAAAAAAAAACTGAACCAACACTTCTAGAAGCTAATATAAGTTAAAATTCCATCAATAATGAAGAGAAACAAACAAAATAGCACTCACATAAGAAAAACAACAAAAAGCGATAGAAAAAGTGGCAAAAGACAACAAAAGAAAAAACTCACCTGGAAAAGCGAAGCAAACTCCACCGAAGGATCCTTTATCTCCTTCGGAATCATAGAGATCCAAGATTCAATGTAAAAATGAGCTCTAGAGGCATCTCTTATATAGATTTGAGTGGATTATGGTTTATGACACGCATGCCTAAAATTAAGGAAAAAGCTACACTTGGTGGAAAGTTCCCAAAATAGTAATTGTGCCACCTTCGGGAAACTAATAATGACTCCCTATTTTCTAGGGATGCTTTTTCACTTTTTTTTCTTTTTTGCTTTTTTTTCTTTGTTTAGGAAACTTTCCATGCACATTGCTAAGGAATATTGCACAATTCTAGGGAACTGGTCAACTTCCCAGCTCAGTGCATTGTGCAGTTTCTAAGCTTAGTGTTGGGTTTCCATCCATGATTGCGTAGTTCTCAAGCTCAAGGCTGAGCTACCAGTCTAGATTGCACAATTTCTATCATCAAGGTTGGCTTTCCCTCATGGATTTCGTAGTTTCTTGAGGCGAGCCCGGAACTTCTGTAAGGTCAAGTGAGGAGGTTAGCTTGCGACTCACTATCACAGATGAAACAAATGTCTTGATCAAATCATGAATACTTGTCGACAGTAAAAGATAAGCTCCTATGGAGAAAAGGGAAGGCTCCAAAATCAAATCATAGGAAAAATTTTGGATGGTTGTGTTATCACTCAGGTTGTCCTTAAGCTCCAGAAAAGGATACGGCCGAGGTAACCACAGACCAACTTTGGACTGCAGGTTCTAGCCAACCTGCAATCAGAGAGGGCTCTCTCTTTATGATTTAGCTTTGTTGAAAAGGATTTTAGGCTAGGTTTTGAGTTCAGGGGGTTTTTGTTTTGTTTTGGTGGGAAGGATAGTGCTTTCAAGTATAGAGGCAAAACATTATCTGGTCAATTTCAAACCATTGGGCATGGAGTCGAAGAGTAGGACCGCTGGTGGGTTTTCTTGGTCACAAGACAAACATGGAGCAAGGTAGCTGCATATGAAACAATATTTCAAGCTAAAGGATGGAGTGAAAGCTAAGGCATGAGAGGCAATTAAGAATCTCTCAAACATGTTTAGCAGAAGGAAGATGAATGAGCTCTGCCTAGGAGCAATTAAGAATTCCTAGTTAACAGTCATTCACATGTGAAAAGGTGAAACATGAGCCATAAAGGAATTCATATTCATGCCTAAGTCAAGAGGAAAACATTAAGAGACCACAGAAATTGAGCATAGAGTGCAAGCATGCAAGTTCTAAACCAATCTTTCTTTCTGTGATTTGAGCATATATGAGATGAAAATAACAGAGATGAGGAACACTTATTGATTCATACAGCAGCGCAAGAATTCCACATTCACATCTTCAACCATTAAACACAGCGCAGACCATTGTTCTCCAAAACTTTTGAGCAGTCTTTGATTATAGAAAAAGTATCAGACATACAGTGCGAGTCTCTCTTGAGATACATTAGCCGACCAACCCTTCTAACAATGCAGAGGGTCGTATTTATACAAAAATTGAATACAAAAATATCTAGACGAGAAGTTAATAGCTCATAACTTCTCTACCAACTCCTAAGGAGGGGTTGATGAAAAGTAAATGCTGAAGTAAATACAAATGCAACAGCTGTTCTTTCTGTCAGTGAGTGTTTGACTTCTGAGTTGTTTCGAGTCGGCTGGGCTGCGTTCTTGGAAATCCACGCTCTTAGGTTCGCCATCTCATCGTTACTGCTTTGTACCTGCTCCCACCTGTCCTGTGCGTTCCTTCTTTACTTTGTTCAGCGTATTCTGTGCCTTAACCTGTGCTCGCTGATGACCTGCAGCTGTCTGTGATTTTGAAATAAACAAAAAAAAGGGGGAAAAACTGAAATCACCTGGGCAATACGGCCAGCATTGCTTGCCACCAATTCTCAGAAGGCCACTGATGTCTTTGTATTTTGACAAGTGTTTCATCGGCCTCTGTGTACTTGTAATAACTAGGCGGCATCTCAAACAGATGATTGACCTCGTGCTCCAGGTAAAATAGGCTTTCCAGTTTGTCGTAGAGCGTCTGTCCTGTAGGTGGCCTTGTCTCTGTTGCGGAACTTGATGCAGCAGTAAGCTGATTATTGACAAAATTATTGAGCCTGGTAGAATACTGGTCACATGTCAATAGTTTTCCAGCACTGGTCAGCAGGCTGGGAAATCCCCTGGTTTGTAATGCTGCAAGCCTTACATCAAAATTGTCTACATCTCTTTGTATATCCCGACATCTTGCCTCCAGAGTTTGCACCAGGCTTCTCAATGTGAGCACACTTTTTGCTGTCAGTATGGCATCTATTCTGCTCATGATATGGAGTGCTGCTAGCTCTTCCCTAGTCTGATGATTTAGAAAATTGATCATTCTGTTGGCCTGGTCAGGCATATTTCCTAACGCTGCCTTGGCTCTCTGGCTTTCAGTCTTAGCACGACCAAGCATTTCCACTTTTTCATATATTGCCTGAATTGACCTCCATTGGCCAGTGATTGACTGATTTATTTTGGCCCACGGGATCTTCTTTATTTCAGCCAAAGTCTTATCCAATGACAGCTCTTTCTCCAAGGTTTTGATTCTGTCCTTCAGGGCCTTGATTTCTCTTGATTGCTCACCCACTGTCATTTTAGATTTGTCATATTTTGTTTCTAGCTCAGCCAATTTTTCTCTGGCTTGTTTAATCTTTGTTGCCTGAAGCTCTACTTCTTTGATAGCCCTTTTTAATTCGTTCATGCTCATGCTAGACTCAGGAATTGCTGTTGTTGCTGCTGTAGCACTTGTAGTTGTTGTGGTTGTTGGAATAATTGGAGGGGTGGCCGTTGCTTGTGTTGGAGGAACAGTAACACCAGTTGGAAGTGTTTGAGGCGGCTGGGAGGTCGACTCTCCCTGTTTTTCTTGCAGTGCCTTCTCCAATTCCCCTTCCAAATCAATCACTCTTTGGTTTAATTTCATGATCAAATCCAGTTGATCCTCAACTTCTTTTTCTTTCTGCAGTTCCCCTCTTTGAGGATGCTCAGTAGGAAGCAACCTCAATCTTTTTTTTAATGCAGCAATGTCATCGTCTTTCTTTTTCATAAGGGTCCTCACACCCTTAGGATCTTTAGGATCATGACCTAAGTCCACAATGATCTCCTCCAGTGTTTTAATTCTATTATCTTTGGCCGTGGAGGACAATCTTTCAAAATCCAACTGAGTGTTGGTATTCTTTAATGATTCTTTTAACTCATGGGCCAATGTGGCCTTCTCAGCAAGCGTAGCATAAAGCATTTCAGTTGTCTGCTTGTGTAGCTCTATTTGGTCCATGGGGTGAATATCTTTGGACAGGACCTCTAGCCTTGTCTTAACAAAATCTGCAGCTGACTATGGCTGCTAAACCTTGGGCCTGAAGTGGGTCAAAAAAATCTTTTCTTGCTTTATTTCAAATGCTGCCATCAGTCTTTCTTGTTTGGCAGGTGTTGCCTTCAAGAATTTTTCATACAATTGTACTCTCAGTTGCTCGTTTTGAGCTTTGATTTCTTTGAAGCTGGCCTTGGTGTTGGCTGGTTTCTTGCCTTTCTGTGTGGAGGAAGATACCTCCAATCCGCGTTGTATATCTTGCTCTTGCTGTCTCTGTTGCTCTTGCTGGAAAGAGCTTGTTGGTGTATGCAGGCTCGTTTCCCTTCTTGGGCTTTCTATAACTTCTTCACTGATCTCCTCCTCAATTGGGGAGTCCCCTCTTTGCCTTTTTGACTCAGGTTGCTGTGTAGACCCACTGGCAGGTGTGGAGGCTTCCCGGTCTCTTTTCCTGCCTCTCTCTTCATGGGCAGGAGTTTGCAAAGGTGGCACTTGTAGTACCTCTGTTTGTTGTGGAAGGGCTTGCCCTTGAGTTTGCTCCGTTGAGGTGACCGGCTGTTCCCTGGCCGTGTGCTCTGTTTCCATCGGTTCCTTCCCTTTGGCTGTACCTGTTGCTGATGTAGAAGCTCCTTGGGAAATCTGTGAAGATGCAGCTGTAGACGGGCCCCCTTCCACTTGGTACGGCAGCCTGAAATATACCTGGTCATCAAAGTCCAAGTCAAGAGTCTTTTCAAGATCCGCAGTTTGTTCCAAAATTTCCTCTTGAGTTAATTCTTCCACTAAATTTCCTTGTACCCAAGCATCTTGATTAGCATATGGTTCGACTTGAGGGTTTTTGCAGTGGTCATATGGTGTCAATCTATACTTGACCCTTCTGGCATTAATAAAACCAAGCGGGTCATAAGGGACCCACCAGAAACTCCTCTTCAATTTAAATTGATCTTTGATTATTTGGTCAGCCTCTTTCCAACCATCCTTCTTATTCATGATGAAGGGGCCTAGGCAGTCTTTGAATTTCAGTTGTGCTTTCTTTTTGGTGCTGTGAAAGTGAGTCAAATCTGAATTTATAAGTTGCCTGTAGTATTCTAATGCAAACAGCCTCATTGGCACATATCTCGGAAGCCTGTAAGGACACAGCTCACAGCCATAAATTCTGATGACAGTATGGTTTTGATATAGGTACCAATCACCTAATTTGAAATTCTTAGACAACTGTAAGATCTTTTGCATTTCATAGGTTATTCTAGGAGGAGGAACCTTCATTAGGAGGCAGGACACAGGATATACAAACTGGTCAATGAACTCACAGTATGAATAAGGGGAGTCTTGAACTTGGTGGAAAAATGATGACTAGAAGACAACATACCTCCTTTCTCCCCTTGAATCCAGTTTCTTGATAGGGCATTGGAAGATGTCAAATTGATAAAACATGAAGAGATGATAGATATAGGAGGAATATTTGAAAATTCCCTGCCTATCTAGTCTTGTGAGCTGGTCATGGATTCTGTCTGATATGAACCTGGCATAATTATACTTGACAGCAGGAGGTTGTCCTTGGCTGAAAGAAGACAATATAACCAGCACTGTCTCGTCTATAAGTTCAGTTGAAGTGAATCCCAACACATAGGATATCATATCTACCAGTAATTTTCCCACCTCATTGAAATGATCATAAGGAAATGGAGGTGGTTCCTTTGGTTGGCAATCTGCCCCCATAAATGTCTCAGCAACCATTTCAATCTTGGTACCAGGGAACCAAGAGGCTTCTTGTAGCAAATTATTTATGGAGAAGGGCAATAGTGTCTCAGTGTTTTTGAAGTTCAACATCTGGTTGATGGAGTCGGGAGTGGTGTAGAAAAGTATGCTTCCAGATGAAGACTTGACAGCCCTCTGACTTGGTTCATAATTTGCAGCACAGAGATGAATAATCTCAGGAAAAATATTCACAGAAGGGAGGAAATAATAGGGTAGATTGGACTCCCATATGTAATACTTGTCAGTTTTGTCTAGGAAGTTGTTTCTCAGCTGGCAGTAGGTGCGTAGATGATTTCTTTTGGCAACAAAGTCTTGAATGAGGTAATCTGTATCGGCCAAGGGCATGGACTCCAGCTCTTTACTGGGCGGGTTGATGGGAGGAACATTTAGAGCAGATGGAGCGGCCATTATGCAACTTTGAGTGCTTGAGCTGAAAGGAGGGCTTATGAAACAATTGGCTATCAAATTTGCTCGCAATGACTAGCAAGAGTAGGCAAACTGAACTTCAAACGTGATAGTAGTTGAACGACTTGAGAGCTTATGCTGTTAGAGACCAACTTGGAGGAGTTTTGGGTCAACTTCACTTTTCTTGGTGAATTCTCTGGAGCTAAAGACTGTGAGGAACAATGCAGGGGAGCAGAAGGCAATTGCAGTTTTAGTGGACGGATTTGAACAGCGGAACGGGGTAAAATTGGGCAATGCTGAGCTGCTGAGCAATTTTTACTGGGGGCCAAGCTTTAAACAGAATTCGCCCGCAAAAGTATAAATGGCATAAGGTTTCTGAGATTTTTCTGAAGTGAGGGGCCTCCAGCAGGTTTAATGAAGTCTCAGGCGCAGCAGAACTACAAATTGGGGAACTTTACAGGTTTACAGTGAGTGCAGTGGATAAAATGAACGAGCAGGAGCGAAAAAGAGGAGGATATGACAAATACCTGGTTCAGACTGTGCCGAAAGTGGACAAACTGGTGCGCAGATAGACGATGAAGCTGAATTGCAGTCCGCAGTAGCTTGCCTGGTCGCTTTGAAGCTTCGGGAGTGAGAGAATGAATGGAAGAGGGAACCGGCGCGTTCAAATGAACCCATAAAAATGAATTACAACGGTCGTCCGCGCTCTTTTAAGCAAAAAAATTGACATTTGGCGCCTTTGGCACTTTTTTCGGGATGACGTCAGCATGACGTCATCGGCAGGTCCCGGGGTACGGATGGGTGATGTGGCAGGATGACGTCAACGGATGACGTCATCATGTACGGACGGGTTACGTGGTGATGTGATGGCAGGGACACGGTGGCAGACGACGTGTCATGGTGACTGAGCAGGGGGGTGATGCAAGCGGGTGACGTGGGGCTTGCGTCACAGGGGGAGAGCGGTAAGCGGTTTTGGGCGCACCGCCTTAGCGCCTGGGCGGTTTTGGGGGGAGGGGCTCCGCCACACCCCAGAGCCTGACGCGTGGCAGGAGTACGACGGCAAAAACCGCCGAACTCCCGGACGCTAAAGCTCGGGCAACTGGCGCGCGAAAAGGCCCGCCCACCGTAGATCTGGGACGGGCCAGATCTAACGGCTGGCGGGGTGGACAAAGAAACGGAAGGTTAGGGCGGGGGAATATACAGGGAATATCCCGTTTTTAATAATGCACGGGGGTGGGTTTAAAACTATGGTTTATGTGATGTGCGCTAGCGGGATTTAAAACTTTGGAGAGATGGGTTTTGCGGGTAAGGTTCATATGCGCGCGGAGGGTTAATTACATGTTTTAATAAAGCTTCAAACATCAAACCCTTGGGGATAGTGGCTGCGGGGGGGAATGTGAGGGTTTTGGTGAGAAAGGAATTAGGTAAAGGCTATTAGCCTAATGAGGGGTTAGGCTACTTCCTAGGTCAGGGGAGAGAAAGGCTAATAGGAGCCCCAAGTGGACTACTATTTCCAGGACCAAACATATGGCTATAATGCCTATGGGAGGGCTATTTAATATTTTTTGGGATTTTTTATATAATTTTTTGTAGTAAATAGGGATAGGGGAGTGGTTAGGGAGCTATATAATAAAATTAAGAGTTAATATGGATCGTGAGGTGAAAGAAGAGCAGAAGGCTAAGTTTTAACAGTAAACTTAGATGTAGGGACAAATGAAAGTGAAAAAGTGATTTTTAGACAAGAAATGTGGCTTCTTTTCATTTAAGAAAGCCAACATTACCTTGATGCTTCACGGAAATGGAGCAGAATCAGGACTTTTGGGCAGATCCCAAGGTCCTTAAGGGGATGTTAGTTAGGAACTTTGAGGGGGAAGAGAAGGGAAGTTAGACATGCTTCCAAAATTTCTGCCATTACAACACTGCTTTGCTAGCTCTGCCACTGATGAGACAAGTTGTCTTTGTCAGAGCCAAAATGAAGACAATCTTGTTTCTGCAACCCCAAGCTACCTACCCTTTTTACAACCCCTAGCATTTTTTGTTACTCCAGGAAGGGTGCACTTAGATTTGCAAACCCTGATTTCTTTTCTTTTCAACTGCCTTCCTATCTAAAAACTACCCTTATTTCTGCGAGGGGCTCAGTTTGAACTGTTGAGCTCCCAAGATTCTCTACCTATCTGCACATCTGCCAAGTTTAAACTGTTTGGCTAGATATTATTCTCTATATTCTAAGACAAGCAATTTAAACTTTAGGGAAACCAAGCTTAGGCTGTTTGGCTTTCTTTTAACTGAGCAACCTTTCAAAAATGGAACCTTTGCAGCATGGAAAAGATGAACATTTTTGGTACTTCCACTGTCAATCATGAAATATGAAACCTGTTGCAACAGGAGGCTAACAGGTTGTTGTGGCAGCTACAACACTCACATAATAAAATAAATCATCACTTAATTAATAAGCGAACTCAAAGTCTGCAATGCATACCACGCAATGACCTATGAAACACGACCCATGAAAGAAGCAATGCAATCCAAAGCGACCAAACCATCCAAGTAAGAAGGAAATCCAAGCAGGTAAACAATGAAAGGATGCATGAGGCAAGGCGTGCAACCAACCCAAAGGGGCAACATTGATCCAAGCAAGGATATAAATAAATAGTATATATGGGTGGGTATAAATGTAATGACTTGCAACCTTGTGTACCCTCGTTCAACAATATGGGCAAGAAATAGAATAAATTGACTCCTTCATGTGCCCAAATAAAATTTCATTTTTTTTAAATATAATAATTTAAAATAAAAATAAATCTACATTGCTACCATTTGTGATGAAATTCCATATATGTGGTGGCGTTGGCACTCTAGATGTGAATCTAGAGTGAACCCTGCGACAATGGTCAATGTAGACTTGTACAACTTCCGCACAAAGTTATGGAATTTGAATTATAGTGGGCAGATGACTAATATAATATATATAAATAATAAAAGCATAATAAACATATTTCATAGATCGTTAGATCAGAGATAAAGGATCCTCAAATTGGACCTCATAAATCCTCAAATCGGGACTCCTCACATAATAAAATAAATCCTCACTTAATAAATAAACAAACTGGAAGTCTGCAGCGAATATCACCTCATGACCTATGAAATAAGACCCATGCAAGAAGTAGTGCAATCCAAAGCGACTGAACCATCCAATCAAGAAGTAAATCTAAGCGGGTGAACCGTGAAAGGAGGCATGAGGCAAGGTGTCCAACCAACCCAAATGGGCAACATTGATCAAAGCAAGGATATAAATAAATAGTATAGATGGGTGGGTATAATTGTAATGACTTGCAGCCTTGTGTACTCTCTTTCAACAATATGGGTGAGAAATATAAAAACTTGACTCCCTCATGTGCCCAAATAAAATTTCATTTTTTTGAAATATAATAATTTTAAATTAAAATAAATTTACAACAATACCATTTGTGATAAAATTTCATATATGTGGTGACATTAGCACTCCATATGTGAATTCAAAGTGAACCCCGTGATAGTGGTCAATGTAGAATTGTACAAACTCCACACAAAGTTATGCAATTTCACAAGATCCCACCACTACCTAAGAAATACAACTGCAGAATCCCATAGGTTTCCTCCTTCACTCTTTAGAGTTCAAGATGACATCATAGTGAGAAATGTTTTGAAAAAAAAGTTGAGAAGGAAGATGATGTGACAATAGGTTGAGAAGAGGAGAGGGGTGTAATGGATGGAGAAATAAGTTGAGAATCACGCTACCGACCACATATAAATTTCCTCTGATATAGTGTTGCACACCGCCTAGAATTTCATGTAGCACAGGTTTTATTGAGCTATATCACACGAGAAATTTATATATCTTATCAAAAAAGTTGTCTTTACTAAGTTCATTCAGTAAAAATACATCACATTACCTAGAATTTAATTTATCATAGGATGTATGTCTAATTATTCTTCCCCTTAACGTATAAGACACAATTACTTTTCATTTAGATTGTATAATTTTCTTTTCATAATTGTATGACTAGTTAGAATTCCTTATAAAAGCATAGACATGAAGTTTATAAACATAAATACATCCCAAAGAAGGTTAGATGGAAAGCATAACTTGACCCTACTCCAAATCACATGAATCACCTATAATATTTTCTTCTTTATCTTAGAATAGTATATGTCCCTTTTTCAACTTAAAAGATTATATATTTAAACAAAGCACGTTGCATAATACCTATGGAAGTGAATTTTGAATTGAAATCACAATCTGGTGTTTTTCAATTTCTTCGTTTACAATTTATTTGATACTATCAACATTATCAACATTATTGTTGTCCCTACAAAGAGATGAATAGAGCTTAAAATTTGACCAAATCTATAGTTGGTTTATTCGTAATTCATTCTTTTTGTGGTAGGGACTTCTACCATAGATGTGGCCCTTTCATCTAGATAATTCGGATAAAATGAGGTCTTGTTAGCCTCCTGTTGCAACAGGTTTCATATTTCATGATTGGCAGTGGAAGTGCCAAAAATGTTCATCTTTTTCATGCTGCAAAAGTTCCATTTTTGAAAGTTTTCTCAATTAAGGGAAAGCCAAACAGCATAAGCTTGGCTTCCCTAGGTTTAAACTACTTGTCGTAGATGATAGAGAAAGAAAATATGTCCAAACAGTTTAATCTTGGCAGATTAGTAGCTAGGTAGAGAATGAAGACGCCCAACTGCTTAATCTGGGCCCTTGGAAGCAATAAGGATAGTTTTAGATAGGAGGGCAGTTAAAAAGAAAAAAAGCAATCAGGGTTTGCAAGTCTAAGTGCACCCTTCCTGAAGTAACAAAAAATGCTAGGTATATTAGGCTGGGTAGGTAGCCTGGGGTTGCAGAAGCAAGATCATCTTCAGTTTTGGCCTTGACAAAGAAATCTCATCCCATCAGTGGCAGAGGTACCAAAGCAGTGTTTCAATGGCAGAATTCTGGAAGCATGTCTAATTTCCCTTCACTCCCCCTAAAAGTTTCTTACTAACATCCCCCTAAAGGACCTTGGGATCTGCCCAACAAGTCCTAGTTCCATTTTATTTTTGTGAAACATTAAGTCAAAGTTTTGGCTTTCTTCATGAAAAGAAGCCACATTTCTTATGTAAAAATCATGTTTTCATCTTCTATACAATCTCTATGCCTATTATCACTTCATAGACTTATCATTGTTCCCTTTCCATTTCTACTCTACCAGGTCATATTAACTCCTAATTCTACTATATAGCTCCCTAACTGTTTCCCCTATCCCATTTACTACAAAAATTATATAAAATCCCAAAAATAATGAATATCCCCACCCTTTGGCACTATAGCCATATGTTCTAAAATTTGGGGAAATATTAAGTCCATCTGGGACTTACATTTAACCCTTCCTCGTTTTCCCCTTGGAATCAGTTAACCTCTGGTTGAACTGATAGCCATTTATTCCCCTTCGCAGTCATTTCCCAAAGTTAATGTTTAAAAATGCTTTATTAAACATTAAAATTATCATTCCCCCGCTTAAGCCTAACCTGCAAAACCCATGTTTCCAAAGTTTTTTAATCCCGCTGGCATATAACCCATAAAACCCATCTTTATTAAAGTTTCCCCCCCCGCCGCATGAAAAATTAAATAAAATAGCGGGCGGGTCCCCGCCCTAACCTTCCACCACCTTACCTGTCCCGCCAGCCGTTAGATCTGGCCCGCCCAAGATCTATGGTGGGTGGGTCTTATCACGCGCCAACACGCCGAGGGTTAGCGTCCAGGAGTTCGGCGGTTTTCCTGTCGTACTCCCGCCACGCGTCGCCCTCCCGGCTGTCGCGAAGCCCCCTCCCCCGAAACCACCTGCGCGCAAAAGCGGTGCGCGATGAAACCGCTTACCGCCTCCCCTGGGTGATGTCAGCGCCACGTCTCCCCCTATGACGTCACCTCCTCGCCTCCGCTGCTGCGCCACGTTTCCACCACCTCATCCCTTTCAAGCCCGCGCCCTGCCACCGTGTCACTGCCACGTCTCCGCCCCATCATTTGCCACGTCATCCATCCATCCCCGGGACCCGCCGATGACGTCACGCTGACGTCATCCCGAAAAAGCGACAAAAGCGCCAAAATGTCAATTTTTGCTTAAAAGAAGCGCGCAAACGACCGTTGTATTTCACTTCTATTGGTTCATTTGAAGGCTCCGGTTCGCTGTTTTATTCATTTCCTCATTCCCAAAGCTTGAAATCGACCAGCTAAGCTGCTGCGGCCTGCAATTCGACTTCATAGCCTACCTTCGCACCAACTCGTTCACTCTCGGCACTATTTGAACCAGGTATTTGTCATATCTCCCCCTTTTTCGCTCCTGTTCTTTCATTTTATCCACTGCACATACTGTAAGCCTGCAAAATTCCCCAATTTGCAACTCTGCTACGCCTGAGACTCCATTAAAACCCACTGGAAACCCTTCACTTCAGAAAAAGCCTCGTAAACCTTGTGCCCATTTACAATTTCATTGGTGAGTTCCGTTTAGAGCTCTGCCTCCAGGAGAAATCTCGCAGCAGCTCAGCATTGCCCTATTTGACCTTATTCTGCTGCTTAAATCAGTCCACTAAAACTGTAATTGTCCTCTGCCCCTTTGCATTGTTCCTCACAGTCCCTGGCTCCAGATAATTCATTAAGAGAAGGGAAGTTGACCCAAAACTCCGCAAAGTTGGTCCCTCACAGCATAAGCTCCCAAGCAGTCAAGCTACTGTTGCATTGAGTTCAGTTCCACCTACTTCTGCTAGTTATTGCGAGCAGGTTTGTTAGCCATTTGTTGCATTACTCCTCCTTTCAGCTCAAACATTCAAAAGTTGCATAATGGCCACTCCATCAGCTCTGAACATCACTCCCATAAATCCACCAAGAAAAGAACTTGAGTCAATGGCCTTGGCTGATACAGACTATCTTATTCAAGACCTAGTTGGAAACAGAAATCATTTGCATACTTACTGCCAGTTGAGAAACAGTTTCATAAACAAATCTGATATGTATGGCATATGGGAGTCCAATTTGCCACATTATTTCCTCCCCTCTGTCAATATTTTTCCTGAGATTATTCACTTATGTGTTGCAAACTATGAGCCAAGTTAGAGGGTTGTTAAGTCTTCATCTGGGTGCATGCTTTTTTACATCATTGCTGACTCCATCAACCGGATGTTAAATTTCAATCAGACTAAGCTTCTTTTGCCCTTCTCTATGAAGCAATTGTTGGAAGAAGCCTCCTGGCTCCCTAGCCCCAAGATTGAAAAAATTGCTAAGACATTTATGAGGGCAGATTGCCAACCTAAGGAGCCACCTCCATTCCCTTATGACCATTTCAATGAGGTAGGCAAGCTACTGGTAGACATGATATCCTATGTGTTAGGCTACAAAACAAGTGAGCAGGTGGATGAGACAGTGCTGGTTCTATTGTCTTCATTCAGCCAAGGACAGCCTCCTGCCATCAGGTACAATTATGCCGAGTTCATAGCAAATAAAATTCATGACCAGCTCACAACGCTAGATAGGCAGGGAGTTTTTAAATATTCCTCGTACATCTATCATTTGTTCATGTATTATCAATCTGAAAGCTTCCAGTGCCCCATCAAGAAATTGGATTCAAAGGGAGAAAGAAGATCTGTTGTCTTCTGGTCATCAGTATTCCATCAAGTCCAGCATTCTCCCTACTCTTACTGTGAGTTCATTGACCAGTTTGTTTATCCAGTCTCCTGCCTCTTAATGAAAGCTCCTCCTCCCAGAATAACTTATGAGATGCAGAAAACATTGCAGCTATCCAAGAGCTACAAGTTAGGTGATTGGTACCTATACCAGGATCACACTGTCATCAGAATCTATGGCTGTGAGCTTTGTCCTTACAGGCTCCCAAGATATGTGCCAATGAGGCTATTTGCCTTGGAATACTACAGGCAACTTATAAATTCAGATCTTACTCATTTTCACAGCACCAAAAAGAAGGCTCAACTGAAATTTAAAGATCACCTAGGCCCCTTTGTCATGAATAAGAAGGAAGGTTGGCAAGATGCTGACCTGATACTCAAGGATCAATTTAAGTTGAAAAGGAGTTTCTGGTGGGTCCCTTATGACCCACTTGGCTTTATTAGTGCTAGAAGAGTCAAATATAGATTGACACCCTATGATCACTGCAAAAACCCACACATCGAAAAATATGCTAATCAAGATGCATGGGCACATGGAACTTTAGTTGAAGAATTCACTCAAGAGGAAATTTTGGAGCAAACTGCTAAAGATCTTGAAAAAACTCTTGACTTGGATTCTGCTGACCAGGTAACTCTCAAGCTGCCATACCAAGTGGAAGAGGGCACATCTATAGTTGCAGCTTCACAAGCTGCCCAAGGAGCATCTACATCAGCAACAGGTACAGCTAAGGGTAAAGAGCCAATGGAGACAGAGAAAAAGGTCACTGAACAGCCGGTCACTTCAATGGAAGAAACCCAAGAACAAGCTCCTCCTCAACAAACAGAGGCACTACAAGTGCCACCTTTGCAAACTCCTGTCAATGAAGAGAGAGGCAGAAAACGAGACCGAGAAGACTCCACACCTGCTAGTGGGTCTACACAGCAGCCTGAATCAAAGAGGCAAAGAGTTTATCCCCCAACCGAGGAGGAAGTCAGTGAAGAGGTCATAGAAAGCCCGAGAAGGGAAGCAAGCCAGCATACGCCTACAAGCTCTTTTCAGCAAGAGCAATACAGACAGCACGGCATGGAGGTGTCTTCCTCCACACAAAAAGGAAAGAAACCAGCTAGCGTCAAGGCTAGCTTCAAAGAAATCAAAGCTCAAAATGAGCTACTAAGAGTGAAATTGTATGAGCAATTTCTTAAGGCAACACCTGCCAAGCAGGAAAGGTTGATGGCAGCATATGATATCAAGAAAGAAAAGATGATTCTCAGCCACTTCAAGCCCAAGGTCCAACAACCACAGTCAGCCGCAGACTTTGTTAAGACAAGGCTAGAGGTCCTGGCCAAGGACATTCACCCCATGGATCAAATAGAGTTACACAAGCAGACAGCGGAAATGCTCTATGCCACCCTTGCAGAGAAGGCCACATTGGCCCATGAGTTGAAGGAATCATTGAAGAATACTAACACTCAGCTGGATTTCGAAAGACTGTCCTCCACAGCCAAAGACAATAGAATTAAAACATTGGAGGACATTGTTGTGGACTTAGGACATGATCCTAAGGATCCTAAGGGGGTGAGGGCACTTATAAAGAAGAAAGATGATGACATTGCTGCATTGAAAAAGAGATTGAGGTTGCTTCCTACTGAGCACCCACAAACAGGAGAACTGCAGAAAGAGAAAGAAGTTGAGGATACATTGGATTTGATGATGAAATTGAACCAGAGAGTCATTGATTTGGAAGGGGAGTTGGAGAAAGCGCTACAGGGCAAGCAGGGAGAGTCGGCCTCCCAGCCACCTCAAACAGTTCCAACTGTTGTTGTTGTTCCTCCTGCACAATCAGCAGCGACCCCTCCAATTATTCCAGCCACAACAACAGCTACAGAAGCCACAGCATCAACAACAGCAGCACCTGAAACAAGCATGAACATGGATGAATTGACAAAAGCTGTCAATGAGCTAAAGCTTCAAGCAACAGAGATCAAAGAGGCCAAAGAAAAGCTGGCCAAACTAGAAGAAAAGTATGACAAGTCCAAAATGACAGTGGCTGAGCAGTCAAGGGAAATCAAGGCCCTGAAGGACAAAGTTAAAACCTTGGAGAAAGAGTTGTCTTTGGACAGGACCCTGGCTGAAATAAAGAAGATTCTATGGGCCAAAATTAGTCAGTCAATCACCAGCCAATGGAGGTCAATTCAGGCAATGTATGAACAGGTAGAACTACTTGGCCATGCTCAGTTTGAAACTCAGAGAGCCAAGGCAGCATTGGGAAACATGCCCGATCAGGCCAATAGAATGATCAATTTTCTAAATCATCAGACCAAGGAAGAGCTGGCGGCACTGCATATCATGAACCGAACAGAGGCCATATTAATAGTAAAGAGGTTGCTCACATTGAGAAGCTTTGTGCAAACTCTAGAGGCAAGATGTCGGGAAATACAAAGGGAGGTAGACAATTTTGACACAAAGCTGGCAGCACTACAGACTAAAGGATTGCCCAGCTTACTCACCAACGCTGGAAAGTTATTGACACGTGACCAATATGCAATCAGGATCAACAATTTTGTCACAAATCAGCTTACAGCTTCATCAAGTTCTCCAGCGCAAGCAAGACCTCCTTCAGGGCAGACCCTCTATGACAGGATGGAAAACTTATTCTACATGGAGCATGAAGTCAACCACTTGTTTGAAATGCCGCCCAACTATTACAAGTACACAGAGGCAAATGAGACACTTGTCAAAATACAACAGCATCAGTTACCTCCCGAGGATTGGTGGCAGGCAATGCTGGCCGTTTTGCCCAGGTAATTTCAGTTTTTGCCCCTTTTATTTATTTCAAAATCTCGATCAGCTACAGGTCAGTAGCAAGCATAGGATAAGGCACGAAAGCACTGGTCAGAACAGTCAAGGAGCACGTAGAACAGGTTGGAGCAGTCACAAAGCAGTGCGCTGGGACAGCGAGCCCAAAAAGCACGGATTTTAAGAGCACGGCCCCAGCCGACTCAAATGAACTCGAAAGTCAACATTTACTGGTAGAAAAGAACAGTTGTTACATTTGTCTTTATTTCAGTATTTACTTTCTCATCAACCGCTCCTTACGAGTTGGTAAAGAAGTTATGAGCTATTAACTTCTCATCTAGATATTTTTGTATCTTGTTCTTGTATATATACCACCCTCTGCATTGTTAAAAGGGTTGGTTGGTTAGTGTACTCATGAGAGACTCGCACTGTATACCTGAATATTTTCTATAATCAAAGACTGCTGAAAAGCTTGGAGGAATGACTGTTTGCTCCATGTTTAATCGTTTCCAGAAGTGAATGTGGAATTCTTGCGCTGCTGTATGAATCAATAAGTGTTCCTTATCTATGTTATTTCCATTTCATATATGCTCCAATTTCTGTGGTTTCTTAATGTTTTCCTCTTGATTTAGGCATGAATATGAATTCGTTTATGGCTCATGTTTCACCTATTTCACATATGAATGACTGTTAACTAGGAATTCTTAATTGCTCCTAGGCAGAGCTCATTCATTCCCTCTGCTAAACCTGTTTGAGAGATTCTTTGTTGCCTCTCATTCCTTAGCTTTCACTCCATCCTTTTAGCTTGAAAGATTGTTTCATATGTAGTTATCTTGCTCCATGTTTCTCTTGTGACCAAGAAAACACACCAGCAGTCCTACTCTTTGACTCCATGCCCAATGGTTTGAAACCTTTACACTATGCTTTGCCTCTCTACTTGAAAGCATCATCCATCCCACCAAAATCAAAACAAAACCCCTGAACTCAATAACTAGCCTAAAATCTTCATAAACAAAGCTAAATCAGAAAGAGAGAGCCCTCTCTGATTGCAGGTGGGCTAGAACCTGTAGTCCAAAGATTGGTTTGTGGTTACCTCGGTCATATCCTTTAGGAGCTTAAGGACAACCTGAGTGATAACAGGTCTAAAAATTCCTTCTAGGAAAATCTTAATAAGGATCGAATGTCAACAAAGTGAATATAAACGTTCGAAGTTGAACTAATCAATTACCGATCAAGAACTCGATGAAAATTGTAGACTATAGAATCCAAAATTGATAGGAATGATATATAAATAAATATACTTACTAGAAGTTACATCTCACCATTATTTATGTACGAGAAAGAAATTAATTTATCCACTTCACATTTCAATTTATTAGTTCCTACCAAAGCAAGACTATAGGATTCAATTTCCCTTATATCACTATTCGTTTAGCATTAATCAATGCATGTTATAATGTTTTATGCAAATTTTTATAGAGCATAATTTCTAACTTGAGTGGAAAACACTCATCTACCCCGCATTACCTATTTTAAATTAATTTTTAATTTTGCATTCAATACATTTGCATATAATCAACCTCTTCCTCTTCGGTGTTCCCTTCCCCTACTTCAAAGATATGCTAGTTATTTCTATATTATGTATTTAACCTCTATGAATTTATTACCATAATATTTTACTTTGCATTCATGGATTAGTTAATGATTTTTATCCTACAAATGTGTAATCATAGTTGCAAATAGTTATTTGTTATGTCCATGATATTATTAAGGACATTTGCTGGTAAGTTTTCTCTAACAATTAAAAGACAAGTTTTCTTATTTATATATTATTTACATATATTATGTTGATAGGTGTGTCTATTTTGTAATTAGGGTTTCCAAAACTTTAATTTAATTATCAATATTTTTTTTTGGCCAATGGATTTGAACCTTGAATCTCATGGTTTACATAATACTTCATAACACGACGATCATTAATTAATTATCAATAATTATTAGACAGATAGTAGGGATTTAATCTCCATGGAATATTCTAGAATACTCATAGTAGTACGCGCAAATCAAATGTTGAGATTTATTTACAAAGTAGTTATGCCCTTTTTTTCATTTTAATTAAATTGATTAATTAAAAATGTCATATAAACAACTTGCATATGAAGTGAATTACGGTTTTTTGGGCATATGGTATTGTAACAAAGCCTATTTACAAATTAAGAATCTCCATGAAAAAGTGGGAGAAATTCTCCATGATTAAGAATCTTATTATATATTTTTTAAATATAGGTATGTTTAACTTATATATTCAATTTTTTATAGATAAATAATAATAATAATAATAACAATAATAATAAGTTATAATAATAATAAGAAGTTTATATATATATATATCTATATCTATCTATCTATATATATATATATATATATATATATATATATATATATATATAATTTTAGCAAGATGAAACATATTAAAATAAATTTTCTATTTCTTATTAATTTACGAGCCATTTAATCTATATAGTTGCACTAATATTTGTTAGATTCTATAATATTAATCATATAAATCCATTGAACCACACTTAGTTTACAATCTCCTTATTAAAATTAAACATATATCTAGGGTCATTTGTTCGACCCTTAATCCTCCAAGGGATAATTTAATCATAGCTTGTTGAATTCACAATTTATCCTTTTAAGGATTAATATATGCTCGATTAATATATCGAGGATGGTAATAAATTGAAGCAAAAACACTAAATTTTGATTGACTATCCAAAATAATTTGCTTTAATTGTATAGATCCTCAATCATGAGTGATTTTTGTGAGGTATCATCTAATTCTCTGCAAGAGATGATGAAGGAAAATTACATACAATTTTGAAGTATTGATATTTAGGTTTCGCTATTATAATAGCAGTGAACAATTTATCCATGAGTTTGGATTAATTGTATTGTGGAACAAGTATACAATAGAAACCATTTATCCCTTGAATTCACAAGGTTCAATGCCATGTAAAAAAAAAAAAAAATAGTGTATAGAAATATAAGTTATATATATATATATATATATATATATATATATATATTAACAACTATGTATACCTTTATACATATATAAATAGGTTATATAAAATTTATTAAAACATTTACTCTTGGTTTATATTACATAACTATTAATAGTTTTTCTTGAAACCTTTAAATCAATGTATCAAGAAGAACATGATTGGCAATATAATTAACATGCATTCTAACAATTTATTTTGATCCATATAGCATTCGTTCGAATTAACCAAATTTATAACGTATATTGTAAAACTTCAATATATACATATGATTAATAACACACCCTATAACACTCAGTTGGATCTTTTTGGTTCTCTCGCTCACTGTAGAAACCCTCGGCTATGTCCTTTGCGATGGAGACCCTAGAGGGGGCTCCTCCCCCTCCCCCACCTTCTCCATATGTAGACGAAGCGATCGAGTTTCAATCCCTCATGGTTGCTCTTCCCAAATGAGCCTGGACATCTGAAGCTCAATCTAAGTTTGTCAAAAGGGACAAAGAGATTCGTAATGTGGCTCTTCCATTGGGGATTCATAGGATTACACTTAGATTCTCAAAGAGAGATTTTATAGGCAAATTTACAGGGATGTGTCAATATCTGAGATTAATGGAATCTTGGATCAAGAAAACCTAGATATCTGTGATGAAGGGCAATATTGCATTGTATGCCTGTGGTAATGGATTATTTGGTTTCTTATTCGAACTTAAAGAAGATAGAAATGTGATCTTTAGAAATGGGACATATTTCTTTAGATCTAGGGGTGTGTACCTAAATAAGTGGAATGTAGATTTCAACCATGATGAGGAAATATTGATAGCAATATCAGTGTGGGTTAAACTACCGCAACTTCCCTTATCTTGTTGGAGTGATGATTTTTTAATATCTATAGGAAATGGAGTTGTGAAATATTTAGACAATGTAGGACCCAAGGGATCTCAATTTGTATGTGCAAACATCTGTGTGGAAGTAGATATGAAAAAATGATTTCCCTCTAAGATCAATTTAACCCTAGGGGATTGGATCCATAGAAAAACCCTTGATTACAAGCAGATCCCCTTTAAATGTCGACACTACCATGAATATGGCCACTTTGCTAGGAACTGCTCCAAGGCATCTAGCAATAAAGGCCCTGAATAAACTGCACCAGAAGTGGAACAATGGTAGACGCAACAAAGAGGAGGGAATTAAGGAATATTAGTAGCAACAAAAAATCAGAATAATAGTAACAATAATGGAGCTTCTACATCTACAAATCCTTTCGAAGTTCCTCATAATCAAGAGGGATATGGGGAGGATGGTTCAAACCCTACTTTGAATAAAGGAACAACTAATAATGAAGAGGAGAATGTGGAATATGAGGAAATATAAGTCAATGAAGTAGATATGACATCGGTTCACATGACTGAACAACCTGTTGGACACGTAATCCCCTATGGGTTGGTGTAGAATTTGAACAGCCATGAGAAAAGATACCTTGGGATGTGGAACCCAACAGTCACACAAATGTACTATAAATGTATATCATTTGTTAATAACAGACAGATTCTCTTGTTTATCTTTCATACTCTGTTGCTTCCATGTGTGTGTTTAACATGGTATCAAATCCATGATGTGTGGCTTTCTCCGTGGGTTTCTCAACCTCTAATTTGGTAGTCTTCTATCTCACCATTTATGCATTAGGTTTTCTACCATGAAATTCCCTGCCAACCCTGACATTTACTCAGCTTTGTCGATTCTCTGTCTCCTTGAATATGGATGGTCTCTGTTGCACGCAGCGCTGCCTTATCTGATTATCATAACTGAGAATTCTATTCCTCATTATACATATGTCTGTAAGAATCTTAATGCTCCACTAATTGGGTGTAACTCCTTTGGCTTGAATTGCATGTGTTAGAGGTAGAAAACTTGTAGGATCTACCCATAATATAAAATCTGGACATTGTGGATTACCTGTTCACGGCCTGCTCGGCATACCCATCATTATCTTCATTCTCGATTTTGTTTTCCAAACTTGCAACCTGCAAACACTCACCCAATAACAACTCTTTGCGGTCATTGTCTATGCTCAATCCTTCTACAACCTTATAAATAACACTTATTTTGTCCTACTGTTTGTTAGGCCTATAAATAACTAACGTCTCTGCCCACCATTGCTAGCTACCAAATGCACTTGACAGTCCATAACAATTTTTACAGTGAAACGCTTGTAGAAGACAATGTTCATTTTTTATCATTGACCTGTCTGAGTGCGCTATTGTATTCTGCATTGAATGTTACTTCTTTTGATGTCGACTGTCCTCTGGCTTCTCTGTCATTGTGAAATTACCTGTTTTATGTGAGCGCTTCTAAATGTCTTTGTGCTTCCAATTTACCAACCCTGCATTGGTTTTGATGAAAACTAAAGCATAAGTAATATGTGAGCTTAACATATTACTTTGTCTGAGTTTAAAAATTTGTCGTTTCTCACTCGGGAGCTTTTCTTTGTCCAGAAATCCTCAGGATTGTAGAGAGATTGTGGATTTTTCTGTTGTCAGACAGCTTTGTTTTCTTTTGTTATGGTCGTTTGCTTCTGGCCGCTACCAGAGTCCAGTCCATTCCAAATAAATCTGGTAAAATACTATAAAGGCAAGCAAGGAAAAGACATCACATATGCAATTCCTAACTTCATTTCGAACATTGAAGAAGCCTAGATCCCCTAGAAGGCGTTGCTCTATACTCCAAGCCAGACTCTCCTAGAAATAACCTTTTAGATTTTCTAAATCGTCGGGCTTTTATTGTTGAAATGTTTATGCTTCTAATCTCTCAAAATTGATTCTGGAACTCCTCCGTTACAGTTATCAAGGAATCATTGTTGTTGTTGTAACACGCATACTCAATTTTCTTCCAATAGGCTATTACTACTGGCCGTCCAAGCTCCATTAGAGCAGGTTTGATTTCTCCATCTCCTCTAATGTATGTAAAAATCCCAGAATTGCTACCTCTAATGAATGGATGATTCCCGCAATCGTTACTGAAGACTAATAGCAACTCACCCGCTAAGACCAGGTCGTTGATATCGAGCGGATGATTGATATTGTCAATGGCTTGCACGTGATAATTATCCTGAAAAATAAAAGGAAAGTCCCCGGTCATCTTTAAGCCTATTTCTCTGCGGCACAGGATGTGGAAATAATTAGCGGATGATGAAAATATATGTATCCACTTGTCTTCTTCTTCTTCTCGAGGAGGTGGATTCAAAAAAAGGTACTTGCGATGAACCTAAGAAGCTCACCATTTATGGACTCTATATTGACTAAAGGTGCCTCAGTAAGTTGTT
The DNA here is from genome assembly GCA_031772625.1 of Pinus tabuliformis. NCBI lineage: Eukaryota > Viridiplantae > Streptophyta > Pinopsida > Pinales > Pinaceae > Pinus > Pinus tabuliformis. The sequence continues at coordinate 1,181,064,927 of CM062805.1, read as the reverse complement.
TGATTCGACAGCTACTCTTTCAGCCAGAGATAGTTTTGATGAGCTAACGAGATTGGGTGCCAGAACTGGGTCTATTGTAGATGCTATTACTGAGATTATATGACTATATGTGTGTTGGTTATACTTTGGAGTTAAATATGTGATTTGGTTTCAATAAATTTTATATGTGCATTGAAGACAAATTTATGTTAGTAGAAGAGTCACAGTTGTAGGAGCAGCTCTGAGTTTGAACAAATTTATGCCATTCAAAGAGTGAAGTTAGCAAATAAAAAGATATTCCAGTGGGAACACAAATTGGTATTTTGGCATTCTTTTATTTTTGTTTGCAGCATGTGTTGAGATATAAAAGTTTTCAATAAGAACCAATCTGCATTGTCTAGTTTGTTGGCTCCTTGCAAATTTTGGGAAAGAAAGAATTATAGTGTTGAATGAATACTTAAGTTGCTTCCTGGTATGCTTCAAGACTCTTTTGGACTCCATAAAATATGTTGTAATACACTATTTGTGAAGGGAAGCAACGCACTATTATCCAGGTTTGGTACTACAATTACATTTGGTGTTAGTACTAGCCCTTTTGCAAGTTTTGTTGATACCACGTTGATACTCTAATTCTTCATTTGGCCTTGGTGTAACATTTGGCAAAGTGAGCACCCCTTTATCTAGTTTTGAGAGTACATTTGAATCCAAATAATAATAAAAATAAATAAACTCTTCGAAAATGGCCAAAATTGATGATATATTAGAGTTGTTAAGTATTCTAATACATTCCAATGTTAACGGGATGGTAAACATCAACAAAGACACTCTCTGTGACATTCAGACCTGCCTGCATAATGCACAGGAAAAGATTGATTTTTTGCAGCTTGAATCACAGCTACAACAAGAAGAGCTACATCAAAATAGACATCATTCTGAACCTATTTTTGTTTAGAACATTGAGACAACCACCCATCAGCAGCAAGTCAATATTGTTGAAGTTGATTTAGATCTAGTGCCCAATGAAGTAGAAGAATTGCATACAGACACAGAAATTCAGCCAACACTTACCAAGCCAATCATCAGACCTTGGGAAGAGCTTGTCCACAACAAGCACAAAACTAGTCTTGGATATGACAACAACAGGTCCTTTCATATTCCAGACTACTCCAAACCAATCCAATTTCAAAGTGCTGGATTTCTTCATGACAGTTCATCTTCAGCTGTTCTAGATTCTGCTCCTCTTCCACAGCAACAACAATAGATTGTGAAATGCCAACACTGTGACCGAGTTGGCCATCTGAAAAATCATTGTTTTGATCTTTATCCATGTAAGCATTGTCATAAAACCAGTCATTCTTTAAACAAATGCTTGAGAAATAAACCTCCTGCAAGAACAAAGATTCATCTTGGATGGATCACTTCTTGGCAATGGGCATCAACAGCCAAGAAGATATTTCAGTCACATGTCAGAACTTGTTCAAGAGTATTGAACAGTCTTGCAATTGAGTTTTCTCCATCATCTCACCTTGTATCTGACAAGGGGGGAAATGATGGTCATCTACAAGCTTCAAAGCCACACCAAGTGAGCCTGAGCCACAACCTACCACACCAGTTTCAGAGTTGTAGCCATAGACAAATATGCCCCTAAGCATGCCTTCAATCGGTGACACCTCTTCAAAGAATGGGGACACTTCCTCTAGCAAAATACTTCAGCTTCTTACCAGTTTTGGAAGAGTTCCAGGAATTGCATTAAGCATTCTAGAGTTGTTGGTCATCCTTAAACCATCACAGGTTGAGACCTCCCTTTTTAGGTTGAGGTTCTCCCTTTTATGCAGGGTGAGACCTCCCTTTCATGGTTGAAGGTTTCCCTCTTCAAAACATCAGGGGCACTTCCTCTAGCAGAAGACCTGAGCTTCATGCCAAACTTGGAAGAGTTCTGGGAACTGCACTAAGCGTTCCAGTGTTGGTGGTCATCCTTAAACCACCTCCCTTTATACCAACATTTCAGAGAGCACATTCAACCTAGTGCTGCCATGTTTTTTGCACATTTTGTATTACATATCTCTTCTTGGACTCATACATAACCCTTCGGATTAAGGAGGGGAATGTTGGACACCTAATCCTCTATGGGTTGGTGTAGAATTTGAACAGCCATGAGAGTCCAAGAGACCTTGGAATGTGGAACCCAACAGTCACACAAATGTACTATAAATGTATATCATTTTTTAATAATAGATGGATTCTCATGTTTATCTTTCATACTTTGTTGCTACCATGTGTGTGTTTAACACAACCGTGTCTGGATCCAGCTCAATAATCCCACCCCAGGTCTCCTGTTGCTGGAGTAGATGGAGATGGATCATCTGTCGTAGGAGTCATCACTCACAATATGACCTAGAACTTAGTCTGGGGGAACGAGGGTAGTAGTCACAAGATAGAGAGCAACATGAAAATGGGTCGGCCAACCAAAAAAATAGTGAGAGAGAAATAAGGTGAGAAAAAAAAGAAATTGGGGAACTAGACAGTGACCATTGATGCCCTAAAACTCAATGGCAGAAAAGGGAAACAAGGAGTAGAAGTAGGAGGTCTCTCTCAAATCCTCTCCTCCAAATGAAATTCCTATAATGGAATATAAAAGGACAAGGAGTCCCTCAAAATCCCTAGTAGTCAAAGATATGATAAAGCAATAAAAACCTTGGATTCTCTTTTTGTAGGAAACTAGGTTAGAAGAGAAGGAAGTTATTTAAGAGATTGTCATATTTTGGCATAACAGTGAACTATTAGTGCAAAGTTCTAGAGGAGTGTCAGGACGATTGGGTATATTTTCGTCAATTATGCATTTCAAATTAATTGAAAGCATGACAACCCAATTTTGGATATTGGTTCTCTTGGAATATAGGGATACAAGCGAGTGTATTCTAGTAATTACTATTTACACTCCAGTCTTATATGGTGAGAAAACAAAGTTCTAGGACTCCCTTGCTGAAATAAAAAAAAAAAAAAAAAAAAAAATATTTGCACATTAACGAACTCATGGGGGGTGATCTCAGTACGAATCTAAGAGGTTCTAAAAGAGGGGAGGAAGCCTAGTCAAAGATCTATTCAAGGACTGTACAAAAGATATAATCATCGACTGTGATTTGATTGATGTCCTGCAAAAATAGTGGAAGCATATGTGGACAAATCATAAATATGGAGCAACCACATCACATCTCATTTGGACAGGTTTCTTATCCATAGTAGTTGTATCTTGAAAGGGTTGGATTGCTATTCCTCAATAAAATCTCAAGGTGAATTTGGTCATCACCCAATCACTCTGTTAATGAAAGAATTAGAATATCTTTGCCTTATTCCCTTCTGTTGCAACCCTTCCTGGACCCAATAGGAAGGGGTTTTGGATCTAATAATTCAAGCCTGGAGAACACTAGTAATGGGATTGTCAGCATATGTATGGGAATAAAAATTGAGGAATTTCAAATGGTCCCCAAGGAAATGGCTAAAGGAATCGTACCAACCCCTGGAAAAATGAGGCAAGAGTTAGTAAAGAAATTATAATAACATCAATGATTGATAGATGAAGCTTCAAACGAGAATTAGCATCTAGAAAAAGAAAAGGATCCAACTAGGAAAATATATGTTGCTAGCAGCCAAGAATAAGACTTGTGGCATCTTAAATCGAAAAATTTATGGCTAAAAGCAGGGGATCATGACACTTCTTTCTTTCATAAGAAGGCTAAGGCTAGATAACCGAGGAACAAGGTAAAGGAAATTGCTCTGGAGGGAAGGTCATGAATAACCTCATTTGAAGACATCAAGTTGGAGCCTTTACCATACAAATAGTGAAATCTCCATGGCTTAGTCACAATAATTCTTGTGGGATATTCTAATGGTGATTTAGAAATACTCTAATTTGCCACTTATTAAGAAATAGAAGAAGAAGAGGTCCAAGTAGAAATTTGGGAATTGGAGCTCGATAAATTCCCAAGCCCTTATGAATACACCTTTAGCTTCTTTTGATTCTTTGGCTACTAATCTAGAAGGATCTTATCAAAATGTTGAACAATGCTCGACAAAAAAGAAAATTAGGGGAGGGTACAAATTATTGTTTTCTAGCACTCATTCCTACAGAATTACATCATGTGAATTTCTCTCGCTTTCGGCATATTTCCCTGTGTAATTCAGCTAATAGGTTGAAAATTTTTCTACCTTCATTTATCTCATAAAACCAAGGGGACTTCATGAAACAATGGTATATTCTTGACAATATCGATCTGGTATAAGAGGTCATTCATTCCAACAAGGAGGCAAGTGAATTAAGGATGGTGATCAAGTTGGACATGGCCAATGATTTTGATTAAGTAAATCATTCCTTCCTCTATATTATTATTGAACATTTGGGCTTTTGTAAAGAATTCATCAAATGGGTTAATGCTTGTATTGGAACCCCTCTGATTTCTCCGCTGGTCAATTATCAGTGAACCCTTTTCTTTGTAGTGTCTAGAGGTTTAAGGCAAGGTTGCCCTTTATCCCCCATTTTGTATATTATCATGGCTGGGAATCTTAGCCGAAATTTGGAATTTATGAGGCAAAAAGGTAAGTTAACGGGTTTATGTCAAAGGGATTAATCATTCTCATTTTTCTAATGATAATCTACTACTTAGACGGGCCTCAATATTCATAGCCTCCTGAATTTAAAAAAAAAATATTAGACATGTATTTGGACATGTCTGGTGGGATGGTCCATGTTAGCCTCCTGTTGCAACAGGTATTCATCTTTCATGATCGACATTTTTACATGCCAAATATGTCATACTTTGCATGCTGCAATGTTCCATGTTTCCTTAGAAGGCCAAAGAAGAGGCCATGAAAGTGTGCTAGTCTAAGTGCCACTGCTATGTTCCATTTTTGATGAGTTGATCCATTTTTGATGAATTTCCAGTTAAGGGAAGGCCAAACAGTGTAATCCTGGCTTCCCTAGGTTTCAATTTCTTCTTGTAGAATATAGAGAATCATTATCTGTCCAAACAGCTTAATCTTGGCAGATTTGTTGATAGGTAGAGAAACAAGGGTGCTCAATAGCTTAATCTGAGCCCCTGGATGAAATAAGTGTAGATGTAGATAGGAGGGCAGTCAAAAGAAAAGAAGATAAACAAGGTCTGCAAGTCTAAGTGCACCCAAACCAAAAAGAAGAAAAAATGTTAGGTAAGTAGGCTGGGTAAGTAGTTTTTGAGGTTGCAGAATGAATAAGTGTGATCAATTTTGTATCTCAAAGTGTTATTTCACTTCAGATCACAAGTGCAAGGCAATTTTCCCTTGGAGCAGCTCAAGCGAGGCATGACTAACCCCCCCTTCTTCTTGTTCCCCAAATCATTCACTAACCTCCCCAAAGAGGTCAAGATCTGCTTGATATCTCTTAAGTTTCATCATTTGTCATATCATTGCCTAAGTAAAGATCTGCTTTGCTTAAAGATGCTTATATTTCTTATACAGGTCCTGTTCCCCCTTTAAAGCCTAAGATTTCTATCCTTAGCGCTTTCTTCACAAAATTCATATTAACTCCTAACTCTATTACGTAAATCCCTCCTTATTTTTCCCCTTCCCATACTAAAAATATATGGTAAAAATCCCCATTATTTACATATCCCCTCCTCCGGTTGAAATATAACCATAAATATCGCTTGGGAATTACTAAGTTTACTTAAAACTTAGTAAGAACCCTCATTTCGCTGAAAAACCATCTTCCTAAGGTATTTGGACTCCTTCCAAAACACAAAAACCCCCTTCAAATGCTATCAGACTCCTTCCGATGCATTAAGGATCCTTCCAAAGTTTTAAAAAGCCTTTTCTGATCACGTAAATCATCCTCCGATCGCATTAACCCTCTTCCGATGAGTTTTTTCCTCCCCTCCGACGTGATATCGCTGTCGGAGGTCGCAAAATTCAGTCATCGGCCCCCCTTTATAACTCCCCGATATCAATTCGCCAATACGATTTCGCGATCGGCAGTCGCAAGGTTCTGTACCTACATATATATCCCCCCTCTCATCCGCCGACGCGATATTGCTGTCACACCCGAAAGCATATCGCATCACGATCCGCTCATTTCCGCAATATTTCCCATTTTCGCACAGCCGCATGCCTTATCGCTTTGTCCGATATCGACAATTTCTCCCATCGCCCCGTACATATAAAAGCCATTGCCCCCTGTCCCCGCCGATTGCCGATTGCCGATTTAACCTCGGCCGTACTCCCACGTCACCCTGCCACGTCACTACCATACTGGGACCCACTGCTGGCGTCATACTGATGTCATGCTAATGTCATCACTAAAGGAAGGTGCGAAGGGCGCAAATCGCAGCAAAGAGAGCCCGGAATGAAAAACTGAGGTAGTTTTCGATGCGCGATTAGCGCTAAGCGCTAATCGCGCATCGCTAAGAAAAAATGACCAAAATGGAAGGCTTCATATCGCTCGGCTACCAGCAGGCCCGAAAATTCGCAGTTTTGATAGGATTTCTTCATTTATGTTCATTGGCCAGCGCTAGTAGCATTCCAGAGGCCATGGAAATCATTTGCAGCAGCCATTATTGCCTTAAAAGGGCAGAAAAGGGGCGATTTGACAATTTCAAGCATATCAGGTCGAGAGAAAGTGGCCCGATTCAAGTGTTAAAGAGTATCAGAGGAAAGATAAAGCCCAAATTCAATCAAAGAGTATCAGTGAAGCGGCAAAGTGTATCAGGTCCGCAATACCAAGGCGGGTGAACATTAAAGGCTCCCAAGCAAAGTCAAAGAAAGCGGTGCAGCCATTTAAAGGCTCTCAGATCACAGTTAATGCACATCAAAACCACTCAAGAGCAGGGGATCAAATCCCAAAGCAGAGCTATGGCTAAATGAACAGCACAGAGCCATAAGGACAAATTTCGACTCACTTTTGAGGCGGCTGCCCCAGCGCAACACTTAGATATCTTCTTGCATTAATTCCACGTCAAGATTAGATTAAAGAACTCTCTTCCCTCATATCTGTTTAAGATCTTCTGTAATGGATATTTTTAGATATTTTCCCTATATAAACCACCCTAATTCATTGTTTAAAGGGTTGGCTGGTTGATAATCCTCATGCTAGACTTGCACTGTATGTTTTAAGAATTTCTATAATCAAAGACTGCTGAAAAGTTTGGAGGATGGACTGTCTGTTGTGTTATTAATGGCTGAAGAGTGAAATATAGAATTCTTGCGCTGCTACATGGCCCAATAAGTGTTTCTTACCTATGTTTTAAATTCATATATGTTGATATCATACATATATCACCATCTAAGTTACAGAAAGAAAGATTAGCTTAGAATTTGCTTGGCTGCACTCTATGCTCAGTTTCTGTGACTTCTATATGTTTTCTTCTAATTTAGGCATAAATATGAATTCCTCATGGCTCATATTTGCTCTATTTCATTCATGTACGAATGTTATTTAGGAATTCTTGACTGCTCCTAGATATAGTTCACTCACCTTCCCTCTATTAAGCTGAATGAAAGATTCTTAGTTGCCTTTCATTCCTTAGCCTTCATTTCATCCTTTTAACTTGAAAGATTGTTTCATGTGTAGCTATCATGCTCTATATTCCTCTTGTGACCAAGAAAATGCACCAACAGCCCTACTCCACGACTCCATGCCCAGTGGTTTGAACCTCTCACACGACGCATGCCTCCCTACTTGAAAACATCAATCATCCCACCAAAACTTAAACAAAATCCAAAAAAGTCCATAACTAGCCTAAAACCAACCCAAAAACAAAGTTAAATCAGAAAGAGAGAGCCCTCTTTGATTGCAGGTAGGCTAGGACCTGCAGTCCAAAGATTGGTTTGTGGTTACCTCGGCCGTATCCCTTAAGGAGCCAAGGGACAACCTGAGTGATAACATTATTGGCGACTCCACTGGGGACTTATTGAGAAAATTCCAAAAAGCAAGTTAGAAGCTAGTTCCTAAGAAGAAAACACATAATACTAGGTCAAACCCAGACCCAAATCCACCAACTGTTTTTGAAAATCTGAATTTAATCCCAAGAAACCTCAGGAAATTAGAACGAAAAGAGGATTTTTTTTATTCTAGTCCTGAGATAGTTCAGCCAAGCTGTGTTCCAACCCCTGTCAAAGTTTTATTTCTTTCAACCCCTAGTTCCCCTTGTTCTTCATCCACCTCTCCAAGCACCTTTTCCACACCTTCGTTCACTGCCCATACTACCACTGCTACTCCTATTATCCCAGTTGTTCCAGCTGTTCCATTTATCCCTGTTGCTCCACTTATACCTGTTAATATGGCTAATAGATATGCACCCTTACAGCTGCCTGCCAACCTCGGGGCTATGCCTCAGGATTACCAGACTAAAATAACCTATTTTGATGGCACAAGTGCCTGCACAACCCTTCAGCATACAAAGAAAATGCAGGATTACTTTGAAAGCTATGAGATTGACAATGATGGGGTGAGAATGAAGATTTTTGTCCAAAGTTTGACAGGCGATGTCAGGACTTGGTTTAGAGCACTCCCAGCTAATTCCATAGCAGACCCAGAAGCCTTATACCAGTCATTTACCAACAGATGGGAGAAAAAGAAATACCCCTTGCACATACTAGACGAATATGATACAATCAAAAGAGGCCCTCAAGAGACTGTTTTGGACTATTGTGCAAGATTCAATAATGTCTACAATGCAATACCACAGAACTTAAAGCCTCCACCTGACCTTGTCTTGTATAAATTCCCTGATGGTTTCGACCCAGATATGGCCTACCATTTAAAAGAAAGAGCCCCTAACAGCCTTGCCGAAATGTAAAATGTGGTTGTCACTGTGGAGGCAAATTTAATTGCCAAAAGAAATAGAGCCAGAACAGAGAGGAGAACAACATTTAAGGAAGAACCCTCTGCCATAGACCAAAATCTGGATGCCCTTATCAGTGGCATGCATAGGCTGGTAGACAGAGTGGACAACGTTGAGAAAAAATCATCATGGGACGGGCAGCAAACCAACGCTGTTAGGAACCCGAACTTCAGAAGGAATCAAAACCCAAACGCTGGAAGAGCGAGCCCAGACCGTGAAATAAGGCCTCCTTTCCAAGAAAATTACGCTGAGACATCAACAGCTAATGAGCCCATAGAAGACACTCACATAAACCTAATGGGTTTGAAGAACGAGCAACATGTCTTCTTAACTAAAGAAGACCAAAATAACGATAATATGCATCAATTCCAAACCCAAACCCAAGAGTCTTTCGACTTTGAACAAGCCTATGACCCAGCTGTTTATGAGCTAAACAAGCAATATAAGCTAAGAACTAGAACGATTTATGTGCCCAAGCCCATCAAACCAAAGGAAAAACAACAGCCTAATAAAATCAAAGGCAAGGTTGTTACAACAGAACACGTTGAACAATCTGTCCCAAACCCACAGTACGTAACCATAGATGATATAACTATTGAACAACCTTCTAAAAAGCAGCCTGTCGTGCCTTTTTCCTCAAAGGAAAATGCACACAGCTTTCCAAAAAGCCTGCCCATAACTGAAAAACACAAGCGATCACTCTCCATAATGCTGGCAAACGAGAGCAAATCGTTGATAATTCAAATGAAAAAGAAAAATCTTCCATCATCAACACCAAGACTCCACTGGAAAAGCCATTTAATTTAGAGGCAGAGATTGGAAAACTTAAGATATCCATCCCCCTCTCAGAACTTCCCAAGCATGATGTTTATAGGTAGCAAATACAAAGATCGCTACAAATGCCCGACGTTAAGGATGATGTAAATATTTAGATGATACCCTAGAGCTGCTCTTTGGCCCAGAAGTCAATGGAAAAACAGTCAATGGAGCAGTTTTGCCATTTTATATCAGTTTGCATATCCATGATAAAATTTTACATAATGCAATGTTTGACTCAAGTGCATCACACAATCTTATGCCCAAAGCGGTAATGGAAAGACTAAACCTTGACATAACCAGGCCATACAAAGATTTATTCTCGTTTGACTCAAGTCAAGTCAAGTGTTTAGGCCTAATCAAAGACTTGTGTGTCTCCTTAGTCCAATATCCTAATAAGACAATCTTCATGGATGTGGTGGTTGCTGACATTCCACCAAAGTATGGCATGCTCCTATCAAGATCTTGGGGAGCAAAACTCCAAGGATCCCTCCAATTAGACCTCTCTTACGCCACTATATCAGTCTTTGGGCAACCAAAAAGACTATATAGAGAAACACTCATGAAATATATGGTGAGTAGCGAGGATAAGCCACAAAACTTCCCCATCTACTCAATCCATACTGATATGGATTCATTTATTTTGTTTAATGATGATAGTTGCCCTTTAACTGATGTCAAGCCTTTGGCTCTAGAACAACAAGCACACATCAATGAAGAATCGGTTGCACATACCCATGAGACTGTCACAACAGCCAATGCAACCAGCACACAAGAAGAACCTCCCGAAACACAAGATTCAGGTTCGCCCAATCCTAAAATGACTGAAACTCTTAATACTAACCACAAGCAAGAAATCACATGGTATTTAGAGTTTGATGGTTCAGTTAATAAGTTAGGAGCAGGGGCTGGAATATGGATCCACAACACACATAACAATCATGCACAAGGTCATGCATATAGACTGAATTTCAAATGCACCAACAACATGGCCGAGTATGAGGCACTCCTCTTAGGCCTTAAGCTGCTCAAAGCTTTAGGAGCTGCCAAAGTGTCTATTCTAGGTGACTCCGACCTAGTAATCCAACAAATGAAAGGTAACTTTGTTACTAATGACAATAGAATGAGGGCCTATAGGACAGCTGCCACTAATATACTCAATGCATTCTCTGAATCCAAGCTTGCCAAGATTTCAAGAAATCATAACATTCATGCTCACAGTCTAGCCACCTTTGCTAGCACATGCAAGCTTCCCTTTGAGCCAAATCACCATTTCAATGCTGAAATAAAACATAGGCCTGCTGTCCCAAATAACGTTAAAGATTGGCAAGTGTTTGAAAGCGATGAAAAAATTAACAATTTCCTCACTCTTGAGCATGAGTTTTCAAATATAAACATTGACATGGATGCCATGAACGACTCCCAACAGCAAACAAATGAAAATCAGCAGGCTGTAACAGCTGTAACAGCCAAACAAATGCTAAACCCAACTGTTTTTGACAATGCAAACATAGAAGAGCTGAAACAAATGCATTTGGAGGAAATAGCCAAAACAGAGGCCGAGATCATTGATCTAAAGGATAACTTTCTCCCTGTTGGCCTCACTCCGTTAGAAGATATGTTTGATGCAAATGATGTTCCCAAAAAGCCAAAAATGCAGCCCTTAAACATTGCTATAGAATAACACAACATTGGGACAGCAGAGAAGCCCAAAATGATTAAATTGTCCAAAAATCTGCCACCTGATCAAAAACCAAAGTATGTGGATTTGTTCAAAGAGTTTCAAGATGTGTGTGCTTGGAGTTATGAGGACTTGAAGTCCTATGACACCTCAGTGATCCAACACACCATTCCCTTAAAACCAAACAAAAAGCCCTTCAAACAAAAACTTAGAAGAATCAATCCCATACTCATTCCCTTGGTTGAGAAGGAAGTCAAGAGGATGTTTGAAGCAGGTATCATAGCACCCATTAGATTTTCTGAATGGGTGTCGAATCTTGTTCCCACAAGAAAGAAGACAGGTGAGATTAGGCTATGTGTGGACCTAAGAAACTTAAACCAAGTCTCCCTAAAAGACCACTACCCATTGCCAAAAATGGATCACATTCTACAAAGAGTAGTGGGGTCATCAAGAATTTCACTGCTTGATGGCTTTTCAGGTTTTAATCAAATACTTGTTCACCCGGATGACCAAGACAAGACAGCCTTTACCACGCCGTGGGGAACATTTAAGTATGTTAAAATTCCTTTTGGACTAAAGAACGTTGGTGCAACCTTTCAAAGGGCAATGGACATTGCATTTTCCAAGGAAATCCATGATTTCCTAGTTGTCTACCTTGATGACTTAACCCCCTTCTCCAAAACTGATCAAGAGCACCTTAAACACCTTAGGCAAATATTCATGACATGTAGGAAATATGGCATTTCCTTGAATCCCAAGAAGTCTCTCTTTGGCCTTGAAGAAGGCAAACTACTTGGACATATCATCTCAAAATATGGTATTAGAATAGATCCGGAAATGATCCAAGCCATTTTGCAAATCCCATATCCAAGAAACATAAAAGAATTGCAAGCATTCCTTGGAAAGATCAATTTCTTAAGGAGATTTATCCCAAACATAGCTGAACTAATAAGAATGCTAAGAAACATGTTAAAGAAGGATGCCAAGGTAAAATGGTCTCTGGAAACCAAGCAAGCCTTTGAGAGTATCAAAGTTGCCTTAACCCAAGCCCCTGTCCTCACCAGTCCACAATTTGACAAAGATTTTATCATCTTTTCTTTTGCATCTGATCACACCATAGCTGCTGTCCTTTTACAAAAGGATGATCAAGGAAATGAAAAGCCAATTGCATTTTTTAGCCGAGCCCTTAGGGATGCCCCTTTGAAGTACCAAATCATGGAGAAGCAGGCCTATGCCCTTGTTAAAGCAATCAAAGATTTCCGAGTTTACATTTTATATTCACATGTGATTTCCTATGTCCCAAATGCTATTGTAAAAAACATATTAACCCAAGAGGGATTAGAAGGCAAAAGAGGCAAGTGGATTGCTAATATCCTTGAGTATGACATTGAGATAAAGCCAACCAAGCTCATAAAGGGACAAGGTTTAGCCAAACTGATGTCCGAAACAAATTTTCAAGCCCTAGACATTAACCAACTGGACAATGAACAAGAGCTGGCGACTCCATAGATCAGTGAAACCTTCTTGCAATCCCCATGGTATGCTGATATTTGTTTTGTATTGTTAAACCTGTTTGCTCCCCTAGGATTGTCCAGAACCAAGAAAATATTTTTAAAAATGAAGGCTTTAAAGTTTTGTGTCTTAGATGGTGCTTTATTTTGGAAAAATCATGAAGGTGTATTTCTTAATTGTTTAACCATGAATGAAACTAACAATGTCATGAAAGAATTCCATGCGGGGGACTGTGGAGGACATCTATATTGGAAGTCCACTGCTGATAAAATTTTAAGGGCTGGTTTCTATTGGCCCTCTTTGTTTGCAGATGTAAAGAAGTTTGCTACCTCATGCCACAAATGCCAAATCTTTGAGGGCAAAAGAAAGCTGTTGCCCTTGCCCCTTAAGCCCATCTCAACCGAAAAGCCTTTTCAACAATGGGGTCTTGACTTCATTGGAGAAATCCATCCCTCTTCCTCAGGCCAGCACAAATGGATTCTAATAGCCACAGACTATTTCACCAAGTGGATTGAGGCCATCCCATGTAGGCAAGCTAATGACACCACCATTATCCAATTCCTCGAATGCAACATCCTTTCTAGATTTGGCTGCCCTGAGAAGATCATCACTGACAACGCTGTTGCCTTCAAATCCAAAAAGATGATCAATTTTTGCCATAAATTTCATATCACCTTAGGCCACTCTACAGCTTATTACCCTCAAGGTAATGGCTTGGCCGAATCATCCAACAAGAGCCTGATTAATATTATCAAGAAGATTTTAGAAGAAAACAAGAAGAACTGGCATAAAAAGCTTACAAATGCCCTTTGGGCAGACAGACTTTCAACAAAGAGATCCATTGGGGTGAGCCCTTTTGAGCTGGTGTATGGCATGGAGGCCAGGTTTCCATCTTCTTTTGGCATTTCCATTATGAAGTTGTTACAAGAGATTCAGGCAGAACCAAATAATATTCGACGAAGAATAAATCAGACCATTCATCTTCAACAAACCAGAGAGCAAGTGTATGACAGAGCTCAAATTGTGCAAGAGAGGCTGAAGAAAGCATTTGACAAAAGGACCAAGGCTGAGGATTTCTGCATTGGCGACAAAGTTCTAAGGTGGGACTCACGAAGAGAAGACAAGGGAAAGCATGCAAAATTTGATTTCCTATGGAAAGGCCCATTTTTTATCAGCGCTGTGCAAGGCAACAACACCTATTTTCTCAAACCTGAAGATGGCAGCACAATTGAAGAAGGCCCTGTGAATGGCTGAATGTTGAAACAATATCGAGATCCCTTTTAAGGGATACAATGCCCCTATGTATATATTTGTATATTAGTGTTTGTATATGTGTCAGCGCTTTCTTTTTTTTATTTGTATAAGCAATCCGATTGCTTGGAACCAAGCAACGAAGTTATGGAGGCAGAGCAAGGTAGTCCTCTATGTTAACGATCAGTCACAGCATCATCCTTAGGAGAACAGCGCAGCAAATTTTATAAGGCACAACCCATGCAAATCATCCACTTCAAAGGCTCTGTCTTTGCATTGGTTTCAGCATAAGAGCGCAGCGCAGTTTTGAGTGAAAGGAGCAATAGAACGCAGCACCTAGCTCTCTGTTCTTGTGAAATTGATGTCAAAAATAATTATCCATATTTGACCCCTGTCTTCAAATAAAGTGCAGAAGGATGCTCAAGACCAATTAAGATGTATTTAAAGCACTCAGTGTTAAAAAGAGGCAGCGCTGTATTGTGTAGCGATTCATGTTTAAAGGAGGCCGCGTTCAGAGTTCAAGCTTAAATCATGTGGAATCCAATTAGAGAAAATGCTCCTTTTTATCCATGTTTTGAGACTATTTCAAAGGGCAGTGCTCAGGCAACATTGTACATAACATTAAGCACGCAGAAGAAAGCAGGCAACGCTATATAGTTCACAGTAATTCAGTTGAGGAGAGTGTTGTTCAGATCTCAAAATTCCAGTCTTTTAGCAGCCAACGAAGAATTGTTTTCAGTTCCACAACAACAATAGAAGATCAAGGCAGTCTGACCTGCTGTTCTTGGCTTTTCACAAGGAAAAGCCATCCCCAAGTGGAGCCACTGTTAGCCTCCTGTTGCAACAGGTATTCATCTTTCATGATCGACATTTTTACATGCCAAATATGTCATACTTTGCATGCTGCAATGTTCCATATTTCCTTAGAAGGCCAAAGAAGAGGCCATGAAAGTGTGCTAGTCTAAGTGCCACTGCTATGTTCCATTTTTGATGAGTTGATCCATTTTTGATGAATTTCCAGTTAAGGGAAGGCCAAACAGTTTAATCCTGGCTTCCCTAGGCTTCAATTTCTTGCTGTAGAATATAGAGAATCATTATCTGTCCAAACAGCTTAATCTTGGCAGATTTGTTGATAGGTAGAGAAACAAGGGTGCTCAACAGCTTAATCTGAGCCCCTGGATGAAATAAGTGTAGATGTAGATAGTAGGGCAGTCAAAAGAAAAGAAGATAAACAAGGCCTGCAAGTCTAAGTGCACCCAAACCAAAAAGAAGAAAAAATGTTAGGTAAGTAGGCTGGGTAAGTAGTTTTTGAGGTTGCAGAATGAATAATTGTGATCAATTTTGTATCTCAAAGTGCTATTTCACTTCAGATCACAAGTGCAAGGCAATTTTCCCTTGGAGCAGCTCAAGCGAGGCATGACTAACCCCCCCCCCCCTTCTTCTTGTTCCCCAAATCATTCACTAACCTCCCCAAAGAGGTCAAGATCCGCTTGATATCTCGTAAGTTTCATCATTTGTCATATCATTGCCTAAGTAAAGCTCTGCTTTGCTTAAAGATGATTATATTTCTTATACAGGTCATGTTCCCCCTTTAAAGCCTAAGATTTCTATCCTTAGCGCTTTCTTCACAAAATTCATATTACTCCTAACTATATTACGTAAATCCCTCCTTATTTTTTCCCTTCCCATACTAAAAATATATGGTAAAAATCCCCATTATTTACATATCCCCTCCTCTGGTTGAAATATAACCATAAATATCGCTTGGGAATTACTAATTTTACTTGAAACTTAGTAAGAACCCTCATTTCGCTCAAAAACCATCTTCCTAAGGTATTTGGACTCCTTCCAAAACACAAAAACCCCCTTCAAATGCTATCGGACTCCTTCCGATGCATTAAGGATCCTTCCAAAGCTTTAAAAAGCCTTTTCCGATCACGTAAATCATCCTTCGATCGCATTAACCCTCTTCCGATTGAGTGTTTCCTCTTCCGATGAGTTTTCCTCCCCTCCGACGCGATATCGCTGTCGGAGGTTGCAGAATTCAGTCATCGGCCCCCCTTTATAACTCCCCGATATCAATTCGTCGATACGATTTCGCGATCGACAGTCGCAAGGTTCTGTACCTACATATATATCCCCCCTCTCATCCGTCGACGCGATATTGTTGTCACACCCGAAAGCATATCGCATCGCGATCCGCTCATTTCCGCAATATTTCCCATTTTCGCACAGTCGCATGCCTTATCGCTTTGTCTGATATCGGCAATCGCTCCCATCGCCCCGCACATATAAAAGCCATCGCCCCCTGTCCCCGCCGATTGTCGATCGCTGATTTAACCCCGGTCGCACTCCCACGTCACCCTGCCACGTCACTACCGTACTGGGACCCACTGCTAGCATCATACTAACGTCATGCTGACGTCATCACTAAAGGAAGGTGCGAAGGGCGCAAATCGCAGCAAAGAGAGCCCGGAATGAAAATCTGAGGCAGTTTTCGAATCGCTAATCGCGCATCGCTAAGAAAAAATGACCAAAATGGAAGGCTTCATATCGCTCGGCTACCAGCAGGCCCGAAAATTCACAGTTTTAATAGGATTTCTTCATTTATGTTCATTGGCCAGCGCCAGTAGCATTCCAGAGGCCATGGAAATCATTTGCAGCAGCCATTATTGCCTTGAAAGGGCAGAAAAGGGGCGATTTGACAATTTCAAGCATATCAGGTCGAGAGAAAGTGGCCCGATTCAAGTGTTAAAGAGTATCAGAGGAAAGATAAAGCCCAAATTCAATCAAAGAGTATCAGTGAAGCGGAAAAGTGTATCAGGTCCGCAATACCAAAGCGGGTGAACATTAAAGGCTCCCAAGCAAAGTCAAAGAAAGCGGTGCAGCCATTTAAAGGCTCTCAGATCACAGTTAATGCACATCAAAACCACTCAAGAGCAGGGGATCAAAGCCCAAAGCATAGTTATGGCTAAATGAACAACACAGAGCCATAAGGACAGATTTCAACTCACTTTTGAGGCGGTTGCCCCAGCGCAGCACTTAGCTATCTTCTTGCATTAATTCCACGTCAAGATTAGATTAAAGAACTCACTTCCCTCAGATCTATTTAAGATCTTCTATAATGGATATTTTTAGATATTTTCCCTATATAAACCACCCTAATTCATTGTTTAAAGGGTTGGTTGGTTGATAATCCTCATGCTGGACTTGCACTGTATGTTTTGAGAATTTCTATAATCAAAGACTGCTGAAAAGTTTGGAGGATGGACTGTCTGTTGTGTTATTAATGGCTGAAGAGTGAAATATAGAATTCTTGCACTACTACATGGCCCAATAAGTGTTTCTTACCTATGTTTTAAATTCATATATGTTTATATCATACATATATCACCATCTAAGTTACAGAAAGAAAGATTAGCTTAGAATTTGCTTGGCTGCACTCTATGCTCAGTTTCTGTGACTTCTATATGTTTTCTTCTGATTTAGGCATAAATATGAATTCCTCATGGCTCATATTTGCTCTATTTCATTCATGTACGAATGTTATTTAGGAATTCTTGACTGCTCCTAGATATAGTTCACTCACCTTCCCTCTGTTAAGCTGAATGAAAGATTCTTAGTTGCCTTTCATTCCTTAGCCTTCATTTCATCCTTTTAACTTGAAAGATTGTTTCATGTGTAGCTATCCTACTCTATATTCCTCTTGTGACCAAGAAAACGCACCAGCAGCCCTACTCCACGACTCCATGCCCAATGGTTTGAACCTCTCACACGATGCATGCCTCCCTACTTGAAAACATCAATCATCCCACCAAAACTTAAACAAAATCGAAAAAAGTCCATAACTAGCCTAAAACCAACACAAAAACAAAGTTAAATCAGAAAGAGAGAGCCCTCTCTGATTGCAGGTAGGCTAGGACCTGCAGTCCAAAGATTGGTTTGTGGTTACCTCGGCCGTATCCCTTAAGGAGCCAAGGGACAACCTGAGAGATAACAGTCCATAAAGAAAAAATTAGTTATTTGGTCGGAAATGTCCTGAAGCCACTCTGACTGAGATATCCTGAATATTAGGATTCCTAGTGGTGCATCAGTGGAGGTCATTTACATATCTCAATATTCCCATCTCATTGGGGGTTTAGAGTGGGGAGGATTGGGACACAATTCTTCAAAAAATCAAAAAGTGATTTCTCTCATGGGGAGCTCAATGGTTAAACGTGGTAGGGAAGGTTGTACTCATCAATTATGTGCTCTCATCCATCCCTCCCAATATATATGGGTTTTGGATTGCTCGCCCCAAATAGTATTACTCATCAAATTAGAAATTGTTGAGAAAGTTTTTATGGCAAGAGGGAAAGAAGAATGAAAATTGTTTCCATCTAGTGAACTAGAATGTAGTTTAGCTGCCAAATAATTTAGAACGATCGACAATAAAAGATCCTGAATTTATGAACTTAGAATTGGGAGTAAATATCGTATGGTGCCACCTCTCAGAATCATAGGAATGGTGGAAGCAGGCATTCCTTTGAAAATATTTCCATAAGAATATAATCATTATACTTGAAGAGGAATCGTGAATAGATCAAGGTTAAGAAATATGGAAGCTTTGTAGAGAAGTGACTCCCATTGTCCTTGACAAACTGAGACGGCACTCTAGGAATGCAACATATAAACATCTATGGAAGGATCATGCTCCATTTGCTAATTTAGAAAATGAGCATCTAGGGTTTTGGAAATTAGAAAATTAGATTGCAGAATGAGGCTATCATAAATTAGTAGACATATCAAGGTGGGACGAAAGTGGTCAATGGGTTGTTGGCTCTATCACGATTTACTTCTTGACTTACAACTTTATTGGATCACATTAACAAAATATCTCAAAGGATTTGTGCCAATTGCAACAAATCATCTTGATTTTATAACATGGTTGGGTGGAAAGAAGATATTTTATACAGGCAAAGAGGGTTATGATTCTCTAGTGCAACACCTTTCGCATCCTTCTGCAGCTAGTTTATGGAGAAAATTTTGGAACAAATATGGCCTTCCTAAAATCAAACTATTATGTTGAGATCTTGTTCATGAGAAAATCTTGATATTCGACAATTTTAAGAATATTAATATACAAGGTCCTTCGCGTTGTGTTCTATGTGCATCTACTAAAGAAGAAATTACTCAAGTTTTTCGGCAATGCTCTTTCTCTCTCAAGGTATGGAAATTGTCTTTGGTTTTGATTAGTAATATTCAATGTATCCATGTGGATTAGTTTGAAATGTTTGAAAATGGAAATTTCAATTTCCTCATCATCGAAAGTATGATTTTGTAATATTAAGATGTTGGATGGCATTGCCCAAATATTTGTGTTGCTCCATTTTCCTAACACGAAATCAAACTATATTCAAGGATGTAAAGCTCAAATCTATATCAACAACAACTAAGGCGGTCCAATTGTTTTTTGAGTCCATTTCATCTAGGGGTTATGATTCGTCAGAATTGGACAACTTATCATCAGAGGAAAAAGAATGGCTTTGTCTAGGGCCTTCTCATAATCATGTTGGTAGCTTCAAGACATGCATACCTAAGAAATTGTATATCATAAGATTAGATAAGGATCAAGTTTAGGAATGGAGGCTCAACAAGGGATGTCATTAGGATTTTCTTCGATGGAGCTTTGAAGGTAAATCTAAGGGAGGAAATAGCGAGAGATGTCATTTTTCACCTCAATGAAGAAATAGAGAGGCAATTTTCTTAGGGCTTAGGAATATAAACCAATAATGAAGCAGAAATTTTAGCATTATGACAAGGTTTAGAGATAGAAATAGCAAGGCAGATTTGACACTTGTTCATCTATGGTGACTTCATGATTGTCATTCAAAAAATCAATAAATTCAAAGAGAAACCAAAAAATTATATGTCTCTGATGATACTAAGAATCAACTTGCAAATATAGAAATTTGAAAGCGTGGAATTTCTCATATCAAAAGATGAAATAACTAGGTGGAAGATACATTGGAAAATCAAGAAGATGCCCTAGAACAATATTTGATCATTCAGGACCAAGGAGATCCAAATTTAGCATTTATTCCATGATTAAAATGTAAAAAAAAAATTGGTTTCCATACCCTGAATCCTTCATTTATGGAGTCTAATTAATAAGGAAGTAAGGCTCGTCCGTCCATTTAATGGCCATTCTAATAAAAAAATATAGATAATTTTTTTATGGAAGCCTTCATCTCAGGTGAACGACACTAGTGGATATAACAGTTTGACCTCCAAGGTGAGAACCACCATACTCCTGGACAGGTGGAAAATGTTCCTCAATGTATTGATATGTAGGCTTACAAATGAACCTTCTTGTATCCCTCTAATTCGGAGGTTATTTAATTCGTGCAAGTTCTACAACGAAGGGGATGATTCAGCCATGGATTATTTTGTCAGGTGCTTGCAGAGTCCGAAATCAGGTATTGAATATTGCAGAGACCCGACGAATGGAGTGATGACACAATGAGAGCCAATAAATGGAGACACTACGTGGTGGATTATTCATTGAATTATAATTCCACTGAGTTTCTATGTAGATTAATGGATTGATCAACTATTCCAAAGAAAATTGAGGTGATGTGGTTGCAATTATCATCGAGCATGGAATATATATCTTTTCTCATCTCTAGCCAAGGAGAATTGGTGGTCTTTGAGGCAAGAGCTCACTTTTCTTTGGTGAGTTAGAAGCTTGAAATGATAAAGGATGAGGTTGATAAGTTGCAGGTTGTGGTGGAAATTTTAACTGTCAAAGTGGAAAGTATCGTGCTGGTTATTGAATTAGTGACCCTTGGAATTATCAAAGAAGTATTTGGGCTAACGGATGACCTGCTAGCCGATGCGAGTGCTTAGCTAGACAATGTGAGACTCATGGAGTGATCCATAGATGATGTCTCTCCCCCACAAGCAGAAATCATTCATGATGAACATGATGGAAGCTCTGAAGCTAATAAGAATGGAAATGGTTAGTTCTGTCTAGGAGTCTTATCATAAGTTTTGTAAGTATATAGTGTGTTTAGGATTCTTCTAGTGACTCTATAAAATAAGTGCAGTAAGAATCATAGTTGGTAGATGGCAAGGTAGGAAAGTGTGTCTTGTTTTTCAATTTTGGAACATAGAATTTGAAGAACTTGCTTTGAATGTGAAGGTGTTGGCCTGCAAACCAATTGATTTGATATAAAATAGTCATTTCTTAAAAACAAAACACATTTTATATGTCATTAATCCTTATGGAAGTACTATTGAGACAAGATGTCAATAATTTAAATAATCATCACAATAAAATACTATGGGAGTATGTAAAGAACAAGGTACCTATTTACACAAGTTGAATACTCCAAAACACTTGAAATATGAAGACGTCCATTGAGGTTATAAGTATATATGTAAAATGTATGAATGAAAAATTGTGATTTCGTTACAACTGAGGGTCTTGTATCTATACCTAGGTAGATTCCCCTTCACGAACAATTATGTCCTTTAAGGGATGCCTCTTTAGTATATAATCCTTGTTAATCATTAATTATTAATTATTTATATTCATAACATTGTCTTCCCCTTTAGAAAATCTTTGTCCTCAAATCTTATTGATGGCAATGTTCGATTTATTTTTTCTATCTCATCATGTCTTCTCATTTTTCTTAATTTTTAGCACTGGCATTTTCGACGATACAAGATTATATGAACTTCTAAGTGTGCTATAGAATTGTCGTACTGTGAAATTATCTAACCATCCCAGATTAATATTCCGTGGAATCTTGCGATTAGTGGAAACTTGGGATGAATTATTATCATAATACTAGATTATGGTGACATCGATATTCTTTAGAACATAATCCACTTGTTTTTGGTCTAAGTGATATGGATTTGCACACTGGTTGAGATGTATGATTTTATGGTTTAGGTTTCAATAAGGAGTTCTTGTGATTTCAATTCACCTTATCTTATTTGTGGTGATTTCTTGATTTACTTGAGGGATCTTCTTTTCTTCAGGCACATAAGTCGCTTGATTAATCTCTAGATCTTCCCTTGAAAATATTTGTCATTTGAATTGAAACATCTGAATATGTTTTTACTTCAGCTAAAGTGAGATCGTTCTGAATCATGATATTATCTGGATTAATGTTTGTTCCCTTTTATTCAACTTGAATTTGCAAATCTGAATATTTTGATGCTTCTTCTTGAAGAAGTTGTTCTAAGTTGTATTTTAATGACTTCTTATTACTCTTAAGCTTCTTTATTTGTGTAAGCAGGATTTGATTACGATTCATTAGATGTGAAAGCTCTTAATTTTCTAGATTGTTGAATTTATTCTTAGTGTCCTTCTCCTCATATTTTAAACTTTTTATTTGTCATAATAACCTTTGATTAATGTTCTTTAAGCATAAATTTTCTTCTTCTTGTATTCATAGGTGCTTCTTAAGTTATTTATTTATGATCTCATCCTTCTTGACTTGTGCCGGTAATTTTTCATTGTGGTCCCTGAGGCGAGAAAAATCTTCATTTTTATTACTTACTTATAATGCATATCCTCTAAAACCTTTATATTTTTGTTGTGAAGCCTTCTTGTTTCAATGAAGTTTGGCTATTTTGTCTTCTAAATTTTTAATATGTGAATTCTCTTGATCTTCCAACTATGATTTCTCGGTACACTAGATTGCATCGTCTTGTAGGAGCAATGTTGGGTGTTCAACTGGATTTTATTTTATTCAATTCTTGAGCCACGTGTATTTTATCAAAATCTACATTTTTTTGCTCTCGTGTCGCTATTAATTGTTATCCGTTCATAAAACTTCATATCTCATTCTAATGATTATTTTTATGTGTCACTTTGATATTCAACTAGATTAAAAGTTTTGTAACATTTTTTTGCATATGACATTTTGATTTCTAAATTACTTTCCACAATTAAAATATCCCTGTAAACAAAATGGATAAACTGAAAAGAAACCAAAATTCCTTATCGAATGCATAATTTTTAATTTTATTCACTACTTTTAACTCTTTAATTATTCACTTAAACACACACACATCAAACTTTATATATATATATATTAATGTCTTAACTCTTTAATTATTCACTTAAACACACACACATCAAACTTTATATATATATATATTAATGTCTTATAACTCTTTCGTGATATAATAATACATTTCCCTCCATAATCCTTATATAATATTGAATAATTTTTTATCATAAATATTTAATAATTAATATTAACATTTCTACCTTTTGTACTGCAATTGTAATAATTCCACGAATAACCACTTATGGAGAGTCATAACTTTTGAGATTATAATTTCGTATGACTTCCCGGGTGGGTTATATGGTATCTATATAGGAGTGGATGATAATGTGAGAGGTGGCAGTAGTGGGACAAAATCAGTCGGACGAAATCAGTAGGAAAATGACAGGGTTGCGGGGTAGCGGTGGTCATTTAGGTTGTTGTTTGTTGTTTCTTACCCTTGGTTGCAATAAGGGTAGCGTGAAACAA
The DNA here is from genome assembly GCA_031772625.1 of Pinus tabuliformis. Lineage (NCBI taxonomy): Eukaryota > Viridiplantae > Streptophyta > Pinopsida > Pinales > Pinaceae > Pinus > Pinus tabuliformis. Next base: position 1,181,041,285 of record CM062805.1, on the reverse strand, counting down.
CATTTGGGGTGTGAACGATGGTGGTGAAGAAGGTCGCAATTGTGAATAGGAAAGTGGTCACTTCTATAGGTCGTAGACGGTGGGAGTATTTGGCAGTGGTGGCGACTGTAGCAGTCAGTCGGTGGAGCGAAGACGACTGCGCAATCTACACCTGGGGTTGTGTTGTTTTTTTAGGTCTTTTTTGTTTTGTTTTTTAATTTTTTTTTGTTAAATTATTTATTTTTTCTTAAATCTTTTATTTAATATATAACATATTTTAATTTTAATTTATGTTTCGTGTTGTTCTTTTAAAACAACAGAATGAGCAAGCGAGACAATTTTTTGATTTTATGAAAAATTATCATCATGGAGATAAAGAGGAAGATGGGGGTGTATTTTAGCTGGTCCTCTTAAACCTCCCCTCTGGTTTGCAGGTCTATGGTTTAAAAAAGCATGTGCAGGGTGCCCTCGAAAACGATGAAGAGGTTCCTTGGTGGAATGTGATGAGGGAACATTTCATTCAACATGGATTGACTCTCGCCAGCAAGATGATGAGTAAATGTGGTTGGGTTGTATGTATACACACTCTGGAACAATCGAAGGAAGTAGAGGATGCAGCTCTCGAAACTAGATTGGTGCCCCATAGCACCTTAACGCTGAAATGCAACCTCCCCATATATCTTCAACTGCAGGGGCCAAAATAAAAGGTATCATCATCCAATTTTGCTGGAAGTTATTAGTCCCTGCCCTCAGGCATGGACTATTGTAATCGTTCGCGAGCTATTTAGCATTAATTGACCTGCTTGTGATGCCCGGTCATCAACTATATACCAAGCTTTCTGAAGACATATTTATAAATCACGTTATTTGGCCTCCTCCCGAGGACCTAACGTAATCCGAAGCTAATCCGAACCTAAACCATATGTTAAAGCAATTAAGTGCGGTGCATTTTCAGCTAACCGTCAGGGGTGTATGGTTTTAATGCTAGGATTACTTCTGGCGGGTATGCAAAGGTGGTAAACCATATGTTAAAGCAATTAAGTGCGGTGCATTTTCAGCTAACCGTCAGGGGTGTGGAGAGGTCCTGCCCTACACCCGTGTCTTTGTGCATGCCCTGCACCCGTGTCTTTGTGACGTCGGCCCACTGCATCTCATTAAATACACTGCTACCCTTCGGTTTTTCTTTACAATCTGCGAGCAGCAGGGTTTAAACTGTGTACGCTTCCTGCAAATATTTGCATTTTTTCTTACGGACTTTTGGTTTTGGATTGCTCCAAGGCAGAGCGTTCGCAGACCCTCTAATGCTCTCTGCAACAGCAGACGGTTCCTGCAGTGAGAAGCAATGAACAAGGTGAGATTTCTAATGTGAAACTGATCATAGGATTAAATTTTGGTCATCATAACATGATTACTTGATAGAATAGCAGTGGGTTTGGAAACAATTACCTTGAAGGACTCGAGGAGCTGAGGCCTTGAAGGACTCGAGGAGCTGGGCTTTCTCAGGATTAGAGGCCGTGGATTCTCTGACCAGAACAATTGTGGGATGGCCACTAGCAATACTAGCTTTCGCAATATAGCGACTTTTTTGCTGGTATTTCCTGCAGTTCAAAGCCGTCAATGACTGTTATCCTTTCTATGAATTCCCAATATGTTTATTCTGTTATTAGAAGTATGATCAAATTTATGTTGTTGAAGATCACTTTTAAATATAGCTTTTTTTATAACAGTGCTTTAGAGTCTAGACACCTACGCTTAAGAGCCTTCTCGAACTTTGTTTTTCCTTTCTAAGCATTTACACTTGTCGGACACCTCTGCTAAAGAGCCTTTTTCAAAATTTGTTTTTCTCTTCCAAGAATTTACACCTGTCAGCCTTTTTCTTGAATAGCATTGATCTGGTAGCCTGTTAACTTGCTTTGCCTGGTGACCAGAGAACAAGATCAAGAGTTAGATGCGCTTAGTGCCAGTGTTGAGAGACTTGGCAGTGTTGGTCTCACAATACATGAGGAGCTCATGGGACAGGTTAATTTTCTTGGGCATATTTGTTCCTTTGGTTATTAAACTGCTAGTACTATGATCTAATGCATTAAACTGCTAGTACTATGATCTAATGCATTCAAGTGATCGAGTTCATCAGTGTTTGCCTATCAATTCTTTAAAGAAGTGAATCATGTCGACTGATGCGTACCACAAATCTGCCTTTGCCTGCAGGAAAGAATTTTGGAGGACCTTGACCAAGACATGGACAAAACATCAAATAGACTGGATTTTGTTAAGTTAGTTCTATGTGAACACCATCGATTTGTTTCCACTCGAGTCTTTATCTAAACACTGATTTTCGTAAAATGAATCCTCGCATTCTCAATGTATACTACGTAATATATAAAGTGGATTCTCCTCTCTTTATATTTTTTGTTTGTCCAGAAGAATTAAAAGACATCAAAATTAATGAAACTGAGCCTATAGGAATGTACTATCTGATTTATCTGTTCAGATATATATAGAGGGACATCAGAATCGGAGGCTACTCTAGGTACTGCTCTAAATTCAACTTGAAAGCATTACTTATCAAAATTCCTAATTCAAAACATTCTTCTGTGCAGAAAAAAATCGCTTTGGTGATGAAGAAGGCCGGAGCTAGTACCTTTTTTATCCTTAGTACGCACTGGAGCTGGAACTTGCACATACATCATGAAACAGTAATGAGCTACAAGATCTGTGGCCAGATCTGCCCTTGAAGAGGCCGAAATATGCCTCAGAATTAGAATAGAGACAGCGTATATATACTGGAAGAGAGAGATTGGTGTATGCTGGTTTGGATGGCTTGTATACTTGAGGAGATTGAGTGCTGAGGTATGTTCAGTCCAGGCCGAGAGCAGCTCTAAGTCTGTGCAGTGATCCAAGTCTGTGCAGTGATAAAGATGGAAGCAGATTGCTACAGGAAGCCATGGGAGCTGCTGACACACGAATACAAGAAAAGAGAACCTTCGTTCTCTGCATGGACACTGTGCCTCTCCTTCCAACACCTGTCGTTGGAAACACTCAGTTAAGAGAAGCCTTCGTTCTTTGCATGGGCACTGTGCCTCTCCTTCCAACACCTGTCGTTGGAAACACTCGACCGTTGGAATCGTATGCAACGCTCTGAGTTCTTTAAGATATTATTATTGGGTGATCTTGCAGCTCTTCTTGATTTCTCTTAATCAAGTTTTCTTTAACATCATATTTGTTTTAACCTCTCTTAACAAAATTTAGGTATGAAAATTTCCATAATAAATTTAAATATGTTTCTCTTAACAAAATTATTTTATATCTAATTTCCACGGTATCCTTGACTTCTCTTAATAAAGTTTTCTTTAACATCATATTTGTTTTAAGCTGTGACCTCTCTTTGATTATTTATATTAAATGTGCTCCTGCAGCTCTCGTTGATTTCTCTTAATCAAGAAATCTCAATGGTGCGGTATTGTCAAAGTCAAAAATATCCCCTTTTTTTTTCTCTCACGGCATGAATATCTCATTTTCCTAAGGGTAGCTGAGACAGAATATACCCGCAGGAGAAGAGTGGGCTGCCCTCAAAGATGCTCAGATGTGTCGGAGTGATTCACAGTTTTTTAATTGCGGGCTTTCCGTCCATGCTTTTATATAATAAGATTATGGAGTCAGTCATAACAATAATGTTATGTAGTTATTCACTGGATTTAAAAAAGCATGTATTTATTAAGTTTAATATTTTTTTAGTTATATACTGGAAATTAAAAAAAAACATATACATATTATAGAAAACAAGACTTTTCCAATCTTAAAAACAAATTTCTCCAAAATAGGAATATGACTGTTACTAGCAGAAATCGGTGTTGTTCATATAGAAAACTTGATATCCGAGTTGTTCATACAGAAAACTTGCTAATAAAAAGCAACACCAAAAGACTGAAAAATATTTTTCAACTGATTCAAAATTAGGCAAGTATCTCAACACTTAGAGAATCTAAACAATCAAATTACTAAACATTGGAAAGCTCAATAATAAATGACTCATTTAGATTTTACTTAAACTTTGAAGTTCTGATCCTGTCACCTGAGCAATCTTGAGCTGCTTGCCGAGCAATCTTGAATTGTTTCATAGCCGGGCTGATATGCTTCCATCTGTAATGGACACATGCCTGTAGTATTCAGTTCTCCACCAAACAAACAATATTGCTTGCCGAGCAATCTTGAATTGTTTCATAGCCGGGCTGATATGCTTCCATCTGTAATGGACACATGCCTGTAGTATTCAGTTCTCCACCAAACAAACAATATTGAGCTGCTTGCCGAGCAATCTTGAATTGTTTCATAGCCGGGCTGATATGCTTCCATCTGTAATGGACACATGCCTGTAGTGCGTAATAGACAGGCTCAACTTCACGCAGATTCTCTGTTAACCTGAATTCAGTTCTCCACCAAACAAACAATATTGAGCTACTTGCCGAGCAATCTTGAATTGTTTCATAGCCTGGCTGATATGCTTCCATCTGTAATGGACACATGCCTGTAGTGCGTAATAGACAGGCTCAACTTCACGCAGGGACTCGCTGCGTCGCAGCTCCCCTTGTTTTCTTTTGCATTATATTCATTTTGAAAACATTTTAAAATTTGATGAAGGAAATGAAAAAGTTCAATAAATTATTATATATCCAGGTAAAAATATTATTCATATCCATCTTCACACACCAAGCCAGGGAATCCAGTTCAGAGGTGATGAAGGATTGTTCCCTGGAGATGTGATACGTGAAAAGATGCATAAAAGACAATGGGTATACAGAAATGATAAACCTTATAGGGCTGGAGCCCAAAGGTCCACTAAATTGTGGCAGGACCTTATATTGGCATTTACCAAGAGCGGAGATTCAGTGGCGGATCTGACTGCAAGCACAGGAACGGGTGAATTTGTAAACTTAGCATGGCAATTAGATCGCCATGCATTAGCTCTTCATGAGGAATTAGGTGGCCAATGATATAACATTATTGTAACAACGGTTCTGTTTTCATGCTGCTATGGATTGCTTTCATGCTCCCAACTTTTCGTTGCCTTGAAGAATAACTTTCTTAGTGTGATATTATTGGTGAAATTATTAGTACCTTCACGATCAATAACAATTTTACTACATTTAGTTTTTGATTTGCAGATGGTTCTCAATAATGCTTTTCTTTGCAGAGGCTTTTTAATCTCCTTGACATATTTCTGTTCATTATATGAGGTTTTCTAACTTTTGGTGTGTTCTCCTAGGATTATGTTCATTATATGAGGTTTTCTAACTTTTGGTGTGTTCTCATGCATGGAGGATTATACATTTTATGTATTTGTTTATGTAATGTGTGCATTTATTGTATTTGTGAAAGTGTTTTCTAGATAGTGGTTACCGTTCACTGAGACCAAATTGGTCTATCGGACCTATAATATTTTTAATTTTTAATTGTCTGGCTCCTCATCTTTCTTGGCGAGATTGGTGTTGTAGCTCTCTTTTTTTTTCTCTACGGTCTTCCAACTTCCTTTATCTTGCATCTCCTTCATCTCTTCTGGTTCTTGAGACAACGGTGTCTTAGCTTCGCGATCAATTGTGTTCGTCCTTTTGAAGATAGTCGGAGAAGAGGTTTGGTCTAGGAGATCTGCTTTGCTGTTAAATGAAGATTTATTTTGCACGATATTCGAATCCTCATAACTGTTGACACTTGAGGGGTTGTCGAGTGCACTTTTTTGTTGTTGGGCAGGGCTTTCTCCATGCTTGTCTTGAGAGTTGTTTCTGTCTTGCCCAATTTCTTGTGATTCAGAGTTTTCTCTAGAGTATTCTTCTTTGATGACAGTGTAGTGTTCTTTTTGTGCTCCTTCCCACCAAGTAGATCTGTGGTGGCTTTTTTTACCAGGATTTTTCTGGGAGAATTTTGGGCAATTTTTGGCTAGATGACCTGTCTCAAAGCAGGATCGACATCGGAAGAGGACACTTTCATAATCGAGTTTCTGGTTCCACACATAATCTTTACTTGTTAGGTTTATTTCCGCTGGGAATCCGGCACTGAAGTCCATTTCCACACAAATGCGTGCATAGGTGGTTCTGGCATATTCCTGTCTGGACACCTGCAGTAAAATTTCCCAATTGCATTTCCAATGGCTTTTAGCGAGGAGAGATTCCAGAGATGCAAGGGTAGGCTTGGCAATCTCACCCAAACTGGTGCTGAGGTTATCACTGCTGTTGAGGGATCGAATGATGGGTTCCATGGCTTCATGAATAAGCCTGATTTTTCCCAAAACCAAGGGCCGGAATCCATAATACATTGTCTGCTTTCAGGATTTTCAAAATCTACTATAAAGAAACCCCTAGCACAGGGGTAAATATTAATTTCATCAGAAATTACAGGCTTCCATACCTCAGAGATCCAATTGTGGAGAGCTGTTAGTCGCGGCCAAAAACCATTGAACCGACAAATTAGGGCACTTTCAGAAAACTTCAAAGCCTCATCGAGTGAGGCTTGGACCACCTGGACAGTGGGTGCTGGGGCTTCACTGACAATATGGGCAGGAGCTTGCCCTCCAGGTGCTGACGGCACTGAGCCAGCAGCTATTTTCGCGAAGCTGGGAGCCATATTTTACTTCCCTGTAGAACCCAGCCGTAGAAGAAAAAGGCAAAAGATTAGATCTAGATCTAGTCGGAAAAGATTAGATCTAGATCTAGCTATAGAAGATTAGAACCCAGCCACAAAGAAATAACCTAGAATATTAAATCTGCGATTTGATAGAAACCCACGCGCAGAAGAAACCCTGGCCAAAAGCACGCAGAAGAAACCCTGGCCAGCTGCGTTCACGGCCAGAAGCGCGCAGAAAAGAAGCGCGCAGATTATAACCTATCGCAGCCAGAAGCTGCGTTCACACTTAGTGGATGTTAAATACTCTTAAACACTTGAAATATGATGACGTCCGTTGAGGATATATATATATATATATATATGAATGAATGAAGAATATGATTTGGTTACAACTGAGGGTCTTGTATATATACCTAGGTAGGTGCCCCTTCATGAATAGTTATGTCCTTTAATACATGTCTCTTTAGTATATAAACATTATTAACTATTAATTACTAATTATTTATATTCATAACAAAATACCAATGCCTGAACTTTTCGATGTAATCCTGCAACATGGATTCCTTGCAACTTGATTTCCTTTGCTTAACCAAACGTTTTTGAATCACTTATAACCTCCCTACCTTTTTCTTGGGTACTCTTCTTCCCCATAGACCCCCGAGCTACAATGGGATTGCAGGAGGAATGGTACTCTAGTAGTATGGAGAAAATATTCGCAAGCCCAAGATGCTACCACTCACACAATCTCCACAAATTCCAAACTCATAACAAAGCTCAACATAGTCACTTAAGATAATTCTACTTTAGGACAATTGTCTAGCTTTGGGGTGCATAAAAAAGTAGGACTCTCTTAGCTTATTTTTCTTTTACAATTGTTTTCAATGTTTTCACTTGTCCTCTCATACAAAATTTTCAATTTATTAAATTACAACATTCCTATTATTCACCTGTCCATGTGTCACAATTTTATCATGACTCTTGTTGTAACACCCTATCCCACATTTACCCACTTTTAAAAGCCCTCCAAGTAAATGTGAAACTGAGTGCCACTATGACATGACCCGACCTCCAAGCTCTAGTTAAGGTAGTGGGGACTACAAACTAACCACTGACTGACAACTCACAACATCCCTCAAAGCTACAAGACAGTCAAGGACCAAAGAACCACCCCAGGTGACCAAACCCTGATTTGGGGCTCCTTTTCACTGACCTAGGCTCCCAACCACATGCATGAAAAGGAATGGGTGTGGTTGAAGGCCTCCAACCACACACAACACTTATTGAGTGCAGTTGTGACCCAACTTTCCCAATTTAGAGGGCGCGGTCCCGAGATCTGAGCCACAATTCCAGGTCAACCTCCAGACCACTGCACAAAGCTGCTTGAGACTTCTCAGAATCATAAATGACCTAATGACAATGATAAACATACAAACTTGAGTCATAAATTTTACCTAGACTGACCATAACATACTAGGCATTTCTTCAAAAACACAGTAAACATGTAAGCTACAGATCATGAATGCATATATGAGTGAACTTCTGTTTTTTTGCTGTGAATCACCGAGAAGGTCTAATTCCCTCAAAAGTAGCTGCAACAACACTTATTAGCCCATGCATTCATAAACCATTCATTAATTTATCAAGTATAATAAGAGCAATAACTAGAACATATTATAGAACCATGTTGATAACTAGCATATAATGAGATTAATAACCATGATAGAACAACCATCAAAGCCACATAATAACAAGTATAAATGCTCATAGAGTATAATAAAAAATAGCTCTTATTAAATTATGCAAAAGCCAACCAAGTCAGGGACATCCACGTACCACCCGACCATAGATTGAGTTGAACCAAATCTTTCTTTCAATCAATCACCCCCATGCCATATTCCAAGCATGAATGTGGGATCTCATGGGATAAACCAAGACATAACCAACCAAGGGAATCTAAAGGTTAAACCTGTCAAGAGATAAAAAAATAAAAAATAAAAAATAAAAATAAAAAATAAAAAAATAAAAAATAAATAAAAATAAAAATAAATAAAAATAAAATAATAATAATAATAATAATAAAAAAATAAAAATAAAATAAAATAAAAATAAATAAAAAATAAAATAAAAAAATTCCTTCACCATAACTTGAGGAATTTTCCTATCTCCACCCACCTGTCGAGGGCTTCCCCAAGAAAACCATCTCCACCCGCAACCCTAGGGAATTTTCCTGAGACCGCCTCACCCAATTCCAAAACTTTCCAGTAATCCAAATCTCAACCAATCAATGAATCCCATCGCATCGTGGTTATCTAGGAAATGGAAAGATAAGGCCGAAACCACTATAAAACTTGGAAAAACACATGCCAATGGCAACAAATGAACCAAATAAAAAAAAGAATGTATCATGCATTCACACATCAACTAGGAAATCATACATGCAACTTGTTACCAGCAAAGTCTTCATGTTGAAGCTGGTAATCCAACCTTCTCCTTGCTTCCTTTTCTTTTCCTTAGTTGATCTTGCTTGTCTTTTTCCTTCCTTCTCCAAATCCAATGTATTCCAAAGTGCTCCAAGAATACTCTAAGTGTGCACGAGTATGAGAGAATAGGAGAATAGATGGGAGCTCCAAGACTAAACTAACAAAATGTTGTGAATTGATCCTCAAAAGAATTTTTATTATTTAGGCCTCTATTTTCTTCATTTTCCTTCTAATTTCTCTCTCATGCAAATTCATAACCCTTCATCTCCCTTTTCTCTTATTTTCCTTTATTTCATAAATATAATTCCAATGCCTTTTTACCTTTTCCAATGCCTTTTTCAATTTTATTAGCCATTAATAAACCAAAGTGATGCCCACTATAGTGCTTTTCCAACATTCAACTTGGAATACGTGTCACGTGACCTTGGTCTTATTTTGCATGTATTAACCTTTATTACATGAAATTTTAACCCAGGGTTGTTACAAACCTCTCCCCCTTGGGGGAACATCGTCCTCATTGTTCTATGACACCTATGACTAGTAAACAACTAAAAAAAAACATAGCTCGATGCGGTATTTACAATAAACATGTTGAAAATGGCACTAAGAAGGATTCTAATTTAATTTTCCCTTGAATTAATTTAGAATAAAATTTTAATTCCACATCTCATGACAACTTGTACAAGTTAACTAAGTTAATTAGACTTAGTTGGTTCAATTAATTCGAGTTGAGGGTCTAACTGGAGTCATGTAGAGTATCTCCTACATTATAGGAGCCCTGGTTGAGTTTATTTTGAGTTGTAATTAATTAACTCAGTTTATCTGAGTTGAATTCAATTAAACTAATTCCAACTGATGGAGGAACTAGTAGGCAGTTATACAGCGGGGTTTTTCTTCATGTGATCAACCAATTAACTGATAAATCAACTATAAATAACTCATGCATGTCAGTTCTGAGAAAGACCTAGTTGAGTTGGAGTTTAGAGGCAATGTACTATCAGTTGTATAATCATCCAAATTATACAGGTGGTGCATGCAGTGAGAGGAAGGCCTTAGAAGAATTGTGTATTTATGGTTGGGAATTTCCCTAATTAATAGGGCCTAATTACCCAAGGAAATAGCACAAGGAAATAGGGATCTTGGCAGGAAGAAAATTGGTTAAGTATTGGCCTAGGCTTGTCTAGGAAGTAGTAAGATAGATAGAGATAGTGAAAAGGTTTCTCAAGATTGAGAAAATCATTGTAATATTCTCATATTCTATTATGACTAATGCAATAAACAGATAGTGAGGTTTTTGGCTCTAGATTTCCCCAAGAAATCATTGTGTAATGTGTGATTCAAATTATTTCCCTTGTATGCTTTGTGATTTCGCGATCGTAATTGGTTTCCGCAATTGGTAGAGTAGATTCAAGTCTACTGTTTTAGCATATTAAAATTAGGAGTTTGAATCTACGTGGATTTTATACATGGTATCCAAGCAGGAATCGCTATAGAAGAGAAGAATACGATTTTGTTATGTGCAGGTGAATCAAGTCTGCATATCTACTCTTCGGGATTAGTCGTAGGATCAAGATGTCATTCTTTGGATTGAGACTCGAATATTCCCTTGAGGGTAGTTCAAATTACATAGCTTGGAAGGGTGGGATGGAATTAGAAGTCTTGGAAGACAACGTGTTGAAGGAGTTCATAGACAATTATATTCCTAAGCCTGTGTCAACTGATGCTCAAGATTTGTCAGCCTGGAAGAAGAATGTAGAAAAGACAAGAAGGATTCTATTGGAAGGTGTTCGAGATCATATTGTCTTGAACCTCCATGGAAAGACAACTCCATATGAAATGTGAAAGGCCTTAACAGTTTTTTTTAGAACAATAGTGACCACATGAAGCTGGAAGTGAAGGAAAATCTCAGGAAAATCAAGATGGAGAAGGGTGACATAATACCAAATTACTTGACAAAGTTCACGCAATGTCGGGATGAGCTTGGAACTGGTGTTATAGTTTCTTAGGATGATCTGGTGAGCCTAGCACTTCTAGACCTTCCCAAGAGCTGGCACAACTACCATGATTTGGTATATGGGAGGGAGAAGCTACCAGAGTGGGAGTGTTTGTGACCCGACTTGTTATAAGAAGATATTCGATGGAACACGAGAGATGGATCTTCATTAAAGAATGATGATGAGGAAAATTGTGCCTTGGATAGAAAGGAAAAGAAAGGGAAAAGGAATTTATTCCATTCCAAATCAGATTCTGGTTAGCCAAGAAAGAAGGAGTTTTAGAAGATTAAATGTGTTCATTGTCACAAGTTGGGACACTATGCCATGGAGTGTCCACACAAGAAGGTCAGAAAGAATCCCTCAGGAGGAGCGAAAGGTGAAGCTTTCTTCACAATTTGAGTTGGATTTCACCCTCATCACATGCATGGTGTCATCGATGTGGTTTTTGTGCGGTACCTGGATAGTGGAGCTTCATTCCATATGACTGGAAACAAAGATTTCTTTAGGGACTTGGAGGAGAAGCACCTCCATATGCACATCGAATGGGAGATGATGGGAGGTATTGTGCAACCGACATCGGTATTTTTACCTTTCAGAGGGAGTATGGTTCTCCTCTCAAATTAAAAGATGTCATGTATGTTCCTGGTTTGAAGAAGAATTTAGTTTCAGTTGCTATGTTGGAAGAACATGGATACGATGTGATATTTATCAAAGGAAAGGTGTTCCTTCATCACATAGCCACAGGACGGGTGAAGAAGATCGGGGGTTCAGGTAACGAACCTCTACAAATTGGATTTAGAATATTGTGCTTCCTTGAACACAAAAGTAGATAAGGTGCAAAGCCAAAACATTGGTGAGTTATGGCATAGAATATTGGGCCATCTAAACCATGGAGCTTTGAAGATCATGCAACAAATTTCTACAGGACTTCCCAAGGGTGCACTTGAGCAATGTGATACATGCAAAGGGTGTAAAATGGGGAAGTACACCAAATCCACCTTTCATGATAAGGATAGTCGAGCACAAGTGATCCTTGAAAGAGTTCACTCAAATGTGTGTGGACCGTTCTCGATAGCCTTCACGGCCAAGCACATGTATTATGTGATTTTTGTAGATGATTTATCACGCAAGTGTTGGATATTATTCATGCAAAAGAAAGGCTAGGCGTTCTCAAAATTTTGTGAGTTCAAATCACTTGTTGGGAAATACACAGGCAATAAAGTGAAGGCTCTCCATTTCTACAGGACTCCCTCACAGATATAAATGACACACCAAGCTTGCAGAAATATGAACTGGTGGAATTTTTATTATATGGATGCGGATTTTACATAAAGATGTTTTCTTTACAGAGATTGACTGTCATTGCATTTACCGGACTTTCTACCGTCCGCAAGGAACAAGTATTACCGGAGGCTGCCTGGCAATAAACAGACTCTGCCTCAGAAATTTTACAGACTCACAAATATACAGACTTTTCCTATTGGTTCAGCCACTTTAGGTTCTCACCAGTGCCGAGCACACTGATGCGCAGGCTTCCAAACCAAAACTATAAGACCTGAGTGAATATTTCGTGATGCAAGCAGATCAGACACTAATGGTCCGCAGATGCAGAGCAGGAAAAATCACTCTACTCAAAACTCAAGACTCCAGACTCTCTCCAAACCCGAATGAATCTTACTTCGCAGCTAGCTCTTATTTATAAGCTGGAAGGGAACAAGCATCCATGAATGGACTATGTACAGACTGATGACTCAAAAGAAAAAACGGACAGGTCGGGACTTGTCTGCTGAAAGCAAGATTCGGGCATAGGACAATATCGTCCTATGTTATCTCGTCCCTACTCTTTTTACAGAGAGCCGTAGGCATGTGGGGACCGAATCTTTGTACATACGTTATTTACACAGAGGATATTTTCAAACGAAAACCCTCGAAAGACTGGAATGACTAAAGGACGAGATATGCAAATCTCGGTTTGTACAAAGTGGAGATTCCAGGGCGAGGGAATCCACGAAAGCTCGTCCGGTGCCATAGTCGGCCAGAAAGACAACACTTAATCCATTGTGTAATATTCTATTTGTGGATGTGTGTAATGCTGATATCTGAACCTTTCAATCAGCGAATTATTAAAGTACTGCACTCTTATTTCTTTCTCTGATTCCCACATTTGCGAACTGTTCCTATTAGGTGGTTCCATAAAGTTGATGGGTTGGAAAGGATTTGATGAGATATCAACCTGATGGTGGAAATCTTCATAATTGGTACTGGAAGATATCGTCCTTGCCTTGTATTGATTTGTGACAAACCATCTGATGTGACCGCAGCGTCGGATTGCTTGCAAGAAAGAAAAATCATTTATGTCAGCAATGTCTTCGACAGTCTTGTATGCTATACCATTCATGTGGGATCTTGGTTCACTAAAACCAGGAATTTTAAGCATGTGTAGTGTATACGGCTTTATGACCAAGGCCGAGAGTCCATATATTTGCCACCACTCAATGAACCAATCTGGCGTGGGGTCTTCTCGTTCTAAGGCTTCTGCTGTCATACCTTCAAATATGAATGAGGACTGTATAGAATAAAATAAGTTGGCTGAGCAATTTTGGAGGTTCATAGCTGTAAAGAAGGATTCCTTTTGCCTGTCGGGGTCATAATTTTCCCGATGAAGATGGTTATCAAACCTTCGAAGTGTGATGTGGCAACTTGTCATTCGATCATCATCCTCATCATCTCTTTCAAGAGTATAGTGTATGCTGTCAATGTGTTCCAGATACTCTAAAGCTTCCACTGATTCTTGATTCATTTCATCTTGCATTGTTTCTGTCCATAGATAAGGAATATCTTCTCGGTGCCTAATCTCTTTGATCGGATACCAATCTACATCATGGATAAGTACTGGAATTTCAAGCATATAACTTACCCAACCATTTGGTGTTTCTATTTCAACAGTGCTTTCTCTTCTCCTGATATAATTGCAATGTAGACTTAGGATTGAATGTCTGGACATAAATTCCCTACTCAACATGTCTGCAAAATTGTTCTTATCACCCTTAACAAATTCAACATCAAAATTATACTGGCTAAGCTGCATAATCCATCTGACCATAGCAGCGTCTTCAAAATCACATTTGTGAATGGCAAATTTTAATGCCTGGCAGTCTGTTTTAACAGTGAATTTGGTGTAGATAACAAAGTCCCTGAATTTTTCTATTCCCAAACAAACTGCTCTAAGTTCTTTCTTCAGACTTGACCAATTCAATTGATTTTTGGCCCATAATCCAGATGCATATTGACAGATTTCAATCTCACTTTTGCTGTTGGGGTTCTTCTGGCACAAGACTGCTCCCCATCCTTCATAACTGGCATCTGTCATAATGATTTTCTCCCATTCTTCTCTGATAGGGGAGAGAGGCTGAATATTTCTGACTTTCTCTTTTATTGCTCTGACTGCCTGCGTGCAGTCATGATTCCATGGAATTGGATCCTTCTGAAGCCTTTTATTTAATATCTTTCTTTCTTGTGCACAATGCTTCAAAAACTTAGAAATATAATTCAAACTTCCCAAAAATCTTTGCAACTGTGTTTTATCCTTAATTTCATCAGGGAAGTGATCAACAAAATTCAAACTTCTTTGGATTACAGTATAGGATCCATACTGTATATTGTAACCCAAGAAATCTATCATTGGCTGGAACAACTTCATTTTGGATTCTGATAATACTATTCCCATTTCTTTGATCCTGCGGAGAAAGATTTTCAAATGTTTAACATGGTCAACAATATTATCAGAATGAATCAGTAAATCATCAATATACTTTTTCAGGAATTCCTCCATTCCTTCAAAAGTTTCATCCATTATTCTCTGGAAGGCTGAAGGAGCGTTGATTAGGCCGAATGGCATGATATTCCATTCATAATGCCCTTCAGGTACAGAGAATGTTGTCTTCCATTTGTCTTCCTCTTTGATTCCTACTTGCCAAAAACCAGATTTGAGATCAAATTTGGAGAATATTTTTTATTTTGATATCTGGGCAAGTATGGAGGATGGCTTGGGCAAAGGGTATGCATCATAATCCAAAATACTATTCAGAGGTTTGTAATTCACAACTAACCTTGGCTTACCTCTGGCAATCTCAGCATGCTTATTAACATAAAATGCAAAACATGCTATGGGGCTCTTACTTTTCCTGATAAGCCCTTTCTTTAAGAGATCCTTTATTTCTTCTCTGCAAAGCTTCATCTGTTCTTCATTCATTGCCACTGCTTTGGATCTCCTTAATTTTCCGCTGAAATCTTTTTTGAGAGGAAGCTCTACTTCTTGTTTCTTAATATGCCAGAAAGCATTTGGGTCATCTGAACAACACTCTTTGAATTTAGCAGTGAGATTTGCTATTTCAGAGGCATATTTTCCATTATCCAAATGTTCTTCTGTTTTTAATACTTCTCTTTTTACTTCCATTTTTGCCAGAAGATTTTCCATTCTCTCTAGTCTTTTAATCCTAATTGGAGAATTAGAATTAATAAATGGAAAAAAGACTTCCTTATTCTCAAGGCTGATAAAATATCCATACCTCTGGGTTTTAGTATCAAATTTTGCTCCATGCATGCTAAAATTCTGAAAAAATGGGGTCCCAAGGTACATTGCACAATCTAGTCCTGGGACAATGGGACAAACCAAATGAACTCCGATCTTTTCTGTAAGCAGAACATCTATTTCTGCTTCATACTTAGTGGGGATATCACCACTTGCAGTAATCACTCTCGGACATGTTGTTGGCCTCCTATGATGCATACCAACTACAGTATCACTTACAATATTTAATCTGGAACCAGTATCCATAAGAACTTTCCAGAACTCATACTGGTTTCCAATTTTTACCTTCATTTTGACACAATACATGACATCTCTATTCATGCTATTGCATCCAAAATCTGTTCTTTCCTTTTCCTCTTCTTCTCCTTCTTCCCGGCTGTACTGCTGCTGAACTTGTCCTGAATGATAAGTCCAGTTTTCTATTTTTCCTGAAACAGGGCCTTGTGATGAAGAGGCAGGAGATGCTTGTGCATTCAATATCCTTAGACTTAGTTCATTGTGTTTTTCAACACACAATCTCCTGTTCTCCTTGATTGTTTTTCTCAATTCTTTAATTGCCTGATGAACTGCAGGCAAAGTCTGTGGCAGATCTTCTCCAAAATCTTCATTTCTAAACTGTTTGGTTAAGGCCTCTACTGAGAAAAGAGTAGCAGGAGGTACATACCCTTTATTTGGAGAATTCTTCAGACTAGAAGGTGTTTTCTTCAAATGTTCTGTTAGCAAATATCTGTACATATCTTTCATTTGTGGATCAGTAGCAGCCATCATCTGTGAAAAAATGTTTTTGTTGGTCTCATCATAATCAGTCTTCATCATTCTGACTGCATTACATGTACAAACATCAGGATCATCACAGTCACAATATTTACATTCTGTACAGTGTGTGTCATTACAAAATTCTTCATCAGATGACTCTTCTGAGTCAACAAAGTTAAAATCATTTTCAGACCCAGAATCAGAAGATACAAGCTCATCACAGCTACTAGGAAGATCAAAAGAATTTATCTTTCCTTTCTTATTTCTATACTGAACTTTCTTCTTAGGTGAATCCTTCTTTTTGTTTGGACAGTTTGGAGCTGTGTGGCCTTTTTTGTTACAATTGTAACAAATTATTTCTCTGTCTTTGGAAAACATTTTTGTATGCTTATAAGGTTTTGCTTTGTGATGTTTTCCTTTTGGTTTTTCTTGGGAAATCTGGTAATTCTTTTTGAAATGTCTTTTCTTTCTTCTCTTATGCCCCTCAGAATTGCCAGCTTTACCAAGGTGCCATTGCTTACAGAGCTGCTGGTAACCATGAGGCTTTTTAGGATTAGTAGCTGCTCTAGCAATCTTCATTTGTGAACATAATTCAACAATGATAGCTTTTACAGCTTGTCTGATTATACCAAATTTATAATCACCAACCTTCCCTGGTAATTTATTGACAATAGCAGAAGAAACCCATTGGGGAAGGGATGCAACAAAAATTTCCTTCCATTTTGGCTCGAGAATGAGATCTGGAGTCAATGTGTGCAATCTGTGAAGGAATTCATTAAAGTATTCATCAAAGTGCTGCATATTATGCAATTTCATGGCCAGCAGAGTAATGGTCGTAATATCATTGGTTATCTGGGGGAAACCAATGAAATTGACAGTAATGGCATAGAGGAGTTTTCCTATCATATTGCTGACAGGCATATGAGTGACAGGGTCTATGTGAGTAGTGCCATCCTCATTTAAGACAACAGCTTGTTCCCAATCAGCAAGGAGACTTGGCTCTTTTAATGTCTCAGCTTTTAGCCAAGAATCTAATGTACCCTCAAATCCTCCAATTATCCTTCTCGTGGCATTAGTAGGACCTATATCATCTGCAAGATAAGTCCTATAGCAAACAAGCATGGAGTGTAATACAGACATGATTTCAGCTTCAGTGCAATTGTCAATATTCCATGAGTAGGTAGAATTTGCAGACCAATCCTTATGGTATTCTGATTTCATAAGGTCTCTGCGGTCAGGAGCAGGATTCCATGTAGTCTCCCATCTTGATCTGGAAGATGTGGCATTAACCTGATCTTTATCATCATCAGATTGTTCTTGGTCTGTCACAGAGAAGTTATTGATACAGATTTCAAGATCTTCAATTTGCGGTTCTGCTTCTATCTTATGAAGACTCATGTCAAACAATGATGCTTCTATCTTATGAATACTTGTATCAAAACTTTCTTCTTCATCTTTGGTGGATGAATCTTCAAACATAAAATTAGAGGATTCAGGCTTGCTTGATTCTTCAGTTTCTTTGGATTGTTTTATGGTAGGATGAGGGCTAAAGAAACTGGGATTTGCAAACAAAGAATATGGATGAGAGGAGGTAGGAGGTGGAAAGGTTATAGAACTGGGTGTCCTGATGAGGCTTTCCACAGAAGGAGTAATAGAATAAGGAACAGAAGTCTTGGGTTCTGAAAATATAGTTGCAGATTTATAAGCTTCGACCCTAGGCTTCTTTTTCAAAGATTCAATTCCTTGAGATACTTCCCAGACTTGTTTTTTGACAATGTCTAGGGAATTACTGATCTTCACTATTTCTTTTCCATGAGCAGAGGTGGCTTCATGGGTCTTCTTTTCTATCTGCCCTGTCTGTAAAGACAACCTGTCAAGGCTCTTAGCAAGAGCTTTGTCATTTTCTGCTAGAGTAGTTACACTGCTATTCAAGCAAACTGTGTTATAATCCTGTTTCCTTAGAATACTTTCAAGCATACTCTTCATTTCAGAATTAGTAGTTTCAATACTCTCAAA
Source organism: Pinus tabuliformis (assembly GCA_031772625.1). Lineage (NCBI taxonomy): Eukaryota > Viridiplantae > Streptophyta > Pinopsida > Pinales > Pinaceae > Pinus > Pinus tabuliformis. The sequence goes on along the minus strand of CM062805.1, from coordinate 1,181,022,854 downwards.
TTTAGAACTGACAAATTTCTCAAGACTAGACAAAGCTAGATTAGTCCAGTTGGTAGCAACAACTGAGTCTCTTGCTGCTAATGAAGGGTCATCAGCATGAGATGGAAGAAGTTTGTACAAATTTCCATCTTGACTCCTTATCACAAAAATTTTCCAAGGGGGAAATTTTGTATCTGTTTCCAAAAGGTTTCCATCAAGAAGTTCCCACTTATGTTTATTTGGTGTTCCAGTTCGTATCATATTTACATGGAGCTGGGAACAAATTTTTCTTAGTAATTTTTCTCCTTCAATTTGAACAGTAATCAGAGATCTAGGAATATTTGGCTTATTCATCATGCTCTGAATTTTTGGCTGAAAAATATGGGCTTTCAAAGGAGGAGGAATTACTACTGGATTTTCTTTCAATTTTTCTTCTACAAATTTTTCTGGATCCTTGATTCTTTTTTGCTTGGCCTGATTTCTGAATTGTTTTATCAAGGATTGCTCTATTATATTTGCAGAAGGATAATACCATTCATAGAATGATATCCATTGGTTTTCTGCCTTCATCCATTCTTTCCATTTCTCAACATTCTGTCTGTTGAAGGCAGGGCGATCATCTCTTGGAAGAAGCATTACTTTTTCGAAGTACAAATGTTCTTTTTCATGTGTAAACATATCCCAATTGAACATTTTCTTTTTCCATTGATCATCTGGATCATATGGACTGATACCTTTAAAAATATTTAAAAAGGAAACTATCTCTGAATCAGAAGGAATTTCTACATGCCAACAGTGGAGAATATGTGTTGAATGAATTCATGAAATTTTTTGCTTCATAAGGAATTCGATGGGAATTTATAGCACCTCATAACCCACAACAGAATGGGGTTGCAGAAATAAATAAAAAACTATTGTGGGAGTTGTAAGAGAGATGTTACATGATCAACACCTATCATTACACTTGTGGGCTAAGGCATGCAACACAACATTATATGTGTAGAATAGAAGTCCTCATCGGATTATCGGGATGAGTACACCAAAGGAAGATTTTTTAGGTAAGAAACCAGATGTGGTGCACTTCAAAATATTTGGTTCATCAGTTTACTACCATGTTTCCAAGGATGCATGGAAAAATCTAGAACCAACAGTTGAGTTAGGCATATTTTTGGGGTACATTGATACACCTCACAATTATCGGGTGTACCTGTCATATCACAGGATGACAATTATTCATAGAGATGTGGAATTTGATGAAGAGGGTCATGCGAATTTCCCTTGAGAGGGAGCTTCTGTTGCATGCATATGAGGGGATTTTAGCTCCAAAAGAAGAACCTCAAGATGTGGAGCAACCACGAGAAGAGGAGCATAGAGTGGAAACACCCACTCATGCAGAGACATCCAGAGATAGAAGGAAGTGCACTAGAAAGGTTGAGAGGTTGATGAATGATGCTAGAAAAATTTTGGGAGCACCCACATCACAATGCAGGCAGAGGATGTCCCCAAAGAAATACACTAGCTACATGGCTCTTATGAGCAAGAGTATAAAGAATGAGCCATCCTCATTCGAGGAAGCAGTGAAGAAACTAGTATGGGTTGATGCCATGGTAATGAAGTATGACTCCATTATCAGAAACAATGCATGGGAAGTTTTACCAAGATCATAGGACAAGTCAATTGTAGGATCAAGGTGGATCTACAAGGTGAAGAAAGCAGTAGATGGGAGTGTCGAGAAACACAAGGCCATATATGTGGCCAACGTGTTCTCTTAGGTGGAGGGAATTGACTACAAAGAGACTTTTGCTCCAGTAGAAAGGTACTCTTCAATCAGATCTATTCGATCACTTTCAGCGCAGATGGGATGGAAGATACATCAAATGGATGTAAATACAACTTTCCTCAACTGAGTGATTGAGGAAGAGGTGTGAATAAATAAGTTGGAAGGATTTGATACCTTCGATAGAGAGTCACATGTGTGCAAACTCAAGTGAGTGTTGTATGGATTGAAACAAGCACCCCTTGCTTGGTAAACCAGGATCGACATCTATTTTAGCGGGTTGGGCTCCACCAAAATTGAAGCAAATGCAAACCTTTATCATATTGTGGTTGAAGGTAAATTATTTATTATAGTATTATATGTCAATGATTTAATTCTAACAGGTGATGAGAAGCTGATAAAATCTTGCAAAGAAGATTTGGCAAGAGAATTCGAGATGAAAGACATGGGGCTCTTGCATTATTTCCTTACTTTGGAAATTTGGCAAAGAGATGGGGAATTATTTGTCTCTCAAGGAAAGTATGCGAATGAGATACTGAATAAGTTTCATATGGAGAGCAGCAAACCCATGGAGACTCCTCTAGTAGGGAATTGGAGGAAGGAAGATGATACTTCAAGTGAAGTGGTAGAAGCTACCATTTTCAGGCATCTTGTGGGTTCAATTATGTACTTTTTGAACACACGACTAGACATGTGTTATGCAGTTAACCAACTTAGTCAAGTAATGGTTAATCCAACCAATCTCTATTGGAAGGCAGCTAAATATGTTTTGTCAGAGGAACCACCTAGTTTGGTCTTTAGTAAAAGTAGATAGAGGGAGTGAAGCTTTAAGGCTTCACAAATGCAAATTGGGAAAGTAGTCCATCCGACAAGAAGAGCACATTAGGGGGAATCTTCAACATTGGGTTAAAAGACACAAGCGAGCATTGTATGGACTGAAAAATCACCCCGTGCTTGGTACACCATGATTGATAGCTATTTCAATGAGTTGGGCTTCACGAAAAGTGAAGTAGATGCGAACCTTTACCATATTATGGTTGAAGATAAAATGATGATTATAGTATTATATGTAGATGATTTGATTCTGATAGGTGATGAGAAGCTAATTAAATCTTACAAAGAGGATCTTGCAAAAGAGTTTGAGATGAAGGACCTAATGCTCATGCAATACTTTCTTGGTATGGAAGTATGGCAGGGAGATGAGGAACATTTTGTCTCTCGGGGCAAGTATATTGCCAACGAGATACTAAAGAAGTTCCACATGGAGAGAAGTAAACCCATGGACACTCCTCTAGCTGGTAACTGGAGGAAGAAGGATGCTACTTTAGGTGAAGTAGTGAAGGCTACTATTTATAGACAACTTGTGGGTTCACTTATGTATTTGGTGAACACACAACCGAGCATGTGTTTTTTAGTTAGCCAGCTTAGTTAAGCCAACCAAATTGTATTGGAAGGAAGCTAAACATGTATTGAGATACCTCAGAGGTACCAATCAGTTTTTTCTTTGGTACAAACAGATAGAGGGAGTGAAGCTTCAAGGCTTCACAGATGCATATTGGGTAGGGATTCCATCCAACAAGAAAAGCACATCAGGGGAATCTTCAGTATTGGGTCAACATCAGTTTCTTAGTACAATAGGAAGCAAAGATCAGTTGCACTTAGTTCAGCAGAAGCATAGCGCATGGCTGCTAGTCAAGCATCTTGTGAGTCTATCTGGATGAGGAAGATCTTTGTTGGGTTGTTTGGTCAACAGATGGATCCTACAGTGATTTAATGTGACAACCAGAGTGGCATCAAAATCTCAGTTAATCCAGTTTTTCATGATAGGTCCAAGCATATCAACATTTAGTACCACCATCTTAGAGATTTTGTACAGAGACAGATCATGTTGCTAGAGTATATTCCTACAAAGTAACAAGATGTAGACATCTTGATGAAGCACTGTCAAGAGGAAAATTTGATTTCCATAGAGGCAGGATCAAGGTATCATATAATCTCTTTCTTGTTGAGAGGGAGTGTTGAAAATGGAATCAAGAAAAATTCTAATTTAATTTTCCCTTGAATTAAATTAGAATAAAATTGTAATTCCACATATCATGACAACTTGTTGGTTCATTTAATTGTAATTAGACTTAGTTGGTTTAGTTAATTCGAGTTGAGTTTATAACTGGAGTCATGTAGAGTTTCTCCTACATTATAGGAGCCCTCGTTGAGTTTAATTTGAGTTGTAATTAATTAACTCAGTTTATCTGAGTTAAAGTTGGTTAAATTAATTCCAACTGATGGAGGAACTAGTATGAGGTTAGACAGTGGGGTGTCACTTCATGTGTTCAACCAGTTAATTGACAAATCATCCATAAATAACTCATGCATGTGATTTCTAAGAAAGACCCAATTGAGATTGGAGTTCAGGGGCAGTGTACTATCACTTGTATAATCATCCAAATTGTATAGGTGGTGCATGCAGTCAGAGGAATGCCTTAGAAGAATTGCATATTTGTGGTTGGGAATTTTCCTAATTAATAGTGCCTAATTACCCAAAGAAACAATTCAAGGAAATAGGGATCCTGGGAGGCAGAAAATTGGTTAATTATTGGCCTAGGCTTGTCTAGGAAGCAGTGAGATAGATAGAGATAGTGCAGAGGTTTCTTAGGCTTGAGAAAATCATTGCAAACTTCTCATATTTTCTGAATAATGCAATATACAGATAGCGCAGTTTTTAGTTGTGGATTTCCCCAAGAAATCATTGTGTAATTTGTGATTGAAATTATTTCTCTTGTATGCTTTGTGATTTTTTTATCGTAATTGGCTTCTGCGATTGGTAGAGTAAATTCAAGTCTACTGTTTTAGCATATTACAATTAGTAGTTTGAATCTACGTGGATTTTCTACAAAACAGTTGTTGAAAACGATGACCAACATGAAAAACATGACAATCACATTTCTTATTGGAGCTTTATAACAAAACTTATTGCGGTATCTACAAACATACACATATACATATACATATACATAAAATTCATTTTCTTAACTAGAAAATAATCAAGGATACATAGCCCGCATATGATCCACCATCTCCCATGTAGATTTATCAGGTTCAAAGTGCTTCCACTACACTTTAACTTGTTCAATTGCTCTGTTTTGGAGCATGAGTTGTTTCCACTGCAATATGAACTGAGGTTTCAGTTGGAATTCTCCCTTGCATCCCTATTAATGAGGCCATGGATGTGATTAGCCGCCTAACAGATCCTGACACAGCCAAGTTGGTTGAGATCTGTCTCACTTCCACCTTCTTTAGTTTTGAAGGGGAGTTCTTCGAGCAAACATGTGGGGTGGCAATGGGATCCCCCCTTTCCCCTATTGTTGCTAATCTGTTTATGGAAGATTTTGAGTCTAAGGCTCTGAACTCTTCCCGGCTCCTTCCTAAGCTTTGGAGGAGGTATGTGGATGACACCAATGTCATCTGGTCTCATGGCCAGGTTGAGCTTGATCTCTTCTTTGACCATCTCAACAGGCAATCCTCGGCCATTAAGTTCACTAAGGAGCAGGAGGTAGATGGTTGCCTTCCTTTCCTTGATATTCTTATTTCTAGGAATGATGATGGCTCCCTCACCCATCGAGTTTTCCGGAAGAAAACTCATACATAGCAGTATCTTCATGCCAGTTCCCACCATTTCCCGGCGCAGAAGATGGGTGTCCTTAGTACCCTTGCTACTTGGGCCCTGAGGATCTCAGACAAGAAGAGCTTTGAAAAAGAAAAATCCCATCTGCTGGATGTCTTTGCGGAGAATGGTTATAGTAGATTCTTGGGTCATAGGGCTTTCCTTAAAGCCTCCAGGAATTCTATGGCTAAAAGAGAACCTAGAGATCATATTCCAGGTGTCCATCTTCCTTATGTTCAAGGGACCACTGATAGAATTGGCAAGATTCTTAAGAGGCATAATGTCCCTGTGACCTTTAGGCCCCTGAACACCATTCGTATGTCCCTCAGATCATCGAAGGATCCTATCGACACTAAGGATATGAAGGGCATTTATATGATCCCTTGTTCTTGTGGTTCCCCCTATATTGGGGAGACTGGTCGTTCCATTAATCAGAGGATTAGCGAGCACGCAGCGGATCTTAAGCATAGGAGAGCTAAGTCTTCCGCTTTGGCTGAACATGCTGAGAAAACCAATCATCATGTTTGTATTGAAGAGGCCAGTGTTATTGCTAAGGTTTCGCATTTCCACCATCGGAAATTCAGGGAAGCGCTTGAGATTGAAAAGAGACCAAGAAATCTCAATAGGGATGATGGATGGAAAGTCAGTAGGTGTTGGGTCCCTGCCCTCTCGTCCTAGTCGTTTTTTCATCCTCTTTGTTTTTTGTCGTTTTTCGTTACTATTATTTTATTTTATTTTATTATATATATATAATTATTTTATTTATTTATTTATTTATTTTTATTTTTATTTTATTTTTTAATTCATTTCTTTATTTTTAACTAGTTTATTTTTATTTTAATTTTAGTGTCGTTTCTATTTTTTGTTTTCTCCTTTCTTTCTATGTCTTCTGATATTTTGTAGCCCTCTTATTTTGATGTCCTTCTTTTAACTAATTTTGTCCTTTAGATTTTAACCAATTTTGGCCTTGTTGTTCTTATAAGGTCCTTTTTTACCTTTTCTGTATGATTCTTCTAAATAATATTAATTTATTCTATTATATCTTTTTCCTTTAACTTATGGTAATAATTTCCTTTTATTTATTAATGAAATTTAAATTAAATTATTATTTTTATATTAATAAAATGGAAATAAAATTATTATTTTAGGTCATTTATTTAACTAACTTTAAATTATTAATCAAATGATTCTTTTAATTAACATTATTTTATTTATATATTCTATTGAGGCATTTACTAATTTTCCCATTAACTTATAATAGTTATCTTTGATTTTCTAACTTAATAAAAATTAAATAAAATTATTATTATTTTTATATTAATATAATTTAAATAAAATTATTATTTCTATATTTATTTTTAGGTATTCTATTATTATAATATCTAGTCAACTTATAATATGAATAAAAATACTAGTCAACTTATGATTTTAATATATATATATATATAGAATACCAATAATAATTATTTAATAATTTGAATAAAAAATAAATAAATAAATAAATTATCTAACCAACCATTAAAATTATTAATCCTACCTTTATAACCTAAAATATATATATATATATATATATTAATTTAAATAAATAAATAGATTCCCTTTTTAAACCAACCTTTTTACCTAATTTAACTTATTTCCATAAGAAAGATAATAATAATTATAATTATAATAATATCATTAAATTAGTAAATAAGAATTTGACCTGGGTCCTAAGGTCAAAATTAGCCGTTAATTTAGCCGTTGGAGACTCTGCTCAGACTGTTTATCATGCTAAGCTAGATCTGTTTCTTCATCTTGTCCTGACGATGAACCACACTAGTTGGTTCGAAACGCGTCGACAAATGATATTCCATGTGATTTTCGCCGAAGAGTCTTCCTTAACTTGATATGGATCACAGAAGCCTGAACTCTATTATGGAATTCTCCTTACTGGTTCCACTTGCAATATAGACTAGTGGATCACATGATCATCATCCTTCATGTATATTTTAAGCAATGGCACATGGAAAACATCATGGAATTTCAATGTTGGTAGTAGTGCAAGTTTGTAGGCCACTAGTTCAATCCTCTCAAGGATCTCTAAAGGTCTACAAAACCGAGGTGCCAGCTTGGCACATGATCCAATCCTCAAGGAGCTCTTGATACCCATTATTATACACAAACTCGACCAGTGGAAGATACTCCTCCCACTTCGTATGTTGATGCATAACGTACATCCTCAACATTTCCTCAAGAATATTGTCAACCCTCTTTTTCTATCCATCTATTTGTGGATGATAATTTGTACTAAAATCCAACTCTCTCCCCAAACTTGCACTATTTCCAAAACCTAGAAGTGAACTTGGAATATCTGTCGGATACAATCTTCTTGGGAACAATATGCAATCTCATTATCTCCCTAATTAAGAATTGAGCTACCACACTAGTTGAATCAGTAGACTTCACTGGAATGAAGTGAGATGCCTTGGTCAACTTGTTAACCAAAACCATGATGAAATAATGTTTTCGAGATGTCTTCGAAAAAACTGTAATGAAATCCATCGAAATGACCTCCTATTTCCATTTTTGAATCAGAATAGGATGCAACAAACCAGCTAGATGCTTACACTCCACTTTCACCTAATTACAGTCCAAACACCTTGCGATGAATTTAACCACCTCTTTCTTCAAATTCGGTCAATGATAAAATTTCTTACTTCTTTTGAATGTGTTCCAATATCCTAGATGACCTGAATATGGCTTGACATGAAATTTCATCAAGATAAGCTTCTTGAGCTCACCAATGCCTAGCACATAGATCCTATCCCTGAATCTCACCAAGCCATTTGTCGTGAGACTATAATCCACATCATGTTCACTTGTACCCTATTTTTGTAACATGTGCTTAAGCTATTGGTATATACCATCCTGTTTCCCTGCATGCAAGATCCACTCCTGTAAATATATCCAGTATGAACTCATAGCTATTATTTGATTCACCTACACTCTCCTTCTAATAGAATCTGCAACCTTGTTCTCCTTACCCTTAATATACCTGATCTGAAAATCAAGTACCTTGGTCCATTGCAATCACTCATCAAAATAAACCTCCTACCAACAAGATAGTGTCTCCACGTCTTCAATGCATGAATGATAGCTACCAACTCAAGATCATGTGTCACATAGTTTTTCTTATGCTCATTCAACTTCATTGACTTATAACATACCACTTGTCCTTCCTGCATCAGAACTCCACCAAGCCCCCTCTTTCAAGCATCTATACATACCACGAACTCTTTGTCAGGATCTGCAATCTTCAATACCGAAGCATTTGTAATAAAATGCTTCAACTGCTCAAAACTAGTTGCACATTACTCTGTCCATTCAAACTTCTTTCCTTTCCTTTGCAATAATGTAATAGGATAAGAAATCTATGAGAAGTTCCTGATGAACCTCTTGTAATAACCTGCCAACCCCATGAATTATCTAACCTCATCCACATTCCTAGGAGCTTCCCACTCCATGAAAGCTCTGATATTTTATGGATCCACTATTATGCCTTCCTTGGAAAGAACATGTCCCAATTAATGAAATTTTGTATGAAATAAATTGCACTTACTAAGCTTGGTAAGAAATTGTTGCTCTCTCATTAGTCTTAGCATTGTTTCTAGGTGTTCTACATGCTATTCCTCATTCTTATAAGATATAAATATATCATCAATGAATACCATCACAAACTTGTCCAGATAAAAATGCAACACATGATTCATCAAACACATGAAAGTAGTTGGAGCATTAATAATACTAAACAGAACCACTACAACCTCATCATGCCCATACCTAGTGCGAAATGTTGTTTTGTAGATGTCCTTTTCTTTGATGTGTATGTGATGATATATTGATCTCAAGTAAATCTTTAAGAACAATGTTGCTCCATTCAACTGATCAAACGAGTCATCAATCCACGACAAAGGGTACCTATTCTTGATCTTCACCTTGTTCAACTTCTTGTAATCAATACACAACCTACGACCACCATCCTTCTTCTTCACAAACAACATTGGTCCACGCTAAGGTGACACACTTGGCCTAATGTATCCTTTATCAATAATTTCCTTAATTTTCAACTGTAGTTTCACTCATTCTGGAGTGCTCATCCTGTAAGGTTCCTTTGATGTTGTTGCTACTCCTAGTACCAAATCAATAGAAAAATTGACTTCCCTGTGAGGTGGTAACTCTAAAATCTCCATTGGAAAGAGATCTTGAAACTGCTGTAAAACCAAATACCTTTTCAAGATTTCATCATCTTCAACATCCTTCCCTTTGTCAGTAGAAACATGCACTTCAAACATTTCACACCCTTTCCTGCAACTGCACTTTTCTTGCATCACTTTAACCATTTTGACTGACGTAGGCTTCTTCTTTCCCTAAAAGATTATCTTCTCACCATCATCATCCAAACACTCTATAGCCTTCTCGTAGGAATCCACGTTAGTCCTGTGAAGGTACAACCAATCCATACCCAAAATCATACTATACAAACCCAAAGGAAGCACATTTAGATGTGTTGATGTAGGCATACCATTCAACTCAAATGCACAAGCTCTCACCCAATGATGAACTCTTTTCTTGGTCCTTGTAATTGAATGTACCAACCAAGATTCTGCATGCACTTCTTTATTCAAGCAACACTTATCGACTAGGTCAGGACTGATATAAATATAGTTAAGATCTAGGATCAATAAAATGGAAACAACTCAATCATAGATCTTACCTTCCATCTCAATAATGGATGCTTGGATATCCGTCTGCTTGTTATCAAATGATGCATAAATCCAAGGAATGTTATGACCAACATCCCCAGTTGTTTGCACCTCCTAAGCATTGTAGATCTTAGGTGTGCCACCATAATAAAATGGAAAATCCTTCTTGTGATCATATTTGCAACATATCCATCAATGCAAGGGTTCCCTGCCATTACCTTTATTCAGTTTCTCTTCAGGCTGAGGTCCATGTCCCTTCTTTGTTGCACTGAATTTTTTGTAAGGAGCCATATTCTCTTTCTCACATGCAACTTGAGGTCTTTCCCACTTCGGAGTCCATTTTCCTTTGGTATTGTCATTTCCCTTCTAGTCATGCATAGGCTTAATCTTGCACTTTGACTGCTCATAACAATGCTTCAACTTCCCAATGAATGCCTGTAATGACCGAGGCTCATCATACTCAATATGATCCTTGAATGCTAATAGCAGTCCACTAATCAATCTTTGAACTTTTGTCTTCTCATCCTTGAGGTAAGGCACATACCTCAACTACTCCAGAAACTTAGTCATATACTCTTAATATATCATATATCCCATATTTAATTCGTATAAATCCTTAGCCTTACCATCACAGTATCTCTCTAACAAGTACTTCTTCCTAAATATTATTTTGAAATCATGCCAACTCAACTCCTCTATCCAGATGCCGCTGACGCACTTCACATCTTCCCACCAGATGTTTTCCTTTCCTTTGAGACTAAAAATGGTTATCATGGATTTCATGTTCTTTGTATAATCATGCATCTTGAAGAAATTCTTCATTCAAAGAAACCATTCTTTTGCATCTGCTGGTTTCTTCATCTCTCCATCAAATGCAGGAGGCTTGGCTTTCTTGAACTCATCTGGAAAGTATCCTAGTTCACTCCTCTTATAAGGATGATAGTGATGATGTCCATGATGTCTATTTGATCCAGAACTAGAATAGAACCCATAACCACTACCTCTTTTGTTAGGTGTATCTAACCATTTTCCACCTCTTACCATGTCATCCCCGTCTAACCTATGCCCACCATGAGACCTGCTACCATATGCCCCATTAGTCATGTCCTCCTATCCATAGTTGATCCATGGTTGTCCCTGTATCTGCAAATCTGATAAACTCTAAAGAATGACCACATTTACCCTTTCTTGTTTTCCTTGTGCCTTAGCAAGTCTTTCCTGTGACTGAATGATTATGTCGTTATCCACCTTACAACTTCTTATCTCTACCTTCATACTTCTCAAGATATCGGCTATGTCAAGAGAGTACTTATCTATGTGTTGCTCATATGATCTATAAGGAGAGTCACGTGAACTATAATCCACTATTTTGCTTTTCATCTTTGATCTTATTCTTCCTGCAAACATACCATGTCAGATAATCAAATATAAACATAATCAACATACCTCAGTTAAGTTCAAGGGACACTATCACATCTGTAAAATCAATCCAAATTAACACTATATATATATATATATATATGACCACATCAATATATCGACATCATGCATGACAACACTAATTGTATACAATGTCCTTATGCATGATAACCATAACCATGATAATACATACATAACGACATGCATCTAGCCCATCTAGTCCTAGTATTTGAACCATGCTCTGATATCAATCTATAACACCCCCTCCCACATATACCTTCTTTTACAATCCCTCCAAGTAAATGTGAAATGGAGTGTCACTATGACATGACCCAACCTCCAAGCTCTAGTTAAGGGAGTGGGGCCTACAAACTAACCACTGACTAAGAACTCACAACATCCCTAAGGACTACAGGACACTCAGGGCCAAAGAAGCACCCTAGGTGACCAAACCATGAGCTATGGCTCCTTTTCACTGACCTAGGATCACAACCACATGTGTGACAAGGTATGGATGCGGTTGAAGGCCTCCAACTGCACACACAACACTACCTAAGTGCGGTTGTGACCCAACTTGCCCAGTTGAGAGGGTGTGGTCCTAAGATTTGAGAACCAATTTCATGCCAGCCTCTAGACCACTGTCTAGAACTTCTTGAGACTTATTAGAATCATAAATGACATAATGAGAATTCTAAACATACAAACTTAAGTTAGAAACTTTATTTATACTGACCAATGTTGGGTGTGTTATCACTCAGGTTTTCCTAGAAGTTGCAAGAAGGGGAAAGGGGTCCGAGGTAACCACAAACCAATCTTTTAGATATATAATCTAGCCAATCTGTATCTAGAGAGGGCTCTCTCTTTATGATTTAGCTTTGTTTTGAAAGATATTAGGCTAGTTATGAAGTTTAGGAGTTTTGTTTGAGTTTGGGTGGTGAGATTCAATAGCAAAGGGTAGGACTAACTAATTTAGGCTATTGGGCTAATGGAGTCAAAGAAGATGGCTTAACTATAGCAAAGGGTAGGACTGACTAATTTAGGCTATTGGGCTAATGGTGTCAAAGAAGATGGCTTAACTGGACTTGGTTTTTTAACAAAGGATGGTTTCACAGAGCAAGATAATCAAACAGGGAACAAATAAAGACTTGGAATAAATGGAATGGTTTTAAGATAGGTGAAGGGAAATTAAGAATCCTTCAACATACTTAAGAGAGCAGAACGTGACTAACCATTAATAAAGAGCAATTAAGAATTCTTTACTAAATGATTAAAATGAAAGAACTAGAAAATAGGAGCAATTAAGAATTCACTGTTTATACTAATTCAGAAGAAAACATAGAGAATAATAACGATTGAAAACATAGTGCAATTAAGCATATTCTGAGTTACTCTTTTTCGTTTATCATTCAGATGTGAAACATAGATGATATTATAAACAAGGAAAACTTTAAAACACAAGGTATAGAGGACTTATTGATCTGGTGTTTGATTCAAGAATTCTGAGAAAAGTCCCTTGCATTAATTCTTTGTCTAGCAAGCCATACAAAAGTTGAGTCCAACAGCACTTTATTCCAAAAAATCAATATTACAGCAATGTCTCTGAATCCACCCAAAATACTTCAAATGAAGAAGTATTTATACTAATTGTAAACTGAAATATCTTGAAAAAATATCAAGATTAGTTTGACAAATATCTCTAACTGTTTACATTAATAAAACTTAAATGAAGGACATTCAAAACTAATGAATCTATTTGGCACTATGTTTATGGATTTATGGTGAAAAAGAAGAGAAAGTCGAATTTGGTAGCAACTCTTAGTTGATGATGAGACATCCCAATCACTAACTGCATCCTTCATTTGTGCATTCTGCCCCAGAAATTCTGCAAAATTAGGGTCGAATGATATGCTTTTATATCTCAATCCCTGATAGATATGTAAAAAGTGAAAGATTTTTTTGTATATAGGAATGTTTTTGAGATAAACCTCTCTCAGTTTCCCAAAATTCATCTCCAGCTGTTCACAATATTCTCTGCAAAAAGATGTAAAAAACAAGACTTTTCATAAACTGAAAAATAGGTTGTGAAGACATGCACTTATCTCCCTCTTGGTAATAACTGTGTAAAAAGTGAGAGAGTTTTTTGTATATTTTCCTATGAGAAATAAAAACCTCCTCCAGTTTCTCTAAATACTTCTTGGATTGGCCACAATAGTTTCTGTAAAACTTTGACTTAAACATGAAATTTTTGAAGAATGTACCATTTTTGCTCTAATTTCATCTTTTAACCTTAAACTTCTTTTGACTGTTTTTCACTTTTACCTTGGATAAACTTCATTGTAGATGGTGAAAGTGTTTTCATCTTTGTTTAACCCTCAATTTCTTCATGTTTACTTTAAGTGCTTACTTTTTACTTTTTACTTTTACTGCTTTGTTTTTTCATCTGTCTTCACTTTGACATGAATTTGTATGTTCTGTTTTGTAACTGTCTTCCCTGCTGTTTATCTTCATGCTAGTTGATTTACTTGACTTGGTCTTCAATCTGATACTCTTTAATCCTGATACACTTTGACTGTTCTTTACTTTTTCCTTTTACCTTCCATCTCTATTTGAATAGACCTGATAACAATCTTGGAGTAAATAGGTCTTATGACTAGTATTAAGACTGTTTATCCAAGGTTGTGGTCTTCTGATCATCTGTAAAACAAAACAAACTGTTAAGAAAGCATTGGCTTGCAGGAGAGGTCAAAAAGGTTTCATTTGAGCTTGAGAGGTCTATGGAGTGAGTCCATAATGCTTTTTGGGAGGTAAACCATGCTCAAATTAGTTAATAGAGGTTTTAGGTGGCGCAGATGGGTTACATAGGGTTTTACTGCACAATTAGGTGAAAACGGGGAAAACTTGGGTTTTTGTGTTTAAACGGGTAAATGGTTGATATTGGCAGGTTAACGACAATGACAGGTTACGTCAGCGGGGATGATTTGATGTTTTTTATCGTTTTTGGGAAGCGGTAAGCAGTGTTTTTCGCACCGCTTTTGGGGATGGGTGGTAATGAGCCGAGAGCCAGCGATTCCACAGATCTCTCGATGCGTGGCAGAGGCACTGTACAAAATCTTCTTGGTGATCACACGCTAACATGCAGTCACAAAGGGCCATGTGATATGCATTGTGGCCGTCGGATGTCAAGAGCTTGATCGGACGGTGGTCGGGGGGGTATGAAGTGATAGGGGTTTAGTAGAGGCGGGCCTGATATAATTAAGTATTATTTAATCACATCGGGGGCGGCGGGATTGGCGGGTGAGGTTATTAATTAACCATGATGGCTAATTAATCCCGATTAATACAGCGGAGGATTGGGTTGTTAACTAGTTACGGGTTAACTAGTTAATCCCAGTTAAAACATACTTATGGTTATAATTTAACCAAGGGGGTGGGATATTAATATTTCGGGGTTTTTATATATATTTACATATTACGGGAAAAGGCGAACTTGTATTCAAGAGTTACATAATACAAGTTAGAAATTAATATGAAAAATGCAATAAAAAGTGCTAAGTAAAAACATTAGAGTTGTGCATTTAAACTTAGGCTTAAAGTGGAAAAATGGGTTTTATGTAATATTGTGAATTTTTCTCAAGTAAAATAGGATTTTACTTAGGAAAAGACTTATGAGAGTGAATGAATGAAGATTTTAAGTACTTAGGCTTTTAAAATTATTGGGTTGAGGGTCCGGTCCCTCTAGAAGTCAGAGAAATGCTCTGAGCCCCTCCAATTTAGCAAATACCTTAGTACTTAGGGGAAATTAATGAATAAGTAGGGAAAATGAGAAGGGGAGTTAATTATGCTGACTTTTCTTTGCTTGAGATGCTTTCAATGTACTATATGCCTTGGCCTTGTGATGAAAGTGAAAGCTAAACACATTTAGAGACCTTATCCATCACATATGATTCTGCAACATCATCTACCTACCCTAACTACTTTAACCTAGCATTTTTTCTTCTTTATTTGGGTGCACTTAGACTGGCAAACCCTTATGAAATCTTCCTTTTTCTTTACATGGAAAGCCTACCTAAGTCTACACTTATTAAATCAAGGGCTCAGATTAAACTGTTGAGCTCCTTTTATTTACTCTACCTATCTACTTATCTGCCAAGATTACACTGTTTGGTCAGATTTTATTCTCTATCTCTAAAACATAAAATTCAAATATGAACTAGCCAAGCTTAAGTTGTTTGACTGTTCATCAATTGTGGCATAAATTACAAGCTGCACACAATTGTTTATTGCATAAGAAAAAAAGTAGTGGCATTTAAACTTGCACACTTTCCTTGGTCTTTCTTTTGGGGGGGTTCATTTTCTTTCACTTTTTTGACCATCTTATTCTTTTTACCCTTTGATTTTTCTTTTAGGCTATACCCTCTTTACATTTTTTAAATTTTTTGATTTTTTGAAAATATGGAAAACCTTTGCAACAAGAAAAGGTATGAACATATTACAGAGCTCATCAAGTCAATCATGAAATATGCCACCTATTGGTATAGGAGCATAACAAGGTGTGTGTTATATTATTTCCTATGGTTTTTGTGCATGGGTTTCGCACATGGTTTTTTGCATGATGGTTGTTTTCCCATGGTATTTTGTAGATTTGGTCAAGGGAAATATGGCTATGTTCTAATCTAGGGTTAATGGATTGGGGTTCGTGGACTCTTCGGCATGTATATATATGTATTGTAATATTGAAAGGAAAATAATAAAAAATCAATCTGATAGTCCCGGTTTTGGGATCCAGGGAAAAATTGTTGTGTATTTGTTGTGTGTTTCTCGCCATTGTATATTTTATGTTTCTAAGAATTTGTTTGCAAATAATTTATGTACAGGATTAAAACAGTAATAGCCCTGGTGAAAATTCCATTTAAAAATAAATAACGCCATGGTTGATGGGACACTTGTTCCAAGCTGAATGTTGGCAAAATATCCTAGTGGGTGTTCATTTTGGTTATTATGTCTAAAGTAAATTGGAAAAGG
Source organism: Pinus tabuliformis (assembly GCA_031772625.1). NCBI lineage: Eukaryota > Viridiplantae > Streptophyta > Pinopsida > Pinales > Pinaceae > Pinus > Pinus tabuliformis. Next base: position 1,181,006,254 of record CM062805.1, on the reverse strand, counting down.
AAATGGTTAAGGCTTTAGAAAGGCAAAATGACTTTTTTGGCACATCTATTTATGAAAATAAAGGAAGCTATGAAAAAAGGAAGGTGAAAGGCCACAGATTGCATGTGAGGAGGAAATTGAAGGAAAATAATGGAAAATTAAGAAAATAGAGGCCTCATTCATAAAAAGGATTCTGAGGATCAGTTGGTAACCTTTTTTTTTGTTGGCTCCATTTCCTTAAGGTTACCTAGGAGGTTGAGTCTTATCATAGTGGCCTCTCGTCACATGTTTACCTTGGCTAGCTGGTTTCTTAGGTAGATATGGGAGGAGAGTGTTACATAGTGGTATCAGAGCATGGTTGTGCTCTCCTTGGGTTGTGTCTTCATGTGTGTATGGTTAATTATGCATTCTTATGCATGTCAGTGTTCACATGTTATCAAGTGCACGTGATGTGGTTGTTGTTGTCATGCATGAGGTCATGGTTTATGTAGTTGATATTGTCATGCATTGATGACTGGACTCTAGCTAGAATGATGTGTATATGGTTTCGTACTCACGTGTTATATGTCTATATGCAGTTGTTATGCATGTATGGTATTGGTTATAGTTATGCATGAATAGTAGGTCAAAAATGCCTTGTGAAGTCAGAATATGAAATTTAGGTTATCATGATGCTATTGGTATGTTATGATGCTAATGTGTTGACTGAGATAGAGCAGGATATGTAGATCGTCATAATGAAGTTGCAGCATTAGAATTTGGGGCAAGAGAATATTGTCATAAATGTATTGTATGTTTGGCATGCATGTATGTCGGTTAAGGATTTTTATATTCATTATGGTTATATACATTAGTTTTATGCACATGTCTGTCGATGTTATGGTTACATACATGATAGATGATAGTTGATTAGTATAGTCATATGCAGATGTGTCGGATAGTCAAGAATGATAGTAACATGTGGTGGTATGCATTTCTATTGATGTTTTATGTTAGATAACTTGGTGATTAGGTTATATGTGGTTGATGAGCATGACTCATAGCTTATTGTTTTTATATGTTAGTGACTTGTTATGATTATGATTATGTATTGTTGTTGAGTATGTAATAGGTTAACTTATTGTTGATATATGATAGTTAGGTTGATGATTAGGGTAATTACATTAAGATCTTGATGTTATATGTATCATACTAATTTGGATTGGCATATGCAGATGGTTATGGTTATGATATTCAGGTATGAGCCAACATATTTTCGATATGGTGTTGTAATAATCTAGTTTGACTTTGCATGTGTGTGAATGATAATTGTGTATGAGTTATTATGTAACCATGCTAGCTAGTGACAATTTTGGATATAATAATCTTATTTATGTTTGAGTTGATATGTACTTGAGTGTAGTAGGTGACAGTTGTAGCATTGTGTCTAAGGAACATGGGTTGCCTATGGATTATGACATGATTCTTAGTCTTGGTAAAAGTTGATTTCAAATTGATAGATATGATTGTTTTGATATTTTGAACATGTGGTTGACATGTGTGAGCAGTTGTAGGGTAACATGCTTGGTATTAGTGTGACAATGTAACCATGGATGTGTTTATATAACTAACAGTTGGGTGATGTGACAAAGCATAGTAAGACTCTGTTGCAACAAAGTAAAAAGGTAAAAGAAAGGAATTGGGTAAGAATTCCTTTGGCTATGTTTGGAAACCCTAATTCCAAATGAATGAGTTCTTTGCATACAGGAAGTCTTCTTAACCTTAATCTTGTTTGACATTATGTGTATATGTGTTAGATTCATGAACATGTATTTGACAAGCATACTAGTTAGTATCTAGTTGCTTGTGGATCTGTCAAGGGAATTGGAGCCCCTTGAGAGATGGTGGGGATGTGTTCAGTTTCAAGCAATGTGCTTGGAATAGCAAGGGGATTGCATGACAAGGAAACTGCCATGAGATTCTGAATAAGGCTTAGGTTGAGCTTTTCCCTTTGAAGCATTGAGAACCATGGGGATTGAGTCATGGTGTATGTTGTTAGTCTTGTTTTTTTGGTCTTTTGTGATTTGTTGTGTTTGATTGTGACTTGTTTATGTTTGGTGCAAGGCCTTGCCGCTTTATTTGTGGTATCGTATTGTATTGGCTTTCATGGTTTCTTCTTGCCTTTTATGTTTTGAAAATCTTGGGAATTGGTTGTGAAAAGAGGAAATTTAATGGAGCTCTAGGAGAGATGTGTTGTACCCAACAAGTAATGTAAGACACATATGAAGCTTGGTCCATTAGTAAGCGCATCAGAAGGTAAGGCTATAATAGTTGGTTTGACTGGTTGGGTCCATTGTGGTAAATGGACGGTGGCAATATAGAAATGGGGAAGGTGACCATAAAAGGTAAAGTAAATGGATCTAAGGTGTCGGATGCCTTGACTATGTTGGGAATCATTGTTCTCGATGTTGCGCATGTGTTGCATGAATAAAGGAAGTTCTCTAAACCTTGACCTTGATATCTAGTAATTATGTTGGGATCATGATTATTTTATGTCGATTTTTATATGTATACATGTATGTATGTGTGTATGTCATGTTTGACAGGGTCATCATGGATCATGATTATTAAGGCTAAAATTTATATGTATATATATGTGTGTATGTATGTCGTTTTTTGATAGGACCATAATTGTTTTATGCTAATGTTATGTACATGTATGTATGTGTCTATGTATCTATGTCAATGTCTGACAAGGTCTTTAGGAATTGTTCTTGTGGAGGAATGATTGCTTATGCAGGTGAAAGGCATGATGAGGTTCTTGGTCTTATGGGAATCAAGTGGGAAGAGTAGTCATGAAAAATTTATGAGGTCAGTATCATGTGGTTGTGAATTGATATTGTGATTATAATATGTATATTTTTATGTTATGATAAGTAACTTTGAAGGATACATTAGCGAAGTCAAAATCAGTGTGGTCTGCGGCATATTGGGATAAGCATGGGAAGACTCTGGAAGCAAGGTTGCTTGGTAGAGACAATATGGTTTTGTATGTGCAGTACTACTGTTGTGCATATATAGTGTGTGTACAAGTTGTTTATGCAATGTTGTGTAAAGGATGGTATAAATAGCGTTGTGCGAATGTTGCATATGTCATGCTGGGTATAGATGGTGCTATCCACAGGTTTTATATGTGGTGTTGTGTACATACTGTACTGCGTGCATGATGTATATGTGACGTTGTGTTCATATGATGCTTTATGCATGTTGGATATGTAGTGCTATGCACAAGTGGTGTTGTGTGCATGTTGTAAATGTGGTTCTATGTACATATGGTGTTATGATCATGATTGTACAAGTAGTGTTGTGTGCATGTGGTGTCATGTACATGTGGTACAAGTGGTGTTGTTTGCAGGTGGTGTTGTGTACATGGTGTGCATACGGCGTTGTGTACATATGATGTTGTGTACATGCCGTGTATGTGGTATTGTATACATGTGGTATTGTGTACACAATGTACAAGTGGTGTGGTGTACATGTGGCATTGTGTACACTTTTTGTAGGTGGTTTCGTGTACATGTGATACTATGTAGACGTTGTGCTAGTGGTGCGACATATAGGTGGTATTGTGTACATGTGTTATTATGTGCATGTCATACATGTTGTGTTGTGCACATGTGGTACTATGTATATGTATTGTGTAGTTGTGGTGTCGCGACACGTGTACTCATTGTGTTGTACTCCATGTAGTACATGTATTTGTTGTGTTTAACGCCAAGTGTAGGTACATGTATTGTGTGGCGTTGTACATCGGGTATAGATGTATGAGTTGTGTTTTATATCAGGTGTATGTGTATGCATTGTGTGGTACCGCACATAATTTTGTGCGGATGTATGTCTTGTGATATACATTGTGTATGTATATGTGTTGTGTTGTGTCATGCGCCGAACATGGGAGTATGTATTATGGTGTGTTGTACACCAAGTGTAGGCATATGTGTTGTATGTCAAGTGTAGGAGCATTGTGTTGTATACTGTGTCTGGTTGTATGGGTGTGATGCACACTATGTTTATGTGCACATGGTTGAGGAGAAGGCACTGGGTGTTTGTCGGATGGGGCAACCGATTTGGTGTGTGTATGAAATATAGACAAAGGTAGAAGCTACAGATTGAATAAAAGATAAGTATCAATATTTTATTTCAGTTTTATTATGCATGAGATTTATGATTCTGGTCTATAATGATTACATGTGATCTATGATTTTGGTTTATGATGGTTACATGTGATTCATGATTTTGATCTATTATGGTTGTGTTTTGAGTTGACCTAATTTGATATATTATACATGCTGATTTGGATCAATGATGCTAGTTTGACTTGTTGTGACAGGAAGTAAATAGGATTGCAAGTGTACCTTGTTGACGACCATCAACGAGGTATGATTTGAGTTTATTTCAATTTATTTTAATTCTAATGGAAGTTATGTGCTTGGTACAGGAAACATGAAAATTCTCAGTTGGGTAGTTGGAATCAACTGCAAGAAATTGCAACAGCAAAAGGAATTGGAAAATGCAGCGGTATGTTGGTAAAGAGCTTTAGGATTAGGGCCATTGTGGGACACTGGTACCCAATATTGTCCATTGATTTCCATGAGCATGCTATGACTAGTATGATGGTATTAAGGCAGGGATATGCCTTGGTTTCTGTATCTTCCGATGTGAGGTTGCCTTGCCAAGGGATGGACTGGCCAGGATGGGGATGCCAGCGGAACTTGGAAGGTGAGTGACTGCATGGAAGGGGATGACCGGATTGCCCGAGGGACTGTGTAGCATAGAAGGGAAGGTTGGGGATATACTTTTTTTTGTCATTAGCATTTCCAGATGGAGTCAGATGCACATTAGGAGTACGCACTGGAACAATGAGTCGGTAACTGTTCATAGAGAGGACAAGTGGCACAGAATTGTAGCATTGGACATCGGATGCAGCTTTGACTTTGGCAGTGGATTTTGGACTTCTTGGGAAGGAGGTGAAGCCTGGTATTACCTTGAGGGTGGAGGCGTGAGCCTATGGATTCCCTTGTGGTGGATGCAAGCATCGTATCCTTTTATCTGCTGGTTGAGCAAATGTGCATATGTGTGTATTATTCTAAATATTGTATCGAGCTAGATTTATAAATCTCCCTAGACAATATGATTATTTGTTGGGGGAAGCAAATGGTTATATGTTGTTTTTATTGTAAATACCATAATGAGTTGTGTTATAAAGCTCCAGAAAACGGTATGTTTGTCATGTTTTAGCACATTGTTATTGTAAATACTGCAACGAGCTATGTTATAAAGCTCCATGGGTAGTATGTTTTGTTTTCAGCAGTCTTGTTGGTTATAGGTGTCATTTAACATCGAGGACGGTGTTCCCCCAAGAGGGAGGGTTCTGTAACAACCCTGATGAAAATTCCATGTAAAAATATATAAGGCCATGGTTGATGGGAAACTTATTCCAAGCTGAATGTTGGGAAAAACATCCTAGTGGGTGTTCATTTCAGTTATTATGGCTAAAGGAAATTGGCAAAGGCAATGGCTAAGGCTTTGGAAAGGAAAAATGAAATTTTTGGCACATTTATTTATGAAAATAAATGAAATTGGGAAAAAATGAAGGCCAAAGGTCAGAGATTGCATGTGAGGAGGAAATTGAAGGAAAATAATGGAGAATTAAGAAAATAGAGGCCTCATTCATAAAAAGACTTGTGAGGATCAGTTGGTAACCTTTTGTCAATTCAATTTTAGAGCTCTCTCATTATTCTCTCTCTCTCTCACTCTTGGACTCTTAGAGTTTTCTTGGATCACTTTGGAATTGGTGCAAGAAAGGAAAATAAGGAAAGAGGAAGCAAAGATCAAGAAGGGAAAGCCAGGATCAAGCAAATACAACATGATTCATTACAGGTATCAATTTGCATGTGTATTTTTCTTTCTAGATTTAGCATGCATGGTATTTCATGTGGTTCTTTTCTATCATGGAATGGATTTTTCCAAGTGTGACAGTGTTCTTCAACCTAGCCTTGTCATTTTTTGATAGCTTTGATTAGATGGGTTCTCATATTCGGTTGAGATGGGATGGCCGGATGGATTCGAATTTGAGTGGGATGGATCTCTGAAATGACAAACACGTGGTCTAGTGGTCCCTAAATCGGATTGTGGATCACGGTAAAGCCACTGGCCTAGTAACCCCTGAGCCAGAATGTGGATTGTGGTAAAGCTAGGATTGTGTGCCTTGGTGGGCCTATGAATCCTTGCCAGTGAATGGTTAGATATACGATAAAGCCAAGAGGTGGATTTCTCTCTGTTGGGCCTAGTAGTCCCTGGATGGGATGTATGGTAAAGCCTAAAGAGTGTGTCTCGGTGTAGGGCCTAGTGATCCTTGGATCAAACTGTGGAATACGATAAATCCTAAGAGACTAGGAGGCACTCAAATTCCTCACAGTGTAGGTGAAGAACTCTAGTGGCATCCATGCTTGTTTGGTTCCTCTTGGTGTGTTCTATGAGTCCCACATTCATGTTTGGAATATGGCACGAGGGTGATTGGCTGAAGAGAGACTTGGCTTAGCCAATCTATGGTCAGGTGGAACGTGGTAGTCCCATATCTAGTTGTTTTTATTAATGAGAAATGCATTCCCTTGATTTTCATGTGTAAATGTACTAGTTTTTATGTGGACTCTATGGTTTTTATATCTATTGTATTTCTGTTGTTACTATGTTGGTTATATGTATGTTTTATGACAACAGTTATTTATGGATCGCATCACGTTTTTACTTGTAAATGAATTAACAATGTGTCTATTACCTAATGGATGGAATGGCAGTTAAAGTGATAAGGAAAAAATGCTTCATGGTGAATCTTAGATAAGTATGAGACCCCTATGCTCAAATCTATTATTTACACCTGTAGGTTGCATATTTACTAAGTGTTTGAAAAAATGTTTTTCATGGTTAAGCTTGGTTAGGTTAAGCCCTTGATCAATTTTTGTGTTAGAGTCTTTTCCTTGGTGTCATCTATTTTCTTGAAAAGTATCATCAAGTTCTAGGCATTGGTTTGGAAACTAGAATTGAAAAAGTGGCTTAAATCTTGGAGTCTCTAGCATAGAACTGGCTGAAAAAGACTGTAGTCCCTCCCTTGCAGGAATTGTGGGAGTGACTATAGGGTTCCAGTCACGTGAATTCCATGTCATGGGAGAAACTAGGGGTTTAATTCATTGAAATGCTAGGTTAACTCAGGGGTTGAGCACCTAGAGTGGTGAATTAGCTCCTAGGGGTCCTGAAGCACTTGAGGGAGGTCTATAAGGTCTTGTTTTGTCGATTCCCTTTCCTTAAGGTTGCCTAGGAGGTTGAGTATTATCATAGTGGCCTCTCATCGCATGTTTACCCCGACTCACCAGTTGCTTGGGTAGATGTGGGAGGAGGGTGTTACAAAAAAATACAACCATATATACTAGGCATTTCGTCAAACATGGTAAAAATGTAAGCTACAGGTCATGAATGCATATATGAATGTAAACCTTTGTTCTTTATATGTAAATCACTGATAAGGTCCAATTCAATCCCAAGTAGCTACAACAACACTTGTTATCCCATTCATTCATCAACCATTCATTAACTTATCAAACATAATAAGAGCCATAACTAGAACATATTATAGAACCATGCATATAACTAGCATATAATCAGATTAATAACCATGACGTAAAAATGATCAAAGCCACATAATAAAGAGTATAAATTATCATAGATTACAATATAAATTATCTCTTATTAACTTATGAAAAATCCAACCAATTTAGGTACTTCCACGTACCACCCGACCATAGATTAAGCTTAACCAAATCTTTCTTTCATCCAATCACTCCCGTGCCATATTCCAAGCATGAATTGGGATCACATGGGATAAACCAAGACATAAAAAACCAAGGGAATCTAGAGGATAAACCACCTCCACCCTCAAACTACTATGATCTCATCAAAACTGGTTAAGATATCACAAACCAAAAGAAGCTTGGATGCCTTAGAATTCCTTCACCATACCTTGATGAATTTTCCTGTCTCCACCCACCTATTAAGGGCTTCCCAAATAAAACCACCTCCACCCCCAACACTTGGGAATTTTCCTAAGCCCACCTCACCTAGTTCCAAAACCTTCCTACAATTCAAAGCTCAACCAATCAATGAATCCCATCACAGCATGGCTATCCATGAAATGGCAAGGAAAGATTGAAATCATTTTCAAACCCATAAAAATCCATGCCAATGACAACAAATGAACCAAATAAAAAAATGCATGTACCATGCATTCACATGTCAGCTAGGAAATCACATGCAACCTACTACCTGCGAAATCTTCCTGTTGAAGCTGGTAAGCTGAACTTCTCCTTGCTTCCTTTGCTTTTCCTTGCTTTCTCTTGCTTGTCCTTTTCCTTCCTTTTCCAAAATCCAATATATGCTAAAGTGATCCAAGAATGCTCTAAGTAACGAGTATGAGAGAATGGGATAATAGAAGAGAGCTCCAAAATTGAATTGACAAAAGTTTTTGAATTTATCCTTAGAAGCCTTTTTATCATTGAGGTCTCTATTTTCTTCATTTTCCTTCATTTTCCTTATAATTTCCCTCTCATGTAGATATGTGACCCTTCATCTCCCTTTTCTCCTATTTTCCTTTATTTCATAAATAAAATTCCAAATAATGTCTCTTTTCCTTTGCCAATTTCCTTAGCCATTAATAAACCAAAAGTGATGCTCAATATAGTGCTTTCCTAACATTCAGATTGGAATACATGTTCCATGACCTTGGTCTTATTTTCCCTTCATTAACCTTTATTACATGAAATTTTAACCTGGGGTTGTTACACTTGTGAATTTCAATTTCTTATTTTCTTTAAATTACCATTTTCTCTCACCCCAAAACACATTTCCTAAATTTTCTCTTAGTCATCCCTTGATCCCATTTCAAATTCCCCTATTTTGATGCTCGTGTATTTTTTAACTTGAGTTAACTATTAGTTGTCACGTTTATGCCTTTGTCCTCTCTTTCTTTTTCTCAATTTTCAAAATTTGGTCATAGATTCCCATCCTATGTTTCTTCCACATGGAGTATTCTCATGAATATCATTTTTCTTATAATTTTTTAAATATTTTTTTTTTAATTCATGCACACCTTCCCTTTGAGTGTTGGCATTAGTCAATCTCTTATTACCATTTTACTTAGATAAAATATCTTCTCTACATGTTTTGTAAGGGATGTAATTTTTTATTAAGTTACTTTACATCATTTGATTTTTCTAAGGTTTGACTTAAGTCTATCCCATTCCCATTTTCCCAAGTTTTCTAAATTTGTGTTTAATATTTTACTTCTAAAAGATATTTTTATTTATTCTCCTAAACTTAAGTGTTTTAGTCCATTAACTTGGACTACAATTACCTCTTTGATTCTTAATACCAAGGGTGCTAAGTCGGTTGCACCCTTCAAGAATTTCCTCATGAAATTCCAAGTGTGCCACAACACTTGGCCTTTAAGTATTTGTGACTAATTGAGGGAAACATAGAAATTATTATGGAGACAATTGTTATCTCCAAGTTCACACTTTGTTGTGATACTAATGGTGACTGAGGATTAGGGTTTCTACCTTAATGCACACCCCTCAGTAAAATCGTGTGAGTGACTGGATTTGTAGTACAACCTTCATGACATTGTGAAACTTCAAGGTGAAAGTTCCCAACACTTTCCAACCTAATCCATGGTTGGAGTGCCAGTTTTTGGGATTAGGGACACTATCCCACCTCCAAGGAAGATCCAATTTTCTTCGTCTAGCCCCATTACCAATGTGTGAGTCATTCAACAAGCACGTAACCTATTCATGCATTCACTAACATGTCATCAACATTTTTCAACAAAATATCATTTACTAATTCAAATTTTAACATCAACTATACTCAATAACCAAACCATAACCACTACATAATCATGCACCTATGCACCATGGTAGTGTCCTACCACACTTGGACAATTTTCACTAACATGTGATGATAATGATCAATCATCATTGTAGTATACCTAGGGGGGATAGTATGGGGTACAGAGGTAGGTACCCAAGGGAATAATATAATAATGGGATGGGCCATAGTAATAAATAAAGTGGTTAACTTGTATCATGTAAGGGACCACAATTAGTTAGCAATAATAATAATCCCATGGTATTAGATAGATGGCATTGAGGGAAACATGGTAATGACCCATGGTATTGTATGTATGAGGTCTATATAGAGGCTAGAGACTCCCCATTGAGAGATGTCAAGGAAAATTGTATGGACAAGCATATGGTTTGTGGAACGATCTCCTTCCTATCTAATACGATGGACTTATTACATTATTGCTAACTACTTGTGGTCCCTTACACAATACGGGTTAACCACTTTATTTATTACTATGGCCCATCCCATTATTATATTATTCCCTTGGGTACCTCCCTCTGTACCCCATAATATCCCCCTAGGTATACTACAATCACAATATATGCATGATAAACAACATTGAATCATCAATATCACACTAATATCATAATCGTAAACATATTCTAGACTAATAATCAAAACAAGAATATCTGAGTCATCATCACATGAAATAATAATCAAATCATCAATGTCTGATTTCCTCAAAGGATAAGATGTAGGCCATTGTATTTGCCTCAAAAGTTCGCATAAAATTGGATGTGTCTATCTCAAGTCAAGCTAGGACAAGCAACTCTATAAGGGGCATGATAGAGGTAAAGGAAGTAATTGAGATGTTATTTCTAACCATGGATATTCTTTCAAATGAATATCATGGGTCTTTGGAGTAGGCCATAATCATTAATTTATTTTGAGTAACCCTTGGAGTTTGTCATACCTTTTGCACTTATGGTTTTCCATTTAATGCATTTTTTTTCTTATTAGGAATCACAATCATTATGGCTTAAGACCAAGTTAATATCCCTCTAGGAAAACACTATTTATTATGTTTTCTCGGTGCTTATATCATAAAAGATGAACAAGGTTTTTTGTTTTTTAAATAGAGCCAATTTTTTATGTTTATCTATTGCTATTGGGTGGTATACAATACCCATAGTTTAACCTAAATTCCATTTGAATATGTTGTTTGAAATACTTTGAAGGATGCACCTCGTAAATTTTTGCTTCTATCTTTTGGCCAAACCATTTTTGAACCTTTTTTGACTCTTTGTTTCATAATACAACTTTTCTTTTACCTACCAAAAAATGTTGGAGTTGACCATCTTCTTGATAGGGTAATAGAAGTCCACTATCTTAACATATTTTGAATTTATACCTTTTGAGTGCCCTAGGTTAGGAATGATTCTATTGACCTTCTCATTTTCCATTGAATATGGATTTTGATCCATATTTTTCCAAATTCTATCTTCAATGAGCTCCACCTTGTTTTTTGGCATTGTATCAATGGTGCCTTTCATAGCCTCTTTGTACGGAAACCATCCTACTCTCCTCATTCTATTTTTGGAAGGAGACATAATTGGTGGGTTTTGATAATGAACAATATTCTTCTTTTCATTCTAGGATTTTGGTGGCCTACCCATCCTCTTCTTACTATCCTCCCCTCACTCTCTTTAGGGACTTTTCAAACCAAACTAGGAGGATTGTATTCCATGTTTCCTATAACAAACAAAAAATTTAGAGAAGATCTACCCCCAACATCTACCTTCTTTGTGCAATAATACTATGCTTCATATATCGATCCATTATTAATATAAATCAATGAAAGAGGGCCTTCCCTTAATGGGATTGAATTTCATTTAAGCCAATAAATGTCTCCCTCCATGTAGCACAATGGTGGGTCACTGTTACTCTCCCCTTACTATAAAATAATTGTCACTAGTGTGTTCATGTGAGGATTATACTTGGCGACAAAACTACAACTAGATGTCCATAGTATGACAATTTATTGGTTGATGCTTCTTTGTCATCCATTCGGGGGAACACACTACAATATAATACAATTGTTTATTTGATATTAGTTAGTAGAAGAAAGAGAATATTTGAAAAAAGATAATTTATTTTGTTAAATGAATGAATTACTAAGTAAATATGATAAAATTATATGTGCATTGTTAATAGGGTAATGATTTAATTCTTAAGCAAGATTGTGTTATATCACAAAAAAGATTCAAATCTTCCAGGAACTTATTTCTTTCCTTAATCCATAATTGGATTGACTGGAATAAGGCACGTAGTATTAATGGAGAAATTCAATTAAACCAAGTCATTTGACCTATAAATAAAAACACACTAAATAAAATCAAGGATGAAGTTAACATAGCATAATCAACTAGATTGGATCGACTTGGGATAATATGGTGACAATCAAGTAGAGAAATGTGCTCAAATTTGATACATGTGCGGATTGAAGGATTGGCATGAGGCATGTTAGGAATATTAAGTAACTCATGCAAATGTTAATGAAGAATTTCTATGTATGAGGCATTAGGAAACAAGGATAAGTCAACTGGACAATTTGGCGGTCTTTACCAAAGGGGAGTTGGCATGTTTGATGATTGAGGGGATGCAAGAGGAATTTAATTGATCTAATTAACTCCTAGAGATGGCCCAAAATAAGGTAGACTATAAAAATATAAGAGGGGTTGGATATTTCTCAATTTGAATGTTGAAGTGGATTGAACAATTAGTCGACTTAGAGGGTTGTTGTATTTTGCATAGCATAAGAAAGTTCCTTGTAGAAAGGATAGTTCTTGACTTTGTTACTAGGTGTATCAGTCATTATGAAACATAGTCTTATGGATTTGGAATCCTAAAGGCTGTGAAATTTTACAATTTTAAATACTCACTAATTGATATTATTTAAGATTTTCATAATAATGGAGTTTATTCCCCATGAGGATTATCCTTAAAAATGTCTATGCACTTCCTGATGATATTTATTCACCCCCTATGTATATCCATCAATATAAGCCTTACTTTTTTTAGGATTTTTCCAAGCATCCTTTGTTTCCTTGAAATTACCCTTGAAAATCAAGATAAATTGTGAAATTGTGTTTCAAACATGTTCTTTCATTATATCAAGACAGTGCTTAATCAATTAAGTGTTCGATGTATAGTAAATTGATTTTTGGTATCAAATATTTTTTTATTCCACACTATGCATCTCCACATTTATTTTAACATGTGAATGTGAAGGATTTACCTTCAAATTTCTTTATTTCTCCCCCTTCCCCTCTTTCCCATTCTACATTTCTTTGAGAATGTCAATCTAGGTTTATGGAAAGAAGGCCCATAATCTTCACTTCACTCCACACCTCTACATTTGTGTCCCATCTTCACATTAGCCTTCATCTTGACACTCCACTTCCCCAAATCACTTTTTAGCATATGGATGTGGAGATGCTATCCAATCCATTTTTCTACCCACCTTATATCTCCACCTAATTCTTACATAATATTTTAGTATACATGTTGATATATGTGTGATTATCAATAAATGGCATATGAATATAGCTAAATGAAAATGATATTTTTTATGGGAGAATTTGTGCACAAAACTTGAGATCTAATGATTTTTTCATATGTCATGACTCTTAAAAGATCATAAATAACTTTGCTAAAGACTTGAAATCCACACTAGAAATATTAAGAAGTGTAAAATGAAATATGTCACTTAGAAGGCAAGGTGGACCTTTTTGCAGATACATTAGTAACATGTTGGATTTGAATTATAAATATTTACATTGGTATCCTTCATATAGATGGTATTCAAACATGCATGAGAAAGATAGGAAGGATAATAAAGCATGTGCTTTATGGTTGGTGAACACTCAATGCATGGTAGAGGTTTTTATATTTTAGATAGCTTGTGTAGTAGTGTGCTAAAAGTTCTAATTCCAAACAATGGCTAGTGAGGTTGAAACAATAAGGGAGAATGCATGTCACTCAACACCCTCTACATTCAAAATAATGATGCCCATTCTATAGCCAACTAAGATTATCAATATATATGAATTTTATGCATTCCTCGATGCAAGAGACTCTTAAGGAATATGAGGTTAATGTTAGTAAGTTGATAAAGCCCTACTAATAATTATATTATGTTTGACTTGATTCATTGGGTAGAAACCACACAACAGGTGCCAATGTATGTTTTTCATATCATTTTATACACCGAGCATAAGAACAAAGTATCTTATTTGATTGGGGGCGATGTTATCTTAAATGAAATTTATTACTAGTTGGCCAATTTTAGAAGGAACATGAGATTTTTCAATGATCTCCTATATAACTTTTACTTTGGTATCTTGTAGTGCTTTTGAAAGGTTGACACCGTGGGGAGATATAAACTATGATTAAAACTAATATGACATTGGTACCCAATTCTTTGGAGGCATATGAATATGATTCATTTTTATAGAATTCAATATTGTTTTGTGGGAAGGTTTATGCAACTGTCACTACAAGCAAAAGACTATTTGGGAATGATTTTAGTGTTACAAGATTGGGAAAAATTATAAGAAAATTATTTACTAATGAAATTAAAGGCTTTTGCATAAGTTTTAATAGATGTTTATTATAACTAGAAATTCTAGTTGGATAGAGGTTTTAACAGAGTTTTCCCACCAATTTGCTTCGTATATAAAGGTGCACTAGTGAACCACTATTTAATATGTGAATCAATGTACATTATATATATTATAAATTGATAATTCTCTATGTATGGTTACGCATAAGTGCATATATATCCTTACATATTGTAAAATATTGGTAAAGGTAATGGTAATAGTAATGGTAACAATAAGGACAATTAGAATGATAACCTTCAGGGAAATGGTGTTGATGTCATACTTAGGAACTTTGATGCAGTTGTTACAGTTATTATAACTATAGCATGCCTACATGTAATATTCCACAGTACATGCTATAATCTTGTGCATATTGATGCTTATATATATCAAGCATGCAATGGTGCATTTATATAAATAAAACACACTAAGTCATAAAACAATGATTTTGGTGCATCAATGGTAAAGCCCTTGACATGAAAATGTGCATAACAATGATTTAAATGAATCAATATTTAAAAATATAAATGTAAACACACCAGGTGTGAAAATTAATACAACGAAAGAATATGTTTTAGTGCTAATTTCCCCGCATGCAATCTAATATTTTGTAGGTATGCAAATGCAAAATTTGCTTTTATATAACATTTTACTCATTGGTAAGAAAATCATTTTTAATAAGAATAATATTTTCTATTTTAATAATTTAATGTGTTTGGATATAATCATTGACTTAGTGTGTTGAATCATTTAAAAAAATATACTCACGTATTACACTTATGTTCATTGTAATAATGTAAAGCATTCATATATTTAGTTGACAATATTTACAACAACATACACTGCAGCAAAATGTAAAAACCATCACACTATATACGAGTAAGGAACTCTTCATCACACAAAATGGGAAAACATAAATGTTTTTGATAAACAAAATGACAAAAATAATTGTTTTGGTATCATCATACCAATTGGAAAAATATTCCAAAATATAAAACTTGAAACATTCATTTATATTATTCATTACTCAAATTGTTATAATTATTTGAGCTACTTACATGCCTCATTTCCTCATCATTTGTAGGGTATATTGTACTTGGGTTATTTTTATTATTTTATTTATAAACTTGATTAAGTTTTGCCACTTCATGTTTCATTTAGTAACAAACATGGAAATAAAGTGTAATATGTATATCTACATTTATAGAATAATATATATAATTGTATAAATTGATAAGCATACCATAGTATACCATAGTAGCAAATGCTTCATAAATAATACACGTTCTTTCTAAGTTGTGCATCATGCCATATCTCAACATATTTACTAGTGGCTCCATTATGTGCTTTGTTTCCATTAAGTTTAAAAAAAATAATGTTCTTATATTTACAAAATTTATGGATGTAAAATAAAATAACTACTTACAACTTTTTTAATTAACTCTTGATCATGCTCTTGTTACTCAACATTTACTCACAACCCTACGTAATCCAATGTCAATCAAACTTTCTAGATGAGTCCATGGTAGAGAACTTCCATTGATGATTGTAAATTATGAAAAATATAAAAATCACAATAAAATGAGATGCTAAGCAAATAAAAAGTAAGTACTCAGAAATTTTGTGATAAACCCTTTTTTATGTTGTTGTGACATTTTATTGTTTAATGGGTTCTCATTTGTTTTCTTTTTTACAACACCAACATGCAATTGAAATGAATATTTCATGCAATAAAAATATTTGAATACACTTATTAAAAAAATCAACGATTATATATGTTTGATGAACATTTTTGATGGGATATATCTTTTATGTAGGTTTTAACCCTTACAATTAATCGTTGCAAACATATTCTTAATAAACATAGATACAATAGAAAACATGCACATTTACATAGATATTTTACCCTAGAAACTCAGCACCATGAAACCAACAAGTTTCTTTTCCATATATTTTATGTACAATATATTATAATACAATATATATCCCATAACATATGAACTTCCAATCGAACTGTAGTTCCATAACCAAAACTAAAAAACCATGGGAAAAACCATCACGTGCCACAAAACTTATTTTAACAAAACTATGGGCCAAAAAATAGCCAAAAATAGATGAAAAAATCACCCATTTTTTCTTGGGGTGTTGCCCCAAACCTTGTACAGGGGGGCTCCTGTCCCCATGCATACCCCCCAAACAAGGGAGCTAAACAATCCTCCCTCAAATCCCCCTTTGTTCATGGTGCATACAAGTCATACAAATAATATAACAAATTAATACCTCACATTCTCCCACTTGTTCTTTTCTTTGCACATAGTGGGCCATAGGAGTACACAATCAACAACTCAAGGTAGCAATGCCCATTTTTTCTCTACACCAAGAGAAATTTTCATTTCTCACATTTTTTGTTAATGCATCTACAACATTATTCAAAGTGTCCACCTTTTCCAAAAACACCTTGTCTTTGATCATATCTCTCACAAAAGTGATATTGAACATCAATGTGATTTGTCTTTGAATGATAAGCAAGGTTATTCACCAAGAAAACTACACTTTGGTTGTCACAATATATCCTTATAAGTTGTTATACCAACCTCATACTTGAACATAATTTATGTAACCAAAATGTTTCCTTGCTTGCATAAGTAGCTTCCATATATCCAACTTCTATAGCTGAAAGTGAAACTATAGACTATATCTTTATTGTCCAACTGATAGCTCCTCCAAATAGGTTAAACACATAACCACTTGTAGATCTTCTATGATCCATATCAACAACATTGTTTGCATCAACAAAGCCATGTATTTCCAACACTTTGTCTATTCCTATTCTTTGTTGGTAGCAAATTCCATAATCATTATGCCACACATATACCTAAAAACCCTCTTTATCGTTGTCTAATCCTCCTTCCCTAGTTTTGACATATACCCGGTCAATACACCCACTACATGTGAAACATCTAGTCTTGTACAGACCATTTTATACATCAAACTTCCAACTGCACTGGCATATGGAATACGGGACATGTCCTCCTCCTCTTCTTAAGTCTTAGGACATTGATCTCCAAGTAACTTTACACCTATAGTAATAGGTTCCTTCACTAGTTTACTTTACTGCATATTAAACCTCTACAATATTGTCTCGATATACTTCCTTTGATTTAATATGAGTTTCCTCTTTTCTCTATCTCTTTTAGTTTCCATGCCCATAATTAAATTTTTAGTAACGATATCCTTCATATCAAATTTAGAAGACAATTGGATTTTCACTTCATGGATGATCTTCATGTCATTACTAATTGACAACATATCATCTACATATAAGACTAAATAAATAAGATGATCACCAACTAATTTAAAATATTCACAATGAATTTTTTTCCTCCTTGTGCAGCGTAGTCCCTCTATATATGTATCAATTTTTTGATACCACATCCTTGGTAATTTCTTCAACCCACACAAGGACTTTTTCATCCTGGATACCAACTCTTTCTTACCCTCCACGATAAATCCTTCTAGCTACTTCATATATATCTCTTCTTCAAAATCCCCATGTAGGAATTTTGTCTTCACATCCACATGTTCTACCTCAAAATCAAAAGCAACAACAACATATAAAACAAATATACTAGACACTAACTTTGCAACATGAGAAAAAATATCACCAAAATCAATTCCCTACACCTAGGAATAA
Source organism: Pinus tabuliformis (assembly GCA_031772625.1). Taxonomy (NCBI): domain Eukaryota; kingdom Viridiplantae; phylum Streptophyta; class Pinopsida; order Pinales; family Pinaceae; genus Pinus; species Pinus tabuliformis. The sequence goes on along the minus strand of CM062805.1, from coordinate 1,180,987,984 downwards.
CCTTTGCTACTAACCGTGTTTTTTATTTCTCCACATTTCCTTATGCATTCAACCTCTTCTTTAACACCCATTTTCTACCAGTGGATTTCCTTCCAGCTGACAAATCCACTAGATCCAACCCTCATTCTTGTCTAATGCCATCATTTCTTCAACAATGACCTTATCTAGAGTTTCCATCCTCTGAATCCACTGCCTCCCTAATAGTTCTAGGGTCATTATCAGTAATAAATAAAGTAAAATTTGAATGGAAATCAAGTGGAGTATACCTTTATGGTTGTGTTCTTTCCCGAACTGATCTCCTAAAAGCCAAAGTATGTGGTTCTTCTTATTCTTATTCGTATTCTTATGTAGGGTTTGAATCATCATCCTTTAGTTCAAACTCTATATTCTTTGGTTCTTTCTCCCTTGGTAGGACTTCCTATTTGATAACATATTTTACTTCTCTAAATACCACATCTTGATTGTACACAACCTTGTTTGTTTCATGGTTCCAAAGCTTGAAACCTTTTAAACCATCTTTAAAACCAATAAATATGCACCTTTCATATTTTCTATCCAACTTAATTCTATTTTCCTTTGGAACATGTACATATGAATCACATCAAAATACCTTGAGATATGTGGGTTAAAAGCATAGAGTTTGGTTACACTTTTTAACAAAGGGAGGGCATGTTTAGGCGAAAAAAGAGAGCTCGATTGAGCCACTTTAAGCACTAGATCAATCAATTTTTAAGTCCTCTATCAATCTCCTTAAGCATTAAAAGATAACTCAATCGAGGGTTAAAAACAAACCCTTGATCGATATTTTGTTTAACCTGATAATAGGAGCTCGATCGAGTTATATTCTCGATGGATCTCCTAAGCGTGTCACTTCTCATAAGTACCGTAAATAATAGTTGGTGATCAGTAGATGGGAGTTATGTTTCCAGGGGCACGATCAAGCCCTTGATTTACCGCATTAATCACTTGATCAAACACTTAAGTGCTCAATCGAGCTCTTGAGGTCCTTTAAAAAAAAAATTAGCACCTTTTCTACAAATTTCTCTACAACACCATTTTGTATCCTAATGAACTTATGCAAAAAAAATTCTTGAGTAGCAGAGTTTATTGTGTTGGATTTGTGAAGGAATCCTATATCCAATGGCATACAAGTTTGATATTTTCAAATTCATTTGATATTTTTCATCTAATTTATTTTAAACATAGTGCTTGAATTTTTTTTGGACGGTTGTAAAGGGGTCGAATAAAAAATCAATAATATAAAATATACAAAATGAAAAAAAAATCTAAAAATACCAACCTCTTCATTTACGAGTCCTCTTCAAAAGGGTACTCTTGATTTTTGAATTTATTTGTGTAACAACCCTGAGTCAAAAGTTCATGTAATAAAAGTTAATAAAGGAAAAATGAGACCAAGGTCATGGGACACTTATTCCAAGCTCAATGTTGGAAAAAATATCCTAGTGGGAATCACTTGTTATGAATTATTGCTAAGGGGAAATTGGCAAAGGAAATGGAAAAGGCTTGAAAAGGCAAAACAGAATTTTTGGCACTTTATTTTATGAAAATAAAGGAAATTATGAGAAAAGGGAGGTGAAAGGTCACAGGTTGCATGTGAGCAGTAAATTGAACAAAAATTAATGGACAATGAAGAAATTAGAGGCATCAAGAATAAAAAGACATTAGAGAATCAAATTGTAGCCTTTTGTTAGTTCAGTTTCAGAATTGGTTTCAGAGAGGAGTAAAGCACCAAGAGGAGAAGGAAAGAAAGAAAGCAAAGGAAGGACAAGGAAAGAAAAGGAAGGCAAGGATCAAGCAAGGAAAATTTGGATCAAGCAGCTTCAGTGGGAATACTTGTAGGTAACCGGCTGCATGTGTGATTTCCTAGTTGTTTTTGGCATGCATGGAATATGCATGTGTGGATATGGTTTCTTTGTTGTCAATGGAATGGATTTTTTAGGTTTTGACAGTGTTTTTAGCCTTGCCTTTCCATTTCTGAATAGCCATGGTGTGATGGGATTCATTCTCGGTTGAGCTTTGTATTTCCATAAAGTTTTGGATATGAGTGAGGTGGTCTCGGGAAAATCCCAAGGGTTTGGGGTGGAGATGGTTTTCTCCAAGAAGCCCTCAACAAGTGGGTCGACACAGGAAAATTCTTCAAAGGATGGTGAAGGATTTCTGAGGCATCCAAGCTTAGTGTGGTTTTGTGATCTCAGGACCGGTTTAGGTGATATCACGATATGGTGAGGGTGGAGGTGGTTCAAGCTTTGGATTCCCTTGGTTGTTTATGGATTGGTTTATCCCATGAGATCCCATATTCATGATTGGAATATGGTACGAGGGTGATTGGCTAAAAGAAATATTTGGTTCAACCCAGTATATGGTCGAGTGGTATGTGGAAGTCCCTGACTTAGTTTTATTTTGCATATGGTTAATAAGATCTAAGTTTATCTTGTTTTGATGAGTAATTATACTTTTTATTATGTGGTTTTAATGGTTGTTCTATCATTATTATCTATCGGTTATATTTTGGTTATAATCATGGTTATATTAAAGACTTATGTATGGCTCTTATCATACTTTCATTAATGAATGTTTGGTTAATGAATGCACGACCAATTCGGTGTTATGACAACTATTGTGAGAAGGCACTGGTCCTTCTTATTAAACCTCAAAATAATTTTTAGATCCTTAAGTTCATATTTGCATTCATGACCTGTAGGTTGCATGTTTTCCATGTGTTTTACGAAATTTCAATCCTGGTTGGGAGGGGTCAGGTAAACTTATGGTTCAAGTTTTGGTTTGGAAGCTTTATTTATGTCATTCATGATTTCTGAAGTTTCATTGAGTTCTATGTAGAGGCTTGAGTCCTATCCTTGAAAACGTGGTTCATAATTCGGGGTCGTTGGCATAGAACTGACTAAAAGAGTCCATAACTACTGACACGAAGGCGTATGGGAGAAACTTGAGGCTTACAGTCACTTTCATCCCTTGGTAAGGGAGTGAGTGAGGGTTTTTTAAGTGAAAAAATGAGTTAACTCAGGGTCGGACACCTGGAGTGGTTAGGCTGCTCCTAGAGGTCCTGTAGCACTTGGGGAAAGTCAGTAAGGTCATAAGTTGTCGACTAAATTTCCTGAAGGTCATATAGGAGCTTGAGTCTTATCATAATGACCGTCAGCTCATGTGTACCTTGGGAAAACCAGTGAAAGCGGTTGAATGTGGAAGGAGGTGGTTACATGGTGGTATCAAAGTGGGTTGTGCTCTCTTTAGGTAAAATATGATGTTGTTAACGTTATGGTTGTCATGCATGGGGTCATGATATATAGTTGGTATGCTCATGTATGATGTTTTTATGATTATGATTATATATGTTTCATGCTAATGTGGATTGATTTTGTAGATGAGGTATGTAGGTTTTAACCCTGTACAAAAATTACCTGCAAACGAATTCTTTGAAATAGAAAATATACAATGGCGAGAAACACAAAACAAATGTACAAAGATTTTCCCCTGGATCCCAAAACTAGGACTACCAGATTTATTTTTCATTATATTCCTTTCAATGTTACAACAAATATATACATGTCGAAGCATTCATAAACCCCAATCCATTAACCCTGGATTAGAACATAATCGTAGTTCCTTTGACTAGATCTACAAAATACCATGGGAAAAAAACCACCATACCCAAAACCATGTGTGAAACAAATGAAAAAAACCATAGGTAGTTCTGCCCACCTAATATAGGGTCCAAAAAATAATTCCCGTGACGCTGGCCTGAACCCTGTGTGGGGAGGCTACTACCCCCCCCCCCCCCACTTCACATGTGAGGATAGTCATGGAAAGAATATAACACACACAACATTCTCCCACTTTTTTGTCTTCTTTCAACAAGGAGCCACAAGAGAGCTTAGGCATTGGTCCATCCCTGCAATAACCATTGTTTCTCTACACCAAGTAAATTTCTTAGTGCTCACAGACTTTGTCAGTGCATCTGCATCATTCTTCAAAGTGTCCACCTTTACCAGCAACACCTTTTGTCTTTAACCATATCCCTCACAAAGTGATGTTAAACATCAATGTGTTTTGTCTTTGAATGATAAGCAGGATTCTTTGCCAAAAAAATTGCGCTTTGGTTGTCACAAGCTATCCTTATAGCTCACTGTACCAACCCCATACTTGAACACAATCTCTGCAACCAAACTACTTCCTTGCTTGCACGATTGGCTACCATGTATTATGCCTTTGTAGTTGAAATTGCCACTATAAATTATCTCTTGCTCATCCAACTGACTGCACCTCCAAATAGGTTAAACACATATCCACTTATAGACCTTCCATGACCTAGATCTCCAACCTAGTCTGCATCAATAGAGCCATGAATGTCCAAACCTCTATCCAATCCTGTCTTCCTTGGTAGCGCAAACCATAATCACTACTGCCACACAAATATCTGAAAACCCACTTCACTTTTGTCTAATGCTCCTTACCTAGTTTTTACATAAACTTGCTCAATACTCCCACTACATGGGCAATGTGTTGTCTAGTAGATACCATTGCATACATCAAGCTACCAACTACACTTGCATATGGGACACAGGACATGTCCTCTTCCTCTTCTTGCGTCTTGGGACACTGTTTAGTAGATAAATTTACACCTACAAGAATAGGAACCTTCACCGATTTACTATCCTGCATATTATACCTATGCACTATTGTCTCGACATACTGCATCAGGTTTAACCAGAGCTTTCTCTTTGCCTGATCTCTTTTGATATCCATGCCCAAAATATATTTTGCAACATCAATATCTTTCATGCCGAATTTGGAGGACAATTGGGTATTCAAATCCCGAATAATTTATTTTTTATTTCCAATCATTATAATATCAACCACATACAATACCAAATAAATAACACAGTCACCAATTTATTTAAAATACACACATTGATCTTCTTTGCTTCTAGTGAATCCAAGTCCCCATATATATGTATCAAATTTATGATACCACATCCTTGGTGACTGTTTTAACCCATACAGAGACTTTTTTAACTTGCATACAGTTCTTTCTTACCCTTCACCGCAAAGCCTTCAAGTTTCTTCATGTAGATCTCTTCTTCTAGATCCCCGTGAAGAAATTTTTTCTTCACATCCATTTGTTCTACCTCAAAATAAAAAGTAGTAGCAATAGATAAAAGTAATCTAATAGAATCTCCCTTGACAACAGGAGAAAAAATATCACCAAAATCAATTCCCTACAACTGGGAATAAACTTTTTCTACCAATCGATCTTTGTTTTTCTCCACCTTTCCTTCTGCATTCATCTTCTTCTTAAGCACCCATTTTCTTCCAATGGGTTTCCTTCCAATCGGCAACTCCACCAGATCTGAAGCCTCATTTTTGTACAAGGATGTCATTTCATCAACCATGGCCTCTTTCCAGAGTTTTTCATCCTCTAAATCCACTTCCTCCCTGACAGTTTTGGGATCATCATCAGTAATCGATAAAGAAAAATTTGAATAGAAAGCAAATGGACTATACCTTTCTGGTTGCCTTCCTTCTCGAACTGATCTTCTCACAACTGGAAATTGTAGCTCTTCATTTCTATTGTAGAGTATGATTCTTCCTCCTTTAGCTCAAACTCTATATTCTCAAGTTCCTTTGGTAGGACTTCATGTTTAATAACATATTTCACCTCTCTAAACACCACATATTGTTTTTACACAACCTTCCTTATTTTTGCATTCCAAATATTATAACTTTTTAAACCATCCTTATACCCAATAAAGATGTTCCTTTCATATTTACTATCCAAATTGGTTCTTTTCTCCTTTGGAACATGTACATATGCATCATAGCCAAATACCCTTAGATGTGAAAGAGAGAGTTTCTTACCAGTCCATAACTCATGTGGAGACTTATCCTCCAACGTTGATGAAGGTTATCTATTAACCAAGTAACATGCAATCTCCACTGCCTCTGCCCATAATTCTTGCCCTAACCCAACACCACTGAGCATGCTTCTTGCCTTTTCCATTAACATTTTGTTCATTCTTTCTACAGCTCCATTTTGTTGAGGTGTGTATGGAGTAGTCTTTTGTCGTGCTATACCAAACTTCTTATATAACTCTTCAAATTCCTTCTTGTAGAACTCTCAACCATTATCTATCCCCAACACCTTTATATTTTTTTTGTCTAGTTTTCGACCAGAGCTTCAAATTATTTAAACCTATCAATGTCCTCAAATTTATTCCTTAGGAAATATATCCATGTATTCCTTGAGAATTCATCTATAAATGATACATAGTACACAGACTTACCTAGTGATGGAACTGGCACGGGTCCAAACACATCATTGTGCACAAGCTCTAATATCATTTTTTCCCTCTTAGCACGAGAGGGGAAACTCACCTAATTATGCTTCCCATATACACAATGTTCACATAAATCAAAATCCTGCGAGAAATTAGACATACCTTCTACCATAACATTACCATGAAGCATTTGAAGGACCTTTTCTCCAATAGCATGGTCTTTTATCGAGATACCACTAGATTTTCTGCTCCACTTTCAGGAACCACAAAACTGTTGCACCCATCAATAACAATACTACCCAGAAGCTTGTAGAGAGTTCCAATCTGAACTCCCAGCATCAATACCAGTGCTCCCTAAACCATCTTGCCGGTATATTTCTCGTACACTATTTTTACACTTACATCATCCATCTTGCTAACAGAAAACAGATTTCTGGCCAATGCAGGAATATGCAGAACACCCAAAAGTGTTCTAATCCTTCCACCTTGCAACTTTAGCTTGAAACTTTTTGCGTCCAATTATTCTATCCTTCCTCTCATCCCCTAAGAATACATCACCACCATCACATTTCTCATACTCACATAACCACTTCCTGTAGTTAGTGAAGTGAAAGGATACACCTGAGTCAATCAACCATGCCTCATGATATATATGTTGTTATGCTCTTAACCTGAAAAATGATACCCAAATACAAAATATGCAAAGAAAAGATACCCAGAACACAGAATAGCAATTATTTTATTATTCAGAGAGTAATGTTCACTTGCCTCTTCGAGGGGGCAACCTCCAATAGAGAAGAGCTCGATTAAAAAATAAGACACGATGCTCCTCGCAGGGAGTCTCTATCCTTTATATATGACTCATACATGCAATACCACGGACCAATAGCATGGGTTTTATTAATACCATCTATCTAATACTACGGCCCATTTGCAACTAACTGTGGTTCCATCATTAATTGCGGATTAACCACTTACAATTATTAATATGGCTTTATTGACTCTTGACTATGACGTGATCCCATTACATAAATAAGGGGGTTAGGGTGGGACCCTAACATGCCCTCCCCCTTAAGACTAGCCTTGTCCTCAAGGCTGAAGCTGCGGAAACTGCTGAAGAATAGTGGTTGGTTCCCAAGTTGCATCTTCCGGAGAGGTGTCTTTCCATTTGACGAGGACTTCCTTAATCATACGGCCGCGCAGTTGCTTGTCTCGTGTGTCTAGGACCTATTCAGGTTGAAGCCAGATGGACCCTTCTTCGTCCAATTCAGGTAGACTTGTCTGAATTCTGCAATTGTTCCCAATCGCTTTCTTGAGGCATGAAACATGGAAAACTGGATGGATTTTTGCAGTAGGTGGCAAGGCCAACTTGTAAGCCACTTCTCCAATGCGCTGAAGTACTTGATATGGTCCGTAGAATTTGGGAGATAGTTTCTGACACCCCTTTTCTTTGAGTGATGTTTTCTTATATAGTTGTAGCCGTAAAAAGACCTGATCCCCTTCTTGAAATTGGCGCTCGGAGCGATGCTGGTCTACTTGTTGCTTCATGCGGTTCTGATCTTGATGAAGATTCTCTCGAAGATGGGCGAGCATGGTTGCGTGGTGTTGTAGGAGTTGATCCACTCTTGTGCTTTTGAGCACCCCTTGAGATACGAAGTAGGTGAAGGCGGGAGTTGACCATATACTGCTTCATAGGGAGTCATTTTTGTGGTGGCATGATAGTTGGTGTTATACCACCATTCAGCCAGAGGTAACCACTGTACCCAAAGGTGTTTATTTTCTGAAGTGAAACACCTAAGGTAGGTTTCTAAACATTTGTTGACGGATTCGGTTTGACCATTTGTTTGTGGATGATAGGAAGTACTGAGTTTTAGTTGAGTGCCTTGTATCCTGAAGAGTTCCTGCCAAAAATTACTGGTGAAGATCGGGTCACGGTCGGACACAATAGAAGTGGGCATGCCATGCAATTTGAAGATCTGATCCATGAAAGATTGAGCGACCAAAGTTGGTGTAAACGGGTGGGGTAGGGCGCAGAAATGAGCATACTTCGACAGTCGGTCCACAACCACCATGATGACTAACTTGTTCCCTGACTTTGGAAGACCTGTAATGAAATCCATAGAAACCTCCGTCCAAATTGATGCCGGAATGGGCAATGGTTGTAATGTGCCTGGTGTGTTGACGTTTTCCCATTTGTGGCATTGACAGACATCGCATTCTGCTATGAAAGTAAGGATGTCCTTTTTCATGCCTGTCCAAAAAAATGATCTTCTGGTGCGAGCATACATATTCTGAAAGCCCAAATGTCCTGCAATGGGAGATGAGTGCAATTCTGCCAAAATGCGACTTTTGAGGGTGGATATTGGAGATATTAAAACTCGGTCCTTGTAGCAAAGAATATCATCCTGCCACGAGTAGCCCTTGGTGGAATTTCTATCTACCTGCAATTGAGAAATGAGTTGGGAGAGCCCGGGGTGTGAAAACCATTCCCTGCGAGCCTCTTCAACCCATTCTGGAATGGGGAGGGAAATTGCTAGCATAGTACTTTCCTCCTCAAATTGGCGAGATAATGCATCTGCTACACTATTGTCTTTCCCTTTCTTGTAAATGATCTCATAATAATATCCCAGCATTTTGGCGAGCCATTTATTTTGTTGTGAGGAGGATAGGCGTTGCTCCAAAAAATATTTAAGATTGTGATGATCTGTGTGGATTTGGAAACGTCGCCCCAATAAGTAAGGTCGCCAGGTCTCGACTGCATGTAAGATGGCCATCATTTCCTTCTCGTAGGTAGATTGGCCTAGATTCCTCCCACTTAGTTGTTGGCTTGTGAAGGCCAACGGTCGCCCTTCCTGCATTAATACCACCCCAATACCTGTACCCAAAGCATCACATTCAATGACAAAAGATTTGGTGAAGTCAGGTAATGCTAAGACTGGAGTGGAACACATGGCATTTTTTAGAGCTGTAAAGGCCTGTTGTGCTTCCTCATTCCAGAAGAATGAATTTTTCTTTAGGAGTTATGTGAGGAGCTTCGCTATGCGACTATAGTTGCGGACAAATTTACGATAATAGCCTGTGAGACCCAAAAATCCTCTCAAGCTCTTCAAGGTCTTAGGTTGAGGCCATTCCTGCATTGCCTGGATCTTTTTGGGGTCCACCTTGACACCATCACGCCCCACAATGTGGCCCAAATACTCTACTTCTGCCATGCCAATCGAACACTTGGACATCTTGACAAATAATTTATGCTTGCAGAGCAGTTGTAAGAGTAGATCTACATGCTGAAGATGTGCGGCCCAAGTGCAACTATAGATGAGGATGTCATCGAAGAAGACAAGGACAAATTTCCTGAGATATGGTTTGAGAATGTGATTCATAAGGCTTTGAAAAGTAGAGGGGGCATTACAAAGACCAAATGGCATGACCAGGAATTCATAATGGCCTTCATGAGTTCTGAAAGCAGTCTTGGGAATGTCGACTTCCTTCATGAAAATTTGGTGGTAGCCTGAGCGAAGATCTAGCTTAGTGAAGAATTGAGCCCCATTGAGTTCATCCAGCAAATCATCAACCACCGGGATGGGAAATTTATCTTTGACTGTCAACTTATTGAGGGCCCTGAAGTCGGGACACATCCGCCACTCCCCATCTTTCTTGAGCACCATGACCACTGGTGATGAATAAGGACTAATGCTGGGACGAATGACACCTGCTTCCAAAAGTTCCTTGATGATTTTTTATTTTTCAATCTTTTGGGTGAACGGATATCTGTATGGGCGCACATTTGGGGGTTGGGCCCTTGGAACCAAGGTGATGCTATGATCATGTTCCCCTCACGACGGTGGAAGCTCATGAGGCTTGTCAAAGACCGATAGATGGTGATTTAAAATCTGTTGCATCTCAGGATGAATTGGCAGAGGCTTGGTTTCGACTGCCTGGATGGCATTAAATTGAGCTACAACTCCATGATTACCCTTTTTTAACAATTTTTCCATCCTATGCGAGCTGATGATAGAGGGGGCTCCCGCCTGGAGTCCACGAAGGGTATGTGTGTAGTTGTTCTGCTCAAAACTCATATATAACTCCTGGAAATCCATTGTGATTGGCCCAAGAGTGCGGAGCCATTCAGCGCCGAGGACAATGTCGCAACCCCCCATGTGCATGGCATACATGTGGGTTTTCAACTGATAATCCCCCATTTGAAGTTTGACATTTTCACAGCGGCCTTCAAATTTCATTGTGCCTCCATCCACAGTTTGAACTTGGAAGTTAGAAACTGCTCGTACAAAACAATGCACTGCTTCTACGACTTTTTGATGGATGAAATTATGTGTACTTCCACTATCAATCAAGACTACTATTGGGCGATGTTTAATAAAACCTTTGATTTTGAGAGTTTGAGGGGAAGAAATCCCTGCCAAAGCATGCAACGAAATAACTGGTTCGTCAGATACATTGTCCTTTTGGTTGCCTTCTTCTAGCGGCTCATGTTCCTCAAGTGGTGGATCTTCCTCTGTTGAGCTGTAGTCAGTGGCATCAATTTGAAAAAATTTGGGCTCCTTGCATTTATGACCTGGGGAGTATTTTTCATCACAGTAGTAACATAGTCCTTGCTTTCTTCTGTCGGCCATTTCTGCAGGGGACACCTTTTGGACCTTAAGTGTTTGAGTCGTGTTGTGAGCCTGTGGGGGGCGACCTTTAGCGGAGAAATTTGGGCGACTGTATTGGGCTGCTAATGCACGTTCCACGTTACGAGCTACCATGCAAGCCTCCATCCATGTGGGAGGGTGGTGCAGTAGGACTTGAGCTTTGATGGCTTCTTTAAGACCGTTGATAAAACATTACGTGTAGAACACATCTGAGAGACCCCAAGTGCGGAAGGCTAAGGCTTCAAAAGCTATAATATATTCATCCACTATACCAGTCTGTCGGAGCTTAGTAAGACGACCCAAAAAAGATGATTCCTGGTCAAAGCGGTCTGGAAGAGCTTTGGTGAATTTGGTCCAAGTCCTAAAAGGTCCAGTGCAACATTGATGCCATTCCCAGCATTGCCACCTTTCATTGTCCAAGTACATGCTCCCCAACATAAGCTGAGTCTCATCATCTAAGATGTGATTCAGTTTGAAATACTGCTCCATTTGTGCTATCCATGCCGACGGGTGAGAACCGTCAAATTTATGCATATCCAACTTGGTAGGTCACTGACTGGGTTGTTGGTGGGTGTGCCAGACGTGAGGAGAGTGGCTAGTCTCACCCTCATTGTGTCCATTTCCATTATACGCCTCCTCATGGGCTTGCTCCTTGCCCTTCGGGATTATTTTCTCGACCATGCTACATAGTCCGCTAAGCTGAATGTGGAGGGTTTGCACTGATTCTTCAAGTTTGTCCATCCTTTCATTGGCCATCGCTTTAGCTCTACTTTCTTCCATACACCAACCTGATTTTTTGAAAATTGGGACCGCCTAAAAAAAATTTCCACTAAGAAGTGAATGGTACCACCATGCTTAGCTCGTCGTCCTGATTCTAATGGGCTAGATCACCAATAAGCGCCCCGAAAGATCTCAGACATTTTTTTTCTTTTTCTGAAAACTCCTAACGGAGTTTTACTCCTTCCTTATCAATACCGCAGTCGCCAAATCCTCAAAATGTCAATGCGGCCAAAAGTCCTGCGAAAATTATACCCCAGTATAGGAACCCTTCACAACGACTCTGATCTGGTGGATCTGAGAGATCTGAATGGCGGATCTGATAGCTCTGGGCGATGGAACAGACTGCTTCTACGGATCTGATGGATCTAATAGATCGGAATGGTTGATCTGTGAACTCGAGATTGTGGGACTGATGTCTGTTGCTGCTGCACCCCTTTGCACAAGCGGATCTGGAAGAGATGATGTGTGATCCCCTGATAGAAAAGGGAACTATGGTCTTGAGGAGTGTCAGGTGCTACAAATCGCAATATACATAAGGGTCTGGTAGTAGTACTCGGCCCAATGTTTCAGGGCTCTAACTAAGGAGGATCGACGTACCCTTAGTCGTACAACCCGACTACCCTATCGCATGGGCGAGTAATCTCTCCGAGTGCTGTTCTCGGTGTACTGTAGCCGCAAGATGGCTGACGGTTTATCTATGGCAAGGTTTCAAGGGAGCCTAAGGGGCTTCCGATATACCGAGAGGGTACGTGGAAGATAGTCCATGCGCGGTTCTGTCTAATGCGCTACTACTCGAAGGGATACCCACAGGGGTTACAAGGGAGTCCAACAAACATGACCACCTCTTGTATTTCCTTCGTGCATGCCTCCCCAAATCCGCAGGTTTATGCGCTCAACGATAGATCCCGTGGTTTAAAGACGCTGGAACACGTCTCTAGCCAAAAAAAAAAAATTGCTAAGAAATGGAGATCCCACCGGCCCTGGAAAGTGCTCTGATACCACTTGTTATGCTCTTAACCTACAAAATGATACAAATACAAAATATGCGAAGAAAAGATACCCAGAACACAGAATAGCAATGATTTTATTATTCAGAGAGTAATGTTCACTTGCCTCTTCGAGGGGGCAACCTCCAATAGAGCAGAGCTCGATTACAAAATAAGACATGATGCTCCTCGCAGGGAGTATCTATCCTTTATATATGACTCATACATGCAATACCACGGACCAATACCATGGGTTTTATTAATACGATCTATCTAATACTACGGCCCATTTGCAACTAACTGTGGTTCCATCATTAATTGCGGATTAACCACTTACAATTATTAATATGGGCTTTATTGACTCTTGACTATGACGTGATCCCATTACATAAATAAGGGGGTTAGGGTGGGACCCTAACATATTTGTACTTGAAGAAGAAGCCAAGTACACATCCCCACATTCATCTGAGGTGGTTTTTGCCTCTACATAAGGAGAATCATCAAATCCCTTTCCTTTCTCAGGAGCTTTAGATCTATAGTCTTTTTTGAAGTGCCCTTCCTTTCCACATTTCCATCACACCTTTACAAGCTTTCCTAGAGATTTAGATCTCCCACTTGAGGACTTATTTTTGTTTCTGTTTTGGGACCATCCTCGTATAGACAAGGCATATCCATTATGGCCCTCCATTTTTTTCCATTTCATATCCTCCGACAAAAAGGATGAAACTATTTCATCAAACTTCAAGGTAGTTGTATTGCTACCTATTGCAACAACTAGACTATCCCACAAATATAGTAGAGAACACAACAAACTGATGCACTTATCTTCATCTAAAATTTTAATATCAACATATAACAACTGACTTACCATAGTATTAAAGGCGTTCAGATTCTCTGTCATTGAGTCTCCATCCTTCATCCTCACGTTATACAACTTTTCTCATAGGAACAATTTGTTCACCAGAGACTTACATTGGTACAAAGTCCCTAACTTGTGCCACAAAGCCTTCGTGGTAGTTTCCCCTGATACATTCAACAATACTAAATCTGAGATACACAACCGTATTGTGCTCTTATCTTTCCAATCCAACTTTTTCCAGTTTTCATCTGACATTTGCATTGATTTAATACCTGGATCTACCACAATCCACTGATCTTTATCCAACATAAGACCCTCCATCTTGAGTTTCCAAAACCCAAAACTCTGACCATTGAATTTCTCGATCTCTATCTTCTCATTGCTTGCCATCTTCTTTCATGCAAGAATTGATCCCGAAGATCTTTCATTGAACAAGGTCTACCACAGGCCCAAGCAAACCCATCAATAGCAAAGGTGTCCCCTTGAAGCTGAAACAACTCTAATACCAAATGTAGGTTTTAACCCTGTACATAAACTACCTGCAAACGAATTCTTAAAAATAAAAAATATACAATAGTGAGAAACACAAAACAAATACACAATTTTTTTCCCCGGATCCCAAAACCAAGACTACTAGATTGATTTTTCATTATATTCCTTCAATGTTATAACACACACACACACACACACACACATATATCTATATATATATATATATATATATATATATATATATATATATATATATATATATATATATATATATATATATATATATATACATACATACATACATGTCGAAACATTCATAAACCCCAATCCATTAACCCTAGATTAGAACATAATCATAGTTCTCTTGACTGGATCTACAAAATACCATGGGCAAAAAGCCATCATGCCCAAAACCATCTCTGAAACCCATGCACAAAACCATAGGTAGGTTTTCCCACCTAATATAGGGTCGAAAAAAAATTCCCAGGGTGCTTCTTCAAACCCCGTGCAGGGGGGCTACCGCCCCCATGCAAACCCCCCGATAAGGAGGGCCGCCGACCCCCCGCTACACCTAGAACATTGAAGGGGGGGATACAGCCCCACCTCTTACCCCCCGCATTGCACATGGGGCTACTCTAATCCAGGTGGATATTGGTGACCACCCGCCTATTCCACTAGGACCCAACATTGTCTCTTTCATTTTTTGGTTTCCTTGATTGTAGCACAATTTACTATTTTTTGCAGTTTTCGGGTCTTGAACTTCCAAAGTCATTATGAGGCCCTAAATGATGTTTTTTTGGATTACCAATTATTTTTCAACCTCCTCTTTGAGATCTTCAAAACGAGGTATTATGATAGCCAAATGGAGACTATATGCCAAAGTTATGACCCCAGGAAGTTGATGTACCAATTTACCCAAACGGGGCCCACAATTTTGGCACTTCATCTCCTAGGGTTAGGTTTTTGGATGTTTAAGATTTTCCATTGTTTCTCAATAATAAATAGGCCGTTGATCCTCATTTTAACACGGTTCAGATGCATGTAGCCGCCACATATCTTCTAATAGATAACCTACCATCATGCAAGCTAGTTTATTTCCATTATGTTTGTAAGCATATTTCAGTATTCTAATATTAATGAAATGACGTGTTATTTTTGCTACATTTATGTATTTATGGTTATATGTGTAATTTGTTGCGTTCCTTTTTAAGTTGGGATCAATGGTATTAGAGTGTTATGCACTTTCTCTATTTTTCTTTGCATATACTTAACGAGGTCAGGGTATAAGGAGTTAGGGTTCGATCTGGTTGAACCTTTGCAAGACCAGCCTCAGAAACCTCAACGGCTTACCATGATGGAATAAAAGAAATACGAGGGAGTAGGAGATCCTTTAAAAATATTTCTCGAGGAAGCCCTCATGAAACAAAGGAACACGATCATGGATAACTTTTCCTAGATCCTTCAACAGTTATCCACAGGCAACACATCTTCATCAACAACCACTATAGAGGTGCCACTCCTTTTAAGGTACAAGTTAACTTCGATATTCTTGTCTTTCAGGGCCAGATAGATGCATATGTCATAGATAAATTGTTGAATATTTTGGAAGGATATTTTTTAGTTCATGACTTTTCCAATAGGGAAAATATTACTTTCGCACTTCTCAAATCTACCTCACACGTCAAGGACTGGTGGGAAACCTACTGCGAATAAGAGGACGAGAGTGAATCCTCAATGTTTTTAGCCACACCCACTTGGGATTCTTTCTAATATACCATCAAGGAATAATATTACCTTTTTGGGAGCTATGAAGACAAATATATAAAGTGGACCACGCTACGGCAGGGAAGTGACCAAGATGTGTTGGAGTTCACAAATGTTTTCCATACCCTCCGCACAAAGTTGGATATCAAGGATTCTGAGTGGCATTTGGTACTCAAGTACCACGGTTGTCTACACAAGTACATCCAGGACGAGATGGAGTTCCTAGACATCTCCTCGCTCGACACGAAATACCGATACGCCGTCAAGATTGAGCAGAAGTTTAAACAAAAGAAGTGAGACTTTGAATATGTGAATCTGAAGCAACGAAAAGGCACCACCAAACCACAAAGAAAAGGCCAAAGTCAAGGTGGGGTGACAAAGGACAACCCATCGAAGTTGAAAGAAAATAACAACACCACGAAGACAAAGAAGGACACAGGAAAATCGTGTGAGTTCCATAAGAGCTCCACTCACAACACAAGTGAGTGTCGATCCAAGCCGTCACTGGTGGCCACGCTAAAGGCTTTCGAATCAGACACATATCCCGACTCTGAGTCAAAACCCAACAAGGGGAATGAAAAAGGGAAGTAGATCATTGATGCGGAGCCCAGTGCCACCGTGACCACCACAAAGATCCAGAAGAATGAGTCTGAAAATCCATAGGAGGGGGAACACCTCTTCCACTCACAATTGTGGGTGAAAGGCTCTCCAATTTAATTCATTGTCCACATCGAGAGCCAAAATAAACTCATTTTAGTAGAGGTTGTGAAGCAGTTGAGCTACCGATGACAACACATCTTTAGTCATACACCATCAAGTGGCTTCACTAAGGATGAGATATCTGCATTAGCCAGCAATGTCGCCTTTCCTAATTCCCTTGACAGATGAGGTACTGTGTGATGTTGCTCCTCTTGAAGTTTGTGATGTATTATTAGGACAACCATACTTATGGAAGCGACATGTTGTATATGAGTCTAGACCTCGCTATGTGATTATTACTTTGTGTAATGTGTTGTACAAGATACTAGAGGTAGCCCTGCCTACTGCCATCTCTTTGATCACTGCAAAGAAATGCAATGAAATCATTTCCCAAACCATGAAATTTATTTTCCTTATGATTCACCCTCAGGGAAGGAAGAAGGTGGTGGCTATGACTTCCAGACAGGGCTCCTTCATGCAGTAGCAACAGATGGACAAGGTCATGGAGGAGTACAGGGAAATTTCAGCCTCACCTACAGTGGCACCTCTGCACAGTTAGGTCAAGCACTCCATCAATCTGACCCCGGGAGTGCTACTACCCAATGGACCAATATCTCGAAGCTCTGTTTTGGAGAACGATGAGATCAAGAGGCAGATTTAGGAGTTGTTTTAGAAAGGGCACATTAGGCCAAGCTCATCACCCTGTGGGAGACCAATTGTATTGGTACAGAAGAAGGACGAGACCTAGAGACCATGTATTGACTATCGCATGTTGAACAAGATCATTGTCTGAAATAGGTACCCAATCCCATGGATTGATGACCTTCTAGGCCTACTCAAGGGGGCCAAATATTTTAGAATTATTGACTTGAATTCTAGTTATCACCAGGTTCCTATCGAACCCTCTGATGTGTGGAAGACTGCCTTCAAATCCAAGGACGACATTTTTGAATGTTTAGTCATGCCTTTTGGGTTGACGAATGCTCCCAAAACCTTCATGAGATTGATGGACAACATCTTGTGACCCTTCACCAATGAATTTATGTTGTTGTATTTAGATGACATCTTGATCTTCGACCAAAGTTGGGAAGAGAACCTCTGCCATATTCGACAGGTCCTTCAAAATCTACGACAACACAAGTTGTGTGCCAATTTGGAAAAATTCATTTTTGGCATTGCACAAGTTAAATATCTGGGGTACATCATTGATGAGTAGGGTTTGCATGTGGACCCAACCAAGGTACAAGCCATTCGGGATTGGCCAGCCCCAACCACTCTAACAGAGCTTCACAACTTTCTGGGTCTCGCCAATTTTTACCGTAGATTCATGTTGGGGTTCTCTTATATCACTTTGTCTTTAAGTCAAGTCACCAAGGGTAGAGTGAAAGCAAAGATTTTTTGGTCTAAAACCCAATATAAGGTGCTTTCTGGGTTGAAGCATCGCCTCTTCTTTGCACCAATTCTCACATTACCAGACCTGCAACAACCATTTGAGATTGAGGAAAACACCTCCAACTATGCTATTGGTGCAGTTCTTACTCAGCAGGGGCTTCCAATGGCTTACCACAGTGAGACACTTTCAAACACAGCCCGAAAGTATCCCACTTAAGACAAAGAAATATATTCCATTTTGCAAGCCTGCCATCAATGGAAGCCTTACATTATGGGGAAGGAAATGGTCATCCACACAGACCACCAACCCCTGCATTTCATACAAACATGAGGGAAGTTGCAGAACGATCGCCATCGGAAATGGTACACATACCTGCAATAATACCATTTGAACATTAAGTTTAAGAATAGAAGCACCGATAATGTTGCAGACTGCCTCATCCAACCACCATTCATGGCATTTATCACTGTGCTTGACTCATGTGGGCAAAAGACTTCAGGGTGGCCACATCTTTACGAGAGTGATCCAGAATTTGGCAGAACATACCAGACACTCCTAGAAGGTAAGTAAGCTCGAAATTTTTACCTCCAGGATGCATTTTTATGCCACTTGGGACACATCTGTGTTCCTTCAAGCGAGCGTTCCAAGGTGATTTTGGAGGCACATTGCAGTCAGTTTGTTGTCAATTTTGGAGTAGAGAAAATAGTGGCAGTGCTACAGAAGTATTTTTATTCGCCGAATCTTCATCAAGATGTTTGGAGGTACATTAAATCCTGCACTGCCTGTGCCATTACCAAACTAGCCATCAAGAAGAAAGGCCTATATACTCATATCCCTACTCTTAGTCGAACTTGGGAATCCGTCTACATGGATTACATGTCAGGCCTTCCTTCTACTAAGCATGGTAATGACTATGTTTTTGTGGTCATCGAGAGATTCTCTAAGATGGCCATTATGTTGGCCTGCAAGAAGAGTATCACATCAGAGGCCACTACTAATCTCTTCTTTGAGCAAGTGTGGGTACACTTTGGGATCCCACAGTCCATTATCTTTGATTGGGATAGAATATTCCTAAGTGCATTCTGATCAAGTCTCTGGTCAATGCTAGATACCAAACTCACTAATTCCATGCCTCTCCATTCCCAAACTGATGGCCAAATGGAAGTCGTCAATAGGATGATCGTACACATCATGAACATGTACAACGCGTAGCATCCACCACACACATGGGATCAAAGCATCACATATGTCTAGCATAGTGTTTCGGGAATAATTAGTGTTTCTAAAAAACGTTAACCCTCTAGGTTTGGTAGCTAACCTAGAAACAACAGTTAAACCAATTCACTATTTTTCCTATAAACAACAGATAAGAGAAAGACTATAATGCTCCTTTATGTACTTAACTCGCTTGGAAAGTACCTGTGCCATTACAAAAACAAATACTCGTCAAAGCATAATGATCTATTATTCATAAATAACATAGAATTGAAAGTATGATAAACATATGAATGCATTGACAGATTACACAAACATAAGGGAAAAATCTTGAAAAGCTTTATTGATATAAAGAGTTATTACAACCCATGAATTCGATCTAGCGTCATCCTTCCAGCTTCAAACCTTCTTCACCTCATGAACAACAAGACATTCCAACATTACCACAATACTTAGACTCAATACTAAAACCATCAGCATCTCTTTACAACTCAGAACTATTCAGCCTTTAGATCTCTTGGATGAGGGATCTATTTATAGATGAGTGAAGGAGGTTGGGTCATCAATGATGATGATGAATGCCTTTCTATTTTTAGAAATTAGTTCCATGAAAGAAGGGATAGGAGGTTGATGTTTCCTGATTCCTTTTTTCATCCTTGGGCGAAATCAGAGTGGCAGGTGGCACTTGAGAAGCTTCTAGAGGTTTCCCATGGATAGGGAATCTTCAAAGCCTCCTGGAACTTTTCCCAAGTTCGCTCATCGCAAGCTAAAGAGGGACTAAGTGCGATGCATAGCACTTAGTCAGTGTGGCACCTGTAATGCATTGCAGCCTGATAAAAGGCTCCCTACAATGATCTCTTTAGAGACCTTTTTTAGATGTATTCTATGATGGAACTTCTTGGGGAGTGAGGCATTCTGATGAATAACTTCTTTAGGGAATGTAACAACTATATTAGGGGTTGATGAGCCCTAATAACACTGACCTGTAAGTTGAGGTTGATATGTCCAAATGGATCTGTAATAGTTGCCCCCTAAAGCATGAGGTCATAAATGTCTATGTCGGGTGAAATGCTTTATCATGAGGATAGGAAGTTTGGAAATGGAAGGTGACCTGCATTAATTACAATACAACACATCATGATAATTTGATTTTTCTCATGAACTAGCTGAGGGAGGCATTCCCATGCTCATCTTATAAACTTTCATTACATGTACACAGATCAAATAGTCATCTACAGATATAGACTTATAATTCTACAAATATAGATTTGTCATTTATGATTAGGAGGACCATTTGTGTAAAGCCTTTGTACATTTGATTTGGTACTCCTGAATATATTGCAGCCCGAATGGATGAAACTAGATCCAGGGTCTTCAATCTCGTTCAATCTTCACTCAATGTACAAGTCTAACCATGTGAATAGATGTTCTGAGGTCGAACATGGAGAGACATCACCTGATTACCAGCCAATGATGTAAGCTATTAACAGACATGAGAGGGATCACCGATAATAATGATGATCCTCAAGGTACTATAGTACATTTCACATGGTGTGAATAAATTATTTGATGTCGAACACCATGCAAAATATTTTAGTCGAAGGCCATTGATATCAACCTGTCACCAGAAGCGAGAAACTTGCCATTGATGTATGCAAGCTTCAAAGAACTGAAAGGGTGTTTCTAAGTCAACTTCTTGGATGATGAGCTGATGTCAAAAAGAAGCGACTCGTCGTAGGAGGGCCTTGATGTATCCCACATCTACGACATGAAACGAAGTAAATGATTTTGGAGATGAGAATCAACTGACGACACAAGGTTCAAGAATGGCGGTCATGAAAATGAAGGTTTACAGTATTGCAACAGATGAAGTTTTAACTGGATGACTTCTCTTGAACATATTGGCGACACTGAGATGAATTGGTAGCGTTGACCCAAAACAAAAGTGATGGATGGTGTGATAGACCAACGGTGTGATAACCATCAAACTGAATGACCCAACCCAACTAGTCACGGAGATGAAGTGGAAAGTGTCATGTTCAAGAGCGACTCGCTACCATAAAATTTTCTCGATTTTTCCCATTTTCCCCAGTCATTGCTGACCAGTACCTCTTTATTTTTATCAAGCTTGAGGAGGATAACATATGCTTGTTCTATAATTCACCCTTCGGGTAAACCCATCGCTATTTGATGTTTTAACGAGTCTAGCACTCGGTCTTGTCTAGATGGACAAGTTTGTCACTATTATAATATTTTAATGAGTTTAACGACAAAGATAACTCGGTTATTTTCATGTTTAGAGAGTTTGAAAAGGGACGAAAGAAAAATCCATAAGTTCTTTTTCGTAAAATAATCCCTCAAGTCTGAAAAAGCATAAAATAATACAAGAGAGATGTCGTTTCCAATACTTTAACAAGCTGGAATGGGCAAGCGCTCGACAATATTTTTGTTGGCATTATGATTCCGGTATGGCTCTATGTTACAGATGTTGTACTTGATGGCAACACCCTCAAGTGGCAATGCTCTGATCAGGCTCTCAAAATGTTGAAAATTAAGAGGTACGTAGAAGAACAGTTCAAAAGGTGCGTATACGCAGGTACACCGTGAAGGGACTGCGGCCACACACGCAGGTCACCCGTTCAAAAGGTGCGTACCCCCAGTTCACTTACTTCAAGGCAGAGAAGCGCGCTCTCATGGGGTTTCTTATGTTTGGCCCGTGGTATTTAGCCCGCCGCTCTTGATTCTATGGTTTTGGCCCGTGGTATTGTTTTATATTATTATTATTATTATTGAGCCCCATGTTTTTGGGCCCCTTGTATTGGTTATCTATGGTATTAATCCATGTTTTTAGGAAGAGATTGCCTATATAAAGCAAAGGAGATCACTTGGCTAAGTATCTTTTGCAAATTGAATATCTTAAGATCTAAAATATTGGGTTATTGTTTTAAAAGCTTGATCTATATAAAAGTGAAGTTGAAAGCGAATCTGTGAAGGGTGATCTCTCGAGCGCATGAATAGATCTGAGCATCTGACTATCTATGGCACACTGGGGGACTACCAGTTCGGCCCTAATCAGAGGTACGCAGGTGATTAACAGTGCAAGTGCGTGGGTACGCAGAGCAGAAGAAGGAGAAGTGCGTGGGTACGCAGAGCAGAAGAAGGCACAGTGCGTGGGTACGCAGCGCGACAGAGGTTCAGGTGCATAGGTATGCAGCGCGATAGCATCTGTGGGTGCGTGGGTACAGCAGCAGTACGCGGCACGATAGCATCTATGGATGCGTGGGTATAGTAGCAGTACGCGGCACGATAGCATCTGTGGATGCGTGGGTACAGCAACAGTACGCAACGTGATTGAAGAAATAGTGCGTGGGTACGCGGTGCGGCAGAAGGGTCTCTGCGGGTATACGCAGGGGAGCAGAAGGTGAAGTGCGTACGCACGCAGGCCAGAGAAAGAAAAACTGCGTATCTGTCTTAAGACCTTTTGTTGGCTGAATTTTTCTGTTGATAAGGTGTTCTGGGTTTACTGTTATTGTTGATCTGGTTACTGCAGTTGACTGGGTGATTTACTTGTACTCAATGATCTCTTGATGTTTATGGATCCAGTTTGAAAATTTATGAAAAGTGATCCTTGAAAGAAAAGAAGTAGGGGGTTGTAGCTCCCTTCCAGGAGAGACTTGAAAATGAGAGAGAGTTGTAGCTCTCTGCAGGTTGCATCCTGCGTACTGGTAAAGGACTACACCAGTACAAAACCATTGTAAAAGGAGTTTCTAATTTGAAAGAAGATAGTGACATATTGCAGCAGGTGGTTTTCACCCACATTGGGTTTCCACCTTACATCTGGTGTTCTTTGGTGTGACTATCTGTTTTCTTTGTTCATGCTCATTATTTTATGGTACTGACATGCAAAAATAATTCAAAGTATAAATAAGGAAAATTTATTAAAAGAACTTGATAATACTGATTCACCCCCCCCCCCCTCTCAGTATTATTTCCAACACTTTTCTCATTTAGAGAGTCTGAAAAGAGTTTAAAGAGGACTCTAATTTGAGGAATGAGTGGTGTCTAGGATAGCAACTGGTTCGGGTGATGTTGGAACTTCTCAAAACATGTTGATTTATGTGAAGGGGTTGGCTAATAAGACCACTCATTGCAATTGTTCCCCCAAAAAGGGTAAAACAACCAAGTGAAAGCGTATGATCGACCAAAGAGATGGTGGTGATGGAATGAAAGAACCAAGGCTCATCTGATAGAAAAGGTTGATAGAATGGCCATCACGAGGGTTAAACTGGAAATGGGTTCGTTTTTAGACAAGCTTGAACCATGGGGAACTATTCTTGTATTCAGTTTCATGTTTACACAAGCTTGAAACGAGAAACTATGCTTGGATTCAGTTTCATTTTTACACAAGCTTAAAACGAAAAACTATGCTTGGATTCAGTTTCATTTTTACACAAGCTTGAAATGAAAAAATATGCTTGAAATTGGTTTACATGCCCCCAGCATGATAAAAGCGAGAGTCTCTTGTAACCAAATGGAAGTCGCTGCGGTGAAGCAGGACGTTATCCAACACCTCTTTGGCTTCGTCCGGATAGACAAAGGTGAATGGGGTGATTCCCTTCACATAACCTATAGGGAAACTTAACTTTTACCATTAGGTGCATGCCCCCCAAGCTTCATTACATTCACCTCTGTAGACTACTCGTGGCTATCAAGTGGATGGAATGAAGGTTCGTTTATGAGATCAAGTGAAAGGCTCAACAGGGATTTTACGAGATCTACTCAAAGACTCGACTTGGAACTTTTCTCCAGGGGACCTTGTTTCATTTTTTAATGAGCTTGACACAAGACAAGGAACTATGCTCATACCCTTAGTTTCATTTTTTAACGAGGTTGACACAAGACAAAGAACTATCCTCATATGAGCTATTTCATTTTTTAATGAGGTTGACACAGTAAAAGAACTATCGTCATACTCCTTGTTTCATTTTTTAACGAGGTTGACACAAGACAACAAACTCTCCTCGAACTCCTTGTTTCATTTTTTAACGAGGTTGACACAAGACAACGAACTACCCTCGTGGACCTTCGTTTCATT
Source organism: Pinus tabuliformis (assembly GCA_031772625.1). NCBI lineage: Eukaryota > Viridiplantae > Streptophyta > Pinopsida > Pinales > Pinaceae > Pinus > Pinus tabuliformis. Next base: position 1,180,963,738 of record CM062805.1, on the reverse strand, counting down.
TTTTAACGAGGTTGACACAAGACAATGAACTATCCTTGGATCTTTCAATCAAAACTCATAAGTGGTCATGAAGGAGAGATCTGGTCCTAATGCCCCTAGTAAATGATGTACAACATCACTGAATTGATCATCAGTTGATGTAGGTATGGAACAAGTTGCCACATAATTAACCCATGGTGGGGATGATACCATTGGTACAAAAGGACCATTTAGGGAAGATGGTTGACTAGGAGCCATATTTGGACCGAGAAATGAAAGCTGGTCAATGGTGACAATCCTGCCTTCATGCGGGAAACAAATCACTCGAAAGAGTGTTGAAACAATAGCTCCCATGTCATAAACATAGTCACGCCCTAGAAGTAAATTGTAATCTAAAGGGCCTGGGACTACCATCACGTTCAGATAAATGATTTTTCCTCCCAAAGTAATAGGTAAATGTGGAAGGATCCCTAATGGTTTACTGGTTCCTCTGTTAAAACCCAATAGATTCTGTGTAACAGGCACAAGCGGTGGTGAACCAAGCGCTTGCCAAGCAGTTGAGGAAAGGATACTCACTGATGCACCTTCATCTATAATAGTGTCAGATACAATCATATTACAAACTTGTACTATGATCTGAAAAGGAACATAAGAAGGAAGGCGGAATCCTACCAGTCGATTCCAATCAAAGGAAGTGACTAGACTACTTGGAGGGCGTGTCGTAGAAACGGGAGAATTAACCCCTTGAGTTATGAGAACTGGAGGATTTTCCTCTTTTCTTGATGGAATAGGAAGACTACCCCCAACCTCATTTGAATCTAAAGAAATAAAAAGAACTTGAGTGGTATCATTTTCACTCTCTTCAGGAAAGGTACGATTAGTTGAAGGTGAAATCGGGTCAACTGTTACCTCAACATGTTGATTTGGATCGGGTATGGACTCATAGGATTCACTTTTAGAGAGAGTGGTTTCGACTGACAGTTGATTTTTGTCAGTCAATTCATCAACTAGTGAAGGATTTAGGGAGAGTTTCCTGTAACCAAATGGAAGTCACTGCGGTGAAGCAAGACGATTGTCCAACACTTTTTTGGATTCATCCATATAGGGACAAAGGTGAATGGGGTGATTCCCTTCACATAACCCACATGGAAACTTGATTTTTCCCTTCTTTCTGTGAACTTTACTATCACTAGTTGATGGTATGTCACCAACATGATCTCCAGAGGTTGATGACAAGGGATGATGTGAAGGGGAAGACCATTCTTCTAATATCTAACGAACATCATGACAATTTCGAAGAAGATGGTCTCCCGCACAAAGTTTGCATGGATATCGAACTTTGTGAGGCATGATAGACGGTTTCTCATCAGATGTTGCATTCAAATCAATGCTTGCTTGGTTACCCTTCTGCTGAATTTTCTTCTTCTTCTTCTTCCTTCCTTTCTTCTTCTTCTTAGCCACCTGGTTACTAATACCAATACTTTCACTAGGCGAAGAGGAAGAAGGGGAGAAAGAAACAAATGAGGAAGAAGGCAAAGGGTCAAGTTTAGGATCAACTAGACGTTGATTTTGTCTAGTTGTAGGTGTACTCGATTACGGAGAAATCACGACATTTTGAACCAAGGAGGTTGAAAACAACCATACTGGCAAGCCAATGGTAAATCCTGGAAGGGACAATGTAGCCATATATGGAGCACCAATATTTCCAAATGGAGGAAAAGGACTAGGATTTCCATCAAAAGGAATTCCTTGATTGGTGGACTCTGGATTTGTCGCCATATGTTTCAACCTAAGATCAACTAAGGAGTAAGCGTGGAGGATGTTATCTGCGGTCAATTAATTTTATGACACTGGAACACAACTTTGCTTTTTCATTTTTAAAGAGTCGAGAAAAAACAAAAGATGACTCTAGTCGCTTTTGATGTTTAATGAGCCTGAAAGGACAAGTGCTCAAATGATCCTTTTACTTTTAAAGAGTCAAAAAGGAATGAAAGTGACTACTCTGGAGACTCTAGACAAGAGGGTTTACCAAACAAATCGCAAAACTGCAATATACACCTTGGTGATAAATGAAAGAGAAATTACCAAGGACTTTACGTACGGTAGTCAATCTTCCCGAATGTTGTGTTCAGTGCATTGTGATCGGTAAGGCAGCAGACTCGGCTTCCTAGGGATAAAGGATTTCAACCTATTGGGGTCTCCCACTATATACGCGATGATACAGGGAGCACAAGTCCGTACTAGCACTTATCGGATCAAAGAGGAGGAATCACCCAACCTTCAGTGAAAACGACAGCCACTAGGTTTAAAGACACCGGAACACATCTCTAGCCTAGACCTCTAGATGTTTTGCATTAAGTTCCAATGCATTATTAGATTAATTCAGATAAATTTTAAGTTGATCTTCTTTAGAATTTTCCTTTGAAGGTTCACCATGAGATGTTTTCCGAAATTCCCAAAAATGCAACTAATATGATAATCATTCTTTTCAATCAATTGAATAATGAAAATCCTAACTATGAGGGATAGAGCATAGAAGTACTTTTGAGCAAACAACAAAGAGCACAAAATAATGCAATTCCATAAACCATTCCTTTTAGCACACAAACTAAAAATCTAAAATGCAAATGCATGTATTTGTTTTCAGTTTCTCTTAATGTGAATGATACAATAAGAAAAACTAATGCACAAACGATTCAGAACCTTTTCATAAAAATTGGTGATTTACGACAATTTTCTTCTAATAGAAAAAGGAAGATTGAACGACACTTTCAATTTTGAAGAAATGAATCTTTTCGACACTTTGAATGAAATCAAATGAAATCAAAAAAATAGATTGATCAATTATCTATGAAGGAAGACTTTACGACACTTCACTTTTCGACGAAAATAACGACTTTACGACACTTTTCAATTCAACACGACAATCAATCAAAACTACTTTTCGACAATAGATTGCAAATGATAAACAAATACACAAAAAACATTCAACAATCCAGTCTATGTGAGGCCAAACTAAGGAGATGAGAGGTTGATTTCAGGAGTGAGGCATCATTCATATCCAGCAAGCAATCCAATCAAAGATGAAAATTGACAAAAACTTCAATTCCTAGATGGGAAAATTGATCTTCAAGAGATCATTGCAGGCAGTAGTTAGAGACAGTGTGATGCATCACACTATACCAATGCGGGAACTGCAATGCATTGAAGGTCTGAGTTAAGGATAGTGCGATGATTACAGTGAGCAATTTTGAAGGTGTTTTTGGCTCAGATTCGATTCAATTTGCAGATGATTAAACTTGACTTCAATAAACGACAACAAGTACAGTGTATTGGAATGTTCTAAGAGGCTACTAAACTACCAAAAAGGGAAAACTTCCCCAGCAGAGTCACCAATTTTTTTCGGGAATAATTAGTGTTTCTAAAAAACGCTAACCCTCTAGGTTTGATAGCTAACCTAGAAACAACAGTTATATAATTCACTATTTTTCCACAAACAACAGATAAGAGAAAGACTATAAGGAACCAACCTGCAACTTTCACTTGATCCTTCTCCCCCTTGACCAATCTCGCTGCTCCTTTCCGTACTTAACTCGCTTGGAAAGTACCTGTGCAATTACAGAAACAAAGACTCGTCAAAGCATAATGATATATTATTCATAAATAACATAGAATCAAAAGTATGATAAACATATGAATGCATTAACAGATTACACAAAAATAAGGGAAAAGTCTTGAAAAGCTTTATTGATATAAAGAAGGATTACAACCCATGAATTCGATCCACCTTCATCCTTCCAGCTTCAAACCTTCTTCACCTCATGAATAGCAAGACATTCCAACATTACCAAAATACTTAGACTCAATACTAAAACCATCAACATCTCTTTACAACTCAGAACTATTCAGCCTTTAGATCTCTTGGATGAGGGATCTATTTATAGATGAGTGAAGGAGGTTGGGTCATCAATGATGATGATGAATACGTTTCTATTTTTAGAAATTAGTTCCATGAAAGAAGGGATAGGAGGTTGATGTTTCCTGATTCCTTTTGTCATCCTTGGGCGAACTTAGAGGGCCAGGTGGCACTTGAGAAGCTTCTAGAGGTTTCCCATGGATAGGGAATCTTCAAAGCCTCCCAGAACTTTGCCCAAGTTCGCTCATTGCAGGCTAACGAGGGACTAAGTTTGATGCATAGCACTTAGTCAGTGCGGCACCTGCAATGCATTGCATCCTGATAAAAGGCTTCTTGCAATGATCTCCTTAGATACATTTTTTGGATCTATTCTATGATGGAACTTCTTGGGGAGTGAGGCATTCTGATGACTAACTTCTTTAGGGAATGTAACAACTGTATTAGGGTTTGATGAACCCTAATAACACTAACCTGTAAGTTGGGGTTGATATGCCCAAATGGATCTATAACACACAGGTACAACAAAGCTCTCCATAGCTCAACGGGCCACAAATCCTTTCAGATAGGGTTGGGATTTCAGCCATCATGTCTCATTGATGTGGCAATACCATTTGCAGCTACCTAGGCAGATTCAGCTCATGTCCAATCGGAAGTCGGCAAGGCTAACATCTTCATTGAGCACATTCAACACATCCGCTAGTAGTTCCATGATATATTGGACAAAGCCAATGCTAAGTATAGATAGCGCCATGATCATCATCAGATGTTGCATAAGTTCCAAGTGGGCAACAAAATTTGGCTACATTTGCAGAAGGAGTGCCTCGTTGGACCCCATCGCAAGCTTCGCCCACTCCAATATGGGCCATAAACAATCACCAAGGTTGTAGGGGACAATGCCTTCGATCTTAGCATTCCACTGCTCCTTTCTTTACACCGAGTGTTCAATGTAGACTACCTTTGGCCATACTTTCCACCATTGTTGGGCACATCCAACGTTGTAGAACAACTCACACCAGCAAAGTTAAATCCACACTACATGGAACATGCCACAACTGATCGAAGCATGGACACACAGACCAAAAACACTCACCAGCAGAATATCCAACTATATAGGGTTGTCAAAGCTGGCCAACTCCTTCACCAAGGCAAGTCGCTCACCAGGGACCAAGTTCAGAAGATGTTTCCCCATCTCATGGAGGAGCTCAACACAATGGGGACCATTGCTTCCTAAGGAAGGAGTAATGATCCAGGTGGATATTGGTGGCCACTCACCTATTCCACTTGGATCCCTAACACTGTCTCCTTCATTTTTTGGTTTCCTTAATTGTAGCACAATTTACTATTTTTGGCTGTTTTTCGAGTCCTGAACTTCTGGAGTCATTTTGAGGCCCTAAATGACGTGTTTAGGGAAAACAGAGAGACAAAAAATGTCACAAGCCATCTTTTCAATTTTTTTAAGACCTCTTTGAAATCTTCAAAACGAGGTATTGTTATGAAACCAGCTCACAAAAAGATAGAAAAGATAGATCAACACCTTAGAAATAAGCCTCTTCGAGGGGGAAACCTCCTTTACATTACACAAATGAACAATTCTTAGATGATACAAATGACAAGACCTCCTTTCTATATATAGGAGTATAAGGGGTCATAATATAATCAGAGTCGACATAACAATAATAATGTAAGGGCACAATAATGAAAATAGTGGGCTTCTGTGATGCACAATAATAAAAATATGGGGACTACATGGGCACAAGTTCGCACAACAATATAATAAGGGGGTTGTACTAATAACAATAATGGGTTACACTAGTAGTATAGGGACCTAACATGCCCCTCTCCTCCAAAAAGTGTTGTCGTCAACGCTTGAGTAGTTCTTGATGCTTATGTATAAATTCTTGTCCTCCCATGTGGAATCTTCAGTAGGTAAGTTCTTCCACTTGATGAGATACTTTGAAATTGATCTATTTCGTAGCTTTCGATTTCTCGGTTCTGTGACTGCTTCAGGTTCCAATATGATTTTTCCTTCCTTGTCAATTTCTCGCAATACTATTTGAACTGGGATCTTCTGAAACTTTTGAATGAGTTCCCACTCCTTTGGGCATATGGATATATGTAAGGCCTTATGTTTGGAGGAACACTTCATAAAATCAAATGAATAGCATGATCATGATCACGAATAGGTGGGAGGCCTTTGAGAGTCTCAAAGACCTTGGAGTGATTGTCAAAAACGTTTTGGAGATCTGGAGAAATACATGATTTTGATGTGGGATCCTATAGTGAACATAATTGTGCAATTACACCCCGTTGTTCATTATTTAGAAGCTTTGTCATGTTGTTAGAGTTGATTATCTTTCCAGGGTTTCCTTTGATACCCCTCAATTCAACTTCCTTTCCTTCCCAAAAAAATTTCAAGAAAAGTTCTTGAAAATTAAAATCTATTGTACCCAAAGATTGTAGCCATTGGACTCCTAGTAAAACATCAGCACCACCCATTGGAATGGAAATCATTGGGCTATTCAGTACATATTATATCATGGATAGCTTGATATTATGGCACTTTCCAGAGTGATTTATGCTTCCTCCACTTGCAACCACCACTTGACACTCCAGTACTGGATATAGGAAGCAATTCAATTCTTTAGCTATCTTACAATCAACAAACTTATGGGTACTACCCGAATCAATCAACACTCTTACCTTTTTCTTCTTGATATGTCCTTCTATCTTGATAGTTTGAGCAGTCGTAATTTCTTCCAATGCATTACAAGATATGGTCGAACTGATTTCTTAAGACTCGATGTGATCTTTTAATTCTTGAACATTTTTCTTTTTGATATGTCCTTCTATATTGATAGTTTGAGGAGTGGTAATTTCGTCCAATGCATTACAAGATATGGTTGGATTCATTTCTTCTTTCTCAATGTGATCTTTCACTTCTTGAACCTTTTTCTTCTTGATATGTCCTTCTATCTTCAAAGTTTTAGGAGTGGTAATTCTTTCCAATGCTTTACAAGATATGGTCGGATTCATTTCTTCTTTCTCTGGGGTTGGTTCCTGGAGTATATACTCTTCCTTTGACGTTTCTTGATCCTTTTCTTCCTCCTCTCCACAATCAATGTAAAATAATTTCTTCTCAGCACACTTATGACCTTTAATGTATTTGTTATCACAATTGTAACAAACCCCTTTTTCTCTTTTTTCATCCAATTGTTGTGGTGTAACCCTTGTAGGTTGTGGAAGGCTAGGAGAAACAACACTTCCATCTTTATAGTTGTGAGGGGTAGACTTCCTTGTTGCCATAATTTTGTTTTCCACTTTGTAACAAAGCCCTTTTTCTCTTTTTTCTTCTAATTGTTGTGGTGTTGCTCTAAAGAAGGTGTTGCTCTTTATATCTTCATAATGTGCTATCGTTTCCTTCGTGAAAATTGACCATGTAACAAGTTGTTTACGAGAACAAAGCCCTTTATACCATAAAAATTGATCTGGTTCTAAATATAAAGATGCAATACATACCTTTTGTAATAGTGGTACACCATGTAGATCAAAATATTGCTCCATCTGTAGTATCCAATTTACTGGATCCTTTCCATCAAACTTCCTCATATCACCTTTTCTTGATTTCAGGAGCTCGATTTTGAAATAACTGTAACTCTGCACTTTCATATCTCAAAGTTCTGAAATTGTCTCCTATAGTAGCCCTCCGAGTCCTCTTTCTAACCCCACAAGTCTGATCAGAATTTTATTCTCCAAGAAAGAGTTATGCTCAATCTCCTAATATGACTTGATTATATAAAGTTTTAGTAGAGCAAACTTGTACGACATTCCACATGTCACTGTTTCAACCTTCGGCTCTGAAAACTATGCATAGAAAACTACAGTCTCTCCTCTTTTTGTAACTTCTTACGAAATTTCAATTTGTTTCTCAGAGAGAAAGTTATGATTATTTTCCCAAGGTCACCTATTTAGGATGTAATTCCGGAGTTTGAAAAAACCCTACCTTCCTCAGATCATATATCTAAAAATATAGCAAGATAAGATCTAAAATTCGGACCCGAGATTCATAACGATTTCTTCTCAAATGGGTTTTTTCTTTAGCTTCTGAAACTTTGTAGCAAAAAGGTTATAACGAAAATATCACGATGACCTATTTTAGATGAAATTCTGGATCTTTCCAAAAACCCTAACTTCCTCAGATCATATCTCCGAAATATAGCGAGACAAGGTCTGAAATCTAGATACGCGGTTCAGCAAGATTTCGTCTCAAATGGGTTTTTGTTTTAGCTTCTGAAACGTCGCAGAAAAAACGTTATAGCGGAAATACCACGATGACATGTTTGGAGCAATGAAACCCTGGAATCCAAACCTCTGATACCAAATGTTATGAAACTAGCTCACAAAAAGATAGAAAAGATAGATCAACGCCTTAGAAATAAGTCTCTTTGAGGGGGCAACATCCTTTACATTACACAAATGAACAATTATTTGATGATACAAATGACAAGACCTCCTTTCTATATATAGGAGTCTAAGGGGTCATAATATAATCAGAGCCGACATAACAATAATAATGTAATGGCACAATAATAACAATAGTGGGCTTCTATGGGGCACAATAATAACAATATGGGGACTACATGGGCACAACAATATAATAAGGGGGTTGTACTAATAACAATAAGGGGTTACACTAGTAGTATAGGGACCTACCAGGTATTATGATAGCCAAATGGAGATTGTATGCCAAAGTTATGACCCCGGGAAGTTGATGTACCAATTTATCCAAACAACACCCACAATTTGGCACTTCAACTCCTAGAGTTAGGTTTTTGGATGTTTAGGTTTTTCCATTGTTTCTCAATAATAAATATTCCTTTCCTCATTGTAACATAGTTCAAAGGCGAACAATTTGTAACTCTAATGAGTGATACTCGGTCCTAGGCCATGTGAGAACTCTGCGAGGAGGAGAGGGATGGACCGTACGCGCAAGGGTTTGGGCTAGGTTAACCGGTGTACCATCGACCTAGGGCTCGATACCTGCCTGGATAGCCTACTCTCCGTCGCGGTCACTAGTCTGGAACCTGCTGCAGCAATCCCGTAGCTACCTTGTCTGTCTCTGTCGGTGCGGTTATCATGTCAGTTATGGATGCCCCTGAGCTGGATGCGGTGGATTATTCGGCGGATCCATCGCAGGATAAGGTAATTTTTGGTTAGCCCTGTTTTGGTCCCCGTTCGCAGTTTTTACCATCTTCTTCGTCAGATGGTCCCGGGTTCCATACTCACCCCTCATCTGAAGTGCCCATTGTTTACCGGAACAGCCCTACCTCCGCTGGTGTTTTTTCGTCTGGGCCACTGCCCTTCGAGGTCCCGCCACTCTCGCCTGGGTCCTTACAGTTTTTGGCCACTCACACTCCCCCATCTCCCTCTTTCGACCCATCAGCTCCGCCTCTGTTCTCGGTTCCTATCCCCCCGCCGTCTGTAAACCCTTCTTCTTTCCCATCTGCACCTGGGTCGCGCCGTTCAGGATGTTTTGAAACCCCCGCGGTCTCTACGCGACCTGCTCCGCCCCCTGCGAGAGAAGGCATCACCAACCCTCTGGTTGATCATCCATCGGCCCCTCGATCTGGTAAGAGGAAGGTTCACTGTGTGCGTGCGACTTCTAGGGATATATCAATTAAATTTGACGAATCGAAGCCGTTGGGGGAATATATGGACATTGCGAACACGGTTCTGGTAGGGCACGTCAAGGGCAGAACGTATTCGCGTCAGCGGCTCATATTGTGGGTCAAGGAGATTTGGGGTGGTGTATTGTTTGATCTTCCTGAGGTCCACGTCCTTCCCAGAGGCTGGTTCTCTCTCAAATTTTCCAAGGAGAGTCAGACTGATATGGTTCTAGGGCGCTATTGGCATATTGAAATGGCCCCTGTTCTTCTTAAGCGCTGGAACCCTCTCTTCGAACCAGAAAAGGAACAGCTAGGTGCGGGGCCGATTTGGGTTCGCCTTCCGGGTCTCCCCCTTCCCTTCTGGGCCGAAGAAGTGTTTATACAGGTCGGCAATGCTCTCGGGACTTATTTAGACTTTGATCGCACTTTTGTGGAATCTGGAAGCCGATCACTGGCTCGGATTTTGGTTCACCTGGATACCCGAGAAGGTCTTGAGGAGCAAGTTACGCTGCAATGGGGCAGATGCATCAGGGTTCAGCTCTTGGACTACGAAGGAGTCCCCTTTCACTGCAGAAGATGTCATAAAGTTGGACATCTTGCCAAAGAATGCCCCCTCAACAAGAAAGCGGACGATACCCCGAGGCACACCCCGACCTCATCCAGGATGGCATCACCAAATCCTTCGAGGCCTCCTTCTGCTGGTCCCTCCCCCGCGACTTCAGCATTCATGGAAGCTTCTGGTATCGGGCGTTCTTCGCCTCCTATCACACGTGCTCGTTCGGCGGCTGAAGCGGGTATGTCCTCCGAGATCTCTGTTTCTCATAATCTTTCATCGATTGATGTGATTGAACCCTCATCTCCTGTATCAATGATTCAATGCCCCCTCAGAAATGCTCCCTCTATCTCTGTGGATCCTATCATCACCACTCTTCCCCTCTCGGATTGCCCTACCCCGCTTCCATCCTCCCCTCCGCACCCATACTTCCTTCGTCCTCGGCAACCTGCTAAGGATCCCCCTGTTAAGTTATCCGGGTTGGGCATTGTTGCTTCAGAAGGGGGGGGGTCGTGCACCAGGGGGAGGAAATCTCACCTTTCTAAAGCCATTAAGATTGCTGGGGCCGAGGTAGTCTCTGGCAGACAATCGACCATAGATGGGGTCCTTAGAGCAGGGCACACCCCGAGAGGTGTTCCCCCATGAAGTGCCTCTCATTTAATTGTAGAGGACTGGCTAGTTCCTCCAAGAAACTAGCCTTGAAGAGGCTCATCGAATCAGAGCCCTGTGATATTATCATGCTTCAAGAAACGCTCTGTTCAGCTGATCAATGTTCCCATATTCTGTTGTCTCTGATCCCTGGATGGATTATCTCTGCTAATGATGCCATTGGTCGATCTGGGGGAATAGCCATTGGCATAAACCCCCGATCCATTAAGGTATCTTCTAGCTGGGGGGGGCTGGTTTTATTGGACTGGACATCTTCTCGGCCGACCTTGGCTTGGACCTTAGAATCATCAATATTTATGCTCCGTGTTCCCAGCGAGAAGCTTTCTGGCAGAACCTTCTTCATCTCCCCATGCTGAGCGAAGATCATATCATATTGGGAGGTGACCTAAACTTCTCGTTAGGCTTCAGGGAATCATGGGGTTCGGATGGCCATATTGACCCCATTACAGATTTCATGCTCAACTTGCTTGAGCAATCTAACTATATAGATGTCCCAATGCAGCGTCCCCTCCCCACCTGGAGGAATAGAAGAATAGGGGAAGCTGCTCTGGCTCGTAGACTTGACAGATTCCTTCTTAAAGGGTCTCTCATCCAGCGTGTCCATCTGTATCGTCAATGGGTTGGATCGGGGGGGCAATCGGACCATAACCCCATTTATCTTGAGATTCAGGGGCCTACTAAGAAGCCCAAAGCTCCTTTCAAATTCAATCACACTTGGCTGAAGGATCCCTCGTATATCAAGCTGGTGCAGGATTACTGGATAGCCCACCCTATCAATGATAATGAATCTTTTGCTAGGAGTTTCTGTAGAAATCTTGCAGAGCTAAAGCATCTCTCCATCCTGTGGGCCAAGGATAAGCTCGAAAGGGAAAACTCTCTGCTTACCCAAATAGAAGCCGATATCTGTAACCTTACAGACGACCGGGGTTTGGGTTTCACCTCATTGGCTGAAAAGAGCAGACTTATTAACCTGGAAGGACAAAAAGCCAGGATCCTCAAAGAGAGGGAGGAGTCTATCCGGCTGAGAAGCAGAGCTCTATGGATTCAAGCGGGGGATGATAACACAAAGTTTTTCCATAGCTATGCTAAGAGCAGGAAGGTGTCTAATACTATATGGAAACTTCCCTTCCCAAATGGTGAGTCTGCAGACAACTTTCAAAAGCTTGCACACCTCGGCACCACCCACTTCAGGAATTTATACAAGAGTCCAAGGGAAGTCGGACTCCTGGACATCATCCATGTAGCTAACCACTTCCCTAGATTTGTGGAGGATGATGATGTGGCGGATCTCACTGGGCCTGTAACAGCTGATGAACTTGAAGGGGTTATGAAGTGGTTCAAGAAAGACAAAAGTCCCGGTCCAGATGGATGGACCATTGAGTTCTATCTTACTTTCTATGAAGTGCTGGGACAGGATCTGCTGAGGGTGGTGGAGGAGAGTCGTACATCTGGATCTATTTATCATGCTATTAACTCCACATTCATCGCCCTCATCCCCAAATCCGATTCCCCTGAATCCTTTGATGATTACCGACCCATATCGCTTTGCAACTGTTTGTATAAAATCATCTCCAAGACCATAGCAAATCGACTCAGACCTATCCTCTCCAGGGCTATTGCTCCCCAGCAATTTGCGTTCCTAGACTCTCGTCAGATACATGAGGCCATTGGACTCGCCCAAGAGGCCCTTCATTCCATTTGGTCCAAAAGTCTGAAAGCCATCCTTCTCAAAATTGACCTCTCCAAAGCCTTCGATCGGGTCAGCTAGCTCTATCTTAAGATGATTCTGATCCATCTGGGGTTTCCACACTCCTATATTACATGGATTATGGCTTGTATCACTTCTCCCTATTTCAGTGTTCTCATCAATGGCTTGGCATCCTCTTTTTTTCACTCTGAGAGAGGTCTGCGACAGGGATGCCCACTATCACCTCTACTATTTCTCTTAGTTATGGAAGGACTCAGTCGTCTCATGGAAGCTGCAAAGAGGAATGGGGATATTGGTGGGCTTGGGATATCAGATTTGTGCTATCTTACACATCTACTATTTGTAGATGATGTTCTTATTCTTCTTGATGGAAGTGTCAGAGACTCCCGGAACTTCTTGAAAATCTTGCAAAGATTTTCTGCGGCCACAGGTATGATACCTAACCAATCGAAATCCACCATCACATGTGCTCGCACCTCGGTCCAAGAGACCAGGATTGCACTACAGGCTTTTCCTTTCTTGGTGCACTCTTTGGACAGAGGTCTTAAATACCTCGGTTTCAATCTGAAACCCTCATGCCAAAGGATTGCTGATTGGGCCTGGTTGATTGCCAAACTTGAAAAGAGGCTACTGGGTTGGAGCCACAGATATCTATCTAGAGCTGGCAGACTGGTGCTCATAAAATCAGTGCTAGAAGCTACCCCAGTCTTCTGGATGGCACTAGCATGGATTCCTAGGACTATCCTGGGGAGGATACAGCAGCTTTGTAACCATTATCTTTGGAATGGGAATCAGGAGAAACGTACATTTGCTTGGATCAGCTGGAAGAAAATATCATTACCTAAGAAGTGGGGTGGATGGGGCCTCAAGGAGCTCCCTGACTTCGCTAAAGCACTTGCTGCCAAGATGGGATGGATCTTGCTCACTAGACAAAATCTGTGGACTCATGTTACATACCACAAATACATTTGGCCTCAAAATATGATGGATTGGGCACGTCTTCCATCCTGGTCTGCGAAGGGGGGCTCATCTGTATGGAAGGCCTTGATTGACTCCCTCCCTCTCATTCGGGACAACTTGGCATGGCGCATCAATGATGGAATGACAGGCAGGATTGGCCTGGACCCTTGGAGCAACAGTGGAGGCAGACATATATTAAACCAGGAGATTATAGATTATTTACAAGGACGGGGGATACAACATTTTGCACAGATCGTTGATCCACTTCACACTGATATTTTTTCTCAGGCGTGGAAAACTGCCTACTCTTTGGATCTACCTAACCAATGGCACCAGGAATGGGATCAATACATCATGGCTCTATCTGAATCCCATATTCGTATTAAGCAAGGGCCTGATGAATTGATCTGGTGCCCGGCCGACCATGGTACATATGCCCCAAAACAAGGCTATTGTGCCCTCATTGCTCACAGATCTCCGGATCAGGTTCACCCTTGGTGGCACTCCATTTGGAAGTTAAAAGCCACTCCTCGATCTAAGCTTTTCTTCTGGTGTGCGCTTCATGGTATTGTTCCTACCGGTGAACAGTTAACCCGCAGAGCCATCCAGGGACCCTCATGGTGCATATTCTGCAAAAATGCATCTGAATATACAGACCACATATTCTTGTTTTGCCCGACGTTTCAAAGCATTTGGAGGAATATCTGTCAACAGTTGGGAATTACGGGAGACTGGAGCGGCGCTGACCTACAGGAGGCTTGGTGCTCATGGGCCCGTAGCCACCCGGAATCCAAACTTTTAAACCTCCCCCCTGTGGCCATTTGGTATGCATGGCTTGCTCGAAATAGAGCCATTTTTGAAGATAAACCTTTCTCGGGAAGCCATATTGAAATCGCAGTCATAGCAGCATACCAGGAGCTACCAGAAGCGACCCCAACCAGAACCCGTGTTATACAGACTATGCCTGAGATTGACAGAACAATCCCTTGGGCTTTTTTCGATGGTGCATCGAACCAAACAGGGTGTGGCGGTGGATTTGTCTTGCACATTAACGAAAATCATAGATATCTAGCAAAATTGGGTTTTGGTATTGGAACGAACAATTTTGCTGAGCTCTCTGCATTATATAATCTACTTCATTTTGCTTTATCTCATCATATTACACAGCTCAACATATTCAGGGACTCAATGGTGGTTGTAAATTGGATTAATAATGTGACAAATTGCCATGTTCACATGCTCAGCAATTTATTTCAAAATACTCTTACTCTCAAAGCAGCATTTGAACATTTTACATGTGTGCATATTTACAGAGAACATAATAGCGAGGCTAACAAACTATCCAAAGAGGCCTCGTCACTTCCCCGAGGCAATGGACAAATAGTGGAGCAGAATGGGTCGGAGGAACACCAGTTTTACCACAGGCCATATATAGATCAGAGGATGCAGCGGGACAACAGTCCCAACAGCTAAATAGTGAACAGAGAACAATATGAACTGCTGATATATTTATGAACAGAATCTTTTTGTAATAGTAAATAGGCTGTAAAGCACAGAACATGGATGTAACTAGAACTTTTTGTTATGATTCTGAGAACTACCTGAAAAGGTGAATTTTGTATGAACTATGACAATAATGCCGCGGCATCTGCTTATGTAATTTTCAAAATATTAATGAAAGTTACTGATTTTCCCAGGGGAAAAAAAACATAGTTCAAAGGCATGTAGCTGCCACATCTCTTCTCAGAGATAAGCTACAATCGCCTAAGCTAGTTTATTTCCATTTTGTTTGTAAGCATATTTTAGTATTCTGATATTAATGAAATGAATTGCTATTTCTGATGTATTTATGTATTTATGGTTATATGTGTAATATTTTACATTATTGTTTAAGTTCATATTAGTGGTATCAGACCGATTTTCTATTTCTCTATTTTTATTTGCATGTCCCCAACGAGGTCACGGTATAAGGAGTTAAGGCTCAATCTCGTTGCACCTTTGCAAGACTAACCTCGCAAAACTCGACGACCTTCCGTGGTAGAAGAAAAGAAAGATGAGGGGGCATGAGATCCTTTCAAAATATTTCTTGAGGAAGACCTCAAACGACAGAGGAACATGATGATGGATAACTTTTCCCAGCTCTTTTGACGGATACCCACAACCGACGCATCTTCATCCAGCAGCCATTTTGGAGGCGCCACTCCTTTTAAGGTACAAGTAAACTTTGATATTCCCAAATTAGAGGGCCAGGTAGATGTAGACACCGTAGATAAATTGTTAAATATTTTGGAAGGATATTTTTAAGTTCATGACTTTTCCAATCGAGAAAAGATTGCTTTTTCACTTCTCAAAGCCACCTGACACATCAAGGACTGGTGGGAAACCTACTGTGAACAAAAATACGAGAGGGAATCCTCACTATTTTTAGTCGCACCCACTTGCTATTCTTTCTGAGGTGCCATCAAGGAAAAATATTACCTTTTCAAGAGCTATGAATATATATACATAAAGTGGACCACACTACGATAGGGAAGGGACCAAGATATTTCGGAGTTCACAAATGTTTTTCATACCATCCTAACGAATTTGGTTATTAAGGATTCTGAGTGGCATTTGGTACTCAAGTACCACGGCTGTCTACACAAGTACATCCAGGATGAGATGGAATTCCTGGACATATCCTCTCTCAGGACGGCATACTGATACATTGTCGAGATTGAGCAGAAGTTTAAACATAAGAAGCAAGACCATTGGGTGGCCTCACCAAGGACGAGACCTCCACGTCAACCGGCAGTTTTTCCTTCCCTACAACAGTGTCGCCTTCCCTCCAAGTTCAATATCTGGGGTACATCATTGATGAGCAAGGTGTGCATGTGGACCCAACCAAGATACAAGTCATTTGGGAATGGCCAGCCCCAACCACTCTAACAGAACTCCGCAAATTTCTGGGTCTTGCCAATTTCTACCGTAGGTTTGTGTTGGGGCTCTCTCATATCACTTGGCCTTTAAATCTAGTCACCAAGGCCAGAGCGAAAGCAAATTTTTTTTGGTTTGAAACCCAACATAAGGCATTTTCTAAGTCGAAGCATCACTTCTACTCTGCACCAGTGCTCACATTGCCAGACCTGCAACAATAATTTGAGATTGAGACAGATGCCTCTAACTATTTAATTTGATCTGAACTTAAACAGGAATGAAACAACTTACAGATATAAGCATAAACACAGAGGTGCAGCAGAAAAACACTTCATTTCATTAATAGAAAAATATTGAACTATGCTTACAAACATAATAGAAATAAGTTCGCTTGGGCGATGGTAGCTTATCTTTGAGAAGAGATGTGGCAGCTACATGCCTTTGCACTGTGTTACAAAGAGGCTAAAGGGCCTATTTATTATTGGAAAACATGATAAAACCCTAAACAACCAAAACCTTAACCCCGGGAGATGTAACACCAAGAGTTTGTCAACCCCATTGGGGTTAGTTGGGAATCCAACTTTCTAGGGTCGTAACTTAGTCATATTATCTCTGTTTGGCACGTACAATACCTTGTTGGAAAGGTCTCTCCAACTACTATATGTTTTGTTGTATGCCTTTCCTATGGTTATGATCCAGCAGCGAACCCCAAAAAATCGTCGTTTATGGGGTCAAAACTACTTCGGAAGTTTACGACCTGAAAAATTGCGAAAAATAGTAATTTCTAAAATGAACAAGGAAACAGATGAAACTGACTAGGGCGTCTAGGTGGAATAGAGGGTAGCCACCAATATCCACCTGGATCATTATTGGTGCATTTCTTACTCAGTAAGGGCATCCAATGGCTTACCATAGTGAGACACTTTCAAACACAGTCCAAAACTATCCCACTTATGACAAAGAAATTTATTCCATTGTGCAAGCTTGTCGTCAATGGAAGCATTACATTCTATGGAAGGAAACGGTCATCCACACAGACCATTGACCCCTACAGTTCATACAGACACAAGGGAAGTTGCAAAATGATCACCATCATAAATGGTCTACATACCTGCAACAATTCAATTTCAACATTAAGTATGAGAAGGGTAGCACCAACAATGTTGTAGATTGCCTCAGCTGACCACCATTCATGGCATTGATCATTGTGCTCGACTCCTGTGGGCATGAGACTTTGGGGTGGCTGTATCTTTACGAGAGTGATCCAGAATTCAGCAGCACATACCAGACACTCCTGGAAGGTAAGCAAGTTCAAAATAATCACCTCCAAGATGTACTATTATGCCACCTGGGACACATATGTGTTCCTTCAAGAGAGTGTGCCAAGATGATTTGGGAGGCACACTGTAGTCGAGTCACTGGACATTTCGGAGTAGAGAAAATAGTGGCAATACTGCAAAACTCTTTTTATTGGTCGAACCTTCGTTAGGATGTTGGGAGGTAAATTAAATACTACACTGCCTACCCCATTTCCAAACCATCCATAAAGAAGCAAGGCCTATATACTCCTCTACCTAATCCTAGACGACCTTGGGAATCCATCTCCATGGATTACATGTCGGGCCTTCCTTCTACTAAGCATGGAAATGACTGTGTTTTCATGGTCGTCGACGGATTTTCTAAGATGGCCATTATGGCAACCTACAAGAAGAGTATCACAACAAAGGCCACGACTAAGATATTCTTTGAGAAAGTGTGGGTACATTTTGGGATCCCGCAGTCCATTGTCTCTGGTCGGGACAACAGATTCCTATGTGCATTCTGGTCAAGGCTCTAGTCGATGTTGGATACCAAACTCACTAATTCCATGGCTCTCCATCCCCAAAATGATGGCCAAACAGAAGTGGTCAACATGATGATCGTACACATTCTACGCATCTACAACTCGAAGCATCCATACACATGGGATGAAAGCCTCCCCTATGTCTAAGACAAATATAACAGATCTCTCCACAACTCAATGAGCCACAAGCCCTTTCAGATAAGGTTGGGAATTCCGCCATTATGTCCCATTGATGTGGCCATACATTAGGGGAATTTTGAGGTCTAAAATGGGCCTCCTAAGAAAAATGTACAACCAAAATAAACTTTATAAGGACCAATAGAATTCAAGATGATGATGTCAACCATGGGGGATGATTCATCATTTTTGGAGTAAAAAAGTAAAAAGATTAAAAAATAATAAAATAATAAAACTACTTTTTCAACTCGTATTTTCAACGTATCTCTAAGGTTTTAATTAAATTTCGAGTGAGAGTACTCTTTGGTTGAAAAATTTAATTACTCATCCAAGGAGTAGCATGTTGCATACTTTAAATTGCCCCTACTACACGAAAAATTAGAAATACATGAAAAAATGTTATTGTAATCACGTTTTTCATGTATTTATCATTTTTCGTGTAGTAGGTTCCATCGAAAGTATGCAACATGGGTAATAATTGGATGGGGAATTAAATTTTGCAACCAACAAGTAATCCCACTCGAAATTTTAGTAAAACCTTAGGGAGATAACTTGAAAATACGGGTTGAAAAAATAGTTTTTTTCTTTTTTCCCTCTAAAATTTGATGATGTAATCTAATCTTCTTTTAGTATTTCCACTATTATTTTATAATTTCCTTAGGAAGACCATTTTAGACCTCAAAATTTCCCTAATTCCATTTGCAACTACTAAGGCAAATTAGGCTCATGTCCAGTCTGAAGCCAACAGGGCTAACAACTTCATTGATCGCATTCAACACATCTGCTAGCAGGTCCATGATATATTGGATAGAGCCAATGCTAAGTACAAGCAGTGCCATGATCAGCATTGGGTGCTGCATAAGTTCCAGGTGGGTGACAAAGTTTGGATACATGTGTAGGAGCGCCTCGCTAGACCCCACCGCAAGCTTTTCCCACTCTGATATGGGTCATACACCATCACCAAGGTTGTAGGGGACAATGCCTTCAAGTTTAGCATTCCACCATTCATTGGTATGCACCCAGTGTTCAATTTAGACCGCCTTTGGCCATACTTTCCACCATTGTTGGACACATCCGACATTGCAGAGCAACTCACACCAACAGAGCTAAACCCAGACTACGTGGAACATACCACAACTGATCAAATCATGGACACATAGATCAAGAACACTTGCTAGAAAAGATCCAACTATATTGAGTTGTCAAAGCTATCTAAGTCCTTCACCAAGGACCAAGTTCAACAGAAGTTTCCCCATCTCACAGAGGCACTCAACGCAAAGGGGACCATTGCTTCCTGGGGGGGAGGAATAATCCAAGTGGATATTGGTGGCCACTCACCTATTCCACTTGGACCCCCAACACTGTCTATTTCATTTTTTTGGTTTCCTTAATTGTAGCACAATTTACTATTTTTGGTATCTTTTTAGCTCGTGAACTTCCAGAGCAATTTTGAGGCCCTAAATGACGTTTTTATAGAAACCAGAGAGATCGAAAACATCCCAAAACATTATGTGGTATCCTTTTGGCCTCCTATTCGATATCTTCAAAACAATGTATTATGATAGCCAAATGGAGATCGCATGCCAAAGATACGACCACAGGAAGTTGATGTACCAATTTACCCAAACTGGGCCCACAATTTTCGCACTTCATCTCCTAGGGTTAGGTTTTTGGATGTTTATGGTTTTCCATTGTTTCTCAATAATAAATAGGTGCTTCAACCTCATTGTAACACAGTTCAAAGGCATGTAGTCGAGACATCTCTTCTCAAAGATAAGCTACCATCGTCTGAGCTAGTTTATTTCCATTATGTTTGTAAGCATGTTTCAGTATTGTAATATTAATGAAATGGAGTGTTATTTCTGCTACATTTCTATATTTATGGTTATGTGTAATTTTTTTCATTCCAATTTAAGTTTGGATCAGTGGTATCAGAGTGGCCTGCTCTTTCTCTGTTTTTCTTTGCATGTCCCCAATGAGGTCAAGGTATAAGGAGTTAAGGTTCGATTTGGTTGAACCTTTGCAAGACCAGCCTCGCAAACCCTGATGGCCTCCCATGGAGGAAGAAAATAAAGATGAGTGGGCAAGGGATCCTTTCAAAATATTTCTCGAGGAAGCCCTTGAGTGACATAGGAACATGATGATGGATAACTTTTCCCAGATCCTTCGGTGGCTACCCACAGGTGACGCATCTTCATCTAGCAACCACTCTGGAGGTGCCACTCCTTTTAATGTAACTTCAATATTCTCGTATTTGAGGTCCAGATAGATGCAGACATTATAGATAAATGGTTGAATCTGGTGGAAGGATATTTTTCCATTCATGACTTTTCCAATCGGGAAAAGATTACTTTTTCACTTCTCAAAGTCGTCCCACACATCAAGGACTGGTGGGAAAGCTACTGTGAACAAAAGGACAAGAGGGAATCCTCACTGTTTTTAGCTGCACCCACTTGATGGTGTCTTTCCGAGGCGCCATGTAGGAACAATATTACCCTGATGGGAGATATGAAGATAAATACATAAAGTAGACCATGCTATGATAGGGAAGGGATCAAGATGTGTCGGATTTCACAAATGTTTTCCATACCCTCTGTACGAAGTTGGATATCAAGGATTCTTAGCGGCATTTGGTACTCAAGTACCACGACTGTCTATGCAAGTACATCTAGGATGAGATGGAGTTCCTGGGCTCTCCTCGCTTGGCCCAACATACCGATAAGATGTCAAGATTGAGGAGAAGTTTAAACAGAAAAAGAGAGGCTTTGGATCTACGAATCCAAAGCATAGAAAAGGCACCCCCAAACCACAAATAAAAGGCCAAAGCCAAGGCGAGGTGACCTAGGACAGCACACCAAAGCTGCAAGCAAAGAACAACACCAAGAAGACAAAGAAGGACACGGGAAAATGGTGTGAGTTCCATAAGAGCTCCACTCATAACACAAGTGATTGTCAGGCCAAGCAGTCACTGGTGGTCGAGCTGAAGGCTTCTGAATCAGACTCATGTTCTGACTCCGAGTCAGAACCCGAAAAGGGGAATGACAAAGGGAAACAGATCATTGATGTGGAGCCTAGTTCCACCATAGCCACCACCAAGATCCAGAAGAATGAGCCTGAAGATCCAGAGCAGGGGGAACGCCTCTTCCACTCACAAATGTGGGTAAAATTTTATCCGTTGCAATTCATTGTTGACAATGAGAGTCAAGAGAACCTCATTTTAGCAGAGGTCATGAAGTCATTGGGCCTACCAATGACAACACATCTGCAGTCGTACACCATTGGGTGGCTTCACCAAGGAAGAGATCTCCATGTCATTCAGAAGTGTCACCTTCCCTACAGCATCAAGCCCTTCACAGAAGAGGTATTATGTGATGTTGCTCCTCTTGAAGTTTTTGATGTATATTAGGAAAACCATAGTTGTGGAAGTGGCATGTTGTGTATGAGTCTAGACTTCGCTCTGTGATTATTACTTTCGGAAATAAGTTGTACAGGATACCAGAGGTAGTCCTGCCTACTGCCATCTCTTTGATCAATACAAAGAAATGCAGTGAGATCATTCCCAGACCAGGAAATTTGTTTCTCTTATGATTCACCCTCACGAAAAGAAGAAGGTTGTGGCTACGACTTCTAGATAGGGCTCCTCTGTGTAGAAGAAGCAGATGGACAAGGTCGTGGAGGAGTACAGGGACATTTTTGCCTCACCTACGGGGGTACCTCTACACTATCAGGTCAAGCACTCCATCGATCCGACCCCGTGTGCGTCGCTAACCAATGGACCAATATATGTACGCTATGTTTAGGAGAACGTTGTGATCAAGAGGCAGATTTAGGAGTTGTTGCAGAAAGGGAAAATCAAGCCTAGCTCATTAACCTGTGGGAGCTCGATTGTATTGGTACAGAAGAAGGGCAGAACCTTGAGACTCTATATTGACTATCAGGCGCTGAGCAAGATCACTGTCCCGAATAGGTAACCAATCTCACAGATTGATGAACTTCTAGATGAGCTCAAGGGGGCCAAATATTTCAGCACGATTGACTTGAAGTCTGGTTATCACCAGGTGCCTACCGAACCCTCCGATGTGTGGAAGACTGCCTTCAAATCTAAGGAGGGCCTTTTCGAATGGTTGGTCATGTCTTTCAGGTTGAAGAATGCCCCTGCAACCTTCATGAGATTGATGGACGACAAATTGTGACCCTTCACCAATGCATTTGTGATGGTGTATTTAGATGACATCTTGATCTTCAGCCAGAGTTTGGAAGGGCACCTCCACCATATTCGACAGGTCCTTCAAACTCTGTGACAACACAATTTGTGTGCCAATTTGGAGAAATGCATTTTTGGCATGACCCAAGTTGAATATCTGGGGTACATCATTGATGATAAGGTTATGCATGTGGACCCGGCCAAGATACAATTCATTTAGGATTGGCTAGCCCCAACCACTCTAACAGAGCTCCACAACTTTCTAGGTATTTCCAATTGTTACCACAGGTTCATGTTGGGGTTCTCTCATATCACTTGGTATTTAAGTCAAGTCACCAAGGGCAGAGAGAAAGCAAAGTTTTTTTGGTCTGAAACCCAACAGAACGCATTTTCCGAGTTGAGGCATCGCCTTTGGTCTACACCAGTGCTCAGATTACCAGACCTACAACAACCATTTTGAGATTGAGATAGACACCTCTGACTATGCTATTGGTACTGTTCTTACTCAGCAAGTGCATCCAATGGCTTACCACAATGAAATAATTTCATAAACAGTCTCAAAATATCCCACTTATGATAAAGAAATGTATTCCATTATGCAAGCTTGTCATCAATGGAAGCAATACATTCTAGGGAATGAAACGGTCATCCACATAGACCACTGACCCCTGCAGTTCATACATACACAAGGGAAGTTTCATAACGATCGCCATCATAAATGGTCCACATACCTGCAATAATTACATTTCAACATTAAGTACAAGAAGGGCAGCACCAATAATATTGCAGACTGCCTCAGTCGACCACCAATCATGGTGTTGATCATTGTGCTTGACTCTTGTGGGCACGAGACTTCGAGTGTCCACATCTTTATAAGAGCAATCTAGAATTCGGCAGCACATACCAGAAACTCGTGGAAGATAAGAAAGTTCAAATTTTTCAACTCCAGAATGCACTATTATGCCACATGGGACACATTTCTATTCCTTAAAGCGAGCATGCAAAGATGATTTCGTATGCGCATTGCAGTCGGGTCGCTAGACATTTTGAAGTAGAGAAAATAGTGACAGTACTGCAGAAGTGTTTTTATTGGTCGAACCTTCATCGGGATGTTGGGAGGTACATTAAATCATGCACTGCCTATGCCATTACCAAACCAACCATCAAGAAGCAAGGCCTATATACTTCTCTTCCTACTCCTAGTCGACCTTGGGAATCCATCTCCAAGGATTACATGTCGGGCCTTCCTTCAACTAAGCACGACAATGAATTTGTTTTCATGGTCATCGACAAATTCTCTAAGATGGCCATTATGGTGGCTTGCAAGATGATGAGCCTCATCATTGGGTGAATATATGGACATTAATTCACCTCCTAGCTTAGTCAAATCAACTCTTCTCACAATTTATTACATGTTTTGATTATATTTTGTTTAATGAGATGAGTCAAAGTGAGATATTATGCCTAGTGGACTAATGTTCATTGAATGCAGGTTTGTGAGAGAAAGTTAGGGAATTTTGGCAAGATTAAAGGTTGAAACTCAAATGGGACAAGGAAGAGAGATAGTAGGAGGTAAATCCTCCTCATTTACTCCTCCCTTATTCAAATATTCCTCTATCAATCACACCAACTCGAAGTACAAGCAGCCAAGTCATCAAGATCAAAATGCAGTCGAGCAAGTGATAGTCAAATAGTTAGTTCATCTTGATTTTTGGAGCCAATCTTCCCTATATTTAAGGACGTCATTGGAGACTTTAGTTGTATAAATAAAGAGGCCTAGAGCCTCATTAGGATTCGAATTTTTGTTGTAAAAACACTAGTTATTTTTTAGCTCCAAACTTGTGGAAGACATTGCTATGTAATTTTTTGTTTTGATAATGAGAATGAGCTTCTTCTTGATCCAGTACTGAGTTAACTCAGAGGGCTGAAGCTCTTGGGTTAGGGCCCAACCCTAGCAGCAAAGGCTCCTCTTCTTGTATCTATATGCTTAGATTAATTTCATAGATTCATGGTTAAATTGTCCTTAGAAGTATTTCATTGCAAGTAGTGTAGATTTGATTAGTTTGTTTATTAGTTTTCTTCCATTTGTGCTTTACTTCAACAGTAGGTTAGAAGGGATAAAAGGAGAATCAAAAAGCTGTCAGTAGGTGTCTTGGCCTCACCTCTTCCTTCAGGGATCATGATTTGAGGAAAGGACCCCTATGCAACCCCAAAAAGACAGAATTCTACTTTCTCATAGAATTTAGAGTTTACTGTACTTGAACCAGCATTTGATCAGTTTGCAAGTGTAGGATTTAATTATCATTTCTTCCATCTTCAGTCTTATAGTAGATATCATCAATGATTTTGATCTTATTCTACAATTTTCCTCATGCATGAAGTAGACAGCTAGCTCACTAAACTCTGTTTTTCTAGTTTATTGAAATTCTTCTTATTTACATGATTTTTGGGCAAATATCAATGTTTGATGCAATGCAGGTGTTTCAGAAGCAAAGAGAGATATCATAGTCAGCAACCTCCTTCCAACTTCATCCATCCATGATCATTACTTGCCTTCACTAAGACCCTCACCAATTTCATAATTTTTCAAGGGAACTTCTCCAAGCATGTTGAGCAAATACAACCATCTCCCAACCTTGGTTTTCAGTTCTGAGTGATCCTAGGAATTTTCTCACTCCATTCCATCCACCAACCACCTTCCCTAAGCCTTCCATCAACTTCAGCACCCATTGTTTTTCTCTCGGTTGTATCCTATAGAAATACAGGGAATCATGTAGGTTTTTAGGACATCCTATAGGTTTTCCTGTAGTGGCTTGTTTTGAGGCCGAATTGAGGGAAAACCTCTAGAAAGCCACACAAGGTCACCTAAGGGTCTCCCAAACCTTCCAACCATCCACCAGCATCCCTAAGCCACCTTCCACATCAACAAAAGAGATTGTCTTTCACATTTCTCCATAAAAAGGGAAAAAGACAAAAAGAAAAAAAAAAAAAAAAAAAACAAACAGATTTGTTGTAGCCATTGACATGCACAGTAGTAGAATGTATATGTTTTGAATTTACATGCTCAAGATAGTTGAATTTCATCCCTGCTAATCTAGCATTCTTTCTAAAACATAGTCTCTTAGCAATTAGGTAGGAAATGGTGTGTTTAACATTGGATTTCAGTCTTTTTCCTTACTGCAGTAGACAAGCTTTCTCTTAGAGTAGATTTCTCTTTCCCTCATTAGTAATCAAGCTTCTTCTGAATTCATAGAATTCTGGCTTGAAAAACCCTAGTGGTCTCTCGCCAACTGAAAGTGGAAAAAGGCATAACCATCAGTTTTACTTGTGTATACAACAGTGTCACCTCCAAGTTTGTACGAACCCCAGATTGATAAAGTAAAGTTGGTAGCCCCAAGAGTTGCATCATTCTTGCTGCAATACTAGTGCTCATCACAAGAAGAGTATCATAGCAGGCACCACTGCTAAGCTCTTCTTTGAGCGATTGTGGGTACACTTTTGGCTCCCACAATCCATTATCTTTGATCGGGATAGAATATTCCTAAAAGCATTATGGTCGATGCTGAATACCAAACTCACTATGTCCACGTCTCTCCATCCCCAAGTTGATGGCCAAACAGAAGTCATCAACAAGATGATCGTGCACATTTTGCGCATGTATGACTCGTAGCATCCACACATATGGGATGAAAGCCTCCCCTATGTCCAACACAGCTACAATAGAGCTCTCCACAACTCAACGGGCCACAACCCCTTTCAGGTAGGGTTGGAATTTCAGCCATTATGTCCCATTGATGTGGCCATACCATTTGTAGCTACTCAGGTAGATTCGGCTCATGTCCATTGCGAAGCCGATAGGCTAACAATTTCATTGAGTGCATTCAACACATCTGCTAGCAATTCCATGATATATTGGATAGAGCCAATGCTAAGTACAAGCAATGCCATGATCGGCATCGGGTGTGGCACAAGCTCCAGGTGGGCAACAAAGTTTGTCTACATTTACAGAAGGAGCGCCTCGTTGGACCCCACCGCAAGCTTCGCCCACTCTGATATGGACCATACACCATCACCAAGGTTGTAGGGGACAATGCCTTCGAGCTAAGCATTCCATCATTTTTTTGTTTGCACCCAGTGTTCAATGTAGACCCCTTTTGGCCATACTTTCCAACATTGTTGGACACATCCGACATTGGAGAACAACTCACACCAAAAAAGTTAAACCCGTACTACATGGAACAAGCCACAACAAATCGAAACATGGACACACAAATCAAGAACACTTTCCAACAAAATATCCAACTATATCGGGTTGTCAAAGCTAGCCAACTCCTTCACCAAGGCAAGTGGCTCACCAGGGACCAAGTTCAGTAAAAGTTTCCTTATCTCATGGAAGCACTTAACGCAATGGGGACCATTGCTTCCTAAGGGGGGATGAATGGTATGGATAGATATTGGTTGCCACCTACCTCTTCCACTTGGATACCCAACACTGTCTCTTTCATTTTTTCGATTTCCTTAATTGTATCATAATTTACTATTTTTGGCAGTTTTTCAGGTCCTGAACTTTTGGAGCCGTTTTGAGACCCTAAATGACATTTTTAGGGAAAAATAAGAACCAAATTTATCCCAATCTAGCATTACAATTTTTTTTGCCTCTTCGAAATCTTCAAAACGAGGTGTTAAGATAGCCAAAGAGAGATCGTATTCCAAAGTTACAACCCCTGGAAGTTAATGTACCAATTTACCCAAACAGGGCCCACAGTTTTGGCACTTCATCTCCTAGGGTTAGGTTTTTGGATGTTTAGGGTTTTCCATTGTTTCTCAATAATAAATAAGCCTTTGGGCCTCATTGTAACATAGTTCATAGGCATGTATCTACCACATCTATTCTCATAGATAAGCTACCATCACCCGAGTTAGTTTATTTCCATTTTGTTTGTAAGCATATTTCAGTATTCTGTTATTAATGAAATGAATTGTTATTTTTGTTGTATTTCTATATTTATGGTTATATGTGTAATTTATTTTATTCTTGTTTAATTTCGGATCAGTAGTATCAGAGCGGTCTATTCTTTCTCTATTTTTCTTTGTATGTCCACAACAAGGTCAGGGTATAAGGAGTTAGGGTTCGATCTGGTTGAATATTTGCAAGACCAGCCTCACAAACCTCGACGGCCTCCTATAGCGGAAGAAAATAAATATGAGGGGGCAAGAGATCCTTTCAAAATAATGCTCGCGGAAGCCCTCGAGTGACAAAGGAATGCGATGATGGATAACTTTGCCCAGATCCTTTGACAACTACCCAAAGCCGACACATCCACATCCAACAGCCACTATGGAGGTGCCACTCCTTTTAAGTTACAAGTTAACTTTGATATTCCTATATTTGAGGGCTAGATAGATTTAGACATTGTAGATAAATTTTTGAATCTATTGGAAGGATATTTTTCAATTCATGACTTTTCCAATCATAATAATATTACCTTTTCACTACTCAAAGCCGCTGCACGTGTCAAGGACTGGTGGGAAACCTACTGTGAATAAAAGGACAAGAGGGAATCCTCACTATATTTAGCGGAACCCACTTTGGATTCTTTTCGAGGCGCCATCAAGGAACAATATTACCCTATCGGGAGCTATGAAGATAAATACATAAAGTGGACCATGCTATGGTAGGGAAGGGACCAAGATGTGTCACTGTTCACAAATGTTTTCCATACCCTACTAACGAAGTTGGGTATTAAGGATTTTGAGTGTAATTTGGTACTCAAGTACCGCAGTTGTCTACAAAAGTACATCAAAGATGAGATGGAGTTCCTGGACATCTCCTCGCTCAGCATGACAAACCGATATGTTGTCAATATTGAGAAGAAGTTTAAAAAAAAGAAGCGAGACTTTGGATCTGTGAATCTGAAGCAAGGAAAAGGTGCTCCCAAACAAAAGAGAAAAGTCCAAAGCCAAGGCAAGGTGACCCATGACAACCCACTGAAGATGCAAGCAAAGAATAACACCATGAAAACAAAGAAGGACACAGGAAAATGGTGTGAGTTCCATAAGAGCTCCACTCACAACACAAGTGAGTGTCAGGGAAAGTAGTTACTGGTGGTCGAGCTTAAGGCTTCTGAATCAAACGTATGTTTGACTCTGAGTCATAATCTAATAAGCGGAATGACAAAGGGAAGAAGATCATTAATGTGGAGCCCAGCACCACCGTGGCCACCACTAAGATCTAGAAGAATGAGCTTGAATATCCAAAGGAGGGGGAACGCCTCTTCCACTCGTAAATTTGGGTGAAAGGTTCTCCACTTCAGTTCATTGTCGATAGGTGAGCCAAAGGAACCTCATTTCAGTTTTTAAGTGGTTGGGCATACTGATGACAGCACATATATAGCCGTAGACCATCGAGTAGCTTTACCAAGGACGAGAGCTCCATGTCAACCAGCAGTGTCGCCTTCCCTACAGGTTCAATATCTGGGGTACATCATTGATGAGCAGGATGTGCATGTTGACCCAGCCAAGATACAAGTCATTCGGGATTGGCCAGCCTCAACCACTCTAACAGAGCTCTGCAACTTTATAGGTCTTTCCAATTTCTACCGCAAGTTCATGTTTGGGTTCTCTCATATCACTTGGCCTTTTAGTCAAGTCACAAAGGGAGGAGCGAAAGCAAAGTATTTTTGTTCCAAAACCCAACAAAATCCATTTTCTGAGTTGAACCATTGCCTCTGCTCTGCACCATTGATCACATTATGATCTGAATTGGATCCTTAAACTCTCTTAAAGTTTCCCCAACTCTATAGAAACTCATGCTGAAGTTTCAAAGTCTTATGGATGTTGAGCTTATCAAAAATAACCTCTAAAAAATGGAAATTTGTGGTTATCACGGAGCAATGAGGACCCTCGGTCAAAGCACACAGACCGTTGGCCCATGGTAACCGCACACTGGCACAAGTTGACAAATGGGAGGTCAAATCTAGAAACAGAGGTAGTTTTTGATACGCTAATCACGTATCGCAGGGTACCCCACTTAGTGAAGGAAAGCCCCCAAGTGCTCGGTCACGAGGAAATCATAAAACCGTACGGAAATCGTCGATTCCGTCAGAAGGCAGGTCCCGTGCTAAAATCAGCAGGATATCGAAAGGGCTTCAAGAGATAAGCGGGTTCGACTGAGTCTCGCCCGATGCCATACACTGGGTGACACGCGTCCGATGGATGAGAGAGAAAACCACTCACAC
Organism: Pinus tabuliformis; assembly: GCA_031772625.1. Lineage (NCBI taxonomy): Eukaryota > Viridiplantae > Streptophyta > Pinopsida > Pinales > Pinaceae > Pinus > Pinus tabuliformis. The sequence goes on along the minus strand of CM062805.1, from coordinate 1,180,933,912 downwards.
CGGACAGGTAAAGGTCATGCTACTTACCCACCCGATATGGACGGAGACCGTAGGATCTAGAGGCTCCATATTAATGGCAAAGAAATGATCCAATGGATGACTGGATTCGACGGGGAAATAGGTGGAGTCACATGAGATTTTAGGTCCGATATGACCAATGAGTTGGCAGAGGAATCAGTTTCGCAGGAAATCTTGGAGCAACGAAAATAACGATTGTTTAAAGAGAACTGACACTCAGTTCGTGAGGAAACAGTTGGCCACCACTCTGTGAAGCGTTATACAGTGATGATGAAGCAGAGCAGGGGAATTCAAGTGGACAGAGGCAAGAGATCCAAGGAACCGGGAAGCAGAAACGAATAGTTAGGGACCAGATTGGCTTTAAGCCACGGACAGACAAAGAGTAAGAGAAGCAGGCAGAAAGAGAGAGAAGCAGAAAGCCAAGAGGCGAGTGAGAAGCAAATTGCAGAGAACATAGAAGCCAAGCTAACCTACAGAGCAAAGGCAGCATCGAGCCAGACAGAGACAGAGAGAGTCCGAGATTCTGTGAACTCCAGAGAAGGTTTGAGAGGTTCAAGCAAACTCTTATGTGTATACCTGTCAGGTATTGAGTACCAGATTGGACTCATACCATTGAGACCAGTAAGGTTGAGATTCAGTAAGGGGAGTCTGTGTGCTCTAGATACTTGGGGAATCCAAGTACAATCCTACTGATCATCATCTATTACGTGAGACTCAATTTGAGCTCACTATTGTAAAAACTTTGCTTTTAAGACACAATTGAAAGGCCACCACTACAGGCTGGACCTGGAGACATAGCCTAGGAGGATCAGGTGAACTCCTTATTAAATTTGTTGTGCTTTATGTGATTTCTTACTATGTTTCTCTTACTGCTTCAGTGTCTGTGTATTTCACAATCTTATCAATCCATTGCATAAAATAACATAGGCACACCCCGGCACATGAGTCTGTAATACCTTCATTAATTCTCTTAGGTCATTTATGGGTGATTTCAGATCAAGTGGTATCAGAGCTCCTAGGTTATTAAGGTTAGACAAGCTTGTGCTGGATTTTGTTGTTGAATGCTAACCAGATCAAAGCTTAAATTAGGAGAAGGAGAGTTGGTTGAAACTAACCCAGAAATTGGAAGGGTCTATTCCCAGAGGAAAATGTCAGAAGAAAATCCCTTGGAATCAGATCCCCAGTTCATGGATAGTTTTATGACCCTGAAGTCAATGGTGGAGGAAATGTATAGGGACTTTAGGAAACATAGAGATGAAGATTCATCAAGCTCCAAACAAGACAAAGGAATAGAAGAATATCTCATCCATGACAACTCTAAAGGCAAGGGGAAAGAAGAAAAAATTCTCACACCTCCTAATAGCCCTGAAAGTAAAAATAAGACATCTTTGATTAAATTAGATGTTAAATTTTATTTACCAATATATGATTGAGAGTTGAATGCAGAGAAGCTAGATAATTGGATCAAACAGATTGATGTTTATTGCAGAGTGCAAAGCATTGACTCAGACAAAAGTAAGATTCAGCTGGCCAGCCTACGCCTTGGAGGCACTGCCTTGGTATGGTGGGAAGGCAGGATGCAAGCTGACATGAAGAAACATGGTAAGATTCTTTATGTCTGGAGTGAATTTGTTTCTGCAATCAAAAAGAAGTTCTATCCACTAGCTTACATGTAGCAAGCCATGATGAGCTGGCAAACTCTTCGCCAATTGAAAGGGCAAAGTGTACAAGGTTACACCCAAGAATTTAGGAAAAGAGCTTTGATTCTAGGAATTTCATTAGACTCACCTGAGACTCTGTTGAAGTACATAGGTGGTCTACACAGCTACATGAGGCACACCATCCTCATGTTTAATCCCACTAGTATAGATGAGGTGTCCGTTCAGGCTACACATCTAGAAGCTAGAGGTAAGAATGGGAACCCAAAAGTTGGGGGATCATCCCAACCCACTGCAAGCAAAAATAAGGAGAAAAGAAAACAGAAATGGAAAGAGAGGAAGACAAACACTCTACAGAAAAGCAAGTCTTCGTGCATTCACTGTAAGAAGGATGGGCATGATGATGAGCACTGCTAGATTTTGCTTCCAGAGCTGAGACGTAAGACATTCGAGGGCAATAAGAAGAAGACTACTGCAGCTATTCAAAATTATTTGGGGTCAGACTCAGGAGATGAAACAACCATTGTAGCCACCAGTAGAAAAGGTAAAAATTCTAAAGCATCTACTAGTAATTCTACACAATCTACTGATAATGAAGAAAATGAGAGAAAAAGACATGAGCTTTTCCATATTCGAGTTATTTCCAAGCATCAAAAGATTGATACTTCGTTTGATAGTGGCTCACAAGTAAATTTAATTTTTGAAGCAATTGTAACGAAGTTGGGATTACTAACTACACCTCACACGAAGCCATACCCATTAGTTTGGTTATGTGAAAAAGCACAACTACAAGTGACTAGACAATGTAAACTTAAGTTTTCTTTTGGGTCAGAATTTGTAGATGAGGTTGAGTTAGATATAATTCCTTCGGATATATGTGGAATTGTTTTGGGAAGTCCTTACTTGTATGATAGAAAAGCTATTTAGAGATGAGAACAAGTATCTACTTGTTAAAGATGGAATCGAATATATTATAAGGGCTCATAAGCTCAAGAATAATTATACTCTCATAAACTCCAGGCAAATGAAACGAATTGTAAATTCATGCAAACAATTTTTGTTGATGGTTGTAAAGGAAAAGAAACCTGATAAAAACAATGTATTTGAGGGCTGTGATGCTAAACATCAAGCTGATTTAGAAAAAGTTGTTTCAGAATATGATATCTTGTTTCAAGAACCTAAAGGTCTACCACCCAAAAAGGAAATAGTGCATGATATTAATTTTCAACAAGATGCTCCATTGCTTAACATCGGAATGTACAGGTTGTCCACTTTAGAGAATGCATAAATCAAGAAGCAGGTGCAGGAGTTGCTCGAGAAGGGGTTCATCAGACCTAGCACATCACCATGTGGGTCTCCAATTGTCTTGGTGAGAAAGAAAGATGGCTCGTGGAGAATGTGCATTGATTACCGAGCACTGAATAAGATAACGATAAAAAATCGTTATCCCCTTCCTCGCATAGATGATCTATTAGATCAATTGAAAGAAGCTGTTTATTTTTCCAAGTTGGACTTGCATAGTGGATATCATCAGGTCAGAGTTGCAGAGCAAGATGCATGGAAGACTGCTTTCAAAACAAAGCAGGGATTGTATGAGTGGCTGGTTATGCCTTTTGGCTTAACTAATGCTCCTGCTACTTTCATGAGAGTAATGAATGATGTACTCAGACCTTTTCTTGATGATTTTGTTATTGTATATTTGGATGACATTCTTATATTCAGCAAAACATGGGAAGAACATTTAAAGCATGTTAAGCAGACCCTAGATGTTTTGAAAAGAGAAAATATTTATGTTAAACTCTCAAAATGTGAATTTGGCAAAACATCTTTGAATTATTTGGGACATATAGTAGGGGGTGGTGAATTGAAGATAGATCCCTCTAAGGTTGCAGTCATTGTAAACTGGCCTAAACCCAAATCTGCTACTGAAGTTAGAAGCTTCTTAGGAGTAGCACAATATTGGAGAAAGTTTATCTCTAACTTTTCCTTAATTGCAGCTCCCTTACACGCTTTAATAGAATTGAACAAGGTGTTTCAATGGGGAGGCAAACAGCAGAAATCCTTCGATACCTTGAAAGAAAAGATTAGTATAGCACCAGTACTAACACTGCCCGATCTTCAAAGACCATTTGAGATCCAAACAGATGCCAGTGACTATGCCATGGGAGTAGTGTTGAAATAGTACAATAAACCCATATGTTATCATTCTGAAACATTTACTTCTGCAGTAGTTCACTATCCCACATATGATAAAGAATTGTATGCATTACTACAGAGTGTGAAAAAGTGGAAACATTATTTAATGGGAAAAGAGACAGTTATACATACTGATCATCAACCACTTCAATATCTACACTCCCAAACTAAGTTGCAGCAATCAAGACATTATAGATGGATGGGTTTTCTACAACAGTTTCATTTAGTCATCAGATATAAAAAGGGCATACACAATAAAGTTGCAGATATGTTGTCTAGACCAATTATAAATGCATCCATTATACTTAAGCATAATTTAGTATTGCATGAGAGCTACATTGAACAATATGCTCAATATATATATTTTAAAGATGTATATGCAACTTTAAGTCAAGGAAAACGAGTAGAAGAATTGGATTATCATGTTAAGGACCGACTCTTGTATCATTTTGGGAAGCTATACATTCCACAAACTGAAAGAGTAAAGATAATTCGAGAAGCACACACTTCTCTTGATGCAGGAGCATCCAACTCAGGCACCATGACCGGGTGTCGGTCTCTGCCAGGTCAAAGAGTTGAGTTTACTTTTAGTTGTCTTTATGTTAGTTAACAGAATAGTAGGTAGAACTTTTATTCTTGTCTTAATTTCTAAATTAGTCAAGGGTAGTTGATCAGTTAGGGTTACTTGTTTGTCTGTTGTTAACAAGTCATGGATTAATGATTGTCCTATTATTTTAAAAGGGAAAAGACGAATGTATCCTAAAGGAAAATCTTGCCATAAGATAGAACGAATGAATAATAACCATGTAACTGTAAAATCTATAACTGAAAAGCAATTGTACAGTTTCATTAACTGGAACTGGAAACATATAAATGTAACAAGACAAATCATGTAAGGGGTTCAGTTCAGTACCTCTCGCACTCAAATAATAGCAAGAACAGAGAAATTAAGTTCTATCCATCTGTATGTCTAGTGTACTTTATTATGTTTCCCAATTGATTACTATTTGAGCATACAACTAACTCTACATAGATTCTTGAAAATAAATTCTTTTTGTTTCCTGAGAGAAAGAACCGGTTCTCACAGCGAGACCGAAGAGCAGGTACAATACAAGGGTTTTTAATTCGTTTGAAACAAACAGTCAAAATAAACCAGGAGTGATACAACCAGAATTCAGTACAGGCCAAATACCAACAGGCTAGACGAAAGTTTCCACCATACAATTAAATTGACAGCCATATAACATTGCCAGCATAACTACAGGGTTCATGCACATTTATACATCATATCTCAAGCAAACTGAAGAAGCATAACAGCAGTTCCAGCTATGAATTCAGAGCAAACAAATAGCGAACGCTATTCAGGTATACCAAACTAAGTCTTATCATATATCCCTGAAGAATTTTCCTTTCAAAAAAAATTGCAAAGTCCAGCGTAGAATAATTACATAACAGTGTTGTAATAATAAAGTCGTGGATGCTCAAACCATGAATGATAAACCCTAGGTGAGGGTTTCAACCACATATTCATACACAGCATAGATACGTAGACCCTTGAACGACAAAACCTAGGTGAGGGTTTCAACAGAAAATTGCAACTATAAACAGAAGATTGCAGTCAAGACACAGTGCAAGCCCAGAATTCCAAGTAGCAGAGCATTGCTCACAGTGTGAGCCATTCGACAAGCAATGTGGGTGACAAACCAAGACAACCCGAAGGCGTAAGTTAAAGATCAGAACGAACACTACAAGAAATTAGAAGAGTCAGAGCCTACCGGACAAGACCGAGATGTATATGGCCAAACCCTCCAACTGAAAACCCTTAACACATGCACAGTCATGATACACAGGTGTTAGAGCGTAAATCGTAGTAGAAGTGAAATACAAAGCTGAAAAGGGAAAACAAAACAATGAAAGTTGCATTCCTCTTACCTGAGAGTTTGCAGTGAGACCCAAGACCGGCATTCCACCAACAGCACCGACTAACTGTGGAGACAAAGGAGTAGACCAGGTCAGAGACTGTGGAAAAAGACCCATTAATTGAAACAGAGAAAGAGGAATTACCTGTGTATTAAGCCGAGAACGAAAGAAAGCCATCGAGCTAAACCTGGAAAAAAGCAAACATTGAGTTGCCAACCAGAATGAGCAATACCAATGCATGATTTGAAATACGGCAGTCTGTTGAACCCACGGCAGAAGGAAAACGAAAACACAACAGTGGTCACTTACCCAGGCAGCTACAGGACGAACCACAGCTATCAACAAACCAAGAATGAAAGGCAAACACACTCATAGCAAAGAACAACCAAAGGCGCGCCCAAGACTTGCAGCATTGATGCCCACCAAAACCTTGTAGAGCACTGTGGAGCAAACCCTCGACAAGCCAACAGTAACAGCTAATGACCGAAAAGAACGACGAGCAAAGGGATCAAGCATAGGGTTGAGCGGGAAATACAAACTCCAAGGTAAGTACCCCTTTCATTATTGCTTAATTGAATACCACATAAATCAAAACGCAAAATATTTGACGGTGCTTTCATCCACATGTAATCACCGCTGAATGATTCAATCAAATATACAAACATTACATAATCATTCAAATTACGACAGATTGTAAAGTGTTGGGCTGGTCCCATCAAAGTGGTATCAGAGCAGGTGAAATTGATTGAAGACATGGAAAGAGGAAGGTGAGGTCGTGGTAGAGGTGCTCGAAGGATGGTGCAGGAAGGACTGAGAGAGGAGATTCGAATTCTTGCTGCCCGTTTGGAGGCAGTGGAGGTAGGGAGAAGAAGAGACCCGAAAATAGGCAATGACAGCGAAGAGGAAATTGAAGCAGCAACAGATGGACCAGAAGGTGAGAGCCCAGAAGTGAGATTGTTGAGATCTGTTTTAGTGGCAAGCAGTAAACCCAAACCAGAACTCCCAACCTATGACGGCAGCCTGTCTATCGAGGTTTTATTGGATTGGATCAGCGAGATGGATAAGTATTTCGAGTGCGAGGAAGTCAGTGAAGACCGCAGAGTTAGGTTCGCTGCGACGAAATTGAAGGGACACGCAACCCTGTGGTGGGATAGTGTCCAGACGGAGAGGAAAATATTGAACAAGTTGCCGATTAAAACCTGGTCAAGGATGGTGGCCAAGTTAAAGGGCAGATTTTTTCCGAAACACTATCAGATTGCACTACACAGGCAAGTGCAGAATCTGAAATAGAAAGGATTGATGGTAAGGGAGTACATGGAGGAGTTTTATCGAGTGAACTTGCGAGCCGGATATACAGAGGATACTGCGGAAAGAACAACTAGGTATGTGAATGGGTTAAGATTAGAAATTTTGGATGAAATCAGTATTTTATCTCCAAAGAACACTGAAGAAGTGTATCAGAGTGCGATGAAAGTTGAAGAGAAAATTACTAGAAGGCAGAATGCCCGGAGAGGACGAGGAGCTGGCCGGGGAAGAGGCCAGTCATATGGCAGAGGGCGGACTGCTAGTAATAATGAGGAAGGTAGTAGTTCCAGAGCTTCTGGATCAGCGGACAGAGGTGATAATGCGAGAGGCGGTAGGTCATCCCAGCGAGGCAGGGGAAATGGCCGAGGAAGAGGGGCTGGTTACCAATGTTACAGGTGTCATAAATGGGGACACAGATCATTTGAATGTCTAGAGGCAGAAAAAGCTGGATAGTGGGGTGCATATGTTGCACAACCAGAAGAAGCAGCGGCACCTCCCCAAGAAGTAGAAAATTCTCCAAAGACAGGGGAAGCCTTGGTTCTGCACAAGGTATTGTTAAAACCAGTCAAGGAGGTCACTGAACAGACACAACGGAAGGCTTTGTTTAGAACAGTTTTTAAGTCACGAGGTAAGTGTTGTAAGTAAATTATTGACAGCGGCAGTACTGATAACTTAGTGTCTACAGAGATGGTAGAAAAGTTGGAGTTGAAGCACTTGAAACATCCCAACCCTTACAGAGTTTCATGGCTACAAAAAGGCCATCAGTTGCTAGTGGATGAACAGTGTGAGGTGGAGTTTCAAATAGGCAAATATAAGGATAAAGTCGTTTGTGACATCATGCCAATGGATGTATGTCACATACTGCTAGGCAGGCCTTGGCAGTACGACAAGAAAGTGGTACACGATGGATTGACGAACTGTTATAAGTTTGTTAAGGATGGAATAAAGCATACGCTTGTGCCCATCAAGGAAGAAGGGACGGCAGGGACAAGTGAACCAAGAGCATTCTTGGTTAGTGGAAAACAGTTTCTGAAACAAGTTGAGGACAGTGAGATGGGTTACGCAGTTGTAAAGAAAGCAAGGACAATGTTGCTGCATACGAAGGTATCAGATTTACCTATAAAAATCCAGCAGATGTTGCAGGAGCTTACAGATATAGTGGTGGATGACTTTCCAGACAAATTACCCACCAAGAGAAGCATAAGTCATCATATTGACTTCATACCCAGAGCCAGTTTGCCGAACAAAGTGGCATACCGAATGAGCCCCAAGGACAATGAAGAGATTAGAAAGCAGGTGCAAGAATTGTTAGACAAGGGATTGATAAGAGAAAGTTTGAGCCCTTGTGCAGTCCCAACGGTTCTCGCCCCCAAGAAGGGAGGAGAGTGGCAGATGTGCACCGACTCAAGGGCCATCAACAAAATCACCATCCAATACAGGTTCCCATTACCATGGATGGATGACATGATGGATTGTTTAAGCGGGGCAGCATATTTCTCTAAGATAGACTTGAAGAGCGGGTACCATCAGATTCGGATACGAGAGGGGGACGAATGGAAGACAACCTTTAAGACAAATGAGGGGCTGTATGAATGGTTGGTCATGCCATTTGGACTGAGCAATGCACCCAGTACATTTATGAGGTTGATGAATGAGATGCTGAAGGAGTACATCGGGAAATTTGTGATAGTGTACCTGGACGACATACTAATTTTCAGCAGGACAAGGGAAGAACACCTTCAACATGTACGGAAGGTGCTGGAAAAATTACAGCAGAATAAACTGCTAATAAACTTGAAGAAATGTACTTTTTTGCAGAAGGAATTGATCTATTTGGGCTTTGTAATAGCAGAAAATGAACTGAAGATGGATTTAGAGAAGGTGGCGGCGATAGTTAATTGGCCATCTCCGACAAATTTATTCGAGGTACATAGCTTTCATGGACTAGCGAGTTTCTACTGGAAATTCATAAGGAATTTTAGCGAAATTTGTGCATCTATGTTGGACACCATTAAAAAGGCCAGTCAGCCTTTTCGATGGACGGATGCAGTGGAGAGAAGTTTCCAGTTGTTAAAGAGAAAGATCACTGAGAGCCCAATCCTGAGATTGCCAGATTTCAAGAAGCTTTTTCAGGTTCGCTGTGATGCTAGCAGTACAACTATTGGAGTTGTACTCAGCCAGGTGGATAAGCATGTAGCGTTTTTCAGCGAGAAGCTGAATGAAAGTCGATAGAAATATTCATCGTATGATAAGGAGTTCTATGTTGTTATACAGGCATTAAAACGCTGGAGGCATTATCTGTTGGGAAACGAATTTTTGTTGTTCTCAGATAATTCTTCACACAGTATGTAATGCAACAGCACAAGTTTGAACCACAAACACACCAAATGGGTGGAGTATTTGCAGAGTTTCAACTTCGTATTGAAGCATATTAGCGGACAGACCAACAAGGTGGCGGATGCACTAAGTAGAAGAGCTTTACTTCTACAAGACAAGTGCTGGTTTTTGAGCACTTAAAGGACTTATACCAGATTGATACAGATTTTAAGGAGGCCTACGAGGCATGTCAGAATCCCTTGGTGAGAGATAACAGTCCATGGTTGGACTACAACCTACAGGAGAAACTATTGTTTAAGGGAGGACAGCTATGCATACCTGACTGCTCGATGAGAGAGAATATTATTCGGGAGAAGCATAGTGGAGGTCTGGCCAGACATTTCGAAATGGAAAAGACACTCGAGCAGCTCAGTCATTTCTACTTTTGGCCAAAGATGCAGAGGGATGTGCAGCGATTTCTGGCCAGATGTAAGGTGTGCCAGTTGGCAAAGGGTCATAGTCAAAACACGGGACTGTACACACCGTTACTAGTTCCAAGCAGACCATGGGATTCAGTCAACTTGGACTTCATCTTAGGTCTACCTAAGACACAGCGAGGTTACGACTTGGTGATGGTAGTAGCGGACAAATTCTCGAAAATGGAGCATTTCATCCCTTGCAGGAAAACCAGTTATGCCACTCACGTGGCCCACTTGTTTTTCACAGAGATTGTCAGGTTACATGGGTTGCCTAAGTCTATTATGTCGGATAGGGATGTGAAGTTTACAGGACACTTTTGGCGTACCCTATGGAAGAAAATGGATACACAATTGAGTTACAGTTCTGCTTATCATCCACAAACGGACGGACAAACAGAAGTTGTAAACAGGAGTCTAGGAAACCTGCTACGAAGTCTGGTTGGAGAGAATTCGCGGATGTGGGATCGAGTGCTGGCACAGGCAGAGTTCACTTATAACGACTCGCCTAACCGCAACACAAGCTTCAGTCCATTTCAAATCCTATACGGCATGCATCCTCACGGAGTGCATGAGTTGCGGGATCTTGGACTGCAAGAAAGGCGAAGTGCAGATGGAGAAGATTTCGCTAACGTGATGAGGGATTTGCATGAGCAGGTAAAAATCAAATTACAGGACAACAACTTAAAGTATAAACAGCAAGCAGATTTGAAGAGAAGGGAAGTACAGTTTAATGTGGGAGATGAAGTCCTCGCGCATTTGCGCAAGGAACGCTTCCCTAGGGGTACATACAATAAATTAAAGTATAAGAAGATAGGACCCTGCAAAGTCCTTTGGAAATTTTCGGCAAATGCCTATGAGATACAGTTGCCACCCGGAATAGGCATTTCACCTATCTTTAACGTAGCAGACCTGTTTCCCTACACGGCTGACCCAGAGGAGAAGGAAGAAGATGGAACCACGCGGCCTACACGGAATACCCAGGATGGAGGAGAAGCTTGGATGAGACAGATGCCTTACGTTCAGCCTCCCGAGATCGAGCGCATTTGCGACACTCAGGTGGCCAAATGAACTCGACGGAAGGAGTATCTGCAATACCTGGTCAAGTGGAAGAACCATCCTATTGAGGAAAATCCGTGGCTTGATGCCAGGCATATTGAGCAAACAGGTTCTTCAGTTGAGGAGCTCATGGATCGGAGTCATGATTTTCTTTTTCCCAGGAGCCTGATGTAGTAGCATCCAGCTTAGGCACCATGACCAGGTGTCGGTCTCTACTAGGTCAAAGAGTTGAGTTTACTTTTAGTTATCTTTATGTTAGTTAACAGAATAGTACATAGAACTTTTATTCTTGTCTTAATTTCTAAATTAGTTAAGGGTAGTTGATCAGTTAGTGATCTGGATTTAAACAGGAACGCAATAAAATACAGAGATAACCATAAAGACAGATATGCAGCGGAAATAATACCTCAATTCATTACTGTAAAATACTGAAATATGCTTACAAACAGAAATGGAAATAAACCAGCTAGGGCGATGGTAGCTTATCTCTGAGAAGAGATGTGGTGGCTACATCCCTCTGAACTGTCTTACAATGAGGCTCGAAGGCCTATTTATTGTTGAGAAACAATGGAAAACCCTTCACATTCCAAAACCTAACCCTAGAAGATGAAACGCCAAATTGTGGGCCCCGTTTTTGGGTAAGTTGGTACATCAACTTCCCGGGGTCGCGAATTGGTCGTACTATCTCCGTTTGACGTGCATGATAGCCCGTTGGAAAGATCTCTCCGAGGAAGTTTAGGACCCGAAAAACTGCTAAAAATAGTAAATTGTGCTATAATTAAGGAAACTGAAGAAAAAAAAAAACTGTAAGAAGCATTAGAGGGGATCCAAGTGGAATTAGCAGGTGGCCACCAATATCCACCTGGATCATTCCTCCCCCCTTAGGAAGCAATGGTCCCCATTGCATTGATTTCCTCCATGAGATGAGGGAACTTCTGCTGCACTTGGTCCTTGGTGAGCCACTTGCCCTGGTGAAGGAGTTGTCCTGCTTTGACAACTCGATACAGTTGGATATTCTGCTGGCGGGTATGCTTGATCTATGTGTCCATGATCCGATCAGTTGCAGCTTGTTCCATGCAAGCTGGATTTAACTCTGTGGGTGTGAGTTGTTCTGCAATGTCGGATGTGTCTAGTAATGGTGGAAAGTATGGCCGAAGGCGGTCGACATTGAACACCGGGTGCAGGCCAAGGAATGGGGGAATGCTGAGCTCAAATGCATTCTCTCCCACAGCCTTGGTAATGGTGTAAGGGCCATACGGAGTGGTCTGAGTTTCCGATAGGCTCCAGTAAGGCGTTCCTTTTGCAAATGCAACCAGACTTTGTCGCCCACTCGAAACTTGTGTAGCACCCGATGTTGATCATGTCGCTGCTTGTACTTGGCATTTGATTTCTCCAGAATGTCATGGACCTGCTGGCGAATATGTTGGATGTGCTCAATGAAGCTGTTTACCTTATCTGTTTCAGACTGGACATGAGCAGAATCTGCATGAGTAGATGCAAATGGCATGGCCACATCGATGGGACATAGTGGTTGGAATCTCAATCCCACCTGAAAAGGGTTGTGGCCAGTCGAGCTGTGGAGAGCCCGGTTGTAGCTGTGTTGAACATAGGGGAGGCTCTCGTCCCATGTGCGTGGATGCTTTGAGTTGTACATGCGTAGAATGTGTATGATCATCCTGTTGACGACCTCAGTCTGGCCATCAATTTGAGGAAGGAAGGCTGTGGACTTAGTGAGTTTGGTGTCCAGCATCGACCAGAGGCTAGACCAAAATGTACTGAGGAACCTGATGTCCCGATCCGAAATGATAGACTGCAGGATCCCAAAGTGTACCCATACTCGTTCAAAGAAGAGTTTTGCAGTGGCTTCTGCTGTGATATTCTTCTTGAAGGCCGCCATAATGGCCATCTTCGAGAACCTGTCGACGACCACAAAAACACAGTCATTTCCATGCCTAGTGGAAGGGAGGCCTGACATGTAATCCATGGAGATGGATTCCCAAGGTCGACTAGGGGTAGGCAGCGGGGTATAGAGGCCTTGCTTCTTGATGGTTGGTTTGGAAATGGCGCAAGCAGTGCATGATCTGATGTACTTCCCGACATCCTGTCGAAGATTCGGCCAATAGAAATATTTCTGCAGTACAGCCACTGTTTTTTCAACCCCAAAATGCCCAACGGCCCGACTGTAGTGTGCTTCCCAAATCATCTTGGCACGCTCGCTTGAAGGAACACAAAGGTGACCCAGGTGGCATAACAGGTCATCCTGGAGGTGAAAATCTTGAACATGTTGACCCTCCAAGAGTGTCTGGTATGTGTGGCCGAATTCCGGGTCGTTTTTGTAGAGCAGTGGCCAATCAGAAGTCTCGTGCCCACAAGAGTTGAGCACGGTGGTTAATGCCATGATCGGTGGCCGACTGAGGCAATCTGCGACATTATTGGTGCTGCCCTTCTTATACTTGATATTCAAATGGAACTGTTGCAGGTATGTGGACCACTTCTGATGGCGATCATTCTGCAATTTCCCTTGGGTCTGTATGAACTGCAGGGGTCGGTGGTCTGTGTGGATGACCGTTTCCTTCCCCAAAATGTAATGCTTCCATTGTCGACAGGCCTGCACAATGGAATAAATCTCTTTGTCATAAGTGGGATACTTCCGGACTGTGTCTGAAAGTGTCTCACTGTGATATGCCACTGGATGCCCGTGTTGAGTAAGGACTGCCCCAATAGCATAGTCAAAGGCATTTGTCTCGACCTCAAATGGTTGTTGCAAGTCTGGTAATGCAAGAACTGGTGTTGTGCAGAGTCAATCTTTCAACACTGTGAATGCCTTCTGTTGAGATTCGGACCAAAAAAAATTTGCTTTCGCTCCTCCCTTGGTGACCTGACTCAAGGGCCAAGTGATATGAGAAAATCCCAACACGAACCTGCGGTAGAAGTTGGCAAGGCCTAGAAAGCTGCGAAGCTCTGTCAGAGTTGTTGGAGATGGCCAATCCCGAATGACTTGGATCTTGGCTGGATCCACATGCACCCCCTGTTCATCAATAATGTATCCCAGATACTGAACCTGGGTCATGCCAAAAGTGCATTTCTCCAAATTGGCACATAACTTGTGTTGTCGCAGTGTTTGGAGAACCTGTCGGATGTGGTGGAGGTGCTCTTCCCAAGTCTTGCTAAAGATCAAGATGTCATCCAAGTATACCACTACAAATGAGTTGGTGAATGGCCGCAATATGTCGTCCATTAGCCTCATGAAGGTTGCAGGAGCATTCGTCAATCCGAAAGGCATAACCAACCATTCGAAAAGGCCCTCCTTGGCTTTGAAGGCAGTCTTCCACACATCGGAGGGTTCGATTGGTACCATGTGATATCCTGACTTCAAATCGATCTTGCTGAAATATTTTGGCCCCTTTAGTTGGTCCAGGAGGTCATCAATCCGTGGGATTGGGTACCTATTACGGACAGTGATCTTGTTCAGCGCCCGATAGTCAATACAGAGTCTCCAAGTCCCATCCTTCTTTTGTACCAGCACGATCGGGCTCCCACAGGGCGATGAACTCGGACAGATGTGACCTTTTTGCAGCATCTCCTGGATCTGCCTCTTGATTTCATCGTTCTCCATAACAGAGTGCCAATAGATTGGTCCATTAGGCAGCGGCGAACCTAGGGTTAGATCAATGGAGTGCTTGACCTGACAGTGCAGAGGAACCCCTGCAGGGAGGTGAAGATGTCCTCATACTCCTCCACGACCTTGTCCATCTGTAGTTATCGTGCGGAGGGGCCCTGTCTAGAGGTCGTGGCCACCGTCTTCTTTTTTTCTTGAGGGCGTATCATCAGGAAAACAAACTTCCTGGTTTTGGAAATGAGCTTACTGCATTTTTTTGCAGTAACCAAAGAGATGGCGGTAGGCGGTGCTACCTCTGGTATCCTGTACAACTTATTTCCCAAAGTAACAATAACAGCACGGGGCCTTGACTCATACACAGCATGTCGCTTCCACAAGTATGGTTGTCCTAATAACACATCACAAACTTCAAGGGGTGCAATGTCACAAAATACCTCATCCGTGAAGGGCTTGATGTTGTATGGAAGGCAATACTGTTGTCTCACGCGAAGATCCCGTCCTTGGTGCAGCCACCCAATGGTGTATGGTTGTGGATGCGCTGTGGTCGGTAAGCCCAGCCGTTTCACGACCTCTGCCGAAATGAGGTTCTTTTGGCTCCCGCTGTCGACAATGAACTGTAGGGAGGAGCCCTTTACCCACATATGGGAGTGGAAGAGACGCTCCTCCTCCTCTGGATCTTCACGTTCCTCCTTCTGGATCTTCGTGGTGGCAACAGTGGTGATGGGCTCCGCATCGATAATCTGCTTCCCTTTGTCATTCCCCTTATCGAGTTTTGACTCAGAGTCAGAACATGCATCTGATTCTGAAACCTTTAGCTCGGCCACCAGTGACTGCTTGGCCCGACACTCACTTGTGTTGTGAGTGCAGCTCTTATGGAACTCACACCACTTTTCGGTGTCCTTTTTCGGCTTCGTGGCACTGTTCTTTGCTTGCAGCTTTGGCGGGTTGTCTTGGGCCGCCCCGCCTTGTCTTTGTCCTTTGTTCTGCGGTTTGGGGGCACCTTTCCCTTGTTTCGGATTCGCAGACCCAAAGTCTCACTTCTTCTGTTTAAACTTTTGCTCGACCTTGACGGCATATCGGTATGCCATGCCGAGCGAGGAGATGTTCAGAAATTCTATTTCTTCTTGGATGTACTTGTGCAGGCAGCCACAGTATTTTAGTACCAAATGCTGCTCTGTATCCTTGATACCCAACTTTGTGCGAAGGGTATGGAAAATATTGGTAAACTCTGGTACGTCTTGGTTCCTTCCCTGCCGTAGCGTGGTCCACTTTATGTATTGATCCTCATAGCTTCCGACAGGGTAGTACTGCTCCTTGATGGCATCTCGGAATGAATCCCAAGTCGGTGCGACTGAAAATAGTGAGCCTGTACTTTCATCTTTCTGTTCGCAGTAGGTTTCCCACCAATCCTTGACGTGCGGGGCTGCTTTGAGAAGAGCGAAAATAATCTTTTCCCGACTGGAAAATTCATGAACAGAAAAATAACCCTCTAGCACATTTAACCATTTATCGACAGCATCTGCGTCTATCTGACCCTCGAATATGGGGATTTCAAAATTAACTTGTACCTTAAATGGTGTGGCATTTCCAGAGTTGCTGTTGGAAGCCGATGCGTCGCCCCTGGGTAGCCGCTGAAGGATTTGGGCAAAGTTGTCCATCATCGTGTTCCTTTGTCACTCGAGGGCTTCTTCGAGCAAGATTTTGATAGGATTTCCTGCCCCCTCTTCTTTCTTTTCATCCGCCATGGGAGGCCATCGGGATTTGCGAGGCTAGTCTTGCAAAGGTTCGACCAGTTCAAGCCCTAACTCCTTATATCCCGACCTCGTTGGGGACATGCAAAGAAAAACAGAGAAGAAAAGTAGACCACTCTGATACCACTGATCCGGATTTAAACAGGAACGCAATAAAATACAGAGATAACCATAAAGACAGATATGCAGCGGAAATAATACCTCAATTCATTACTGTAAAATACTGAAATATGCTTACAAACAGAAATGGAAATAAACCAGCTAGGGCGATGGTAGCTTATCTCTGAGAAGAGATGTGGTGGCTACATGCCTTTGAACTGTCTTACAATGAGGCTCGAAGGCCTATTTATTGTTGAGAAACAATGGAAAACCCTTCACATTCCAAAACCTAACCCTAGAAGATGAAACGCCAAATTGTGGGCCCCGTTTTTGGGTAAGTTGGTACATCAACTTCCCGGGTCGCGAATTGGTCGTACTATCTCCGTTTGACGTGCATGATAGCCCGTTGGAAAGATCTCTCCAAGGAGTACGACGGAAAAGGCGATTTTTATCAGAAAAATCACTGGCGGTGGATTTCCCAAAAAACGCCGTTTAGGGCCTCAAAACGGCTCCGGAAGTTTAGGACCCGAAAAACTGCTAAAAATAGTAAACTGTGCTATAATTAAGGAAACTGAAAAAAACTGTAAGAAGCATTAGAGGGGATCCAAGTGGAATTAGCGGGTGGCCACCAATATCCACCTGGATCAGTTAGGGTTACTTGTTTGTCTTTTGTTAACAAGTCATGGATTAATGATTGTCCTATTATCTTAAAAGGGAAAAGACGAATGTATCCTAAAGGAAAATCTTGCCATAAGATAGAACAAATGAATAATAACCATGTAACTATAAAATCTATAATTGAAAATCAATTGTACAATTTCATTAACTGGAACTGGAAACATATAAATGTAACAGGACAAATCATGTAAGGGGTTCAGTTCAGTACCTCTCACACTCAAATAATAGCAAGAACAGAGAAATTAAGTTCTGTCCATATGTATGTCTACTATACTTTATTATGTTTCCCAATTGATGACTATCTGAGCATACAACTAACTCTACATAGATTCTTGAAAATAAATTCTTTTTGTTTCCTGAGAGAAAGAACCGGTTCTCACAGCGATACCGAAGAGCAGGTACAATATGGGGGTTTTTAATTCGTTTGAAACAAACAGAGAAAATGAACCAGGAGTGATACAACTAGAATTTGGTACAGGCCAAATACCCACAGGCCGGACGAAAGTTTCCACCATACAATTAAATTGACAGCCATATAACATTGCCAGCATAACTACAGGGTTCATGCACATTTATACATCATATCTCAAGCAAACTGAAGAAGCATAACAGCAATTCCGGCTATGAATTTAGAGAAAACAAACAGTAAATGTTATTTAGGTATACCAAACTAAGTCTTATCATATCTCCCTGAAGAATTTTCCTTTCAAAAAAAATTGCAAAGTCCAGCATATAATAATTATATAACAGTGTTGTAAGAATAAAGTTGTGGACACTCAAACCATGAACGATAAACCCTAGGTGAGGGTTTCAACCACATATTCATACACAACATAGATACGTAGACCCTTGAACGACAAAACCTAGGTGAGGGTTTCAACAGAAAATTGCAACTATAAACATAAGATTGCAGTCAAGACACAGTGGAAGCCCAGAATTCCAAGTAGCAAAGCATCGCTCACAGTGTGAGCCATTCGACAAGCAACGTGGGTGACAAACCCATACAACCCAAAGGCGTAAGTTAAAGACCAGAACGAACACTACAATAAATTCGAAGAGTCAAAGCCTACCAGACAAGTTCGAGATGTATATGGCCAAACCCTCCAACTGCAAACCCTTAACACCTGCACAGTCATGATACACAAGTTTTAGAGCATAAATTGTAACAGAAGTGAAATAAAAAGCTAAAAAGGGAAAACAAAACAATGAAATTTTCATTCGTCTTACCTGAGAGTTTGCAGTGAGACTCAAGACCGGCATTCCACCAACAGTGCCGACTAACTGTGGAGATGAAGGAGTAGACCAGGTCAGATATTGTGGAAAAAGACCCCTAAATTGAAACAGAGAAAGAGGAATTACTTGTGTATTAAGCCGAGAACGAAAGAAAGCCATCGAGCTAAACCTGGAAACAAGCAAACATTGAGTTGCCAACTAGAATGAGCAATACCAGTGCATGAGTTGAAATACAGCAGCCTGTTGAACCCACGGTAGAAGGAAAACGAAAACACAATAGTGGTCACTTACCCAGGTAGCTACAAGATGAACCACAACTGTCAACGAACCAAGAATTAAAGGCAAACACACTCATAGCAAAGAACAACCAGAGGCATGCCCAAGACTTGCAGCATTGCTGCCCACCAAAACCTTGCAGAGCACTGTGGAGCAAACCCTCGACAAGCCAACAATAATAGCTAATGACCGAAAAGAATGACGAGCAAAGGGATCAAGCATAGGGTTGAGTGGGAAATACAAACTCCAAGGCAAGCACCCCTTTCATTATTGCTTAATTGAATGCCACATAAATCAAAACCCAAAATATCCGATGGTGCTTTCATCCACGTGTAATCACCACTAAATGATTCAATCAAATATATAAACATTACATAATTATTCGAATTACGACAGATTGTAAAGTGTTGCGCTGGTCCCATCATCTCTAATATCAGTTCACTTTGGTATAAGAAAAACAGTTGCACAGTTGCAAAGATTTTGTTATTGGAAAAAAATGAATGAGACAGTTTCTAGATATGTAATAGGATGTGCCATATGTGCTAAAAGCAAGCCCAGCAATAGAAAACTAGGCTTGTACACTCCACTACAAGTTCCTTCACATCCTTGGGAAAGTGTTTCCATGGACTTTGTTGGAGGACTTCCTAAATCTAGGAAAGGCCATGACTATTTATATGTTGTTGTGGATAGGTTCAGCAAAATGTGTATTTTGATACCTTGTAACAAATAGATTACAGCTGAACAAACTGCAAAGTTGTTCTTTCAGCATGTATGGGTTCATTTCAGATTACCCACTTCCATTATATCTGATCGAGACACCTGATTTGTTTGGAATTTATGGTCGAGTGTATGGGAATTGATGGACAACAAGTTGAAGAAGAGCACAGCCTTTCATCCACAAACAGAAGTGGTCAACAGGACAGTGATCCAGTTGCTCAGAGGCTATTGTAGCAAGCATCCCAAATTTGGGATGAACACTTATGTTATGTGCAACATGCTTACAACCGAGCTAAACATTATTCTACACAGAGATCTCCTTTTGAGACCTGTTTTGGTTTCACACCAAGGTCTCCCTTGGATTTTGTCTTTGGTAAAGACATAGCAGTTGATGGACACAGTGATGTGGACAAGGCAACCAAGTTCATTGAACAAATCCAAGAGATTCACCAGGTAGTACAGGAACAACTGGAAAGGAGCCAAGCCAAATACAAGGCAAGGCATGATAAGCATCGTATGGAGCATAGTTTCCAAGTTGGTGATCAAGTCTGGTTGTATATCAGCAAAGACAGAATGCAAGGTGAAGGTAAAAAGCTAAAGCCAATAAGGTATGGACCTTTCAAGATACTTGAGAAAATTGGTGAGAATGCTTTTCGCCTTGATTTACCAGCTTACATGCACATCTACTCAGTCGTTAATGCAGACATCTTGAGACTATTTGAACCTTCATTAATTGAAGATCCTGAAGAGAAAATTCAATTGCCTTCTATTGATGATCTGTTACCTGAATATCTCAATGAATTGCAGGAAGACACAGTTCTGGACAGGAAGGTGAGGACGACGTGTAGGGGAGATGTTGAGTACCTCAGGATTGGACTCAAGGGTTCAAAGCCAAGCAGTGCAAAGTGGATAGAGATTGGACAAGTGAGACAACTATACCCTCACTTAGTCGATGCTTGAAAACCAACTTTTGGTGGTCCAAAAGCTTTTTCAGTGGGAAGGCCGTGATTCGAATTGGATCCTTAAACTCTCTTAAAGTTTCCTGAACTCTGTAAAAACTCATGCCGAAGTTTCAAAGTCTTATGGATGTCGAGATTATCAGAAATAACCTCTAAACAATGGCAATTTGTGGTCAGCACGGAGCAACGAGGACCCTTGGTCAAAGCGTGTAGACCATTGGCCAATGGTAACCGTGCACTGGCACAAGTTGACAAACAAGAGGTCAAATCTAGAATAGAGGTAGTTTCTGTCCCCCTCAGCGAATGAAATCCCCCAGTGCTCGGTCACGAGGAAAGCATAAAACCGCACGAAAATCGCTGATTCCGCCAGAAGGCGAGTCTCGCACTAAAACTAGCAGGATATCGAAAGGGCTTCAAGTGGTAAGCGGGTTCGACTGAGTCCCCCCCAATGCCATACACTGGGTGACACGTGTCCAGCGGATGAGAAAGAAAACTGCTCACATCAGATGGGTAAAGGTCATGGTACTTACCTGCCCAATATGGACAGAGACCGTAGGATTTGGAGGCTCCAAATCAACGGTGGAGAAATGATCCAATGGATAACCAGATTCTATGGGGAAATAGGCAGAGTCACATGAGATTTAAGGTCTGGTATGACCGATGAGTTGGTAGAGGAATCAGTTTCGCGGGTAATCTTGGAGCAATGGAAATAACGACCGTTTAAAGAGAACTGACACTCAGTTCATGAGGAAACAGGTGGCCACCTCTCTGTGAAGCATTATACAGTGATGATGACATCGAGAAGGGGAATTCAAGCGGACAGAGGCAGGAGATCCAGGGAGCCGGGAAGCGCAAATGAACATTCAAGGAGCAGATTGGCCTTAAGCCACGAACAGACAGATAGTAAGAGAAGCAGGCAGAAAGAGAGAGAAGGAGAAATCCAAGATCTGAGTGAGAAGCAAATTGCAGAGAACAGAGAAGTTGATCTGACCTACAAAGCAAAGGCAACATCGAGCCAGACAGAGACAGAGAGAGTTCGAGAGTCTGTGAACTCCAAAGAAGGTTTGAGAGGTTCAAGCAAACTCTTTAGTGTATACCTGTCAGGTATTGAGTACCAGATTGGACTCATACCACTAAGACCAGTAAGGTCGAGATTCAGTAAGGAGAGTCTATGTGCTCTAGAGACTTGGGGAATCCAAGTACAATCGTACTAATCATCATCTGTTACGTGAGACTCAATTTGAGCTCACTATTATAAAAACTCTACTTTTAAGACACAATTGAAAGGCCACCACTGAAGGCTGGACTCAGAGACGTAGCCCAGGAGGATCGAGTGAACTCCTTATTAAATTTGTTGTGTTTTATGTGTTTGCTTACTGTGTTTCTCTTACTGCTTCAGTGTCTGTGTATTTCGCAATCTTATCGATCCGTTGCATAAAATAACATAGGCACACCCCAGCACATGAGTCTGTAATACCTTCATTAATTCTCTAAGGTCATTTACGGGTGATTTTAGACACATTACCAAATCTGCAACAACTATTTGAGATTGAGACAGACACCTTCGACTATGATATTGGTGAAGTTCTTACTCAGCAGGGGCATCCAATGGCTTACCACAATGAGCCACTTTTAGATACAGTCTATAACCATCCCCCTTATGACAAAGAAATGTATTCCATTATGCAGGCTTGTCGTCAATGGAAACATTACATTCTGGGGAAGGAAACGATCATCCACACAGACCACTGACCCCTACAGTTCATACAGACACAAGGGAAGTTGCAAAATTATTTCCATGAGAAATGGTCAACATACCTGCAACAATTCCATTTGAACGTTAAGTACAAAAAGGGAATCACCAATAATATTGTAGACTTCCTCAGTCGACGACCAATCATGGCGTTGATCACTTTGCATGACTCCTATGGGCACGAGACTTCAGGGTGGAGGCATCTTTACGAGATTGATCCAAAATTCCGCAGCACATTCCAGACACTCCGGGAAAGTAAGCAATGTCAAAATTTTCACCTTGAGGATGCACTATTATGCCACCTGGGACACATATGTGTTCTTTCAAGCGAGCGTGCCAAGATGATTTGGGAGGCACACTGCAGTCGGGTCGCTAGACATTTTCGAGTAGAGAAAATAGTGGCAGTACTAGAAAACTAGTTTTATTGGCCGAACCTTTGTCATGATGTTGGGAGGCACATTAAATCCTGCACTTCCTGTGCTATTGCCAAAGCAGCCATCAAGAAGAAGGGCCTATATACTCCTCTACCTAATCCTAGATGACCTTGGGAATCCATCTCCATGGATTACATGTCGGGCCTTCCTTCTACTAAGCATGGCAATGACTGTGTTTTCATGGTCGTCGACAGATTCTCTAAGATGGACGTTATGGCAGCCTTCAATAAGCGTATCATAGTAGAGGTCATTCTAAGCTCTTCTTTGAGTGAGTGTGGGTACACTTTGGGATCCCACAATCCATTGTCTCTAGTCGAGACAACAGATTCCTAACTGCATTATGGTCAAGTCTCTAGTCGATGTTGGATACCAAACTCAATAAGTCCACGGCTCTCCATCCCCAAACTAATGGGAAAACATAAGTCGTCAACAGGATGATCGTGAACATTCTACGTTTCTAGTCAATTTAACGTCTTAAATTGCTCTACATAAATTATCAATCCGGGTATCGTAAACTAATGAAGTGTGGTGCACCATATGTGCTTAGTTAACCTTTTTATTACTTCGTTGTTTTATAGTTTATGTTGTTTTTGGGGTTTTGTTCTTTTTGGTTTCCTAAAGTGTTTAATGCAAATGGAAATCCTATTCTAAGGTCTTAAGAATACTTTTAAAGGACAAGTATGGATAGATATTTCAAGACAAGGTCTATGTCCCTAATGGTAACTTCCAAAACTTAGCACTTCAAAAGATCTTAAAGCATGTTATTGATGGAGTTAGTACTTAAACAAAAGTGTAAATATGTAGCTACTTCAATCAAAATAGAATGAAACAACCAAACAATGAGCTAGTGACTATGAAACCCAGTATCCTTGCTGTTGTATAAAAAGAAAACTGAACTTAAAGCAATTCAAAAACTGTAAGCAAAGTAAACTAAATCATATTACATCAACTCATATTCTGACCCCTCACCATTCGACTCGCTCTGACTATAGGAGGTAATCATAAACAAATTGAGCAATCCGATATCTAATTTGCATAAAATGAAACTAATATTAAACTACACATTCATACTTCAATCCCTCACCATTCGACTCGCTCTAGCTATAGGAGGTAACTGAAAATGACATGAGCAATTCATTAACTAACTTGTAGAAAAATAAACTAATATCAAACTACACATTCATACTTAATCCCTCACCATTTGAGTCGCTCTGGCTATAGGAGGTAACTGAAAATGACATGAGAAATTCAATAACTAACTTGCAGAAAAATAAACTAATATCAAACTACGCATTCATACTTCAATCCCTCACCATTTGAGTCGCTCTAGCTATAGGAGGTAACTGAAAATGACATGAGCAGTCTAATATCTATCTTGCAGAAAAGTAAATGAACAAAACAAAACTGAAAGAAATAAACAGTGCTGGAATTAGAACTAAGAAAATAAATCAGCAGAAGGACAAGATAATTCCATCATGTCATTAGTAATTAAAAAGCTATGTGCATTACTAATCTACAATCAAATGGTTGAACACACTTGCATGAATTAAAATTGCATGAATGAAAAATCTAATCTACCAAACTTGAAAGCAATCAAATGACATAATGAAATCAAAGCAAAATTTACAAAATGAAATCTACTCTACCTTATACTCTAATATGCTCCATGACATCTACTTCACATCTCCTTCCATATTGAGAACATCAAAGCTTTATTCAAATTCTTCAAAATTACAAAGTACAACAAAGTTCTCCAAAGCTTTCAAAAGCCATCAAGGAAGAACTACAAACTCCAAGCTAAAGAACTCACAAGCTAAAAGACTAACAAGCTAACAAATGAAGGAGAGAGATCTCCTATTTATACAAAAAGATGAGAAGCCATCTCATTAATGAGAGTCCATGAATCTCTCCCTCTACCTCTAGAGTCCTAATCAAAATAGGAACTGATAAGACACATGTCTTCTTAGAGTTACAATACAATTAGGAGATGTGACACATATCCTCATGATCCCATGATTCTTTCCACTCAAATTCGAATTTGGCTTTAGAGTGCCACATAAGGGTCTTCCAGAAGCCTCCTTTCAACCTACATATGTCAAAAATCTCAACCCATTTGTTAGGTATAAGTATATGCACATTATTTTCTAATTTTTAACCACAAATTCACTTAAAAGGCTTAGAATTAATAAAGATTGGAAAAACATAAATGTGGTCCAATTATAATGAAAGTGGGATGAATGTGGTGACATAGTAGTGAAATGGAGGTGTTAGGCCCCTATACTACTAGTGTAACCCCCTATTGTTGTTAGTATAACCCACTTATTATATTGATGTACCCATGTAGTGCCCATATTATTACTATTGTGCCACATAGAAGCCCACTATTGTTCATATTGTGCCCTTACATTATTATTGTTATGTCGGCTCTGATTATGTTATAACCCCTTAGACTCCTATATATAGAAAGGAGGCCTTTTCATTTGTATCATCCAAGAATTGTTCATTTATGTAATGTAAAGGAGGTTGCCCCCTCGAAGAGGCTGAATTCTAAGGCGTGGATCTCTCTTTTATATCTTTTTGTGAGCTGGTTTCATAACATTTGGTATCGGAGCTTTGGATTCTAGGGTTTCGCTGCTCCAAACAGGTCATCGTGGAATTTTCTCTATAACTTTTTTCCTGTGACGTTTCAGAAGTCGCAAAAAAAACCCATTTGAGAAGAAATCGCGCTGAACCTTGGGTCCGAATTTTAGATCTTTTTGCATGATATTTTCGGAGATATGATCTCATAAAGTTGGTCTTTTTGCAGACTCCTGAATTACACTCAAAACAGGTGACCTAGGGAAAATCGTCATAACTTTCTTTCTGAGCATCGGATTGAAATTTCATAAGAAGGTACAGAAATAGGACGGATGGTAGTTTTCATTTATATATTTTTTAGAGTCAAAGGTTGAAACAGTGATACTTGGCACTTCATACAAGTTTGCTCTACTGAACTAGTCTATAATCAGGTCACTGCGGGAGATTGTGCATAACTCTTTCTTGGAGAATCCAATTTAGTTTAGACTAGTGGTATTGGAAAGAGGACACAGAAGGCTACTACAGGTCACAATTTCAGAACTGGATGATTCAAAATTACAGAGATACATCAGATTCAATATCAGGCTTCTATAAAGTAAAAAAAGGTGTGTAGTTTTTATTTTTTATTTTTGCATAAGCTTGGTTTGAAGGAATTTAAAGGGCCTAGTAAAGCATTATTATCAGTAACTGATGCCCTGAGGAAAGAAAATGCAAACAACTAGTAAGGAACCTAAAATCTCTAGCATGACTCATGAAGAAGAGGAACAAATGCTACATGATATATCAAAATTACAAGAACAAGTGCAACAAATGTCACGCTCACAAAAGCTAACAGATGCTAAGATAAATGGTGTGGAATCTAAGATAAAGGGAATGGAAGCTAAGATGGACGATTTGAAGATAGATTTGAAGACAGATTTGAAGAAAGACATGGCAAATTTGAAGACAGATTTGAAGATATACATGGCAAATTTGAAGACAGATTTGACAAATTTTCTACAAGAGATACTTACTAATGGTGAAAAGGTTGTAAAGGAAGCTCATGATGTGAACAAAAGTAATGTTAATCATGATTCCATAGATTCTAATGTTGGATTGAAGACCCACCATATTCCAAAAATCGATATGAGGAAGTTTGATGGCAAGGATCCGGTAAATTGGATACTTCAAATGGAGCAATATTTTGATCTACATGGTGTACAACTGTTACAAAAGGTATGTATTGCATCTTCATATTTAGAACCAGATCAATTTTTATGGTATTAAGGGCTTTGTTCTCGTAAAAAAAATTGTTACGTGGTCAATTTTCACGGAGGAAATGATAGCAAATTATAAGGATACAAAGAGCAACACCTTCTTTAGAGCAACACCACAACAATTAGAAAGAGTAAAAGGGCTTTGTGACATAATGGAAAGAAAAATTATGGAAACCAGGAAGCATACCCCTCACAAATATACCTAATGGGAAGACACTTCAAGGTAAAAACAGATCATGATAGCCTTAAATACTTTTTAGAACAAAGATTATCCTCTGAAGAGCAACAAAAGTGGGTCACAAAGATGTTGGGTTATGACTTTGAAATCATCTACAAAAAACGGAAGCAAAATGGCAACCTTACCGAATGAGAATACTCTTCAAGGATGAGGATGTGGAAGCATTGTTTTTTGCTATTTATATTATCCAACCAAATTTGATAAACGAAGCAAGGGATGAATGGAAGAAGGACGAAGAAGTATGGCCACTTATTCAAAAGTTGCAAAAGATCCCAATTCAAGCAATATTGTCAGAAATTGAAGAGGAAGGAAAAATCGTATTGGAACCTGGAGCAGTCACAGAAACAAGAACCCGACAGCTACGAAATCGATCAATTTCAGAGTATTTCATCAAGTGGAAGAACGTACCCGCTGAATATTCCACATGGGAGGACAAGAATTTTATACAGAAGCATCAAGAACTACTCAAGCGTTGAGGACAACGCTTTTTGAAGGAGAGGGGCACGTTAGGCCCCTATACTACTAGTGTAACCCCCTATTATTGTTAGTATAACCCTTTTATTATATTGATGTACCCATGTAGTGCCCATATTTTTACTATTGTGCCACATAGAAGCCCACTATTGTTATTATTGTGCCCTTACATTATTATTGTTATGTCGGCTCTGATTATGTTATAACCCCTTAGACTCCTATATATAGAAAGGAGGTCTTTTCATTTGTATCATCCAAGAATTGTTCATTTATGTAATGTAAAGGAGGTTGACCCCTCGAAGAGGCTGAATTCTAAGGCGTGGATCTCTCTTTTCTATCTTTTTGTGAGCTGGTTTCATAACAGGAGATGAAATGGAGGTGATATAATGGACATAATAGTGAAAGTGTAATGGAAATGAATGACATTTTCAAGACTCAACACTACACATGTACAACTTGAAGCATCCACGCACATGGGATGAAATCCCACCCTATCTCCAGCACAACTACAACATGGCTCTCCATAGCCCAATGGGCCACAACCCCTTTCAGATAGGGCTGGGATTTCAGCCATTATGTCCCATTGGTGTGGCTATACATAAGGGGAATTTTGAGGTCTAAAATAGACCTCCTAAGAAAAATGTACAACCAAAACAAACTTTATAAGGACCAATAGGATTCAAGATGATGATGTCAACCATGGGGGATGATTCACCATTTTTGGAGTAAAAAAGTAAAAATATTAAAAAATAATAAAATAATAAAACTACTTTTTCAACTCATATTTTCAATGTATCTCACTAAGGTTTTACTCAAATTTCAAGCAAGATTACTCATTGGATGAAAATTTTAATTCCTCATCCAAGGAGTACCCATGTTGCATACTTTTGATAGACCTTGCTACACAAAAAATTAGAAATACATGAAAAAACATGATTGCAATCACGTTTTTCATGTAATTCTCATTTTTCGTTCAATAGGGTACATCTAAAGTATGAAACATGGGTACTCATTGGATGGGGAATTAAATTTTTCATTCAATGAGTAATCCCGCTTGAAATTTGAGTAAAACCTTAGGGAGATAGCTTGAAAATACGAGTTGAAAATATGAGTTGAAAAAATAGTTTTTTCTTTTTTCCCTCTAAAATTTGATGATGTAATCTAATCTTATTTTATTATTTCCAATATTATTTTATCATTTCCTTAGGAGGCCCAATTTATACCTCATAATTCCCCTAATTTCATTTGCAACTACTCAGGCAGATTAGGCTCATGTCCGGTCCAAAGCCGACAGGGCTAACAGCTTCATTGAGCGCATTCAACACATCCGCCAGTAGGTCCATGATATATTGGACAGAGCCAATGCTAAGTACAAGTAGCACCACGATCAACATTTGGTGTCGCACAAGTTCTAGGTGGGCGACAAAGGTTGGCTACATTTGTAGAAGGAGCGCCTTGCTAGACCCCACCGCAAGCTTTGCCCACTCTGATATGGGTCATACACCATCACCAAGGTTGTAGGGGACAATGTCTTCGAGCTTAGAATTCCGTTGTTCCTTGGTATGCACCTAGTGTTCAATGTAGACCACCTTAGACCATACTTTCCACCATTGCGGGACACATCAGACGTTGCAGAACAACTCACACCAACAAAGCTAAACCTAGATTGCATGGAATAGACCACAACTGATTGGATCATGGACACACAGATCAAGAACACTCACCAGTAGAAGATCCAACTATATCGGGTTGTCAAAGATGGCCAAGTACTTCACCAAGGCAAGTGTCTCACTAGGGACCAAGTTCAGCAGAAGTTTCCCCATCTCATGGAGGCACTCAATGCAATGGGGACCATTGCTTCCTAAGTGGAGAGGAATTATCCAGGTGGATATTGGTGGCCACTCGCCTATTCCACTTGGACCCCCAATATTGTCTCTTTCATTTTTTTCATTTCCTTAATTGTATCACAATTTACTGTTTTTGGTATTTTTTTAGGCCCCAAATTTCTAGAGCATTTTTGAGGCCCTAAATGACATTTTTAGAGAAGCCGGAGAAACCAAAAACATCCCAAACCACCATGTGCTTTTTTTTCGGCCTCCTATTCAAGATCTTTGAAACAAGCTATTATGATATCCAAATGGAGATTGTATGCCAAAGTTATGACCACGGGAAGTTGATGTACCAATTTACCCAAATTGGGCCCACAGTTTTGGCGGTTCATCTCCTAGGGTTAGGTTTTTGGATGTTTAGGGTTTTCCATTATTTCTCAATAATAAATAGGCCTTTAAACCTCATTGCA
Source organism: Pinus tabuliformis (assembly GCA_031772625.1). Lineage (NCBI taxonomy): Eukaryota > Viridiplantae > Streptophyta > Pinopsida > Pinales > Pinaceae > Pinus > Pinus tabuliformis. Next base: position 1,180,904,601 of record CM062805.1, on the reverse strand, counting down.
AGATAGTTCAGAGGAATATAGCCACCACATCTCTTCTCAGATATAAGCTACCATCACCCGAGCTAGTTTATTTCCATTCTGTTTGTAAGCATATTTCAGTATTATGATATTAATGAAATGAAGTGTTATTTATGCTGCATTTCTGTATTTATGGTTATATGTGTAATTTGTTGCATTCTTGTTGAAGTTTGGATCAGTGGTATCATAACAACCTACTCTTTCTTTGTTTTTCTTTGCATGTCCCCAATGAGGTCAGGGTATAAGGAGTTAGGGCTCGATTTGGTTGAACCTTTCCAAGACCAACCTCGCAAACCCCGATGGACTCCCATGGCAGGAGAAAAGAAAGGCGAGGGGGAAGGAGATCCTTTCAAAATATTGCTCGACGAATCCCTTGAGCGACAGAGGAACTCGATGATGGATAACTTTGCCCAAATCCTTCGACGGCTACCCACAACCAACGCATATTCATCCAACAGCCACTCTGGAGGCACCAATCCCTTTAAGGTAACTTTGATATTCTTATATTTTAGGGCTAGATAGATGCAGACATTGTAGATAAATGGTTGAATCTATTGGAAGAATATTTTTCAGTTCATGACTTTTCCAATCGGGAAAATATTACTTTTTCACTTCTCAAAGCTACCCCACATGTAAAGGACTGGTGGGAAACCTACTATGAACAAAAGGAAGAGATGTAATCCTCATTTTTTTTCAGCCGCACCCACTTAATGGCATCTTTCCAAGACTCCATCAAGGAACAATATTGCCCTGTCAGGAGAGATGAATATAAATACTTAAAGTAGACCACACTACGATAGGGAAGGGGCCAAGATATGCTGAAGTTCACAAATGTTTTACATACCCTCCGTACGAAGCTCGGTATCAAGGATTCTTTGCGACCTTTCATACTCAAGTACTACGGTTGTCTACAAAGCTACATCCAGGATGAGATGGAGTTCCTGGACATCTCCTCGCTCAACACAACATACTGATATGCTGTCAAGATTGAGTAGAAGTTTAAACAGAAGAAGCAAGTCTTTGGATCTTGATTCTAAAGAAAGGAAAAGACACCCCCAAACCACAAAGTAAAGGCTAAAGCTAAGGTGGGGTGACGTAGGACAACCCGCCAAAGCTGCAAGCAAATAACAACACTACGAAGACAAACAAGGACATGGGAAAATGGTGTGAGTTCCATAAGAGCTCCACTCACAACACAAGTGAGTCTTGGGACAAGCAGTCACTGAAGGTCGAAGGTTTTTCAATCAAACTCATGTTCTGACAATGATTCAGAACCTGACAAGGGGAATGACAAAGGAAAATAGATCATTGATGTGGAGCCCAGTGCCACCGTAGCCACCACCAAGATCCAGAAGAATGAGCCTCAAGATCTAGATGAGGTTCAATGCCTCATCCACTCATAGATGTGGGTGAAAGGTTATCTGTTGCAGTTCATTGTCGACAACAAGAGCCAAAATAACCTCATTTCAGTAGAGTTCGTGAAGCGGTTGGGCCTACCAATGACAACACATCTGCAGTCGTACACCATCCGGTGGCTTTACCAAGGACAAGATCTCCACGTCAGCCAGTAATGTCGCCTTCGCTACAACATCAAGCGGCATGTTGTATATGAGTCTAGATCTCACTCTGTGATTATGACTTTGGGTAATAATTTGTATAGGATACCAGAGGTAGCCCCTCCTACTGCCATCTCTTTGATCACTACAAAGCAATGCAGTGAGGTCATTTCCCATACCAGGAAAAAAAAATTCCTTATGATTCACCCTCATGGCAAGAAGAAGGTTGTGGCCACGACTTCCAGATAGGGATCCTCCATGCAGAAGTAGCAGATGGACAAGGTCGTGAAGGAGTAGAGGGACATTTTCACCTCACCTATAGGGGTACCTCTACACTGTCAAGTCAAGCACTCCATCGATCTGACCCCATGCACATTGCTACCCAATGGAATGATCTATCGAATTTATGTTCTGGAGAACGATGTGATCAAGAGGTAGATTTAGGATTTGTTGTAGAAAGGGAAAATCAGACGAAACTCATCACCATATGGGAACCCGATCGTATTGGTAAAAAAGAAGGACGGGACCTGGAGACTCTGTATTGACTATCGGGCACTGAACAAGATCATTATCTAGAATAGGTACGCAATCCCATAGATTGATGACCTTCTGGACCAACTCAAGGGGGCCAAATATTTCAGCACAATTGACTTGAAGTCAGGTTATCACAAGTTCCTATCGAACCCTTCAATGTGTGGAAGACTGCCTTAAAATCTAAGGAGGGCCTTTTTGAACGGTTTTTCATGTCTTTCAAGTTGACGAATGCCCTTGCAACCTTCGTTAGACTGATGGAAAACATCTTGTGACCCTTCACCAATGCATTCATGGTGGTGTATTTAGATGACATCTTCATCTTCAGCTAGAGTTGGGAAGAGCACATCTGCCATATTTGACAGGTCCTTCAAACCCTGGGACAACACAAGTTGTGTGAAATTTTGGAGAAATGCACTTTTGGCATGACCCAAGTTCAATATATGTGGTACATCATTGATGAGAAGGGTGTTTATGTGGATCCAGCCAAGATACAGTTCATTCGAGATTGGCTAGCCCCAATAACTCTAATAGAGTTCTGCAGATTTCTGGGTCTTGCCAATTTCTACCATAGGTTCTTGTTGGGGTTCTCTCATATCACTTTCCTTTAAGTCAAGTGGCCAAGAGCAGAGCAAAAGAAAAAAAAATTGGTCCAAAACCAAACAAAAGACATTTTCCAAGTTGAATAATCGCCTCTACTTTGCACCAATGCTCACATTACTCAACCTGCAACAACCATTTGAGATTGAGACAGACGCCTCTGACTATGCTATTGGTGCAGTTCTTACTGAACAAGGGAATACAATGGCTTACCACAATGAGACACTTTCAGACACAGTCTGAAAGTATTCCACTTACGATAAAGAAATGCATTCCATTGTGCAGGAATTTCGTCAATGGAAGCATTACATTCTTGGGAAGGAAACAATCATCCACACAGACCACCAACCCCTGCAGTTCATACAAACACAAGGGAAGTTGCATAATGATCGCCATCAGAAATGGTCCACATACTTGTAACAATTCCATTTGAACATTAAGTACAAGAAGGGCAGCACCTATAATGTTGCAGACTGCCTCAGCCAACCTCCAATCATGGTGTTGATCACTGTGCTCGAATCTTGTGGGCACAAGAATTTGGGGTGTCCGCATATTTACGAGAGTGATCCAGAATTTGACAGCACATACAAGACAATCCTGGAAGGTTATAAAGTACAAAATTTTCACCTCCAAGATGCATTGTTATGCCACCTGGGACACATCTGTGTTCCTGTAGTATGTTGGGAGGTACATTAAATCCTACACTGCCTGCACCATTACCAAACTAGCCATCAAGCATAAAGGCCTATATACTCCTCTTCCTACTCCTAGTCGACCTTGGGAATCCATCTCCATGGATTACATGTCGAGCCTTCCTTTTGCTAAGCATAGCAATTACTGTGTTTTCGTGGTTATGGACAAATTCTCTAAAATGGCCATTACGGCAGCCTGCAAGAAGACTAACAAAGCAGAGGACACTGCTAAGCCATTCTTTGAGCAAGTGTGGGTACACTTTGGGATCCCACAGTCCATTTTCTCTGATCAGGACATAAGATTACTATGTCCATTCTGTTCGATGTTGGATACCAAACTCACTAAGTCCGCGGCTCTCCATCCCCAAACTGGTGCCCAAACAGAAGTCGTCAACAATATGATCGTACACATTCTGCGCATGTACAACTCGAAGCATCCATGTACACGGGATGAAAGCCTTCCCTATGTCCAGCACAGCTACAACAAAGCTCTCCACAGCTCAATGGGCCACAACCCCTTTCAGGTAGGGCTATGATTTTAGCCATTATGTCCCATTGATGTGGCCATACCATTTGCAGCTACTCAGGCGGATTCGGCTCATGTCTAGTTTGAAGCCGACAGGACTAACAACTTCATTGAGCATATTCAACACATCCGACAAAAAATCCATTATATATTGGACATAACCAATGTTAAATACAAGCAGCACCATGATCAACATTAGGTGTCGCACAAGTTCCAAGTGTGCGACAAAGTTTGGCTACATTTGCAAAAGGGGCGCCTTGCTGGACCCCACTTCAAGCTTCACCTGCTCCGATATGGGCCATACACCATCACCAAGGTTGTAGGGCACAATGCCTTCAAGCTTAGCATTCCACCATTACTTGGTCTGCACCCAACATTTAATGTAGACCGCCTTTATTCATACTTTCCAACATTGTTGGACACATGCGACATTGCAGAACAAATTACATCAACAGAGCTAAACCCAGACTGCATGGAATAGGCCACAACTGATCGGATCATGGACATGCAGATAAATAACACTCACCAATAGAAGATCCAAATCTATCGGGTTGTCAAAGCTGACCAACTCCTTCACCAAGGCAAGTGACTCACTAGGGACCAAGTTCAGCAGAAGTTTCCCCATCTCATGGAGGCACGCAATGCAATGGGGACCATTGCTTCCTAAGGGGGAGGAATGATCCAGGTGGATATTGGTGGCCACCCTCGTATTCCACTTGGACCCCAACACAGTGTTTTTCATTTTTTCGGTCTCCTTATTTGTAGCACAATTTACTATTTTTGGAAGTTTTTTGGGTCCTGAACTTTTGAAGCTGTTTTGAGGCCTTAAATGACGTTTTTATGGAAAACATAGAGACTAATATAATATCAACTTGGTTCACCTATTTTTTTTAGCCTCCTCTTCGAGATCTTCGAAATGAGGTATTATTGTAGCCAAACGAAGATCGTATGCCAAAGTTGCCACCCTGGAAAGTTGATGTACCAATTTACCCAAACGGGGCCCACAATTTTGGTGCTTCATCTCCTAGGGTTAGGTTTTTGGATGTTTAGTGTTTTCCATTGTTTTCAATAATAAATAGGCCTTTGAACCTCATTGCAACAAATGTCAAAGGCATGTATCCACCACATCTCTTCTTAGAGATAAGCTACCATCGCCTGAGCTAGTTTATTTCCATTTTGTTTGTAAGCATATTTCAGTGTTTTGATATTAATGAAATGAAGTGTTATTGCTGCTACATTTCTATATTTATGGTTTTATGTGTAATTTTTTTCATTCCTGTTGAAGTTTGTATCAGTTTTGTGGAAATAATATAACACACACCCAACAAGATAAGCTTCCCCTAAACATCAATGAGTATGGATTTGGTTTTGGTACACTACAGTTCTTGTGACTCTCCCTACAGATAATTTGGGAAACAAGGAGATGATTATTCTCTTGGTATAGCAGATACATAGAGGATTTTGAGAGCAAAGATTAGAAGTTGCAAATAAGACAATGAAAGGTTGGTTGAGGCTTAGGAAAAGTAGGTAGAAGTCAATGGAGCGATTTTTCAGAGCTTGTCAGAATTGCAGGATCAGTCAAGAGCAGGATGGGAAAACTAATTAATCCTATGGTAGTAGGTCTTGGTCCGGATACAGGTTGGATAGAGGGGATACAGTTAGAAGTGGAAGATCACTGGATACACCTAACAGGAGGACTAGTATGTATGGGCATCATTCTAGTTCCTCATCCAGGCATTATAATCACAACCATCACGATCATCATCATTATAGGAGGAGTGACAACTTGACTGAGGATTTCAATAAATTCAATCCTCCTACATTTGATGGATAGATTAAGCAATCAGAAGATGTGGAGGCATGTTTTCTTGGGATGAATAAATTATTCATATCGCATAGCTACTCATATAATATGAAAGCTAAGATAGCCACCTTTAGTCTCAAAGAGAAAGCAAATATTTTGTGGGAAGATGTGAATAATGTAAAGGGTATTCAAGAAGAAGAGATTATTTGGGATGAGTTTGAGATGCTCTTCAAGAATAATTACCTATCATATAGGTACTATGGTGATAGAGCTAAGGAGTTTTATGAGATGCATATGGGTTCTATGATAGATTATGAGTACACTAGCAGGTTCCTGGAGCTGTTGAGATATGTGTTTTACCTCAAGGATGAGAAGGATAAGATCCAAAGATGCATCTGTTGGTTTCCAGCAACATATAGAGATCAGATTGAGTTTGATGAGACTATATCATTGGAAGAGGCCATCAGGACATTGAAGCATTGTTATGAGTAGTCAAAGTGAAAAGATGAGCCTAAGGGGAAATGATAAAGTTAAAGGGAAGTGGCCACCGAAGCAGGGAAGACCATATGATGCAGATGAGAAAGAAAATGTTTTTCCTTACAAGAAGTTCAATGCAATTGAGAAGGGACATGGGTAGCAGCTTGGAGAGCAGAAAAATGGAGGTGATGGTAGGGGGTCGTTAATGTGTTGGATATTTGGCAAAGATCATCACATGAAAGATTGTCCATTCTACCAAGGTGGTAGGCCTTAGATCTATATTTCTCAGGAGGTGTAGACAGTTGGGGATATTGGTGATAGCATTCATCGGATTTATGTAGTTGTGGATAACAGGTAGGCAAATCACTGGGCATCCATTATTGAGATGGAAGCTAAGCTCTGTGGTCAATTTGTTTCTATTTTGATTGACCCCAAATCTAATTATAGTTATGTTGGCCCTAACCTGGTGGATAATTGTGGATTGAGAAAAGAAGTGCATGCGGAATCTTGGTTATTGCAGTTGGCTATAGGTACTAAGAAGAGAGTTCATCACTCGGTAATATCTTGTGCATTTTAGCTGAATGGTATGCCTATAGCAAAACATATGAATATACTTCCACTAGGATCATATAGTATGTTTTTTGGTATGGATTGGTTGTAGCTTCACAGGACCAAAGCAGATTTTTATTACAAGGCCATTGGGTGCCTCGATGATAATGGGAAAATAAAATCTTGCAGGGGAAGAAGAATCCTACATCGGTGAGGATGGTCACAGCTATGCAGGCTAAGTGCAGTTGTAGGAAAGGGTGTGTGACATTTGCAATTCATATTTCTAGTGACAAGGGTAAGGATGTTGAGGATGAAAAAATATTCAAGAGGTACCATGTATTATAACAGTTTCAAGATGTGTTTCCATCAGAGATTCGAGAGTTTCTTCCCCATAAGAAGTGACTTTTCTATTGAGTCGATAGCAGGGGTAACACCATCATGAAAGGCACCTTACTAGATGAGCACACCAGAGTTAGTAGAGTTGAAGTTTCATCTGAAGGAAATGTTGGATACAGGATATATTAGGCCAAGTGTATCGCCTTGGGGTGCACCATTATTGTTCGTGAAGAAGAAGGATGGTACTCTTAGGTTGTGCATTTATTATAGGGATTCGAACAAGGTGATGATCAAGAACAGGTATCCATTTTCGAGGATTGATGAATTGTTTGATCACTTGAAGGGAGAAGTAGTGTTCTCGAAGATTGATTTGAGATCAGGATACCATCAATTATGCATCAAAGAAGAGGACATATACAAGACTACTTTCAAGACAAGGTATGGGAATTATGATTTTGTTGTAGTTCCATTCGGTTTGGCTAATTCTCCAACTACTTTTATGTGCTTGATGAATAGTGTGTTGCGTCCTTATCTGGATAATTTTTTTATTGTATTCATTGATGACATCTTGATATATTCTAAGAATGATGAAGATAATGTTGAACACTTAGCAACAATATTGAGATTGCTAAGAGTGAATCACTTGTAAGTCAAGCTTAGCAAGTGTAGTTTCTTTAAAACAGAGGTACATTACTTGGGACATGTTGTTTCCAAGGAAAGACTAGTAGTAGATACATAAAAGATAGTGGCTATCATGGAGTGGGTAGCTCCTAGAAGTGTGGATGAATTTAGATCATTCATGGGTTAGCAGGTTCATCGGGAACTTCTCATGTATTTCATATCCTATTACATCATTGCAAAGAAAAGTTGAGAAATTTGAATGGAGAGAGGAATGTGCAACCAGTTTTGAGCAGTTGAAGAAGTTATTGACAAACGCTCCATTTCTTAAGATTGTAAATCTAGATAAATAGTTCATAGTGTGTACAGATTCCTAAAAGAGAGGACTTGGTGGAGTCTTGAGGCAGGAGGGACAGGTGGTGTGCTATGAGTCCAGGAAAATGAATGAGCATGAGTAGAACTATGTGAATCATGATCTTGTGTTGGCAGCTATTATTCATGCCTTGAATTTGTGGATGCATTGTCTTCTTGGCATGAGGTTTGTATTGATGAGAGATCACGGTGGGTTGAGATATTTGTTTGACCAACTAAATATGAATTTCAAACACGCTAGATGGTTGACCATGATCACTGAGTTTGAATTTGAGATTAGATACATTAATGGAAAGGAGAATAGGGTTGCAAATACTCTTAGTAGGAGAGTGCAGATGAATCATGTTATAGGAGTGAGATCATATGGGACATATTTACAAGCTTGAATATAGGTAGGACAACATGATGATAGGTACAGGGAGTTTGGGCACAATTTACAGCAGCGTGGTACAAATGATCAGGATGTGGACTATCATCTAATAGCATATGCCTTGGTGATATTTAGGGACAAGATCTATGTACTAGATGATAGTGGAATCAAGAAGCTTATCTTGAGGGAGTTTAATTTCAAGTTGTATTTAGGTCACCCAGGATATTCGAAGATGTTGACAGCAGTGAAGAAGTTCTACTATTGGTCTAATATGAAGAAGGAAGGGGCAGAGTTTGTGGCTAGATTTTTAGACTATTAGCGGGTGAAAGAAAAGTGTAAGCATCCAGATGGGTTGTTTCGGCCTATTTTGATTCCATAATGGAAATGGGAGATAATTTCCATGGACTTCATTATAGGTCTTCTGAGGAATCAAAGAAACATGATTACATCATGGTTGTGGTCGACAAGTTGAGCAAGGTAGCTCACTTCAATCCAGTGAAGACTATTTATTCATATGGTGAGTTGGCACAGGTCTTCATAAGGGAGATCATGAGGTTGCATGGTGTTATGAAGAATATTATGTCAGATAAAGATGTTAATTTCACTTCCAAGTTTTTGAAGGAGTAGTTTGCAAGTTTTGGGGACAGAGTTGGCCTTCACTACAACTTATCATCTGTAAACAAATGGACAGAAAGAGAGGGTTAACAAGATTCTGGAGGACATGTTGAGGATGTATGTCATGCACGAGCAAGGGATATGGTAGTAGTACCTTCCATTGGTTGAGTTTGCTTACAACAATGGTTATCAAGATTCATTGAGGATGATTCCATATGAGGCACTATATGGTTGGAGTTTTAATACTCCCATCAGCTGGAGTGATCCAGTGAATAGGGTACTTATAAGGTTGGACATGTTGGCAGACATGGAATGGGAAATGCATGTTATAAAGAAGAATATGAAGGAAGCATAAGATAGGAATAAGAATTATGCAAACCGACACAGGCATTTATGGAGTTTCAGGTTGGGGAGCATGTATACTTGCACATCAAACCTAAGAAGATATCCTTGAGGATTGGGTAATGTGCCAAGTTGGCACCACATTATTGTCGGCCTTTCGAGATCCTTGAGAGAATTGGACTAGTGGCTTACAAACTTGCACTGCCTCTGATAGTGAAATTCCATATTGTTTTCCATGTTTCATTGCTTCAGTGATATGTAAAGGATGTTGATCATGTTGTTGATTGGTCTATATTGCAGGTGGAACTAAAAGGAGAATTCCAATTGGAACCACAGTGCACATTGTAGCAGAAACAATTCATACTCTGGAATAGAGAAATCAAGCAAGTTAAAGTGCAGTGGAAGCACTTTAGGCCCGATCAAGCTACATTGGAGATGATTGATCAGATTTGGGCTATGTATCCTTCATTGTTTGTCAATGGAGGGCAAATGAATTTTTGGTATTTGTACATATTTACGTATGGTTTCTATTGTAAATACCACATTGAGCTATGTTATAAAGCTCCAATAAGTACTATGGTTGTCATGTTGTCATGCTTGTCATGATGGTTTTTATTTTGAGCAGGTTGTTCATTGTAAATATCGCATCAATCTAATTTATAAAGCTCCATGGGTAGTATGTTTTTCTTTTGTAGTTTTTTTGGTTGTAGGTATCATAGAACACTGAGGACAGTGTGTTTTCCCCTAAGAGAGAGAGGTCTGTTACAGCCCCGAGTCAAAAGTTCATGTAATAAAAGTTAATAAAGGTAAAATAAGACCAAGGTCATGGGACACTTATTCCAAGCTAAATGTTGGGAAAAATATCCTAGTGGGCATCACTTGTTATGAATTATGGCTAAGGGAAATTTGGAAAAGGTAATGGAAAAGGCTTGAAAAGGCAAAAAAAAAAAATTGGCACTTTATTTTATGAAAATAAAATAAATTACGAGAAAACGGAGGTGAAAGGTTACAGGTTGCATGTGAGGATGAAATTTAAGGAAAATTAATGGAAAATGAAGAAATTAGAGTCATCAAGAATAAAAAGACATTAGAGCATCAGTTTGTAGCCTTTTGTTATTTCAGTTTCAGAATTGGCTTCATAGACAAGCAGAGAACCAAGAGGATAAGGAAAGAAAGTAGGTAAAGGAAGGAAAAGGAAAACAAAGGAAACTAAGGATCAAGTAAGGAAATTTTGGATCAAGCAGCTTCAGCAAGAATACTTGTAGGTAACAGGTTTCATGGGTGATTTCCTAGATGGTTTTGGCATGCATGGCATATGCATGTGTGTATTTGGTTTATTTGTTGTCGATGGCATAGATTTTTCCTAGTTTTGACAATGGTTTTAGCATTTCCTTTCCATTTCTGGATAACCATGGTGTGATGGGATTCATTATTAGTTGAGTTTTGGATCATCATACGTTTTTGGATCTAAGTGAGGTGGTCTCAGGAAACTCCCAAGGGTTGGGGGTGGAGATGGTTTTCTCCAAGAATCCCTCAACGGGTGGGTGGAGATAGGAAAATTCCTCAAGGGATAGTGAAGGAATTATGAGGCATCCAAGCTCAGTTTGGTTTTGTGATCTTAGGACCAGTTTAGGTGAGAACTTGGTATGGTGAGGGTGGAGGTGGTTTAACATATGGATTCCCTTGGTTTTTTATGGATTGGTTTATCACATGAGATCCCACATTCATGATTGGAATATGGCACAGGAGTGATTGGCTAAAAGAAAGATTTGGTTTAGCCCAATCTATGGTTGGGTGGTATATGGAAGTCCCTAACTTGGTTGGATTTTTCATATGGTTAATAAGTGTTAAGTTTCTCTTGTCTTTGATGATTAATTATACTTGTTGTTATGTGGCTTTAATGGTTGTTTTATCATTGTTATATATCTGGTTATATGTTGGTTATAAGCATGGTTATATGACAAATTTATGTATGGCTCTTATCATACTTCCATTAATGAATTTTTGGTTAATGAATGCATGATTAATTTGGTGTTATGATAGCTATTGTGAGAAGGCATTGGTCCTTCTTGTTAAACCTCTGATAAGTTTCAGATCCCTATGTTCAAATTTTCATTCATGACCTATAGGTCGCATGTTTACCATGTGTTTGATGGAATGTTAGTCCTGGTTGGGAGGGGTCAGGTCAAGTACTGGTTCAATTTTTGGTTTGGAATCTTTGTTTCTATGTCATTCATCATTTCTAGAAGTTTCATTGAGTTCTGGGCAGAGGCCTCAGTCCTAGCCCTGAAAAACTCGCCCAAAATTCGGGGTTACTCACATACCACTGACTGGAAAAGTCACAACCACTGGAAGGCAAGCCTATGGGAGTGGCTGGAGGCTTACAATCATTTGATGCCTTGGCAACAGAGCAACTAAGGCTCTAGGTCGGTGAAAAAATGAGTTAACTTAGGGGTTGGACACCTAGAGGGGTTGGGTTGCTGCTTGAGGTCCTATAGCACCTGGGGAAAGTCAGTAAGGTCATAAGTTATCGACTCCATTTCCTTAAGGTCATATAGGAGGTTGGGTCTTATTATAGTGACCCTTAGCTCATGTTTACCTCGGTAAAACCAGTGAAAGAAAGTAAAGGTGGGAGGAGGCGCTTACAATTTTAACAGTAGAAAAAAATATTACATGAACACAGGTGTCTTAAAAATGCAATTGAAATATTAATTCACTAACTTCGAAAAATAATAAAAAATATATTTTTTCATAGAAAAATAAAGTTTTATATGCATACCCTATTTCTCCCCGTGTCGTTCATGCTTATATATATAGACACACACACACATGCACGTTTTAGACTAATATGTGTGTGTGTGTGTGTAGAGAGACACACACACACACACACATGCATACCTGTTAAGATGTGTGAAAAAATGCAAGGACAAGCATTTCATTTAATGGAAAATTGATAGATTATACGACACGTAATTTTTTTATAAAAAATATCATTAGGACAACAACATAATTCTCCACAAAGTTTCTTTTTACTCCGACTCAAAATTCACAACGCTTATATGAATTTTGGGGGCTTCAATTCTATAAAAGAGTAAAATTTTGAAATTTAATCACTGCATTTGGCCCAAAATTGTAACCCATCTTCATGCATTCACCTTGTGAGAGATGTTTTTACCAGTCCATATATCATGTGGAGTCTTATCATCCAATGTTCATGAGAGTGATATTTTAACCAAGTAACATGCAATATCCAATGGCTTTGCCTAGAATTCTTGTCTTAACCCAAGAACATTGAGCATGCTCCTTGCTTTTTCTATCAACTCCATATTCATCCTTTCCACAACTCCATTATAAATAGGTTTTTATGGGGTATTATTTTGTCATGTTATACCATAATTTTTTCATAACTCTTCAAATTCCTTCTTGTAGAAATATCCATCATTATCCATCCTCAAGACCTTTATTTTGTTCTCTTCTTGATTCTCTACTAGAGCCTTAAATGATTTAAATCTGTTAAAAAATCATATTTCTTCCCAAGGAAATATATCCATGTATTCCATGAGAAATCATATGTAAATGAGATGTAGTAAATAGATTTACCTAGTGATGGAACCATCACAGGTCCAAGCACAACATTGTGCACTAGTTGTAGTATTCTTTCTACCCTTTTAGCACCATAGGATAATCTCACCTAATTTTGTTTCAGATATAAGCAATGTTCACATAAATTAAAATTTAGGGAGAAGTTAGATATACCTTCTACCATACCATTTCAATGTAGTACTTAAAGGACCTTCTCTCTGATGTATCCCAGTCTTTGATGCCACAACATAGTCTTTTCTCCTGAACCTACAAGAGTTTTTCTTTCTTCTTCTCCACTCTAGAAAGAAATGGAACTATTGCACCTAGAACTAATAGTGTTTCCCAACATCTTATACAGATTTATAATCAAAACTCCCCTTAGAAATACCATTTCTCCTTGAACCATCGTGTAGGTATCCTTTTCAAACATTTTTTTACACCTCCTTCACTCATCTTGCTTACGTAAATCAATTTTTGGCTAATCCTAGAATGTGAAAAACACCAAGGAGTGTCTTGATCCTTCCATCCATGAGCTTAAAATTTACTTTTCCTCATCCTATGATTTTAGCTCTTGAGTAATCTCCTAAGAAAACATCACAACCAAATATTTCATACTTGCAAAACCACTTCTTATGAGGAGTCATATGAAAATATGTGCCTGAGTCAATCAACCACCTCATGATCTAACTATGTACTTGAAGAAGGAAAGTATGCATCCCATATTTCATCTAAGGAGGATTTTTCTTTTATAGAAGGAGCATCTTTAGATCCCTTCCTTTTCCCTTACAATTTTTTCTTTATAGTTTTTCTTGAAATTCCCTTCTTTTACACATCTCTAGCCTACATTTACGAAGTTTCTTGGAGATTTTGATCTTCCTCTAGATTTAGATCTTCCACTTCAGGAATTGTTTCTATTTATTTTTTGAGAGCATCCTCTTACAGACAAGGCATATACATTCTATTTCTCTATATTTTTCAATCGCATCTCCTCCAAAAACAAGGATGAGACTATTTCATAGAATTTTAAGGTAGTTGCATTACTACCTATGGCAACAATCAAATTATACTATGAGTCTGGTAGATAAAATAATATACTAACGCACTTATCCTTATTTGAAATCTTAATATCAATAGATAACAATTGACTCACCATAGTATTGACAGTATTCAGATGCTTTATCACCAAGGCTCCATCCTTCATCCTCTGGTTATACAACTTTTTCCATAGGAACAATTTATTCGCCAGGGACTTAGACTTGATACAAAGCCCCTAACTTGTAACACAAATCCTTTGTTGTTTCTTCCCTTGCCACATTTATTAATACTGGTTCTAAGAGACATAATCATATTATTCTCTTTTCATTTCGATCCAACTTTGTCTAGTATTCTATTGACATCCCAATCGGTGTAGTCCCTATATCCATGAAAGTCCACTGATCTTTGTCTACCAACCAGTCTTCCACTTTGAGCTTCCACAACTCAAAACTTTTCCAATTAAATTTCTCCATCTCTATTTTTGAACTCCCTACAATTTCTTTTCACCACAAAAATCACTCCCGCAAATCTCCACTTATAATTGGGTCTACCATAGGTCTGAACCAAACCCCTTGGCCATAAAGGGATCCCCTTGAAGCCAAAAATTCTTTGATACAAGATGTAGGTTTTAACCATTTATAATTAATCATTTAAAATATATTATTAATAAACAAAAAACATAAAGTAGAAAACACATACATTTACGCAAAGATTTTATCTTGGAAACCCAAACTCGGGAAAACCAACAATTTTTTTTTCATATGTTTTCTATACAGTATATTACGATACAATATACATATCATGGCATGTGAACCACCAATCGAAGCGCAATTCCATAACCAAACTACAAACAAATCCACCATGCACCACAAAATTGCTTTCAACAAAACCATGGGCCAAAAAATGCCAAAACCAAACACAAAAAACTGCCCAATTTTTTTTTCTCTAGGCACTGGCCCAAACCCTTTGCAGTGGGGATCCTATCCCCCAAGTAGGGAGGGTTGAAAAAACCCTGCTTGAATCCCCTTTTGTTTTTATGCATATAAGTCGTGCAAAGAATATAACACACACCTAACATTCTTGTAGTTCAATTGTTCTTAATTATTTGGCTATCTCCTTGTACACATTTTTGGACATCCTTATTGGCATGTTTCAAACATCATCTCTCTCAAAAAAATAATTTTATTAATATTCATATAAAAAAAAATCTAATTTGGTGTTTTTATTTTTTTAACTTGACTAGGAAAATATGTTGAGTAATAATACTTTTTGAATTTATGTTTTTTTCCATTACACATTTTTTCTATTAGAAACACTTGTATTTTAAATATAACTTGGTTCTTAGATTCATTTGATTGATTTTTTCATTGTAAGAAAAAAGAATGTATCTCCATTATATCCCTCACAATATAATTATAAAATATTTTTCCATGTCATTAACGTCCAACACCCCTCTAGATGAATTGAGTACCAATTTATCATGGGATGAAATCATGGATTAAATGAATGATGAGAGCCTTGTCAACAATATTTAGTTAGTTCATCTTATGTGACTTTTCTAACAATAACTTGAAAATAAACATGAGCTTAGGGTTTCTGTTAGTAGGCTCCTAGGGTTTGCTGCAACATGGCTCTGCTAACAGTATGGCTAGCAGACCATGTCAGAGTCTTGTCAACACTTGTTCAGAAGAAGGAAGACAAGTAGTTCTGGGGTACTTTCAACACCGTTTGCAGGAGGAAGTGATTTCAGGTTGCGGAAAAGAACAATTACCCTTTTGTTACTTTCACTGTGCGAAAAAGGCTCAGTAGATCGGGGAAGGTATCAGGTGGTTGGGAGAAGTTGGTGGAGTAAATAGTTTTTACACAAGAGGGGAAATGGTCAGACCTAAAGAATTCGTCTACCTGGAACCTAAGTTGGAAGACATATTGATGGTTTGGGGACTTGAGCTGACTCAGCAAAACCTAGATAAGGTCAGGTTGCTAGATAGATCCCCAATTGTCAAAATGGTTTACACTGGGCAGGAGTTGTCAGCAGAAAGTGGATTTGGTTTCTTTACTGATGGTGAGATTAATTTAGAAAGGGAATCTTTATGGGAAATAATTAATTTCAATAGGAATGTCAGGTATTTCCAGCGAAACCCTTGGAACAATCTCTCTGGGTAGCAGAAATCTCGATAAGGTCCTCAAACCCCCTGGAATTTTCTACAATTACTCCTCAGCATTTTGGGTTTACGGGTGGTTTAGAGGACATAGTCAAGAGTTGTGGTATTTGGGGTAGTGAGGGATTAAAGAATTATTTTACTGGTGCTCTGAGTTTAAAGTACAAGAGCGTGGTCCAAAGATTCGTCAGACCTCTCTCTGTAAAATATGTTTACAATGAGGCTCCTGATATAAGAGATACTCGAACAAAAGGCAGTTCAAAGATTTTTTAAGGAGAAGAGAGTTTTTTAGACTTCATTGTGCCAAGAGTCAGAGTGTCACAAGGTTCCTTTGGTGCAGTAGGAGATATCCATGAAGGAGACACCAATCAAGTGATCTCGGGAAAGGAAAATAGCCACCAATAAAGGATTAGCCTTTTGGGGGTTTTGACGGTTGTCTTTGGAAAACATCCAGAGAAAAAACAAATTTCTAAATGGAACCAAGAGGTTTCAAGGCTAATTTTATTGATCGAAGGTCTACAGTAAGAAGAACCCTCAAGTGACCATATATAATCTCAAGGGCATCAAGCCCATCCAAATGGTCTAGATAAGGAGAATGCCCAAAGATATGGATGTAAGAGGAAGAAGGGAAAATGTATCAAGAAAAATCTAGAAAACCCTAACCTAGTCCTCAGGGTTGATATTCAAATTGACAGTGTCATGGCAGCATCAGAACTAATCATTGTTGGGAGTGCAAAGGAAGATTTTTCACAATAATTGATATCGTTGAATGGATATCAAAGGCTTGGAAGGAGGATCCTTAAAATGAATCTGAGGTTATCAACTTAGCTTGGGGATGGTTCATGGTTTTATTCAGCAAACTAGAAGCGTTATAATGGGTTCTAGAGCGAAACTGGTTCTTTGGTTCCTCACTGATTTTGTTCACAAAATGGACTCCCATATTTGACACAAAACGATAAAACTTGAGGAGGTTCCAGTTTGGGTTCATTTACCATCCCCACCTCCTCATCTCTAGACAGAAGACGTTTTTAAGGTGATAGGAAACAAATTAGGCCTTTCCTAGAAGCATACATGTCTTGTAAGGTTAATAAAGTGAGGATCGTAGCTCGAATCCTGGTAAAACTGGACCTGAGAGAAGGAATGGCTGAGAAAACTAATCTGCATCTTCAAGGGTATACGCACTCTCAGTTAATTGATTATGAGGAACTTCCCTTCTAGTGTCCTCAACATGGCCATCTAGCTCAGGACTGTCCCTTGGGCTTTCGCAAAAGGAGAAGGCAACAAGGAAATTTAAGAGAGGAAGGGGTTGAAGAAGTCAGCGCAAAAGGGTGAAATCACATTCAAGGAATGGGTGAACATACGAAGACATCTCCCATCTTGTTGGAGGTAGAAGCAGATCCTTAGCATGATTTTTTGCGCCAAGATGCTCTGAGTAATGATCGATGCATGGAAGCATAGGTTTCTCATGAAATCCATGGCACCCTCCCTCAAACTACAGTTATTATTTTACACTCATTCTATTCTTTATCCTCTTGTTGTAGCTGCTACATCAGCCTCCAAAATTTTGTCCTATACCCAATTTAGGAGCCTTACATGGTCTTATTTATCATCGTTGCAAAATTTGAAACTTATTTATTTGTTTTCTTAGAATGTTGTGTTCCCTTTTGCAAGTTAGGCAAAGTGCCGTCTTTTGGCATGTTGGTTATCCATTGTGTGTATAAGTTTATTCTGGTGGTTTCAATAGGTCATGTTTGTGCAAATGTTTTGTTCTAACCTTGTAAGTACTTGTCACAAGATGTACCTTTAGTGTCACACTTATCGTAACTAAACATAAAGTTGTCGCATGGAGGGAAATGATTTTTCTGTATGTCATGGATGATCTATGTTGTTGACTCGTCAAAATATTCTAAGTGTGTGATCAAATTCAAATTTTTATCACTGGTTACACTAAGCACACTAATCCCACACTTAGCCATTTTCGAAAAAACTTCCTGACCAAGCAACTCAGCTTCATTCGGCCTCCCTGAGTTGTTCACTACATAGTCTCAGTCCTCTATCTGTGACCTTGTTACGTGGCACTGCAAAATGTGCAATTCCTTCCCCTCAAGACTACCTCACTATGTGGTTTATGTGCCCAAGCCCCAACCTTGGCCTCCAGAATTATGTAATCATCTCTCTCAGCCTGGCTTAAAATGTGTACTTCACAATCACAAGCCTCAAGTTCATTCCCTGAGCCCTTGAACTACACATTTGCACTGTAGCCCAACCTCCCTTGACTATCGTAACTGTGTAGTATGTTCACCCAGTGTCCACTCACTCAACTTGTCCAACTAGCTCCCAAAGTTGTGTAGTTTTGTTCCGCAGCCCAAACTGAAATGTACACTACATAGTCTCAAGGCTCAGGGATTCCCCTTTCCTGCCTAAATTGCACAAATATGTAGTCACTGATTCCCCATTCCCATTCTGTCACTTCTTCCAGGCTCATTTTATGGATCAGAATGCACCATCTTAGATTAGGAGGTTTCAAATTGATGTCATCTCGTCATGAGTGAATTGTAGGAACATGTACCATATCGTGTCATGGAAAGATGATGAAGAAGGAGAATAAGGAGGAAAGCATTCACAAAGACACCCTTGTATTTGAACTTGAAAATTGATTGATCATGAGAAATCAAAGGGACACTAGTTTGCGACCACTATCCAAGACTTGAGATCACTGAAGATTCCTTATTACCAAGGCATGCAGAGGTGAAAAGAACAACATTTTCAATAAGACATTTAACTCTCAGTAGCAACACTAGCAATGTCATTTCATGTTATGAGTAGTCATACTCCACATCATTATTGTGGATCATGTAAATTGTATTCAAAATGTATTGTAAAGTGGAAGTCCAAAGGACACACATGGAATATGAAGATTCATGTAAGTTGAAAAGTCATAGGAATTCAAACAGTCATGAGGGTAGTCCAAGAGTCACAAGGAGGATGAAGCATCACCCCTTTGTTATATATACTCCCTCATTGTATGAGCAAAGGACTTTTACCTTGGCTCCACCATCAAAGCATTAGAGAGATAAGCTAGTTATTTTGTGGAGCAAGGAGTGGCTCCAATGCTCCACTATTGGAGCTAGTGATGTTCATTGTATACTTGTGTCTTGGAAATTTACTAATAATATAAGCCTCCAATGCTAGCACGTTCTTCATACATGGATTATGAATGTTTGTGAGACTATTATGTGGATGTTTGTACTTCATGTTTTCTTTCACATGTTCTAAGGTAGTTGAACTATTTCGGTTATTTTGGTACTTATTTCATTAAGAATGTGTTGTAATGGTTTTTATTGTTGCCCCATCCTTGTGGACTATTCCATGGGATATTAGGAAGATATTTCTCATTTGTTGGTTGTAACGACTGTCGAATCCCTCGTGGACTATTTCGTTGGATGTTAGACGGATCCTTCGGTTCATGTGTGTCTCTTCTTGGGTGGTACTATTACCTATCTCTTAGAGGCTTTGTTTTCTCTCTCCCCCCGTAGTAGAAGAACCTTGACACACTTACACTTGAACACTCACCAAGCACACCCCCCTTGCTTTTCAAAAGTACATCTGCACTCCTCCCTCTTTCTAATAGCCAGAGCCAAGGAAAATCTTCAAGAATTCGGCAACTCGGCCTTTATTCCATATGGTACTCCTACACCAAACTGTGTGAGGTCTAATTGGGACTTCATATCGGGGAGATACCTTGAATTTTGGTGGGACCAGCACTATCAACACCTATACTTTTCTTGATGTTGGCTCAAGGCTTGGTCCCTCCAGGGCGATGATTTCAGACATTTCTCTACCTTGCAGTCTGTCAAATGATTTGGACAAAACTGTAACCTCCATCCTTGTTATAAATCATCGTGGCATCCCTCTCCCCATTCGAAATCTTGCTAGTTCCCCTCCCCCGCCTCCTTGATTTTTCACTATAATCTTCACCCTAGGGACAAGAAGGAGATCTCCAATAGTCCTGTAGGGCAACTTGGATATTTTCATGCCCCAATAGGAACCGGGAAATCCAGAGGTAGAAAAATAAACATATCCAAAGCCCAATTAAAATCCAAATTGGATATAGCTAACCAGAAACAAATTTCTTTGGAAGGGTCGCTTAGAGTGGCATAATCCCATGGGGAGGTTTCCAAATGATCGTTTTGTCTTTCAATTGCAGAGGGTTTGATAGCACCCGCAAGAAGCCAGGTCTAAAAAGGCCTATTAAGGAATTTGGCTATGATGTCCTAATGCTTCAGGAAACCTTGGGTAATGTAAAAATTGTGTCAGCATCACTCACTACAATGTTGCCAAGATGGTTCTTTGTGACCTCTGATGTGAAGGGAAGATCAAGGGGTCTAGCTATGGGCTTCAAATCCAATTGTTTTAGGCTCATAAATTCGTAGGGTTCAAAACTTGTCTTGGGCGCAAATGTCTACTCCTCTGAATTAGGCATGGATCCCTCTTTTATCATCATTTATGGCTCATGCCAAGATATAGTCTCTTTCTAGAACTCTCTCTTGTAAAAATATTTCATGAATGGCCTGAATGTGGTGGTGGGAGGGGATTTCAAATTTTCCTTAGGTATGTCTAAAACATGGGGACCTCAGGCTCAAGTTGACCCCTTGGCCAATTTATTCTCTAACAAATTGATGGATAGTAAGTTGATAGATATAAATCTGATCAGATATAATCCAAAGTGGAGGAGCAGGTGCACGGGCTTAGCTAGGGTGGCCAAGAGGTTGGATCGGTTCCTGATGACCAAAAACTTAATCAACAAAATATCGTTATTTCGACAATGGATGGGTACGAGTCGAGAATCCGACAACTTCCCAATATTACTTGAGCTTAAAGGGGGCATTGGAAAGCCCGGAAGCCCACTAAAATTTAATCCCTCTTAGATATAAGAGTAAAGCTACAATGAGTTGGTTAAGGCTTCTTGGAACCTGTACAACCTAGATCAGGGACTTTCTATAGCCCGGCAATTTATGGATAACCTCAAAAGAATGAAACAAGCTACTATCATTTCGATGAAATAAAAGAGGACAAGCGAGGAGGCGGAATTAAAAATCATTGAATAAGAACTAGAGAGAATGGAAATCCCAGAGGGAGACAAGTATGAATCGAAGGAATCCAGGGAAGGAATAAAAAAACTTGAACTTTCAAAAAGGAATATCTTAAAGGACAAAGAAGAGAAATAGAGACTGAAAAGTAGAGATATATGGTTAATTGGTGGAGATGAAAACTCAAAATTATTCCAAAAATGTGTTATAGGAAGAAAGAATATAAATACTATATGGGAAATACAGAGAGCAGATGGTAGTACAACAAAAAAACTTTGTTGAATTAGCCTCTTTGGGGAAAGACTGTTTCAAAACGTTTTTCAGAGCACCTGAACAAGCAACTATAACAAAAGTAATTTAGGTCACCCAATTGTTTCCAAGATTTGCAGAGGAGGAAGACAATGACCATATTATGTCCCCAATTACAAAAGGGGAGGTGGTAGGTGTCATCAAATCTATGCAGAAAGATAAGAACCTGGGTCTCGATGGTTGGGAAGTTGATTTCTTCCAACACTTCTTTGAGCTTATTGGAGATGATCTACTATGGGTTGTGGAGGAATCTAGGATTAAGGGTCAAATTCAGAAACCCTTCAACTCTACCTTCTTGGCATTCATCCTGAATAATGATGATCCCTAGTCTTTTGAATAATTTATACCAATATATATTTTCAATTGCATATATAAGATAATAGCCAAGGTCATTTCTATTCGCCTCAAGGCCATTTTATCAAAGAACATCTCTAGGGAACAATTTGGTTTTCTAGATGGATGCCAAATTCATGAGGTTGTAGGAGTCACCCATGAAGCAATGTACAACCTTAAAGTGAGAAAAAGAAAAGGTATGATTGCAAAAATAGACATATCTGAGGCATATGACAAAATTAGTTGGATCTATATTATCCTATTTCTCACCCATATGGGATTTGATATTGTGTTTAACAACTAGATCATGGGGTGTGTTACAAATGTGAGATTTGCAGTGTTGGTAAATGGGGTGGCCTCCCCTTTTTTCCATGTTCAGAGGGACCTCAAACATGGATGCATCTTATCACCACTTCAGTTCTTATTAGTCGATGAAGGTTTAAGCAAGTTGATTCTAGTAGCAAAATGTCGAGGAGATGTGAAAGAGGTTGAGGTAGCCACAAATAATTTCATAACGCATCTTTTGTTTGTTGATGATATTCTCTTGTTCATTGATAGGTCCAGAAAGGAACTTCAACAGTTGAAAGAGTATCTCAAAATGTTCCTAAAAGCTATAGCTATGTGTATAAATGAGAAAAATTCCTCTTTGGTACATGAAGGTTTATCACATGCATAAATTCACAGGGCACAGTCTTTCCTTCCATTTGAAGAAAAATTTATGAAGGATAGTCTCAAATATTTGGGGTTCCACCTTAAACTTGATTCCTATAAAAAAAAAAAAAAAAAACATGACTGGAAGTGGCTCTTGGACAATATTAGAAAACGTGTAAAGCATTGGAGTTTTATATGGATCTCGAGGGTTGGGAGGATGGTACTAATAAAATCAATCTTAATGGAAATTCATGTATATTGGATAACACTCATATGGATCCCAAAGGGATCTTAAATGTAATAAGGAATTTGTATGGGATATTTATGGGCTGGAGAAAAAGAAGAGGGAGTTCTCCACTAGGTGACATGGGAAAAGATAGTCCTTCCAAAATATTAGGGAGGATGGGGAATTAAGGATCTCCATGTTTTTGCAAACTCTCTTGCAGAAAAATTTGGGTGGTGCATACTCTCATCGGATAATCTATGGACCATTTTAGTCAAAAGAAATTACATATGTCCTATTTCCATCAAGGAGTGGATGTGAAGGTCGGACAAGAGAGTTCCAAATGCCTCATTAATCTGGAAAGTTGCAGTGGAATCCTTTAGGGTCATCGAAGATGGACTTTCTTGGTACATAAGGAAAGGAGAAAAAGTTATAATTGGCATTGACCCTTAGGTAGGGTGTAGAAAAGTATATGAATTACCAAGGGAACTAGTCACAACTTTAAATGATCACGGGATCCTTTATCTAAACCAAGTAGAAAATTAAGAGGGGTCCGGTTGGAAATCAGTCAAACAACTACATTTAGATGTAAGTCTCGAAGCTGATTTGCAGGAATACATCAGATAATTACAAAGAACACACGTCAGGAATAGGGATCGGGAAGATGATATTAGATGGGTCCATGCTCCATTTGGACTTTACTCTCCAAAATTTGGTTACAGCTATCAAATTGAAAGAAGAGTTCCAAGCCTTCAACTCTGGTGGTGGAAACCTCTATGGAAGTTGGAATGCCCCGCTAAGTCAAGGTTATTTCTCTGGTGTCTCCTCAGGAACAAAACCCCCAGATGGGATAATATTCAGAAAGGGAAAAAACACGGGCCAATTTTATGGGTGTTATGCAAAAATGAAGAAGAAATAGTTAATCATATCTTTATAAATTTCCCCTTTACTTTGAAAGCATGGGAAGCTTCACTAAGCCTTTTGGGTCTCAGCATGGAATGGAGAGGTATAAATATAGGGGAAGCCTGGAAAAATGGTGGAATGATGTGAGAGATGAAAAAATAAGAAATGTACCACCATTAATAAACTGGGGAATATGGTTGGCAAGAAACAAAGGAATATTCAAAGACAAATCTACGACTCCTTCTCTTATAGCTACCAAAATTGTAGCAATATACTCATTACTCCCAACCTCCCTATCGACCCAGGCTCCACAGGTTATTAGAGAAGAATAAATCAACCCATGGATTTTGTGGTCATACTTTGATGGAGCATATTATACTTAGAATAGATGTGGGGGCAGTTTGATTATTCACCTCAATAGCCAAAGACACTTAAAATAAAAAATTGGCCTTGGATCGAGAATAAACAACTATCCAGAGCTTGTATATTTGAAATTATTGTTATGTTGGGCAAGGGAACTTGATCTAAATTCATTACAAGGTTTTGGAGATTCCTTGAATGTCATAAATTATTTTATTGCAGTGCAGAGATGTTAAAATCATACTTTGATCCCAATCATTGAAGAAATTATTTCTATCAAACAGTATTTTAATTTTATTTATTTTTTCCACATATACAGGGAACGGAACTCAGAAGCAAATCTCTTATCTAAAGAGGGTGCTCAACAGCTTAAGGGAAGTTGGCATGTCTAAAAGTCCATGGATGGGATGACACAGGAATATGATCACCCACCTTTCATCACTTGACAGGTTTCTCTTTACAGGATGTAGTCTCTGTTTCGATTTTTCTACAGGTGGGATCTATTTTTTGTTTTTGTTTCAGCACACTCTATACTATTTTATAGATAGTTTTTCTTGTGGCCGAAGTATTTTTGTTAGCTCGGTGATACTTATGTATATTTATGACTGCTTTTGTGGGTTTTTTTCTCTTTGTTGAGAGGCCTGGGTTTTGTTCTCCACTTGTTCTTTGTGAACTTTGTCGTAGCCTGTTATGTTTTTGTCTCTCCATGATACACAGAAACCTTAATTCTTTTGCATCTTCATATGTAATTTTTTATTAGCTTAATAAAAATTTCGATTTTTCCTAGAAAATTTATATATATATATATATATATATATATAGTTAGTTAGTTAGTTATATGTATGTTAGTAAGGAGAGGATGCCTATGTGGATTTTAATGATTATGATGAGTCAACTAGATAGATGGTTGGTCTTAGTGATGAAAGGGAAGTTGAGCTCTTTAATAATTGGAAGAATACAAAAACAATGAAATTGATTTTTAAAAAATCTAGGAGATGTCGCGTAAGAAGGTGGATTGTAGGATGAGAGGGATTGAAGATTGGACAATCTAACTATGGAAGTTGATTGAAATATCATGACCAACTTAGGAAATTTTTACATTTTCCAAAGAAGAAGAAAGTTCCTTGTATAAAGGACATGTCTCAACTTTGTTACCTATAGTATTGGTTTTTTTTTTAAATGCAATTGAATGTTGAATCCTAGGGTACATGCAAGTGTACAATTGTAACTACTCACTAGTTGACGTTCTCTAATATTTTCACAGTGAATAGAGGTTATCCCCCATGTGGTTAAGGTTCTTCTTAAAAATATTTATGTATTGTGTGATGAATGTTCATAAGCTTGGATTTATGCTTAATGCTTAGTAAGGGAATAAATCTAAGTTGTAATACTCATTTTAGATTGTCAACTCTTATTTAATAGAATAAATGGTGTAGATACAAATTAAGAGATTTAACTTGCTCACTAGAAAATGGAATGCTCCTTGTGGATTATCTCGCTTATGATTTTTTTTATGCAATTGAAGAAAGATACAAGTCCTAGACAACTTTAATGGAATAAATACAATAACTTAATCCAAAAAATTGTTTTAAGTGTTGTAAGTTGAGTATATCTATTATAACACTTCTAAAATAAAAAACACATTCACCACACAAATAATTAGAAACATCTATTACCCACCAACCCACCCAAAAAATATAAATAAATAAAAATTCACCTACAAAATCTATTCACATACTTAATATTCAAATATTATCCTATTTCTACTATTTATAGTTATAATTACTTTTAATTTTACTTATTTACATATCAATTTGTAAATTAATATTACTAACATCAATAAAAAAAAAAAACCTAAATCCTATATTATTTCTAATAACATTAATAATTAATTTTACATTAACAATAAAATTAGCTATGGCAAATATTCATCATATTTATATAAAACAAGAGAGCCACTGCCGTGGCGGTAGTCCCTGCCGAGGTCTGCCACAACAACAATATAAATGCTCGAGAATAAGCAAGACAAGTAGAAAAGAAGCCTAGAAGCAGTAGTTTCAGAACAAGCCATCCGTTGTTTCACCTTTCTTAACTGTTTCTCAAAAGTAAGGATGCATTAGGACTACAACATTAGAAAAAACAACTTGAGAACCATCAATAATGACATAACCTAGAACTTAGTATGCTATCATTCCCCATTAGTTCCTGCCAAAAAAAGACTAATGAAAACAGAAAACAAGTTTCTTTCAGCGTAAATTCAGTTTTGTATTATTTC
The DNA here is from genome assembly GCA_031772625.1 of Pinus tabuliformis. NCBI lineage: Eukaryota > Viridiplantae > Streptophyta > Pinopsida > Pinales > Pinaceae > Pinus > Pinus tabuliformis. Next base: position 1,180,878,275 of record CM062805.1, on the reverse strand, counting down.
TAAATACAATAACTTAGATGTAGACTTCATGGAAACAATACAGACGCTCGACAAACACCCTGCATGTTTGTCGTTGGTGTCCTTTGGTGATTTCATCCATCACTGGGCTGACATTTGTCGATTGTATAAGCAGAAGAAAAATGGTAGTTTAAGGCTTAAGCTTGTCGTGACATTATTATTATACAATAAATATTATGTTCATCAGGCGCATTGCCAAACTTATGGTTTAAACATTATATGATTTATGCTTACTCGCTTTCTCTCATATGATTTAAATATTTAACCCACGAAATAGAGATGGAACCAAATGTTTTTTTAAAAAGCGTAACCATCCGCAGGTCTGTTGTTCCTTGTGTTCTAGCTCTAATAGGGTTGGAAATGCGGAGGTAGAATCAATTAGTTATAGATACAAGCAGTGATTAAGCGATTTCCAACTCAGTTAAGCACATTGATAGCCAACTTAGATTCTAAACATTACGTTACGAAGTCAAATCTCATAAGCTTGTGTAAAATATAATAATTTTTAAATAATTGCAATATTTTACGTCGGTGTGCCTAAGACAGAGAATCACTGTGCATGACGGAAACGTGGTTCAAGAAGTGTCGATTCTCGAGTAAGAAAAAATGTATGGTAACTCAAGGAAAAATGTATGACAACCGCGACAGTTCGGAGACGTGGCTAAATACAGAGAATCACAATGCATGATGGAAATGTGGTTGAAGAAGTGTTGACTCTCGAGTGAGAAAAAATGGATGGAAGCTAGAGGAAAAATGTATGACAACCGTGACAGTTCCTCATTGCAGAATCATCTTCCGGGTGAGATATTTGAGCCAGAAGGTGATCTGCGACATGCAAAAATAGATTTTTTGGTATGAGAGCGGATGAATAACATTCAAAGTCTGAACAACACTCATAAACATGTTATAAAGAGATACAAAGTATGGTGTGGCAGTAGAGCAGTTCGTATATTTCATAATGGAGAGTGGAAATTGCACAAGATGGAAACTCTCACAGATCTTTCCTTGTTTTTTTCTCTTGTTGTTGCTTCAGGTAAAACTGGGCGTTGCGGTAGATGCATCTTCCAACAACATCTTGTTAGGCTCCTCTCTGACTGGTAATCAAACCAGAAAAAGCATTAAGCAATTGTATGTGGGTATTTGTATGCCATGTCGTCACAACAGACAATCGCTTAGATGGCCAACAAAGAGCAACCACTGCAGAACACGTCTAGCATTTTCAATCTCCTCTATCTCACAGAGGACGGGAGTCTCCTTCTGTCTTATGGGGGATCCATCTTCTGGTTCTCCAAGTAAAATGGGATGAAGGCTTCTTTGGTTGTGATTGTAGATTCTGGTAACTTGGTTGCGGTGAGTGTCAAGAATGCCTCTGTTGCCTGGGATGAAGATCAGTGTGACCCAGAACCTGACTTCCAGGAAAAGGACTTGGGATCCGAGTCTAGATCCCTTCGGTTTTTGGATGGATGTATTTGGGTACAAGAATTAGATCAATTACTGGCAAAGCGGTGCCTGGAATGGTCGGATCTTCAGCTAAGTTCTGGAGATGCCGCAAAATTACGCCTATGATGTCACACTTTTTGGTAACGGTTCATACAAGTATGTCACTTATTCTTTGAAGCCCTATTTTCCATACCTGTCACATTTTCTGGTGCATGAGTTGGGATAAATTCAAGATGATTTCAGTATATACACAGGGAATTACTTATGCTATAAACTGTAATATTGGCCTAGATTTCATTGTAGTCATGTAGATAGTATGAGACCTTTCTGTCTGTAGTTGGTTTCCCTTGCCCTCTTCTTTAATCATTTTTATGCAATAATGGTTAATCCCTTCTCCTCTTCTTTAAGAATTTTTGTGTAACAATGGTTGAGGGATAATTGTAAATGAAATAATCTACATTAGACTATAAAAGTATGAATTTGTCATTGTAAAATTTAAACTATCTCTATATCGATACCTTTTTGACATAATTTTGCAGTAGATTCAGCTTGTGTTATTAAGCTCGTGTTCTCCTAGCCCTATTTCTTTTGTAGAAATATCTCCTTGGTACATGTCCATGGCCCTGGAGTCAAAAGAAACATTGCGAAACATTGCAAATTAGTAACCAGGACATAACAAGAAAATTTAAACATATAAACATACATAACAAGAAAATTTGAACATATAAACATACATAATAAGAAAATTTGAACCTGAGGCATTAGAAAACCAAGAAATAATAAGGATATCAGACCCCGACAGGAACCACCACTGCCTCGTTTTCCTTTTAATTTGCTTATTCATTTGGGATAATGGCAACAAAACTTTCATAGTGGTAGCGGTGGTAGGTTTACATAAATAGCTACCAACCAAAGCACACTAATGCACAAGAAAATTCAGAAAATGTAAAGATTGCCAGAGAAGTCAAGGAGAACTCTCTTGTTTAAATACTACATATTGGACTATTTACCAAGCAACAAGATGACATGATTATGAAGTAATTGAAACAACCAGTCTAGGATAGTACCTTTCACCGTTTACTTCTGCGAGTTGTTCATTTCTTGGGTGTTTGATGTATTACAAGAGATCTGAATTAGCACTAATATCTATCTGTGATCAAGTGCTAGAAATCTGAGCTGCACATCTTTCTGAACGACTTTTTACGGGAAATGACGCTAAAATCAGGTAATTTACAGAGCACTGTAAGAAGAATTTTAGGAACTGTGCGGAAATTCAAAATTGTTTTTTGAAGAAGCATAACAAAAACAAGCTACTTGTAATCATTTTTATAATGAAAACAATTTTGAAGAAGCATAACAAACCAAGCTACTGTAATCATTTTTATAATGAAAAGTTATGATTTCTTTAGGTTAAAAAATATAATTGAATTTCCAAATTGTACCTCCAGGCGCAGATTAACCGGATAAGATAGGCGTTGGGTGAAGCCATGGATCGATGAAAAAGTGGAAATCAACTAAAGAAATGTATTGGAGCTCTTGTCTTTCTCTGCTTTTCTTCTGCTAATCGAACAGGCTGGCTCTGATGCGAATTGAATTGAACCCACTGGCTCAACTATTGCAGAGAACGACTGGCTCAACTATTGCAGAGAACGACTGGCTCAACTATTGCAGAGAACAATGGGCTAACATGAGCATGGAGGGGCAAGAGGAATGACGCGGAGGGAACAGATATTGCATGTATTATTTATTGCGTGGAGCGAATACGGGACAGGAGATATAGGAGGTGACAAGTGGCCGGAAGAACATGCAAGAGGAATGACGCGGAGGGAACAAATATTGCATGTATTATTTATTGCGTGGAGCGAATACGGGACAGGAGATATAGGAGGTGACAAGTGGCCGGAAGAACATGCAGGTGGCATGCAGCCTGGAGGCTTAAAAACTTTGCATAAAATATTTCAAACGCTGCGATATAAATAAATTGCAAAAACTTTGATATAAAGCAATTAGCAACTGTATATAAAATGACAGAACTTTGGTTAAAATGGTATTGCCACAATTTTCTTGCATCGGGCCACGTGAAGCCTCCAATAAGAGGTACAATGCTTTTAGAGTTAAAACTTTGGATAAAATTTAAGTGAACAAAATTGCTACGATTAAACTTTGGTTAAAACACAAAAAAACAAAAAAACAAAAAAAAAAAAAACGGTCAACGGATGGATTAATAGGCGGTCCCTGCTATGCCGAAGGCAGGGACTAATAAGCAATATAACAAACAAACATTACAATCAATTATATTTGTCGCCCCCTTTAATTCTTATTTTGTTAATAAATTGTATCCCCTTTGCCTTCCACATTTTTAAACCAAACAATATGTAGAATTTTAAAAGTTCCTAAATAAATACTTTGTAAATATTTCAACTACAACTCCTTATCAAGATCAAATGTTATTATATGCTCTAGTTATACTTCATCTTCAACATCTAAAACTTGTATTTCACCTCACTTTTTTACTTGTACTTTATTGTTATATAATCTTTACCACCATTTTATCTATGCTAATAATGATCATCTTCTTAACAAAAGCAACTTTTATATTATCATAATAATTATTAAATATATAATTTTAATTTTTATATATAGTAAGTTTGGCATGGCTATATTTTCATCATATCCAATATATCATCTTAATCAAAGTAGGAATTGAACCAGTAACTTTATATATATATATATATATATATATATATATATATATATACCTTGAAAAAACACCCAATCACTTTCTATCCAAAACCCATAAACATAAATTATAAATATATTAAAATAAATTTATAATATTATTAAATAAAATATTAAATACCAAATTATCTAGTTTTAATTTTAATTTTAATTTTAATTTTTAAATATAAAATAAATAAATAAATAAAACTATATAATTTTAATTTTTAATATAAAATAAAATATTATTAAAATAAATTTCATATTACTACTAAAACGATAATATTAAATACCAAAACCTTTTTTCCATTTTATAAAACAAATATTAAATACCAAAAACGTTTTTCTATTTAGTAAGACAAGCAGACAAATAAAAGTTTATAAATTATTTATCAAATACATATTCTACTCCAAACCTTCTTTCTTCTGTCATAAATTGAACAACCTTTATTGTACTTTAATTCATAAACTATAATTTTTGAAGAGGTGAAGGGACACACAACTTTTTGATACATGGAATCCAAGCTAAGTAAAAACTATATACTTTCCTTTGACAAGAATTTGTGTGCATCCAATGTACTTATCATTGTCTATGTATTTGATTATAAAAGTTAGATTATGATGCTAAAGGTTGCATCACTCCCGTGTAATTTATATGCTAATCAGTATTGTACAATAGCAATTTTATTACTATAACCTGTATAATAATCGATATTATACACCAATAGTATAAATGCCTTGTATTATATTACTTTTGGTATTATGCAGATGTTTGGTAATTATCTACATATAAATGTTTAAAGAATTAAAAATATTTATATGCTTAAAGTACTTTTAAGCATTTTAATAAGGGTGGACTCTTTTAAGTAAAAAGGATTTTATATATTATAATAATTTATAAATGTTATTAAAATTTTAATATTTAAAATTATATATATATATATATATATATATATGTTTTTCTAATTTTAATGTAAATTTATTCAATATTTTATTTTAGAATTTATAGATAATTAAAAAACAAATTGTAATTATCATTTTCATGAGTTTTTGAAATTGTGTTTATTATACTCAATTTTTGAATATCTACCATGTATGTCTTTAATTTGGAATGATACTTCAAATATAAAATCACTTATAATATTTAAAATTATAAAAGTTAACATGGAATATCATACACTTATACCATAATAAGCTAGTCAAGCTCTATAGTGCTCAGGATCTCATAATTTGCAACGGTCTGAAGGAGTGGCCCAATTCCAACAAGATGACCTGCATCCATGGACTTGGTAGCAGCTTGGTAGACTACGTTATTTCCGATCTCCCATTATACAACGAAATAATAAATTTTGACATCTTAAATGACCATGAACCTGACTCTGATCATAGGCCTTTACTTATAACTCTCAATTTTGTCATGCATAGAGATCCCACATAAAATAATCCTTACAGCCAAAAGAACTTAATATTTGATAGAAATAAAAACGATCTCTTTCTAAATGAATTAAAAACTAATTTGCTTCTTTTATATAGTATAGACAACATAGAAGACCTCTATCATAATTTTACTACAACCCTCTCATATTCTATTAACAAGTTCTCAATTGAAGTTTCAAATAATAAAGAAATAGCAAAACCAACCCATGGTATGACAAAGATTGTAAAAGTGTGAGGAGAGAAATTAAGGAAGCTATTGATGGATCTCTTAAAATGGACAAGATAAAAATATACAAAGCCTTAACTAAAAGGAAAAAGAGCCAGTACATTCGTCAAAGACAGGAGAATCTCTTACTCCTCTCTAAGGTAGCTCCTAAGAAATTTTGGAGGCAGATTCTGACTAGGAAGACTAAAGATAATAATAAAATTGTTCTTCACGATTGGAATTCCTATCTTAAAAAGCTTTATGAATCTCCAAATGGCATGGATAGCTTGGAAACCCTGCTCACAACGAAAGAAGTTTTCTCTTTAGAAGACATTAAGTTTGGGGTTAATCGCCTGGCTAATGGGAAAGCTAAGGACATTGAATGTTACCAGGCGGAAATCTTAAAAATTGGAGGTCCTGTCCTTATCCCCCACATCCACAAGCTTTTCAATCAAGCAGTCAAGCAAGGGTTCCCTAAACCTTGGACTGAGAGCCTCATTATCCCTATTTTTAAAAGTGGGGATACAAATAACCCCTCTAATTATCAGACAATTATGATCAGCCCTCTCTTAGCCAAGTTATATGGTAGTATTTTGGAAAACAAGCTAAGCATATGGCTTGAAAGTGAAGGTAAGCGGGCTAAAGGCCAAGCAAGTTTCAAAAGGCATCACTCAACAACAGACCACCTCGTTACGCTTAGGATCATTGTGGAGGAATGTCGTAATGATAAATCCAATTTATTTTGTTGCTTTGTGGACTTTAGAAAGGCTTTCGATACGGTTCCTAGATACAACCTTTGGAATAGATTAGAAGAGCTAAAGGTTCCTTTCGAGTCGAGAGCTGCCGCTATAAGGTTATACGAGAATGTAATTGCCAAGCTAAAGAGCAATGAGGAGTGGTCGAAAGATATTAAGTGTAACATCGGAGTTAAACAAGGTTGCCCCCTCTCCCCTACCCTATTTGGCATTTACATCGACAAGCTCGAAGGCTATTTAGAGGAAGCAGGATGTGATGGCACGATCTTATCTAGGATAGTCGTCATCCTTCTTCTCTATGCTGATGATATTGTTCTTTTCACAAGGTGCCCATCTGATCTTGATAAGCAACTCAGGCTTCTTAAAGATTTCTGCTCCACCATGGGTATGACTATTAACACTGACAAAACAAAAGTTATGATTATCAAATCCAAAATGGACACTTACGCGAATTTTATGTATGACAATAATAACTTGGAGGAAGTGTATTCTTACAAGTACCTAGAAATTGATATTCATCACAAGCTCAACTAGAACCATAGCATTGAGAAACGGATTAATGGGGGGTGGAAAGCTTATTTTGGTCTTGAAAATAATTGTAAAACAGCAAACCTCGTAATGTGGGATAAAAAGAAGTTCCTCTTTGAAACTTTAGTCACTCCTGTTATCTTATATGGCTGTGAGGTTTGGGGTTGCAGCATCTCTAGAGAATCCTGGAGAAAGATTGAGCAAATCCAGAAGGGTTTTATGACGTCTAACCTGAAAATTAAAAGTAATACACCCTATCCTATTCTCCTTATAGAAGTAGGTCTTTCCCCTATTGAGAGCCTAGCTATAATTAGGTTTCTGTTGTACAAGCACAAACTCAATAACATAGGCGATCATAGACTTCCTAAGCTAGCTTTAAATTCCAGCCAAAACCACCTAAGGCTCAAACGGGGGTGGCATAAAAACACAAGGGCCTAGTTAAACTATTGGGAAATCAACGAGAATGATGCATTGCAAAACATTAATAACATTAAAGATATTGTTACTTCTAGGTTCAAAGAAAAAATGTGATGTCAGAAAGATTTAGCGGCTAAAAGAAAATTAAGTTATTATAAGAAGGTCATCAACCCCACCCTAGAAGATCAAAAGTATCTCTCTACTTTAACTAGCTCAAAGAAGAAAATTAATGTAGCAAAGATTAGAACGAATTCTCATGAGCTCCATAGTGAAACAAGTCGTTGGGCAGTTCCTAAAACTCCATGGATGGAAAGGATCTGCCATCTATGTGAGAATAGGAACATCGAGGATGAAAACCACTTCCTCTTAGAGTGCCCCGTGTACAACCACATTAGATCTCAGTTTCACAATCTTTGTTACAATACTGACCTTCCTAACCTTTTACAATGTCAAAATTATAGTGAGCTCGGGAGGCTTCTCTCCAAGCTTTTTGAGCATAGGAATAAAATCTTAAATCAAAATAAATAATTTGTTTCTTTAGGTCCGATAGACCAATGTTTGGTCTCAGAGGACGTTAACCATCATCATCATCAAGAATGCACATGAATCTTCATATACTATTATGAAAGATCATGCTCACATCATAATAAGATATAACTCTTCATATTTACCATTAAATAGTAAACAATTTCTAATATAATTTTAAAAGTAACAAAACCACATTAATAAATGTGGTTAATTAAGCGTATATCATATTAAAAACATATATATATATATATATATATATTAAAATTAATAATATTGAGATTATTAAAAAGAAAATAAAATAAATAAAAATATTTAATATTGATATTATAATAATACTATTATGTTTAATATAAATAAAAATGTTTAATATTAATATTATGTTTAATATAAATAAAAATATTTAATATTAATATTAATATTATATTTAATATAGATTAAAAAGATTTAATATCAATATTATAATTATATTATATTATATTATATTAATGTAATTAATATATCTCAAAAATTTATTATTTTATTATTATTAATTATTTAATAAATAATAAAAAATAATTAACTAATAACTTCTATTTAATTATTATAATATACTATTATAAGAGATCGTGCTCACACCATAATAAGATATAACTCTTCATATTTACTATTAAATACCATTAAATAGTAAACAACTTTTTAATATAATTCTAAAATTAATTTAAAATAATATTTACAACCATCTTCGTTATTTTTGGTGTGATATATTTTGCAACCATTTTCATTCTTTTAGGTATTGCAAAGGAATTATAAAAGGTGGATTCGTCTTCTACAATCGGAGAGAAAGAACCAAATAAATATATTTGGTCAATCATAATGGATAATGGGACACAATTTTATGAATAAAGTGGGTGGCCTTCTTTCCACACTCATTATGAATTGGAATTACTTTACAATGTTTTGTTTTCTTCCTTTTGGTACTACAAAGGCATTATGCATTATGAAAGGTGGATTCATTTTTTATGATCAAAAAGACAAGGAGTTTAATAATATATTGATGACAAATTTGTATGAATAAATAATAATGAGATAAAATTTTATAAATAAATTTTGTGGTAGTTTTCTTTTCACACTCATTATGAATTGGAATTATTTCACATTCTCTTTATTGAATAAAATTTTAAATTCATTCTTAGTGAAAAGTTTAAATTATTTTATTAAATAATTTTTAAAATACAAAGTTATCTTACAACCCATTAAATTCATACTCTACCCTTATTTTAATAGCTTCCCATTATCATTTCCACATTAAAGTAAGAACATCCATCATGCCTCCCACATAGGTGAAAGAGAAAAAGAGAGGTGGAAATATTTAGCGACAGATTTTAATTATCATTAGGCTCATGTTTCTTAGTAGCTCCTTATTTTTTTACCTTTCAACTCCATTAAAGATTGGAAATATCCTTTAGAAAAACTCTTTCTCATTCATGTTCAAACATAGCTTTTAATCTTTCATCTAGTTCCTTCAAACATTTTATTATTTTATTTTTTTCCCACCCTCATATAACTTTTTTGTAGTCTCTTTAAGCTTTTTGATAAACTATTTCATAGAAATATCATTTGAAGGATTATCACGGGTAGTCCAAGGCTGAATTACAAGGCCTCTAAAGTCCTCGTCAGTGATCCAAGGATAGTTAAATTTGAAGGGGACTGGAGCTTTTTGTTTCTAAAATAATAGTAAGAGGAATAGATAAACACCCATAGCCTACCCAACATTAAATTCTGGAGATATCTTCCATTGGATTTCCATAAATAAATAATCTATCTAATCTCTTAATAATTCCTTCACTACCTCTTCTAACATTAAATAATCTAACTTCTTAGTAATTCCTTCACTACCTCTTCTAACATTACTCCATTTAGGGAATATTTTGATAGCTTCCGCATCTATGAGGTTTTGTTCTTCAAAAAAATAGGAGAAATAATATTTCCCTCCCTCCGTTATTTCCTTCTTAGCTTTAGTTTTTTTTACAGAGCCATAAAATATTTCCTCCTTACGGAATTTGGAATTTCTTATTTCATGATTGGTCCTTCTGTGAAAACTCTGAAATATTTCATTGTTCATTTTTCAACCTTAACTAATAAGATTATTTTTAATAAGTTTTGGAACTTTTTTCAGCCTCCTTTAACGTGATTCTCCGTGTGATTTTTCAATTGTATAGCTTCTTCATTAAAATTTTGATTCTTTACATTTAGAAGCTCAACCTAGTTTTTTTTCCAATAATTCCAAAAAGTTTGAAAACATGACCTCTTTCCCTAATCCAATTAGGGGTTGAATTTTAACCTCTTCAATAGATTCTAATTAGATCCCATAGAGTCATCATGTTTCTTATTAGGAAGTGATTCTTTACATTTAGAGGCTCAACCTAGTTTTTTTCCAATAGTTCCAGAAAGTTTGAAAACTTGACATCTTTCCCTAAACCAATTAGGGTTTGAAATTTGGGCTTCAAGAGATTCTAATTAATAGCTCATAGAGTCCTCATGTTTCTTAATAGGAAGTATAGGATCTAAGGTCTTAGGGACCCTATCTACAAACACTTCAATGCTAAACAATGTATACCCACACACCCATTAGGACAAAAAACACAATAATCAATGAAACAAGAACTGAACTGAGTTCTCACTTTTTTAGAGGTAGCAAAAATTCATCTGATTTTGAAAAGTGTTGATTCAGAATTGTTGACACCTAATCATCAGGATTGGGTGAATGTAATGTAAATAAATAATAAATAATATGAACAGTCATCGGGAGATGAAGTGAACAGTCTCTCCCTCATGTATATAATAAATACCAACCTGAAGGAATAAAACGAATTGATTTGGTGGAGTTACTGCTTGGCCTGACATGGTACCAGAGCAGGCGCCATTTTTGGCTTCCCTCTGCTTTGTAACTCCATATTCTGGCTATGTTCTGCCTTGCATTTGCTCCTCTGCTCTTCTCTGACCATTTTTTATTCATAATCACCCGCATATAATCAAAGCGCTGCTCCTCTGCTCTTCTCTGACCGTTTTTTACTCATAATCACCCGCATATAATCAGAGCACTGCTCCTCTGCTCCACTACTCCGTGGTATATTCCACGCGTGTACACTATCTATGGTGGTCACATTCTTGTTCCCATCGAATTTGTTGAAGTGTTAGAGTCTTCAATTAAACAACCTTCGTTGAAGTTTGTGTTTTCAAGCGTGGCCAACCAAGTACAACTGGAGTTATGCGAATCCTGTGAATACACGCCCTCCCTTTGTTTTCTTCCCGCTATAAGCTGGCCACCTAGTGAACATACTTTACAAGATTTTTGACCGAGAAAGTTATTATGGTGTATTGGAATTTAAGGGTGACAGCAGCGGTTCTTATTCTCGGCGGTGTCTAATCACCCAGTGCAGACTCATAAATTCCAGTTGTGTACTGAAAGTCGACAAATCAAATCTGGGCTGGGCCTTCCATATCGACATTGACTGTCCGGACAAAATCAAGATTTGTATTCATCTGTTCCAGGCATGGAATTTCGAATTTATCTGGCTTGTCCCTCAAAGTTGCGATATTTCCTTATGAATGGACCATTTGCACAGACTTAAGGTTTTGATCCCTCTGCTCAGATCCATTGCATGTTTGATTAGTGATTGAAATGGGTGTTTGGTCCTTCAGTTGCATGTTTTGTAATACATACCGCCTATATATATATATATATATATATATATATATATATATATATATATATATATATCACTTGATGTCATTGTAATGCTGCGTTGTAGTGCCACTACGATACCATTCCATGTTGCGTTTTATGTTACATACCGCTGTATCGCACACCTTCGCTTCCCATTTTTTTTTTTTTAATACACTGCTTCAGGTTAATACACTTCGCTCCCATTTATTACATTGAATGTTATTGCTGCGTTTTTAATATAACTGTGGTATAATCTAGCATACCACAGTCCTCTGCCACTGCTTTTTTTTTAAACATTCAACACATATACCAAAGTTTGCCAGCAGAAGTTTTTTTTTGTTACAGTATGCATTCAATCATATATATTGTGGGAATAGTTCTCACTGGCAAGGAGAACTATCCTGAGTGGTCCCAGATGATAAAACACACCCTCATTTTCAATGAGTTGTGGAAAGGAGTGTGCATTGGAGATGGAGACAAACAGCCTACCTCAAACAAAGAGCTCGCCATTTGGGAAAATAAGAACAGCAAAGCCTATGCATTAATTGCAGCATCTGTAAGTGAAGAGGTGAGTCACCATATTACGCCATTTTCAACTACTTTCGAAGCCTTACAAAAGCTGAAAGAACTCTATGACTCACATTCTGCACTTGAAGTTGTTCAACTCATGATTAAGCTCTTCACTCTTGAATTGCAAAATAATGATCCTCTTGCTCTTGCATCCGAAGTAAAGTCTATAATGCATGATATCCAAGCCACTAAAATTGATTTGGATATTCCTCTTATCGCTTTTCTCAAGGCACTTTATCCTACTTACTCCAATTATCTTGAGTCATTGCAAGCAAATGGAAATCTTAAAGACATTACCTTTGACTCTCTTGTGAAAAAATTTGCTGAAAGAGAGAAAGCTTTTGGAAAGAAGACAGCCCCTGAATCTTCTGAAGAGGTTGTGTGCCTTGCTCATAAAGAAAAGCATCCTGTTCAAGATTCTTTCAGAGGAAGAGGTGGTCGAAGAGGAAGAGGAAGATATTTCAGAGGCAGGGGGGGCAAACACTCTCAAGGAGAAAAGGCAGATTTGTACTGCATACGCTGCAAAAGAAATGGATCACATGATGCCTCTACATGCAAGTTACCTTGGGACAAAATTGAACAGCAAAGAAATCAACCCAAAGGTAAAACCGATGATAGAGACAAAGGTAAAGCACCTGAATCCGCTCACTATGTTGTGGCACAATGTAATATTGGAGTAAATGAAGATTTATTTAATGCTTCACTTGCTTCTTGGAAAAATGATTGGTTGCTTGATTTAGGAGCAACTTGCCACATGACTCATAGAAAAGATTTTTTTGAAGAATTTACTGACAATGTTGATGGAGCAGTATACTTTGCAGACCAATCAAAAATCAAGCCATCAGGGCTTGGCACAATCAGGCTTAAATTGCCTGGTCTTCCAGACTTTCTTCTGCATCATGTTCTATATCTCCCACAGCTCAAGAGAAACTTGTTGTCCTTGGTCCACATCTGCCAGCAAGGTCACTCCATTCATATGTTTGATGGCAAGCTTGAGGTGAGAAAAGCATCTGACCACTCACTTGTCATGAGGGGAATAGAAGAAGAAAGGCTTCTCAAGCTGCAAGGTACCTCTGCTCGTGCACAACATTTCTCATATAATTCTCATTATGAAGAAGGTACACTTCCATCAAGTTTATTATGGCATGCTAGATTTGGACATTTGAACTATGACAACCTCTGCTTGTTGAAGAAAAATGGTGTTGCTGGTTTGCCTACAATTCCTAGGAAATTTAAGCAATGTGATGCTTGCATTCTAGGAAAGCATGGCAAACAGTGTTTTCATGATTCACATTCAAGAGCACTAGAAAACTTGAAATCATTCATTCAGATTTATGTGGTCCAATGCCTGTTCCTTCTGCAAATGGAAATAAATATATGATGACATTTATTGATGACTACACCAAAATGTGTTGGGTTTATCTATTGAAGAACAAATCTGATGCTTTTCAAACATTCAAGAATTTTCATAAATGGATTGAAAATGATGCACAATCTCATATTGGGTCTATTCGCACTGATAATGGAAAATAATACAAATCAAATGAATTTGAAAACTATCTTCGCCAACATGGGATCAAACATCAAACAACTGTACCTTATAATCCCCAACAGAATGGTGTAGTTGAAAGAATGATTAGGACAATCTTAAATATGCTACGATCCATGCTCTTCTTCAAAAATGTAAAGATAATGTTTTGGGCTGATGTTGTTCTATGTGTTGCATATATAAAGAATAGATGTCCATCCAATGCTATTAGAAACAAGACTCCATATGAAATGTGGTATGGGCATGTTCCTTCGGTAAAGCATCTCAGGGTCTTTGGTTCCACCTGTTATGCCTTGATACCAAAGGTACATAGAAACAAACTTGGTGCAAGAAGTCATAAGTGTATCTTCCTAGGGTATTCAAACACCTCCAAAGCATACCATCTCTATGATGAAGTCAATAAAAAGTTTGTTGTATCTAGAGATGTAATTTTTCTTGAATCATCCAAAACTGACAATGTTGTTGAGCGGCAACTTGATCGCTTGGATAGATTTGCAAATGCAAAATCATTTCAAGAATTTGATAATCAAATTCCACATCTTGAAGGGGGGATTCCTATACTAGATCAACATGTGGAATCTTCTTCTAAAGAACTCTCCCCCCCGCATGAAACTCCAACAACGGATGATGCTTTAAGTGATGTGATTGATAGAATTGGGAGACTCAATCTTGATTCAGTCCCAACTCAATCAATGGAGCAGCCTAGACCATCTGAGAAAGGTCCCCCAAAGTGGCTAATAAAGACACTTGAAAGTGTTCATCCTGATGAACTTGGAAAGACATGAACTAGAAATTCAAACCGGCAAAATGGAGGTGATGTAGATGACTCTAATTCACCTGTTGATATGGATGTTTCTTATGATTGTGAATTGAACTTGTCTACAGATTTTGAACCAACTTCCTTCAAAGAAGCTACTTCTCATGATGAATGGAAAGAAGTGATGCAAAAGGAGTATGATGCCCTCATAAAGAACGACACTTGGAAGCTGGTTGATCCTCCATTAGCAACCAAACCAATTGGATGCAAGTGGGTCTACAAGAATAAGTATAAAGCTGATGGCTCACTTGACAAGCACAAAGCTAGGCTTGTGGCAAAAGGTTTTGCACAGAAGGAAGGGGTCGATTATGAGGAGACATTTTCCCCCACAGCAAAATGGGCTACCATCCGGACACTCTTTGCCCTAGTAGCTCAGAACGGTTGGAAAGTCCATCAAATGGATGTAAAAATTTCTTTCTTGAATGGAGATCTAAAAGAGAATGTTTTTATGTCCCAGCCTGAAGGATTTGTTGTGAAAGGACATGAACATAAAGTATGCAAACTTGTGAAATCCTTGTATATCCTCAAATAAGCACCGCGGGCCTAGTATGAAAAACTAATTGAGCATCTTCTGAAACTCAATTTCAAACATTGTGATCTTGATGATGCAACTTTATTTATCAATAAAGTTGGCAAAACAGTTGTATATCTTGTGGTATATGTAGATGATCTTTTGATGACAGGAACAATGAAAGCTACATTGCATCCATAAAGAAGGAATTGGTGAAAAGTTTTGAAATGACTGATTTGGGTTATGTTCATTACTATCTTTTTTTTAACCACATGGTGAATCGGTAACTGTCAGGCCTAATCTATGGGAGACCAAGGATCAAACCTCATAGCTGCCACTATAACACCAAGAGCATAACCAACCACCTGCAAGTCAGGTATACTAAGTTCCTATGTTCATTACTATCTTGGTATTGAAGTAACTCAACATCCAAAGTCCATATTTCTTTCTCAAAAGAAGTACATTGGAGATCTGTTGAACAAGTTTGGCATGACAGAATGCAATCCTCTCACTACTCCAATGGAACAAAACTTAAAGCTCACATCTATTGAAGGAAAAGAATTTGAGGATGCAACAAAGTATAGACAGCTTGTAGTGTAGGAAGTCTCAACTACCTAAATACTACCAGACCAGACATTTCGTTCGTTGTTGGAATCCTCTCCAGGTTTATGCAAAAGCCTTGTGAGGGACATTGATCTGCTGCAAAAAAAGTTCTAAGGTACTTGAAGGGAACTCAAGACCTTGGAATCAAGTATACACGGGTGAACAACTTCAACTTGATTGGATACTCTGATTCAAACTTCGATGGAGACAAAGAAACTGGGGTATCTACTTCAGGATATGCTATGAGTCTTGGATCAAGAGATGTCTCCTGGAGATCACGCAAACAATCAGTTCCAGTATATTCCACAACAGAAGCAGAATACGTGGCAGCAGCTGAGGCAACAAAAGAAATTGTGTGGCTCAGGAAAATTCTTGAAGATTTGTAGGTAAAACAAGTACAATCAACCCCACTCATGATTGACAATACCTCTGCAATAAAGTTCGCCAAGAACCCAAAGTTCCATGATCGAACGAAGCACATCAATACTAAATATCATCTAATTCGACATCATGTTGAGGCCAAAACAATCCATCTCCGTCATTGTTCCATTAATGAGCAAATTGCAGACATCTTCACCAAAGCGCTTGGAAAAGAAAAGCTTGAACGATTCAGAATGATGCTTGGACTCACCAACATCCCTTCAGATTAAGGGGGGGGATGTTGACACCTAATCATCAGGATTGGGTGAATGTAATGTAAATAAATAATAAAGAATATGAACAATCATCGAGAGATGAAGTGAACAGTCTCTCCCTCATGTATATGATAAAGACCAACATGAAGGAATAAAACAAATTGATTTGGTGGAGTCACTACCAGGCCTGACAAGAATACATTTTTTTTTAGCGTATTTTTGATACTTTAAATTTTTTTTGCACATTTTTTTAAAATGTTAGTGAATTTCATGCCAATTTTGGAAAGTGTTGATGCAACATCAACCCCTTTTTTTGGGGCTTATTTTTGACATTTAAATTTTTTGATATATTAAGTAGGGATAAAAATTTTAAAATGTTGTTGATTTTCATGCGGATTTTGAAAAGCATCAATTTTATTTTCAGGGCATATTTTTTACACTTCAAATTTTTTTTATGTCTTAAGTATGCACTTTTCTTTTTAAATATTTGATACTTGAAAAAAAATGTATTAAAAACCAAAAGTAAAAGATAAAAGCATAAAAAAAATTTAAAAATACCCATAGAACGACGAAAATTCAAATATATATATATATATATATATATATATATAGATATAAGGCATTAAAAAATTATAAATAAAATTGGCCTTTCACCCCCACCCTGCAGCTGGCAGGGTTGGAAGGTCGATTCCAGGTCAAGTTGTCACCCCCACCCAGCTACCAAGGGGTCGCGGGCCAAGGTAGGCGTGATTCCCATAATCACCCTCTATTCCCCAACATAGTAGAGGGTGATTCCTAGAATCACCCACGATGACCTCTCACCCTTAACACGACGAAGGGTGATTATGGGAATCACCCTTTAGCCATGATACGACATAGGGTGATTCCCAAAATCACCTTCTAACCCCCATTATGGTGGAGGGTGATTCCCATATCACCCACAGTACCCTCTCGCCACTAACACGACGGAGGGTGATTCTCGAAATCACCCTCTAGACCCCAGCATCTCTCGCCCCAGCATGGAGGAGGGTGATTCTAAGAATCACCCTCTAGATCGGCATGACAAAGAGTGAATTCTAGATTGGCACGGCAAAGGGTGATTCCCAAAATCACCCTTTAGCCCCCAACACGGTGGAGGGTGATTTTGGGAATAACTCACAGTGGCCTCTCACCACCAACATGGCGGAGGGTGATTCCCAGAATCACCATCTAGCCCCAACACAGAGGAGGGTGATTCTAGAAATCACCCTTTAACCCTAGCATGGTGAAGGGTGATTCCTGGAATCACCCTTTGGGCCACGGCATGGTGGAGGGTGATTCTCGAAATCCCCCTCTCACCACCAACATGACAGAGGGTGATTCTGAGAATCACCCTCTAGCCCCGACACAACAAAGGGTGATTCCCAAAATCACCCTCTCACCCCCAACACAGTGGAGGGTGATTCAAGGAATCACCCACGGTTCCCTCTCACCACCAACACAGTGGAGGGTGATTCCCGGAATCACCCTCTTCCCTCGGCAGATCGAAGGGAAATTCCTGGAATCACCCTCTATCCTTGGCACAGTGGAGGGTGAATCTCGAATTCACCCTCTGGCCCCGGCATGGTG
Organism: Pinus tabuliformis; assembly: GCA_031772625.1. Lineage (NCBI taxonomy): Eukaryota > Viridiplantae > Streptophyta > Pinopsida > Pinales > Pinaceae > Pinus > Pinus tabuliformis. The sequence continues at coordinate 1,180,860,230 of CM062805.1, read as the reverse complement.
GAGGGTGATTCACAGAATTACCCTCTCGCCCCCTACACATCATAGGGTGATTCCTGGAATTTTCTTTCCACCCTCGCCCAACTGCCAAGGGGTCGTAGGCTAGGGCGGGTGCCTTTTCCCACGGCCCCTTGGTCGTTGGGCGAGGTGGCAGAGCAATTTCGGAATCGGCTTGCCACCCTGCCTAGCAGCCCCTTGGAAGTTGGGAAATGTGGCAAGCTGATTATATATATTATGTTTTTTTGTATTTTTTAATATTTTTTGTTTTTCTTATTTTTTTATGTTTGAATATTCAATGTTTTATGCGTTATTTTTCATTGTTTTTAAAAAATATATATATGTTTATTTTTTTATTTTTTGGTTTTATTTGTTTTTTTATACAATTTTTTAAATTTGATTTTTTTGTTATTTTTAATTTTTAATTTTCCTTTTTTCAATGATTTAATTTTATTTTTTATTTTTTATTATTTTTTGGGGGTTATGATTTAATTAATTAATTTATTTGTTTGTTTATTTTAATTTTATTGATTGATTTATTTATTTATTATTGTAGGGGTTGTCTTGATGTTCATCTAGCAACCTGACCCCAATATGTGTCAATTTGATAGTTGATTTTTCAATTTGTATTACAATGCATCAAATTCGCCTCTCCTATTTGTTAATTTGATGGTTGATTTTTAAGTGTCAATTGCAATGGGTCAAACACACCCCCACTATGTGTCAATTCAATGATTGATTTTTAAGTTTTCGTTACAAAAGAACTATACTTTTTAGCAATTGGTATAATGACTTTTTTATTTACGTATTTATTTTTAAGGTTTAATTTAGTCATGATATTTGATCTTGAAATATGTTGAAAATCTTAGGTTTGTTTTTTATCACGAGGAAATATCTGGGCAAATTGACCTGAAGGGATCACAGCTCGTCGGCGTATTAGCAAAGCCTAACCCTGAGAGCATTGAGGAGAATTGACCTTGTGACCTCCCATTAGCAAGGTGCTTTAACAAAGGGAACTCAACCAATTGAGCTAACCCTCGAGGCTGAAAATCTAAGGTTTGTTATAATCATGATATTTGTTTTTAATTCCATGGTTGAAAAAATGTTGAAATTTTAAGGTTTTTTGGAGTCGTGATATTTTATCTTTAACATCGTGGTTGAAAAATGCCAAAATTATAATGTTTTTCAAAGTCATAATGTCATGGTTGAAAGTTGTTGGAAATTTTAGGTTTTTTGGAGTCGTGATATTTTATCTTCAACGTTTTGTTGAAAACTATTGGAATTTTAATGATTTTTTAAGTCATGGTATTTTATTTTTAATGTAATACTAAAAAATGTTGGAATTTTAGCAACAACAAAAAAAATTGGTTGATGCCAACGTCAACACTTTTTTATTTCAAGGTGTTTCTTATGCAAAAAAAATGGCTTTTACTGTCGTTTTTAAAAAATGTTGAAAATTTACCCAAAAAAAACGTCATTCCAGGATACACACTTTTTCTTTTTGGGTTGTTTTTTCACGATTTTTGGGGGTTTTTTGGCTAGAGTTCTCATCTTGAGGTTACAATTTTCATTTGATCGGTTACTTTATTAAAATAGGATTTGATGAAATTCTTTAGAACACAAGGATGGTCCTATACAAGGAATGACTTTCCTTTTGTTTATTGGACCTTGATAAGGGAGAATGAAATTTGGGTCTTGAAACAACTATTTTCCCTCGATATTTTCAAAAGTAAATTTCCTAGATTCTAGTGAGAATGACAACAAATCCATCCTCTCTCCTTAAGGATTCTCTTCTATAGTCTTTGGTGAAACATTTAGAGTTCATGAATATTTTTCTTTCTTAACCCATTTTTACTGCTTTATGAAACCCCTCCTATGTTTTTAATAGTGTTCCCACAGATGTATTATTTGATTATAGGCACCACATCTAAAAGGAATCCTCCAAAAGTCTAGCTTTGTGTAAAAACCTAAGATCCACATTCTATTTCTAATTCTAGTATTAGATATTCTCTTAAGTCCATTTCCACAAAGATTAGAGAAAATTCCAGCCTTAAAGTGACCTCCTAAGGAAAAGTAATAAAATAATAGTTATGAATTTTGGAAGGGAAAAGAAAAATATATATTTTTTTTTATTGTATTTTAGCTTGTCTGCTTATAGGTTTATTGAAATTTCAAGTTTGGACACTCATTTGATGTGGAATTAAATTCCACATCCAACAAGTACCCATTATGCATACTTCTAATAAGACCCGCATTGATAAAAATCGAAGATATATTGAAATGTATTCAATTTGTTTTCTTTCAAGAATTCTTTCATTGTAAAATTTGCTTCTAAATAGTTTTCCTTCTTAATGTTCCTTCTATTGAACTTACAAACCCCTCTCTTTTTATGGAAAAGAGTAAAAAAATATTGAACTATCCTAAACCTAAATTTGATCTCTAAGGAACATCAAATGAAAATGAGAAATAATCTATCAATGAACCATGGACTAGCTAACTTGACAATAGCTAGTGCAATAGGGAAGTTCTTTCCTCCTTGCAACAATCAAATCCTAGTGTCTTTGGGTGATGTAATGCTTGATAATTGTCTGTTTCCCAAGCTTGAAGGAAGCTTACCTAGTCTAGATTACCCATAACCTTCTTAAGAAGCACATTTCCTCCAGTTAGCTCTAACTTTAAATTTCTCTACACCTTTTCATTATCTACTATCTTATTATTGCATAGAATGTCTAGAACTCAATAATGCATTTTGAAGATTGATGTGGGAATTAAACTCACTAATGTGTTTCAAAGATTAATGTGGAAGTCACCATCCTCATAATCCACTAGATCAAAATCTTATTCATTCATTATGTCTATTATATAATAGATATGTCAGAACTTAGTGCTTACAAGATGACTAATGAAAACCTTAAAACCAATCCATGTCTTCCATACTTTCTACTTTTACCATGCATTAACATATCATAAATTACATTTTCAATTCATAAACATCCACCATGATGTAATAAAGGTTAATTTTAATCACTAGTTTGGAGAAGTCTTATTCTAATAGAACGTTCATTAATTGATGAGGAATTGGTTCCATTTTCAGTTCTGGTTGGATATCTCCTCAAATATATTACATTTATAGTGACTCATTTGTAATTTTATTCAGAATTTTTATACGTATAGTAGCTCATTAGTAATTTTCTTCACACTTTTTAAGTTGGGTACCACACTCATGGAATGTTATGGCATTCTTTTGGGATGATCCTATCGACACGATTTTAGAACAATTTGTGATGGATTGGATAAGACTTACAAGTTTCATAAGAATGGTAAAACATTTGAGTTCAAGTATGCATCTTCCACAAACTCTCTCCTAACTAGTTGTCAAATAAACTAATGTCATGAAAAAGTTTGCTATATGCAAATTTTGTAAGGAATGAAGGAATTTTCATTGGTTTTCCATATAAATTTATAAAAATCATATTATATCCTTACCCTATTGTTTTGATGAGACCACATAATTCCTTCCTAGCAAAGTTATACAACATAGAAACCACATAACTCTTTTCTAAAGAAGTTATATAACATGTAAACTACATAATTCCTTCCTAAAAGAGCTATACCATATATGACTAATCATATTTGAAGCTCTCTAGGATATGTAATAGCCTATATATACTCATGGAAGACACATATTTAGAAAGATATGTAACATAATTCACTAGTTAAGGAAAAACTGATTAAATACTTATAGCATGTCTTTATGCAAAATGATGCCAATAATACAAACCATTGATGTAGACTAAAAATAATAGTAGAAATTTAACAAAACAAAAAAGATAAAACACACAAATGTAAATATATTCAACTAAATAATTAATTCCAAAATTTTACAACATGTCCACCTTACACCCAAAATGCAATGCATATGCAATTCAAACTGTATGCAAATTATCTCAACAGTGAGAGGCAATTTGTAAATTTTATGGAGAAATAGATTTGGTTGAATACAAGACAGAGAATATCCTATATTTATAAGAAAGATAGAAACCCTACCTTATTGCTTAAACTACTTTTATGAAATAATTAAATGCTTATTTAATTTAACTAACACTAATTTCTCTAATATCCATCCTAAACTTTGTAACACATTTAATATTTTGTATTAATATATCACAATAACTTATAACTATAACTATAAAATCATCATATTTAATCACAAAATTATAATTATATATACAAAACATATTATATAAATATATTTATATTTATTTAAACCATACAAATTAATTACAAAACAACTCATATAAATAAATTTATATTTATTTGCATATTACCAATAAATTGTATTAAATACACTTCATGTGAATCACTAGTTTCTCATGTATTTTCATTTCTTTTGAATCTATTCATGTCATGTCATGTCATGTCATTTTAGGACTATCCATTGGATAATAATGAATCATCCTTCAAAAAAAATTATTTATACTTATTAAACCAAATAATGTTTGAAATGTAGATAGATAGATTCAGTGTTCTTTAAAAGTAAAGATAAATAGATTTAATATTGTAAATGATTTTAATGAAAAAAAACACTCAACAAATGATCACAAATAACCACCATTATCTTACTGGAAGGAATCCTTTTTTAACTTCTCTATAACCATTCTCAACCTTTTCTCCATTTTCCTTATCATAAAGCACAACCATCTCATAAGTCTAACCTCACACAGTATTTTCTTCTTGTTTGTACCTTTTTTTACTAAAGTTTTGTCTTCTTTTTACCATTTTTTTTTATTAAATGATTTTATCGAAGTTTTCATTTGGAAACCCTGTCCTGGGTTTGAAAGTAACATCCAATGAGTAAAATTGTAAATTTTCAATAGACTTTCTCATTTCAAATCTTCATATTTTGGTGAACATTGTTACAGAGAAAATGTTGTAATGCTAAAGAGATTCCATATCCATTATCACAATGTCTTTGATGAATAATGTTTAATCACTAAACAACAATAAGATAATGTTTGATCTTGAAAAAATAAGATTATGTTTTCATTTCTGGTTCAATTTTTCCACATTTTTATTGGTATGAGAAAGTTGATTGATTCCTTTATACCATAGTATGGAGCTTTTCAGAATCTTAGTAAGTGATCAAATAAAAATAAATTGATTACCATTCTTATAAATCTCCACATATTAAAATTCTTAAAAAGGATGGCAGTTCATTGGCTAGGCAATCCAAACCATTGAGATATGCGGCATATTTCAATAAATTGCCTTTGTCCCTTCCCTGCATCATTTTCAAATGCATCTCTTGGGAAGAACATGAGTTTTTTTAGGACATATATATATACCATTCCAAAAATATGTTATTTATAACATATTAATACAATTGGAATTTTAAATTTATTTATTTATTTTATAATATTTTTCATTATATTAAATTATTTTTAGTGAAAAAAATTATAGGTTTATCGATTTCAATGCTAATTAAATTTAGTTTATAAAAAAAATTAAGTCGATAAATTTATTTTTCAATTTATAATGTGAACAATTCAAAAGCTAATTACACCAAAATGATTTAGTTGGAAATTAACCTACATTGAATGCATACAATGAAACTCATTGCCACCATCACATACTTTTACAACCTACATACTCAATGTGTGGCCATGATTATTACATTAAATTTTAGATTGGGAAAACGCAGTTGGATAAAATGTTCATGGAGAAGAAGTAAGTAGAAGTGGTAACTATGGACAAGTATATGAGGTTGAAGACACATACTTTCACAACCTACATACTCAATCTGTGGCCATCATTATTACATTAAATTTTAGATTGGGAAAACGCAGTTGGATAAAATGTTCATGGAGAAGAAGTAAGTAGAAGTGGTATCTATGGACAAGTATATGAGGTTGAAGATGAAGAGGATATTGAAAAACACTAAGTGATATAGAAATCCCTTCTACAAACAAAAAGAGCAAGGCAAAATTGTAGCCCAAAAAGTTGTCATAGCTTCTCCAAAGCTACAAATACCTATCACCAACAAATCATAAATGGTTTTGCATAAAAGTGGAGTGTTGCTAGATAATGACCAACAAGGAAGGCTTATAGGTGAGGTCAATTTTTTATGGAAATGTTGGGTGACATAGGGAGAAAACAAATCTAACCCAGAGGCACGTGGATGATTGTTGTAGGAAAAGTTCTTTCACTTTTGCACTAAATATATCTTTATTCCAACATATTCATTATGTGATCAAAGAGATTATGGAAGATTATGTTTGCAAAAATGACCCAAATTGGATCTTGATATATCTCATATTGTTTCTTTTCATCATAATCAAATGTGTAAATATTAAAATATGGAATTGAAAATACATAGAAATGAATTAAACTAAAAAATAATGATACAAACATAATTATAAATGGAACTAACAATGCAAACATTCATGTCTTTGTTGACCCATATGATTGCACCTCCTCATCATAGTTGTCCTTGGCCCACTTAATGACGTGATTCTCATTATTTGAAATCAATGAACCTTTTACACCAGTCCTAATTAGGAGTTACATGGCAACATTAGTGAGGAACATGGTTTAAATGCTTTTTGGGTCTATATAGGTAGCATTTGAAAATGAAGAGACATTGTAGTTCCATCATAACAATCATGAGATGTTGAACATCTACCCTATCTCCCCCTACATATATAAACACAACTAAAGCTAACGCACCTCACTATGGATACCTACTTGGTGTGTAGAAAGGTCATGATGTAGCAAATCAAATGACAGTCATGCATACAACATTTAGGAACCACCCCACTAAAAATAATACCTTTGACAATTTTCTCTTTAGCCAATTGAAACTTCTATTGATGGGAAAAAATGCCTTCAAATGAGGGATTCCACCATAGATTGGGTGATGATAGAGCATGCATCAATTGAGACTCTATTGTAATTGTTTGACTGGGATTATACTTGTCCAGTGTTGGGTTCAAACCTTTAGATTGATTATTTGGATATGAAGGATAATAATATGCAAGGTGAAATACCCTCAATATTAGGGAAAAACAAAAATTTGAGCTCCAATGACCTGTCAATGAATAAATTGAGTGACACCATTCATTTATATTTAGAGAAGCTCTCCAATCTCTAGCTACTCAATCTCTCTTCTAACAAATTTATGAGCCCATGAACTCCAAAATTTTGAAAATATCATCCTTTTTTACTTTGTCGTCTTGGGTTTTAACTCGCTAAATGGCTCAATGGTAGAGCATTTAACTATTTTAAAACAATTGGATTATATATTTCTTCAAAGGAATTATTTTCTTGGAAGCACTCTAGACTTGTTCTCGGAATTTGATTAGTTATTGGATCTTAATTTACAAGGAAATGAATATCAAAATTGAATCGTGTCATCATATGAGTGCCTAGATAGATTATTTTATTGCTCTTTGGTTAATTCTCCTTAGAAAGTGGAGCAAATGAGTCATTATGGTTGATTTATAATGTATAATCTACGATTGGAAGGATACAATTTGCAAGTTAATTCATGGTGGTAAGAAACTATTGCACAGAAATGAACAGATCGAAACTCCTAATCAGTTGTAATGGGAATAAAATATTACATGGTAATGAAAAATCAATTCTTAGTGTGATAAAATTATATAAAAGTGCAAAAAATGAAGAAAATATGGTTGGCTTCCATATGATTAAACCCAAGAAATAATAGTTTATTTTCGAGAGTTCCATATCTTAATAAGAAAATGCTCAAGGTTTCTAGTTTGGGGTGTTTCACCTCCATTGTTAACAGTGTTCAAAATTGTATTCCTCCCATTGTAGATGACTAGGGTTGAGGACATCATTTTTACTATGATGGTCAATTACAAAGGTAGGTACAGTTGAAAATTCAAATTGCCATATTTGTATGGAACCCACTAATCATTTGGCTAGGGAGATGGCTAGCACCTAAAAGAATTAGAAAGATACTGAAACATAAATGGGAGAGAGTGGTTTGATTCCTTTCTATCCCTTAACTAGTTACGATGGTTGATGAAGCTTGGTGGTTGCCCGCCAGTTCTAGCCCTTTCATCTAGTGGAACTTAGAACTATTTGCTAGAAATTAAAGGAGATAACCTACAATAGCATATAATTGCAAACGGTCTCAACCACATGCAAAACATTTATGCCAAACTAGGTATTAATTGTAAATTATATTACTTTTCATTTTGATTAAAACAATAATTAAGGAGTCATTACTCAAGCTAGTGCAATATTGGAGCATAGTTAGGAATGAGCGACAATATAGTAGTTCAATTTTGAATTAGATAGGCAACTTATAATAGTAAAATCGGGTTGTCGTGGATTTTTCTAAGTTGGATATAGTCTTAGTAATATGTTGGGGATGCAAGGAAGTTGTCTTTTGAAGTTGCTAGAGTTCTGGAAAATGAATTTGTTAGGATTGGATGATGCATTATAGATTTAAATTGAAATTTATGAAAAATAAATTCTTTCAGTTGGAATCAAGCATCTTTAAATTAGAGAAATGATTTGTTTTCATGTTCTACCTTATGTTGCAAATCTTTTGGAAATACAATGTTGTAGATTTCTAGTTCATGGAAATGCAATGTTGTAGATTCCTAGTTCGTGGGAATGTGATGTTGTAGATTCCTAGTTCATGGAAATGCAATGCAATAGATTCTTCGCTTCCAACAATGCAAATTACTAGTAAAGTAGAGAAAGTGGGCAATGCAAATTACTAGTAAAGAAAATAAGGTAGTAGGGTTCAGCATCAAGTTATATATGCAAAGTTGTGTATGAGATGGAGAACTCAGTTGTTGCTCCATGCAACTTGTCAAGTGGACATACATTGCCAAAAACCTGCATTCTTTCTCCTCTTGAAAACTTGCATGCTTGGAAGAGGAAATAACAGAGCATATAATATGGTTTTAAACCTAATTAAAACAAGATATATGTGATTGTTCATAACTTTTTCAAATTCATATTCTCTGTCAATATCTTAGCTTAAATAAAACATTTTATTAATAATTTTCCCCAAGGCAAGTAACGATAGAACTAAATCTAGCATTGCTTCTTTACATTAAATGTTTACCCTATCCATGCATAGTCCATAACTCGCTTTCTCTTAAGTTTCCACCTATAGTGTTATGCAAATACCAATGCTCTCACCCACTATTTTGTAGCCATCATCCCTTACTTTCTCCTCTTCACTCTAATTTCTATAATAGAACACATGAGTGCAATTCATAAAATTTGGAAATAGTAGAAATTGAGTAGCAACTTAATGATATTTGTCTTAAGTATCATATTATAAAGAAAAGAAAAGGATTATGTTGTGGTGTGGATCAAGGGTTTATACCCACCTGTGGACCTCTCTATCAAATTGCTTACATTTTGGTTTTCTTCTCCTATGCAAGGAAAATCAATAGGTTAATATGGCAATTGTAGGTCATAGTGCTTTTCTCAAGATGTACTTTGTTGAAGAGCATACATATAAATATATACAAGCAGATACAAACATTAGAGTTGTTATACTTGTCTGCTTGGGTTTTTTCAAGTAACTTGAAAGTAGCATTATAAAGGTCTCGTGTTAGAAGGTATCGCTGGATTTTCCATCTCTAGTAGCCTAAAATGAAGCGACTAGGAGTGGTCTCATGATACTCCCATGTAAACACTTCAAGTAGAACTGGTATTTCTATAAACGTTGAATTATTTAATGAGTTGACAAGCTATAGGAAGTTTTTTGTAAATGTTAGCTTTGATGAAGTTGAATATTATGAAGCAGAAATTAGAATATTAAGAGGCATACCTGGAAATGGATTCCAAAATTCTATCATCTAAATCCTTGAATGTTCATGATGTCTAGAATTCTCGTCAGAGTTGTGTCTACATCACAAGAAGTGGGATCCCTTGCTTATGGGCCCAAACATACCCACCCTTCATTTTTATTTGACAAGTCTGGCTTTATTTGTAATATTGGCAAACATTTTATATTATTATTTGTAATGTAACTTCACTTTAACATAATGTTTTCCGTATAAAACAAAATTGTCACTCTTGTTATTAAAAGAAGCAAAATATATTTTTATTTCTAACCCATTGGTTTTTTTAACTTTCTATTTCATAATTAAATTTTACCAATTATTACTAGTTAAAAACTCCTATAAACTCAATATCTACACTAATTAAATTTCTACATTACTACTAAATAAACTAAAACTAGTTTTCAACTTACTAATTCTACCTTCTCACATGAAAAATCTGAATGAAAGAATCTTTGAAAAAATTGAAAGGACGTCATCAAGCCTTATAAATATGGAATTTTGCAGTTTACTTAAATGCTTTTAATTACTTTAGAAGAAAAAAATATCAAGTACAAAAATAATGAAGAGTGAAGATGAAGAATAGTTTAAGGAATGGAATAACAAGTTTGAGAAAATAACTAATAATATGTTTTTAAAGTAATAATAACAAAAGTTTGAATAATGAAGATGGAGACAAAATTAAGAATATAAAATATTTTTTTTAATTGGAATAAGAATTTATGGAGAATTAATAATTCTGAAAGATTGGTTGTCACTATTACACGAGATACAATATTTTATAAATGCCAAAAACGTGTCATTCACAACATGTCTCTAGAGACTTGAACCCAAGCAATTGGGGATACAAATTGTTCAGGGTGAATGTGTGAAGATGGGTTACACTTTTGGGCCAAATGTGGGGATGAAATTTCAAAATTTTCCTCTTTTATCGAATTGAAGCCCTCAAAATTCATATAAGTATTATGAATTTTGATTCGAATTAAAAAGATAATATGTGGAGAATTATGTTGTTATCCTAATGATATTTTTTGCAAAAAAAAATTATTGTCGTATAATCTCTCAATTTTCCATTAAATGCAATACTTGTCCTTGCAATTTTTTGCACATATTAAGAGATATATGTGTGTTCACGTAGCATAACTTAGTCCAAAATGTGTAATTTTAAAAGTATATATATCTACACGAAGAGAACTAAGCTTTTGATATTAAAAAAAAAATTATGCAAATTTTTATTTTTTATTATTTTTCGATGTTAGTGAGGTAATATTTCAATTGCATTTCGTAGACACGTGTTTATGTAAGATTTTTTTCAGCTATTTAAATAAATTGAAAAACCAAGAGTACCCTTTTGATGAGGACTGGTAAATGAAGATAGTGGTATTTTTTGAAAAAAAAAATGTGCATATTTTATGTTTTTTATTTTTTATTCAGTCTCTTTAAAATTGTCCAAAAAAAATTCAAGCATTATGTTTGAAAGAAATTAGATGAAAAATAGCACATGAATTCGAAAATGTCAAACTCATATACCATTGGATAGAGGATTCCTTCATGAATCCAATGTGATCAACTCCGCCACATAAGGACAATTTTTTCCCTAATTCCACTAGGGTACAAAATGGTGTTGCAGAAAAATTTGCAAAAGAAGTGATAAAATTGTGGTTTTTAGGACCTCAACAGCTTGATCGAGTGCTTAAAATGCTCAATCGAGGGTTTCCTAAACACTCAATCGAGCCAATTACGTGGTTAACGGGGGGCTCGACCGAGCTATGTGGTCATGTGTTTTAATAGAAAATAAGGGTTTGATCAAGAATTAGAGATTGATAAAGCCTTAATGCTCGATCGAGAGTTTGTTTTAAACCCTCGATTGAGCCCTCTTTTTTTCACCTAAACGCGCCCTCCCTTGCCAAAAAGTGTAACCCAACTCCATGCTTTAACTCTTCACTAAACAATTGTTGGACATTGGATAAACCAACACTCCCCGAGTGTTTTGTGACATGTGCTTAACCGCCTCTCGTGGATCCTTTAACTCTAGTGATGCATCCATTTACTAACACCTGCGGGTTTTGGTGTAACGACAATCCTGATTCCAACAAGTGGGATCAAAGCCAAAGGTCTCAAGTTCAAATCACACACATCTCACGCTGGGGGAGATTATTGGGCATTGGATAATCCAACGCTCCCTGTGTGTTTTGTGACATGTGCTTAACCGCCTCTCAAGGATCTGTTAACTCTGGCGATGTCTATTTACTAACACCTACGGGTTTTGGTGTAACGGAAATCGTGATTCCAACAACAACTCGAGCTAAGATCCTTTGACAAGAACACAAAATACCTTTAATAAACAAAGAAATCAAGATTATGATTTAGGTAGATTAAGAGACATTATTATGTTGATGTGTAAAGTACACAAATCTTAACTCTAGTGCATGCACTAGTATATTAGTGAGGTCATATAAATTAAATGGCTAGTAAATGAAAATAAGCATCAATCCATAATAAACATCAAAACACTTACTTAATCATACATCTCGAGTTGCTAAAATTCAAAATTCAAAATCACAAGAATTAATTAAATTATAAATTTACTTAAAATAATAATATTGATTATATATATATATATATATATATACATATATGTTGCACATATATGCATTTAAAAGAAACATGTAACAAGATTCTTAACTATGGAAATTCATGTCTAATTTATCATGGAGATTTTTTATTTTGTAAATAGGCTTTGTTACAATACCACAAGCCAATACCATAGTTTATCAATATCACATTCCCAAAAATATCATAACTCATTTCATATGACACTTATTCATATGACATTTTTTTAATTAATAAATTTAATTAAAATGACAAAAAATATAACTATTTTAAAAATAAACATCAATTTTTTTTTATACTATTAAAAATATTTTATAGAGTTAAATCCTTACCATTCACTTAATAATTATTTATAACTAAAATAAAATTCTAAAATTATTTTAAAATAAACATTCCTAAAATTATTCAAAATAAACATTCCTATCCAAATAAAAAAAAAATATTACTATTACAAAATTCTTGAATATCTCACTTTTCCCCATTATTGGAATTCAAATTTCCCAAAAGAATATAACCTTAAACAAATTCACATAAGAGAACACCATTGAAGATACCTGCTATAGATTTGTGAACCAAAAGGTAAATAGGAACCAAAAGGTAGATAGGGACAGATTAATTAATTAGGCTTCATACTTGTGTGAGAGATACATTGTTACATCGATGTGCGAGGTACAAATATCTTAGCTCTGGTGCATGGGGAGAATGTTATTTTTTTTTACAGATGGGAAAACCTATCATAACTGAGTTATCAAACTAGTAGTGAGGACAACCATCTATGACTACTAACTGTGAATGCAGGCTAACTCATCACCGTTAATCAAGGGAAACCACGCCACCTGGAATAACCAACTGGTGGTCTGTAAGGGGGCAGGCTTTCGCCCCTACCAGATACCTCTGGGCCTTGGGTCGTTATCTTGTTTATTTACGTCCAAGGAAGACAAGCTCTTAGCCAAGCAAAAGCAATTTTAGAGCATATTCCAAACCCAATTTTACAATTTTTTTTTGTTTATGGTACAATTTGTTATATATACATAACTCATTGTGAATAAGAACGTGCGCTTATATTAAACAATGTTTCTTTATAGTTTCTTTTTCTTTATATAAAACAAAAAAACATATATTTGTAAAATTATAAAATTGAAAATCATAAAAACGAATTACCATAACTTTATGATTTTATATATATATATATATATAATTTATGTTGAAGTGCACGACTCTCCATTTAGCTCTTTTAACATTTCTTATTTTCAAGGAATATAAACAAGAATGTTAATTGTATATATATTACTGATATTGTAGCAAAATTAATATTATTACAATGATGTCCTTTTAAGATTATTTTCAAGGAGATCAATATTTTGTCAACTTAGATATTATTATTATTATTATTTTAATTATAAAGATTGATATTTATTTATTTTTAAGAAATTATGAGGTTTGAATATATATCTTAAATATCAAGAAAATATTATTTTTAGGAATTATATGGTTGGTATATAAATAATATTTAAAAAATAACATTTAATATCAATATCAAGAAGATATTATTTTTAGAAATTATATGGTTGGTATATAAATAGTATTCAAAAAGATAACATTTAATATCAACATCAAGCTTATTTGTTATTTAATTTAGGTTTTGAATTTTTTATTCATGAATATGTATTTTATTTAATATATAATTTGAAAATTTTGTCATTATATATTTAAATATCATTTTTATTTTGAGAAATATATGAGATTGACATTTTTAATATACAAAAATAAATAATTGTTTGAATAATCATCTTACACAATGTTATTGTGCTTACCTAAATATGTAATTTTAAGGGCTAAGTCATGGTTTATTAGGTTAAGAAAATCATCTATGCCAAGTACAATACCATAGTTATAATTTTGGAATAAATGGTTTGTATCTCAAATATGCATTGCTAATAAAGAAATGTCATTTTGTAGTCTCGAGTAGTATTTAAAAGCACTTATGGGAATGTCCCATGGAAATCATTATAGGATTAGGTAGACATCTATTTCAACATGGTTTGTTATTAAAAGGAGTGAATTTGGATTAATGTTGTGACCATGGAGTGTATTTTACTAAATTTGATGTGGTATTGATTAAAAAACAAGCATAATGATGGGCCCTACATGTATTCCAAAAGTGTAAGATAAAGATGTGATGAAAAAGATTGTGCATTAAAATGTTATATGAGTTCTTTCATTTAGTTCTTCCATGAGTTATATTGATAGGATGAGAAGGGGAAGGTTTGAAACCATCATTATCAACCATGGCCTTACTTCCTTTAAGACAGGAAGTGCATTTATTGGTAGGGAATTTTTGACCAAAGTTCTCAATCAACATCAAAATCTTTGAACTTTTGATTCGTATCATGTTTTATACATCTCTTTGGTCCTTAGTGCCTAGATTCTCTTTCAAAATGAGCAATACTTAGCCATTTTTCCAAAATTCGGGATGGCAAAATGGAAACATCACTTGTTACTCAATTTCATACATCCCAATCCTAATTATTATACTTATTCACTTTGCATTTATCAGGATGTTGGGACGACCAAACTCTACTTGAACCTTTTCATGAGTCCCAACTCTTGGCCATCTGGTTTCCAACCATCTAGATTCCTCATTGCATTGATTGTCGACTCTCTCTATGCCCCAAGTCTAGACTCCCCATTATTCATCCATCTTGACTCACCATCATGTTGATTCTACATCATCCCAATGCCCCAACAACCAATAGTCTAGTTTTTGACAAAGAATCATTTATGAGGTTAATTAAAGCTTACTGCCATGACTTTGTTTCAATTGCTTTCATCATTTAATTCAGCATAGTTCTTGATAAGGTGAGCACATTGTTGTTATCTGGGTTAAATTGTCATCATTAAAGCACCATTATGTAACGTTATGAAAAGTAGTTAATGGAGTTAATAATATCCTATATAACCTTCCTTGTTAGGTAAGCATTAAGATTTTATTATACCAAATACCTCAAGGCTATCAAAGGAAAAGATGGCATGCAAAAGGAAAGAGCCTTATTATGGAGATACTCTTAATACACATGCAAGAGAGAGCCATGACTATCACTTGTCTATTGCATATAAGTGGTATTAAAAATAACCAAAAGATAAATGAGGCACCTACCAAGATTGAGCAATTGGAACACTGAAAGTGGGTTGCATGCCTAAAGCTTTTGATTTCATGGATTGTGTTTCATGGTGCACAATGAAGTTTGATAAACATAAACGGGTTCTCCGCCTTGAACAAATAAACAAAAACCCGTGTGTTTAATGCCAAGCCTATTCAGAAAATGTTACGGTTACCCACTCCACATAAGGATGTCAACATTACTGAGGCAAATGAATTGATGAAAGCTCAAGGAGGAAGTAGTATACTTATGAATGCTTTTCTGGAGAACCCTTCTCCTACCTTGATGGATGTTGCTCAAATTCAGGTAAATACATTGGATGATGCCTATATTGAATTTGCATGGTTGTTAGCAAGAATTGATAGTAAAGATTTTATTGAACATGTACCTAGATATGTTCTATATATTCTTCATCATTCAATAAATAAAGGAGTCATATTTGATAGCGATAGTATCATTTCCAATGAGATTCCTATCGGTTAGGGAATTTCGAAAGCTTCAAGAGATTCTCCATGTCCTATGTAATTTATATTCTAATTTATATAAATGTGTTTAAATACTTAGTTGTTGCTCAAAATATAGATATAGATAAGCACCTCATTCAATTATGGTATCCTGTGTTATGGAAGCACAAGGCTCCCTTTCAATTCTATCAAGTTCAAAATTGTTTCAATTTTTTTAATAGAAATAAGGTTTCTATTAAAATGTGTGCCCAGACGCAGCAACTACACGAGAAATCTGGGACATTGCTTCTTCTTGCAAAGGATCCTCCAAAGAGGGACTAACAAATGTTTCAAAATGACACAATTGAAGACCAACTGCTACGAAACATTGGCATGCATAAACATTAAAAAATTGGTTGCCTAAAAGGACATATTTACAATATGAGATCATCAAAAAGGAGAGAAAACGACTTCCAGAGGCTTATGAGATCACGCTGCAATTTTCCTGTGGGTCGGCTAGAAGTTATGCTTGTGGGGTACTAGCTTTCATTTACCTCAATCTGCAACTTCAAGTCACTCAATTGCCTATGCAATGCATCAATTTCATCATCTTGGTGAGTTATTTTATCTTTAAGGGACTGAATCTCCTCCATAAGAGAGATGGAGGTTGTCATATGTTGATGAATTTTTCAATTAATTTCCATATTCTCCACCTGCATGGCTTCGATTTGTTGTAAGCAAATTTTACATTCATTGTTTCCCCCTGCTACTACTAAATTTCCATTCTTGTTCGACATTGATAAGTTGTAGGAGAAAGGGAACGAGATTACAAGATGTCGAGGAGTTAGGGGTCCAATTGAAAGATTGCCAAGAGAAGCTAAGGGGATAGTGATGGTTGAGATGCAGGCAAGAATGCACGAGAGCTAGAATGAAGCGACCACTTCCCACAAGGAGGAGCAATAGGGGTGCAAATGATCATAGGGCCCGAGCCACACAAGCCACAATGGTAAAGAAACAAAGGGGGTTTCCAATTAAAGAAGTTGAGCTTCCAAGAACCACTGGAAGAAAGAGTAATATTGAATTCCATGCAAAGGGGAAAGGGGTACCTGATTCCAAAAGGATCTTGTAGAGGAAAGTTGGTTTGCACATAGAAGCATCCACGGGGATGAACCAAGTAGTGAATTTGTCTGCCATGAGCCAAGCTAATAAGAAGTCTTCACAAACATATAGGGAAACTTGAGGAGCCCCATAAATAGTTGTGTTGCTCAATTCACCACCACAAACACTATATAAACTCCACCTTCTACTAAAATTGTATACGACAGAGCATTTATCATGGGTAAATTTCGAGAAACTCCAATTATCACAATGTTTGAGAAAACAGCCTGGCTCAGATGAGCAGGCACAAAGCACCTTTATGAATTATTAAACCACAACTCCCATGGATCGGGCAATGGAGAACGAAAGCGAAAGCAAGCGTTATCCATGGATTTAATCCTAGAACCAGAGATTTTACACGCCACACAAATCACGCCGCTATTAATTTTTATAATAACCCACAACGTTGAGTCCATCAATACGTCAGGTGTGGGATCATTTCGAGGTTGGTTGTGCTATATAGACTCAAATCTTAGTGCATGTGAGGGTATTGGATAGAATTTCCATGCATAAGCTACAATCTCTCCATAAGCCACGACATCAATTTTAATATGCTACTTTTTGGATTGGGAATTCTAATGTTGCATTCAATATATGGGTGGGCGAGACTTAGTATAGGGGTCCTTATAATGTTCATTAAAACTAAGGGGGAATGGGGTAATATCATGGAATATTTCTCCATCCATATGAATCATTTATTTCAGTCTTACCCATTTTTAGAAGGCATGCAATATTAGCTTGTCTATCAGCTTCCACATTTTGTGATGTAAGGATGTGAAAAAAGGACTTAAAGTGGAAGTGATCCAGAGTACTGATACTTATTTAAAGGAGTTTGAGGTAGATTTGTTTAGGCAATGAACCTTTATTTAAATGTTGAATTGTGAGAAGAGAGTCCCTCAGGATTGCTATCTTAGAGATTTCTAGATCTTTGGCTAAGATTATCCCAAACTAGAGGCCATACATTTCAACATAGTTATTGGTTCTCCTTCCAAGCCCCCAAGAGTACTTAATAGCTAGTTTTCCTTTGGGATTGTAGATAACCCCTCCCCCTCCTGCCACCCTTGGATTCTTTTTAGAAGCTCTGCCAAAATAGAGAATCCAACAATTTTGCATCTTTTTCCACTCTGCTAGTTCGCCATTCGAGACACAAAACTTCCAAGCTTGCTCTACAGTGTGAGGTTTGAACGCAAAGGTCGTGAGATTTTTCAAAGGATCGGCCAACAAATCCATCCACAGTTTCTCATACTACTGTAAAGGAGGACATCGGGCCTTGATTTTGATATGTTGAATTCAATACAAAGATAAAAAAAAAAAACTTCAAGGTTGTTGACTTTAGAGAAAATCTGACATTTTTGAAAATGGCATTGTTCTAGTACAGCAAAATTTTCGAGTAAAGATATTTGGGAAGGGAGACCTAGATCCATTTGAGATTAGGTTTACCAAAGAATGAACCTAAATAGTATTTGTGCTAGGAAGAAATAAAGGCAAATAGGTCAAGAGGTTGCCTAAGACGGGAGAACAGAGGACCAAGGGTTGCAGACCAAACCTTCTTAGTGTAAGGACATAAGAGGAAGAGATGGAGAATCGATTCTTCATTTTGTTTACATAAAGGGAAGCGAGAAGGACCTTGAATGCCCCTTTTTCTAATATTATCAGAGGTCAAGATTTTTTTTGGGTAACAAGACAACATAAGGTATTTACTTTAGGGATAACATTATTATTCCAAAGTTTTTTTTAGAGAAAGGACTTTGGAGGCACTTGCAAGGAAAATAATAGCTCTTCATATTCAGCCTTGACAGCGTATACATGTGACTTCCATCCCAATTGATCTTCGGCCCGCTAACTCCAAGGAGCACAACCCGTTATATTTTCTTTTAGGATCTCCGCAAGAGGTAGAAGATTGTTGGGAATATTATCAAGTTTCTAACCTATCCACTATCCTGAGTCATCCCACAGAGAGATTTGATCCAATGTAACAATCCCTTGATTGGTTAAGAAGGCTTTGAGGGGGCGCATGGCATTTAAATCTTGAAGAGGCGACTAATCCATTATATAATATGTCCAAAAGTGAATTTTAGATTCATTCTCCATGGTCCAACTAAGATTTGTGTTTATCATATTAGCCATAGCTAAGGTAAGCTTCCATATAGAGGATCCTTGATGTGAAGGTTGGATTAGATCAATTAAAATTTCATTGACCCACTGGGAATATTTTGTTTTAAGAACTTGAGCTCACTAAGCCTTTGGTTGAGATTTGATTTTCCACACCAACTTAGCTCCAATGATTTGGTTCATTAAAGCAGGATCACGTATACCCGGCCCCCCATGCAATTGTGGGACACACATTATGGCCCAATTAATCAAGTGAAATTTCTTAGTAGAAGATATATCAACCGGCTAAAGAAACTTTCTGGTGTCTTTGCCCAGAGAACGAAGAAAACATTGGGGAGCTAAAAGGATAGAGAATTGGTACAGGTGGATTACATATAGGACAACCTTTATGAGGATGATACATCCCACCATATTTAGCCATTTAGCTCCCCAAGAGTCAAATTTTCCTTTTACTTTTGAGAGCACGCTTTTCTAGGCTTGTGGAGAGTGAGATATGAGACAAGTAGGGATGCCCAAGTACCTGAATTCCTTCCAAATTTCCACAGTGCTAAAACCAAAAACCTCTCCAATCTTCTTTTGCTTGGCCATTGATATATTCCATGACAAGATTTGAGATTTTGCATAATTTATTAGGTCTCCAAAGGCTAAAAGGAAGTTGTCCATGACATGTTTGAATATTCTGGATATGACCAAAGAATATCCTCCAAGAAGGATTATGTTGTCTGCAAATTGGGAGTGATTGGCACTTTTGATATTGTGTGCATATCAAAGGCTAGGAAGGGGGCCATGTTTGCGCTTAAGCTCCAGACTTTGACTTAGGATATCTTCCATTAGAATGTATAATAAGGGGGATAATAGGCACCCTTGTTGAAGTCCCGGGGAAACTTTGAAGAAACTAGACACTTTGTCGTTCACCAATGGAGCTATCCTGGGGGAGGCAATGCAAAGGTTGATTCATTGGATGAACTTCGAATCAAAACCTATTTTGTCCATTACTTTGTTAAGGAAGTTGTCCCTAATTTTGTCGAAGGCATTAGCCATATCAAGTTTGATAATCATTCCTTTATCACCCCTTATTCCACTGGAGTCTATGGCCTCTTGAACCAGAATGATATTGTTAATTATTTGTCTCCCTAATACAAATACTCCTTGATTTTTTGAAATGTCTATGAGAAGGAGTCTCTTAAGTCTTTCTGCCAGCATCTTTGATATAATTTTGTAGGAAACGTTGCAGAGAGAAATAGGTCAAAATCTCGTAAAAGAGGAGGGATTTGAACTCCTTTGGGACTAAAGCCAAGAAGTATGAATTGATGTCACCTTTTGATGTAGTGTTGTTTCAAGGAGTATCTAACCATTCTGCATAGATCGTGTTTAATGATATCCCAAAAATGTTGATAAAAGTAAGATAAAAAGCCATCATGCCCAAGAGCTTTATCTAGATAAATGAAAAAACCACCTTACTTATTTCCTCCTCAGTGGGTTGAATAGTAAGGTGGTGATTCATGTCTTTAAATATCAGCTTCAGGATCTAATTTAACATATAAGACTCGGCTCTTCTGGTGGGGGTGTAGTATGGTTATAGAGGTTATTAAATGTGTTGCAACTTCAACATTAATTTGTTAGAAATTGTCCACTTCAAACCCATACACAGTGATTTCTTAGATATTGTTTTTTCTTTCACAGTTTGTGCCTTGCTTATGAATAATTTAGAATTTTTTTCACCAACCTAAAGCAAACGCTCCAAAATTTCAGTTTCCAATACTCTTCATCCTCTTTTAATAGGGAATGATATTTTGCGAAGGTTGCTTTATCTTAGAGTAATATTTCATTTGTAATTGATTCAAATTCCATGGAGGATTGAATTCATGCGATCTTCGGCTCCAGATCATGAATAGATGTCTGTTTGTCGAACTGTGAGTTTGTGATCTAGGATTTAATACTCATTTGAAGTATTTTTATCTTTTTTCCCCAGATTTGGATTGGACTTCCTTCAACCAAGGGTTGCCACAACGAGAAATCAAGTCGTGGAAACTCAAGAGTTGAATCCATAAAGGGTTGAATCTAAAGGGGATTGGACCATAGTTGAGAGGAGGTGATAGTTCCAACTTGATAAGGTAGTGGTCCACACCGTTCCAGGGAAAATAGAAGAACGAAGATTAAAGTTTACGGCCAAAAAGGTGTCTGAGATTAGGAAATGATCCAGCCTCACAGCAATATGTCTTGGGCTAGCTCTTCTATCGTTCCAAGTATAGTTAAGTTCAGAGGGCTTGATATCCATTAGTTGGATATGGATTATGAAGTCTTCCGTTTGTTCTTGAAAGGGGTCTCTAATGGGTGAGCCCCCTTTTTTCTCCCAATTGTGTAAAGTGGTGTTAAAATCCCCTCCAAATATATTAAGTGATCCAAAATCAATCTCTCTAAGGCCTAGAAGGGAAGCCCAACACTCAAACAAGTTTTTTCTCTGAAATGAACAGACATATAAACATTGATGATAGCACATTCCTGGTTCGAAGTGAGGTTCAAAATTAATGTGGCTAACCATTGTGTTGATTTAAGAGATTTTAAGAGTCGAAGTTGATGAGGATCCCACAGAGTGCACATGCCACCAGAGGCTCCTCTAGCACTGACAAAAGCAATGCACTACCATTCCATAACTTGTGGTGCCTTGTGAGGATATCATGGTTCTCCATTTTGGTCTCCTAGAGTAGGGCCACTAAAGGTATTTCTTTTTTTATTAGAGATTTTATTTTTGTCGTTCTTTTCTCAAACCCAAGTCCTCTACAGTTCCAAGAAGGAATTATCATTATTAACTTCTGGGGTGAGTTGCCCCTTTAGAGGCGGTAGCGCCATAGCCTTTTTTTCTTCCCTTATTACACATTTCCTCCATTTGGAGATGATGTAAGGTGGATTAGTGACCTAGTTCTTTCTCTTTTTTTGTCTTTTCAATTCAGACTTCTCTGTAGTTTTCCTTCTCATTCTACGAATGTAACACTCAGACTCTTTTACTTTTTCTGCTTCCTATTTCTCATCCGTTGAGCTTACAAATGTTGGCATTGTAGTGACCTCCATCGATGAGAGGAAATCATCTTCTTCGTCAGAGAGGTCAGCCTAATTCATTGCTTGTTCACCACTGGGTCTGGATTCATCCATTGGTTCTAATACAAGCTCTTGATGGGAAGGTTGATCTATTTGTTGATCCAAATAAGGGGGGCATTGTTGCGAGATTTCATCTTCCTCTTCTTTATCATTTAGGGTTTAACACATGTTTCCCTTTCTACCAATATTTTCATATTTGCTTGTTCCTTCCCCACTGCCAATGGATTTATTTTTTAGAGAGTCGAATCCTTTTCCTTTATAAATTTCTTGCTCTTATTGTTTATTGGGAGGAGGTTGTTGTCTATTAGATCCATGCCCTTTCTTTTCTTGTTTCCATTGTTCTCTTATGTCTCCTTGTTTTTCGACTTCGTCTTGCTTTTTGGAGCAATTTCTAGCAAAGTGACCATATTCATGGCAAAAATTGCGTTGAAAGGGGAGATGGTCATAATCAACATCTTGGATATAGGACCAACTGTCCAAATTGAGATAGATTATAGCAAGAAGTCCCTTATCCAAATCTTTCTACATGGATTCAAGCACAAGAGAAGAGGCCATCATGGGGTTCCGCACAGTCGATATATTTTCCCAAAGTGTTGCCAATGCTCTTGAAGGTTGCATCATTCCAACAATGGAGGGGAAGAAAGGGAAGTTTAACCCGGACTGGAACAAAGGGAACATCACAGTCTGGATTAGAGTTAGGACTCCATCAATCCAAATAAATCCCTTGGGCACCCATAAAATACAACTCGCTCCAGAAGATCAGATCCTGATCCAAATTGTTTTCAAAGAGGAAGGTGAAAAACCATTTTCCATAGAAGGAGGAGGTGATCTCCCCTTTGATTAAGGGTTTCCAGTTTTTCTCGATCCATAGACGAATAGATGGGGGAGATGGCCACAAACCCATAAACTGACCCACCATGCCCCTATTTGCTAGTTGAATAGCACACAATCTGGCATGAGTGAAGACCTCCAACATCATAATCTCATCAAGCTTCTTGACAAATCGAGAATGGGGGGCTTTTTGGAACTTAAACCTATTGCTCACCAATGAGTTAAACGTAGCGATCTCCTATTCTAGGTGTGATGTGGAGGTTGAACTAGTCATAGCTAACCACCTAGCCTATTCAGACTACAATAACTAGAAATGAATAGGGATGTAATAGGACAAAAGTTGATCTAACCTAAAGATCATTGGCGAGAAGGAAATAAGGTCAACACCTATTCAGCATGAGAAGAGTGTTGACATCGAAGCACAGAGACGGCCTGCTAATCAAATCTAACAAGATGCAGAGGCGCTCAGGGCCACATGGCCACCGAGTAGAGCAGAGCTAGGGTTCAAACATTTTTAGTATGCAAGTTTACATTTTTAGTATGCAAGTTCAAAATTATTTCATTACTGAGTTCAAGAAAATGAATTTTTGGTCCTAATACAAGCAAGATCTCTAATGATGCCCAATCTTTTCTCTGAAGAAAGGGCATTTTCGAATGCCGAGAAATTTTTTCTAACATAGACTCTATGGATTTAAAGAAATACATATGCTCCTTAAATATTATGTTTATAACAAGCTATTTGTTGTCAAACTGTATGTTAGCAAGCAAACATTAGGCACACTTTATTAATCAAAGAAGGAAAAAGTAGTTCATCTCAACTCATTTTAAAATCAGGGATTTTAGATTGAAATCCATTGTTCACTTAGATGAAATTGCTTCAAATTTTGATATTTTTAAACTAAAGAAAATCAATGCTTACAAAGGCTTCGTCCCACATGTAATATTTTTTCCACCTATGACATCTATTGGTTATGTTTAACTTTTTAATAGGCAATTGGAAGGACGAACTACAGATAATTAGAATTCAGGAAAAGAACAACATGAGGACAACCTTGTCCATGATGATACTTTAATCAGTACATAAAAAATAAAAACAACATGGACAACCTATAGCCAGTGTTGTCCATAGTTCCCCTATTTATTCTCATAAGAACTCTTCAATTTCCAAAATTTAAGAGCAACATAGTATATTTCAAGGAAAAAGAGGCAATACAAATAGTGTTGGTGGTGGAGAAGGTGAAGACACTTTGACAAATTTATTTGAAAAATACCATATTATTTCTATTGGTTTGAGAAGAAAGAGGAAATGGAATGGAAAATTTGTTAAAGAAATCTAAGAGAAACCACTTAATTCTTAGAAATTAATACTGTTGTTGAAGTCCTTACTTGGGTCAAGAAACAAATGTTAGAAAACAAAATGTCCATTGAAGAATTGGCCACTCAAGACCCTATTAATTGTGAAGAAGAAGAACAATGCATACTGTAAAATATGGTAAATGCTTGAAAATATACAAATAGGAAAGATATGTGAAAAATAAGAAAGTGGTGGGATAATGGAATTTTGATATTGATATTGCAGAAATCAGAGCTTCCCAAGTTTTGAAGTTGTGTAAAGCTACAAGAGATTCCTTAGAATATTCAGTAATTGAGCAAGAAAAATAAATAATTACTTTGAAAAGGAAAGTAAAGGAGTTGGAATCTAATCTATGTCCCAAACCTATGTTTGCACAACCCTTAAGTACATTATGACATATTGAAGAATTTGTTGAACCAAGATAAGATGACAGGAGCATCAAGTTTACTGGTAGAAATAAGGAAATTTATGATTGAAAACATCAACAAAAGACACACTGTAATTCTACAGTCATGGGAGTTAGCAACAACCTAGCATATTGTTTCCTCTAGGATTACTTCTTACAAAGAAATTTCGCAAAAAGATTTGAGTCTAATGAATGTTTGATCAAAATTTCTCTAACTTCTTTATTACAGGGCCATTAACATGAATGAGATGCAAAGGAAAGAACATAATTTTCCCTCGAAGGCATGACTCAAACACTTAAAGGCTTGTTGCAGTGAAATAATTAGTTCTTAAGACAATTTATTATTGATTATGAGAATGTTATTGCAAAAAGGATGGATGTATTCTTCAAACATTTTAACATGAAAAAATAATTAAACGATCCACATATCGTGACTGGTGCCATATTAACTAAAGAAATAATAAAACAGAAGTTAGATGAAATGTGTGTTTTACGGGTCGAAACTTTTGAAAGAACCACAAAAATTCCAAAGTAATATATTCAAAAGTGGTTAGTTGGCTATGCCAACAACAATGATGATAAAGAAAATATCAAACATTAGCAAAGTGTCGAATTATAAGAAATTGAAGAAGAATTATCCAATGTCCCAATAAAACAAGAAATCATTGTGGCACCTTTATGAGACTTCATCACGAGGTGGTTAGAAAATGCTATAAAAAATCATGGAAGGCTAATTGATTTCAATGGTTCAAATAGGATTCAAGTGATTAGGTTTAATTCAAGGAAATTCAACAATAAATGTAGAATTCATTGAGGAAACAAAGAAGTATTTTCAAGCATTATAAGTAAATTGTCCAGTTTGGTTTTTCCTTGCCTTCATTATTTCTTTTTATTTACACACATCTTTGGAGCTTTCTCAATATTTAGGTCTATTCATAATTACAATTTATTTTCTCTTCCACGTTTATTTTTCTATTTATATGGTCTAGGTCAGCCCCAACCCCATCCTTAAATGGGCAGATATTATAAATTCTTATTCAAACATTTTTTTTCTAAAGATTCCATAGAGAACTAGTAGGAGTTGATAGCTAGTGTGGTCTTTTGACTTTGAGCTTTAAGCTTAAGATTGCAAGTGTTTAACTCCTTTCATCTCTAATATTTTAAATCCAATTATCCTTTAAAGTTATCTGCAAATGTGAGTTATCTTTACTCTCTCTATTCAAATGTGTGATGTTTTAATTCTTATCGTGTTGAAAGATGATGTCAGAAAAAAATTATGTTTATGTAAATGTTTCATTATATCATTGTGAATACTCAGTTTGTATACATCAAGATCTTTTCTCAAACATTTTTTTCTTTCACTCAATCTTTATTTTCTTTAATTAAAAAAGTGACACCTTTATAAAACTGAGGGGGAAGCTTTTCCCTCATATATTGTCTAAATTTTGATCCATCACAATGATCAACGTGTGTGTAATTCTACTTAATCAGTAAACTTGTCTAAAACTAAAAAAATAAACCAATAATAATTTTGAGAAGTTTTTATACTTTAAATAAAGGGATTAACCTAAAATTTTAAAAGAATACAAAGATACACTTCATGGAATACCATACTAAAGCCCCAATGCCATGAAAAGTAAATTTGGATGGTATGGCATACAATTTCCTACACTATTTTAGGTTGATTGCAAAATTGATTTACCATGTCAATTTTATTGTTTTCTAATAATTATAATTTTTAGGATAAGTAGTGAAATTCTTTTAAAGGGGATAGTAAAGTAGATTTAGAGGGAAATTCTCCAATTTATATGTAATCATGTGGATGTAAAACAAATCATGAGTGTGCATTTGAATGAAGGCACAAATAAAGGTGAATAATTATGAAAGTGTTATTTATATTTGAATATTATTTAAAATTTTGGAAATTATATGTAATCTTTTGTATACAAATTAAATCAAGAGTGTGCATTTGAGTGAAGTATAGATAAAAGGTGAATAATTATGAAAGTGACATTTTGGTAGAATTATGACATATTTGAATATTATTTAAAAAATTTGAAATTTGATTTTATGAAAAAGGTAAAAGAATTTATCAAGATACCTCGATATTCTAAATGGCATAAATGGCATGCATGGATAATGCATTTTCTTAAGCCACTCATGCCACTTTATACCTTGTCTTATTAATTTAATTTCAATTGTTTAATAAACAAGGTTCTACATTGCAAAGAGTAGAGAGAATACCTGTAGAATAAAGATTAAAATATATATAATATTTTATATAAAAATAAAAAATAATTAATTAAATATTAAAATATATATAATAAAAAATTTAAATATTAAAATATATATAATAAAAAATAAAAAATAATCAGCTGGTAACTAATTTTTATATGTTTTTTATGCATCTATGAATAAACCATCTTCATTTTATTTCCTTTCCGAATATGCATTTGTATAATCTTATATGCATTTTTATAATCTTCTCTGTTATCTTTCATTATGTCACTTAGGATGCGGTATGGCAAAAGCAAACACCTGAAATGAACTTTAACTTTATCATGAGGGAGTTAAAAATAAATTATTTAGTAATTGAAACTTTTAAACACAACGACCTCTTATGAATGACTCGAGGTATGTACTTTTCAAAATCAATTTTGTTTAGGACCTTCTTTACCAAAATCACTTGGGTAAGGTGATTTAAAGATAAGTTGCAATGCATTATTAATTATATTGGTAAGAGGTAGGCAAAATACATGTACTTTCATAAAAGAATCAGAAAATAATCTATATAGTATAGATGACGTAAAAAGGTCAGGCAACCTAAAAATGTTAGAGCTCTGTAGCCCTAATGGTCAAGGGGCCATGAGTTAGGCGACGCTTTGGAGAACTACAGACTGTTGTAAGCGACAAACCCAGACACCAAGAATCAAAGGAGAATGACATAGGAGGAGAGGGGGGGAGAGATCCCCTCCTATCGAGATGCGGCGGCAGGGGAATTTCAAAACACCAGTAACCAGGCGGGAGAAACAAGAAAACCAGGACCAGTCCTTGGAGCAAGATGGCAGGTCGACAGTAGAAGCAAATGTTTACCATGTGCGACGGAGAAACTAAGATTTATAATCCCGATGAACAAACTGGAGCGATACAGAAGTTACATGAAAGACCATGCGCTTATATGCAAGTTCATTGGAGTATGGCCGACTGAAAGGGACCTCACCAAATGGATTCAGCAAAAATGGCAACCCCGAGGCCACATCGAGCTAAAGTTGGAAGCAAGAGGCTTCTTCACGGTAATATTCTCGAACCAAGAAAAAGTTTTTGAGAATGGCCCTTACTTTCATTATAATGCTAGATTGTTCATGAGATACTGGAAAGAATGTTATGACCCAGACAAGGAAAAATTCCCAGCAACTCTGGTGTGGGTTAGGTTATTTGGCCTCCCAATGGACTTTTGGAACCTGGAGATTCTAGAGGGCATAGGAAACACGATAGGCAGATTTGTCAGAATAGCAAAAACAACAAAAAAAGGAAGATACACCTCATACGCTAGAATTTGTGTTTACATGAATATAGTTGATCCCATCTCAGATACAGCAGAACTAGAGTATCACAAAGAGGTTTGGCAGCAAACCCTTGACTACGAACATATTCCATTCAGATGTAGAAGATGTCATGAGTATGGACATCTTTTCAAGGAATGCCCACTAAACATTGAAGAAGAGGAGTACAAGCATAAACAGCAGAGGAAAAACCAAGAAGACAAGGAAGGGTTTCAAGAAGTAAAAAGCAAAAGAAGACAAACAAGAGAGAACACCAGCGGGGGAAAGAAAGAACAACAAGCCCAGCCCAGCAGAACAAATAGCTTTGAAGTACTACAAGAAGAAGAAGAAGATAACAACAAGACTCAAACAATGGACTATCAGGGGGAAAAGGAAAGGAAAACGGCACAAGCCAAGGCAAAACAAAACCTAAGAGAAAAGCCCAAAGCGAGCGGACAGAGAAGAAGGAAAAGGAAGAGAGGGAGAAGATGGATAACACTATAATGGAAATATATAGAAGTAGAGGAGAAGAATTAAGCTTGGAAGAAGAGGTGCTGAGGAAACTATTAAATGAATGGAGACACCTAGATGAACGATTCATTCCAGAAGAGCAAAAACGACTATACAGAGAAACATTCCAATAGTATCAAGCGAAACAGGGACAAGGGAAAATGGAGATGGCAGAACAACTAGGCCTTCAACAAGACAGCACCCAAGACTACCCTAACAAAGCGAAAGGCGGAAAGAAAAGAGGTCGAAGAAACCTACAGGAATCTATACAGATCATGGGAGAAATGCTAGTAAATACAGGGAGGGTAGTACCGCTATCGGCGGTATTCCACCAAATTAACCAAGCAACCCAATGATAATCACATCTTGGAATATAAGAGGCCTTAATAGTAAAGGAAAATAGAGACACTTAGCAGAAAGGCTAAGAAAAGAGAAACCTCAACTCATGCTGATATAAGAAACAAAAATCTCAGGAGGGAAAATGGAGGAAATCCTAAATAAAATAAAACCAAAATATGAATGCATAACGATAGATGCGAAAGGCAATACGGGGGGCATAGCAATACTATGGAACCCTACAGAGATTATTGTAGATTACTGGATAGGCATGAAAAGAATCCTCATTGGGCGATTCCGGCTAATCGGAAACTCGAGAATGGTTTCTAGTCTCTACAGTATATGGTCCTCATATTCCAGCGGAAAGAGGAAGTTTCCTCCTTCAATTACAACAGCTTGGAAAACTCCACGAGGAGAAACTGTGGATGATAGCAGGGGACTTTAACTTGACAACATCAATAGAGGAGAAAAAATGAGGTATGCAAAGAGAAGAACCAGAGATGGAGAGGTTTAGGGATCTTCAAGCGGAACTAAATTTGGTAGATATCCCAACCATAAATGGAAAATACACGTGGAACAATCGAAGGGGAGGAAGTAGACAGATAGCCTCTAGGATAGACAGATTCCTAGCAACATAACACTTCATTGGGAAAGATATTTTCTATGAAGCAACAATCCTCCCGTGTTTAGGGTTGAACCATTGACCTATTAAACTAGAAATAGCTATGAACCAACAGAACCAGAACAGACCCTTTAGGTTTGAGGCTTTCTGGCTAAGAGAAACCACCTTTATCGATAAAATGAAGGAATGGTGGAGAGGGACTGAGAATGTGATGGAAGGAAGAAACCAAATGCACACCTTTCAACTCAGATTAAAAGACCTAAAAGGGAGGATAAAGAAATGGAACAAAGAAGAATTTGGGAACATACAGAAGGAACAAGAAATACTCCAGATAAAGATGAAGCAAATACAACAGAAAATCATAGAGGAAGGAAGAAGCGAAGAGCTGGTAGAAGAGGAGGGACTTGTGATAAATAAATTGGAAGAAAGGAGAAAACAAGAGGAAATCCTTTGGAAACAAAAGTCAAGAATTCAATGGCTAAAAGAAGGAGAAAGAAACACGAAATTCTTCCATAAAGCAATGGTACAACATAGACAACAGAACATAATTTTCTCCCTAATGGACCAGCAAGGCAACAGGCTAACACAGAAGGACGAAATGGAGAATCTGCTTGTTCAGCATTTCAAAGGGCTCCTAACATAACCAAATATCAGAAGGGAGGACAATATTCGCAAAATTAGTCAACATATCCCTAATCTAGTAAGTAGAGATCAGAATTTGGCTCTACTAAGAGTAATAACGAAAGCGGAGGTGGAGGAGGTAATCAAAAATATGGTGAAGAATAAAGCACCTGGGCCTGATGGCTTCACTATAGAATTCTTCCAAGCAACATGGACCTTCATGAGTAAAGACATAGTGAATGTAGTAGAGGAATCCAGATGTACCAAAAGAATGCATTCGGCCCTGAACGCTACATTTCTAACCCTGATACTGAAGACAGAGCACTCGGAAGAACCACAAGGATTCCGACCTATAGCTCTTTGCAATGTTATATATAAAATCTTAGCTACAATAATGGTGAATCGACTGAAACCCATACTACCTGGGTTGATATCCCAAGAGCAGACAGGGTTTGTCAAAGGCAGACAAATAACAGATGGCATAGTGGTGGCACAAGAAGCAATACACTCATTGAAAAATTCAAAAACCAAAGGGATGCTGGTAAAATTAGATTTGGCCAAAGCTTACGACAGACTAAACTGGGGATATCTCCAAAAAATCCTAAAGGCATTTGGCTTCGATGAAAGATGGATAAGTTGGGTAATGTCAATGGTAACCACTCCAGTTCTGTCAATCCTGCTCAACGGATCACCTACAGAAGCTTTCAATGCGACTAGAGGGCTCAGGCAAGGCGACCCGTTATCACCTTTCTTGTTTATCCTCGCAGCCGAAGGTCTAGGAAGATACATCAAAGCAAAAGTATACAGCGAACAATATAAGGGCCTAAGACTCTGGGGGAATGATCTCCCTCTAACCCACCAGCAATTTGTTGATGACGTAATGCTATATGGACAGGCAACGCTCAAAGAAGCCAGAAAAATAATGGAAATTCTCACAGATTTCACAAGTGCCTCTGGGACATAGATAAATAAAGAGAAATCGAATATATATTTCTTCAACACCCCAGCACCCTCCCAAGCTTTCCTAGCAAGATCCATGGGATTCAGAATTGGGAATTTCCCCACAAAGTATCTAGGTATCCAGCTAAATGACCAACAAAACAGAGTGGCCAATTGGAACACCTTGATGGGAAATATTCAACGGAAAATGCAAACTGGACATTCAGAACACTGAACATCTCGAGCTGCATCATTCTGCTAAAATCAGTGCTTCAATCCATCCCGATATACCAACTAACCAGCCAAGACACCCCTAAAACAGTCTGCCAGAAAATGGTAGACATGTTCAAAAAATTCTTATGGCAAGGACCTAGTACAACAAAGAAATGGGCGCTTCTATCTGGGAGCTGGCTGAGCAAATCCCTAAAAGATGGAGGCCTTGGACTCCGAGATCCTTACATTTTGAATCAGGTAATGGGGGCAAAGTTGTGGTGGAGATGGATTCAGGGAGGGGTAGACCTCTGGAAAAAACTATGGGAGAGAAAATACGATATGCCCAGGTCCCTAGAAGGAAAGCTGAGAAACCAAAACGAGAAGAAAGGCTCTACAATCTGGAACCTCGCCAGTGCCAACAAGGACCTGATCAGAGAACAAAAATTCTGGGAAGTCAGAGGAGGAGATAAACCCAACTTCTGGAAAGAAGCGTGGCAACAGAGAGAAAAACTCAACAACAAACCGCAGCTCACAGAGATCCACCAATTCACCAACTTACACGAGGGCGACACAGTACAAAATTACTGGTGCCCGGAACCAGAAGGATACTGGAGAAAGTGGAAAGAATAGCAAAATTGGCCAGAAGCGCTAAAAACACCCCAATGGGAATTCTATGACAAGGAAATGGCAACAAGGAAAATAGTGATAAAAGAAGGTTCAAACACCCTAAGATGGGGCCTCTTGTAGATCTAATACCAAAAGATATATATGATAACAGAAATAAACCCAAGAAAGAACAAGATCAAATAGATAGAAATGCTTCTTTATTAATCAAACCCTTAAGGTAGGGCAACACCATACATTCACTCCTTAAGGAAGGAGAACACTCCACAAGCCATATGCCTGTTCATACAAGAATACTTCTCTTCATCTTCATCTCCCTCCATGTGGAGTCTCTAGCCTCTATATAGGCCTCATACATACAATACCATGCATCATTACCATGGTTTCCTCATACCATCAACTAATACCATGGGCCCCTTACATTATTATTAACTACTTGTGGTCCCTTACATGACATGGGTTAACCACCTTATTTATTACTATGGCCCATCCCATTATTACATTATTACCTTGGGTACCTCTCTTGGTACCCCATATTATCCCCCCTAGGTATATAACATTCCACCCCCTAAGCATGTTTCGTCCCCGAAACATGGGAAGAACACAAATAATAAGATCTACTCAAAAGAGTAGTCCACTGATACCATGCACGTGCATCTAGCCATCCAAGAGAAAGGTGAACCCTCGATCTCGCTGGTGCCTCGCTCGCTTGAAATGGAAGTTGACCCTGGCAGCTCTTCTGTGTGTAGTAGGTGGATCGTCTCTCCTTTCTATCCGTCATGTGACTACTTGGTTTCCATCTTGATGGTTGTCTTTCGGGGTGATGTGGGTGATGATATGTTGAAGTTTTAACCCACGATGACTTTTTCTTTACTTCACCTTGCTGTGGTGCCTCTTGTGGTGTCTTGTTTTTTAATATGACTTCAACCACTGAATCGTCCTCAGATGTATCAGCACCTGTAACCTTTTCTGCTTCAGCCTCTGTTTGTGTTTGATTGTCGACCATCAATTGCTCATCATCTGATATGTCAGTCCCTGTAACATCTTGTGCGTCAACCTCCGTGGACTCTAGCTGTTTATGGATGGAAATATCCTGTAATGTAATTTTCTTATTTTTATACCATAGCTTCAAGAATTTCTTCTGCACATTAATATTGATAGTACCCACAGATTCCATCCAAGGATATCCCAAAACAACATCGATATTATCCATCTCTGAAGCATAAAAATCACCATGAAACACATATTTATCCATAGAAAGCTTCAAATCCTTATAGATTTGAACATCCTTATCATCATCCTGTGTATGTGCAATTTGTTTTGTTGGGACTTGCAATTTTTTTGCCAAATTGACATTTATGAGATTTTGCTTGCAACTCGGATTTATAGACACAATGATTTTCTCCTTTTGAATCAATCCATGAACCTGCAATAAGGAGATACCAGCAGAAAATAACCCTTTAGGTTCCTTGGTTTCCTTCTTTCCTGTAAAAATAAAATCTTTGCTAGGCTGTGTGTCTGTCTATGTGAGCTTATCCACAAGATTAGCTTTACGGTCAAAGCGGTCCATAAGAGCTTTAGTGAATTTGTCCCAAGTCAAGGGCCAACGATAGCGACGTTGATGCCCTTGCCACCATTGCAATCTTTCATTGTCCAAGTACATTGTTCCCAAATTCAGCTGAGTCTCATCATCCATGATGTAATTCAATCTAAAACATTTCTCCATTTGTGCTAGCCATTTGGCTGGATGATAGCCATCAAATGGATATAAGTCATTCAAATTCAGATCTCGGCCCGCCATCACAAAAATTGGCGAAAAATTGAAATGGTCACAGTTTCGTCAATATTGCTCAGAATCCTTATTATGACCTATTTTCAGAAATGGAACAACCACTCTGCATCTGCCCATGTGGTAGAAATCTTGATCCGGGCACTTGAAATTTCAGATCTGCTGCTACTCTCCCGCCGTCACCCAAAATTTCTGCAAAAAGAGTTGATTTTAATTCAGCGATATCTCCCTCATCCGGACTCCAATTCGACTGATTTTTTTTTTGAAATTATGTGTTTTGTCACAAAGATTCCAGATCTACAATTAGATCTGGCAGATCTTACACCAGGACTTCTAGATCTGCGCCGCAAAATCGCTGCCCTGAAAAATTGTCTGCAACCCCACTGATTTTTAAATCAGCGATATCTTCTTCATCCGGACTCCGATTTAATTGATTTTTTTTTTGAATTTGGGTATTTTTTCACAAGGAATACAGATCTGTAATTAGATTCTACAGATCTGGCACCAAAACTTACAGATCTGATCTGCAAATTCGCTGCCCCAGAAACCCTGCAAAAATGAAGAAAAAAAATCTCCACGGTTTGCCCAAGAAAGTGCTCTGATACCACTTGTTGTAGATCTAATACCAAAAGATATATATGATAACAGAAATAAACCCAAGAAAGAACAAGATCAAATAAATAGAAATGCTTCTTTATTAATCAAACCCTTAAGGTAGGGCAACACCATACATTCACTCCTTAAGGAAGGAGAACACTCCACAAGCCATATGCCTGTTCATACAAGAATACTTCTCTTCATCTTCATCTCCCTCCATGTGAAGTCTCTAGCCTCTATATAGGCCTCATACATACAATACCATGCATCATTACCATGGTTTCCTCATACCATCAACTAATACCATGGGCCCCTTACATTATTATTAACTACTTGTGGTCCCTTACATGACATGGGTTAACCACCTTATTTATTACTATGGCCCATCCCATTATTACATTATTACCTTGGGTACCTCCCTTGGTACCCCATATTATCCCCCCTAGGTATATAATAGGGCCACAAAATCAAAGGCATGTTTACAATAAGAGAAGGCTACCAAATAAAAGCAGAACACAATAGACATCCAGAAACAAAAAAATGGGAAAGTATATGGAAAGCAAAAACATGGCCGAAGATAGCCTTCTTCATCTGGATCTTGAGCCATGGGAGAGCACTAACATGGGACCAACTACAAAAAAAAGGAATGCAAGGCCCATCGAGATGTGCCCTCTGCAGAGAACAGGAAGAGACAATGGAGCACCTAACCAATGCTTGCAACGTTAGCGAAAACCTATGGAAACAACATCAACAAATTTTTGAAATTAGCGACAGGAATCCAAACAACATGCAAACAACAATAGAGAACTAGAGGAAAAAACCATACCAAAATACGATCCTGAACAGGGCATGGAGATTCTCGCTAGGATTTGTTCCGTGGAATATATGGAAAGAACAAAACAGATTGATCTTCAAGGAGGAAGGTAGAGCAAAAACAAAATTATGGAACCAAATCATCCAAAACATCAGAGAGACAATTCTAACAGAGAACTGGTTCGAGGAGGATTGGAAAACTAACCCAAAGGAAACAAAGATAATGACACGCCTAAACCTAAAACCATGCATGATGCATAAGCCAGCCAGGAAACACCAAACCAATGAGGTGAAGGAGGTCAACCAATTCAGAAGACCCCAGAAGGAGTTCATCAAATTAAACTTCGATGGTGTTGCGAAAGGGAATCCCGACGAGGCAGGGACCGGCGGAGTATTCAGAGATGATAGGGGGAGGAACCTCAGAATCTATGCGATGGACTATGGCAACGCGACAAACAATGAAGCAGAGCTTCACGCCCTGAAAAAAGGGTTGGAAATTGCAATAAGAGAGAAATACCAAAAACTTCAAGTTGAAGGAGACTCAAAAATGGCAATCGAAATAGTCAAACAGCTACAGCAAGGAACCCAGTGGGAGAAGATCAGCCAAAGCTAGAGAACCGCTTGGCTGGTGCAGGAGATTGGTAAACTTACCAGACAGATAGACTACATCCTCCCCACCCATGTAAGAAGGAAAGGCAATGCACCAGCTGACAACCTGGCAAATTGGGGGAGAAGTCATGTAGGAAGAACTGTAGACGCAAACGAGGAAGAGTTATACCAAATGGAGGAGATGGCAAACTTAGTAAAAATCCTGGAACATGACAAAAGAGGAGAGGGGAATCCCGGATCAGGGTGCAACACAAGAAATCAAGAGGGACCGAGGCGATGGGACTGGGAAGGGGGAGGTAGAGGACAAGTGTGTGAGAGGACAGACGAGGGAAATGAAGTGAGTGGACAGGGAAGAAGGCAAGTGGATGGGCAGAACAACGAAGGTATAGCCCCCGAGAGAATGAGGGTGGAGACAGATGAGCATGACAGCGAAGAGGGCAGGGAAGTAAGCAGGGGGGCGGGCAGAAGGATGTCAGCAAGTGGCAGGACGAGGACAACACGCATACGGCAAGAGCAGTCGGGAGCAAGTGAGGGTTAATGCGAGGAGGTGGTAGCCAGGACAGGGGGTCATCATTCCGAGGTGACGGCGTAGGGATTAGCGTAGGGAATAATGACAGACAGGTGGCAGCAAAGGTAAACGACAGGAAGGGGAGGGGCATAAACCATAAGGGAGATCAAGGCATAGTTAGATGCATGCAGAAGACGAAGACGAGAGTTGGAGAGAGGAAAGGTGGTCGAGGACCGATGTTCCAGCGTGCGGACGAAAGAGGTATCAGACCTGCAAGTTGGTATGTTGTTCCTCTGACCCCTAGCTTTGTAAGGCTCAGGATGAATATCTGTAGGAATATAGGAAATTTGATAAGGAAAAGGAATGAGTCAGGCAAGGAGGTACCCAGACACTCCTGCGACCCTAGTCGGGCAAAAATAGTAGAAAATCTTAAGAAAACCCGGGGTAGGAAGCTAAGGTGGGAGGGAATAGAACCCAGGATGGTAGAGGTCTACACCATGGCAAATGTTCGAAATAAAACCAAACAGAGCGAGACTATAGTTACCCTGGTAGGAAACTATGAGAGGAAACCAGAAGGTAACAAGGAAGCACCTTGGGGAAGGAAAAGAACAGAGAAAAAAGAGAATCAGGGAAACAAGATACCGCTAGGGGAGGAATAAAGGCCCAGCACCCTGAGGGAAGACATAGACAATCCAGAGAGACCCTGGGAAGGGAGGAACAGAAAACCAAACTTACCTGGGGAAGAAACCATGAGGACGCCCAGGACAGGCAGGTCGAGTGTCGTTTGTTGCCGTGAGGGAAAAACGGCAAGAGGAATAGGAAATGAAAGAACCAAGAACATTGAGAGGATTGGTGACATTACGAAAGAAAAATCGAAGGAAACAAATTCTGGCAATGGAAGGGATAACAAAAAGGACATAGGTAAATGGGAAATTGTTTTGTTTTACTATTATAAAACTGATAATTGTAATGACTATGTGATAGGTCTCACCTCACACCACACCCAGCACAATGAGGAAGACAAAGAACAACGAGAAGAAGACAATGACAGGCAGGCAGGGAGTAACATGGCGCCCAGGAAAGGCAAGCAAGATAAAAAGACGGTAGAAGGAACGAGCGGCTCGAACAAAGAACAAAGGAAAAGAGGGAGAAAGTCGGGCAGTGAACATATGAAAACCCTTATTGACGCCTATATGGCAGGGAACCCGCTGGACACCAAAGCCCAAATTGCTGGTTGGGAGAGAGAACTTAATGACAGTATCAAGAACCAATACATCCCCATGGAGGAGTGGGAAAGTATGGTTCCCGATCCAGGGAATTCTCGAGGCCATCACTCCCTCTTCAGACAAACAATACAGCAGTATTGGGTCATGAAGAATGTGGTGGCATGGGCCATGACCCTTAATCGAGAACAAGCAGCGAGTGGCGGAACAAAGGCAAAGGAGAATACCAAGGAAAAGGATCCAGTCAGGGCTGAACTACTCAGGGAAATTACAACAGTTCAGATACAGACCTACAGAAACAACTTGGCCTTGGGAAGAATTGAGCAGACACTACAAGATATGAAGAGGAGCGAGATGCTTGGCTCCAGTGCCAAAGCGCCAGCCCCAGTAATATCCTCGGACGAGGATTGAAGCAGCGGTCCAGTACAAATCTGATAAAATTTTGATGAAATGCTTTTACTTGTTTAATTTGTTTAATCTGAACAGTAGTATAGACAGTAAAGACAATGTCACTAGATGGATAGAAAAAAACCTTTTCAAATTTTGGACAGGTTTTAATGCAGATAGGTGGCTATCTGGTTTCCTTCGGGTAGGTAAGCCACCTGGAGCAAATGGAAGTTACTGATTTTGGAAAATTAATATATAGAGGGAGCACCACCAAGTTTACAAAAAAAAAAAAAAAAGGTCAGGCAACCTAAGGAGAAATTGCATGAGAATGTACCTCCTCATGTCAGGGATGCCCAATAATCCTTGTACTCCATGACTCTTTGAATAAACTACCCACTGGCTTATTTCTCATGTCTGGTTTGAAAGTGTCTGAAACCCCTCTCCCAAATTATGGCACTACTGCAGCTATATATTTGGGTGATCACTGAAAGAAGGCACAATCTCATTTATGTGACTGGCAGACAATGGCATATTGAATGATGAAAACAATGAAAATTTAGATGGCTCTGAATTGAAGGACAATTGCATGAAATAAATGGCAACAAATAGACTATTTATTGTCACTATGT
Source organism: Pinus tabuliformis (assembly GCA_031772625.1). Taxonomy (NCBI): domain Eukaryota; kingdom Viridiplantae; phylum Streptophyta; class Pinopsida; order Pinales; family Pinaceae; genus Pinus; species Pinus tabuliformis. Next base: position 1,180,821,264 of record CM062805.1, on the reverse strand, counting down.
GCTCTTTTGGGAAATCTATCAAAATAGATAATGTGTTGTAATTGTGCGAAGGGCAGGCTTGAAGAAATTCATAGCTAAGATGGAGATATTGGACGATGCTAGGATTAGCAATGCCCTGTCTCAATCATGAACATTCATGGATTCTTTGTTTATCCACTTTTCAATATCTCCCTTCACTCCCAAAGCCGTGCTCGGGTACTATAATACAACATTAAGACTTTTACTTTTCAGGTTTCATGTGCAATGTTATCTGGGAGGTATGGCTTTCAAAAGCAAAAAGATGTAGCAATTTCCAACAACATTTTCAGTTTTTCATATTTACAAGAAATAGTGGTTTAGCATTTTTAAGGAGAAATAGTAGTTGATTGAAATGGTTTAGTTAGGTACAGGAACCACTTTTCTATACCTTGATTGGCTAACACCATCAAATCCACAGGTTTCTCCCTGTATGAAGGGAAACTGATCAATGATACATATACCCTAGTGTCACTCCAACACAGGGGCCTCTCAAATAGAATACCTGGTGGCCTTTGAAGAAAAAAGGCGGCAGGAATCTATCTTGGCACCAAAAAGCATTGGGCCTTCACCCAAAGCACTGATGATTGTAAAAGCAATTGGCCTTCAAGCACACAAAGCACCGGTGATTGTATTAAAGCCGCACTTACATATCCTATTGAAATATTTGAAGTCTAGCATTGATCTAATTATTCATGGGCATTTAGTGATTGGTTGAAACTTGACAGTATGTCCAAATGGAATAAACAAAATTAGAAAGTGCAAAATGGCTTAGCTATTCAACCTCTCTTGAGAGGGCACTGAACACTGTTTTTTTCTTTGAACCCTGAAGATAAAGAATGAGATACAGTGTTTCAAGGGGATTGGTGGATTGTGGGATGATTAGGACTTATATCAAACTTTGGACCATAAGCTTCAACTCTTTTTCACAGGTACGAAACCATTTGGCACATATGTACCCAAATCAATATAAATTGTCGGGGAGCATTCTCAAAACTTATGGAAAAAAAAATAATCATCCATAGCTGAAAAAACAAGTAGCAGTTTCCTCAGATTGGTAGGAACAAAGGAATAAGCCTTCAAAAGCTCTGAAGATAAGGGAGCTAGCAAAAAAAGCTACTGCAAACAAAGCTATTGATGGACCACAAACCAAACTGTTTTGAAACCAAAGAGACCTCAAAAGGCCCAGTTGCCTGGAAACAACTCGGAAGGGGGGAAAGAGATTCACTGGTCAACCATAGGTGTAGTTCAGACCAAAGGGTCAAACTTTGCAGCTGCACATAACAATTCTTTGAAAGCAACAGATCCACTTACTTGGAATTGGAAAACAACTCCAAAATTAAACTTTATTTATTGATTTTATTATAATGAAATTAAAGACCAGAAAAGAAAAATAGAAGCTTAACCTGCGCACCATAACATGAGATAGTAGTCTCAGAAAAATTAAAAACTTAATCTACAATAATGGAAATAGCTATATCAAATTTCACACCATAATAGGTGAGACAGTAATATCAGACAAATTTAAAGCTTCTCAAGTTTTCTCTAATAATGGAAATAACTATACCTGTGTTACAAGAAAGGTGAAGATTAAAAACGAAAAAAAATAGATGATCAACCTTGACCTTGAGCACTAATACATGAAATACGGTGGATAATAGAAAAGATAGAAAGCTTGGATGAGATAAAAGATACACAGAGTGGTCAATCTAGCACGACAAATAGAATGGTCAATTTAACAGCAGACATGTGTGATGTCAGGTGTTGGTTTGTAATCTCTGCAGCAGTAAAAGGGTGAAACATGATGCGTAAATTGTAGCACATAAACCTGTTTTCTTCATAGTTCACCTTGACAAATTTGACATCAGGGTTCTTTTCTATAAATTGGCAAATCTGCCTAAGTAGAAATTAAAAATGAGATATTTATCCAAATGATATCATCACAAAGTTCAGATTCTACTTATACAAAACTATCCAAGTACACAACCTAAAAAAATTCTTTGCTTTGTTTTCAATACACCATGAACCTCAAACACAAATTTAAGACACAAGGAAAATGAGGAAAAGTATTAACTAAGCATTAAATTTAAGATACAAGGAGAATGCTGAAAAGTATTAACGAAACCTTGAATTTAAGACACAAGGAGAATGCAAAAAAGTATTAACTAAGCCTGTGTATTCCTCTTATTTGCAAATCACCTCATTTTCAAATTATTGCGTTCAAGGTTTCCCTTTGTTGGACAATTTTCTTCATCAGGTCTGGAGTCAATTACAATGCCATATTCCAATTATTCCATCACATCCGCTGCTCCAACCTGCACCAACCAAATATGACAAGGCCAAAATCAAAAATTATTCTCAAATAGAAATGGACGTCACAGCTCCTGCACAGCTAGATATGACAAGTGCAAGTTCAAAAATTATTTTCAGAAATCAAAATGGGCAAACTGTTATCAAGTAAGAAAGAGAAAGAAATGTTACAATCAAATGAAAATGCCATATAATAAAGCTGTACAACTACAGATCTGGCTCCATCTCCCTTGTTCCTTGAATTGAAATAAAATTTAAATTTAGCTACATTTATGATCAACACTGCAATTAAAGATGCGTTTGGAATAAGGCATGCCCAATCTCAGTTATACAACAAATGAGGATCCCTCGAGATCAAAATGAATCCCGGAGTTAATTTCCACCCCCGGTGAGGGAAACCCCACTAGCCATACGAAGGCATATCCGACATGTAGAATAGTATTACTCCTATGAAACTAGTCAGCTGGGAACCATTCAACAAATTTTGATTCTCCAGATAGCACAAGGTGCTCATCAGTAAAGTGGTAAGGTGCTTGTGAAGATATGGTTTTTCTCAAATTCATCCCATAATGGTTGTTGGGTATCTACATATGAAAGATCACCTGGCAACAAAAAGACATCATAATTTGTCTGGTGAATGTGTTGTAACGTTAATTTGTCTGCCCTGTCTGTCCCAAGTCACCTATTGTAAATTGAAGAAAAACACATGAGATGTCTACTCTGAAGTGTATTGATAATGTAAATGTGAAGAAATTGTTAGCCAGAATTACCAGGCAGCTCGAAGAAATATAGAGCAGATGATATTGTAATATTGGATCTATCAACAGTCTATTTTTCTTAGTTGGGATGGTGAAACACAAGAATCAAATGTAACTCCATGCTTGTTAGGAACCCATGTTCTCACCATGGTTGGTAGTCAACAATGGTGAAAAAAATAGGTCAGAGTCAAAACTTGCTCAAAGCAAAAGTGAGGGAAAAGAAAAATAATGAAAAACAGAGATAAAACGAAGAATAGATGGGGACTATTCTATCTCCACCCACATTTTGTTCTTTTTAAAATTTCAAGTATGTTAGAATTTGGTATATACCAAATAACAAAATAAGGTGGAACGGGGAAATGGTCTTCCCCACAATCGCAAAAGTTATGGGGAATTGTGATCTTGGTGTTTTGACATTATACTTTGGACCATAAGTTATACAACGATAATAATAAATTGTTTAGCTTTTAGTGGCCCAAGTATAACATTGTGAATCTGGCCAGATCTGTAACCCAAGTATACAAAGTGTGTTCTCCCTTGGCTGAAGAATTGTATACTCTTGGAGAGGTTTCATACTCCACAACTGAGGGTATATTTGTATCATTTGTAATCCATGCTATTCTCATCTGATTTTCTCCTATCAAAGAAACATGTACCTACAAAGTGAAAAAATAGCATGAGACTTTCTTGGTCAAAAGCGTTACAAATCACTTGTCCATTCAAAATTGCTTTACAAACTAAGTACTAACAATATTTCCTCAAAAGTTACATGTGTCATTGATACGTTTTTATGCTTCATATGGAAGTCATTATTCCTTGCCAAATTAGGCTGATTTTTCAGGCAACAAAATTTAACTTTTAACACCTAAGGACTCAAAAGTGGATGAATATGTCAATTGTGTGTTGCAAAAAAACTCAAATAGTGGTGACATTCCTTTGAAACAAGACAGATACACACTCTTATACTCCATGTCAAAATTCATGATTTTGGAGCTCAACAAAATTTATGGACTAAACTGCATTGACACATCATTCACAATGCAGAAGCTAACAAAGCCAACTATTGCGCCTAAGCAATCATAGATAAAAGAATACCTCTGAGTTTAAAGAAAATGACACTAAAAGCATAGGTGCATGCACAGATGCAAGGTAACTTGAGTGTGAGTGGAATAGATTTTCAAAAGCTTAATGATTTGACAATGCATCTAAACATCGATTCCCTTTTTAGCAATATATAAACATACACATATAGATAATAACTACAAGGTACACAGAAAATTTGAAGACATCAATCATCTGTAAAGATAAAGCCACAAAAGATGTTGCTACAGAAAAAGGCAATTTCTTATGAAATTTGAAAAATGGGAATTGTCTTTCATTAGTATGAAAATTAACAGAGTTGATGGAGTAGAATCCATGGTCTACTCGCACTTTTCTGCTCAAGGAACTTGTGAAGTTAGGCACAAGTAGTAGTCAAAAAGACTCCCTATAGTTACGAGGTTCAGCTAGGAAATGGGAATGAGGTTTAGTTATGAGGTTCAGCTAGCAAATGGGAATGAGGTATAAAAAGGGTGCTAGCAAATGGGAATGAGGTATAAAGAGGGTATCACACAACCCAAATATATCTATTTCAACAACAGTCGTTGAGATTTCGATATGATAAATATCAAAAAATATGGTGTTATCCTCAATTCCAAAGCAATTTATCAATATGATTCTTCTCTGTCCAGAAGATCATATCATTTATTTCAACAATGGAAAAAGAATCAAGCTGTACAGGTATGTTAGCACTCGAAACTGTCCTTGTGACCTGCCACAAGATCAAAAGAGAATTTTGGGTGTAACAACAAGAAATCAACCCCAACTGTCATTTTGGTTGGTTTCTTCTCACTTTTTGCTAGTGCTTTTCCAACCTCAAAGGGGTATCCCTAGAAAAACTTGATTTAAAAATTATGATTTCAGTGACTAGTGACTTAGTTGATTGGGTGAATCAAGAAAGGGGAGAAGAAAGTATGGAAGATAGATTGATTAATCCCAATCTTACTGGTTAGAAAAAAGCCACCTTGAAAAAGCTTACCAAGTTAGAAAGCCATCTACTTGATTAGACAATCCACATAGAAGATCAAATTTCATATAGAATTTCCTTGAAATTCTGCAACTAGTATGATGTCAATCCTGAAAACAAGTTCATTGCACCAAGACACAGAATTACTCTATGTAATTTGCAGTGGAATAGGAACAGAAATAAAAACACATTCACACACCATAATGCAGTAAATTTTCTAGGGAACCCAACTGGGAAAACCCTCTACTAGTAGACTTTTGTTGAAAAATTGAGCAATATAGAATTCGTTACAAGGTAATCTGTTTCACTAGAGAACAAGCTTGTTCTCACTGCTAATACTTAGCTGAAACTCACTTGCAATAAACCCTGACACAGCTCCTAAATCCTTGCGCTGCCTAGCTCCTGTGTCCTAGCACTGGGCAGCCCCTATTATTTAGGAATTTCCTCCTAAATATCAGCACACTTCTGCAAGGAATTCTGTCTGTCAAAAGCTGTGTAAAGGCCTCTCCTTCCATGCTCTTCCTAGCAAACAGCTCTCACACAAACTCGTGCTCACAAAATTATGTTACAATTATGCCTTTCGACCTCCTTATAAACAATTCGATCAGCTAAAAATGGCAAGTTTATTTTGGGAACTCGGACTTGTGATTGATTAGTTGACTGAGTCTCACTGACTCTTGTAACTTGCCCTAGTCTTTAGAACTTGAGACTCTCGCTTGTCCTTCTCCAAATCTACCTCACACCTTGGAGATTGACTTAACTGCCTCTCCAACTTTTGTGCTTAAGTCAAATTGTTATCATGAACTCATCCTACTCCTTAGGAACTCCTGCATGCTAAAGAAGACTTGAGCGAGATCTATCATGACTAGGCACAAGTCAAGAAGACCATTACTTGCTACTTTTCAACACTCCCTCTTAGCGAGAAAGGGATTTTGTACAACTCCCAACTTATCTTTGAAATGAACAAAATTCCTTCTTTCCAATGCCTTGGTCAAGATATTTGTTGTTTGCTCCTCTGTTGGAATAAACGATAGCTTCACTATCGCTTTCTGCACATAATCTCTGAGATGATGATACCTGATCTCGATATGCTTTGAGCGATCATGAAACAATGGGTTCTCAAAGAGCTTGATGCAACTCTGATTATCACAGTGTATCATAGTAGGCTCCATCCTCTGTCTGAAAAGTCCCACAAGTAACTTCCTCATCCAAATAGCCTTGCATGCTGTCAAACTGACAGCCATGTACTCGGCCTCTACTGAACTAAGTGCAACTGATCTTTGCTTCCTATTGTACCAAAAAACATTTGTCGACCCAATGCTAAAGATGCCACCTAAAGTACTCTTTCGATCTGTGGAGCACCCTGCCCAATTTGCATCTGTGAAGCCCTCAAACCTCACTCTGTCAACCCCATCTGTGTTGCAAGTGCCAAAATAATCTTGATGGATGAATATTGTGCTACTGAGGCAAAGGTATCATCATAGTCTATGCCCTCAATCTATGAGAAGCCCTTGGCCACAAACCTGGCCTTGTACTTCTCCACACTCTCATTTGCTCCATGCTTCACCTTGTACACCCAGCGTGAGCCTACTACTGATTTGCCCTCAGGTCATGGCACAATCTCCCAGATATCGTTCTTCATGATGGAGGAATATTCCTCCACCATGGCATCCTACCAAACCTGCTAAGAAGTTGCCTCCTTATAACTAGAAGGCTCAGTGTCCACCACCTCTGTCATTAGTGCCATATATCTTGTGTACCTCTATGGCTACTTGCTTTACCTGAACATGGTGCTAGGAGCTTCAACCTGCTCCTGGGCCTCCTGAATCAACTTCTCGGCCCACTTGTCTTTCTTCCTCCCTGTGCTAGGAGTCTCTAACTAAGTATTTGCCTGCTCTCGCCCTGGTCTCTTCTCCTCAACATCTTACTCTGCATCTTGCTATGGATCCTACTATGCGGGCCTCTTGCCAACTAGCTGAGATTCAATATGTGATCCTAGTCGAGGCTCCTCCTTGGGAGCGAGTAGCTCCTCCATCTCAGATACTCCAACCTTCTCTCGCTCTAAAGACTTACTCAGAGCTCTGGACTCCTCAAACCTGACATCCCACTTGAGAATCGTCTTCCTGAGTCCTAGTCGATACACCCTATATGCCTGAGTTGTCTCACTGTATCCCACGTAAATACTCTTTTGTACTATGGGCTCCAGCTTTTTCCTGTTATCTTTGGACACATGGCGACAAAGTTTTGTGCCAAAGATACAAAAGTGTGAAACATCAGGCTTCTTGCCTGTCAAAGCCTCCTCTGGTGTAACTCATCTAAGAACTCTATGTGGACTTATGTTCTGCAAAAATACTACAGTGTTGCATGCCTATACCCACAAGAACATAGGCAATCCCTGATCATGTAACATGGCCTTGGCCGCTCCAACAACACTGCGGTTCTTCCTCTCAACCACCCATTTTGCTGAGGGTTATGGGGTGCTATCAACTCTCTCCTAATGCCCTCCTTCGCACACAACTCCTTGAAGGCATTGGAGACATATTCTCTACCATTGTCACTCCTCACTGCCTTGATCATTTCCCCGGTCTGGTTTTCTACCAAGGCCTTAAACTCCATGAAATTGGTTAAGACCTGATTTTTCTTCTTCATGAAAAATATCCAAGTTTTTCGAGAATAATCATCAATGAAGGTAACATAATACTTGTGTCTCATAAGAGACAAAGAAGTGAAGGGCCCCCCACATGGATCTGAATGCACCAACTCCAAAATAACCTTAGCTTTCTTGTCTTGGCCTTGAAAACAAGTCTTGGCATAGTTGCCAAGTGTGCACCCCTTGCACACATCATGATGATCAAAATTGCATGCTGGTAAACTTGTGGCTACCTGCTGAAAAATCTTCAGTGCCCCATGATGCAAGTTTCCCATGCGCCTATACCAAAGTTCTCCAACATCTCTATTATGCTCACCACCTGCCTTGTTGCTCAAGGTTGCACATGTCTCAACCTGCAACTTGTAAAGGTTCTTCATCCTCACACCTATCTGCTTCACTGCTCCATAAGCTAAGTGCTTGAGGTATGCCTTACCTCTATTGAAGATGACATCATATCCATTGTCCTCAAGAGTAGCTACTGAAACAAGGTTCTTCTTCAGTCCTGGAACATAGAGGACGTCTCTGAGATGGAAAGGACTCCCGGACTCCCTCTCAAAGCTAACAGTACCAACTCCCCTAGACGCGTACTTGCAATCATCTCCTAGCTTGATTTGAAGTTGCATGTCCGGCTCCTTCAGTTGGCTGAAATACTCCATGTTCTCAGTCATGTGGAAAGAGGCTCAGGAATCAATATACCACATGTTGCTTCCTACTAAGCTTTCCATGCAAGCTATCAATGATAAATCATTCTCAAACTGAGAAGCAAACCCATCTACCTCAGTTGATGCAACCGTGTGATTCTTATTAGACATCTTATTTCGATTTGGACACTTGGTAGCATAATGCCTGATGCCACATAATCTAGCATGGGTCCTAGGAGGGGTACCAAAGGGAAAACTACTAGACCAAATGACAACAATGGGACAAAGACCCACTGTCACCTTAGTCAGTGTCCCCTGCTCTTTACAGACTTTCACCGATGGGAAGAGTCCCAGTATAAAGGAAATCACTAGGGTGATGGGATCAATGGTAAGGTGCGACGTGATTTCCAAAGCCCATTCAAAGGAGAGGCTCACTTGCTTCAACGAAGCTTAATGGCTCTCCAAGAAAGACTAGTGAGAAGACCTAGACCTAGGAGGAAAGATTACTTGATAACAAGGGATACACCTAAATCAAGGCTTCCTAAGGGAATGGGAAGGACCTCTCTTAGGATTTTGTAAGGTAACAACCATATAAAGGTATGGGACCACAAGAGAGACCTAGGAGAATCCAAGTGAGGCCTGGGGTTTGCAAAATTCCAAGAGGGATGATATTCGACGAGATACCTAGGTCAAGCAAGGATGAGAGAGATCCAAGAATTATTAACTTCCAACGATTTTTCAAGAGCAAATGGCCTTTGGAATGTCGCTAACCAAAGAAGGTAAAGGATAGAAACGGCTTTGGAGCTAAGGCTTGATATTTCTCTCAAACTAGCCATTGGAATTGCTTCAAGTTTTGACGAGAGCTGGAGGAGAGGACAGTGTAGTAGTGTACCAACTCGCACCCCAAGGAGATCCTCCTAATGCAATTCGCACTAGACCTTAGTAACCTTCTAAGGTTAGGGACAAAAAATGGAAAAATAAAGGAAAAGAGAAAGGTTTATGGTTGATCAACTAGGATTAGGACCAATGCCTAGACAATTGGGAGAAATGGAGTCAAGATTAGCTTTGACGAAAGAATTTTTCTCTATCAAGGAGTCTTATGTAGCTTTCGCTAACCCTAGGAGGCAACATTTCGACTAGCAAAGGAATTTATACTTCGTTGGGCAAGAAGTGGTGGAGTTTCAAGGATTCCAAGACAAGGAAAGCCTCTAGGAACAGTCATTCACATCACCTAATGAATAATGCATGCAATATTTTCAATAATCCAATGATTTTCAATCATTTGCATTAAATTAGGGCATCAACGAGATTATGACAAGTTATTCCACACATTAGACATGCAATAAAATAAAGATATAGCATAAAAAATCAACCTTACTAGGCAATGCGAGTATATCCATCCATCATAATTGGAATTAGAAGATCCAAGTCAAGAATAGCAAAAATCCAAACATCAAAATGCATCAACAACATCCAATTTTGTCCATCAATTGCAGGTCTGAATTCTTTTACAAGAGAAATCCCAATCCAAATGATGATGATTCACAAAGGAGGCTCTCCTTCTATTTATATGAGCCTTTAGGGATTTGATTTAGTCTAATTAGCCTAATGAGCCCCTAAAAATAAATTTAATGTGCCCAATAGCAATCTTATTGGTGACAAGCCCACCAAGTAGCTCATAGGTGCAAAATAAGCGTTCCTAATGAGGCTGAAATGATAAAATAGCCGTGCAAAGGGTCGTTGGAAGGCCAAGATAAGTCCTCCATGTGCCATGATGAAGAGGAGGGCTCCCGAAATGATGACCAAGGAGAGTGGGGGGAGCTTGGTTTCTGAGCAAAACAGCTATGGTGCTCCCAAGTGGCTGAGAGGCACAATGAATGCTCTCATGGGTCTCCAACTAGATCAAGCATGTCAATGCTCCATCAATAAGGGCTTGAATGATGACACAAACCCTCCCATGTCTCTTCAAATGAGACAAAACCCTGTATGGGCTCTGGATCAACTACAAAGTGTTAGGTACGAATGTGTGGCCGACTGGGCAACGTGGTCCAAGTGCATCATCATATCTATATGGTTGGGGCATGAACAAGTAATGTGTGGTGTTGAAGATGCCCCTGGCATGACAATAAATGCACTGTTGTGGTGGAGGCCCATGGCTCTCAATGCTCACCCTACAAGTACCATTATGACCTCTTGAGGGCTTGGATCCTATATAGGGAGGCCAAGTCCAAGATGAAGACCCACCTGCAATCCTGTATAAGATCCAAGGTGTCTCCTCACCTTCCAATACAACAATTGATTAGTGTAATCGAGTAAATAAGCTTGTTAATTAGGGGCACAAGTAAACACTTCATAGTGGCATGCCCTTCCAAATGGGCTTTAGAGTGTACGGGTGTCACCAAGCTCAAGAGAGGGGTTAATAAAGGACCCTATTAGGTGGTTTCAACTTCTAAGGGAGTAAAAAGTCCACGGTACATCTGTCAAATGGTAGGTGTCAAGTGAAATGATAGTGGAACAGAGTGGGGCAACAAGGAAGGCACTAAGCCACATGCCACATTACAAGGGCAGTTATAATGAGGGAAGCCCACACATTGGGTGTATAGATGTAGATGAGAGCAATTGTGGTACATGAGTTACCTTGGCCTTTGCTTTTCCACCCTTCTTCATATGCCTTTTTCCTTTTATTGATTTTTCTTTCTTTTAACTACTCGGGGCTCTAGGGGATGAGAGCATGATGTGTATGATAAAGCAGTGATCATCCCCTTAAGGTTGGGCAATTCATCGTCCACCAGGGGTTGGGACAAACATGGGTTCCTTAATGATGTGAGGGGCACACATAGGGGCCCTAGGAACCAGGGTGATGGCCATAATGATAAGGGGTAGAGCTCATGCTTGGCTTTTTCCCACGTGCTAAATTCTTATGTCCCAACCATCTTTTGCATTTTGTGGTACATTTCCTATTATAAGTGGCCAAATTATGCTTTTAACTTTCTTTTTAGCTGCATCAACCTTCAGGGCATCGTTCCATGCCCAACCCAAAGTGTGGACAAGGGGAAGGGGAGGCTAACCCCTTGTGAACCTAATGGGCAAATGTGGACCCGAATGGGAAAAGTGTGAAAAGGGATTATAATGAACGGAAGGGAGTGATATATATGGTGTCGATAAGCGGGACCATGCAAAAATCAAGGTTTCCCACGTAGTGTCACTCCTAAAGCTAGTAGCTAGTAGAGGAGATCCCGCGAGACTAAGATACAAGATTAACCACCAAGTCGAGACAAGGGAACAAAAGTACAATCCAAGCCCATTCTTTCCACCGAATCCCCCCACTAATCCATTTCTAAATGTGCCCAAGAAAAGTAAGCATAAACACCCAATTACGTAATGAAAATTCATACCTTCGGGGTTGGAAGGCCCACCTTCTAACGTGCAATCATAACATATGGGTGAGAGCACATAATGGCTGGCTCACGTGGCAGAGAATGGTGGCACATCGAGCTATCTAGTGGCTGCAAGGGGTTGTTGGCCGCCAACTGAAGACAAATCTAGGAGAAAATTTCTCCTATAGGGGTCACCCACTAGTAGTGGGTAACAATGCCCAAACTCATGGCAATGGAAGCACTTGTTCTTACTTAGATCCTTCTTCTTCTTCTCGCCCTTCTAACTAGACTCGGCCTTTGCCTTTCTTTCCCTTGGCCTTACCTGCAAGAGTAAAATTCTCCTCATCCTTGGTCTTTGTTGCTCTACCATCACGGGTTCCTCCCCAAATCTCCTCCTGAACGTAGTTAGTCCATAACCTTTCCCAACTAGGAAAATTCTCTCTTCCACTAACAACATCCTGGAAGCCATACCAAGACTTGTGAAGTCCTAGTAAGGCAAAACTAACAAGGTCATGCTCAGGTACAGTGACACCCACACCACCTAGCTCATCTCAAACCTGAGTGAACTTCGTAAGATATGTGATGATGGGCTCTCCTGGTCTCATCTAAATACTCCTTAGCTTCTCCTTAAGAGCAAGCTTCTTGGTATCACTGGAACTCTAATATAGATCTAAAATAGATTTGAACATCTCAAAAGTTGACATCTTCTCATGGATCTGAGAAGCTATATGATCTTTGATCCCTTCTAGAATAATCCTCCTAGCCTTGACATCATTCATAGTACATTGGGCCAACTGTTGGGGATCTTATGGTGGTGGTATAGCATGCTTCACAATTTATCCCACCCCATTATCCTCTAATACTATCATGATCCTCCCTATCCACGAGACAAAGTTAGAGGCTCCCTCTAAACAATGGTCAAATCTCAGTCCTTGGTTTTCCATCCTCCCTTTCCAAGGAACTGCTCATTACAAATTTGCTCTCTTCTCTTCACAAATCTAAACTCTGTGTGTTGGTATTTATGTTGTTTCGAGCTTTGATTCCATGTATAATTTCCTTGAAATTCTGCAACTGCTATGATGTCAATCCTAAAAACAATTTTGTTGCACCAAGACACATAATTTCTCTACGTAATTTGCAGTGGAATAGGAACAGAAATAAAAACACATTCACACACAATAATGCAATAAATTTTCTAGAGAACCCAACTGGGAAAACCCTTTGCTAGCTATAGAATTTTATTGACATAATTGAACAATATAGAATTAGTTACAAGGCAATCTGTTTCACTAGAGAACAAGCTTGTTCTCACTGCTAATACTTAGTTGAAACCCGCTTGCAATAAACCCTAACCCAGCTCCTAAATCCTTGAACTACCTGGCTCTTATTTCCTAGCGTTGGGCAGCCTCTATTATTTAGGAATTTCCTCCTAAATATTAGCACACTTCTGCAAGGAATTTTTTCTATCAAAAGTTGCGTAAAGGCCTCTCCTTCCATGCTCTTCCTAGCTAAATCTCGGAAGTTTAGCTTCGGAACTCAGACTTGTGATTGATTAGTTGACTGAGTCTCACTAACTATTGTAACTCGTCCTAGTCTTAGTTTAGAGCTTGAGACTTTCACTCGTCCTTCTCCAAATCTAACTCGCACCTTGGAGATTGACTTAACTGCCTCTCCAACCTCTGCACTTAAGTCAAAGTATTATCATGAACTCGTCCTACTCCTTACGAACTCGTGCATGCTAAGGAAGACTTGAGCAAGGTCTATCTTGACTAAGGCACAAGTCAAGAAGACCTTTACTCGCTACTTTTCAACATTTCAATGGTCAAAAGAGATCCTTAGATTACCAGAGATGAAGACCAGAGATATCCTCCAAAATCGTTCAATTCTTTAAATATATGAATAAAACTAATCATCTGATAAAGAACAAAGATATCCTCCAAATGTAATCCCAACAGAGAAAGTCCCAAACTGTGGACCTAGATTTTATTGTTCATCCATTTGATAGTCATAGGCGAGTCTTCAAAAACTTGTAGTTGCACCATATTTTTCTCCATAGCACACTTCAATAGGAAAAATAATTTTCTAAATTTACCTTCATTATTGGTCCCAATAACCATATTTTCATTACTAGTGAAATTGTTATCCTTAGTAGTAAATAGCACAATACCCAGACTTCAGAAGTGTTCTAGACCCTGGCAGGATCCATCAAAGAAGCTCCACACATAATCCTTGTTAATAATCACCTCTCCTATCATATGTGTGGATTTTGGCTTTATACTAGCCTTATAAGGAGAAAGCAGTGAAAGAGCTTGTAATGAAACTTTGAAAGTGGGAACTTAAACATCCTCAAAAAGCTTGGTATTTCTCACTAACCAGATTCCCCAAGTAATCAAGTATGTAAGTGTTCTATATTCCTTCAGCTCTCTTCTACTGAAGTGCACTTGAAAGCAATCCTTCAGCTCTCTTCTATTAAACTACTCTTGAAAGCAATCTTCTAGGATCGATTTATCCCACAAATGCTGAAATGAGGTCTGATGTTCAACTTCTTTCCACACCTGTCTTGATTAAGGGCATATTAAAAATAAATGTAAGGAAGTTCCTTCATTACTTCTACTGAGGATGCAAATGCTTGAAGTACCTTTCACGATAATAGGGCACTGTAGTAAAAGTATGTGGCTGTGGGTTATGTTCAGAAGTTAGAGTGTTATTTTGAGGAGATATATCAGGATATGGGGCACTCCTTTGATGCCCAAACATAGTATCTACAACAAGAGATTGGGCATTCTTGTGATGGGAGTTATAACAAGCAGCAGGGAGCACTTAACAACAGAGGAAAGGTGTTGATTTGATACTACTTTTGGGCCTGTCCAAATTCATTTATGACAACAGAGGAAGGCACAGTACTTGAGATGGTTATTTCAATTATTTTTGGATCTACATTCTTACTGGTATAACTAGTCACAACCAGCATTAGAGGTTCCTGAGGGAGTTAACTTTACTAATTACATGAATGGCACCCTCAATGAGGAGTTACATTAGGGTGGACTGCTGGAAAGTCATTATTTACTTGAGTTATGCCAACTAGGAGGGCACACTCCTTGGATGTTACTTTAGATCTGGCAACATTTATATATGATAGTAGGTAAATGTTATCATGGAGCTGGCAGCTATGCGCATCAATGAAGAGTACACTTCAATGGAGAGTGCAACCACCCCCCCTCCACTTTTCCTAACACGTATTATGTCTGTGTTTCAGGGGTCAGCGTGGGCCCTTTATCCTGAAGTAATACCCAGGTTAGCAGGAGGATGACCCAAAGTGCACCACCTTTGGGAGTTTTTAGGAAGTAAGCTGATCTTTTAGCAAATAGACTTCTTTTTGGATGCAAATTTCATAAGAATATGGCAGAAATCTCAGGCATGAGCAAAGTTCTACCATGATCCAAGAGCTATGCATGGTGGAATAATGCTTTTAGGGGTTTTTCCCAATTCTGAATTGACCTAGATTGTCAAAAATTGAATCAGATTTCCTGATCAATGGGAACTCTGACTTGCTGTGTTGGCAGATTTTTTTCCAACTAGAGAGAAGTTTGCTACAAGATTAGAGGGCTCTGTTTTTAAGCTTGTTCTTCCAGACACCCTTGCTGCCATTGTCATACTTGTCAAATACCTATTTCTGGCAGTCGTTACAACAGTAAGGTTACCTAAATGAGGGAGTCACACTCTGTTTTTGGCACATGAAGAGGGTGTATTACTGTGGGATTAATCGAGGAAGTTGCTCATTTACTCCTAGCAGCAGTTACATTCTATTCTCAACCAATAGGAAGGCATCCCACTAGGGAAATTACCCCCTTCTATACTGAGAGAGATTGTTTAGAGTCTAGACCTAATTTGCACTTGGCTGAAGGTTTTCTTGTAATAGATGAATTTATTGAGAGGCATCTAGTTTCCTCAAGGTCTTCTGACCTTTTAGAATTCTGATCTTATTTGGCCGGTGATGTGTAAGATGTTAACTGATAATGACATATTTTGTGTTAATTTTAGATAACAATTGTATGTTCTATGCTTGCAACATCATTTCAATGTTCTTTTATTAGCCCAATCTCAATTCCACTTTAATTTCCAATAGCAATCACATAAACCATTAATTCATATTGACAGTAACTGTAGACAGAACATAAACAATAAATGCAAAAGACAAGAGAACACCAATATTTGGCCCAAGATGGGAAAAACCCTTGATCAATCCTTCTTATTATCAAATATCAAATGTTCAGCGAGTACAATGATGAAAGTGAAAGTCAATGTGACTTTACTTTTGCAAATTACCCAAACCAATGTAAATCTGATCAGCTTGATGGAGGACTGCAATTCTGAAAAGTCAACAGCAGTCAACTTCCACTAACCAGTCAGCAGTCAATGGTCAAAACAGCAGTCAAACTTGCCTTCTTGAGCTCGGTCAACCTTAGTCAAACTCGACCTTCCTTGGTGGTCAAACAGCAGTAAAAACAGTCAACAAATCAGTGGTCAAACCCAGTCAAATGATGTAGTCAACCTGCGGTCAAAACAGTCCTGCAACTCTGTGGTCAACCCTGGTCAAACAGCTCCTTTTGCCTCAGTTTCTGTGCCAGATAATGCAGCCTGCTTGGACAGACCTATCCCTGGTCAAAACGCAGTCAAACAGACCTTCTAAAGTCCAGAAGTAAATTCTGGTCAAAGTCTCCTCACAACAAAAAGTCAACACAGGTCAGATCAGCCCAAGAAACTTTGCACGTGTGGATGAATAGCTGCCTCATATGTACAAACCAATGACAATCAGATGAGAAGAGAGAATGATGCGTGAGTTAATGTGCCAAATGAGGATGAAAGTCTTCTTTATTTAAAGCGTTGGAGGGGGATCAATTTGTCTAATTGACCCCAAGCCGACCTTGACCAATTGTGCTCTTGAGGGCTTGACATCAAAAACATATTTCTCCTTGTCTGATTTTAGTGCTTCTAGGGTCGATTTTGGTCCTTTGGAAAAGAGGAATATTGTCCAATAATCATCTAAGGCCAATGAGCTGCCCATAGTGGAATTTGGCCCTAGTTGCACATTTCAGCACTCCCTCTCATCTAGAGAGAATTCCACCTGTCAATATCCATCATCATCATGCCATTCTAATCATCATGTATTATCTCTGCATCTCATCTCGTCTCTGTTGAAGATTGATATAAATAATAAAAACTTAAAAGGATCGATCGAGAGTGAGTCACAACACATTACCACTCTCCACTGACGAAAGTAAGTCCTCATAACCAAGGGTAGAACCCCAATCGGACTTGACTCTGAGCAATAAGTTGTTGAACATCATGCATCCTAGACATAGGGAGTACGACAGTACACGATGAGTCCATTTGTAGTGCTATGGTCCCTAACCACTTTTCCCAACTCATTGGCCAAATGATAGGTATTTCCCAAGAGTCCCAGACTACAAGGGTAGGATGTATGTTTGGGCATCCGCAAGAGAAGGCGAACCACTCATCCTACTCATATGTCATAGGAGAAGGTGAACCACTCATCCTATGCATATGTCATTCTCAGGGGAAGGGAAGGTGAACCACTCACCCTGTGCTCAATCATGTTGGGCTATGTACTCCACAAGGGAAGGTGAGCTCCAAGAAGTACCCCAGGCCCCCCAAGAGCTCCCAGAGCTCAATTCCAACTCAAGCGGGACCCTCATGGGAGGGTCTTTCCACGGCTCCAAGTCTCTCTCGAAAGGCTAAGAACTTGGCCTTCCCCAAGGGCTTCGTGAGAATGTCAGCAACGTGTTCATCAGTCTTGATGTGTTGGAGCCTTATTGCTCCCTACTGTAGCATATCTCGGATAAAGTGGTACCTGATGTTAATATGCTTGGGGCGGTCATGGAATGCGAGATTCTCTTAAAGGCGAATCCCACTTTGGTTATCGCAATAAATGATGGTGGTATCTAGCACATGCTCAAATAGCTCACTGAAGAGCTTCCTCAACCAAATAGCTTCACAATAGGCCATACTAGTTGTAATATATTCGACCATGACGGTGCTCAAGTAACCGATTTTTTCTTCCTGCTCATCCAAGAAACTGAAGCAGATCCCAAAGAGAAGCAACATCCTGACGTGCTTTTTTCTATCCACCACACTGCCAACCCAGGCAGCATCAGAATATCCATGTAGTCTCAGATTCCTGACAGTGTACCTCAGACCATAGCTAATAGTGCCATGAAGATATCTTAAGAGATTCTTTGCAGCAATCCAATATATATGATGAGGCTCAACCATAAATTGACTCAAAGTATTTATAGAAAAGCATATGTCTGGTCGGGAGCTTACCAAGACATCAAGCCCCCCACAAGTTGTCTATCTTCAAAAGGATTTGCAATTCGGGACCAGCAGCACTTCCACATAGCTTCTAGAAGTTTAGCTCCATCGAAGTAGACACAAACTTGCATTCCATCATCCCACATGTTTCCAACAACTTCACAATGTATTTCCCTTGAGAAAGGAAAATCTCATCTGGCTTTTGCCAGACCTCCAAGCCTAGGAAGTAATGCATCAGTCCTAGGTCCTTCATCTTGAATTCGGAAGTCAACTCCCTCTTGCATTGATAAATGAGAGGGTTAGCACCAATTAGAAATAGATCATCGACATACAAGACCAAAATAAGTGGCATGTCCTTTTCAACCTTGAAGTATAGGTTTGGATCAGCATAACTCCTTGTAAATCCCAGCTTCATAAGATAACTATCAATCCTCTCATACCAAGCCCTAGGGCTTGCTTCAACCCATAGAGGGCTTTCTTCAACCTACATACATGTGTCCTTTGATCTTATACTTCAAACCCCTAAGGTTGTTCCAAGTAGACTTCCTCCTTAAGTGAACCATGCAAGAAAGCAGTCTTGATGTCCATTTGATGTAGGCTCCACCCTTGATTGGCAGCAAGAGCAATTATGGATCAGATAGTGGTATATCAAGCAACTGGTGCAAATATTTCATCATAGTCCACTCCTTCCTTTTGAGAGAAACCACGAGCCACGAACCTTGCCTTATATTTTTCAGCACTTCCATCAACTCCATGTTTAATTTTGTAAATCCATTTTGAAGTGACCACAAACTTGTCCTTGGGTCTAGGCACCACTTCCTAGACATCATTCTTCATGATCAATTCATATTCCTCAGACATAGCATCTTTCCATACTTGGTGCTTCACGGCTTCTTCGAAGGTGCAAGGTTCAATTTGAATAATAGTACTCATGGCAGCCAAGTACCCTTTATACCTGTTGGGATTCTTACTTTCCCAAAATGTTCCTCTTGGAGAGGAATGTTTTTCAGCATCTTCAAGTGTATCCTTGAGCCATAGTGGTCTTTTCCTTGAGGTAGAGGGATCACAAACACGTGGATCAAGAGGATCCATTAGGCCATCAACATCGGGCATAGCCTCATCCATCAGAGGTTCTTCTTGTTTTTCAGTAGCATCATCATCCTTTCTTGAAATAGGGAGATCTCTGGCTTTCCCGAGGGTAGCGTCTTCATCAAAAGTAACATCTCTACTCACTTCTACTTCTGTTCGACCAAGAACAACAATTCTATATGCCTTTGAATTTTCCCTGTATCCAACGAATATACCTTTCTTTCGAAGCTTCCAACTATTCCTTTTTCTCTTTAGGCACATGAAAATATACATGATAACCAAATATTCTAAAATGAGAAACACCAGGTATCTTACCAGTGAAAACTTCTTCGGGTGTCTTGAAAATTGAAATCCAAAGCTTGATGAGGGCTTCTATTTTGAACATATATAACAATGTTAGCAGCTTCTCCCCACAAGAATTCCAGTAGACCTTGATCATAGATCATGGCACGGGTGGCTTGCATAATAGTTTGATTCTTTCTTTCAGCAACACCATTTTGCTCTAGAGTATATGGAACAGTTGTCTCCCTCTTAATGTCGATCACTCTGTAAAAGTCATTAAATTCATTGGATTCATATTTGGTTGCATTATCAATCCTCAACGTCTTGATCTTCTTTCCTGTTTGATTCTCCACCAATGCTTTGAAAGAATAGAACCACTTGAACACTTCATCCTTCCTCTTCAAGAAATAAATCTATGTCTTGCATGAGAAGTCATCCACAAAAATTGCATAGTATGAGTATCCTCCTAATGGAGTTACGGGCAAGACACTAGACAAGTCCGAATGGATCAACTGAAGAATATCAATTGTCTTACTTTCACTAAAAGGGAATGGTCCCTTTGTATGTTTCCCAGTTGCACAACCTTGACAGACTCCTTCATGGTTCATATGAAACTCGCGCATCCCTGTGACCATCTTCCTTATCCCAGGTAAGGCTTTGTAATGTAAGTGGGCAAATCCTCGATGTCATAGCTCACATTGAATAGAGGTATTATTTGCCAATGCCCCCAAAGGATTTCCACCAACTTGATAAAGACCATCAACCCTAAATCCAAGAGTAAAAGCATCTTTGAAGTTTCTATTCCATACACATACCTTTCCATCAATGAAAGCTACCTTGAAGCCTTTGTCTTCCATCGCAGAAATAGACACCAAATTCTTCTTCAAATCGGGCACATACAAGACTTCCTGAAGATGTATGGTTTGACCATAGTTCAAGTGAAGAGTGACAGTTCCTATACCTTTTACGGGGTAGGTGGAATTATCTCCAAGTATAATCTTTAGATTAGTTTTCCTCTCAATTTTCCTCTCAACTAAATTTGAGAGAGCCTCCTTATATCCAATGAAATGCCTTGAGGCTCCACTATCAATTAACCAATGATCCAAAGTATTCGGAGGAGAGGCAGTAGATAAAGCAGAAATAAGATAGAACTCATCTTGTTTTTCTACAACATTATTTTCATCATACCTGGCATTTCTTGTCCTATTGGGAGGTCGATTATTTCCTTCTCAAGCAGCGAGAGCATTCCTCTTTCCTTTATTGTTATACCTATTGTTTCTTTGATTGTTATTGCTTTTGTAATTGTTGTTGTTGTTGTTGTCATCCCTTGGAGGATTTTTCTTGTGAGGACACTCTCTAGCATAGTGGTCGAACCTGTTGCAATTGTAGCATCTTCCTTTGCCTCTTCCTTTGAATCCCTTCTTAGATCCTTGATCTTGTCTCCTTGAATTAGATGGACCGACATCATTCCTTCTTTTAGCATGTGTAGAGAAAGCAGTAGGTTCATTTCCATTGGAGGACTTATCTCTCTCCATCATCCTTGTTTCCTCTTGAGTGCATCTAGCCAATAGCTCATCAAAACTAGGTATCTTGTCATTATTGAGTATAGTGGTGGAAAATGTATCCCATGGTCTTGAAAGATCTCCAAGTGTGATGAGAGTGAGTTCCCTGTTAGCAGTAACTTCTCCAATAGATAGCAAGTCATTCTTGACTTGAGTTATTCTCATAAAATAGGATTGGATAGACTCTTGTTCATCCATCTTGATATCCTTTAGCTTGTTCTTGAGAAAGAGGATTTGATTTGCATTGTTCACTTTGAACATCCCAACCAACTTATCATACATTTCCTTAGAAGTTCCCAAATCAGAAATATAGGCAACCAAATGCTTTTGAATGGAGTCAATCAAAATTTTCTTAGCTTTGACCTCACCTTTTCTATACTTTGTTCTAGCAGCAACAGGTGCATTTGAAGGAGGTTCTACCACTTTCCCTTGCACATAATCCAATACTTCATGCTCCTCCAAGGTCAGGTCCAAAGTCATCTTCCATGCATGATAGTCAGACTTGTCATTGAGCTTATCCTCAGTCTTGAAATATGAAGTAGCAGCCATGGAGACTAGTCCTTGTCAACAAATATCTTGGTGATTGCTTGTTCTCTTGCTTGGGCTTGTCCTCACCTTAGCTTTGATACCATGTTAATTTTAGATAACAATGGTATGTTCTATACTTGCAACAATTACTTCAATGTTCTTTTATTAGCCCAATGTCAATTCCACTTTAATTTCCAATAGCAATCACATAAACCAATTCATATTGACAGTAACTGTAGATAGAACATAAACAATAAATGCAAAAGACAAGTCAAGACAAGAGAACACCAATATTTGGCTCAAGCTAGGGAAAAACCCCAAGATGGGGAAAACCCTTAATCAATCCTTCTTATTATCAAATATCAAATGTTCAGCAGAGAGAGAATGTCCAATAGAGTACAATGATGAGAGTCAAAGTCAATGTGACTTGACTTTAACGATGAGAGTCAAAGTCAATGTGACTTGACTTTTGCAAATTACCCAAACCAATGTAAATCTGATCAGCTTGATGAAGGACTGCAATTTTAAAAATTCAACTTGCCCTAACCAATCAGTAGTCAACGATCAAAACAGCAGTCAAACTTGCCTTCTTGAGCTCAGTCAACCTTAGTCAAACTCGGCCTTCCTTGGTGGTCAAACAGAAGTGAAAACAGTCAACAAATCAGCAGTTAAACCCAGTCAAATCATGTAGTCAACCTGCAGTGAAAACAGTCTTGCAATTCTGTGGTCAATCCTGGTCAAAGCAGCTCATTTTGCCTCGGTTTCTGTGGCAGATAATGCAGCCTGCATGGCCAGACCTATCCCTGGTCAAAATGCAGTCAAACAGTCCTAAAGTCCAAAAGTCAATGCTGGTCAAAGTCTCCTCACAACAGAAAGTCAAAACAGGTCAGATCAGCCCAAGAAACTTCGCACGTGTGGATGAATAGCTGCCTCAGATGTACAAACCAATCAGATGAGGAGAGAGAATGATGTGTGAGTGAATGTGCCAAATGAGGATGAAAGTCTCCTTTATTTGTATGCATTGGAGGGGGATCAATTTGTCTAATCGACCCCTAGCCGACCTTGACCAATTGTGCTCTTGAGGGCTTGAAATCAAAAACATATTTCTTCTTGTCCGATTTTAGTGCTTCCAGAGTCGATTTTGGTCCTCTCGAAAAGAGGAATATTGTCCAATAATCATCTAAGGCCAATGAGCTGCCCAAAGTGGAATTTGGCCCTAGTTGCACATTTTAACATTTTGATTAGAACTCAGTTAGATATTTAAGGTTTTGGAACAGCTTATGTTAAGGGTGGTGGAAACAAGAGGCTACAACTCTTTACTTTATAGGGAGAAAGATCGTCTAGAATTTTACATTTTCCTGGGCTTTCTCTATGCATTTTGGATATACACTTGGGGAAAGAGACCTTGACCGGGTTGAGATCTAGCTTGTTTCCACCATGAAGACTCATTCAGTGATTAGAGTCCTATATTAAGAGCCCTCTCCCCCATTACACTATCAAAGGTCCAGCGCCAAACAGCTAAGCAACAAAGATTTAGTGCATTTTCGATAGTGGGTCAAATCCATCCTTTACAACATTTATGGTGTGTCTCAAGTTTCAACTATCTGATGAGCTAGAGCTTTTATTCTAAACAGGCTAAATCTATAGAATATGGGGCTGTCATGGTTAGAACTTAGAAGTGATTTGGATCAGACATCTAAACCTATAATCATGACCTCGAAAAGCAATTTAGTTCTGGCTTCTGATGAGGCTACTCTAACAGCTTTGGTCTCTGTCTACTTAGTGAAAAGCTAAGTGGCCACAATTATATATCAAAATTGCATATTTTTCACTAGCAGAAATGGTCTAATAAAATCTATCCACTAATGTTCAAAAGGTTTTATCAATGGGATTGGGGAGAGATCATTGTAATCTAGGATCTAAGGTTTCATGCCTGCATTTAGGCACTGCGCACATTTTTAAACCAATTTGAAACAATCCTTGAATAATGTCGACCACCACATACTTTAACACAATCTATTCTGAGATGTTCTAGTAAGGGAAAAATGGTCTTTGATGATGATAGAATGGGCCTTTGTAATAAGATGCTACATCGTGGACTTTAATGACAAAGACATGGATTTTAATTATCTCTGAAGGAAAGTCCCTGATAGAAAAATATTTGAAATCCTAGTGAACCTGGTTCCAGAGGACACTTACAAGTGCTTTATGTTTTGGTGAGACTCGGTAGCAAATAACTGATGCATAGACAATAGCCACACTCAGAAACTTCTCTATGATTTCTTTCTCCAGTGCATATGCCAATGACTTCCAATCGATAATCAGAGAAAACACATCGTCATTGCTACTTACTGAACTCACTTGCATTTGTCTCACTAATTTGTTTCCGTACACTTTCCCTTAGAGACCAGAAAAAATAATAAAACAATGCCATGCAAATTCAGAGTATGAATCCTTTGGATATATTGAAGATATAGATATGTGTTTCAGGTTCTTGTGAAACAGTCATAAGATGAGGCATTTACCTTTGAAATGACTTCTTCGTCTCCTTGTGCCTCTACTACATTTATCTCCAGTGTATCCAATGTGATCAGTATTTGTTTCATTCTTTGTCTCAGAAAACTGCATGCAAATACGCAGGGATAAAATCCATTTAAGGCAAATGAGTAGGAGGAAATGGTGACCCTTTGATAACCACAGAGGTAAATTAAAATTTAACTATAAAATATTTTCAAACACATAGTATCAAGTGCTTTAGACTATACCCAATATTGATGGCAGTTTCCAATTATCTCCAGTCAAACCCCAGATCTTAATACCAGCATGTTCTAGCTTGTCAATGCACTGAGGAACCTGCAAGTTATGAAGGAAATCACTTTAGTTCATGTGAACAGATGAAAGAAAAAACTGAAAAAAAAATACTTCATACAAAATAATAAAACAAAGCAGTGTCTCTTTCATGAGTCATCAACTAATGACAACAGAAATTGTGCCATAAGAAAAACAAGACATTTTTTATATTATGACCCACCCCCTTCTGCAGTTTGTCCTCGACAACAGTTGCGCCAACAAGAATAAGTTCCCTTTCAATTTTGTCTGTGATAGCATCCACTTTTGCATCCTGGTCTGCACGTATAGTATTTATAGCCTCCATAAGTTCTTCATTCCAGACTTTGTACTCCCCTTCATCAAGCTCACAGCATGCAATTGCCAAGGTTTTTAACCCAGCATCAACATATTTGCTTATATGAGTTCTCGTGGCTTCCTCAAATCCTCTTCCTTGCTTCTTTGACAATGTTTCAAAATGACACCACACAGACATAAAAATAGTCATTAATAATTATAAAAGAATCCATCGCCCAATACAAGCATTATAAGCAGAACAATCATTGGCAATGACTTTAACAAGGTTTCCAACATATTGTTGGCCTGCATGCCTCCAATATTAATATATAAGAGCCAACACATGAGGAGGAAAAGGCCTAAGGCTAAATTCTATGCTTGTCTTCAAGACACTTCATATACTTGAAATCTTTATACCGACAGATATTTGGAAAATCTCTGTTCTCACATTTTTTCCTCGTAAGATTTTAATAATATTGAATACTTGTCTTTTCGCTCATAAAGAGAAACGATTTATAAAGGGTTGAGATATACCCTGTCTGCGCCCTTGCAAGATAGAAACAACCGATCCTCCTCCTTCCTTACTATCACAGACATTCTTTTTCGAGCACTACTAAACTCCATACATTTAAAATTATGTACTCGCTGCATAACACGACCTCTATCTGATATCACATTACGGGCCATAAAATGGTCTGGAGCTTACAGCCTCCACAATAAACCTATCCAGCATCAACTTGATATAACACCAGAAATAAACGACAAAGATCCATATGGGGAAAAATATTGTGTACAAACACCCACCTCTCTACCTGGTCAAGGGTAGGGCATGAGACCTGGTTCATGCAGCATAACACTTGTCTGTGTACATTTGAAAAATTCAAAGCCAAGCTCCCTTTGCTGCTACAACAAATCTGCTTCATCTGGTGACTCAGCTTCGTAACTGATTTTACCAGTCTCTTCATATTATTCAGGGATTGCAGTTTGGCAAATAGCCAAAATACAAAAAAACATATGAATAACATCTGCATGCGGCTCCTGCTGCCAATGTCCATTCATGCGGCGTTTGTCTCTGAAATCGAAACCTTTAAAACGAGGTTTCGTCTCCATTTCAGTGCCGACTTGATCATTTACCTCATTGTCTTCAAAGGACAAGTTCTGCAGCTCTACAACATATTTTCCTAGCCTTTCTGCCATTGCCCTTTCCACCGCCGTCATACCTTGAGCATAGGTAGTACCCGCAATAGAGCACTTTAGGAACTCCATCAAATTGTAGGTCAATGTACAAGTTTTATCAGATAGGATAATGTCAACCTGCCCAAGTTCTCCATTCAAATTGGATGTGCGGGCTTGTGCAGGCCTATTTGTTTCAGTATAATACATTTGCTGGTCCTTATTAATAAACAGGTGTTGTTTACCGAGGAATCAATTTTGCCTCTTATTAATAAACAGGGTGTTGTTTACCGAGGAATCAATTTTGCCTGGACGGCCAAAAATCCTCAGAATCCGGTTATTTTTTTCCAAAAAAATTTGATGAGTGGTTAATCTTGTAACTGTGAAAATGGATTCAGCGCCATCAAAAATCAGCCCAGGGCACCAAAAGTTGTCACTTGACAGCTGTAATCTGAATTTCCAAAAAAAATTACTAATTTTTTTCAAAGTCTTGCAAGATTTTCCATATTTTTGGGTAAAATAGACTACTCTATGAGACCTTCACAATTTCTATTGATATATAGAGAGAAGTTGGGATGAGGTAACCATACAGGATAAGTGCTGCCACAAAGTGCAAAAATGATGCTAAAGCTGGTTTGGCATGATTAAAATAAGCATTTGCATCATACGGTCTTAAGTCGCACCAATCTAGCATGTCATCCCTAGTTTTAATTAACATTGATCCGGATTTAAACAGGAACGCAACAAATTACAGAGATAACCATATACACAAAGATGCAGCGGAAATAATACTTCATTTCATTAATGGAAAATACTGAAATATGCTTACAGACAGAAATGGAAATAAACTAGCTAGGGCGATGGTAGCTTATCTCTGAGAAGAGATGTGATGGCTACATGCCTCTGAACTGTGTTACAATGAGGCTCGAAGGCCTATTTATTGTTGAGAAACAATGGAAAACCCTTAACATTCCAAAACCTAACCCTAGGAGATGAAACGCCAAACTGTGGGCCCCGTTTGGGTAAATTGGTACATCAACTTCCCAGGGTCGTAACTTTGGCATACGATCTCCGTTTGACGCGTACAATAGCTCGTTAGAAAGATCTATCCGAGCACTACCAATGTTGCCCCCAGATTTCCCAAAAAACGTCGTTTAGGGCCTCAAAACGGCTCCGGAAGTTCAGGACCCGAAAAACTGCTAAAAATAGTAAGTTGTGCTACAATTAAGGAAACTGAAAATGCTGAGAAAGACAATGGTGGGGGTCCAGGTGGACTTGGCAGGTGGCCACCAATATCCACCTGGATCATTCCTCCCCCCTTAGGAAGCAATGGTCCCCATTGCGTTGAGCTCCTCCATGAGATGAGGAAACTTCTGTTGAACTTGTTCCCTGGTGAGCCACTTGCCCTGCTGAAGGAGTTGGCCCGCTTTGACAACTCGATACAGTTGGATATTCTGTTGGCGAGTGTTCTTGATCTGTGTGTCCATGATCCGATCAGTTGCAGCTTGTTCCATGCAATCTGGATTTAATTCTGTGGGTTTGAGCTGTTCTGCAATGTCGGATGTGTCTAGCAATGGTGGAAAGTATGGCCGAAGGCGGTCCACATTGAATACTAGGTGCAGGCCAAGGAATGGGGGAATGCTGGGCTCAAATGCATTGTCTCCCATAGCCTTAGTAATGGTGTAAGGACCATATCGGAGTGGTCTCAATTTCCGATAGGCTCCAGTAAGGCGTTCCTTTTGCAAATGCAACCAGACTTTGTCGCCCACCTGAAACTTGTGTGGCACCCGATGTTGATCATGTCGCTACTTGTACTTGGCATTTGATTTCTCAAGAATGTCATGGACCTGCTGGCGAATATGTTGGATGCGCTCAATGAAGCTGGTGGCCTTATCTGTTTCGAACTGGACATGAGCTGAATTCATGTGAGTAGCTGCAAGTGGCATGGCCACATCAATGGGGCATAGTGGCTGGAATCCCAAACCCACCTGAAAAGGGCTATGGCTAGTGGAGCTGTGAAGAGCTCGGTTGTAGCTGTGCTGAACGTAGGGGAGGCTCTCGTCCCATGTGCGTGGATGCTTTGAGTTATACATGCGCAGAATGTGCACAATCATCCTATTGACAACCTCTGTCTGGCCATCAGTTTGAGGATGGAAGGCTGTGGACTTCGTGAGTTTGGTGTCCAGCATTGACCAGAGACTGGACCAAAAGGAGCTGAGAAACCGACTGTCCCGATCTGAGATGATAGACTGTGGGATCCCAAAGTGCACCTACACTCGTTCAAAGAAGAGTTTAGCAGTGGCTTCTGCTGTGATATTCTTCTTGCAGGCCATCATAATGGCCATCTTTGAGAACCTGTCGACGACCACAAAAACACAGTCATTTCCATGCTTAGTGGAAGGAAGGCCTGACATGTAATCCATGGAGATGGATTCCCAAGGTCGACTAGGGGTAGGCAACGGGGTATAGAGGCCTTGCTTCTTAATGGTCGGCTTGGCAATGGCACAGGCAGTACATGATCGGATGTACTTCCCAACATCCTGTCGAAGATTCGGCCAATAGAAATAGTTTTGCAGTACTGCCACTGTTTTCTCGACCCCGAAATGCCCAGCAGCCCGACTGTAGTGTGCTTCCCAAATCATCTTGGCACGCTCACTTGAAGGAACACAAAGGTGACCGAGGTGGCATAATAGGGCATCTTGGAGGTGAAAATCTGCAACCTGCCAACCCTCCAATCAGAAGTGGCCAATCAGAAGTGGCCAATCAGAAGTCTCGTGCCCGCAAGAGTTGAGCACGGTGGTTAGCGCCATGATCGGTGGTCGACTGAGGCAATCTGCAACATTATTGGTGCTGCCCTTTTTATACTTGATATTCAAGTGAAACTGTTGCAGATATGTAGACCACTTCTGATGGCGATCATTCTGCAATTTCCCTTGGGTCTGTATGAACTGCAGAGGTCGGTGGTCTGTGTGGATGACCGTTTCCTTCCCCAAAATGTAATGCTTCCATTGTCGGCAGGCCTGTACAATGGAATACATCTCTTTATCATAAGTGGGGTACTTCCGGACTGTGTCTGAAAGTGTTTCACTGTGATATGCCACTGGATGTCCATGTTGAGTAAGGACTGCCCCAATAGCATAGTCAGAGGCATCTGTCTCGACCTCAAATGGTTGTTGTAAATCTAGTAACGCGAGCACTGGTGCCGTGCAGAGGCGATCCTTCAACTCCCTGAATGCCTTCTGTTGAGATTCAGACCAAAAGAATTTTGCTTTCGCCCCGCCCTTGGTGACTTGACTCAAGGGCCAAGAAATATGAGAAAATCCCAACACAAACCTGCGGTAGAAGTTGGCAAGACCTAGAAAGCTGCGGAGCTCTGTTAGAGTGGTTGGAGAGGGCCAATCCCGAATGACTTGGACCTTGGCTGGATCGACATGCACCCCCTGTTCATCAATGATGTATCCCAGATACTGAACCTCGGTCATGCCAAAAGTGCATTTCTCCAAATTGGCACATAGCTTGTGTTGCCGCAGTGTTTGGAGAACCTGTCGGATGTGTTGGAGGTGCTCTTCCCAACTCTGGCTGAATATCAGAATGTCATCCAAGTATACTACTACAAAGGAGTTGGTGAATGGCCGCAAGATGTCATCCATTAGCCTCATAAAGGTTGCAGGAG
The DNA here is from genome assembly GCA_031772625.1 of Pinus tabuliformis. Classification (NCBI taxonomy): domain Eukaryota; kingdom Viridiplantae; phylum Streptophyta; class Pinopsida; order Pinales; family Pinaceae; genus Pinus; species Pinus tabuliformis. Next base: position 1,180,791,685 of record CM062805.1, on the reverse strand, counting down.
CATTCGTCAATCCGAAAGGCATGACCAACCATTCGAAGAGGCCCTCCTTGGATTTGAAGGCAGTCTTCCACACATCTGAGGGTTCAATTGGTACCTGGTGATATCCTGACTTCAGATCGATCTTGCTGAAATATTTCGCCCCCTTTAGTTGGTCTAGGAGGTCATCAATCCGCGAGATCGGGTACCTATTACGGACAGTGATCTTGTTCAGCGCTCGATAGTCAATACAGAGTCTCCACGTCCCATCCTTCTTCTGTACCAACACTATCGGGCTCCCACAGGGCGAAGAACTCGGACGGATGTGACCTTTCTGCAGGAGCTCCTGAATCTGCCTCTTGTTTTCATTGTTCTCCAGAACGGAGCGCCGATAAATTGGTCCATTGGGTAACGGCGCACCTGGGGTCAGATCGATGGAGTGCTTGACTTGACAGTGCAGAGGAACCCCTGCCGGGGAGGTGAAGATGTCTTCGTACTCCTCCACAATCTTGTCCATCTGTAGCTGCCGTGCAGAGGGACCCCGTTTGGAGGCCGCGGCCACTGTCTTCTTCTTCCCTTGAGGGCGTATCATCAGGAAAACAAATTTCCTGGTTTTGGAAATGATCTTACTGCATTGTTTTGCAGTAATCAAAGAGATGGCGGCAGGTGGTGCTACCTCTGGTATCCTGAACAACTTATTTCCCAATGTAATAATAACAGCACGGGGCCTTGATTCATACACAGCATGTCGCTTCCACAAGTATGGTTGTCCTAGTAATACGTCACAAACTTCAAGGGGAGCAATGTCACACAATACCTCATCCGTGAAGGGCTTGATGTTGTATGGAAGGCGACACTGCTGGCTCACGCGAAGATCTCGCCCTTGGTGAAGCCACCCAATGGTGTATGGTTGTGGATGTGATGTGGTCGGTAAGCCCAACCGCTTCACGACCTCTGCCGAAATGAGGTTCTTTTGACTCCCGCTATCAACAATGAACTGTATCGGGGAGCCCTTTACCCACATCTGAGAGTGGAAGAGACGCTCCTCCTCCTCTGGATCTTCGGGTTCATTTTTCTGGATCTTTGCGGTAGCAACAGTGGCGCTGGGATCCGCATCAATGATCTGCTTCCCTTTTTCATACCCCTTATCGGGTTCTGACTCAGAGTCGGAACATGCATCTGATTCTGAAACCTTTAGCTCAGCCACCAGTGACTGCTTGGCCCGACACTCACTTGTGTTGTGAGTGGAGCTCTTATGGAACTCGCACCATTTTCCAGTGTCCTTTCTCGGCTTCGCGGCGTTGCTCTTTGCTTGCAGCTTCGGCTGGTTGTCTTGGGCTGTCCCGCCTTGGCTTTGTCCTTTGTTCTGTGGTTTAGGGGCACCTTTCCCCTGCTTTGGATTCGCAGATCCAAAGTCTCGCTTCTTTTGTTTAAACTTCTGCTCGACCTTGACGGCATACCGGTATGCTGCGCCGAGCGAGGGGATGTTTAGGAACTGTATTTCTTCCTGGATGTACTTGTGCAGGCAGCCACGGTATTTGAGTATCAAATGTTGCTCCGAATCCTTGATACCCAACTTTGTGCGAAGGGTATGGAAAAGATTGGTGAACTCCGGCACGTATTGGTCCCTTCCCTGCCGCAGCGTGGTCCACTTTATGTATTCATCCTCATAGCTTCCGACAGGGTAGTACTGCTCCTTGATGGCATCCCGGAACGAATCCCAGGTGGGTGCGGCTGAAAATAGTGAGCCAGTACTTTCATCCTTCTGCTCGCAGTAGGTTTCCCACCAGTCCTTGACGTGGGGGGCTGCTTTGAGAAGAGCAAAAACAATCTTTTCCCGACTCGAAAATTCATGAACAGAAAAATAACCCTCTAGCAGATTTAACCATTTATCTACGGCATCGGCGTCTATCTGACCCTTGAATATGGGGATTTCAAAATTAACTTGTACCTTAAAGGGTGTGGCGTTTCCAGAGGAGCTGTTGGAAGCCGATGCGCCGCTTCTGGGTAACCGCTGAAGGATCTGCGCAAAGCTGTCCATCATCGCGTTCCGTTGTCGCTCGAGCGCTTCTTCGAGCAAGATTTTGATGGGATCTCCTGCCCCCTCGTCTTTCTTCTCGTCCGCCATGGGAGGCCGTCGGGATTTGCGAGGCTGGTCTTGCAAAGGTTCAACCAGTTCAAGCCCTAACTCCTTATATCCCGACCTTGTTGGGGACATGCAAAGAAAAACAGAGAAAAAGCAGACCGCTCTGATACCACTGATCCGGATTTAAACAGGAACGCAACAAATTACAGAGATAACCATATACACAAAGATGCAGCGGAAATAATACTTCATTTCATTAATGGAAAATACTGAAATATGCTTACAGACATAAATGGAAATAAACTAGCTAGGGCGATGGTAGCTTATCTCTGAGAAGAGATGTGATGGCTACATGCCTCTGAACTGTGTTACAATGAGGCTCGAAGGCCTATTTATTGTTGAGAAACAATGGAAAACCCTTAACATTCCAAAACCTAACCCTAGGAGATGAAACACCAAACTGTGGGCCCCGTTTGGGTAAATTGGTACATCAACTTCCCAGGGTCGTAACTTTGGCATACGATCTCCGTTTGACGCGTACAATAGCTCGTTAGAAAGATCTATCCGAGCACTACCACTTTGGGAAGGGCAACATCGGTCCATGGACCCATGTTGCCCCCAGATTTCCCAAAAAACGTCGTTTAGGGCCTCAAAACGGCTCCGGAAGTTCAGGACCCGAAAAACTGCTAAAAATAGTAAGTTGTGCTACAATTAAGGAAACTGAAAATGCTGAGAAAGACAATGGTGGGGGTCCAGGTGGACTTGGCTGGTGGCCACCAATATCCACCTGGATCAAACATGCTCTATGGGACCTTCATAATTTCTATTGATACATAGAGAGAAATTGGGATGAGGTAACCATACAGGATAAGTGTTGTCACAAAGTGCAAAAGTGATGCTAACGCTGGTTTGGCATGATTAAAATAAGCATTTGCATCATTCGGTCTTAAGTCCCACCAATCTAGCATGTCATCCCTAGTTTTGACACCAAAGGTTGTTGAACTGACCAATGCAATTGAAACCAACATATTGAAGGAGAAATAAATAATTTTATCCATTTTCCTCTCAATCCCACTTCTCTTTGATGGTGGGTCAATTGTGTTTTGCATCACTTTTGTATCATGTCCACTAAAACTTATCACACCATAGATATATTCTGTGTTGAGGAGCTTTTGAGTCTCTAAGAAGAATATGTTGAGATGACAGAGGATAGGTTTGACCATCATATTCCATACCGCTAAAAAAATGTGTACAAGCTTGGGTTTGGATCCTCACATTTGATAAAAGCCTTAAAGGATTGGAAACTTTCATTGTTATGCAATTTTGTTATCACTTTCAATGCTTGCTTTAAATTTAAATATGTCTCTTTGTCAAGGTTCATTGTCTCAAGATAGAAAACACCATCCTCATAGCTTGATGACAATAAGAAAAGGTCGGCTGGGAAAAAGAATCCTTCTCCACCCTCACTACATCTCCTACCATCAAAATTTTATACTCTTATTCAACAAAGTTACCATCCTTTGCATGAACTTTGACAATTCGATTATTCACCTCCTTATCCTGCAAGATATAAAAATGTCTTACTAATCCATAAATCACATCATGAGACGACATTGTAAAAAGAAAAGGACATAAAAATGTCTTACTGATCCATAAATCGAATCTTCATACGACAATGTAAAAAGAAAGTCCAGTTGCATATATTGTAGTACAATATTCCTTCTACCAATTTGAGAATTTAAATCTCTCAGACGCTTTATATTACGTGTGGTTTCCCTGTGAGAGCTTGAATCAATCGTTGCTATTTCTTGTCACTAAATGTGATTTATCTGGCCACTTACATGGGGTTACTATGTGGTTTCCTGGGAGAGCTTTGAATCAGGGGACACTATTTCTTGTCACCAAATGTAACTTAACCAACGACTTACATGGGGTTTCCTGAGAAAATCTGACCATTTCAAGCGACGCTTAAAGGAGTAGTCAGAGAATATGGAAAGGGTTCTAGCACGTGGGACGCATCCTTGACCAGCGCTTAAGGTCGATTGAGCAACCAAGTTTTTATAAGGATTTTCTCCCCCACTCTCAATCAAGCAAAGTAATGTTCTACATTTTCTTAAAACTCATTTCCTTTTTAGTAAGTGTTAGCCCTGAGGTGCAGTGCTGCTATTTTAACGGAAATGTCCCATGTTTTAGCTTTGATGGTCCACGTCTCCTCTTGCGCCGCTTTGGCCATAACCTGGACTTCAAAAATTATACACCCACGCTCATAAATATCAGCAAGTCCGCTCTCGGTTCATCTCCTTTCCGCTGCGCCCTCCATTCTCCGATCTCTAATCAGATCAGTCTTCGCCGTCCATTTCATTCGTCGATCCAACGGCTATCGCGCATCGCTTAATCGTCCATCGGCTTATCGCAATCCCATCGCATTGTCCGCCAACCTTTCACCTCTCACCTTTCGCTTTTAAATCCGCTAATGCGATATCAATTCCTCTATCTCTGTGATATGATCCTGTCCATTGATCATATCGCTTCGACGGCTCCTGTGCACTCTCTCATCTATTCTTCCTTAGCTTGATCTCCACCGCCTGAAATAACATAATGCATGGTCGAAAGGGAAAAAAACAACAGCACGATGCAGCCGAACCAACAAAAATGATCATGGAACGTGCTAACAAGAGTGAACCACCTGACAGCGCGGCGAAATTACCAGAATTTGATTACCATGTTGGTTAGAAACAGAGCTCTCTGAGCTCATGTTTGTCGAGTTATGGCATCAAGTAGTTAGAAGACAGAGGGGATAGATTAAGACATCTCGAGCCTCAGAGAGTTCAAGAGTATTGTAAAAAGCCTATAAATGGCTGAAAGTTGGAGGGAATAAGGGTTCAACTTTCGGAGACTGTGGATACTCTATTCCTCCCAGCGTCTCATCTTCATTCCAGTAATACAAGCTTCTTTTGCTGTTACATGTTCAATCGCCATCTTCTCCTCTGTTCTAAGCTTGCACTTGAATAGGTTATTCATGTTTCTTCTGTGTCTAATGCCAGATAACTGTCATCTTATCTCTGCGTTGATAAATTAGATTTGCAAGCTTCATAAACTTTTTGTAGCTAGCCATTCATATGTGTTTATGTATGCATCTGCTGGTACAGTCAGGATTCTCCACTTATCCATTGAATCTATAAACTATTGAGCATTAGTGGTCAAAAGCCTTGTCAAGCTGAGGGTGTTCATGCATGTCTTGAGTGAAAATAGAGTTGAAACAGTCATCTGACTTGATCCGAGCCCCAATCCATTCCAATAGTTCAAAGAACGATATTGAAGATTTATATGTTACCAGGCATCTCCGAGCTACAACCTAGGAGAGTTTCCTGGAGTGCTAACATAATTGGCGTCGTTGCCGGGGAGAGGAGACTGAAGCTCAGCTTCCCTGGGAGATGACACAGATCTAGCTTTGATGATAGACAAAGTCTGGACACTATTTGGGTTGTAGTCATCTATCTGGCGACTCTACTGGAGGATGAACCTCTTGGCGACTCCACTTCATAGTTCTGGCTCAGTTTGTGAGGCATACTCGGAGAAATCCTCAGAAGCCACAAGCTGACCCAGTACCTGACCCTGAAAAAATCATCAAAGAAAGAAAGGCATTGCAGAAAGGAGCATCAAGTTCAGGTATCTCTAAACAATATTCTATATCTCTTCAAGAAAATCCTATAATAGAACAAATACATGTTGAGAGTATAACATCTAATACTAGCAGTGAAGAAAAAATCTCAGAGATTCATAGAGCTCCTTATTCTTTAGGTTCTTCTTTCATTGTAAGCCCAAAGGAAGCCTCTCCTCCTATCCATCATACTCCTTTAGTCCTATCAGTCACTCCTCAACCCTCTGTCATTCAGACTTCCAATACCCTTATAGCCCCCACAGCTATGGCACGTCCACAAGCACCTACCAAAATGGAAAGAATCATAGTTGCTAGGTATGGACCTCTAGTACTACCCACTCCTTTGAATGCCATACCTACTGGAGAATATCATAAGTATATGCCTAAGTTCACTGGGACTGAAGGTGTTACAGCTGAGGAACATCTTGAATCATTCTATAGCTATGCTGATAACCTGGACATTAGTGAAGATGATGTATGGATGAGAGTCTTTGTCCAAAGTCTAGATGGAGAGGCTAGAAAATGGTTGAGAGAATTGACCCCAAGTTCTGTAGCAGATATTGAGGCTTTAGTTGATGCATTCCTAAAGCATTGGGGGGGTAAGAAGGATCTACTCTACTACCACACCGAGTTTGGGAACTTAAAGAGGGAAAATGGTGAGTTGTTGTCTGATTTTAATAAGAGGTTTAACCACATGTATAGTAAGATACCAGCTGAAGTAAAACCCACCATTACCTCTGCTAAACTCACCTATGCTAGTGCCTTTGATTTTGACTTCTGTCTACTATTGAGGGAGAGACGATGTGCTACCTTGGCTGATATGCAGGATGCAGCCTTGGAAGTAGAATCAAACATCATGGCTACAGAGAAGCTCAAGGGGAATGTTGATAGAAGGAGACAGAGGGGCGAATCTTCATCATCTTCAAATCCCAAGATAGATAAAATGACCAAGATGATAGAGTCATTAGCCTCTGAAATCTCCAAATTAAAGGTTGAGCAGCACCCTGGGAAAGGAAGAGTTCCTAATACCTTTGCTCCTAGAAATCCAAATCCATATAGAAGAGCTAATGAGCAGTTGCAAATTCTGCAAAGAAGCAAAGATGCCAATGAAGACCAAAGGGTGAAGACCCCTTTCCAGAATGTAGTCATGGAAGAAGAACAGTTTGAAGAAGATGATGAGATCCATTGTCTGGAAGACAAAGGCAGTGCCTCCTTTTTTACCTCAGCTGCCTATGAAAAGTCATTATTCAATGACTAGATCAGCCAAGAGTGGGATGGTGGAGTTGTTCTGCAAACTGATGATCAACACAAATATGATCTGAGGTCGAAGAGGAATAATGCCAAGGAAACTCTTGTTTAGAGAGTTGTCGTCCCTGCAATACAGCAAGCTAATAAGCATAAACGACTGGCAATTGATCCCATCATCCTCAAAGCTCCAGCCCACAAGGTAAGAGGCCTTGACAAGTCTCCTTCTCCTTTCAATTTTGAATCAGAAATTCAGAAGCTAAGCATACATATACCTCTGATTGAACTAGTGAAGAATGAGTCCTTCAAGAGATCTATCCTCGAGGCCCTTGAGCCTAAAGCCATCCAAGCCTCCACTGACTATGTAAATCTGCAAGACGACAAACCAGTTGTTGTTCTCAGCCCAATGATTGAAAATTGTGATGACAGCTCCCCATCATTCTATGTCTCTTTGACTATTCATGACAAAATCCTTCACAACTGCCTTCTGGACACAGGAGCTAGCCATAATCTAATGCCCAAGGCTGTCATAGATGAGTTCGGTCTTGACATTACCAAGTCTTATCATGATCTATTTTCTTTTGACTCTAGAAAAGTGAAATGTTTGGGATTAATCAAAGACCTAGCCATCACCTTGTCTCAGTTGCCCATGAAGAGCATGATGATGGATATTGTGGTATCAGATGCACCCCCCAAGTTTGGCATGTTGCTCTCCAAAGGTTGGATCAAGAGAATAGGTGTAACATTGCAAAATGATATGTCCTATGTTACTGTCCCAGTTTTTGGAGGTGAGAGTAGGAGATTATACAGAGAAGCTCAGTTGGCTTATATCATCAATGATGAAAGGAATCCCAGTAATCACCCCATCTATGCCGTCGACACTGATTTTGGAGCCTGTATTCTTCAAATTAGAGAATCCCAGTTGGCCTCCATGCAGCTTAAGAAATAGGTTTGCCATATCACAGAGGAAGAAGGCCCACAAATTTGGGACATGTTCTTTGATGGAGCTTGCTCTAAGGAAGCTGCAGGGGCAGGTGTATTCCTTTTGTCCCCCACACAAGAATGCATTCATTTATCTTTCAAGTTAACTTTTCAAGTCACAAATAACATAACAGAGTACGAAGCCTTGATATTGGGCTTAAACGCTGCTAAAGAAATGGGCATCAAAGGTTTGAAGGTGTTTGGAGATGCAGACCTTATCATTCAGTAGGTGAACAAAACTTTCCAAGCAAAGCATCCAAGGCTGAAAGCATACAAAGATGAGGTATGGAAGCTCAAGGGTTCTTTCAATAGTTTCAACATTTCTTACATCCCTAGAATGAAGAACCAGCTTGCTGATTCCCTTGTTGTGTCTGCTAGCACGTTTATTCCTCCTTTGCCTCCTAAATTGACTTATGAAGTTCAGGTGAAATATAGACCATCTCTGCCTGACAATGTCAAATACTGGAAAGTTTTTGAAGATGATGATGAAATTAATAGGTTTTTACAAGTCATTGATGAATTTTCTAAAATGCACGTTGACCAAGAAAACGAAATCATTGAAGAATGCAACCAGTCCAAGCTAAAGGACGAAATTGGTCAGGATAGCATTGTTTAGCTGCCTAGTAACCATATACCCAAAGGATTGGTGCCCCTAGAGAAGTTGTTTGATCATAATGATGTACCTTATAAGTCTGCCAGAAAATAAAAAGAGTCTGCAGTTCATAGACACAATGTAGGGAGTCTAGCCCATCCAAAGTACATAAATATGTCCACTCACTTGTCTTCTGCCCAAAGTTCCGAGTATTGCACCTTGATGAAACAATTTGCTGATATTTTTGCTTGGGAGTACAGTGATCTTAAGACCTATGACACCAACATCATTCAGCATAAGATTCCACTGGAGAAGAACACCATCCTTTTTAAGCAGAAATTAAGACCTATCAGCCCTCTCTTATTGCCTTTGATTGAAAAGGAAATCAAGAAGTTGTTGGATGCCAAGATCATAGTTCCCCTAAGGTATTCAAAGTGGATAGCTAACCTTGTGGTATTAAGAAATAAGAATGGAGAAATCAGGCTTTGTGTTGACTTCAGGAATCTGAACAAATGCTCTAAAAAAGACAACTACCCCATGCCTAAGATGGAACACTTGCGGCAAAAAGTTTCAGGGGCTAGAGTCATGTCTTTTTTAGATGGTTTTTCAGGTTACAATCATATTTTTGTACATCCAGAAGATCAGGAAAAGACAGCCTTCACTACTCCTTGGGGCACTTTCATGTACTCCAAGATGCCTTTTGGACTGATGAATGTTGGGGCTACATTTTAGAGGGCCATGGACATAGCCTTTGTGGGAGAGAAGGACAAGTTTGTCCTTATTTACCTTGACAACATAACAGCCTTTTCCAGTCATCACAAGGACCATTTGCAGCATTTGAAGAAGGTGTTTCTAAAGTGCAGACATTTTGGAATTTCTGTGAACCCAATGAAGTCACAGTTTTCTCTAGAAGAAGGTAAACTTCTGGGACATATTGTTTCTGCTGAATGTATAAATTTTGAATAATATGACACTTATTCACAGAGATTATCCTGATTATACACTATTTGTGGAATACATTCACAATACATAATCTCCTCTACATTGATCATCAATTTAGCAGCATTAAAAACAATGAAACATCAATCGCATGCGCACATTAACACATTATGTAACCCGGGGAAAGCATACAGCTGAAAACCCCACACTATCTGTATATTATAATGATTGAGAACATGTAACAATACATAGTACAATACTCCTCGCAAGTACTCAGTACTATCTCCACTTGTTACACACAAACTAGCTCAGATCTGAAGCCTCAAATCTCCTCCACTGCGCAAACTTGCAAGAGAATAATGATGAATGGCTAAAACAAACTCATTATTACCTTGTGTGACACTGCGCAATCCTCATGGGCAATCTCAATCCATGCATGTGCAAATCTCATGCACAACTATAGTCACAACTGACAGTTGTCTTGCCCTTTCACTTACCTCTAACACCTGTCTCCACTGAACTGTCCATGCACTGAGTTAACTGATGTATACTTCAGTTGCTTTATGAGTTAATAATTAGTGAATTAATTAATAATTAATTCACATCACCCATCACTAGTGTATTCTTTAGTTAGACTAAATACAACTAGTTCAACCAAGTCAAACTGAACACAACTCCATCAACTCCTCAATCAACTCCACCAAAACTCAACCACTTGAGTTCTAACTGAAGTCCACCATGCAGTAGCTCAACTGACCCATAGGAAAAGCGTATTTCCTTCTGACAACTGTATGTGCTACATCTGTAGCTCAAACTAAAGTGCTCCAAGAGAATAAGATAATGTTTATAGTCCAAATATTATTAAGAGCTAATAATATTCGACTGTTCTATTTTTAGACTGAGCAGTCTAAAAATAGACTCCGCCCGTATGTTTAAAAATAGAAGTCCATCTATTTTTACCAACATGACCAATCATCCACAAATAACATCCTGCAACTCATAGACCATGATCCATATGTCTAAAAATAGACATAGTCTAAAAATAGACTTTGCGCCAAAAATAGCCTATGGGCCCACTTAGTGAAGGCGACTCCTTTCCACTAAGCTCCATCATCTTGTTGCATTTTCATCACTCCCTCTCAATAAGATATGGATTATCTGCAACCCTTATCCTGCCTCTGTAATGTTCTGCATGCAACACATTTGCCCGGTCCACTTGCTCCAACAACACTTGGAACAAAAACACACCCAACTAACCACTCTGTTGGGCTAGGAACATACTCTGATGCTAAAGCTCTACCTGCTGCTGACAAGTGCTCCCTCTCTGACATCTGTGCTACTACAACATCTCCATGCATCTCGCACCATTGCACACCTCTCTGTGCCACCTAGCACTGTGCAAAACACTTGTGCCTCTCGCATTGCTGCAGCCTGCTAGCTATGCATTGTCCTGGGATTCCCTACACTGTTGCTCTCTCTGCCGCTCCATTCGCATCTGTCTCTACCCAATCAGTCAGTTCCTGCTACTCCACATCGGGGCTCCCGTAGCAAGGTCTCATCCAAGAGGTTGGGTACCTCAAGGATCCTGCCCCTCCTCCTTGGGACGATCAATCCACATCACCCCACCTCCTACCTGGAGGTATGGCTGCATGTGATCCCTCAGCCCACTTGGCTCGAAGTTTCTTCCTACTGGAGGTCTCTGCATGAGTAGATGTCTCTACTCGATCTCCTCTCAGCTTCCCTTGTTGTGGCTGCTCCACAACCTCCTGAAGCTGCTGCACCAATCGTGGCTCCTCCACAATCGTTTGAGACTTCTTCTGGCTCTGCATGTTGAGAGGTAATATACGTTCCCTCTCAACCACCAAGTCTCCATCAGTTGCCTCGTTGCTCAAGTCTTTGCATGCATCTTGAACCTCAAGAGCATACAGGTTCTTGACCCGTGAACCAATCCGCTTCACCTGTCTAGTGATGATGTGTCTAAGGAAAACCTTTCCCTTCCTGAAGACTACATCATAGCCTCTGTCTTCCAGCATCGCGATTGACACCAAGTTTCTCTTCAGTCTTGGTAAATAGTTGACATCAGGCAAGGTAAGGCGAGCTCCATGCTCCCTCTGAAAAATAACCGTGCCTACACCTGAGACACTATACTTCTCATCATTACCCATCGCTATGAGCATCTGGGGATCTTTCTCCTCCAAAGTACTGAACAAACTTTTGTCACCGGTCATGTGGAAAGAAGCTCCACTGTCAAGAAACCAACCACTTCCCACCATGGATGAAACCATGCATGCGAAGAGTGTGAAATCCAACTCAAACTGTGAAGCAAGTGCCTCACCTTCAGATCTTTCCCCGGATCCCTTCTTGGATTTCCTCCGTGGACAATTTGTAGCATAATGGCCCACCTCATGACAACAAAAGCATCGCACTTTTAATTTGTCAACCTTCTTCCCATCATTGGAAGAACTGGATTCGGAAAGAGAACCCTTCTCATTCCCCTTCTTTGCTTTGGCAGCCAAAGCGCAATTTTCTTCATCATATGCCTTTGATGAAGATCCCTCCCTGGTATTCCGCCTGATCTCCTCTTGCACAAGATCCGACCAAAGTCTCTCCCATCCTGGAAATTTCTCCCGACCATTGAAAGAGTCTTGATAGGAATGCCAACTCTTCGGAAGACCAAGGACAGCCAAGCTCACCAAGTCCTCATCATCGACAGTCACCCCCACACTTCCCAGCTCATCCCGGCATGGGGTGAACTTCGTGAGATACCTGGGCATACTATCTCCATTCTCACACTTAATGTTTCTGAGTTTATCCTTGAGTGCCAACTTCCTCTGGTCACTCTTGCTTTGGAATAATTCTGTCAACGCTTTCCACATCAAGTATGGAGAAGCCTTTCTATGCAGGTTGGATACAATGTGATCCTTCACGCCCTCCAACAGAATCCTTCGACACTTTGCTGTCTTCTTTTGCCAAGCATCAATTTGAGCAGCATCAGTAGGCTTTGGGACCTCAGCATCTATGAACTCCTTCAGCCCATTTTCATCTAACACCGCCTCCATCCTGTCTTTCCATGCAATATAATTCGAGTTTCCCTCAAGAGCATACTCCAATCGCAATCCATTGAAAGACATTGCAACTTTGACACCAAGAAAACACCGTTGCAAATTCTAATTCCACCAGCTCAAAACTCAACCGCCTCTGATCTAAAATTCGTGAGAACAAAGTATTTCTTGTACAGAGATCGACTGTATGGGCATTCACTGGATATCTCACCTTCCAAAAGAACGATGAATCCAGAGGCTACCTGGCCCGATTACAGACTCCGCCTGAAGAAATAAAATGTAAACACTTTCTGAATAATAGATCTGATGATCAACAGCTCTGATACCATGTAGAAATTTTGAATAATATGACACTTATTCACAGAGATTATCCTGATTATACACTATTGTGGAATACATGCACAATACATAATCTCCTCTACGTTGATCATCAATTTAGCAACATTAAAAACAATGAAACATCAATCGCATGCGCACATTAACACAGTATGTAACCCGGGGAAAGCATACAGCTGAAAACCCCACACTATCTGTATATTATAATGATTGAGAACATGTAACAATACATAGTACAATACTCCTCGCAAGTACTCAGTACTATCTCCACCTGCTACACACAAACTAGCTCAGATCTGAAGCCTCAAATCTCCTCCACTATTTTCCTGCCTCCACTGCGCAATCCTGCAAGAGAATAATGATGAATGGCTGAAGCAAACTCGTTATTACCTTGTGTGACACTGCGCAATCCTCATGGGCAATCTCAATCCATGCATGTGCAAATCTCATGCACAACTATAGTCACAACTGACAGCTGTCTTGCCCTTTCACTTACCTCTAACACCTGTCTCCACTGAACTGTCCATGCACTGAGTTAACTGATGTATTCTTCAGTTGCTTTATGAGTTAATAATTAGTGAATTAATTAATAATTAATTCACATCACTCATCACTAGTGTATTCTTTAGTTAGACTAAATACAACAAGTTCAACCAAGTCAAACTGAACACAACTCCATCAACTCCACCAAAACTCAACCACTTGAGTTCTAACTAAAGTCCACCATGCAATAGCTCAACTGACCCATAGGAAAAGCGTATTTCCTTCTGACAGCTGCATGTGCCACATCTGTAGCTCAAACTGAAGTGCTCCAAGAGAATAAGTTGATGTTTATAGTCCAAATATTATTAAGAGCTAATAATATTCGACTATTCTATTTTTAGATTGAGCAGTCTAAAAATAGACTCCGCCCATATGTCTAAAAATAGAAGTCCATCTATCGTTACCAACATGACCAATCATCCACAAATAGCTCCTGCAACTCATAGACCATGATCCATATGTCTAAAAATAGACTTTGCGCCAAAAATAGCCTGCGGGCCCACTTAGTGAAGGCGACTCCTTTCCACTGAGCTCCATCATCTTGTTGCATTTTCAACACTGAAGGTGTGAAGATCGATCCAGCAAGAGTTCAAGCAATTCAGACATTGTCCATTCCAAGGTCAAAAAGGGACATTCAATCTTTCCTGGGTAAGATTAACTTTGTCAGGAGGTTTATTCTAAACTTTGCAGAGCTAGTGAAGCAGATCACTTCCATGCTGAAGAAAGGATCAAAAATAAAATGGATAGATGGTGCAAGAAGCTCTTTTGAAGCCATAAAACAAGCTATCATGGAAGCTCCCACTCTAATCAGTCTAGATTATACTAGGGAGTTTTATATCTTCTCTTTTGCCTCTTATGATACACTTGCAACAGTTCTATTGCAGGAAAATGATGAAGGTGTAGAGCACCCTGTGGCCTTTTTCAGCAAAACTCTGAGGGATGCTGAACTAAGGTATGACCTTATTGAAAAACAAGCTTATGCTCTCATAAAATCTTTAAAGGAATTCAGAATTTATATTCTGCATTCCAAAGTGGTTGTGTATGTACCTTCAGCCTCAGTAAAAGATGTCCTGACTCAGCTAGATATTGATGGAAAGAGAGCTAAATGGATTGCAAAATTCATAGAGTTCAACATAGAGGCGAATTCCACCAAGCTTGTCAAAGGCCAGGGCTTGGCTAAGCTTATAGCTGAGGAAAATTGCAGTTTGTTAGACATCAATTGCATGGGTTCAAATTCAGGTGGTGAGCAAGAGCAGAATCAGTTTTTGGCTGAAAATCTAGCCACCTGTGAATGGTATTCCTGTGTAGTTCATTTTTTGCGGAAGCTAGAAGTCCCTCCAGGGCTTAGCTCAAGTCAAGCCCAAGCCATTAAGCTCAGATCAGCCAAATTATGCATTAATAAAAACCTGTGTTATTGGAAAGACCCATCAGGGATCCTCTTGAGATGTCTAGACAAAGGAAGATCCGTGGAAGTCATGCACTAGTTCCATTCTAGCATCTGTGGAGGGCATCATTATTGGAAAACCACAGCCCATAAGATCCCAAGAGCTAGGTATTATTGGCCTACTATGTTCTTTGATGTGTTTTCTTTTGTGAAGTCTTGTGACAAATGTCAGAGGTTTGCAGGAACACAACAACGAAAATCTCTACCCTTGAAGCCAGTACACGCCAATGGTCCCTTCCAGCAGTGGGGCTTGGACTTCATAGGTGAGATCAATCCACATTCCAGTGGCTGACACAAATGGATCTTGGTAGCCATTGATTATTGTACCAAATGGATTGAGGCTATACCCACTAACAATGTTAATCATCAGGTTATCATAAAGTTCTTGAATGAGAATATTTTCACTAGATTTGATTGCCCAGCCAAACTAGTCCCTGATAATGCATAAGCTTTCAGGGCAGAAGAATTGGTGGACATGTGTGAATCCATGCGCATTCAATTGGTGCATTCTACCATATATTATCCTCAAGGCAATGGCCTGGCAAAATCATCTAACAAGAGCCTTGTAAGGATAATCAAAAAACTATTGGAGGACAACAAAAAGAACTGGGATTCCAAGTTGAAGTTTGCATTGTGGGCTGACAGAGTTACCAACAAGAAGTCCATAGGAAATTCTCCATTTAAGCTGGTTTATGGCACTGATGCCATTTTTCCTATCCAACTGATTCTCCCAGTGGCAAAATTCTTGCAAGAAGAATAGGATGAAGAGAATGACATGGTGAGGAGAATGAGTAACTTGGTTGAACTACAACAGATCAAAGAACAACTGGTTGAGAAGTCAAGAATTCATCAGAAGAAGATCAAAGAAACCTTTATAGAAAGGCAAAAATGGACATTTTTCAAGTTGGTGATTGGGTTCTCAAATGGGATGCATTGAAGGAAAAGAAAGGCAACCATGGTAAATTTGATGCCTTATGGATGGGACCATTCGTCATTGCTCAAGTTCAGATGAACAATACTTTCATTCTACACAATTTGGAGGGGGAAGGTGTTTTTGATGGCCCAATCAATGGGCAATTTTTGAAACTTTACTTCATATGAGGCTTTAAGGCCTTAATATTGTAATAGGTTTTTTCAGTTTTTGTTTTCTATGCAAATAAACTCCATGCCCAATGGAACACTAGGAGATAAGTTTGCTTTGGTTGTTACTGGAAAGGTAGTGGTCTGCAGTTCTTGAAACCTCACAGGGAGGCTTTCATCCCCAAAAGGAGCCAGTGTTATCCCTGAGGTGCAGTGCTACTATTTTAACGAAAATGTCCCACACTCATAAATATCGATGGGTCCGCTCTCGGTTCATCTCCTTTCTGCTGCGCTCTCCATTCTCTGATCTCTGATCAGATCGATCTCCACTGTCCATTTCATTCGCCGATCCAACGACTATCGCGCATCGCTTAATTGTCCATCGACATATCGCAATCCCATCGCATTGTCCGCCAACCCTTCACCTCTCACCTTTCGCTTTTAAATCCGCCGATTCGATATCAATTCCTCTATCTTTGTGATATGATCATGTCCATTGATCGTATCGCTTCGACGACTCCTGTGCACTCTCTCATCTATTCTTCCTTGGCTCGATCTTCATCGCCTAAAATAACATAATGCATGGTCGAAAGGGAAAAAAACAACAGCACGATGCAGCCGAACCAACAGAAATGATCATGGAACGCGCTGGCACGAGTGAACCACCTGACAACGCGACGAACTTACCAAAATTTGATTACCATGTTGGTTAGAAACAAAGCTCTCTGAGCTCATGTTTGTCGAGTTATGGCATCAGGTAGTTAGAAGACAAAGGGGATAGATTAAGACATCTCGAGCCTCAAAGAGTTCGAGAGTATTGTAAAAATCCTATAACTGGCTGAAAGTTGAAGGGAATAAAGGTTCAACTTTCGGAGACTGTGGATACTCTATTCCTCCCAGCGTCTCATCTTCATTCTAGTAATACAAGCTTCTTTTGCTATTACATGTTCAATCGCCATCTTCTCCTTTGTTCTAAGCTTGCACTTGAATAGGTTATTCATGTTTCTTCTGTGTCTAATGCCAGATAACTCTCATCTTATCTCTACGTTGATAAATTAGATTTGCAAGCTTCATTTACTTTCTGTAGCTAGCCATTCATATGTGTTTATGTATGCATCTGTTGGTAGAGTCAGGATTCTCCACCTATCCATTGAATCTATAAACTATTGAGCATTAGTGGTCGAAAGCCTTGTCAAGTTGAGGGTGTTCATGCATGTCTTGAGTGAAAACAGAGTTGAAACAGTCATCTGACTTGATCCGAGCCCCAATCCATTCCAATAGTTCAGAGAATGATATTGAAGATTTATATGTTACCAAGCATCTCCAAGCTACAACCTAGGAGAGTTTCCTGGAGTGCTAACAGTAAGCACTCATTTTTCTGCACGTTGTTCTATGCAGATAGAGTCTGTAGGTTTGTTCTGAGAGAGGATCTCTTAAAAAATCCTCATGACCCTTGATCTGAAATGGGAGTTTGATAACTTGTTATGCTTACAAGAACCTCCCACTCAGTTAAACAAATAAATGATCTAGCTTATATATGACATTTACGGAATTAAATACTTGAAATAGGGGTTTGTTTTCTTTTAATTGTTTAAGTGCCTTAAGTCCATTTTTTTCTACTGATATTAAACACATATAATAGCCATATAATGCGGCAAATAAACAACCACACATAAAAGCAAATTTAATCTAGGAGTTCACCCGAATATCGTGGGCTACGTCTCCTTGAGCTTTTATCATATTGACTTGGCTCTTTGGGATTATGGCAAAGTTTTTTTTACAAGTTCCACACTTAACTCCAAAGGTTACTAAACTGAACCAATGGGCTTAGAATACCATCCATATCGCTGTCATGGTTGTCATCACTCTGCAAGCAGATCTAAGCTCACTTAGACTTGATTCCTTCAATCAGTGCTTTGAGCTACCCTGAGCTTCTTGATGGCACTAACTCTTTCAGAATTCTTTAACTGTCTTTGAAACCTCATCTCCTATCTCCAGCACATACAGACACTAAAAATAGATTGAACATTTGGTCAAAATGAGCACTGCATCCCCAAACTAGGCCTTCCTCCACTGTTGGCACTAGGTTGTCTGAAACTTCCTTGTAGCATCTCGACCTTTAAATGTCTTCAAATGCTTCTGAAAATCCCTACAATGCTCATTACAGTCAGGAATCACTGTCGATTCACTAAGAACAAGTACTGGTAGCTCCTACAACTGCCTCCAACTCATGGTGGCCTTGAGCTCCAAAATCTCCCTGGATGAAAATCTCCATGAAGATGACTTCTTCAGCTTCTTTGGACTATTCCATTGGCTTCAGAAGGCTCCAATTAGCCTAGCTAGCCTCTTGTTTCACTCCCTCTCACTTTTCGAAAACTGCTCGTGGAGTGCATTTAATCAATATCCCCCAAGGATACTCCACCAAATTTGCTGAACTGCACCTAACTCCAGTTAAACTTAGCATAATCGCCTTTTTATCTGCTCCACCAGGCTGACCGTCAGAGGTGACTATTACAGTAATGTTATAGACATATTTGGGCACTGCAACCCTAATCTCATATGTCCATAAACCAAGGGCTTCTAAGCCCCTAAAAGTGTTGTTTCATACTCAGCTGATTACATCATCTCCCAGAAGTTCTCCCTGAAAAACTACTCAGAACTGGTCAAAACTGGACCATACGGACTACTCAGTGCTAAGGGTGCAATGCATCTCACCTGCTACATGCAAAAAGTGCGATGCATACTGAAAAGCCCTTTTGTAGGGTGCGATGAGCGAGAGCAGACAAATGGCAGAGGCAGCTGGCTAGGTGGAAACCTAGAGAATCTTCTAGAAACTGCCCATTTGACACTTCCCTCTCTAAATTCACCCAGGGATGAGTAAGAGATCATGAAATCTCCAAGTGGAACCAAGAACTATCAGTGAAATGACACTAATCAAAATCCCAGAAGCTGACTCACCCACCTGCAAATATCTATATATGGATCCCTCATCCCAGAGATCCAGGAGGCTGGAATTTTGTATTTTGTAAGGAAGTGTTGTTGGTTTCTCTATGAAATATTGTATTGTTGGGTGATCTAGCTTTTCATGAGGTGAAGAGGGCTTTCATGCTGGGAGGATGGCGCTAGATTAGACAGCTTGGTTGTAATCCTCTCTTCTACTACTTCTATCAATAAAGCTATTTGAGTTTTCCTCCATATACTTGTATATATCTGAATCTTGTATTTGTGTATGCATTTGTATGGTTAATATACATCTGATCCTATATTGTTTATGGTTATAGATCTCTATGCTTTGATGGTATTTTGCTGCTTTGACTCTACAGGTGTTCTTTGAAGCGGGACAAGTGAGGAAGGAGTGGCGAAAGCTCTATCAAGGGAGAGAGGAAACAAGCAAGGAGCCAAGCGAAAGACTGAGGTTGGTACTCTCTACTTCTCTCTCATCTATCTCTCATAAAGGAAAACACAAGTGACTTTAAATTGTTTGTTTCTAAGATAGCTACCCGTCTTAGTGGGACTAGCAGCTCTGAATGGACACTAGTTTTCCCGATAACAAAATGGCAACTCCACTGGGGAGTGAATAGTTTGTTTGTTTGTTTCTATTTGTTTGCTTTATAAACTATAGACGGAGCCTGAAGTTAAGCTAGCTAGCCTTCGAACTGCATTTGCTATGCAAGTGCAAAGTAGATCAATGCTGCTTCAATCCATCTCCAGGTTTGTTTATGAACTGAACAACTGACTTGCAAACATCCTAAGTGCCCTGGTGGTAGCTCAAGTAACCTCATTAGATCAACCCATGTACTTTGTGTTTACTGTCTATCAGTAGCTCATCCTAAATCCCTGAACTTAGCTGCAAACTGTGAGTGAAAACCAAGCTCAGTCTTGTCCCTGGACCATCACACTGTCTCTCATTGGCAACCTGGATGCATTGCACCTCCCGTGTGTTGCAGGTGAGATGCATCCCTGTTTCCCTGTGTTACAGGTGTGATGATTGAGTGAGACTGTTTCTGCCTCCAGATTTTGGTTTTTTCTTCATTGTCTTCAGCTTTATTCAATAGTTTTGTTGTCTATGATCAGTATATCACTGTTGAAACTCTCTTCCTTTGCATTATTCAGCCTCCATTGATAAAGAATTGTGAATGTTTTTAATGTATTTTTCATCATTTACAGTTCTCCTTTGCAAACAGTAGCTTAATTGAACTGTCGTCTTTTGATTTGAAAGTGTCGCAAGTGTCGTTTTCAGTCAAAGAAAAGAGTGTCGTAAAGTCTTCCTCTTTTAGATAGTTGATTACACTTTTGCCATTGTATTTGATTTGAATCATCAATTCTTTGAAGTGTCGAAAGCAGTTTTCAAGTCGAAATTGAAAGCATCGTCTTAATCTTCCTTTCGTTTTTGAAAAGAAATTGTTGAAGTGTCGCTTTGAGAAAAGATAGTTCAGATCTGTAGTTAGTTTTCTTTTTGTCATTATCACATTAAGGAAACTGAAAAACAAATACATTCATGTGCATTTGCATTTAGACTGCATGCTGAAATTGATTTAGGACAATGCATCTTAGTGTGTGCTCTCTTCTCTATGTTGAAAGAATTTTACTTCTCTTTCCTTAGTAGCTAGGATTTTCATTGCGAAAAGAAAGTAAACTATTGTTTATCATCTTAGATTGCATATTTAGGAATTGTATATCTACATCACGCGGTGAACCTTAAAGGCAAACTTCTTAAGAAATATCAACCGTAAAATAAACCTCAATGAACATAAAAACGCTTTGGAACCTAACACACAACATCCAGAAGTCTAGGCTAGAGACGTATTCTGGCGTCGTAAAGCCTGGTAACTATCATTTTCATCATAGGTTGGGTGATTCCTCCTCTTTTATACGACAAGTGCCAGTACGGACTTGTGCTCCCACGTACCATCGAGTATATATTGGGAGACCACAATAGGCTATATCCTTTATCCTTAGGAAGCTGTGTCTGCCGCCCTATCGATCACAATGCACTGAACACAACATTCGGGAAGATTGACTGCCGTACGTAAAAAGTATTCTGCAGTTTTGCGATTGGTTTGGTAATCCCTCTGTCTAGATTTCCAGAGTAGTCACTTTCGTTCCTTTTCAGACTCCTTAAAAGAAAATGTCCATCTGAGCACTTGTCACTTCAAGCTCATTAAAAATCAAAGGCGACTAGAGTCATCTTTAGCTTTTTCTCGACTCTTAAAAATTGAAAAAGCAAGTTGTGTCAAAGCGTCATAAAATTCATTTAATTCGGAATAACATTTTCCCCTTTTTATTTTGAGTTGATCAAGTAATCTGCAATCGTGGAAGAAATTCAATCAAAACCCTGTCGTTCGCGGAGACTAACGAGTCAACCGTCTTTGACTCCGGAAACGAAACCATTTCGGGCCAAGCGATCTCGTTTAACTGGGTCAAAGTCTCCTGGCTTAGTCGAAACTTGTGTTTCAACAACTTCCTCAGAGACTCTAGTTACTCCAACTATTTCTGGTATCCCTGCCTATACAGAAGAAGTTCCGCAGTTACAAGAGGACATTAGAACTGATCCTAGTGTAACGGTAAACACTCATATTCCTGAACCAGCGCCATCTAGGGCTGAGTCGGAAGGTGTTACCCCTCCAACATCTATCGCTGCAGAGTCTATACCTTCTCTGGCACCGGAAATATTTTACGGACCTGACGGTCTGCCTCTTCCACCTGGACTGATTGCTATAGAAGAGATTGTGGAGGATCTTCCATCCAACACCCCATTGCATTTTGGATCTGGGATCCACCTATATCCTTCTACTATAGAAGTTAGTTATCCTTCATCGCAAGTCCCTGTAGAATCACTAGGAAATCTTTTGGATAGACTCGATATGTCTGAACAACCATCGACATCTAGGACTATGTCATCTGATACAGCAGCAGCAGAACCTCCTGCTGCTACTCCGACAATGTTTGCTGGTGTACCATCTGTCCCAACTAGTTCTCAACCATTAGATGGGGTCCACCCAGGGACTATTTCGACAGTATGGTCTGTTCCTATTTGTTCATCTGAAACCTTATCTAGAATTTCTTATGTTGAGTCTCAGCAAATTGATCCTTCGCAACAGTATCAATTTGGGCAGTCCAGTCTCCAAAGGCCAATTTTCCCTTTGAACACTGGATTGCCACCATATGGGGGGAAATATGCCTTTTCATTGTTCCCTCTGAGAGAACAACCATATGAGAGTTCACAACAGAATTCGGGTCAAGCTGGAATCACATCCAATGGTTGGGTACCAATACTGCCTCAACAACCAAGAGTTGTATATTCAATGCAACAAAATCAACCTGTGTCGAACATTCCCACTACACTGGCTATTGTGACGGTGTCGCAAGTACAAGCGTTGCCTATTGTATGTCAACCTCAAGTCTCTCAGGTCGTAATACAACAACCTCTCGTCTCCACGACTCAATCACAACCGCCGATTAGTGGCTCCTTAACTGAAGCGACTCAGGCTCAAACAGGTACTATAACCCCTCATCTTGGTCAAACACCCAATATTGGGAAACAACAAATGGTGTCACAGCCATGGCTGGTGCAATATCAACAACCACAATTCTAGCAAGCTTACCGAGGACTTGAGAAACAAAGCTTTGTCGGTAATGGCCAGCTGTATATTCAAAACGGTTACCAACAATCATATTATAATGGTTACGCCCATCAACCTTATCAAAGTTATCAACATGAAATACATTATGTTGGTATGCAAAGACCCACGGCTCAGGCAATCCCATCTTATCCTAGATATGCTTCGCCAAACCTGAATCAACAGTTGCCTTTCGTAGCAACTTTAGAATTACCAGATCTGAATCAGCTAACAAATGATCCAATTGCTTATGCCCCTTGGTGGCCAGCGATTCCTCATAAAATTCCGTCAAATATTCCTAAATTTAATGGAAATCTGGGTGAAGATCCATCGAATCATGTGATGACCTTTCATCTGTGGTGTTCATCCAACACTCTCAATGATGATTTGATTAGGCTTCGCCTTTTTCAGAGAACGTTAACTGGTCCGGTAGAAAAATGGTACATCGAATTGCCTAGAGCTTCATTTGATAACTTCAGCGCCCTTGCCACCACCTTTTTAACCCATTTTCAGTTACCCATAAGGTACGAAACGGGAACGGAGCTTCTTACCAATTTTAAGCAGACAACAACTACTCACATATCTGATCATATTCATGAGTGGTGACGTCAGTGTAGAATGGTAAAGACATATGTTCCTGATCAGCTGTTAGCTGAATGGTTTATTAAGTCATTGCTACCTTCTATTACAAAAGATGTGGCCAAGGAAGGAGTTGTCACAAAAGAGCAAGTCATTGCCCGTGTGCAATATCTAGACTTGATCTATACTCAGTCTAGCACGCTCTATGACAAAATTCCTGATGCTCCTAGGCCCGAGTTTTCCATTCCTCCTCCCCCTAAATCGAATAGGGACTCTCATGCCAGCGATGGTGTGATTGGCACCTCAAGTACGCAAACCGCAAAGGCCCCATCTGGTAAAGCCCTTGCAGTTTCCAGTAAAAAGGAAAATGACAAACTTCCTACCTCGGAGGTTAATGCCGTGTCAACCGATAAAGGCAAAGAACCAAAACAACTAGGGGGCAAGAAGAAAAGAAGAGAAAAAAGAAGAAACTGGATGATTCGTCTCCTGAAAAATCTTCTGAAAACCCTTCTGGACAAACGAAACCCAAGCGGCCATGTCTCATATGCGATGAGAACCATTGGACGAGAGATTGTCCACATAAAGCTGAGATTAAGAAATTCTTCAAGAGCTCAAAAACGTCAGCGGTATTGACTGATCCGTTTCCAAACCCAGAAACCAATCTGGTTGCTAGCGACAATGCTTCCCTGTCCCAAGTGCTTATGTTGTCCATTTTGAAACAGCAAAATGATGCTTTGATATCGAAAAGGAATAAGGATTACGGGAATCCACAGCTGTCGAACAACAAGGCTATGGATCAACCAAGTAGTTCGACAACAACTTCAACCGAAGTTGTGCCACCCATCATTCCTGAGCTAACGATAAAGCCACCAAAGGAAGTAGTACACAAATCAACATTTAATCCTTGTGCTCGAGTAGCACATAATTATAATATAGTAGAGGATCTGGCCCAATCGCCGTTCGCTATGTCGACACTTGAAGTACTGCAAAATTTCCCCTCCCAAAAGCAGGCTCTATTATCAGCAATAGGTGGGATTGACCCAGCGGATTCCAATATTGTGGCCTTTAATCATAAGGATACGAACCTCAGCTACCCGCTCAACTTGCTTTCCTCATACAAGTGAAAGCCCTCAACAAAACTGTTCATCGAACAATTATTGATGAGGGGGCATCTACATGCATTATGTCAATGAGTTGCTGGAAAAATTTAGGCTCACCACCCTTGTCAAGATCATCAACGAAATTAAAAGCATTCGATGGACGAACATATACCCCGTACGGGAGTAACTTGCAAGTTGAACTGGGGGGAAAAACAGTAGAAATTGATGTCGAAGTTATCAATGGAAACCTCGATTACAACATCCTACAAGGAAGGCCCTGGATTTATGCTATAGCTGCAGTTGTATCAACATACTTTAGAAAGATTGCATTTCCTTTTCAAGGAGGAGTTACAATCGTTGATCAACAAACCTTCCTCCCCAATAGTTCACAAGTTACGGGAAGCATTCCAATGATCCATGGAAGTTCTCAATCACTTCAAAATATCGGAGTAGGCCTCCTAAAAGACCCTACATTAATGGGTACTTTTGCCCTACCGCCTTCGAATAATCTGGCAGAAGTGGCCACGGTGGGAACCTGCAATATGGTATCTTCTATATCTACAAAGATTCAGAGGATTTCCGAACATGATGTTAGCATGGATCATCGCCAGGTATTGCCTCCAAGCCCAATAGAAATATTGTAGCAATCAATGTTCTTGGCCTGGGTGGCAAACCCAAATCAACGCTCATCGAGTGTTTGGATAGATAGGTCTAAGGAATATGGTACCTCTTCAGATCCTTGGTCGCATGTACATTCTACAGACGAAGGAATTGTTCAGTCAATGATGATAGGAGAGGCACCATGGGAAGATTACCACCATCATTCCCATCTTCCGGATTACCATGAAGATTGTTCCAGTGACCTTAATCATCCTTCGGTTTTTTATTTTCTATCAAATATTGTAAATACGGTGGATTCCGAGCGAAATCTGTCCAATATTGAAGAAACTATCGCCATAAATATCTCGACCAAACCAGATGTTGTAGAGAATATTCATGTCAACAAATCTTGTTCTTCTTCAGAACTGGAAATATATTGCTCTCTTTCGTGAGTTCAAAGATGTCTTTGCATGTTCATATGAAGAAATGCCAGGCATTGACTTGAGCATAGTTGAACACGAAATTAAGATGTATCCAGATGTCAAACCGGTACGACAACGGCTTCGGCAGGTGCACCCGAAGAAAGCTGCTGCCATCAAGGCAGAAATTGAAAAACTTTTACATGCTGGTTTCATTTACCCGGTTCCTCTAACTAATTGGGTATCGAAAATTGTTCCTGTGATGAAAAGGCAGGGAACGATTAGAGTATTTGTCGATTACAGGGATGTAAATCAAGCTTGTCCAAAGGACAACTACCCTACAACCTTCATCGACCAGATAATTGATGAATGCGCCGGATGCAAAATCTTTTCGTTTATGGATGGATTTTCTGGGTATAATCAAATAAATATCCGCCCACAGGACCAGTCAAAGACTGCATTTATTTGTCCGTGGGGCACATTCATGTACCGCAAGCTACCTTTCGGTTTAAAGAACGCAGGGGCAACTTTTCAGAGGGCTATGAATTATGCCTTCCATGACATCAAGAACATCATTCAACCATATCTCGACGATCTTCTGGCTCATTCGCGAAAGCGGACTGATCATCCGCAGCATTTGAGAGCTATATTTCTACGTTGCCGACACTACAAGATATGACTCAATCCACACAAGTGTGTATTTTGTGTTGGTTCTGGTCATTTACTTGGCTTTGTAGTTTCAAAGGACGGGATTCATCTCGACCCATGTAAGGTTTAGGTGATCATCGATATGCCTCCACCTTCAAATTTTCTTCAGATTCAGAAACTCCAAGGGAAAGCAAACTTTCTAAGGAGGTTCATTTCAAATTACGCCGAACTTGCTAAAGGTTATACGCGTCTTTTAAAAAAATAAGTGCCCTTCAACTGGGATCAGGTTGCATAAGCTTCCTTTGATGCTCTAAAGGAATCCCTAATAAAAGCATCATTAATGTATGCTCCTGACTATCAAAAAGACTTTAACCTGTATCTAGCTGCGGCAGATACGACCATCGCAATGGTTTTAGTTCAAGAAGACAATGGAATCGAACATCCTGTCTATTATTTAAGTCAAAACTTAAATGATATAGAAAGCAAGTACTCCTATGTTGAAAAGCTGGCTCTTGCAGCTGTTCAAGCAGTACAGAGATTTCGACACTATATCCTCTTTCGCAAAACTACCATTTTTTCATATTGCAACCCTATGACTTACATCTTGTCGCGTCAGTTACTTGGGGGAAAATATTCGAAATGGATAGCTATTTTGCAAGAGTTTGATCTAGAATTCGTAAAATCCAAATCAAAGAAATCTCTAGTTTTCGCGGAGTTACTATGCGACTTCCCATCGTTGTCCAATGATTCAACATCCAAAGCATCAATCGTGGATGAATCTTTGTTTCTGATATCGTCGAGCGATCGTGGTATGGAGATATAATCATCTATCTCCAAACCCAAACATATAGCCCTAATACCTCTCGCTTAGAATAACGACGTACTCGATACCAAGCAAAAGACTACATGATCGTCGGTGATACACTTTACCGTCGTGGTATCGATATAGTTCTGCAAAGGTGCCTCACCCATGAGGAGGCCGAAAAAGTCCTGAATGATTGTCATTTAGGCGCGTGTGGGGGGCATCAATCTGGTTATGCTATGGCACAAAAGATTTTACGAGCAGGTTACTTCTGGCCAACAATGTTCAAAGATTGCATAACCGCAGTCAGAAGTTGCCATGCTTGTCAAATCTTCGACCGCAAAACCAGAATACCACCTGCACCTCTTCATCCAGTAGTTGCATTTAGGCCATTCACCAAATGGGGCATAGATTTCATGACATGTAACCCCACCTCGGCCGGGGGGCATGGGTATATCATAGTCGTAGTTGACTATTTTACGAAATGGGCCGAGGCGATGCCTACATTAAACAATAGCGGTGAAACGACTGCTCTTTTCTTTTTCAATCATGTAGTCTCCAGATTCGGTGTTCCACAAGATATAGTCACAGATCATGGATCACATTTCCGCAATCACATGATGGTTGAATTGGCTACCAAATTAGGACTATCCCATGACAGTTCCACTCCGTATTATCCGCAAGCTAACGGACAAGTTGAGGCGATCAACAAAGTCCTGAAGCGCATGCTGCAAAGGATGATTGGAGTCCATAAATGGAGTTGGCACCTAATCCTGTACTCGGCCTTGTGGGCATACCAAACATCGGTAAGAAATGCAATCGGATTTACACCCTTTCAGCTGGTGTATGGCCTGGAAGCAGTCTTACCGATTCAGTGTGAGATTTCATCTCTCAAGATCGTAGTCGACCTTCTCCCCGGAAATTCAGAGGAAGAGGCTCGTTTCTTGGAACTAATCCAATTGGATGAAACCCGTCGTGATGCCGCCTTGGCTAATGAAGCTCATAAGAAATGAGTCAAGGCGCAGTTTGACAAGAATGTCAAACCCCGTGTCTTCTCAGAAGGCGACCTGGTCTTACTTTACGATTAGGAATCCGATAAATTGGGAGCAGGTAAGTTCCAATCATTGTGGATGGGTCCCTACATTGTTAAGTGAGTCTTAGTAAAAGGAGCCTATGAGCTAGTAGATTATAATGGGATCCCACTGTCGCAACCCCGAAACGGGTTGTACCTTAAGCGTTACTATGCTTGACTAAGTGTAGTAATCTCTTTATATGCTTTTGTTACATTTTTGTTTTCGTCAAGAGTGATAATTTTGGTTAGGTAATCCACTTTTGCATTTGTTGCAGATGTCGAACCTATTGGAGTCATTTGTTGGATACGCCGACGGAGCTAGTCGTAGTACGCGGAACCTATCTTCTGTAGCCTAGGCCATCTTTGATCCAAGCGACGAGTTAGTGAGTTTCAGAGGGGTATGTATTGGTCGGTCAACGAACAACATCGCTGAATATAGCGTGTTGATAGAGCTCCTCTTTGATGCCATCGCACATGGCATACGCCGACTTGTCGTCAGGCTAGACTCACAACTCGTCATCCTACAACTTACTGGCATCTATTCCGTTCGGAATCCAGCTATCTATTGTATGTTCCTAAGGGTCAGGATTTTGGAAAGGCAGTTTGATTCCATTCAATATCAACACATTTCCAGAAGCTTAAACACATTAACTGATTCATTAGAAAATTATGTGTTAGATAGACATTTATAAAAGAAAAGCATTTCATCAACATTTGCATCAGGATCATATAACTTAACCAAAATAAAGCTCCGAAAATCAAAAATATATATAACTGTTTATAGTTTTTACAAAATGTTCTGTGTCTAGGACAAAATCGGTCACACGACCCAAAAACTCAAAAATGCAGGAAAGCACCCTAGACTAATGGTGCTGGTGATAACAAGTCACCGCCTGTGCGATCATACGTAGGAGCCTAGTCCATCGACTCGGCATGCCAGTAGTATGGCGCTGTAATCTCAGAGGTAACTCGTCAGTCCTCACATCTGGAATACCAAGGGTGAGGCCCTCGATCTGATCCTGCAATACTGCAAGGGTCTCGGCTACATCCAGATCATGAAGGACAGCCCTCCCTACAACCTCTCCTGCTGGAACGACAGCTGCTACCCTCGGGCGCACTGTTGGTCGCACTGGTCCAATATCTGCACGAATACATGAGTTTGATTAGTCTTGATAACATTTAAAAAACACAAGAACATTATAAAAGCAATAAACAGAGACATGGTCAGAGATTTTTACCTATGACACCCCACTGCTCGCCAGCCGACAGCACCAAATCTGGGTCACCCCGGAAATCCATCCCGGCATATGGATACTCGGCATAAACCATCTGCTGATGGTTGAACCACTCGAAGAAGGCATCAGAGAATGAAATCTGTGACTGACCAACATGTCTGGCCATAAGATCGACCCATCTCTGCATCCGTGGTTCTGTCGGCACTGGCACTCCAAGTGAAATGTATTGTGGCTGCATCAGTGGGATCTTCTCCAAGGCGAAAGCGGTCAGAATAGAACCATAACCAAAGTTCTTGGATCTTCCGTTCTTCACCTTGGTAAGCTATTCTTTTATCACTAGAAGTATTGCATCACACCAGTTGAATACCTTTGGTTCAAGGCATTCCAAGGCATACTGCATATAGGACCTGTTGGCCAAGTGAAGAGCCACGCTGCCAGCCAATCTAGCAAAGGTGAATAAGATAGTCCTCAAGGACCGGTCAGTAACGTCTCTAATACTGATCTTGCCATCCCTGCTCAGCTGAGATCCATCTCTACAGTATCGGTGAATGTAATCCCTCACGGATTTGCCCCCACATGTGGAACCTGATAGTGAGAGAGGGGCACCACGCCTCGACAAACCGGTCAAAAAGTAGACATCCTCAACAGTGAAAGGGATGGATTTACCTCTAATCTGGAACACTTGGTTGGTAGGATCCTAGGCATCGAGAAGATATTGCAACAAGTTGATTTGTTGCCTCATGCTAGATATGTGGAAGAACTTGAGCAAGCCACAGTTCCGCAATGCAGTTACCGTACGCGGATCATGTAAGGAAATCATATCCTCCTCTTCATGCTCGCATTCACACCATGTAACGATCATCTTGCTCCGATGAATCTCTGAAAAAAAAACAAGAGAAGAATTAGGATCTTGATTTGGGCAAAAACAGGCAAAAATTCCATCAAAAATCAGTGCATAAACTTTCCTCCTTGCGCCCATCGCACCCTAGCTGTGTACTGGGTGGGATGCATACTGACTGGCCAATGGCTAGCTCAGTATGCATCGCACCTTTCGATGTGTACTAGGTGCGATGGGGAGAGAATGAAATGTTCAAACCCAGAGGCTCAGAAAAGCAGGAAAACATGCTCAGAATCAGAAAAGGAAAGAATGCAATTGAAGAGCTCAGGTTTAGCTCCTACCTGGTCCAGACGGTGCCGAAAATCGTCCACAGAATCTCCCGGAATCAGCTGATGAAAATCGAAGGGGAAAAACACCTCCAGAGCTCCAACAATCCCAAATTTGAATGAAATGGTAAAATGAGAGGTAAAAACTACTTTTATGTTATTGCTCACGTAATTCAAGTAAGGTATTAGTTTTTTACTCATTTTCAAGCATGTATGTACATTTCTAATCAGTTTGATGGAGCAATTGAACAGGTAGTACGACCGTCAAGAGAACATAGTGTTAATGGTGAATCGAACATCTTTGACTATTATCACGAGCAATGTTTCTGCAAAGTTCAAGCTCGTTAAAAAATAAACCTAGTTATGAGCATATGTTCCCCCAGAGTTTAAGCTCATTAAAAAATGAACCCACTTCCGGTAAATAACCTTTGTGATCGCATTACTATCAACTTTTGAGCCTTGGTCGTATTCTTAGCATCACCTCCACTTTTTAGCCGATCATCCGCCTCCACTGATTGTTTACCCTTTTGAGGAACAACTGCGACGAGTGATTCTGTTATCCATGTTCTTTACACTACCATGATTGAAAAGTTCCAAACCTCACCTGGAACCATCTGCTACCCGAAAATATCACTCGTTCCTCAAAGACGAGTCTCTTTTAAGCTCTTTTTACACTCGTAAAATATAAAAAGATTGTCGAGCAATTGGCCTCTCCAGCTCATTAAAGTGATTAGAAGTGCCATCCCTCTTGTATTTTAATCTTTTTGGACCTGAGGGATCAATACATGAAAAGATTGAGCACTTGTCTTTTTTCGGCTCGTTAAAGTGATCGGAAAAGTCATCCCTTTTCGTATTATTTTATACTTTTTCGGACTTAAGGGATTATACTATGAAAAAGGATTACTGGAGTTTCCTTTCCGTCTCTTTTCAGACTCTCTAAAATTGAAAAGGATCGAGTTATCTTTGTCGTTAAACTCATTAAAACAATAGCGACAAACTTGTCCATTACAGACAAGAGCGAGTTTCACTGTTGCTAGGCTCGCTAAAACATAGCGACAGGTTTTCCCGAAGGGCAAATTATAGAACAAGCATATGTTATCCTCCTCAAGCTTGACAAAAATAAAGAGGTACTGGTCAGCAATGATTGGGGAAAATTGGGAAGAAAACTTGAAGAACTTCATTAGTAGCAGGTCGCTCTTGAACATGACACTTTCAATCCATCACCATGATTGAGTCGGGTTGGGTTATTCCATTCACTGGTGACATCACCATTGGTCCTCCGTACCATCCATTGTTGGGTTTTATGCTACCAATCCATTTTAGTGTCACCGATATGTTCAAGAGAAGTCACTTAGAGAATTCACCAACCCAGCTAACATCTCATCCGCTACAATACCTTAACACTTCATTCTTTCATGACCGCCACCCTGAAGCTTGTATCATCAAATCGTTTTCACCTCCACAAAATCATTTGCTCCGTTTCGTGTCGTAGATGTGGGATTCATTAAGGCCCCCCTACGACAGGTCACTTCTTGTCGACATCAGCTCATTATCCAAGAAGTTGACTTAGGAACAACCCTTTTAGTACTTTGAAGCTTGCATGCCCCAATGGCAAGTTTCTCACTTCCAGTGATAGGTTTACATCAATGGCCTTCGATCGAAAGATTTTGCGTGGTGTTCGACATTGACTCATGTATTCACATCACGTGAATTGTACTGCAGTACCTTGAGGGTCATTATCATTATTGGTGATTCCTCTCGCGCTTGTTAACAACTTACATCATTGGCTGGTAATCAGGCAATGTATTTCCATGTTCGACATCAGAACATATTTTCACATGGATCAACTTGTACATCGGGTGAAGATTGAATGAGTTCGAAGACCCCGGATCTAGTTTTATCCATCCGGGCTGTGATATATTCAGGGAAATAAAGACATCAAATGTACATCATAGCTTCACAGATAATCATCCAAGCCAAAGGATGATGGCTCTACCAGAATCATTAGTCTGTCACACAGACGGTTGTCTGTCATATGTACATGAAAATGAATTTATAAAGCTGAGCATGGGAATGCCCGCCTCAGCTAGATCATGAAAATATTATGAAGATAATGTAATGTATTGTATCTTATTACAGGTCACCTTCTAGTTCGAAAAACCTCGGATCCTCACGATAAAGCATTTCACCCGACATCAAAAGATTTACAACCTCATGCTTTAGGGGGCAACTGTTATAGACATATTTGGGCACTGCAACCCCAATCTCATATGTCCATAAACCAAGGGCTTCTAAGCCCCTAAAAGTGTTGTTTCATAACCTAAAGGAACAAGGTCAGCTAATTACATCATCTCCCAGAAGTTCTCCCTGAAAAACTACTCAGAACTGGTCAAAACTGGACCATACAGACTGCTTAGTGCTAAGGGTGTGATGCATCTCACTTGCTACATGCAAAAAGTGTGATGCATACTGAAAATCCCTTTTGTAGGGTGCGATGAGTGAGAGCAGACAAATGGCAGAGGCAGTTGGCTAGGTGGAAACCCATAAAATCTTCTAGAAACTGCCCATTTGACACTTGCCTCTCTGAATTCGCCCAGGGATGAGTAAGAGATCATGAAATCTCCAAGTGGAACCAAGAACTATCAGTGAAATGACACGAATCAAAATCCCAGAAACTGACTCACCCACCTGCAAATATCTATATATGGATCCCTCATTCCAGAGATCCAGGAGGCTGGAATTTTGTATTTTGTAAGGAAGTGCTATTGGTTTCTCTGTGAAATATTGTATTGTTGGGTGATCTAGCTTTTCAAGAGGTGAAGAGGGATTTCATGCTGGGAGTATGGTGCTGGATCAGACAGCTTGGTTGTAATCCTCTATTCTACTACTTCTATCAATAAAGCTATTTGAGTTTTCCTCCATATACTTGTATATCTCTGAATCTTGTATTTGTGTATGCATTTGTATGGTTAATATACATCTGATCCTATATTGTTTATGACTATAGATCTCTATGCTTTGATGGTATTTTGCTGCTTTGACTCTACAGGTGTTCTTTGAAGCGGGACAAGTGAGGAAGGAGTGGCGAAAGCTCTATCAAGGGAGAGAGGAAACAAGCAAGGAGCCAAGAGAAAGACTGAGGTTGGTACTCTCTGCTTCTCTCTCATCTATCTCTCATAAAGGAAAACACAAGTGACTTTAAATTGTTTGTTTCTAAGATAGCTACCCGTCTTAGTGGGACTAACAGCTTTGAATGGACACTAGTTTTCCCGATAACAAATAACTATTTGGGCATGCATATGAGGTGGTATAATCCCGGTGGTTAGGGATAATCCTCATCAAAAGCATTTCAAATAGCGAAATCTCCACCATTGATCTATTCCACTTGATCCAACAGATATCGCGTCGTTTTCTCACCAACTAGCTCAGCCGATCTCCACTGTCGATCAATCCTGCGTGATCTAATGACTATTGCGCAAAATTGCGTGAAATCTTGTACGACCGATATCAGATCGAGAGCATGCGAGAAAAGTGGTTTTCTCATGCTACGTGTCGACCGCTAAGGTTAATCACGTGAAATCGTTGAATACCATTTACAGTTTTTTATCCGCGCAAGACACTATTTCCCACTTTCTGAATAATACCCACGTGATCAATATGGAACTTAAAGAAAAACGTTTAAGGAAAGGTTTAGCGCTTACCCCAAAAGGGAATATTCTAGAGAAAATTAATATTTTTTAATAATTTCAAAAACCAAATTAATCTTGGTCAAATGTCCAAAATTATAGTTTACTGGACTTTTCAAATTGCAATAACTCCTTCATATGGTATCTGTTTTTCGAACAGTTCATGGCACCGTAATCAGCAAGACGAGATCTATCCGATCGTCCAGGTTCAACACTCTTTCAAACACTTTGAAATTTGAGCTATCACTAAGGTCCTTGATCAATATCTGATCACTCCTCCCCATTAGGAATCTTTTGGACCCAAAAATATTGATACACTGATATGTACAGTAGATGAGAGTACAACACCCTCTTCTTTTCAGCCTCCATACACTTGCCCTGCATGGCTAGTGCCTTTGAACCAAAACTCGAAGGTAGTCGACACTTCCCTTCCCGGATCCGCTTGTCCTCCTATTAAGAACTGTCTTCCTTGAACTCATTCTTGTTGAAAATGCAACAAGATGATGGAGCTTAGTGAAAAGAAGTCGCCTTCACTAAGTGGTCCCGCAGGCTATTTTTGGTGCAAAGTCTATTTTTAGACATATGGATCATGGTCTATGAGTTGCAGGATGCTATTTGTGGATGATTGGTCATGTTGGTAAAAATAGATGGACTTCTATTTTTAGACATATGGGCGGAGTCTATTTTTAGACTGCCAGTCTAAAAATAGAACAGTCAAATATTATTAGCTCTTAATAATATTTGGACTATAAACATTATCTTATCCTCTTGCAGCACTTCAGTTCGAGCTACGAATGTGGCACATGCAACTATCAAAAGGAAATATGCTTTTCCTATGGGTTAGTTGAGCTAGTGCATGATGGACTTCAGTTAGAACTCAAGTGATTGAGTTTGGTGGAGTTGATTGAGGAGTTGATGGAGTTGTGTTCAGTTTGACTTAGTTGAACTAGTTGTATTTAGTCTAACTAAATAATACACTAGTGATGAGTGGTGTGAATCAATTATTAATTAATTCACTAATTATTAACTCATAAAGAAACTAAAGAATACATCAGTTAACTCAGTGCATGGACAGTTCAGTGGAGACAAGTGTTAGAGGTGAGTGAAAGGGAAAGACAGCTGTTAGTTGTGACTATAGTTGTGCATGAGATTTGCACAATCATTGATAGAGATTTCCAATGAGGATTGTGCAGTACAACACAAGGGAAAATGAGTTTGGATCATCCATTCTCAACTATTCTTATGCAGGATTGCGCAGTGGAGGCAGGCAAGCAACGGAGAAGATTTGAACCTGTGATTGATTCAGATCTTAGCTAGTTTGTGTGTAGCAGGTGGAGATAGTACTGAGTACTTGTGAGGAGTATTGTACTATGTATTGTTACATGTTCTCAATCAATATAATATATACAAATAGTTGGGGGTTTTCGGCTGTATGCTTTCCCCGTGATATACTGTGTTGATATGTGTGATTGATGTTTCAATGTGCGCATGTGATTGATGTTTTGATTCCGCAAATTGATGATCAACGTAGAGGAGGTTATGCATTATGCATGCATTCCGCAAATAGTGTATAATCAGGATAATCTCTGTGAATAAGTGTTATATTATTCAAAATTTCTACATGGTATCAGAGCGAAGTTGATCATTAGATCTATTATTCAGAAAGTGATTACATTTTATTTCTTCAGGCAGAGTCTGTAATCGGGCCAGGTAGCCTCTGGATTCATCCTTCTTTTGGAAGGTGAGATATCAGGTGAATTCCCATATAGTCAATCTCTGTATGAAAAATATTTTGTTCTCATGAATTTTAGATCAGATGCGGTTGAGTTTTGAGCTGGTGGAATTCGAATTTGCAGCAGTGTTTTCTTGGTGTCAAAGTTGAAATGTCTTTCAACGGATTGTGATTGGAGTATGCCCTTGAAGGTAGCTCTAATTATATTGCATGGAAAGACAGGATGGAGGCGGTGTCAGATGAAAATGGGTTGAAGGAGTTCATAGAGGTTGAGGTCCCAAAGCCTACTGATGCTGCTCACGTTGAGGCTTGGCAAAAGAAGACATCAAAGTGTCGAAGGATTCTGTTGGAGGGCGTGAAGGATCACATTGTATCTAGCCTGCATGGAAACGATTCTCCATACTTGATGTGGAAAGCGTTGACAGATTTACTCCAAAGCAAGAGAGACCAGAGGAAGTTGGCGCTCAAGGATAAACTCAGAAACATTAAGTGTGAGAATGGAGACAGTATGCCCAAGTATCTCACGAAGTTCACCCAATGCCGGGATGAGTTGGGAAGTGTGGGGGTGACTGTCGATGATGAGGACTTGGTGAGCTTGGCTCTCCTTGGTCTTCCGAAGAGTTGGCATTCCTATCAGGACTCTGTCAATGGTTGGGAGAAATTGCCAGGATGGGAGAGACTTTGGTCGGATCTTGTGCAAGAGGAGATCAGGCGGAATACCAGGGACGGATCTTCATCAAAGGCATCTGATGAAGAAAATTGTGCTTTGGTTACCAAAGCAAAGAAGGGGAAGGAGAAGGGTTCTCTTTTCGAATCCAGTTCTTCCAATGATGGGAAGAAGGTTGACAAATCGAAAGTGCGATGCTTTCGTTGTCATGAGGTGGGCCATTATGCTGCAAATTGTCCATGGAGGAAATCCAAGAAGGGATCCGGGGAAGGATCTGAAGGTGAGGCACTTGCTTCATAGTTTGAGTTGGATTTCACACTCTTCGCATGCATGGTTTCATCCATGGTGGGAAGTGGTTGGTTTCTTGATAGTGGAGCTTCTTTCCACATGACCGGTGACAAGAGTTTGTTCAGTACTTTGGAGGAGAAAGATCTCCAGATACTCATAGCGATGGGTAATGATGAGAAGTATAGTGTCTCAGGTGTAGGCATGGTTATTTTTCAGAGGGAGCATGGAGCTCGCCTTACCTTGACCGATGTTAAGTATGTACCAGGACTGGAGAGAAACTTGGTGTCGATCGCGATGCTGGAAGACAGAGGCTATGATGTAGTCTTCAGTAAGGGAAAGGTTTTCCTTAGACACATCATCACTAGACAGGTGAAGCAGATTGGTTCACGGGTCAAGAACCTGTATGCTCTTGAGGTTCAAGATGCATGCAAAGCCTTGAGAAGCGAGGCAACTAATGGAGACTTGGTGGTTGAGAGGGAGCGTATATTACCTCTCAACATGCAGAGCCAGAAAATGTCTTAGACGATTATGGAGGAGCCACGATTGGTGCAACAACTTCAGGAGGTTGTGGAGTAGCCACAACAAGGGAAGATGAGAGGAGATCGAGTAGAGACATCTACTCATGCAGAGACCTCCAGTAGGGGGAAACTTCGAGCCAGGTGGGCTGAGGGATCACATGCAGCCATACCTCCAGGTAGGAGGTGGGGCGATATAGAGTGATCGTCCCAAGGAGGAGGGGCAGGATCCTTGAGGTACCCAACCTCTTGGATGAGACCTTGCTACGGAGCCCCGATGTGGAGTAGCAGAAACTAACTGATTGGGTAGAGACAGATGCAGATGGAGTGGCAAAGAGAGCGACAGTGTAGGGAATCCCAGGACAACGCATAGCTAGCAGGCTGCAGTAATGCAAGAGGCACAAGTGTTTTGCACAGTGCTAGGTGGCACAGAGAGGTGTGCAATGGTGCGAGATGCATGGAGATGTTGCAGTAGTGTAGATGTCAGAGAGGGAGCACTTGTTAGCAGCAGGCAGAGCTTCAACATCAGAGTATGTTCCTAGCCCAACAGAGTGGTCAGTTGGGAGTGTTTTTTGTTCCAAGTGTTGTTGGAGCAAGTGGACCAGGGAAACGTGTTGCATGCAGAACATTCCAGAGTTGCAGGATAGGGGTTGCAGATAATCCATATCTTGTTGAGAGGGAGTGTTGAAAATGCAACAAGATGATGGAGCTTAGTGAAAAGAAGTCGCCTTCACTAAGTGGGCCTGCAGGCTATTTTTGCCGCAAAGTCTATTTTTAGACTATGTCTATTTTTAGACATATGGATCATGGTCTATGAGTTGCAGGATGCTATTTGTGGATGATTGGTCATGTTGGTAAAAATAAATGGACTTCTATTTTTAGACATTTGGACTATAAACATTATCTTATCCTCTTGCAGCACTTCAGTTCGAGCTATGGATGTGGCACATGCAACTATCAAAAGGAAATACACTTTTCCTATGGGTTAGTTGAGCTATTGCATGATGGACTTCAGTTAGAACTCAAGTGATTGAATTTGGTGGAGTTGATTGAGGAGTTGATGGAGTTGAGTTCAATTTGACTTAGTTGAACTAGTTGTATTTAGTCTAACTAAAGAATACACTAGTGATGAGTGGTGTGAATTAATTATTAATTAATTCACTAATTATTAACTCATAAAGCAACTAAAGAATACATCAGTTAACTCAGTGCATGGATAGTTCAGTGGAGACAAGTGTTAGAGGTGAGTGAAAGGGCAAGACAGTTGTTAGTTGTGACTATAGTTGTGCATGAGATTTTCACAATCATTGATTGAGATTGCCAATGAGGATTGTGTAGTACAACACAAGGGAAAAAAAGTTTGGATCAGCCATTCTCATCTATTCTCATGCAGGATTGCGCAGTGGAGGCAGGCAAGCAACGGAGAAGATTTGAACCTATGATTGATTCAGATCTGAGCTAGTTTGTGTGTAGCAGGTGGAGATAGTACTGAGTACTTGTGAGGAGTATTGTACTATGTATTGTTACATGTTCTCAATCAATATAATATATACAGATAGTTGGGGTTTTCAGCTGTATGCTTTCCCCGTGATATACTGTGTTGATATGTGTGATTGATGTTTCAATGTGCGCATGTGATTGATGTTTTGATTCCGCAAATTGATGATCAACATAGAGGAGGTTATGTATTATGCATGCATTCCACAAATAGTGTATAATCAGGATAATCTCTGTGAATAAGTGTTATATTATTCAAAATTTCTACAATTCTAAATTTCTGTTGAGTAGTTTACAGAAGGTAGCTGAACATCGCTTCCTTGATCATCGACCCAAGGTGGCTCAAACAAACGTGAGATTACATCACAAATATATGCATACTTAACTGAAATTTGCATATGTACCAATGAAAGTATGTTTTACTGTGTCAAGAAGTCAAACCACTTCTTACCAAGCCACT
The DNA here is from genome assembly GCA_031772625.1 of Pinus tabuliformis. NCBI lineage: Eukaryota > Viridiplantae > Streptophyta > Pinopsida > Pinales > Pinaceae > Pinus > Pinus tabuliformis. Next base: position 1,180,752,656 of record CM062805.1, on the reverse strand, counting down.
TCTATGGCGACTTTTGCTGCTGCAAATCTTCTTCTGACATCTTGTCAAAAACAACATAATGCAAGAAAAAACAACTTGACGACATAAATTCACATCATGTGAATCATCATCATGTCTCTTACATCTGGGTGTACAAATGATCGACTAAATCACAAGCCGACAAAAACATACCTTTTTCAAACAACTGACTCTCCAAGTCAAGCATGTACAAAAATAACTTGACGATTCTTTTGCAAAGTAGAAAGAATTCCACCTCTTGTGAAAACACTTCATCATTATCTCCCTTTTTCAATATTGGAGACAAAATCAACTTTTCCAAGTCAATATGACATTGCATGCATGTTTAAACAAAGTAATCGACCATCAAGTCAATTACACATACATGTTCAAATACAATGAAATCATGAACATTCCTTTGTTCATACATACCATTCTCATGCATGTATTCCATTATTCAACTTTCTCTCAAGCACAATCATAAGTACAAGATCCTCAATCATATGTAAATGTACTTACAAAGCTGAAATGAATATAATTTTGTTGCAATAAAGCGAGTCTCATACTCAACTTTTGCATTCACCTTTTTGGTAAAATCCCGCAACTTGCATTCCATCGGCAAAGAAATGTATCAAATCAAAAGACATGCAACCTTTAATTGGATAAGAAATCTAACCATTTCTTACCAATACACATCAAAGGCACTTCCTTTAACTGCATATTGACATCAACATGTGAATTCTCTTGAAACACATCAATTATGGAAACTTCCTTTCCATTCTTGCCATTCTTTTTTTCCACTTTCTTCGAATTTCGTGGAAGCATTGTTGGATTCAAAAGCCAACACTTTTCAGCAATATGTCCTTGCTTATGGCAATAATTGCAACACATGTTCATCCCTTTTACAACATAATTTGCCTTGTCCAATGGACCTTTGGCTTCTTGCCTCCTTTTCTTCAAAAGTTTCCTGTATGTGGCCATTTTCTTCCAACATCTAGAAACACTATGGTTAACCAAACCACAAAAATAACATGCAATTTTTTTCCAATGCTTACGTGGAAATTTACCATGCTTAACATAATCAAAAGAAATATGATTGCAATCAAATTTATACCTTCCTCTTTCAACTTTGTTGCCTTCATGAGAAGGTGAACAGAATGAAGAAGTGGCTTCCTTCGGAACACCATCAATCTCTTCAATGATTTTAGAGCTTTCACAACTCTCTTGTTCGAGTGCATGCTTATGAACACCTTCTTCTTGCAAAGTATGTTTCAAACAATTGCATTCCCCATGAATACAATCTTTACAAACTTGAGGTAGAGAACCTAAAATGAAACTCCTTCTAGGAACTGTTTCAATTGTCTTCATGGCTGCTTTGGAACTTTCTCCATAAGATTGTCCATAGCCAAGACCCAAATACTTAGGCCTTTCCTCAACCATTATTGGCTCAACAATGCCTTGTGCATGTTTGCCCAATCCTTTTCCTTCATAGCCCATTTTTGACATCAACTTGGACCCTATGCCTCTTGTATGTTTTTCAAAAGAACCAACATAAACATTCTTTGAGGAAATTGAAGACAAACTAGGATTGTTTACCTCTTCTTCAAACTGATGCTTGACTAAGGCTTCTTTGGCAACAAGGAGTTATGTCTCCAACTCATGCATCCTTTCTAGATTCATATTTGCAATATGAAGTTGGCTCTCCATTTCCTGCAATTTTTCAAAAAGCAACTACTTCTCTTCCTTCATGGAATTCAATTGCTCTCGAAGTTTGGTGCTCTTCCTTTCATCTTCATACATTTGTTTCACCATATCCATCATGATGAACAAGTCTCGCTTCATGTCTTCATCAAAGAATCTTGTGAAGGAGGAGAATTTTGAAAACTCACTTGTAGAAGTTGTCATTATCAAAATGAACAAAAGAACTTCAACAAAATTCACAAAGCTTTCAAAGAACTAATGGTTGTAGAGTCAAACTCTTATTCAAGCAGCCTTTTGCAAACAAACCCTCTTGTGCTTCAAGGGTTGCCTTGAGGTCCTTTAGGTAAGGAGAATGCCTTCAGCCCTTCTTCCTTCTTGTCTTTTCCTCGACTAAGCTATCAGTAGATTTTCTTTCACCTTTGCAAACTCAAAAAGCAGTCAATTTACAAACAGTCAAACAGTCAAATCCTTTGTACTATTTAAACACCTTTCAAGTCAAACAAGCAACCTACTGCTCTATCAATCAAGCAACTTATTTCTCTATCAATCAAGCAACCTGCTCTGATACCACCTAATCTGAAATGGGGGTTTGATAACTTGTTATGCTTACAAGAACCTCCCACTCAGTTAAACAAATAAATGATCTAGCTTATATATGACATTTGCGGAATTAAATACTTGAAACAGGTGTATGTTTTCTTTTAATTATTTAAGTGCTTTAAGTCCATTTGTTTCTGCTGATATTAAACACATATAACAACCATATAATGTAACAGATAAACAACCACACATAACTACAAATTTAATCTAGGATTTCACCCAAATATTGTGGGCTACATCTCCTTGAGCTTTTGTGATCTTGACTTGGATCTTTAGGATTATGGCAAAGTTTCTTTTACAAGTTCCACACTTAACTCCAAAGGTTACTGAATTGAACCAATGGGCTTAGAATACCATCTATATCCCTGTCCTAGCTGTCATCACTCTACAAACAGATCTAAGCTCCCTTAGACTTGATTCCTTCAATCAGTGCTTTGAGCTACCCTGAGCTTCTTGATGGCACTAACTCCTTCAGAATTCTTTAACTGTCTCTGAAACCTCATCTCCTATCTCCAGCACATATCATACACTGAAAATAGATTGAACATTTGGTAAAAATGAGCACTACATCCCCAAACTAGGCCTTCCTCCACGGTTGGAACTGGGCTGTCTGAAAATTCCCTGTAGCATCTCGGACTTTAGAAGTCTTCAAATGCTTCTGCAAATTCCTATAATGGATTCAGAAGGCTCATTACAGTCAGGAATCATTGTTGATTTGCTGAGAATGGGTACTGGTAGTTCCTACAACTGCCTCCAAGTCCTGGTGGCCTTGAGCTCCAAAATCTCCCTGGATGAAAATCTCCATGAAGATGACTTCTTCAGCTTCTCTGGACTATGGCTTCATAAGGCTCCAATTAGCCTAGCTAGCTTCTTGTTTCACTCCCTCTCTCTTTTCGAAAACTGCTCCTGGAGTGAATTTAATCAACATCCCCTAGGGATACTCCACCAAATTTGGTGAACTGCACCTAACTCTAGTTAAACTTAGCATAACCACCTTTTTTTCCGCTCCACCAGGCTGACCGTCGGAGGTGACTGTTACAATAATTGTTTGGGCGTGCATATGAAGTGGTATAATCCTGGCGGTTAGGGATAATCCTCAATAGAAGCATTTTAAATAATGGAATCTCCACCATCGATCTATTCCACTCGATCCAACGGATATCGCATTGTCCGCTCACCAACTAGCTCAACCGATCTCCACCGTCGATCAATCCCACGTGATCCAACAGCTATCACGCAATCTCGCGTGAAATATTGCACGACTGATATCAGATCGAGAGCGAACGAGAAAAGTGGTTTTCTCGTGCTACGTGTCAACCACTAAGGTTAATCGCATGTCATTGAATACCATTTACAATTTTTTGTTCACGTGAGATACTGTTTCCCACTTTCCGAATACTACCCACGTGCTTAATACAAAGCTTAAAAAAAGACGTTTAAGGAAAGGTTTAGCGCTTACCCCAAAAGGGAATATTCCAGGGAAAATTAATCTTTTTTTAATATTTTCAAAAACCAAATTAATCTTGGTCAAATGTCCAATATTGCAGTTTACTGGACTTTTCAAATTGTGATAACTCCTTCATACGGTATCGGTTTTTTGAATCATTCACGGCGCCGGAATCAGGGAGACGAGATCTATCTGGTTGTTCGGGTTCAACACTCTTTTGAACACTTTGAAATTTGAGCTATCACTAAGGTCCTTGATCAATACCTGATCAACCCTACTCTGTCTCATGGAAGGAAAAAAGTCTAGCAGTTGTTGCCCAGGGTAGACACCCAAGCTCTATGAATTTCCTTAAACTCATCATCGGTAAAAATAAACCTCAAACTTCACTCACTAAGCTGCCCACTACTCTCTATCACACACGCCCTACACCATTCATCACACACCCCTACGGAGGTACGTGAAAGTGAGTTATTGCTATAAGTCTAACATCAATGTAGGTAAGTATGGACAACCTCATTCCTTTGCAACTGCAGGTCCAAAGATTTATTGAAGAATTTGCAAGGAAATATGGGGGAGCCTCATTCCTTTGTTCACCAAATTCTAAGGTATAAAAAAGATAATAGTAAGTTCTTGTATGACACCTACATGTAGTGATGCAGACTGAACTGAACCGAATATGGTGATGATGGGCCCTAACCGAGATGAGGAGGAGGCTCTTCATGCAAACCATAGTTGGACATCACTGGACACCACAACACTGCAGAGGACTGGATACCCCACCTAATTAAAGCACAATACATGCAGGGGATGGAGAATATTAATAATAGAGGAAAGTCCAAAACCAGATGCAGGGGACAACGCAGTACATGTACATGTAGGAGATGCCCAGAAATAGATGAAGGGGATGAATAATATTAATAAGAGAATATGCCCATAACATTGCACCACACTTTCAAGTTTGCTCTTCTCATCCTCTAGCTTGTATATAGTGAGAGCTAAGAGTTAAGATGAGGATAGATTCCAAAAGAATCTGGCTTGGCTTGACACCAACCTTTTCGTGCCAGTAGTAGGTGGAACCTCAACTTAGTAGCAACTCAAGAGAAAATTGTAGGAGAAATGAAAAACAAAAGGTTATAACTACGGATATTCCATCCAAAAACATTTAATGGGTCCGTGGAATAGTTTACGAAAGGATACAAGTGATCTGACGCGAGCATGCCAACGGATCATAATTATGTTCCACTTCATGTTCAAGGTACCAATCAATCGTTGCCCATTTTTAATTCTTATATCTATCTCGATGTTGTTCCTGATGTGCATGATAATAATCTTGTACAAGTTTATGAGGTTAATGAAATTCATGAAATTTCAACATGCATGAATCCTTGTATTAAGAACACATTAGCGTCAGTTTTTTGGAATTGTCTTTTTAACGAGTGGATTGTTGGAAGGTTGGGTCAACTCATCATCAATTTGAATTAGAAAAGGACTGCATTGCAAAGAGCGAAAAAAAGGGAACTAATTGTCTTATAGACTATTTTTAGTCTCATGGACCTTAAAATATCATTTCATTTGATTAAGTCGGGTTCCGGTGGGATGACTTCATATTCCACTATTTGACAAATGGGGACCTTTCATTTGTCCTCTATGACTCCTTGTTTGTGGTCTCCCTAATGGATGACACCCTTGTTGAGCAGGCTATGGAAATTAGTCTTCCTTTGGGGCATCCTCCCCTGGAGATTCAGTTTGGATCTTACATTAAGGAATCTCCGCCCACAATCTCTATTGGTGGCGATTTAGAGATTTTTCAAAAAAATGTCGTGTTAGAGTTGGTTCCTCTTACCACAATTGGAATTTGGATTTCTTTTTACTATTTAAAAAATTCTTTTCGGTTCCTCTCATCAAGGTTGGAATTTGGATTTCTTTTTACGCTTCAAACAAATTTTTTTTGACGTTTTGAGTCTTTATGCTTCTCTCATGAAGGAACGTTGTTTTTTAAAAAAATTCTCTTCAAAATTCTTGAGATTAAGTCGATTGTGGATTCCCAGAATATTTATTTTTAAAAGTTTGCCCTTCAAGGGCCCTCAACTTAAGTCGATTGCAGATTCATAGAATATTTTAGGATTTGACACCCATGTCCATGGATCGCGGAATATTCCAGGAATCCGCAATGTACATAAAAATGCTCCTTCAAGAGTGATTTTTTTGATAATAAATTATCCCTTCACTCCTAACAAATGAAGCTTGATTTGGCATTGCATAGAACAATCTAAAAATAGATTCGGTATTCTCTAAGGATCATCTTAGAAGGATCCATTACAAACCTTCTTGGAGCCAAATCCCCTATAGGCAAAGTCATAATGTTATGGGGTCCCCTTCCTTTTAGTTCCTCAATAAAAAATGGAGCATATATCCCAAGAAAACACAATAGTGGTTCTCATTAATTTCAAGTAGCCCATGATGAATTTTCCCTTTCTCCGGATGGGAGGGAGTTATTATACAAGTATAAACATTTTAAGTGAATTAAATTTAAGAGGAAATTTTCAAGTTTTCAACTTAGTTTATTTGTTTCAGCAAGGAAAAGTTCTACTTTTATGCACTCATTTTTTGAAAATTCCAGTAATCTAGGCTAGTCATGCAACTCATAAACAAACTAGAAAACAAATAAAAAAATAAATAGCTATGCCAACTTTTTTTATCAAAAACTACATATATAAAAAAATACATGAAAAATAAAATAATATAGATGAGGGAAAAATAGAATGCATATGAGCAGTTGATTCTAAATGAAAATCAACTTTTACACAAAAAATTAATGAAAAATTAAAAGGTCATTCTTCTAAATGTTGCAAACTTAACAGATTTAAGAAATCAATCTCACAGATAAAGAATCAGAATCAAGATCAATAAAATATAACTGCTCATCTCACTGGCATGAGGTCCTTGAATTTTTTTTTTTAGGGAATCCTAACAGTGATGACTTAGTTTTGCTTTGATGATGCAATCTAGACTGAAATTACAGTGGAACATGGCTTAAATGGATATTCCTTCAAATGAAAGAAACAAGTGAGGGTATACAAAACATAAAATTTTAGGATTCTGTAACTATTATACATTAGAGGGTATAAAAGACATAACATTTGAGGATTATGTAACTATTGTACATTACTAGTTATGCATTAAAGGGTGTAAAAGACATAACATTTCAGAATATTAAACTATTGTACATTACTAGTCATTTCTGGACATTTACAACATATTGTTATTCAATCCAAGAAAACACCTAAACAACAATGGTTTAGACTACTACCCAAAGACTTTATGATGATTTGCTATGAACCTAACTAGCAACTTGAGAACACCCTAGATGAAGCAATTTCGTGGAGATAAAAGAAGCCATCTGACAAATACCCTAGAAAGAAAGCCAAGATCGACATCTACCCCATTTTCAATCCATAAATTGTGCTCATTTGTTGCATCTTGATGAGAATTCCTACTTCATCCATCCCATCAATGAAATTTCTTGTCGCGGTCTAAAGAAGACATCGATTCTAGTTAGTTTCAATGCAGCTTGTGTAAAATCTCTCAGGAAGCTAGAATGAGTTCATTTCAAGAAGATAACTCCACCTCATTAGGAGTTTGTGAGTTTCCCTGTATGTACCTTTAAAAGGCCTCACAATGAAACCCTCACTTTCCTTCTTCACGAAAATAGTATGATGACCCGACTTGGATCATTATATTGCTTGTCATCCATCTCGATGCATTTGGAGTGGAAAAAGTGGAAGAATCAGCTCAAGGGATCACTTTTACCGGTGAGACCCAGTTTGGCGAAATGAGGTCTGAAACCTTTTGGGAGCATTTTGAGGCATGAAACGATGTTTTTTGGGGGTAAAAATTTGTCTCTTTAACATGACACCTTTTCATGTTATTCTACACACAAATATTTTTGCAACGGCACAAGAAGCGCGTCAATTGGAGTCTGCATGCAAAAGGTATGCCACTCAAAGTTGACCTTCCTATTTTTACACCTATAATTTGAGAGGATGCCGCGTTAGCCCCCATTATTTATGGAAAAGGGGCTAGCCATGTGTTTGTGATGTAAAAGACTCTAGAAGAGTTTATATTGTAACTCTAGTTAAGAGTTGATGTAGTCAAAATTAACCACTAGTAGGCTATCGGGCTGTGTTATAACCGGGCCACTAGGAGGAAGAGAAATTCCATTCTTTCGAGAGCATTTTGTTCCATAGCTGAGAAAAGATAGTCAGGAGAGATAGGAGGTAGAGCACACAAAGAGGATATGTGCACTATAGCAGCCCACATGCCACAAACATTACTTCTTTGTACCTGCAACCATATTTCCAGACAAAGAAAGAGAGCGAAGCGACCTCACCTTCCAGTTGGGTTTTCTCCCGAAAGGGTTTCCTAGAGAACATATCTTGTGTCTTGTGTGTGTGTGCTTATTTTGTCGTTCTCTACCTTTCTGCATAATTTCCATTCACATGCATGCACTAATTACAATTAAATCCACATATCTTAAAGTTTAATAAACTGTAATAGTGTAGAATTTTCAGAGTTTTAATATAATATTATTAGATCTGTTGTGACGAACTATCCAGTGGAATATCCATGACAGTTTACGGATCATATGATAACTCATTCTGATGGTAACGAGCATTTCAACCTAGATCACGATGCCACTGGAAATCTCCAAAGTTTGTGCATACCTCAATTTCGTATTTAGGGTCAAGACTTGTGTTCTATTCAAAGATGATGAAGTTGTCAAGGGCTTATCCTGAAACTTACAGAGTTTTTCTCTTCCCATATAGAGTCCGTTGACCATTTACATCAGTCAAAACCAAGATGGTCATGAGTGATCTCTTTGAGTAAGTAATGGCACACCGAAGTTGCAAATAGGAAGCTTATTGTCCACATGACTCTCAATTTTAGCCAACCGTTTATGTAAAATAAGTCAGAGATAATGTCATTATCATCCTCTATTCCTTCCACACTTTTAGAGTCATCATCAGAAACTAAATATGTTTTTTTTCTAAAATGACTTTTCAAACCCTTATTCACCACTGATGTAGCCCCAAAAATTACAAATCGCTCCAAAGTACTCCTAAATTTTGCCTCTCATTTCAACATAACACCAACTCCAATGTTGACCTCTCCACCTAGAAACTCAATCATGAGATGTAGAACTCGCTTAAAAAATTTCAAGACCTCTATCGGGGAGTGATGGGAAACTTCAGCTAATCAAATAGTGCCATTCAATGTGTTAGTGACATTTTTCAAAAAAATTGAACCGACGAAAATATGTTTTGAACATTTCAAAAGTATTTTACGAGCAAAATGCCCTTTGACGGGAAAAATGCTCATAAAATTCCAACCCTCCCCCTCACTATCCATTCATCCCAATCTCCAGTTGGCGATTTGTCTATTAGTGTTATGTCTCGGCAGAATGTAACAATTCAAAAGAAGAGGGGTGGAAAATTTAATAGGGATTTGTCTGGTGATCTGTCTGATTCGGCCATTGTCTTAAATATCTCGGAGGGAAAGGATCCTCTCAATGACACATCCCATGTGCATGTTACCCCCTGTGCACTTAGATAACTTTCACTCGCTCTTCCAGTTCCCCCATGATGATTGTGTCTAAAAAAATTTGGGGACTAGGGGTGTCCAAAAATGACTTTCCCTTTGTCATTTGATTTTGTTCCAACATCCATCGGTTGTCCTTTTATAAGAAACTATGGAGGTGTTGTAGCCGCTACAACAACACCCAAAATTTTTGGGCATATCTGAAATTTTGGGTCCCCCTCTGCTTGCCTTAGACCACTAAGGATGTGATCAGATCTTAAATTGGTAAATCTCTACATGATTTGCTCCCATTGAACCCTATTGATGCGCCCTTTCACGAGATGTATAGTGCACTCTTTTATCTTGTTGCCTCATGATTGCATTAGGGATTTGAGGTTTTTCGCTTCAAAGGTGCATTGAAAAGTTCCCCTATGTCCTCAAAACTTGTCTTTTTATAGTTTACATCACAAATTGGTGAAGGCACTGTGTGTGGACATACAAGACTTCAATTTGGATTTCATTATGTTGACCACATTAGGGTTTGGAGAAACCCTAAATTGTTATAAGAGGGGTTCTCTCCATGTTTAACCTAATTCATGGACCTCTAAGGATGCATTCTTGCCAACACTGCGCAACACTTACGCTACATCATTACACCACGATGAAAATCACTCAAAACACCAAAAGTTAATTAATGTGTTCAAGACGAAATAAGCTTACATGTAATTTTAGTCACATGGAGCCAGTATATGGCACATTGCATTTTTGAAAGAGCATCGAACGATTCTCATCATAGGTTACTTATGCCTCTATTAGGGTACTTCTTGAATTCATGCTCACATATTGATACTTATGATGCATGAAAGGTCTTAAATTTAATTATAAGACACCATTACGAGAGATACCCTTAAACTAATTCATGTTGCAATATGGCATGCAGGGATGACCCAACAATGCCATGGTTAAGAGGCCATGCAAGCTTATGAATGGATATCAATTTGTGAAATAATTTATTCATGGGGTATATGAGACAACCTTTAGGAGCCTGATGAAATACCTTATGCACGAAAGATTTTTACAAGAGTACTATGGGCTAAAGTATGTGGATATGCATTGACTCCAAAGGCGATTGAAAGGCTCACGTTTCAAAGGTGCACACTACTCAGCCATACAAACACTACATCGAAATTGGGCAATTTTATATTTATTCAGGAATATGGAATGAGGGCAAAGATTTATCCCACAAGTGGCTAGCAATCCAAGCAATTCCACGGGGTATAGTGGAGACACCACTAGGCACCATTAAAATCACACTATGCAGCGCTGGGCATATTTGTGATATTGCAATGAGCATGTATTGCAAGGGTTTTGTTTAATACTTAAGATCCTTCTCTTTGAAAGGAGTGCGACCAACAAGTATCAACACAATTTAAATGATGGTTATATTGCCACAACACAACGCGTCGATGGGAGGGAAGAGCAACAAAAAATCACAAAGGGCAAGTGGGGCAATGCCTTTTATTGTGGAACAAGGCATAGTTAAAGGGGCATAGCTCCTACACACGCGAAGGTTGTATCTTGATGCTATATATATGAAGCAATTTTTATAGTCAACGCTACCACTACAGTTATAGGGTGGAAACATTACCCTTTATGGCATTATGAAACTCCAAATAAAAGAGGTGCAGAGATCAATGTTAATGATTGTTTGATAAAGGAATTACACCGGAAGGGTGTGTATCTAAATGTTAATGACCAATGTGACTATTTACCAATGCTTGGAAGGAGGCGTTATTTCTATTGGAGTTGTCTATGATGCGACTTTTTGAGATTCCGGTGACGGAATCCGGCGGAAGAAATTGAGATGAAATCATGATTTGTTGCAGTTAAAATGGTTTTTTAACTGCATATTCGGATTCAGCACCCTGAAAAACCCCTGGGACGCTTTCATTGTGCAGAAACTAGTTATCAAACTTAGATTTCAATACATTACTGCCGGATTTTCACCGGAAAAAATCGCCGGAAAGGCTTTCAAAAAGTCGCGTTAAAGACTACGCCATTTCTATTTCGTAGGCATATGTTGAGGATGATAAGGATGAATCATGTTTTCACATTAAGTTGGGCATGCGATGTGAATGGTTCGCCATTATTAGTCGCAGGTGGTCACAATGGTATAACTCGAGTGTTTGATGTTGCAAGTCAAAAGGACCATAAGAGTTTCATTAACCACGTAAATTTTGTGAATAAAATAAAGACCCAAGCACCGAAACCTTTGCTTATTTTATCGGCTAGCAATGATGAAATTGTACGAATCTGGAATTTCCAAACTGAAATATGCATGTTGATGTTTGTTGGAGTTGGGGGGCATCACAATGAAGTTCTGAGTGTAAATACTCATCCTCAGATGCATATCATATTGCAAGTTGTGGCATGGACAACATAGCCAAGATCTCGTTGATGAAAGAGTTTTGGACCTATGTTGAGAAGTCATGTACCTGGACCGATTTTCCATCGGAATTCCCCACGAAGTACACGTGATTTCTTGTTTTATTTTTGCAATGCATTAAAACTATGTGAACTACACTATTCGATTAGGAATTAAACACGACTTATCGTTATCCCCTCCAGTTTGGTGCACTTTTGGTAATTTTTATGGTTGCAGAAGGGTCACACGGATGCCCTGGAAATGTTTCAAAAGGCCATACAACCTGACTCATGCCCATGCGCTATGCCTGAAATATCTTGCAGTGGAGGGTTTTGAGAATGTAATTACTTGTTATCGAAGTGCGTTGTGGTTGATAACATTGCGGATGGTCTAAAGAGACACGGGACGCATTTTCAGATACATTATGCAGCATGCTGAGTTGCGTCGAGATCCAATGCAAAAGGTGATGCATGAAATACAAATAAAATCATATGTGGGATGGCATTCATAGTGCCAAAGTTACACGTCAACATGTCAAAGCACAAGTCGACACCATTAAATCCCAGGAAAGCACTGGTAGTAAGGACAGAGGAAATATCATCATGAGTGCGATTTGGGCGCTGGCATGAATGTGATTTACAATGGCTAGCTCTAGCCTCTCTGATGTCAAGATCCTCACCTCTACCATCTTCCACCGCCTGGTTGGAGAGTTACAGTGTGTTGAAGAGATTTATGTTCATGAAGCCAATTAATCAATACATCGTTAATAGCGCTTATATGGAGAGATTAAAATGGCAAAGTATTAGTTCTGATTTTCGAATTTGACAACAGAGATAAGGAATGTGTGCTATAGGTTGTAGTGCTTCCACAAAAGGACGCTTTGCATATAGAAGGAGGAGGAAATGAAAGTGCCATTGCGCCATAATCTTCTTGGAAGGAACTCAGGTGTCTCCACATTGCATTGACCCAAAGTCGCAGCTAGAATAGGTAGTGAGACGCACTCCAGAGGTGTGACCTTTCACTAACAATGGGAAGTTTGACTGGGTTGAAGTCGTAAAGTCATGAAATTTCACTTGGAAAAGTCGATGGCTATACGAGCAGGCCTAGGATGTGATTATGTGACTTCTCTTGAGGTTGCCCAGTCTTAAATCGTAATTGCAAGATATTACAATCAATGCAACCTGGCCTAGGTTGCGACCATGCGACCCCTCTCAAGGTCACTAAGTCGCAAATCATACCTGAAGCAACCGGTGTTCGATGCGACTTCTCCTCTTCTGCGACTATGCGACATTTAGGGATATGGCACGAAGTCAACATAAAAGGAAGCATGTCTCACAATTGGGTAGGGAAGTAAATGTCACACTTTAGAGCTGTAGAGAATCAGTGAAAATCGACCACACTACTATCAACACCTATACAATAAAGTTGCAGATATGGAGCACATTTTGGTTCTCTCTCAAAGAAGTGGTTGTTGGAGGGCATGAAAATATGAAAAGATTCTAGATTAATTGTGCAAAGTAAAGAGAATAAAAACGAGAGTGGATTAATGCTCTTTTGATGTGATGAAGGCTAGTATGATGTGTTGATTTTTGTAGCATCAGATGTGCTTTTGCCTCGAGATTTTGTAGAGAGGCTAAGACACATGCATTCTCAAATACCATAAATCGTTTGGGAAAATTCCACCTAGAGATGATTTAATTAATATGATTAGATTTTTTAAATGGTTCCCTAGGTCTAAACTTAGGAAATTTGGTTAATTAAAGGAGGTGTGAATCTTCTTGAAGAAGATGAGGATCAACTCCCAGTTAATCTTATTCGTTGAATATGTTTTAATCTTGGTTATTGGAGATCCAACGAGAGATTATAAAGAGTTCGATGGGCACTTGGAGAACATATCAATTGAGAGATCAGAGATTGAATTTCTCAAGAGTAGGAGTGTTGATTTGCCGAAGTAAGATCGACTGATCTTCTCACAGTGGGGCAAGGATAGTAGACGGGAGGAGAGTTTTCTAGATTCGGGGAGTGCAAGGCATAGAAGATAGAGAGAGGCTCAGAGACGCAGTGCAGTTCCACACAAAGGCAGTGCATAGCTTCAAAGGGAGTCTAAGATTGGAAGTCAAATTCCAGAGCCAAAAGTTGGGGTGTGAGATGGGAGGGCCAGAGGAGTGAAGTTCCAGACAATAGCAGATTATAGGAGGAGGTGATGCAGACCCTAGAGAGGTTGATGCAGATCTACGTAGGTTGACGTAGAGGCTACGCAAAGCGAGCATGGGGCCAACCATCCAGAGCCTGGATCAGATTCAAATTGCCAGGCAGTGTGATAGTTTTCCTCAGTATCTCCTTATCAGTATTTCTCTATATAAGATTTCCAGTTTGGGCATCTAATGGTTTGTACTCAGATTACTACTGCATAATAAATAAAGCCCTCAGCTGTTGCACCGATTTTCCCACATTGGGTTTTTTTGCGGACATTGTCCAAAAACAACTGTGTAAATGTGTGTGTGTTTATTTCTCTCCAGTGTAGTATTTAGTTTCTGTAGTATTTTAATTTGTGTAAGCTACAATGTATGTATTTCGATACTTTCCATAGAAAACTGCAAGTAATTTGTTCTAAGAAATTTAACAAATAGGAGAAATATCATTAGTTTGTTGCTGTAGGAATTAGGTCAACGATTTTTCACATGGTATCAGAGGACAGATCGCGAGTAGAAGAGCTCAGTTGCAGAAGGAAGAGGAAATTCAAAATTACTACAGAGGCAACAATTTGAAACCCTAGAGGAAGCGTAGTCCTTGGGCCAAGGAGGTAAAATTTTTGAGGGAAGATTGATTTTTTTTTTTTTTTAAGTGAGTTGATAGAGAAATTCGATTTCTAGATCAAATCTTTCCAGAGGCAGAAGGGAGCAACATATTTTCCTTGCAGAACAGATCTTCAGCTGGGACACATATATTTTGCAGCCGTTGCTGGAAAAATAACGTCATAGGGAGAGAAGAGCACATATTGAGGGAATTCCTTCCTCAGAGAAATTCTAACCAAGAAGTTCAAATTTTCTTAGCAGAGCAGTAGTAGTTGTGTGTCAGATTTCTCACTCCATAAGGGAGTGTGAATAACTGGGCAGCAGCTGGGCAGAGGCGAAGAGGAAGCAGTTCTACTTTTCAGGAGAGATGGCATCAAGTGGGTTGAGAGATCAAGATAAGTTGGACAGGGCCTCCAAATATGTGATCTGGAAAGCTAGGATCTCTTGCCTTCTAGATGAGCATGATATCAAAACTTATGTCGATAGTGTGGTAGTTGTACCTTCCGATGCAGATCCACTCAAGAAGTACAAGGTTGAGATGGCGAAGACTAAGAGGATCATTCTTAACGGGGTTCGAGATCATTTAGTATCCTATAACACCCTCCTCCCACATCTACCCAAGCAACCGTCCAGCCGGGGTAAACATCTGACGAGAGGACACTATGATATGATTCAACCTCCTAAGTCACATTAAGGAAGTGGAACCAATGAAAACACACCATATAGACATCCAACATCCTCAAAAAAACCCTTAGAGGACAAGTCACCCACTTAGACATCATGTCCCTGGGTCCCACTTTTGTTTTAGGTCTCTTAGGCCATAGTCGCTGTCATGTTATGGGCAAGGGGGCAACCAACAACCTAAATTTGCTCTCACGGGCCTACCTATCAGCGATTGTGGACCAAAATTGTCAGTGTTGTGCCAGTGACCCTGGGATTTAAGCCACTTTCTTAGGCTTAGAGCCCAGGACACTACCCAGAACTGATCCATCTCTTTAAATCAGTAAAGTAACATGGAAATGAAAGTACTAAAACAAATACTTGTTCAAGACCTTGACTGGATCCCTACTATCCATGACAAGCATTTCGTCAAACATACCATTGACATGTAATCTACAAGTGTAAACAACATAATTAAGTGTAGGGATCTCATACTTATATGAAAATCGTTATGAACCATTGTTCCTTCATTCCATTTGTTGCATTATCATCTATTAGGTCATAGGCACATTATCCATTCACATACAAGTAAAAACATGTTGAGAGCCATACATAGTTGTTGTCATAAAATGTGCATATAACTAGCATAATAGGAACAAAAATACAATAAACATATCAGCCATCAAATCCATAAATACATGATCAATACCTTTACTCATGAAAATCAAGGGAATGGATTTCTCATTAATGAATGCAATGAACTAGTCAGAGATGGGACTACCACGTTCCACTCGACCGTAGAATGGTTGAGCCAAATCTGTCTTCAGCCATTCACCCTCGTGCCATATTCCAAACATGAATGTGGGATCTCATAGAAAACATCAATCAAAACTCATCTAGGGCTTCCAGAGGCCATCCACCTCAACCCATCAAACAATGATTCCACCTCACGGTCAGACATCACCAAAACCATCACTAAATCAGTCTCCATCCTAGCCATCCAGGGCTCCAGAGTGTTTGTTCCAACCAAGGCTCCAGGACTAGTAACTCAACCCACCAAGGGCTCCAGAGCGTTTGTCCAATCAAGGCTCCAGGACTAGTAACTCAACCCAAGTTGTTACAGGGCTCCAGAGAATTTGTCCAAATAAGGCTTCAGGAACTAATAACTCAACCCAAGCTAAAGAAACATGAGAACCAACCAAACAAAACAATGAAAATAAACCCATAGTCACCATGGTTATCCAAGAAATGGCAAGGCTAGGCAATCCACTGTCAATCCAGACAATCCTCCGTGCCAATGACAAATCATGACCAAGAATCCACATGCATATGTCATGCATGTCCAAACTAGTGAAGAAATCATACATGCAACTCGGGACTTGCAAGAAAATCTGATGTAGTTGCTGATGTCGATGCCTTCTTTCGCCTTCTTGCTCTTCCTTTGTCCTCTTGCTCCAAGATTTCAAGTATGCCACACCCTCCAAGAGTGCTCCAAGAAAACTCTAAGTATCCAAGAGTATGAGAGAGAGAGAATAATAAGAGAGAGCTCCAACACTAAACTGTCAAAAGGTTACCAACTGGTCCACAGAAGCCTTTTTATGAATGAGGCCTCTATTTTCTTCATTTTCCATTATTTTCCTTCATTTTCCTCCTCACATGCAACCTGTGACCTTTCACCTTTTTTTCTCCTAATTTCCATTATTTTCGTAAATAAATGTGTCAAAAATTCCTTTTTGCCTTTTAATGTATTAGCCATTGCCTTTTCCAATTTCCTTAGCCATAAACAACCAAATGAACACCCCCTAGGATGTCTTTCCCAACATTTAGCTTCGAATAAGTGTCCCATTCATTCGTGGTTATTGTTTCTAACATTTATTTCATGGTATTTTCACTGGGGTTTTTACATAATCCTCCCCCTTGGGGGACACCATCCTTGGTGTTCTGTCACACCTATACCTCAGGAACCTACTGAAATAAGACATATTTCTTATGGAGCTTTATAACACAGCTCGATGCAGTATTTACAGTGAAATATTTTCTCGAGACATAACATCATGATACCAGGACAACACACAACATAGTGGAGATTTATAACACAACTCGTTATGGTATTTACAATGAAAGTCTTGCTCAAGGCAAACTCATATGACATCATAACATCATGATAACATAACAACATGATATCATAATAATATAACACCCATACTGCATAATGGAGCTTTATAACACAACTCGTTATGGTATTTACATCCATACACGGGTGTACATATAGCAACATCATCAAAATTATATATACCAAACACATATGCCAAATCATATACCAAAACATATATCAAACATATACCAACATCATATATAGGCATATATCAAAAACATCATATAGCATATATCAACCATCATAAAGCATATATCGATCACCATAAAGCATATACTAAACCAACATAAAGCAAATACTAAATCACCATGAAGCATATACCAAGCCATCATAAGCAAATACTAAACCACCATAAATCAACTACCAAACCACCATAAGTAATCACCAAACCACCATATCAAGTTGCTTTGCCTCAACCAGAAAACAAGGAAGGATACATAGCCCGCATCTGATCCGTCATCTCCCATGTAGCTTCATCGGGTCCAAAGTGCTTCCATTGCACTTTAACTTGCTCTATTGCTTGGTTCCGGAGCATGAGCACCTTTTTCTGTAATATACATTGAGGCTCTGGCTGGAATTCTCCATATGGTTCCACTTGTAATACAAACCAGTCAAACAGATGATCAACATATTTAACATACTTCTTAAGCAACAAGATATGGAAAAAATCATGGACTTTCATTGTCGGAGGCAGTGCAAGTTGATAGGCTACTGGACCAATCCTCTCAGTGATACTGAAGGGTCCACAAAACCATGGTGCTAGTTTGGCACATGATCCAATCTACAAGGATATATTCTTGGGTTTGATGTGCCAGTACACCTATTCTCCAACCTGGAACTCCTTAAACAACCTGCTCCTATCTGCATAACTCTTCTGCCTATCATGTGATGCCTTGAGATTCATCTTGATCACCTACATTTCCTATTCCATGTTTGCCAACATATCTGGTCCAATCAATACTCTGCTAACTGGATCACTCCAACTAATGGGAGTGTTACAAATCTGCCCATACAATGCCTCAAAATGACTCATCCTCAATGACTCCTGATAACCATTGTTGTATGCAAACTCAACCAAAGGGAGATACTCTTCCCACTTCCACTGTTGATGCATCACACACATCCTCAACATGTCCTCTAAAATTTTGTTGACCCTCTCTATCTATCCATCTCTCTGCAGATGGTAAGTTATGATGAACGCCAACTCGTTGCCCAAACCTGTAAATAACTCCTTCCAAAACTTGGAAGTGAACTTCGCATCCCTTTCTGACACAATCTTCTTTGGAACACCATGTAGTCTGACCACGTCTCAGATGAATACCTATGCCACATCACTAGTTGAGAATGTAGACTTTACCGGAACAAAGTGTGTAACTTTTGTTAACCTGTCCACAATGACCATGATGAAATCATGTTGTTTCACTGTCTTTGGCAACCTGTTGATGCCTCTAAAATCGTTGCACCAACATTGGGGATAACCACCCGGTCCGGCCCTTAATACAATTCCTTTTCCGTTTGGGATGGTGGCTCCGACTGGATAATATGGGACCAGTTTCCTAATCAAATTTGTTTTGATGAATGAGTGTTTTAAGTTGAAAATTTACGAAAATATACAAATAGATCTATATATAAATAACCCGGGTAATGCAATATCAATGCAATATATAATGATTCCTCGTAATCGAATGCTAATAAAGATCAATCACTTGACTACAAAAAGTTAAGCATGAATGATGATCACAAAGTGATATAAAACATATTGCATCTCATAATAACATCAATTGTCAGCATATGTGCTTATAGAATACCAATTCCAACTTACTCAAAAGTGATGTAATGCAGAACTATATGAACATTCACATATAATAACAACATTGAATCAAAAGACTATTTATTTGCATAACATGTAACAAAAATACATTTGATAAAAGTACCATATGTATTTGAATCCTGCTACGAGAATAACAGTCTGGTTCGTTCTTCTTATTTCCGAAAACCACTAAAAAAATACAGAAATGCAAGTCCTCTTGAATTCTCCTTTATAACAAGTTTGAACCTTGATCCTTGTCTTCTAAAAAAATAAATCCAGAAGTGCAAAAGTGCTATCTTCTTAAATCTAATTTAATACAATTTCAGGACCCTTTCTAAAATGACATGAAAGGGTCTTTATAGTAAAAATAAAACAAATTGTTTGTAAAAAGTTCTTAAAGTGGTTGGAACAACCTCTCTCAAAATATGGGATTTCATGATAAAAATAGAATTGCAATAACTTTAAAAAGATGCATCGCATCTATCATTCTTACTGTGGCTTTAACTGATAAATATCGAGCATCGTTTGAACTTCTGGTGGATGACTCATCCTAGCATGCAATTGACCTGTGTACACTGCATCCGAGAGTTCTAGCATCATGCGATCGATTGCATCAGCAAGACATTTGATTGTCATTTGCTGACTATGCAGTTTGACCAAGTAGAACCAATGTGCATCCCAATTGAGACTTTTTAATTTTTTTATTTGCTTCTCCCTGGTATTCAAATCTTGCTTCCATTGTTTTTCCAACACCTTTGCTTTTGGAAGGTTTT
The DNA here is from genome assembly GCA_031772625.1 of Pinus tabuliformis. Lineage (NCBI taxonomy): Eukaryota > Viridiplantae > Streptophyta > Pinopsida > Pinales > Pinaceae > Pinus > Pinus tabuliformis. Next base: position 1,180,732,716 of record CM062805.1, on the reverse strand, counting down.
CTGGGGAACACTCAAAAATTAAATTGGCATTGTGTAAGTTATCATTTATTAGTTCAATGATATTATTCCTCACTGCCCTGGCCCTGGAAGTTGCTCTTTCTGCTTTGATCAGCTATGTCTCACATTCTGAATATAATATCTCTTTGTGAGATTCTTCAATTACTGGCGATTTAGTAGCCCTTCCATTTCTTGTGTTCTTCCAAGAGATGTAATCTATAATCTTGTCATCTGCATCTTCGAATTCCAACCTGGAATTGACTGCTTGATCTATCAGCGTGCTAGTTTTGATACATAGTGGATGAATGAGAGATATCTTTTGGCAGAGTTGGGTTAGCTGTTGAGACAAGAAATTATTTACTTCTAAGGCTTCCTTTATAAACTCTTCAATTTTGGGATTGTCTTTAAATTGATCCATTGAGAGTTATAGCTGCTTTATTTTCTCATCCTTAGATTTGATGTCTTCATGATGTGCCAGTTTCAGTTGTTCAAATTCCTGAGATAGGTGTTGTTGTCTTTCAATAGCTTGCTGATCAATCCTCTGTTTTTCCACCCTTAACTATTCTTCTAGTTGTTTAATCCTCTGATCCTTTTCCTTGAGCAATTGATTAACTTCGGTTGCTTTATCAATCGTGGTAGCTGTATATGCTCCTACAAAATGAGATAATTTGGTCAAGTCCTCAGAGGGATTAACTTTTGAGTCTCTCAAAATGATATTCATGGATTCATTTTGAGGAAGTGTCGCTCATACTTGATCTATCTTTCTCTTTTTCCGTTGCATTTTGACTACAACTCTGTGTTTAGGGCTATAGAACACATCCAACGATGGAATTTCTTCTATGCTGAGTGTAATCTCTGACGAAGGATACTCAAGGATTACCTCAATTTCCTTTAGAGGTGAGTCCATGCCGGATGGTCTATCAATCACAGGCTCATGACTCATGGGCTGTTGTTTTAAGAGAGATTTTGGGGTGATAATAGTTTGGGTATTACTCTGACCTTTAATATGTTTATCAAACTGTTCCCATTCTTTGATCAATATCGGATCAATGTGAACATCTGTGTCCAACTATTCCATTGCCTTCTCGCTTGTCTCAGCCGCCTCAGAAGTTTTCTCTTGCTCTATGCTTTGCGTTGTTTGTTGGATGACTGGTGTAATATTCAATAAGTCCAGTGGTACTATCTGAAGCCTTTGCATCCTGTATTGGATGAATTGATCCATTTTCCTTGGTTCCAGCTTAATCTTTTCCAGGTGGTGTACTTGTGAGAACGTCTCGGCTGATTTGAAGAAGTCATCGAATTCATCTTTCTCATGGATGAATTATTTAACTTTTACCTGAGTAGTGAAATTATAAGCAACATTATTCACGTCATACTGCCTTTTGGGAATAACCTCTAGGTTCAAACTCCCTATTTTCTCAGCTTCAATTTGGGTGTGCTTATAATCATGCAATGAATAGATGCCGCAGCGAACTGGAAAGGCAGGCCATAACTATTTCTTGGCATCTTTGAGATTTTTTGTAAGCCCTTTTTCAACTGTTTGACAGGCTATTTCCCTAGCCAATAATTTATCTGGGACATATAGAGGAAGGACATGCGGGTTGGTAATGCTACCAAAAACCCTAATGTATGTAAACAACTCTTCCCCAAACCAACTACCAATTGAAGTTAAATCGATGCTAGCTTCCTCGGACAACCGAGGGGCTGGTCTATTAAAAATGGCCTGATGAATGGGTAGGATGAAGCCATGACAAATTTTGTAAAAATGCTTCTTATATTGTTTCTGCCACAGGTCTTTATGGTAAATATGGATAGGGGTTGGGTCCTGAACAGTCCATTTCCATCCCATGATGGGAAAATCGGAATTGAAACAAATGGTATCGACTATGTAGGCACTCATATAGAATGGGGGAACAACTTGAGTGGTCACAAACCTATTTTTCCTATAATCAAGTATTTGGACTACCATTTTGTCTGATAGGATAGTAGCCCAATCCATCACAAAAGAATTCAATGCTGCTTCTATTAACAGAACCATTTCAATGGAAAAATTAGCGGAATTGGGGCTTCCAAATAGTCTACACATCATTGCAGAAACATAACAATATGGAGACGCTAGAGAGTCCATAGAATACATATCGTATGACTTGTGCTTGTGTTTGTTAGGGAAGTGCCTCCATTGTTTGATGGGGTCCGACTCTATTTCATTTTCCTTTGAGAAAGCTTCAAGGAATGATTTGTTGTAGTACTTATGAGGCTCTGGAAAATGATACATTTTCTTCAAGTCTTCAGGCTTGAAGGATCCAAACATTCTTCTGTCGGTTTTGAATAGCGTCCTGTATGTTATATTGATGCCCTCAACTACCCATTTTACCATGTCATTGTATGGCAAAATATTTGGTCAGGCCACTATTCTATGAAGAAAAGAGTCAGCTAAATCACCAAGTGTGTTCTCAGATTCTGCAGGTCCATTCGTTGTTGCCTGTCCTTCAGTTACCTTAGGCTTTTCCTTTTCCAACATATCATATATGCCTTCCCATGAAATTTTCCCACAGTCTTGGCATGTCGTATCTGAGATTAACACAACTTTTTCCGGTCCTTCGGCTACTGCAGGGGAAGCTTTCATCTTTCGGGGTTTCTTTGACATTTTAGCTGGCTGCATACTTCCAGATTCAAACTACAATTATATGAAATATAGAAGAGCGATAAACTAAAACTTTCAGAGCATCTAATGTTTGAACAGATAGTGGTGATAATAGTACAGTTGAAAATCAGGGCAGGAGCATTTGGTGCGAAAGATTTCGTATTATGAAATAATATTAACACGAACAATGAAATCTTGAAGGATTGAAGTCATTACTGTTCTTAATGTTTTGCCGTATTTAACGATGTGAAACTTAAATGTTCAATAAATAGATCGCATCGCAGTTTCCTTAAGGCCTAATTAGAATGTGTGCCGTAAATTTTCCGATTTTGCGATGAGCGATTTCAATATATATTATTTTAATATTCTAAGAGCCATCGCATATCGCAAGTCGGGAGGTGTAAGCGCCATGTTCTAAGAGTCTTTTGAATTTCTGTGATTGCGATCAGTGATGACCTAGCACATAGAGTTGGGAAAATCTTTATTTAACCACCCGCATCATGTTTTCTCCGTATTATCATTAAACCACTTTATTATATTTTAACATCACATCATGCGTTCCCCAGGTGATTATCACTTATTTCCGTTGGGATTGCGATATGCGAGATGCGAGAATCTTATCGCATTGCAAGTTTTCGGGTGTGGCTTCTTTTGGTTTTTGGCGATATGTGAGATGCGATAATCTTATCGCATCGCAAAGTTTCAATGTTTCGTTAAACCTATCACTTGGAATCTGCGATGCGATAGGTGATATGCAATCGCTTTATCGCATCGCATGTTTGTCAATGATTTGCTTAAGAAGCTCTACGATTGAGACTTTTGGATCACAACAATATTATATGGATTGTATGTTCCTTAACCTTAAGCAATTGTGATTTGCGATGTGTGTTGTTTTTAGAGGGTTTTTTGAAGCACTTTTATTTAAAAAGCAAGAAACAATGAAATTGGTTTCTATGTAAATGTTTTATTGCTTTTTACAAACTAAAGGGACCCTATTTCCTATTTAGCAACTTAGAATAGAATTAAGAAAAAAATTGAAATGGGAGGGTTGTTGTATAGCACAACAATTGACGATTCACTGAAAGAACCAATTATTTTTGAATAAAAAGATGAAATTTATAACACTTTATTTAGTACAAACAATTGAGGAAAAGGAAGCTAGTTTGAAATATGTTAGATAAACAAAATTACTCTGAATAAGAAAAATTGATCAATTTTGCAATTTCTTTTACAAACCCTTATTATCAATGAAAACATTTATAGTTTCTTCAAGCCTTGATTGGTTGTTAAAGATAAAGTAGGGGGATTCTCCAACTTAGGTTTTGAATTTACTCTTTTGTCATAGGTAGAGCCATTGCTGCCAACGAATGTTTATAGTATCGACAGGTTTACCTTTTAACCATCAATTACTCATTATCCCATCCATCCAAGAGTATAATCTTTTAAAGATAAATTTAGAAAGATATATCTATATATATATTTTCATTTTTTTTTTGCTTTTTTTTTCTTTTCGTTTCCGGATAAAAGCCATTGTCCTGGTTTGGGAGCCAGAAGATGACAATGCCATTCACTGGTTGTAATTGAACTGAACAAGCTGGCTCGTAATGAGACCCCTTGTCTTATGATTATAAGCCATTACCCTATTTTGGTATGCAGTATTGGTAATGTCAGTTTAATTAGTTCCCTATGATCATGGTAAGCAGGCTCATAATGAGACCTCTTATCTTTTAAATCAGATATATTTTAGAATTACACTCTAAAAAATCATAGTCCTAATGGATGGGGTGAATCTTTGACTCCTTAAGAGTTATTGGATGACAATTGTAGAGATGTAGATGCTCAATCATAGAAAGTCTTTACTTTTTACAAAATAACCTCTCTCAACTGATAAAACTAAAAATGATTCACTATGTTTTCCTGGTTTGAAATATTTCACAATTTCAAAGAACATCTGAGAGTTTTATGATGTTTATCTAATTTCCCAAAACTGTAATCACTTCCTTAAAAGTTTCTACTTTCTAAAAGCGGATATTCACAATATGTTTTCAAAGAGATTTCAATAGTAGAAAGCCAATAGTATACTATTTACAACATTATTGAAAGAAATCAAAATTTGCATAAAAAGAATATGTACAAATAAGAAGGGGTTACCTCCTTAGGGAAAGAATTTCTTTAAGATAAGCCCATTCATAGGAAGAGAATCTCTCTTTCCTGTTAAGTCTTGCAGTAAAAATGTTGATGAGCCTACCTTTTCGACGATCTGAAATGGTCCAAGCCACATCTTTTGAAATTTGGTATGTTTACCTTTGTCTTCATGTGCTTTGTCCCATTTCAAAACGAGATCACCAATCTGTAATGTTTTTGAGCCAACTGAACTTGCATCAAAAGAGGATTTAATGACTTGTTGATGTTTAGCATGAGTAATCTTGGCTCTTTCTCTTTCCTCATCTAATTTAAGAATTTGATCGAACCTTAATTGAATAGAGGAAGAAGGAGTTTCTTCAATGAATTGTACTAGGGCTAGTGATGGGAGGGCTAGATTTGGTGGAATAACAACTTCTTTCCCATATACTAAGTTAAAAGGAGAAGTACCTATTGAGGCCTTCTGAGTTATACGATCTTCCCATAGTGCGAATATTAAATATTTATGCCAATTCTTTTGGCTTTGATCAACAATTCTTTTAATAATCCTTATGAGATTTTTGTTAGTTGGCTCTGCTAAGCCATTTCCTTGAGGATAGTAATTTGCAGAGTATTTTAACTTAAAACCTCTCTTAAGAGCAAATTCGACTATACTATTTCTAGAAAAATAAGATGCATTATCAAAGATAAGCACATTAGGTAAACCAAACCTGGTGATGATAAAATGATCAATAAATTCAATAATCGCATCAAAATTTGCTACCTTTAGTGGAATTGCTTCTACCCACTTTGTGAAGTAGTATGTGGCTGTAAGGATATATATGTGTTGCTTGGAAGAATGAGGAACAATTTCTCCTATAATATCAAGCCCCCACTGCTCAAATGGTTGCTCAATGTTAACTGGTTGTAAAGGAAAGGCTGGTTTCCTTTGCCTCCCACTAGCAGTTTGGCATATCTTACATTTCCTCACAGTCATGGGTATCTTTGAACAAAGTTGGTGTTATCACCAAAACAAGGGTTTACATTTTTCTTAGTCATGGTCTTAGATAAGTGTCAAGTCACCCTATGTTTTAATGGGTAGGTGATAGGTTAGGAGTCTCAAAGGTTTCAATTTTTATATCCAAATAAAGTCCAACAACCTTATTCCATGTTTCATGAGTCTTATATTCTTTTTAGAAACTCATAGCTTAAACCATTTTTGAAAATTTTTGGAATTAGCCCCAAAACCATGTTTTCGTAGTGCAGACAGTGTAAAATGTCTGTTTTGCACTACGAAAACGCTGCTCTTTTCGTAGCGCTTTTCCCTGCGCACTACGAAAGCGCAGATTCGTAGAACAGTCTTGTCAAACATCAATCCGTTAATATTCCATTAAAATTTTCATTATTAGGTGTCAGCTAGGAGTCAGTCCTTAAGCATGCCACCCTCCAAACTCATCATTTTGAATTTAGGGCTCATTATGAAAGATAATTTCAAATTCGAAAGGGCTGGCTAGTCTCATCATTTTAGTTTGCATGCAAACCCTTGAAACATAATTGTTGTTGAACAGTAAGCTTTGGTAATTGTTCACCAAGGTTTTCCTCATCCATAATTCAGGCGAGGCTGACCACCATTGGCAAGCGAGGTTGATCAACAGAGTTTCAAGCGAGGCTGGTTTTGTTACAGGAATTCAGAAGGAAAGATGACAGAGGAGAAGAAACGTCACAGGTCTGGTCATTGTCTAAGAACAGAGCCTGAAAGCACCGAGGTCCTAGTCAGAGATAAATCAGTTGTAGAATCCTTCAAGAAAGCAGGATGCTGGAAGTTTTGTAAGAAATTGCAGGGAGGGCATACTCAGGTGACAAAGGAGTTTGCACTCCATTTCACTGGCTCAAGCACAAAGGTAGGAATGCTGAATTTGCAAATTTCTCCAGAGGTTATAGCTTTGGTGACAAAGATTCCTAGGGGGCAGGATACATGGTTCAAAAACTTCAGATTCGACATGGAACCATGTAAGGTGTTTCTAAAGCCAGAGTTTGTAGAAACCGACTTAACTAAGGCAGTTCCCAAAGACTACATCAAGGACAACTATGCCAGCGTTCTCTTCAACATTCAACGTTATTTCACCTGTGAAGGCAGATATCAAAAGGTTTATTCATATCATTTTAAACTCCTGTTACATTTTACTGGTATGATTTCTTTAGATTTGCCTTACTTCTTATATCGAAGTGTAGCTAAGATGGCAGATAAAGTATAGTTGAAATCTCAAGGATGTGAAACTTCCCTGTTTCATCATGGTCTAATTAAACTGATAGTTCTACATGAACTCAAAATGATCAACAAATATTGGTCTTTGTTTTTGTTTGTATGTGACTTTGGAGCAGAAAAACAAGGTGTAGACACTAGCCCTAGGGTTAAAGGAACTCCATCAGCAGAAACCAGCAAGTCTGTAATGTCCAGGGAAAAAAGGTATGTTAAGTTGAAGCCTAGGAAGCAGGTGAAAGAGCAAGCAAGCAAAACCCCAATAGTCATTCTTGAAACTCCTAAATCTACCAAGGAAAAGATATCTGAGGTTAAAGGAATGACACAAGAACAATCAACCAACAAACCAGTTCAAAAGAGATTGACTAGAAGTCAAATTGCAAAGGAGAAAGGAAAAACAATGATCTTGGGAGAAGGTTCAAGCTTGAAGGGTGATTTAAATGATATTTTAAAGGCCATTGATATTACAGAATCCCTTTGGTGCAGGCAGATGTGACAAAATTGGATCAAGGGAAGTCGAAGAAAATGAAACCCTCCAAGAAACTGGAATTTGAGGATGATGTTACAACATTTGTTTTTAAACCGAGAAAGCCCTTAACCAGGCAATCCAAGAAGATGCAAGAGTCCAATGTTGAGTTGGAGAGAACAGAAGAAGCCTTTGTTGTTCAAGAGGAGTTGATAGACTTACCGTCTCCAAGACCTGAAGGTGACAAAAACACAGTTCCTGTCACTCAAACTGAAAAAGCCAGTTACGAGGTTATGGAAGAAAGGTTAAAAGCTGCTAACAATGAAATTGCTAGACTAAGAGTTAGAGCAAGAGGGAATTCTACTGAAAGGATACATTTCAAAAGGATGAAGGCTCTCTAGGAAGCTGAAAAGGTTTCCAAACCAGAAATAGTAAACAGTGGAACTCAGTACTTTACCTGGACTGTTCCTGCAATCAAAGAAGCCAAATTTGTAAGGAGGATTAATGCTCAGTTGAGAGCTACAAACAGGAGACTAAAGAGACAAATTGAAGACCTAGAAATCCAACTAACCAAATCTAGAAAAGGGTCTACAACAATAATGAAACAAGGTGATGAAAAAGGTGAGTGAAGGATATATATTAAAAAGAGTTTTGGCATATAAAAAGAAGGACAACTGTGAAGAAGAACATCTGATAAGGGTAAGTGGTTTTGATTTTTGGTTGATCATATCAATCTTCATGGAATTTTGAAAAACTCCCAAACTACAGATTTTTGAAGGCTGTGTTGAAAAAGAGCATACATAGCAGTTTCGTAGCGCGCTACAAAACTGCTGAAGATGATCATTTAGCACTTATGGATGCTTTCCGGAGGTAAGGTTTGATTAGTTCCAAATCTTGAAGTTGCTGGTAGACATGGGATTGTAAGTGAAGTTTCAGATGGCAGTGGTGTAGATAGCAAAGCTTCAAGGAGTATTTCATAAGTAATATGAAGGCTGTGCTATGAAAACAAAGTATTTTTGTAGCACAGTCATGTTTCATCCTTTACACCATATGCTCGAGTTTCCTTTTTGCATAGGTGGAAAATGATGTTTCAATGGATTATTAATGCATGCCACATATACACCAGCAAAACTGCTTGAAGATAAGCATAAAGGGTTAAGGGCCTTAAAAGGAGGAACTCTGTCTCCTAGTTTTCAGGACAGTTAGGTCATGACTCAGCAGGTTTTGCAACAGCACTGTGGACATCATCAAGCTCAAAGACATGGGTTGGAAGCTGATTAAAGAATGTATTGAAGACACAGATAAGGTCGTTGAAATCATGTTTTAGGAGTTTTACTCCTATTTATATTAGGACTCTTAAAGACAGCTAGCAGTCAAATTGTAATTAAGTAGTTTGTTTTGTGAATAGATAAGTGTCTAAGTTAGGAATTCGAATTCCTCTAAAGCTGGATCATAGTATCCAAGGTTGTAAAACTCTATATAAAGATTGAGAATCGAATTCCTCAAGGTTGGTAATTTCATTAGCAAAAGAAAGTTGTGTTATTGTAAGAACCTGTGTTTCTTCAAACTTAATACAAAGATCAGTTTGAATACTCAAGATTCACAAAGAGTTTATGTGTTTGATGTTCTTACGGCCTTTTTCAATTTCTTATTTGCAGTGGTATGAGCTTGTAATACTTAGAATTCATTGGAAAATGCTCTAACTTCCTTCACATGCTTGTAAACTATGTTGATTCATTATGTTAATGTTTCATTTATAAACCTAAACTCTAAGTGCCTTGACTTCCATGTTTTGTTGATCATGTTGTTTTGTTGAAGACTATCTTGACTCCATATCCCAATAGATGTTTGCTAATCTTTGATTCAACCAGTCAACCAGCTATACATTTGTCCATTTGTTCCTAGAGTTAGCCATCTAATCATTAATAAAAAATCTTAAACCTATTGAGAGAGTCCTCTCAGGTTGAAGAGGCTAAGCCTCAACCAAAAGATTGGTTTGAAAGAGTTACTCAGAGTCTACTTGATCAGCAGCCTATCAAGGTCAGATTTTGTGATAACAGTTGGCCAATAATACCCAGCGTGTAGTATTTTATGCGCTGTAGTGTCTCCTCCAAAATGTCCACCAGCTGGGCCATCATGCAATTCTTGTAAAACCATTTGCGCTTCAAATTTTTCAAGGTATCTTAATAGAACATAAGCATAATTTCTCTTGAATAACACATCATTAATGATTTCATAGTGTTTGGCTTTTAACCTTAGAGCACATTTGTTTTTGTAGCTGAACTCAGGGGGGGCATATCCATTCCTTAAGTAAAAAATCAGATCAACATATTGAGATTCAAAATCAATCATACTTATCTCATTTACTTGTGCGGTACTACCTGAATCTTCATGATCTAGTATATTGGAAGCTCCTACTAGCAACCTGCAAAAACCCTGTCCTCTAACAATTTTCGCTGGTTTAATATCAATATCATATTCTTGTAAAGTTGTTACCCAGTTAGCTCTTTTCTCTCCTACTTCTCTTTGAATTAGCAATTGCCTCACTGCAAAGAATGGGACTATTACTTTTGTATGTGTTTTCAGGAGGAAAGGTCTAAAATGTTTAACAGACTTAAACACAACGAAGGCTTGTTTTTCGACTTCTGAATAATTAAGCTCAACACCTTGTAAATTGGAACTAAAGAAAGATATGGGTGCTTCCACTTGCTGATCATTGATTTGTGTTAAAACAACAACATAAGATGATTTAGTGGCCAAAGTATATAAAATAAAATGACTAGAAAAATTCGGAGTATTCAATGCAGGAGCATTAATGATTGCTTGTTTGATTGAATCAAAAGCTTCCCTTTTGTTATGTCCCCATTTGAAGACTGATTTTTTCTTAATCATGGATTGCAAGGGTAGAACAATATGAGAAAAATCAGGAACAAATTTTTTACAAAATTTATCTATCCCAAGAATGATTGCATAGATTTCTTATTATGTGGTAAAGGGATATCAAAAATATCCTTTATCCTATCAGGATCAATATATATGCCATTTTTGGATACAATAAACCCTAAGAGTTTACCTTCGTTAAGAGCAAAGAATGATTTCTTGGGATTTAAGGAAATCCCATACTTTTTGCAACGTTCAAAAATTTGCTTTAAATCATGTAAATGGTTGCTCTTTTTCTTAGAATAGACAGTTATGTCATCCAAGTAAACAATGACTGTTTTATTGATCAAACCTTTGAAAGCTATGTCCATGGCTCGTTGGAAAGTAGCTCCAACATTTATCAAACCAAAAGGCATTTTCTGATAAGCATATGTTCCCCATTTAGTTCTGAATGTAGTCTTTAATCTATCATTTGGATGAACCAGGATCTGATTATATCCTAAAAAGCCATCAAGAAAAGACATTAATTCTGAGCTAGCTACTGATTGAAGTATCTGCTCCATTGTTGGTAATGGGAAGTTATCTTTTTGACATGCTTTGTTGAGATTTCTAAAATCTATGCAAATCCTAATATCGCCATTCTTTTTCACCCATTTTGAATGTCTAACAGGAAAGATTATTTTGGCTTTAAGGAGTTTATTCAACTCTACTTTGATTTGACTCTCAAGATTGGGGTGAATTTTCCTTAATTTTTGTTGTATATGTTTCTCGTTAGAAATCATTGGAATTATATGTTGAATAATAGAGGTATCATAAGTCTTCAGATCCTCATAATTCCAAGAAAAAACATTTTTGTATTTCTTCAATAATCGGATGAAAGCAAATCTTTCATCAGGTGAAAGTCCAAGCCCTAGATTGACATTTTGTGGTTTGGTATCTGTACCAAGGTTTACTAATTCAAACCTTAAAGTTGAACTTTGAAGTTTTTCATTAGTGACCTTTTTGAATCTATCCTTAATATCATAAAGATCTTCCAGTTTAACCACAGATTTAGGAATAGGATTTTCATTGAATTTCTGTTTTAATTGAAGATCATGATCGCTTTCATCAATGATTTGGTCGTCATAAGACCCTTCAAATGTCAAGAAATTTAGGATATCCTCATCATGATTGAACACATGCCAATTGGTGACATTATCTGGGATGGATGGTCTAAAAATTAACTCAATAGAAAATCTATCTGGACTATAATCCTCAGATGGAAGGAGTTTAGAAGCTACATTAGCTAGGAGATCTGCTGCTGCATTCTGTGATCTGGGAATAGGAGAGATATCAAATGCCAAAAAATGAGAAATAAGATCTTGAGCGAGTGATTGATAGTGTTTGAGATTTCCTAACAGACAATGAATAGTATTTCTTACTTGTTTTATCACTATTTCAGAATCACCAAACACTTTCAAATATTTCACATCAAGACTTATTGCTTTATAAAGACCTTGAATTAAGGCTTCATATTTTGCAATATTATTGGTACACTCAAATTCTAACCTGCATGATAACATAGTTTTTTCTCTTTCAGGACTAACTAAAATACATCCTGCTCCTGCATCGTCGTTGGACTTAGATACATCGAAATACAAAGACCAAAATAAAGGCTTATTTACATGTTTATCTACAATTTTATCTACAATATTAACACACTTAGAAGTATAGGTCTGTGAAAAATTTTCGACTTGTGAGGTGACATTACTAGCTCTAAAAGGTGATTGTTGAGCCTTGAAGTTCCCAAAAAATGATTCAGCTGAGTAGTTACCAAGAATATTATTATTAAAGGCTACTGGTTCATTTTCTTCTTCAAATTCAGTTTCTGTGTGAGTAAGATGCTTTTCACAGTCGATTCTGATTTGATTTGGCTTCCCATTATAAGGAAGCCACATGTGAGACCAATCTATTGAAATATAACCATGGAGTTTTTCAAACCAATCTCTGCTAAGAATTAAACCATAAAACTCAGGGATGTCAGCAATCAATATATCAATTATTTGAACAACCCTTGGATCAACAAATAGTCTAATAGTAACTGAATTTATTTCTCCTAAAACTTGAACCTTAGTCCGATCTAACTGAACAATATGAACTGTAGACTTCTGGGGTTCAATATTTAATTTGGAGCAAACTGATGCTGGCATTATATTTGATGAAGCCCCTGAATCAATCAAGCAGTTATGCAAGTTTCTATTGTAGATCTCATAAGTCAAAAGAAAAGGAGGAGTATGAGAATTTGATCTATCTCCCATTAAAATGGCATCGGTAGCATCCACCTTATCAGATGGTGGCTTACCTGATCCTCTGGCAGCCTTGGATAATACACTAGTTGGAAGAGGAGAAGAAGGTATTGCATTTAATTCCTTAAGAAACAACTTTTGTTGATGTTTGAGCTTGCTAAGTTCATGTATAGAAATGTTTGCTCAAGTCTTCTTCATATATTCAACTATGTTATAATCCATGGAATCTGAAACTACTAGAGTCTTTGATGATGATGGAGGGTTAGATGAAGATGGTTTTGTTTGAGGAGATGAAATTGGAGTTTTCTTCGCGGGAGATTTCTCTTTAGTAATAGGATTTGAGTTTTTCTTCTTTTGAGTTGACTGATTAGGTTCTATAATACTCTTACTTCTAGTGTTTACTGGTAAGGCTTCCTGTTCACTTTCATTATCAGAGTTGGGTAAAATAAAGTCCCACATTCCATGACATTCAACTGTTTCTTCTTCCTCTGTTTCATCAGCTGATAAAGCTGTATCTTCTTCTTCTTCATCATCTAAATTAGATTCTGCATTTGATATAGCATTTGGTGGTTTAGGATCAGTTGCCTGATTTCTTTTAAAATTCCTAAATGGTCTTTTTGATGAGGTTTCAGCTACCTGTTTTTTAATCTCTACCATTTCATTGGACATAGTTTTAAGAACTTTTTGCAAGCCTTCCATGTCATATGGATCTTTGGTTACTTTCTTCTTTGATTCATCTCTAAAGGTTACTTTCTTGGATTTTCTTTCCTCTAGTGCATTTTTCTTTTCTAAGGCCAAGATACGTTTTTCAACAGCTATTGCTTCTTTCATATTTTCTGCTAATGTTGGTTTGGCAGCTCTATCAACAAAGATGGTTGTGTTTGAAGGTAGCACAGAAATGTACCATTCATTTCGGACCTCTTCACTAGGCTTGGATGCTGTAGGTATTTTATTCAATAACTTATTGAAACGTGAGTTGAAGTCCTTAATGGGTTCTTTGGGTTCGGCTTTCAAATTGGAGAGGTCATTTATCAAAGTTGTTGTAGACCTATCGTCTCCAAATTTAGTTAAAAATTGCTCTTGAAAAGCATCCCAACTATTAATCGAGCCTGATGGTAATGAGAAGTACCATGATCCAGCTGCTCCTTGTAATGTATATGGGAATAACCTTACAACTGCGTCCTCTTCTGTTACTCCATTCAAATTAATGGACAACATGAAATTATTTATATGTTCTTTCGCTAACAGGCCATTATCAGGGTTGAATTTAGGTAACCATTTTTCTAGATGAGCTGGCAATTGTGTCAAAGGTGTAGGCATTGTAATAGCTCCTGGATTGGTCCATGGCCTTGGTTGAGGTTGATTATGTGCCATTATTGAGCTATTAGTAGAAGAGGGTGAAGAAGCGGTTGAAAGTGATTGGGTAGAGGATGTTGAAGCTCCTGTACCTGTGTGGACTATGATCTGGAGTTGAGAAGCGGGTGTGTGACCTTGCAATGGTATGGATGATGATGAAAGAATCTCGTTGTTAGATTCTGATGGTGTCTTCCTAGCCCTTTTTCGACTTGGCAGAGGGAATTCAACTGGTGGGATTCCAAGTTTTTCACTCTTTGCTCTAGTTAACGGTTGTGATGGGATATACTGGGAAGTGACACTGCCTTGGGATAACTCAGACTCTTCTTGAGAAATTGAAATCCCCTGCAATTTGTGGATCAAAGATTGTACTTCAGGGGTTTCAGAAGGAGTAATGTCTGGCTTGTTTAGGATTTTAGTAGTGGGTTCTGTATTTTTCTTTTCAACTTCTCGCTTGGGAATAGGAGATTTAGAATGCGAAGGAGAAGTTGGAGGTGATGGTGAGGGAGTTTTACTCTTAGAATGGCCTGTAGATTTAGATTTACTCGCCATTCACAGTCAGGCCCTCCTTCTAGCGCCAAAAATGTTGATGCCTCTAAAATCGTTGCACCAACATTGGGGATAACCACCCAGTCCGGCCCTTAATACAGTTCCTTTTCCGTTTGGGATGGTGGCTCCGACTAGATAATATGGGACCAGTTTCCCAATCAAATGTGTTTTGATGAATGAGTGTTTTAAGTATATAATGAGATGATAGATGGTTTGAGTTGCAAATTTACGAAAATATACAAATAGATCTATATATAAATAACCCGGGTAATGCAATTTATAATGATTCTTGGTAATCGAATGCTAATAAAGATCAATCACTTGACTACAGAAAGTTAAGCATGAATGATGATCACAAAGTGATATAAAACATATCGCATCTCATAATAACATCAATTGTCAGCATATGTGCTTATAGAATACCAATTCCAACTTACTCAAAAGTGATGTAATGCAGAACTATATGAACATTCACATATAATAACAACATCGAATCAAAACATTGTTTATTTGCATAACATGTGACAAAAATACATTTGATAAAAGCACCATATGTATTTGAATCCTACTATGAGAATAACAGTCTGGTTCGTTCTTCTTATTTATGAAAACTCTAAAAAAAATACGAAAATGCAAGTCCCCTTGAATTCTCCTTTATAACAAGTTTGAACCTTGATCCTTGTCTTCTACAAAAATAAATCGAGAAGTGCAGAAGTGCTATCTTCTTAAATCTAAATTAATACAATTTCAGGACCCCTTCTAAAATGACATGAAAGGGTCTTAATAGTAAAAATAAAACAAATTGTTCATAAAAAGTGCTTAAAGTGGTTGAAACAACCTCTCTCAAAATATGGGATTTCATGATAAAATAGAATTGCAATAACTCTAAAAATATGCATCGCATCTATCATTCCTCCTGCGGCTTTAACTGACGAATCTTGAGCATCATTTGGACTTCTGGAGGATGACTCATCCTAGCATGCAACTGACCTGTGTACACTGCATCTGAGAGTTCTGGCATCATACGATCGGCTGCATCAGCAAGACATTTGATTGTCATTTGTTGACTATGCGGTTTGACCAAGTAGAACCAATGTGCATCCCAATTGAGACTTTTTAATTTTTTGATTTGCTCCTCCCTGGTATTCAAATCTTGCTTCCATTTTTTTTCCAACACCTTTGCTTTTGGAAGGTTTTTTGGGGAACACTCAAAAATTAAATTGGCACTGTGTAAGTTATCATTTATTAGTTCAATGATATTATTCCTCACTGCCCTGGCCCTTAAAGTTTCTCTTTCTGCTTTGATCAGTTGTGTCTCCCATTCTGAAATAATGTCTCTTTGTGAGATTCTTCAATTACTGGCGATTTAGTAGCCCTTCCCTTCCCTGTGTTCTGCCAAGAGATGTAATCTGTAATCTTGTCATATGCATCTTCGAATTCCAACCTGGAATTCACTGCTTGATCTATCAGCGTGCTAGTTTTGATACATAATGGATGAATGAGAGATATTTTTTGGCAGAGTTGGGTTAGATATTAAGACAAGAAATTATTTACTTTTAAGGCTTCCTTTATAAACTCTTCAATTTTGGGATTGTTTTTAAATTGATCCATTGAGAGTTGTAGATGCTTTATTTGCTAATCCTTAGATTTGATCTCTTCATGATGTGCGAGTTTCAGCTGTTCAAATTCCTGAGATAGGTGTTGTTGTCTTTCAATAGCTTACTAATGAATCCTTTGTTTTTCTACCCTTAACTGTTCTTCCAATTGTTAATCCTCTGATCCTTTTCCTTGAGCAATTGATTAACTTCGGTTGCTTTATCAATTATGGCAGCTGTATATGCTCCTGCAAATTGAGATAATTTGGTCAAGTCCTCAGAGGGATTAACTTCTGAGTCTCTCCAAATGATATTCATGGATTCATTTTGAGGAACTGTCACTGATACTTGATCTATCTTTCTCTTTTTCCGCTGCCTTTTGACTACAACTCTGTGTTTAGGGCTATAGAACACATCCAACGGTGGAATTTCTTCTATGCTAATTTTAATCTTTGACGAAGGATACTCAAAGATTACCTCAATTTCCTTTAGAAGTGAGTCCATGCCGAATGGTCTATCAATCACAGGCTCATGAATCATGGGCTGTTGTTTGAAGGGAGATTCTGGCCCGATAATAGTTTGGGTATTACTCTGACCTTTAATCTTTTGATCAAATTGGTCCTATTCTTTGATCAATATTGGATCAATGTGAACATCTGTGTCCAACTGTTCCATTGCCTTCTCGCTTATCTTGACTGCCTCAAAAGTTTTCTCCTGCTCTGTGCTTTGTGTTGTTTGTTGGATGACTGGTGTAATATTCAATAAGTCCAGTGGTACTGTCTGAAGCCTTTGCGTCCTGTATTGGATGAATTGATCCATTTTCCTTGGTTCCAGCTTAATCTTTGCCAGGTGGTGTACTTGTGAGAACGTCTCAGCTGATCTAAAGAAGTCATCGAATTCATCTTTCTCATGGATGAATTGTTTAACTTTTACCTGAGTAGTGAAATTATAAGCAACATTATTCGGGTCATACTGCCTTTTGGGAATAACCACTAGGTTCAAACCCCCTATTTTCTTGACTTCAATTTGGGCATGCTTATAATCATGCAATGAATAGATGCTGCAGTGAATCGGAAAGGCATGCCATAACTGTTTCTTGGCATCTTTGAGATTTTTTGTAAGCCCTTTTTCAACTGTCTGACAAGCTATTTCCCTAGCCAATAATTTATCTGGGACATATAGAGGAAGGACATGTAGGTTGGTAATGTTGCCAAAAACCCTAATGTATGTAAACAACTCTTCCCAAACCAACTGCCAATTGAAGTTAAATCGATGCTAGCTTCCTCAGACAGCTGAGGGGCTGGTCTATTAAAAATGGCTTGATGAATGGGTAGGATGAAGCCATGACAAATTTTGTAAAAATGCTTCTTATATTGTTTTTGCCACAGGTCTTTATGATAAATATGGATAGGGGTTGGGTCCTGAACAGTCCATTTCCATCCCATGATGGGAAAATCAGAATTGAAACAAATGGTATCGATTATGTAGGCACTCATATAGAATGGGGGAACAACTTGAGTGGTCACAAAACTATTTTTCCTATAATCAAGTATTTGGACTGCCATTTTGTCTGATAGGATAGTAGCCCAATCCATCACAAAATAATTCAATGCTGCTTCTATTAACGGAACCATTTCAATGGAAAACTTAGCAGAATTGGGGCTTCCAAATAGTCTACACATCATTGCGGCAACATAAAAATATGGAGACGCTAGAGAGTCCACAAAATACATACCATATGACTCGTGCTTGTGTTTGTTAGGGAAGTGCCTCCATTGTTTGATGGGGTCCGACTCTATTTCATTTTCCTTTGAGAAAGCTTCAAGGAATGATTTGTTGTAGTACTTTTGAGGCTCCGACAAATGATACATTTTCTTCAAGTCTTCAGGCTTGAAGGATCCAAACATTCTTCCATCAGCTGTGAATAGTGTCCTGTCTGTTATATTGATGCCCTCAACTACCCATTTTACCATGTCATTGTATGGCAAAATCTTTGGTCGGGCCACTACTCTATGAAGAAAAGAGTCAGCTAAATCACCAAGTGTTTTCTCAGATTTTGCAGGTCCATCTGCTGTTGCCTGTCCTTTAGTTACCTTAGGCTTTTCATTTTCCAACATATCATATATGCCTTCCCATGAAATTTTCCCATAGTCTTGGCATGTCGTATCTGAGATTAACACACATTTTTCCGGTCCTTCGGCTACTGTAGGGAAAGCTTTCGTGTTTCAGGCTTTCTTTGACATTTTAGCTGGTTTGCATACTTCCAGATTCAAACTACAATTATATGAAACAGAGAAGAGTGATAAACTAAAAATTTTAGAGCGTCTAATGTTTGAAAAGATAGTGGTGATAATAGTACAGTCGAAAATCAGGGCAGGAGCATTTGGTGCGAAAGATTTCGTATTATGAATTAATATTAACACGAAAGACGAAATCTTGAAGGACTGAAGTCATTACTGTTATTAATGTTTTTCCATATTTAATGATGTGAAACTTAAATGTTCAATAAATAGATCACATCGCAGTTTTCTTAAGGCCTAATTAGAATGTGTGCCGTAAATTTTCCGATTTTGCGATGAGCAATTTCAATATATATTATTTTAATATTCTAAGAGCCATCGCATATCGCAAGTCGGGAGGTGTAAGCGCCATGTTCTAAGAGTCTTTCGAATTTCTACTATTGTGATCAGTGATGACCTGGCACATAGAGTTGGGAAAATCTTTATTTAACCGCCCGCATCATGTTTTCTCCGTATTATCATTAAACCACTTTATTATATTTTAACATCACATCGCGCGTCCCCAAGGTGATTATCACTTATTTCCGCTGGGATTGCGATATGTGAGATGTGAGAATCTTATCGCATCGCAAGTTTTCGGGTGTGGCTTCTTTTGGTTTTCAGAGATATGCGAGATGCAATAATATTATTGCATCACAAAGTTTCAATGTTCCATTAAACCTATCACTTGGAATCTGCAATGCGATAGGCGATATGCAGTCGCTTTATCGCATCGCATGTTTGTCAATGATTTGCTTAAGAAGCTCTATGATTGAGACTTTCGGATTGCAACAATATTATACGGATTGTATGTTCCTTAACCTTAAGCGATTGCGATTTGTGATGTGTGTTGTTTTTAGAGGTTTTTTTGAAGCACTTTTATTTAAAAAGCAAGAAACAAAGAAATTGATTTCTATGTAAAGGTTTTATTGCTTTTTACAAACTAAAGGGACCCTATTTCCTATTTAGAATCTTAGAATAGAATTAAGAAAAATTTTGAAATGGGGGGGTTGTTGTATAACACAACACAACCCTGTGATGAAATCCATGGAAATCACCTCCCATTTCCACTCTGGGATAGCGATCGGTTGTAGCAGTCTACCTAGATGTTTGCACTCTGTCTTCACTTATTGACAACTGAAACATCTAGCCACAAACTCTTCTACATCCCTCTTCAGATTCGGCCAATAGTAATATCTCTTGACCATTGTGAGTGTCTTTTGATAACCTGGGTGACTTGAACATGGTTTCGCATGAGACTCCCTCAAGATCACTTTCTTTAGCTCACTAATATCCAACACATATGTCTTGTCTCGAAACCTGACCAATCCTCTGTCGTAAGACATTAATCCAAGTCATGTACCTGCACCTACACTTGTACCTGTACCAGTACCTATGCTTGTACGTGTACTGCCACCTGTACGTGTACCTAGACATGTACATGTACCATGACCTATACTTGTGAGGACCCAACTATAGGTCCTATAACTACTACTACACTCATTCAAATAAATTTCGCTAATTTTCATAACAAGGAAGATTTCAGGTTTATAAAACATCATAAGCATGAACATAAATTAATTTAATCTATGACATGTATAACTTGTAACAATTTATCTGCAACATGTATAACTTGTAATAATTTACAAAACTAAAATAAATGATTGATAATACCTATTCCAATAGCTTAGTTGAGATGCTCCTGAGCTCCATGATCCTCTTGACTACCTGACTGGATTTACCTCCCAGCCAACTAGGAATGATTTCCTAGCACAGGGAACCTCCACAGGTTCCTTAGCCCTCCGAGCCCAAGTCCAACCAGATGTAGTGTGTCCAAGTTTAACAAACACTCTCCAGATCAAAATTTGATCTCCCTCCTGTTTCTCCACATCCCTCCTCCAAAATAAAATCATCCAAAACAAAACCAAACCAAAACAAAGACCAAGGATCCCCCTCTTCTCTCATCATCCTTCCCATTTTATGCCTCTTTCTCCCATCCACCTCGACCACCTATCATTAATGTTATAACTACCCCCTCATCCTTTCATTTGACTTTTCTTACCATATCTTCTCCCAAGTAAATTTGAGAGGACATTTTGGGGATAATATATGGATATATAATTTGGTAATTAATTGGAGAGGACCATATCTTCTCCTAAGTAAATTTGAGAGGACATTTTGGGGATAAGATATGAATATATAATTTGGTAATTAATTAGAGAGGACCATATCTTCTCCCAAGTAAATTTGAGATGACATTTTGGGGATATGGATATTTAAATTGGAATAAATGGAAGGAGACCATATCCTATCAAAATTTAAATTTGAGAAGACAAGTTGGGAATTTAATAATAAAAATAATAAAACTTATATCAGTAATAAATTTACAGTTTCACCAATGCAGGTATGTACCAATATTTCTTGATAATTATAAGTCAATATTTTCAGGTAATTTAAACACTAATAAAATTGGCATGATAAAATTAAGTAGGGCATTACAATACCTGTACCTGTACTATCACCCTGCTGCAACCTGTGCATAATCTCCATATATCTGACATCTTATTGTCCTGCCTACAAGATCCTATCCTACAAATCTGTCCCATAAGAGCTCATAGCTGCCAATTGATTCACACGTACCCGCCTACTAAGAGCATCTGCCACTTGGTTCTCCTTTCCTTTCATGTATCTGATCTCAAAGTCAAACTCATTGATCGTAGCCAACCATCTAGCCAGCTTGGCATTCAGATTCGGTTGGTCGAACAAATACCTCAACCCAATGTGATCACTCATAAGCACAAACCGCCTGCCAAGAAGATAGTATCTCCACATATTCAATGCATGTATAATTGTTGCCAACTCAAGATCATATGTGGGATAGTTCTGCTCGTGCTCGTTTAGTTTCTAGGACTCATAACATACCACCTATCCGTCCTGCATAAGGACTCCCTAGAAATATTTACTGCAAATAGTTTGCACCCTTTCCTGCAGCTATGTTTTTCTTGCATAGTTGTCACCATCATAACTGATGTGGCTTTCTTCTTACCTTACAAGACTCTTGGTTCTCCATTGTCATACACACACTCAACAACTTTGTCACAACAATCAACCTTGGTTCTATGTAAATACAACCAATCCATGCCTAATAAAATATTGTATGAACCCAACGGTAATACATTCAAATGTGTTGTGGTAGGCATGCCATTCAAATCAAATGCACAAGCTTTTACCCAATGATGAACTTGCTTCTTTGTACCTATAACCAACTGCACTAGCCAAGACTCTACATGCAACTCCTTATTCAAACCACACTTATCCACCAAGTTAGGAATAACATAGCTATAATTAGATCCATGGTCAATCAAAATAATAATAACTTGATCACAGAGATTACCGTCCATCTCAATGATAGATGTCTGATGCTCGGCCTACCTATTTTCCGTGGCTACATAGATACAGGGAATACTCTAGCCTACATCTCCAACAGTCTGCGCCTCCTTTGCACTTTATTTTTGAGGTCTACCACTCTGATGTTGTGGACAATCTCTCTAAGGTGGTCTTTGCCACAAGTCCAACAATGCACAGGCTCCATACTCTGCTCTTGAGGCCGATGTCCCTCTCCTCTATCTGATGCATTGAACTTCTTAGGCGGTGCAACATTCCTTGTTATCTGTACTTTGTGGCATTTCTCGCTTTTTATCCCATTTTCCTTTGTTCTTTACATTACCTCTCTAGTCTAGCTGAGTCTTAGTTCTGTGCTTTGATTGTTCATAGTAATGTCTTAGATTTCGAATGGCCTCCTCCAATGATCTAGGTTCATTGAACTCGATCCTTTCTTTGAATGCAACCAGTAATCCACTAATGAACCTCTGAATCTTGGCCTTTTCCTCAATAAGATAAGGCACATACGTCAGTAACTCCAACAATTTGTTAGTATACTCATCATCTATCATAGAAACCATCTTTAGTTCATAAAATTCTTTTGCCATGTCATCAAAGTACCTTTCTGACAAGTACTTCTTATTAAATAACTGCTCAAACTCATTCCAAGACAAATCTTCCTCATGAATACACCTGACATTCTTCACATCTTCCCACCAAATGTTTGCTTTACCTTTGAGACTGAAGGTAACTACTCTAGCTTTCATGTTCTCTGAGTATTCATGCAACCTGAAGAACTTCCTCATGCCAAGAAACCATGCCTCTGCATCCTGTGGTTTCTTCATTTCCCCATCAAAAGTAGGTGGCTTTTCTTTCTTTAATTCATCCGGAAGATACCCCCGATCACTCCTCCTATAAGGATGATACTAATGACGACCATAGTTCCTATCTGAATCAGAACTAGAATCATACCTGTGTCTATCCCTTCTCCTCTCTGGAGTGTCCAACAATCTTCCATCTCGGATGGTGTCAGATCGATCTGACTTGTGTCTACTACGAGACCTATTGCCATATGCCCCATTAGTTTTGTCCTCCTGCTCATGACTGATCCGGAGTGGTCCTTGTCACTGCAAATCCCACAAGATCTGAAGTATGACTGCATTTACCTTTGCTAAGTTTTATTGTGACTGTATGATTATGTCATTATCCACCTTACAACTCCTGATCTCTTCCTTTAAACTTCTCAGTGTCACTGCCAAGTCGAAAGAGTTGCCAACACCATATTGCTCTTCAAATTCATAGGGAGAGTATGTGTAGTCAACCATCTTGCTAGCCATTTGATATTTCTTCCTGCAAGGAATAGTGTGTTAGATAAACCAATCATAATAAATCACGTACCTTAGCATAACTTGAGGAGGATACCTTGTCTGCAAGATTACCAAATCAACGTGATACATGTATAACATAATCATAACAACATATAGACATACGCAAGTAAATGTATCAACTCATAAACATTACTCTAACTAGGGTCCAGTCATCAATGCAAGGCCATATCAAAAATGCATGATATGACCTCATGCATGAAAACAACCATTATTCCATTGTACACATTTCCACATGCAACCAACAGTATGCATAAGCAATGCCAAACCAACTACAAATATGCATAACCGCATGTAGTCGAACATACTCGATCAATTCTTGTAATCAACCTACAAGACTGATGCATGTAATCAAAATATTCAAAATGTAACCTAACATACAAGGATGTAAGTAGGTACCATGAAATCAACATGTAAGTGAAATATAATCCATACACAATCAGTCACATACTCATTTCAAATACATTTCATGAAATCAATATAAAATTCTCCATGATAACCATACTACAACCCTAATCCAACATCAAGCAAATGTAACAAGTATATATGCAATTGACATACATGCATGACCAACACATAGACCATCCAGTCTGAGGGGTGAACCATGCTCTGATACCACTATATAACACCCTCCTCCCACATCTACCGAAGCAACCGGTCAATCGAGGTAGACATGCTAGGAGAGGCCACTATCATATGATTCAACCTCCTAAGTCACATTAAGAAGTGGAATAGACAGAAACACACCATACATAAATCCAACATCATCAATAGAACCCTCAGAGGATAAGTCAGTGACTCAGACAGCCTATCCCTGGGTCCCACTGTTGATTTAGGTCTCTTGGGCCATAGTCGCTCTCATGCTATGGGAAAGGGAGCGACCGACAACCTAAAGTTACTCTCACAGGCCTGCCTGCCAACAATTGTGGACCAAAATTGTCAGTGTTATGCCAGTGACCCCGAGATTTAAGCCACTTTCTTAGGCTCAAAGCCCAAGACACTACCCAGAACTAATCCATCTCTTCAAATCAGTAAAGTAACATGTAAATGAAATTATTAAAGCAAATACTTGTTCAAGACCTTAACTCGATCCCTACTAGCCATGAGAGGCATTTCGTCAAACATATCATGACATGTAATCTACAAGTGTAAGCAACAGAATTAAGTGTAGGGATCTCATACTTATTTGAGAATCTCTATGAACCATTTTTCCCTCATGCCATTTGCTGCATTATCATCTATTAGGTCATAGGCACATTATCAAGTAAAAACATGTTGAGATTCATACATAGTTGTTGTCATAAAATGTGCATATAACCAACATAATAGGAACAAAAATACAATAAACATATCAACCATCAAATCCATAAATACATCAATACCTTTACACATGAAAATCAAGGGAATGGATTTCTCATTAATGAATGCAATGAACCAACCAGAGATGAGACTACCAAATTCCACCCGATTGTAGAATGGCTGAGCCAAATATCCCTTCAGCCATTCACCCCCATGCCATATTCCAAGCATGAATGTGGGATCTCATAGAACACATCAATCAAAACTCATCCAGGGCTTCCAGAGGCCATCCACCTCAACCCATGAAACAATTATTCCACCTCATGGTTAGACATCACCAAAACCATCCCCAGATCAGTCTCCATCCTAGCCATCTAGGGCTCTAAAGCATTTGTTCCAACCAAGGATCCAAGACTAGTAACTCAACCCATAGCTACCACTAGGCTCTAGAGCGTTTGTCCAACCAAGGCTTCAGGACTTGTAACTCAACCCAAGTTGTTACAGGGCTCTAGAGCATTTTTCCAACCAAGGCTCCATGTTACAGGGAAAAGTGTCTATGCAGAACTGCTAATCCCACTAAGGCGGGTAACTGCCTTAGAAACAAACAAAGTAAAACTACTTTCGTTTTCCTTTATGAAAGATAGATGAGAGAAGAATAAAGGAGACCAACCTCTGTCTTGCGCTTGGTTCCTTGCTTGATTCCTCTCTCTTTTGATAGTCCTTTGCTACTCGCTTTCTTGTATACCCAGCTTCACAGAGTACCTGTAGAATCAAAGCATCATAACACTATACGAGAACATGGATCTATTATCATAAACAATCTAGGATCAGATGTAAATTGACCATACAAATGCATAAAACATAAATCACACAAGAGTATGGAGGAAAACTTGAATAGCTTTATTGATAATCAAGAAAGAGCCAAGAGAGTTACAACCAGTTGTTCTGACCCAGCATCATCCTCTCAGCAAGTAAGCCCTTCTTCACCTCATGCAAAGCTTAGATCACCCAACACTATGATGTTGCCTCAAGAAACCAACAACAATTCCTTACAAGATGCAAAATTCCAACCTCTGGATCTCTGGGATGAGGGATCCATATATAGATGTTTGTAAGGGAGATGAGTCAGCTTGTGATTTGATTAGTGTCTTCCCTCTGATAGTTCTTGCTTCCACTTAGAGATTGATGATCTCTTACTCATCCTTGGTCGAATTTAGAGAGGCAAGTGTCACAGGAGAAGTTTCTGGAAGATTCCATGCTTCTCCACCTCGCAGATTGACACTGCCATTTATCTCTTCTTGCCCATCGCACCCCATAGAAGGGATTTTTGAAATGCAACGCACCCATTGAGTGTACTTAGGTGAGATGCAACACACTTTGCCTATGGAGCAGGTGACATGATCCAGTTTTGACCAGTTCTGAGTAGTTTTTCATGGAGAACTTCTGGGAGAAGCTGTAATCAGTTGACCTTGTTCCTTTAGGGGTTGGAACAACACTTTTAGGGACCTAGGAGCCCCTAGTTTATGGACATTTTATGCTTGGGGTTGCAGTGCCCAAAAACGTCTATAACAGTTGCCCCCTAAAGCATGAGGTCGTTAATCTTTTTTGATGTCGGGTGAAATGCTTTATCATGAGGCTCCGAAGTTCTTTCAAGTTGGAAGGAGACCTGTAATAAGATACAATACAATACATTATCTTCATAATATTTTCATGATCTAGCTGAGGCGGGCATTCCCATGCTCAACTTTATAAATTCATTTTCATGTACATAGGACAGACAATCGTTTGAGTGTAGACTGATGATTCTGGTAGAGCCATCATCCCTTTGATTGGATGATTATCTGTGCAGCAACGATGTACATTTAATGTCTTTATTTCCCTGAATATATATCGCAGCCCGGATGGATGAAACTAGATCCAGGGTCTTCAATCTCGTTCGATCTTCACTCAAAGTACAAGTCGATCCATGTGAGAGATGTTCTGAAGTCGAACATGGAAAGACATCGCCTGATTACCCGCCAATGATGTAAGCTGTTAACAGGCGTGAGAGGAATAACCGATAATGATAACGATCCTCAAGGTACTACAGTACAATTCACGTGGTGTGAATAAAGGACTTGGCGTCGAACACCACGTAAAATCTTTCGGTCGAAGGCCATTGATGTAAACCTGTCGCCGGAAGTGAGAAACTTGCCATTGAGGCATGCGAGCTTCAAAGTACTGAAATGGGTGTTCCTAGATGGACTTCTTGGATAATGAGCTGATGTCGACAAGAAGTGATCCATCATAGGAGGGCCTTAATGAATCCCACATCAATGACACGGAACGGAGAAAATGATTTTAATGGAGGTGAAAACGGTCTGGTGATATAAGGTTTAGGGTGGCGGTCATGAAAGAATGGAGTGTAAATGTATTGCAGCGGGTGAGACACAGGTGAATTCTCTGAGTGACTTCTCTTGAACATACCGGCGACACTGACATGATGGATTGGTAGCATAAACCCCAAATGTGGATGGTGTGATGTGACAATGGTGATGTGACTGGTGAATGAAACAACCCAACCCGACTTGGATGTGGAGTGAAAGTGTCATGTTCAAGAGCGACTTGCTACCAACAAAGTTTCTTCAAGTTTTCTTCCCAATTTTTCCTCAGTCATTGCTGACCAGTGCCTCTTTATTTTTGTCAAGCTTGAGGAGGATAACATATGGTTGTTCTATAATTTTCCCTTTAGGCAAACCCATCGCTATGTTTTAACGAGCCTGGCGATAGTGAAACTCGTTCTTGTCTGCTATGGACAAGTTTGTCGCTATTAGGTTTTAACGAGTTTAACGACAAAGATAACTCAGTCCTTTTCAATTTAGAGAGTCTGAAAAGGGATGTAAAGGAAACTCCAAAAATCCTTTTTCGTCATCTAATCCCTTAAGTCCGAAAAAGTATAAAACAATACAGAAGGGATGAATTTTCGATACTTTTAAAGAGCCGAACAAAACAAGCGCTCGATCTTTTTGTGTAATAATCCCTCAGGTCCAAAAATATTAAACTCTAAAGGAGGGATAGCACTTCCGGTCCCTTTAACAAGCTGGAGAGGCCAATAGCTTGGAAATCTTTTCATATTTTACGAGTCAGTTGAAAAGAGCTTAAAGGAGACTCTCCTTTGAGGAACAAGTGATAAATTTGGGTAGCAGCTGATTCCAGGTAAGGTTTGGAATTTCCCAATCACGGCAGTGTTACAAGGATGGCTAACATGATCACTCTTCACAACTGTTCCTCAAAAGGGGTAAACAATCAAATGGAGGTGAATGATCAGCCAATACAGAGTGGAGGTGATGATGAGAACACGACCAAGGCTTTAAAGGCTGAAGTACTACATTCACGACGGTTATTTATCGGAAATTGGTTCATTTTTTATTGAGCTTAAACGCTGGGGGAAACATTTTCTCATTGCTTATGTTTATTTTATAACGAGCATGAATTCCGCATTAAAACTGCTCGATGTGACGGTCTTTTCTTGACTTTATCATTAATAGCTTTGTTCTTTCAAAGATTGTACTGCATGCTCAATTGCTTCATACAACTAGTTAGAAATGAACAATATATGTTTGAAAAATGAGTTAGGACACTAATATTTTACTCGAATTATGTAAAATTAATTTAAAAGTGCTTTTACCTCTCATTTTACCATTTCATTTGAACTTTGGCTTGTTGGAGCTTTGGAGGTGCCTTCCCCCTTTGATTTTTCACCAGCTGATTCCGGGAGATTTTGTGGACAATTTTCGGCGCCGTCTAGACCAGGTAGGAGCTAAACCTAAGCTCTTTCATTTCATCCTTTCCATTTTGCATTCTGAGCCTGATTTCTGGTTTTTCTGAGCCTCTGGGGTTTGAAAAACTCGCCCTGGCTCCATCGCACCCTTTATGCATCGAAAGGTGCGTTGGATGTTAGCCTGTCCACTGGCCAATTAACATGCCATGCACCCAGAACACTACTGTGGGTGCGATGAGCGTAAGGAAGGAAATTTATGCACATTTTTCAATGGAAATTCTTGCTTGTTTCTCACCAAATGAGGATCTAACTCTTCTCTTGTTTGTTTTCAGAGATTTATTGGAGCAAAATGACCATTACATGGCGAGAATGTGAGCATGAAGAAGATGACATGCTTGCTTTACATGATCTGGTTACAGTAAATGCATTACGGAACTGTGGCTTGTTGATGTTTTTCCGCATTTCTAGCATGAGACAACAAATCAACTTACTGCAGTATTTGCTTGATGCTTTGGATCCTACTAGCCAAATTTTCCAGATTATGGGCAAATCCATCCCCTTGACTGTAGTGGACATCTATTTTTTGACCGGCTTATCGAGGCGGGGTGCCCCCATATCTTTATCAGGTTCAGGCTGTGGAGGTGAATCTGTGAGAGATTATGTTCGCAGGTATTACAGAGAGGGATCTCAGCCGAGTAAAGACGGAAAGATCATCATCCGAGATGTCACTGACAGGTCTTTGAGGACCATTTTGTTCACTTTTGGTAGGATGGCCAGTGGTGCGGCTCTTCATGTGGCCAACCGATCTTATATGCAGTACACCTTGGAATGTCTCGAACCGAAGGTGTTCAACTTGTGTGACGCAATACTCCTTGTGATGAAAGAACAGTTGACCAAGGTGAAAAGCGGGAGGTTGAAGAACTTTGGATACGGTTCTATTTTGACCACCTTCGCCTTGGAAAAGATACCACTGTTGCAGCCGCAGTATATTGCACTCGGTTTACCTCCACCGACTGAACCACGTATGCAGAGATGGGTTGACCATATGTCTAGGCATGCTGGTCAGTCTCAGATTTCCTTTTTTGATACCTTCTTCGGGTGGTTTGATCGTTAGGAGATGGTTTATTCCGAGTATCCATATGCTGGTATGGACTTCCAGGGTGACCCAGATTTGGTACTGCCAGTTGGTGAACAGTGGGGCGCCATTGGTAAATTCTTGACCATATTTCTGTTTATCATTTTTCTTTTATAATGTCCTCGTGCTTTACTCTATCAAGACTAATCAGAACTCATGTGCTCATGCAAATGTTGGTCCTGTTCGGCCAGTAGTACGCTTGAGAGTGCCAACTGCTGCCCCAGCAGGAGAGGCTGTTGGAAGGGCTATCCTTTGCGACCTTGATGTGGCCGAGACTCTTTTAGCATTACAGGATCAGGTCGAGGGCCTCACTCTCGATATTCCAGATGTGAGGACTGACGAGCTGCATTTGAGGTTGCAGCGACATACTACTGGCGTGCCAAGTCGATGGAATATGCTTTTACGCATGATTGCACAGGCGGTGACTTGTTATCACCAGCATCATTAGACTAGGGTGCCCCCCAGCGTTTTGAGTTTTGGGTCATTTGACCAATTTTGTCTTGGTTACAGAACATTATGTGTAAACCATAAACAATTATATATATATTTTTGATTTTCGGAGTTTTATTTTGGTTAAGTTACATGATCCTAATGCAAATATTGATGAGATGCTTCTTTTTATAAATGTTGCAAATGTCTATCTAACACATAATTTGCCAATGAGTCAGTTAATGTGTTTAAGTTTCTGGAAATATGCTGATATTGAATAAAATCAAATTTCCTTTCCAAAATCTTGACCCTTAGGAACATGCGATAGATAGCTGGATTTCAGACGGAGTAGATACCCGTGAGCTGTAGTATGACGAGCTGTGAGTCTAGCCTGATGACCAGTCGGCATATGCCATGTGTGATGGCATCAGAGAGAAGTTCTATCAACGCGCTATATTCAGCGATGTTATTCGTTGATCGACCAATACATACCCCTCTGAAACTTACTAACTCGCCGCTTGGATTGAAAATGGCCCAGGCCGCAGAAGATAGGTTCTGCGAACTACGACTCGCTCCGTCGGCATATCCAACAAATGATTCCAATAGGTTTGACATCTGCGACAAATGTAAAAAGTGGATTTACTTGACCAAAACAAATACTTTAGCGAAAACAAAAATGTAACAAAAGCATATAGGTTACCACACTGAATCATGCATAGTAACGCTTAAGGTACAACCCATTACGAGGTTGTGCCAGTGGAATCCCGTCATAATCCATTAACTCGTAGGCTCCTTTTGCTAACACTCATTTAACAATATAGGGGCCCATCCATAAAGACTTGAATTTACCTGCTCCCAGTTTATCGGATTCTTGGTCATAAAGCAAGACCAAGTCACCTTCTGAGAAGACACGGGGTTTGATATTTTTGTCGAACTGCGCCTTGACTCATTTCTTATGGGCTTCGTTAGCCAAAGCGGCATCATGACGGGTTTCATCCAATTGGATTAGTTCCAAGAAACGAGCCCCTTCTTCTGAAGTTCTGGGGAGAAGGTCGATTGCGAGTTTAAGGGATGAGATTTCGCACTGAACTGGTAAGATCGCTTCTAGGCCATACACCAGTTGGAAAGGTGTAAACCCGGTCGCATTTCTTACCGATGTTTGGTATGCCCACAAGGCTAAGTACAGGATCAGGTGCTAACTCCTTTTGTGAACTCCAATCATCCTTTGCAGCATGCGCTTCAGGACCTTGTTGATTGCTTCAACTTGTCCGTTGGTTTGCGGGTAATATGGAGTAGAGCTGTCATGCGACAGCCCTAATTTGGCAGCTAATTCGACCATCATGTGATTGCGAAAATGCGATCCATGATCTGTGACTATATCCTGTGGGACACCGAATCTGGCGACTACATGATTGAAAAAGAAGAGGGCAGCTGTTTCACCAGTGTTATCTAATGTAGGCATCGCCTCGGCCCACTTGGTAAAATAGTCAACTGCGACTATGATATACCCATACTCCCCGGTCGAGGTGGGGTTACGTGTCATCAAATCGATGCCCCATTTGGCGAATGGCCCAACAACAACTATTGGCTGCAGGGGTGCCGTGGTCTTTTGGTTTTGCTATCGAAAATTTGACAGGCATGGCAACTTCTGACTGCGGTTATGCAATCTTTAAACATTGTTGGCGAGAAGTATCCTGCTCGTAAAATGTTTTGCGCTATAGCGTAACCGGATTGATGCCCCCCACACGTGCCTGAATGGCAATCATTCAGGACTTTTTCGGCCTCCTCATGGGTGAGGCACCTCCTCAGAACTGTATTGAAACCACGACGGTAAAGTGTATCACCAACGATCATGTAGTCTTTTGATTGGTATCGAATACGTTTTTGTTCGGAACGGGAGGTATTAGGCCTATATTTTTGGGTTTGGAGATAAATGATTATATCTCCATACCACGGATTGGTTGAAGATATTAGAAAAAAAGATTCATCCACGATTGTTTCTTTGGATGTTTCATCGTTGGATAACGATGGGAGATCGCATAATAATTCTGCGAAAACAAGGGCTTTCTTTGACTTGGATTTTATAAATTCTAGATCAAACTCTTGTAGAATTTCTATCCATTTTGAATATTTGCCCCCCAACAACTGTCGCGGCAATATATAAGTCATGGGGTTGCAATATGACAGAATGGTAGTTTTTTGAAAGAGGACATAGTGTCGAAATCTCTGTACCGCTTGAACAGCTGCTAGCGCTAGCTTTTCAACATAACAATATTTGCTTTCTGTATCATTTAAGTTCTTACTCAAATAATATATAGGGTGTTTAATTCCGTTGTCTTCTTGAACTAAAACCATTGCGATGGTTGTATCTGCTGCAACCAGATACAGGTTAAAGTCTTTTTGATAATCAGGAGCGTACATTAATGATGCTTTCATTAGGGATTCTTTTAAAGCATCAAAGGAAGCTTGTGCAACCTGATCCCAGACGAAGGGAACTTCCTTCTTCAATAGACGTGTATAACCTTTAGCAAGTTCGACGTAATTTGGAATAAGCCTCCTCAGAAAGTTTGCTTTCCATTGGAGTTTCTGAATCTGAAGCAAATTCGAAGGTGGAGGCAAATTTATGATTGCCTGAACCTTACATGGGTCGAGACGAATCCCGTCCTTTGAGACTACAAAGCCAAGTAAACGACCAGAACTGACACAGAACACACATTTGTGTGGATTGAGTTGTATCTTGTAGTGTCGGCAACGTAGAAATATCGCTCTTAAATGCTGCGGATGATGAGTCCGCTTTCACGAATGAACCGGAAGGTCATCGAGATATGGTTGAACGATGTTTTTGATGTCATGTAAGGCATAATTCATTGCCCTCTGAAACGTTGCCCCTGTGTTCTTTAAACCAAAGGGTAATTTTCGATATGCGAATGTGCCCCACGGGCAAATAAATGCAGTCTTTGACTGGTCCTGTGGGCGGATATTTATTTGATTATACCTGGAGAATCCATCCATAAATGAAAAGATTTCGCATCTGGCGCACTCATCAATTATCTGGTCAATGAAGGGTGTAGGGTAGTTGTCTTTTGGACAAGCTTGATTTACATCCCTATAATCAACGCACACTCTAATCGTTCCTTGTTTTTTCATAACAAGAACAATGTTTGATACCCAATCGGTTAGAGGAACCGGGTAAATGAAACCAACATGGAGGAGCTTTTCAACTTCTGCCTTGATGGCGGCGGCTTTCTTGGGGTGCACCTGCCGTAGCCATTGTCGTACTGGTTTGACATCTGGATACATCTTGATTTCGTGTTCAACGATACTCGAGTCAATGCTTGGCATTTCATTATATGACCAAGCAAAGACATCTCTGGATTCGCGAAAAAGAGCGTTATATATTTCCAGTTCTGAAGGAGAACAACATTTGCCAACATAAATATTCTCTACAACATCTATTTTGGTTGAGATATTTATGGCGATAGTCTCTTCAATGTTGGACAAGTTTCGCTCAGAATCCACCGTGTTTACAGTATTTGATAGGAAATCAAAAACTGAAGGATGATGAAGGTCGTCAGGAATATCTTCTTCACAATTCAGAAGAAGGGAACGATGGTGGTAATCTTCCCATGGTGCCCCTTCAATTACCATTGATTGAACGATTCCTTCGTCGGTGCAATGCACTCACGACCAAGGATCTGAAGGGGTGCCATATTCCTTAGACCTATCTACCCAAACGCTTGATGAGTGTTGATTTGGGCTTGCCTCCCATGCTAGGAACATTGATTGCTACAATATTTCCACTGGGCTTGGAGGCAATACCTGTGTATGATTCATGTTTATATCGTTTTTTGAGATCTTTTTTATTGAAGATATCATATTGCAGGTTCCTACCGATGCTACTTCCGCCAGATTTATTGGAGGTGGAAGGGCAAAAGTTCCCATTAATATAGGGTCTTTTAGTAGGCCTACTCCGATATTTTGAAGTGAATGGGGGCTTCCATGGATAATTGGAATGCTTCCCGTAACTTGAGAACCATTGGGGAGGAAGGTTTGTTGATCGACAATTGTAATCCCTCCTTGAAAGGGAAATGCACTCTTCCTAAAATAGGTCGACACAATAGCTGCCATAGCATATATCCATGGTCTTCCCAGTAGGATGTTGTAATCGAGGTTTCCGTCGATTACTTCGACATCTATTTCTACCGTTTTCCCTTCTAGTTCAACCTGCGAGTTACTTAGAATACCATATGGGGTATATGTTCATCCATTGAATGCTTTTAATGTCGTCGAAGATCGCGACAAGGTTGGAGATCCTAAAGTTTTCTAGCAACTCATCGACATAATACATGTAGATGCTCCCTCATCAATAATTGTTCGATGAACAGTTTTGTTGAGGGCTTTCACTTGAACGAGGAAAGCTAGTTGAGTTGGTAACTCAGGATCATATCCTTTATGATTAAAGGACACAAGATTGGAATCCTTTGGGTTTATCCCACCAATAGCTGATAATAAAGCCTACTTTTGGGATGGGCAATTTTGCAGCACTTCAAGTGTCAACATAGCAGATGGCGATTGGGCTAGATCTTCCACTATATTATAATGTTGTGCTGCTCTAGCACGAGGATTAAATGTCGACTTGTGTACTACTCCCTTTGGCGGTTTATTGTCAGTTCAGGAATGATGGGCGGTGCAACTTCTGTCGAAGTTGTTGTCGAACTACTAGGTTGATCTTTATCCTTGTTGTTCGACAGCTGTGGATTCCCATAATCTTTGTTCCTTGTCGATATCAAAGCATCATTTTGCTGTTTGGAAACCGACGACATCAGCACTTGAGACGACGAAGCATTTCCACTGTCAACCAGATTTGTTCCTGGATTCAGAAATGGATCAGTTAATACTGCCGAGGTTTTTGAATTCTTGAAGAATTTTTTAAGCTCGGCTCTGTGTGGACAACTGATGTCCAATGATCCTCATCGCATATAAAGCATGGATTTCTTGGTTTCCTATTTCCAGGAGGGTTTGTAGAAGATTTTTCAGGTGATGATTCCTCCTGTTTCTTCTTCTTGCCTTTGGTTTTCTTCTTGCCTCCTGGTTGCTTGGTTTCTTTGCCTTTATCTGTCAAGATGACATTTACTTCCGAGGCAAGAAGTTCTTCTTTTGCATTTTGACTGGAAACCTTACGAGCCTTTTTAGATGTAGCCTTTGTCGATTTCGTGTCTATTGCGCCAATCACGCCATCGCCGGCATGAGAGTCATTGTTTGATTTAGGAGTGGGAGGGACTGAGAATTCCGGTTTAGGAGCGTCAGGTATTTTATCGTAGAGCATGCCAGACTGAGTGTAAATCAAGTCTAAATATTGTGCACGAGCGATAACTTGCTCTTCGGTGACGAATCCCCCTTTTGCCACATCTTCCGTGATGGAAGGCAATAATGACTTAATAAACCATTCAGCTAAAAGTTGATTAGGAACATATGTTTTTACCATTCTACGACGATGTTGCCACTCATGTATATGATTGGATATGTGAGTGGCCGTTGTTTGTTTGAAATTGGTAAGAAGTTCTGTTCCTGTTTCGTACCTTATCGGTAACTGAAAATGGGTTAAAAAGGTTGTGGCTAGGGTACTAAAGTTGTCAAACGAAGCTCTGGGCAATTCGATATACCATTTTGCTGCTGGACCAGTTAACGTCCTCTGAAAAAGGCGAAGCCTAATCGAATCATCGTTTAGGGTGTTTGATGAACACCACAGATGAAAGGTCATCACATGATTCGACGGATCTTCACCCGGATTTCCATTAAATTTAGGAATATCTGACGGAAGTTTATGCGGAATCGCTGGCCACCAAGGGGCGTAAGCGATTGGATCATTTGTTAACCGATTTAGATCCGGTAACTCTAAAGTTGCCATGAAGGGTAACTGTTGATTCAGGTTAGGTGAAGCATACCCAGGATAAGATGGAATCGCCTGAGTAGTTGGTCTTTGCATACCAGCATAATGCATTTGATGCTGGTAACTTTGGTAAGGTTGGTGGGCATAACCATTGTAGAATGGTTGATTTTGACCGTTTTGAATATACGGCTGCCCGCTATTTGCAAAGATTTGTTGCTCAGATCCTTGGTATACTTGTTGGAATTGTGGTTGTTGGTATTGCACCAGCCATGGTTGTGAAGCCATGTGTTGTTGCCCGATACTAACTGTTAGACCAAGATGAGGGGTAATTGTACCCGTTTGGGCCTGTGTCATTCCACTAGTCGACGACTGTGTTTGAGTCGCAGGGTCAAGAGGTTGTTGCATTACAACCTGAGAAACCTGAGGTTGGAATACAACAGGCAGTGCTTGTACTTGCGACACCGTCACAATAGCTGGCGTAGTTGGTATATTTGACATAGGTAAACATTGTTGCATCGAATATACAACTCTTGGTTGTTGAGGTAGTATCGATACCCAACCGCTAGATGTAATTCCAGCATAACCTGAATTTTGTTGTGAACTCCCGTATGGCTGTCCTCCCGGAGGAGACAATGAAAGGGTATACTGCCCCCCATACGGCGGTAATCCGGTACTTAAAGGAATGGTTTGCCCTTGAGGACCGGACTGCCCAAATTGACATCCCGAAGGATCAATTTGTTGAGACTCAACATAAGAGTTTCTGGATACTATTCCGGATGAATAAACAGGAACGGACCATACTGTCGAAATAGCCCCTAAGTGGGCCCCTTCTAGCGATTGAGAGCTAGTTGGGACAGATGGTATACCGGCGAACATTGTTGGAGTGATATCAGGAAGTTTTGCTGTCGCTGTGTCGGACGACATAGTCCTAGATGTCGACAGTTGTTCAGACATTTCTAGTCTATCCAAAAGATTACCTAGCGATTCTACAGGAGCTTCTGCTAGCGATAGACTAATTTCTGAGGAAGAAGGATACAGAGTGATCCCAACTCCAAATTGTGATGGAGCACTAGATGGAGGATCCTCCACAATCTCTTCTATAGCAATCAGACCAGGTGGAAGAGGTAGACCATCAGGTCCGTAAAATATTTCTGGTGCCGAAGAAGGTATGGAATCTGTAGCGACAGATGTTTGGGGAACAACACTCTCCGAACCGGTTGTAGATGAAACTGGTTCAGTAACAAAAATGTTTACCCTCAGACTAGGATCAATACTACTGTCCTTCGGTGGCTACTGAAATTCTTCTATAAAGTTAGGGATACCAGAAATGTTTCGAGTAACCGGAGTCTCTGATGTTATTGGAACACTTGTTCTAACTTTACCAGGAGATTTGGAACCGGTTAAACGAGTTCACTTTGTCCGTAATAGTTTCGATTCCGGAGATAAAGACAGTTGACTCGTAAGCTTCCGCGAACGATGGGGTTTCAATTGACTTTCTTCCACGATTGCGGATTACTCGATCAACTAAAAATAAAGGGGAAGTATGTTTCCGAATTAGATGAATTTTAGACACTTTGACACAACTTGTTTTTTCAATTTTAAAGAGTCGAGAAAAAACAAAAGATGACTCTAGACGCCTTCGATTTTTAATGAGCCTGAAGTGACAAGTGCTTAGATGGACCTTTTCCGTTAAGGAGTCTGAAAAGGAACGAAAGGGACTGCTCTGGAAATCTAGGCAGAGGGATTACCAAACCAATCGCAAAACTGCAGAATACTTTTTATGGTACGACAATCAATCTTCCCGAATGATGTGTTCAGTGCATTGCGATCGATAGGGCGGCAGACACGGCTCCCTATGGATAAAGGATTAAGCCTATTGTGGTCTCCCAAAATATACTCGACGGTACATGGGAGCACAAGTCCGTATTGGCACTTATCATCTCAAAGTGGAGGAATCACCCAACCAACAGTGAGAACAACAGTTACCAGGCTTTACGACGCCGGAATACGTCTCTAGCCTAGACTTCTAGATGTTGTGCGTTAGGTTCCAAAGCGTTGGTAGATTCATTAAATTTATTTTATAGTTGATCTTGCTTAAGAAATTTTCCTTTCAGGTTCACCGCGTGATGTAGATGTACAATTCCTAAAATGCAATCTAAGATGATAAACAGTCTTTTTATCTTCTTTGTGCAATGAAAATCCTAACTACTAAGGAAAGAGAGACAGTGTTCTTTCAGTAAAGAGCATAGAGCACACACTATATGCACTGTCCTAAATCAAACCAATCAAACAGTCTAAATGCAAATGCACATGCATGTATTTGTTTTCAGCCTTCTTAATATGTGAATGATAAAAAAGAAAGCTAATGCACAAATCTGAATTACTTTTCAAAGTGACAATTACTAACAAGCTTCTTTTCAAAATCAAAATGAAGGCAACAATGACACTTTGCGATTTGGAAATGAAAACTTGCTTTCGACACTAGAAAAACTACTAATTTAGATCAAATACAATAGTAACATGGTAATCTACCATCAAGAACAATCAGATTCTCTTCTATGACTGAAAACAACACTTGCGACACTTTAAAATCAAGAAACGACAGTACAATTACGTTACTTTTTTGCAAAGGAGAACTGAAAATGACTCAACAAATACACAAAAACATTTACAGTTCTTTGCACAATGGAGGCGGAATAACAGCAAGGAAAGGGGTTTCAAACAGAGGTGTACTGACTACAGGCAGCAAAATTCTTGAATAGATCTGAAAAGAGTGAACACAGAAACCAAAATTTAGGAACAATGCCTAGTCTGATCAGCACACCTATAACAAAATGAATTTGAAATGCAGCGCACCTACTACCCTCGGGAAGTGCGCTGAATTTGAGATTCACAGAACAGAGAGTGCGCTAGGCCAGGGATGAGACTTTGCTTGGGTTTCGGGTCACAGTTTGCAGTTCAGTTCAGGGATTTTGGCCGAGAAAGTGGTAATCAGTAAATCAACAACAGGGGTAGATCTAAGGAGGTTACTAGAGACACCACAAGGGAAATTAGAGAGTTTGTAAATCAGTTGTTTAATTCATAAACAAAACCCAGAAATTGACTGAAGCGGCATTTATCTACTTTGCATTTGCATAGCAAATGCAGTTCGAAAGCTACCTGGCTCAACTTCAGGCTCCGTTTGTAAGTTTATAAAGTAAACAAATGTAGATAGACAAACAACCTAGTCGTTCCCCAGTGGAGTCGCCATTTTGTTACAGGGAAAAGTGTCTATGCAGAACTGCTAATCCCACTAAGGCGGGTAGCTGCCTTAGAAACAAACAAAGTAAAACTACTTTTGTTTTCCTTTATGAAAGATAGATGAGAGAAGAATAAAGGAGACCAACCTCTGTCTTGCGCTTGGTTCCTTGCTCGATTCCTCTCTCTTCTGATAGTCCTTTGCTACTTGCTTTCTTGTATTCCCAGCTTCACAGAGTACCTGTAGAATCAAAGCAGCATAACACTATACGAGTACATGGATCTATTATCATAAACAATCTAGGATCAGATGTAAATTGACCATACAAATGCATAAAACATAAATCACACAAGAACTTGAATAGCTTTATTGATAATCAAGAAAGAGCCAAGAGAGTTGCAACCAATTGTTCTGACCCATCATCATCCTCTCAGCAAGTAAGCCCTTCTTCACCTCATGCAAAGCTTAGATCACCCAACACTATGATGTTGCCTCAAGAAACCAACAACAATTCCTTACAAGATGCAAAATTCCATCCTCTGGATCTCTGGGATGAGGGATCCATATATAGATGTCTGTAAGGGATATGAGTCAGCTTATGATTTGATTAGTGTCTTCCCTCTGATAGTTCTTGCTTCCACTTGGAGATTGATGATCTCTTACTCATCCTTGGTCGAATTCAGAGAGGCAAGTGTCACAGGAGAAGTTTCTGGAAGATTCCATGCTTCTCCACCTCGCGGATTGACATTGCCATTTGTCTCTTCTCGCCCATCGCACCCCATAGAAGGGATTTTTGAAATGCAACGCACCCACTGAGTGTACTTAGGTGAGATGCAACGCACTTTGCCTATGGAGCAGGTGAAATGATCCAGTTTTGACCAGTTCTGAGTAGTTTTTCATGGAGAACTTCTGGGAGAAGCTGTAATCAGTTGACCTTGTTCCTTTAGGGGTTGGAACAACACTTTTAGGGACTTAGGAGCCCCTGGTTTATGGAAATTTTATGCTTGGGGTTGCAGTGCCCAAAAATGTCTATAACACTCCAGGAACTAATAACTCAACCCAAGCTAAGGAAACATGAGAACCAACCAAAACAAAAAAATGAAAATAAACCCACAATCATCATGGATATCTAAGAAATGGCAAGGCTAATCCACTATCAATCCAAGCAATCCTCCATGCTAATGACAGATCATGACCAAGAATCCACATGCATATGCCATGCATGTCCAAACTAGTGAAGAAATCATACATGCAACTTGGTACCTGCAAGAAAATCTGATGTAGTTGTTGATGTCGATGCCTTCTTGTGCCTTCCTTCTCTTCCTTTGCCCTCTTGCTCCAAGAATCCAAGTATGACACACCCTCCAAGAGTGCTCCAAGAAAACTCTAAGTATCCAAGAGTATGAGAGAAAGAGAATAATGAGAGAGAGCTCCAACACTGAACTAAAAAAAGGTTACCAACTGATCCTCATAAGCATATTTATGAATGAGGCCTTTATTTTCTTAATTTTCCATTATTTTCCTTCATTTTCCTCCTCACATGAAACCTGTGACATTTCACCTCCTTTTTATCCTAATTTCCATTATTTTCATAAATAAATGTGCCAAAAATGCCTCTTTGGCTTTTAATGCCTTAGCCATTGCCTTTTCCAATTTCCTTAGCCATAAACAACCAAATGAACACCCTCTAGGATGTCTTGCCCAACATTTAGCTTGGAATAAGTGTCCCATTCATCCGTGGTTATTTTTTTTAACACTTATTACATGGAATTTTCACCAGGGCTATTACTTATCCCATATACTCGACAAGGATAATTCCCAACAAATGTGGGAAGCCTTAGCTATGCTATACAAAGGATTTTCCGAGCAGCGAAAGTTGTACTTAGAGGAGAAGGTGAGATGCATGAGGATGCGGAAAGGGGAGCATTTTGACCCCTTCCTTATGAGGC
Source organism: Pinus tabuliformis (assembly GCA_031772625.1). Taxonomy (NCBI): domain Eukaryota; kingdom Viridiplantae; phylum Streptophyta; class Pinopsida; order Pinales; family Pinaceae; genus Pinus; species Pinus tabuliformis. Next base: position 1,180,691,821 of record CM062805.1, on the reverse strand, counting down.
TTTAGTAGGATCAATACCCCAACCCTCAGAGTTTGTACGATTAGCACTGAATAACATTTATGAAGATTGACAAGTTTTCATCCAGAGCATCCTAGGCAGAGAAAAATTGCCAGATTGGGAATGTGTGTGGGTTGATTTGTAGTGGGAGGAAATGAGGCATGATCTGGTAAAAGCCACCATCAGTGATAGTAGCAGCAGTGGGATGAAGCAGGTGAAGGAAGATGAGGACATGGCCCTTGCATCAAAGGGGCAATAGGAGCAACACAAAAGAAAGAGGGATATTTTGAAGACCAAGTGCTTCAGATGTGGTGAGATGGGCCACTACATCACTCAATGTCCTCTCAGAAAGAAGGACAAAGAGGATAAGCAGGATCAACAAGTTGCATCCACTGAGATCGACAGGTTGTCATCTAGACTGGAGAAAGAGTTTGCCATGATCATCGAGTTACATCCAAGGGTGAGGTGGGGTGATCTGGAGTTGTAGCTCCAAAGAGCTATAGGATGGACATTATTCTTAAGGAGGTACACCTCATGAATCAATACCTTGCTATGGGAGCCCAAAACATGCAGTAGCAGGATGGCTCAGTGGCAGTTGGTGCAGTCAAGTGCTAGAGTGACAGATGCAGTAGCTAGTAGCACGTTAGATACTAGGTAGCATAATGCAGATTTGGCAGCAGTGCAGTTGCCATAGAGAAAAGTCAACAACAACGCAGAGGCTTCAGTGACAGTGCAGAGTCTAGCAGTAGTCAAAACTCGGACACCGGATGCATTATAATGACCACAATTGGTTCAATATTTTGGATTTTTTTCCATTGCAGCTGCAACAACATCAGATGGGATGGGTTGTAGTGCAGATGCAGTGTTGGCAGCAGTTTAGCATGACCAACAGTAGCATAGATGCAACTCATATCATAGTTGTGCAGTAGTTGGTGGGTAGTAGGGCTAGACATCAGTAGTGCAACAAGAGATGGTGTAGAGATAGAGTGATGCTTCAGCAGGTTGCAACACTATAACACATTCATCGCTAAGAGGGAGTGTTGATTTCTATAGCATCGTATGTGCTCTTGCCTCAAGATTTTGCAGAGAGGCTAAGACACAAGCATTATCCAATACCTAGAAATCGTTTGGGAAAATTCCACCTATAGATGATTTAATTAAAATAATTAACTTTTTTAAATGGTTCCATAAGTCTAAACTTAGGAAATCTGGTTAATTAAAGGGTATTAATTAAATCAGGTGTGAATCTTCTAGAAGAAGATTAGGATCAACTCCCAGTTAATCTTAGCCCTTGATTATGTTTTAATTTTGGTCATTGGAGCTCCAACGAGAGATTATAAGACGGAGTTTGATGAGCACTTGGAGAACATATCAATTGAGAGATCATAGATCAAATTTATCAATAGAAGCAGTGTTGAGTTGCCAGTGTAAGATCGAGTGATATTCTTACAATGAGGGGAAGGGATAGTATACCGAAGGAGAGTTTTCCAGATGTGGGGAGTGCAATGCATAGAAGACAGAGAGAGGTTGAGAGAGGCAGTGCAGAGCTTTAGAGGGAGTCTGAGATTCAGCTAGGAAGTCATATTCCAGAGCCAGAAGTTGGGGTGTGAGATCGGAGGGCCAGAGGAGCGAAGTTCTAGATAATAGGAGATCAGAGGAGCAGGTGACATAGACCTGAGAGAGGCTGACGCAGATTTTCGTAGGTTGACGCAGAGGCTTCGCAGAGTCAGCATGGGGCCAGCCATCCAGAGACTAGATTAGATTCAGATTTCCATACAGTGTGAGAATTTTCCTCACTATCTCCTTGTTAGTATTTCTACGTATCCAATTTCTTGTTTGGGTATCTAACGATTTGTACTTAGATTACTACTGCATAATAAGTAGACCCTCAGTTGTTGCACCATTTTCCCATATTGTTTTTTTTTTGGGACATTGTCCAAAAACAACTGCGTAAATGTGTGTGTGTTTATTTCTCTCGAGTGCAATATTTAGTTTCCACAGTATTTTAATTTGCCTAGGCTGTTGTGTATGTATTTCAATACTTTCCATAGAAAACTACAACTAATTTGTTCTAAGTAAATTAACAAATAGGAGAAATATCATCAGTTTGCTGCAGTAGGAATCGGGTCATTGATTTTTCACATGATGCAATGGATACAAAGGTTTTGGCATTATTTCTATAGAGAATACCACATGGAATGCGACTTTCACTGCCACCATGAACCTTTAAGTTCATATCACACTCTTATCACTCATCTAAAGGCACGAAATGCTTTGCATAATGAGCCTGTGACCTAGCTACGTCTACTCTTTCGAGGTTGCAGGTTGCATTCTCATTCTCCAATGTGGAAACCAGAGAATGTGACCTACACTGCTCTTGAAAAATGCTACCTGCACTAGGGGTTGGAGCTACAACTGGGTCACAAATCACAATGACAAATTTGATTAACCTTTCTTTGGAAAATTGCCAATGCGAGGTGCGACTTGCATATGCATGTGAGGACATGACCGATGTATAACACTATCACCTGCATATGCATTTAGGACTTTTAAAGGGATGACTCACATACATGAGAGTGTGTTTTCCTCTTGGCCAAATCGCCCCAAAGACACTTATCAGATGTTGTCATGGGGCGTGATGCCAACCATGTTGGAGAATGTGGTTGGAATATGCTCCTATGGCCACATACTATAATATGAAGGATCAAGATCACCCTATATGGGCTACACATCGCCACAACACCGTGGTGTAGAGAAGGGCTATACAGGGGTCCAAGTTGATGCTTTACTTTCAGTTAATTTGTCATGTTTTTGGCATTATTCTTCATCTACATATTTATATGACAGTATTATTTGTTTGCAGGTGGGAATGTTTATTTGCATGGAGAAATCCAGGGTTTCTTGCAAGAAGTGTTGGAGTCAGGGTTTTGACAACTAGGCTAGCTGAATCCATGCAACTGCCCAAAATACTATGTCAACCATAACGGCAGGAAAGATGGCCCACAAATCGAAATTCAACATGGCAAGTGGATCACAACCCTACTCAGTGACTCATCATGGTTACACAACAAAATTAGGGTTTCAGGCAACCCTGCCCATTCTCCTCACATTTTCTCTTCTATCAATATGTAAATGTTTTCATCACGGTGTTAGAAATTGTGCTAAGATTAATTCAGCTTGTACTAAGCAATAGACATTAGAGAGAAGTGAAGGAATCCAAGGCTCATGAGGGAAGGTCAAGGGTCACGATAGGTGAAAAGTCATCTCCTCCCTATAAATGTGCTATAATGCCTCATTATAGGGGACTTTAGCACTTGATTTGAGGCTAGGACTAGATAGTCAATTTGTTCTCGAGATCTAGAGGCACTCAACTCTTGTCAACTAGTAGAGTGGAGTTGTAGTAAGGCTAGGGTTTTGCATTGGGAAATAGTATGAGAAACCCATGTTCCACTATTGGGTTTTGACCAATTGCAAGATATGTACTTGAAGTTGCAGCAACATTAATAAGATGTTCCTCATGTTTGACACTGATTCCCATGCTTATTCATGGTGTATATATTGGTTGACTGGTATTTTCACTTTATTTGTATGTTTGTTTTCATATACGCAATATGTTATGGACTGGTTCATAGTTGTTGCATGTATGTTTTGCTTTCAAATCTACGTTTACTTATTTCTTGCCATGTCAGTGATCTATTGTGAAATATTTTGCAATTAAATTCTGGCATGTTCTTGTTTATGTATGTCTGATTGGGTTTTGGCTCATTGATCCCTCTCATGACATATTTCTTCTTATTGTTGTTGAGACTTGTTTGTACCTCTTTCTGCAGTTTGTCAATCTTTGGCTAATTTCGTTTCACTATCTGGGCATTTCATTCTTGTCCCCACTCTAACACCTTCTCATTTGATAACCAAGAGTGGAAACATTCATGGTGGAAGTTGGGCACACATACTAGATGGGGCTCCTACCCCAAACAGTGTGAGGTCTAATTGGGACTTCACACCAAGGAGACCCACTAGTTGTTGGTGGTACATTTCAGCCCATCAAAAAGTGTTCAACAAAAAGGCTTGCTCCTACTTGTTGAATATTTGTTCAGGTTGGGGGGTATGTGTGAAAATGCTTCTGACCTTTCTAGTGGATTAGCCGTGATGTGGGATCCTCAGGTGTGTGAATTTTTGGCTTTTCATACATGTGTAGGTATTTTGATATCGGTTTTTTCTAGAAATATATACACACTTTAAATATATACGCACCTTATATATCTAGAAATGTTTTTTGGGATTGCTTGGATCTTGGTTGGTGATCTTAATTTGACTGTTGTCGCAACATAAGTAAGGGGTTCCAAAAGTAATATGGATCCATTAGGGAGTTATTTTAGATGCCTATTTGGGAAAATTGGATATTCCACCAGATCCTCTCGTGCCAACATGGAAGAATGGTCATAGTAGCGTGGAAGGTATTGCAAAGAAACTAGATAGATTCTTGGCACATGAGAATCTAGTTCGTCAGTTGGGTATGTTGCGATTTTGTGTTATTGTAACAACCCATAGTTGATTTTACATGTAAATAAAATAAGACCAAGGTCATGGGACACGTATGCCAAGTTGAATGTCAAAAAAATCATAGCGATGGGTATCAATCATGGTTAATTAATGGCTATGATGGGTATGAGAGGGAAATTGAAGGAAAAATGAAGGAGAATAAAGAAAATAGAGGCCTTAATGATAAAAAGACTTTTGAGGATCAATTGCTAGTCTTTTGACAGTTTTTGGGTGGAGCTCTCTTCTATTGTTTCATTCTCTCATACTCTTGCACATTTAGAGCATTCTTGGAGCACTCTAATATTCACTTGGATTGGAGAAAGAAGGCAAAGGAAAGTAGGAAAGCGCAAGGGAACATGTGGATCAATAACTACAACTGGATTTATTTGTAGGTAACAATTTGCATGTGTGATTTCCTTGTTGGTTTATGGATGCATAGTATATGCATGTAATTTTTTGGTTATGTGTTTTCATTGGCATGGAGATTTTCTTGGATTGACAATGGTTTTAGCCTTGTCTTTCCTTTTCCTAGATAACCATGGTGTTGTGGATTTTTCCACTTGATTGTTTTTTTTTATTGGTGCTCATAATTAATTATGGTTGTGGGTTGGAACAAATGCTCTAGAAGCCCTGGAACAACTTGGGTTGAGTTACTAGTCCTAGAGCCTAGGTTGGGACAAATGCTTTGGAGCCCTTGGTGGTTTGAGTTACTAGTCCCTGAAGCCCAGTTGGAGAAAATGTTCTAGAGCCTTGGAAGGTTGTGGGTTGAGTTACTAGTTCTTGGAGCCTTGTACAACTTGGGTAGAGCCCGATCTGGTTGGTGTTAGTGATCTCCAACCGTGGTTGTGGAATCATTGCGGTTAAGGATTGAGGTGGTTTGGCCTTTGGAAGGCTTGGTTTTGTTTTGTTTTGGTTATTCCATGAGATCCCACATTCATGCTTGGAATATGGTGCGGGGGTGATTGGTTGAAAGAGAGATTTGGTTCAACCCAATCTATGGTCAGGTGGTATGTGTAAGTCTCTGACTTGGTTGGTATTTTTATATGTTAATATGAAACATTTGTTATTGTGATATATGATATTTTTTAGTAATTATGTTGACGATATTATGGTTAATTTTCCATGGCTTCTATGTTGGTTATTTTATGGTTATATGATGTGTATCATCTATGGCTCTTGTCATGAATTGTTTAGTTATTGATTGGTTGTATGGACAAATAAATGTTGTTACAGGTATGTGGAGAGGTTATAGGGCCTTCTCGATGATTCTCATATGAATTGCAAACTATTATGATCATATATGGATTCATGACATGTAGCTTAAATGCTTTCCATGTGTTCGACGAAATGTTTGTTATGTTATAGGTTGTCTAGGTCCAGTTCAACCTCCAAGTTTGAATGTTTAGCCTTATGGTTATGTCATTTATGATTCTGAGAAGTCTCAAGCAGTTCTAGGCAGTGGTCTTGAGACTGACCTAGAATTGTGATTTAGATCTCAGGACTGCACCCTCTGAACTGGGAAATTTGGGTCACAGTCGCACTCAGGCAGTGTTGTGTGTGTGGTTGGAGGCCTTCAACCACACCCAAGCCTTTTCATACATGCAGTTGGGGGTTAAGTTGTGAGAAAAGCAACGCAACTCAGGGTTTGGTCACCTAGGGTGGTCCTTTAGCCTCTGAGTGTCCTGTATCCTGAGGAATGTTGTGAGTTATTAGACAGTGGTTAGTTGTAGGCCCCACTTCCTTAATTGGAGATTGGAGGTCGATTCATGTCGTAGTAACTCTTCATCTCATGTTTACCTTGGCAGGCCGATGAAATTTGGTAAATGTGTGAGGGGTGGTTACAGGGTTGTGCCAGAGCTTCCAGGTTCAGACACTTGGAATGGATGGGTGGGATGTGTTTGTCATGCATGCATGCTAGTTGTAGATGTGTTTGTTATGAATGCATTGTGATAATTTTTTTGTAGTTGTGTTGTCATGTAGAGGTTGATGATGTTGATGTTGAGATGATTGTTATGTTGATTTCATTATATATACATATGTTGTGCTAATTTGGATTGACTGTGCAAACAAGATAGCCTCCCCTGAACTTCGTTGAGGTATGTTGATTATGTTTGTATTTGGTTTATCTGAAATGGTATGTTAGCAGGAAGTAGAAGAGCAGAGATGACAAGCAAGATGGTGGATTATAGTTCACATGACTCTTCTTACAGATCAAATGAGCAACAAAGAGATGATTACTCTCCTGACATAACATATACTTTGAGAAGTTTAAAGGCAGAGATCAGAAGTTGTAAGGTAGATAGTGGAAGAATCATTTAGACACAACAAAGACTTTCCAAGGCACAAGAGAAGAAAGCAACAGTCAATGCAGTGCTTCTTCATAGTTTTTCAAATTTTCATAGAGAGAGGGACAACCATGGATTAGTTATGGATGAGAAGAAATGACTAATGGGGTATATGGTAGTAGGTATCCTAGAGGACATAGGTCAGACAAGGATGATACAGTCAGAGGTGGTAGATTGATGGATAAACCTGACATAAGAGTTAGTGGTGATGGGTTCTATTCTAGTTCTGAATTAGAGAGACAACATGGTCATCATAGTTATCATCCTTACAGGAGGAGTGAGAAGTAGTACTTGTCAAATGAGTTTAAGAAATCCAAGCCTCCTACATTTGATGGAGAGTTGAAGAAACCGGAGGATGCAAAAGCATGGTTACTTGGAATGAAGAATTTCTTCGAGATGCATGACTATACAGAGAATATGAAAGCCAGAATAGGCATTTTCAGTCTCAAGGGAGAAGTGGACATTTGGTGGGAATATGTGAAGCATGTCAGTGGTACCAAGATAGATGAATTGAGTTGGCATGAGTTCAAAAGACTTTTCATAAAGTAATTTTCAGAGAGATACTATGACGGTAAGGCTAAGGAGTTCTATGAATTGAGGTTGGGTTCTATGACAGATGACAAGTATACAACTAAGTTTTTGGAGTTGCTGAGGTATGTACCATATCTTAAGGATGAGAAGATGAAGGTTCAAAGATTCGTTAGTAGATTTCCTTTATCATTTCAAGATTATATTGGATATGATGAGCCTCGGGCATTGGAAGAAGTAATTGGGAATTTGAAACATTGTTATGAGTAGTCTAAGCATAAGTGAAAGCCTAATCAGGGTTGAAAAGGTAATGATAAGACTAAAGAAAAGTGGGACAAGAAGTGAGGAAGACCTCGGGATGAAGGTAACAATGTGAATGCAACATGTATAAGAAATTCAATGCAGTTGACAGAGGACATGTATTTCAGCTTGATGAGAAGAACAAAGGTGATGGTAGAAAATGTCTTTGATGGATCGTCTAGGATAGATTGCAATGTAGACTTTATTCCTGCTTCATGTTTTTGCATTCATCATTGAATCAGGATCATTGAATGTTGATGTCGTTCAGGTCCCTTCTGCAGTTGGTACTTGATGATTCAGGTGCCTTCTAACATGTATATTTTTTATGCAACATTTGTCATATAATACATGTTTCTTCTAACATTTCAGGTCTCTTCTAACATTTCAGGTCTCTTCTGCGCAATGTTTCCAATATTTTTTCAGGTCCCTTTTGCAATACAATTCAAGTTCCTTCTTCAATTTAGCTGCTCAAATTTTCAGCTGCTCAAACTGAGTTTCTTTTGCAACTTCCCCCTTGCTTATGTGAAGACTTGTCCTCAAGTCTTGTATTGTTTTGGAGGGTTCATTCTGAAAAATCAAACTATCGTCAGAGTAAAACAAAATTAGAGAATTCATACAGGCCAAACTAGTTGGTTTTCCTCCATGAATTCAAGTTTGCTTTGTGCCAGTTGCTTGGTTTTCACAAGCAAATATCTATATATATATATATATATATATATATATATATATATATATATATATATATATATTCTTCTGGAATAATGGAAGGCATATTGCTATGCTGTTCCATTACTTCCAGATCAATATCTTTTGACATTTGTTTCATAAAATATTCTTTATTGATAGGCTTATTGTAGACTTTAAGCCTATGTCCTTAACTACAAATGAAATAGATTCTTGATCAATTGTTTTTATCTTGACAACTCCATTATCAAAGATCTCCTCTATCTCATATGGCCCCAGCCAATGAGTTGTAAACTTTGCCTTGAAATCTTTAAATTTGGAGTCAAACAATAATGCCCAGTCTCCTTTGTTGAATGTTTTGTTCTTGATGAATCAATCATGCCATTTCATCTTTTTCTGCTGCACAAGAGTTGTGTGCTAAAATAATTGTTGTCTTTGTTCATCCAGTTGATTCAATTCCATTACTCGCTGTTGTTGTGCTTCAGATAATTCTAGTCCTAACTTTTCTACTAACTTGAATGTGTGTATTTGAAATTATATGGGTAATCAGACTTCTTTTCCATACACTAACTGATATGGACTGAACCCAGTTGTGTTTTTCTATGTTATCCTGTATGCCCATACTGCATCTCTTAATTTCTCTGACCAGTCCTTCCTATTCATTTGTACTGTTTTCGTCATGATATTCTCCAGGACTTTGTTTGTCGACTCCACTTGTCCATTTGCTTGAGGATGGTACGGAGTTGATTTTCTATGTTTGATCTTGTACTTCTCTGTAAGATCATGAACAATCTTGGAAGTGAATTGTGTGCCTTGGTTAATTACAATTTGTCTTGGTACTCCAAATCTGACAAAGATTTCCTCGAATAGGAATGTGACTACTGTGTCTTCTGTTGCTCTTGCTACTGCCTTTGCCTCAACCCACTTAGTAACATAATCAGTACATACCAAGATGTACTTCTTTATGTTTGATGGTGGGTTTATTGGTCCCACAAAATCTAGAGCCCATTGCTCGAATGGCTCTATGAGTACTTGTGGCTTAAGTGGAATTTCATCTGATATTATTGAACTTCCTATTATTTGGCAACTGTCACACCTTTTGACATAGGCTTTGAAATCTTTGAAGATTGCTGGCCAATAGTAGCCCAGTTGCAGCACCTTGTAGGTTGTTTGCTTGTCTGCAAAATGACCACCACATGGCTCGTCATGACATGCTTTCAAAATTTCTAATATTTCGTATTTTCTAGCACATTTTATTATTATCAGATCAGAGCTAGTATAAAAGAGATCACCATTCACCCAACTATATCTAGAACTCTCTCTAATTATTTTTCGTTTTTGTTTCTTTGTAAATTGGGATGGTAATTTTCTAGAAGATAAATAGTTTGCTATATCTGCAAACCATGGTGTTTTGACAATTATTGCAAACAAATGTTCATATGGGAAATTATCTGAAACATGATTCGGATCACCAGGTGTATGAATCCTTGAAAGGAAATCAACTACTTTATTGTATTTACATGGTCGATCTTGAATTGGAATATTAAATTCCTGCATTAACAATAACCATCTTGTAACTCTTCCATTTGTGATTGCTTTAGTCATTAAGTATTTGATTGCTGAATGGTTTGTGTGAATGAATACTTCATAACCTGTTATGTAATGCTTGAATTTGTTTACTGCATGTACTACAACTAACATCTCTTTTTCTGTGACTGTGTAGTTCAATTTTGCTGGTGTTAAGTTTTTACTTATGAAGTATATAGCATAATTAAACAGGTTTTCTTTCTGTCCAAGTGATGCACCTATAGCTGTATCAGATGCATCAATGGAGATATGAAATGGAAAAGACCAATTCGGTCCTCGAAGAATGGGGGAAACTGATAGTTTTTCTTTCAATAATTGAAATGCATTTTGATAATGATTTGTCCATTAGAATTCAACATCTTTTGCAAGTAACTTGAATAGAGGCAGTGCTATTTTACTGAAATTTTCAATAAATCTCCTATAGTATCCTACATAACCCAAGAAAATTCTTACTTCCTTTTGAGTTGTAGGTGGCATTAAATTCACAATGACTTGTATTTTGGCTGGGTCCACCTTAATTCCTGATGAGGAAATATGGTGTCCCAACACTATCCCCTCTGTTAACATCATGTAGCATTTTTCATTACTTAGGGATAGATTTGTCTCTATGCATCGTTTCAAAACTTTCTCAAGATTTTTCAAACAATCGTCAAATGTGTTTCCATATACAGTGAAATCGTCCATATAGACTTCTACACATTCATGGATCAGATCAACAAATATTGCAAGGACTGCTCTTTGGAAAGTAGCAGGTGCATTACATAGCCCAAAAGGCAAAACATTGTATGCATATGTTCCCCATGGGCAAGTAAATGTTGTTTTGTCCTGGTCTTCCATTGCTATTCTAATTTGATTATACCCACTAAATCCATCTAGAAAAGAAAATAATTTCTTCCCAGCTAATGAATCTAGGACCTGGTCAATAAATGGTAGCGGGAAATGATCTTTTAATGTTGCTTTGTTCAATTCCCAGTAATCTACACATATTCTCCACTTCCCATTTTTCTTTGGTACTACCACTAAGGGAGAAACCCATTGACTGTCAAAAATAGGATAGATGAATCCAACTTGTAGTAGTTTTTGTAGTTCTTCTTTCACTATTTCCTTCATCATGGGGTTCATCCTCCTTTGAGGCTGCCTTACTGGTTTAATATGGTCATCAGTATAGATGTGGTGGATACATGTGTTGGGGTGAATTCCCTGCATGTCTGTGTAATCCCAGGCAAAATCTTTTGAGTATTTTTGTAACAATGCTATTACCTCTTGTTCTTGCGACGATTGTAAGTTATTACCAATATTCAAATGTTTTCCAAGATAAATCTCAATAGTTTTAGTTTTTGAATTGGTAATTATGTTTACAGGAAAAATATATGTGAATGAATCTTACAATGATTGAATTGTGCAGGTTTCCTGAAAACATTGGTTCAAAAGATTACTTGCATCTTCATACTGGGTTACTCTAAGCTACTCTGAAATCTCTGGTTCTGAGATGAAAATATCTAATAGATATTCATTCTCCTCTTCTTCTCTAAGGTCAAAGACTTGGTTAATACTAAGAATTGATTTTGTTTGTTGTTGTTCTTGTCCTTCAAGCCATGATACTAAAGAAGGTGCTTGTGCTGGAGAATAAAGTGTGATGTGCTTTCTTTCATCCCATGTGCAATAATCATACTTCCCGATCTGCATCCTATAAAGGCATCAGCAGTGGCTAACCACAGTCTGCCTAAGATTAGAGGATGTCCTCCTAAGTTTGTTTTCGGCTGCAAAATGAGGAAGTCTATAGGATACTCCCATGAATCCAGAGAGACTATGATATCTTCTAATATTCCTTCTGGTACAACCTTAGATCTATCTGCTAACTCTAAAATGGTAGTAGTAGATCTAATGTTGTTTAAATCTAAATGTTTCATTGTCTCTGTAGTCATTACATTTATAGCTGCTCCCAAATCTATTAATGTGTTTGGAACTGAAAAATTATTTATTGAAATAGTAACCATAGGGATACCAGGGTCAATATATTTTTCGACTACTGTCTTTGTAGACATGAGGCTAGCTAGTTTTCCAATGACTTGGATTGTAATAGGATCCTTTTTCTTTTTACCAATTTTCTTGATGCATAATTCCTTTACTGTTTTAGCATAAATTGGAATTTCTTTTATTGCTTTAATAAAGGAATTTTGACATAAGCATTTTTTAATTCATCCAAAATATCAAATTCAGGAAGAGACATTTGAATTTTCTGCTCTACTAACCTCTTTGGATAGGGTGGTGTTTGAGTTATTACAGTTTTTCCTTTCTGACTTTGATTTTCTGAATGTGATGTTTCAGGTTGTTCTCCTTGTTTAGCTGGTTCTTCTATGATCAAAGGAGAATTTTTATGCAGTACTTTCCCAAACCTTAAATGGACATCATTTATGGGAAGAATGGAGTATGTTGGGAAACATGTTGCTTCTTCCACATTGTATGCAAGTTTATCCATTTTGTTACTTGGATTTGCTACTGGCTAAGCTGGTAGTTGAGTTGGTCTAGGTTGGTTCGAAGGCAGCTGTAGCTGCTATGGTTGTGTTAGTAATGGTGCGGGATTTTGTTGTGGAAATGGCATGGATTGTGGGTATTGTTGAAATTGTTGGTATGAAAATGGATGTTGATATTGCTGCTAGTATCGATGTTGGTATTGTTGAGGATACATTTATTGAGGTAGTTAGTTTCCATAACTATATCCTCTTCAACATTGTGCACGTTGGTTTTGATATTGTTGTGGAGGCTAAGCTTGCCATGGCTTTGGGGTATTCCAAGAATTTTGAGAAGGATATTGATAATTTTGTTGAGGGAATTGTTGTGGGAATTGCTGAGGAATCCTTGGCTGCCAAGGTCTTCTTGGTGCAATATAGTAAAGGCCATCTGCCCCTTGTACTTCTTCCATTGGATTCATTTGCAATTCTTTCAACTTTAGACAATTTTCTATTGAATGGTTTTCTATGCAAAGGCCACATACCTGAATACTATCTAAAGGACATTCTCTTAATGGATGCTCTTTCTACATTTGGGACAAAAGATTGCTAAGATTTGTTCTTGTTCTTCTTTCTTTTTGTTTGCTTTCAGAACATCTACTTGTGTCCCTAATGTACTTAGAAGATCAGTTTTGAAGTTTTCCAGCAAGCTCCCTATCTCTGCTCTTGTTACCCCTCCCGCTGCTGATTTTGCTGCTTTTGAACTAACATCTCTCCTTCCAGCTTTTGATATTCCTCTAGAATATTTTTGACATAGTTTTGCAATTTCATTAAATGGCAAGTTTGAAATATCACCCTTGTCCATTACATTCATAATGTCAAGATATTCATCTCTTATACCTTTAAGAAAGATTGTACGAATGGTATCCTAGTTTAGTGAGTGTTGTTTAAATTTTTGAAGATTGTAAGAAAATCTTTCCAAATACTCTTCTAAACTTTCATCTTCTTGTTGTGTCATTCTAAAAACATCCTCCTTCGAGTCCCTAGGCCTACAATAGGCTTGATACTTTTTAAGAAATATTTTCTTCATGTCATCCCAAGAAGTGATTGTACGTTCTCCTAAACCCATGAACCATTTTAATGCTGTTGCTTTCAAAGTAGTAGGAAAGAGGTGAAGCTTGTGTGTGTCATATGTGTATCTGTAAGTCCTACACAATATGTCGAATTCAAACATAAATGAGTCAGGATCTTCTGTTGACATTCCATAAAAGTTAGGCAATACAAAAGGTGGAATATTTTTCATTTTTACTTCTTCTCCTAATATTGCACTTGTATCTAATATTGGAAAGCCAAAAGTAGCTTCCTGATCATCAATATTTTCTTGTTCATTATCATTTAGTCTTTTGTTATCATACTCTATTTTTCTTTCTTCTCTCTTTCTATCAACTTCTCTTTTTTCTTCTTCCTCTCTTTGTCTTCTCCATTCCCTTTGTTGTTTTTCATATTGAAGTCTCTGTTCTGGAGTGAGAATAACGGATCCTTGCCCTTCTTCCGTCATAGTTTCAACTATTTCGATGGCAATCTGAGATTCAAGTTGTTGTTTGTTTTCGAAAATAGGTTGATCTATGGGCTCAAAAATGGGCTGATTTATTGGTTTAACAATTTTCCTTGTTTCCTTTTGTTTTTCTGAAGTGGGTGTTGCTTTTGGAGTTTGTTTTCTTTTTACCTCCCAAGCTAACAAGGTTTGTCTTTCAATTAAAGTTAATCTTTGTCTTGATCTTTGTTTTTCTTCTAATTCCTCTAGTGTTGGTTTACCAGCAACCGGTGTAGTTAGTCTTGATGGTCCTACCTCTATGGATGGGGGGTTTTGTTTAATAAATCTACCTTTCTGATCTCTATTTCTAGGCATAAAGAAACATAACTAAAAGAAACATAACATAACTAAATTTTTATTGTTTTTGTTTTGTTGTGTTTTTTTTTTAGATTTTGTTTTTATCTTCTATTTGACTATGTTGATGAATGCCTCCCCAGAAACAGTGCCAAAATGTTGGGCTAATTTATTAACACAAATTAACACAAGTATTTCATTATCAATCCAGGTTTGTAAAACTTGGAGGCATGTCCAAAATGTATGGATATCAGATGTAGTCAAGGTTAGAAGATAAAATATGAATAACTAAGGAAATACATATTATAAATATAAATCTAATTAAATAATTTCTAATTCACTTATGCAATATATGTGAGATGAAGTGGCTCCTAACTTAGGATAACCAATGTTCTTTTTCTTCTACAATATTACTTAATGAATAGAAATCAAAAACCATTAATTGACAATAGATTAAGATGCACAAATAAATAATGAAAGAGGCTCCTAACTTAGGAGATCCTTGATATTCCTCATCACAAATTCATTCATCATAATGCTATTGTCAGAAAACTGGAATTTCATAAAATTACTTGAAAGCAAGAAAGATGAACTTTAGTTTTTATTCATTAATCCAATAGAAGGAGGGTTCAACTTGAAAAATGGTTGTCCCTTCATATAAAGATGATAAATAAACCAAGATTCATCAACAAACATAAATCATCATACATCAAATCAAGTAAACAAATCTGAAGCAAAACAAATAAACAAATCTGAAGCAACTAGTTTATGAAAATCAAGCTAGATTAACAATGAAGTGTACTTAGCTTGGAGTGGGGGCCCTCCACCCTTGCCTTGCACACTTGAAGAGATTATCAACTACTGCAAATTCAGTCAATCATCCACACCATTGAACAACAAAATGAAGGTAGAATAGGTTCCTCAAATTAACTTCAAATATTCAGATGTCTCAACATAAAATTATACAAATTCTACACACCATAAGCTTTCAAAGTTTTGGCTTAAATAGAAGATTATGAAACAAATTGATCTAAAGTATCTCTAACAACTATATCTATCCATATCCACCTATCCAAGTCGAACCCATCCAACCTATCACTAAAAATATGGAAAATCACATGAAATCATAAAACTGCCCTATTTCCTAGGGATTTTTTGAATGACTGATCCTATTTGACCAACTTTGACCGGGCCTGATTAAGCTTGGTTTGACCAAACCAATAGGAGTTAGTTCAATCCTAGTTCCAAATATTTCCATAAATGTATTCAGCTCATGCCCAGGTGTCCTGCAAATATGACATCCATATAACCATTACAGGAATTTCTCATTTTGTTCAAAAATGCACTTGAAATTCAATTTTCATAAAAACTTCTAAGAATTGCAAAATTAAGTTTATCTACCTGAATATGCATAAATACATCAAAATTAGGTGATTGTGATGGAAAATGGATGGAAAATATAGAAATTAAGTATGTTTTCTTAAGCAAAACTGGACCAAAAATGAGGGCCAACATTAAGTAAGGTAGTGCACTTCATTCCAGTTAAGTCTACGAATTCAACTAGTGAGGTAGCTCAAATTTTCATCAGGGAGATAGTGAGATTGTCTGGTGTTTGTTGAAGTATATAAAAATCTCATTTTGACCATTCTTTTTTCCATCACATTTTACCTTTATGTTATTTTTTCTATAAAAACCCCAACATATTAAGGTAAAGATCAATGCCTACAAGGTATTAATCATCCATATTTAAATTATCTGTTTTTAGTGAAATTATGACAAACGTATCTTGCAAACATTGAATTTTGTATATTCTGCAACCGATATTTATTTACAACAAAATCCATTGTTAGATATGTTGCAATATTCTAGAAGAAGAAAGAATACTGTCAAAAGATGACATTTGGCTTCTAGATGGTTAACCACCTATTGACATTGCTTGGCAAGCTAAGCGAAATCAGAGATCTTGAAGTCGAAGGCTGAGTCAAACTTGGAAATTGTGTGTTGCATTTAAACACAAGAAGCAGAGAATCAAGCGAGCGAGGCACTTAGCTGTTAAAACATGAAATCTCCTATGACTTTCTTTTCCAATAACAAGTCATAAAGAGATTGGATTCTTAGTTATCAATATCGTAGGTGTCAAATTTGCTTATATATTATTGGCTTAAAACTCTTTCGAAGTTGTTTTTATCATTTGTATAAATAACAGTAAGTGAGACAAAGAACAAAGTAGTAGTGGTGATTATTATTATTAAGTTTATAATCCTTTTGTGGATAAATTGATACTTTGTTCCCTCAATACAAGTTCTTGTTACTTTCTAAATGTGTGCGTGAAGAATCGTTGATTGTTAAATCAACCCCGCACTTCGGGAGGTCCCCCTGCGAGGTGTGAGGTTTTGTTTTAGTTTTGCATTACTATTAGCATTAAATTTTTTGTTATAAGTTTACTTGTAGCTTTGATTTTTGTTACAATCATTTTTACAGGCTACTCATAAACCAAAAATACCAAAAATAGTTTACTTATGATATGCATTTTTGATATCATTGTTTAGTTGTTTTAGCATTCAATTTCAACTTCTCTTAGTCATTTCCTCATTCACATTTAACTTCTAATATGCTAAACATAGTACATTTTAGAGGTTGATGCACACATTAGTAATCAATCTTGAGTTAAAGTTTCACATTTTAGATTTCATTGTCATTCTCTTTTTGAAGCAACTTTATCTTTTGCAATCTAAATTTCATTATCAGGTTTTTCATATTTGTCAATTAGCTTAAAGATTTATTTTTAGAAACTAGTACAAAATGAGTTCAATTCTGTAGCAGTAGAGTTAAATCATTTTCTTTCATGTTCAATTTTTAAGCATTTCCTTTTGAAAATTATAATTAAGCATGGATTTCCGCAATATAGATGAGATATTTTATTTTCAAAAGCTCAGCTTAAATAGGACTCTAGATTGAAAGAACATGTGCGTTGATTCTCTCCAAATTGTATAAAAAACATTCATTCATATTTATGATTAGTTTCATTCTTAGATAATTAATTTTACAAAAGGAATCCTATCATATATAGTGCACATACATTTCACAAGTACATAAACCCTGGTTGACATTTAATGAAGTAAATTAAAGACAATTAATTTACCAAACATTTTGGCATTGTTGTCGGGGAAGTGTATATAGGATTCCATTCTTGCATTTCATTTTAGGAATTTTTAATTTGATAAAATTGAAAAATGATAAAAAAAAAACATTTATGCATAGAGAAAGGGATTCTAGGGGTAGATTTATAAGTAGAGGTAGAATTTCAATTCCAACATCACCACTCACTCCACCTAGACCTCGTAGTGCCACACCATCCAACCATACTCACATCCCATCATTGGCAGGTAGACATAGACTTCTTGAGGTACATAGATCATAAATCCAATCTAGAGATTCACCAATTTTTTCTATAGAATTCATAGTTGATGAACTCACATCTGCAACAAAAGGAGTAATTTTCCTCTCTTCAATAGGAGAACAACTTCTACGGCAAGAAATAGAGGTGACTAGTAAAGAATAAGAAGAAGAACCTTATTTTAACATACAATTAGTAGAGAAACAAGAAGAAGAGCTAGATAATCCTATTATAGAAGCTTATATTAGTTTTGAAGAATCTACAATGGTAGGGGAAGGAGAAGGAGAAGTGCATAATATAGATGGTGGTGAATTTAGGATTGGAGGTGGAAGAGGCAGAGGAGGAAATAGAGGAGGAGGTGGAGGTCAAGGTGGTGGTAGAGGTGGTAGGGGAGAACCAGATCCTTATGGATTTCCCATCTTTGATGAAGATACCACAGCTACAATGAAGAACATATCACCCTCCATTCTCCCTAATTTCCATGGTTTAAGACATGAGGATCCCGAAACATTTCTTTTTGAGTTTGAGGTTCTATGTAGAACTTATGATTACTTACTTGATCCTAAAAAGTTGAAATTGTTTCTAGCAACTCTTAAAGATGGAGCACTTAAATGGTTTATGGGATTAGGAACACATACAATTAGAACATGGGATGAAATGAAAAATGTGTTCTTAGAAAAATACAAGGATTATTGTATGCCCCATAACCTCAAAGATGAAGTCTTTAAGATGATGCAAAAAGAGGATGAGAGCCTTGAAGATCTAGTTGAAAGATTTGCTTACAAAATCAAAAGAGCTAAGATGTATAATTTGGATGATGAAACACTAAATTCTCTTTGTTGAAGTCCATCAAAGATGAATGGATTGTTCTTCTTAATTTAATGGGCAAGGGAGATGTGTCACAAATTTCATTTGGAGAAATTTTTGATCTATGTAAACATATATTTAGGGGTAAGGCTAGGACAAGAAATAATCCAAGAGATCAGTTGATGTCTAGAATTAATAAATCTGCAATTGGAATGGTAATTAGTAGAGCTGAAATAGGAAATTTGCTTGATAATTTTAAAACATATATGTTAGGGAGTCTCAGTGAATGAATAGATACCCTTAAGATACAAAACAAGAAAAAATCTACGAATGCTACATTATCTATTTTCTGTCCCCAAGTGTAGAAAGAAACATGCCCTAAGAGAATGTCCCCTTGATAGTATAGAAATTTGTGTCATATGTGCTGAAAATCATAATACAAAGGAATGTCCTTCAATACTTGGTCTTAAAGCTATTTTTCAAGATGAAGTTGGGGCAAGCCAAGCTTAATCTCTTTGTTTTATTGCTAAACACCATGGTAAAATCAACAATCAAATATGGCTCAGGGTTTCAACACTCAATCATATGCACAACCACATAACAATTGGACTGCACCCATGCCATGGAAACCTTGGCCCCCACAATCTCAAAATCCATCTTAGGCTTAAGGTTGGAAAAATATTTATGGAAAATATACTCAATAGCCTCAGTTCCAACAACCATGTCCTTCTTTTCCACCACAATATTATCATCTTCAACCAATTCAACTTCCTAATTTTACTTCATTGTAAATTTTGAAAATTAAAGTCTCTCTCTCTCTCTCTCTCTCTATACACACACACACACACACATATATATATAATAAAAAATAAAGTATAAATATGAAAACCAACTATGTTGGCATATTTATGCAGAAAATCTTAACTGAAAACCAAGATTTCTTGGTAGTTTAGATTTTCAAAACCCCTTTTTCTTGTCCCTATTTCTTTTTTCCTTCTCTTTCTTTTTAGGTGCCAAAACTACATTCATGATCAATATTTTTATTGGTCATCATCATCAACAACAACAACAATAAGGAAGCCTTCTTCTAATCAATAAAGAAAGTCTGAGAATAAAGAGCAGAGACAAAATTCTTATCATTCTGCAGCCAATTCATAGTTCTGCAATCAAAATCAAATTCAACATCAAGAAGGATATCAAAAGAAACATTAAGGTATGTAAGAATACTTGAGTTATATTTCATTTAAGAACTTAGATTTTAAATTATGGATGTGATATCAAAATATTGAGGACCTTATAAATATGTTAACCATTATGACCTTAACCCCTCATCATTACACCACTTGTCACATCAAGATCTGATTAATAGATCAAGCACATAACACCAGTCCTTTGAAATCAGATCTGGGAAGTTGTGTAAGTACAAGTCAGATGCAACACAAATTCCTCCATCAATATCTTACCTTGCCATCATTTCAAACTCGCTCCATATTCATTATACTCATTCCAAATCCCTTCATTCTCTTCCATTTCTCAGTCGAAAAGAGCATTCTAGGCCGAAAAATTCTCCATGCTATGGGTACGCTTGTTCGTTATGAACCAAATGGTGTGAAATTCCTCTAGGCTTATCTAAGGGTTAAGGAGAAACTACAGTAGGTGGGTTGGCTTCAGTTCTTTGAAAAAATTGATGGGCATGAAATAGAGATTACTAAAGCCTTTGCCCGAGCATTTGATGGAGTTGAAGTTGAAATAGGAGATGTTAAACTCATCCTTAGAGAGTCAATTGTAGCTGAAGCGACAAGTTTACCAAGAAATGGAGAATGCTAGTTCAAAAACACAAGAATTAAAGAGAATGAGTGGGTTTAATTCAAAAGGGAACTAGGTACGGACTTGTCTATTTCCAAGAAAGGTATTCCAGTGACAACATTAAAAGGAAAATGGCGAAATCCCTTGCTTGTAATTCAAAAATTTATAACATGTGAAGGAAGATTCAGAACAATGTTTTTCTATCATGCTAGGCTTATGATGCATTTTGTTGATGGGTTTGAAATCAATCTACCTTACTTTCTACTTTAGAGTTTAAAGAAAATGGAATTTAGTATCCAAAGAGAATCTAGGTCCATATATAACTCTTTGTACCATCATGGACTTGTTAAGATTTTAGTAGAAGCACATTTACAAGAAAAAGGGGATAATTGGCAGGATTTCTTAGTAAGAAATCATTTTATAGAAGCTCCAGAAAAAGAACCAAACCATAGGGTCAAACGAAGTAGAAGAAACCCTAACCCTAAAAAGGAAAGAGTCGAAGAAGAAATTCAGGAGCCAAATATGACTGAAATTCTAGAGGACCCATTTGAGGACAATACTCCACTGTTTCAATACCTTGAAAAGTGTAAACAAAAAAGTGATAAGCAATACCTTAGAAGGAAGAAAGCTAGCCCGAGTTAGCCAATACCTAAATAAAAGAAGAAAACAAAGGACAATAGAGTAGAAAAGCAGAACAATGGAAGATCAGGAATAAGTTTAAGAAGGAGTAACAAAATTTCAAAATTGTTAAACACTCAAACACCGAAAATGATAAATCTTGAAGATGAAGCATTTCACACACCTCCTCGTACGATCAATCCAATAGGCAGTCCAACAAGGTGGACCCTAGAAATATATCCAGTTCAACAAGAGATCTATGATTATGTAGAATCTATAGAACACAAGGCACAACAAAAAGCAAATTCATCTTAATTTGGAACAAGTGAGACCTCAATAACAAAACCAAGAACAAAACAGGGATACAACATTGAAGAGAATCTGAAGAAATATATTTATGAATTGGAGATCCTAAATAAATATATTTCAAGAAAGGGAAGAAACTAAGGTCTAGAATGAGATACTCAGAACCCAGAATGACAACATACTTCTACACCTCTGTCATTGGTACAAAAAGAATAAGAAACTTAAATCTAAAAATAAGTTCCTTAAAAACAAGGTCAAAGGATTACAAAGCAGAATTTTAATGAAGAACCAAGGACCATGTTTTGCATTAAAAAGAAGAAAGAGAATACTAGCATGGATGTACTTGCACAAACCTCAAAGATTATTAACTAAAGGAAGAAGGAAGAACCAAATTTTGAAATTTTGGTGCATGAGGACATGTAAAACCTTTGGTGTGGGGGAATGTTGAAGTCTAGAAATGTCTCTTTTTGACCATCCTTTTTTCCATCACATTTCACCTTTATGTTATTTTTATATATAAACCCCAACATATTAAGATCAAGATCAATACCTACAAGGTATTATTTTTCCATATTTAAATTCTCTACTTTTAGTGAAATTATGACTAAAGTATCTTGCAATTACCGAATTTTGTATATTCTGTAACTGATATTTGTTTGTGCACCAGAACCATTGTTAGATAGGTTGAAACATTCCAAAAGAAGAAATAATACTATCAAAAGATGACATTTGGCTTCCAGATGGTTAACCACCTATTGACATTGCTTGGTGATCCAAAATGGATCTTGGATAGACTTCTAAGTCTAAAGTGTTCCTCACAGAGGTAAATGAAAGTCCAAGGATGCTCCTGGAAATAGTCCCATTGCAGAGATCTTTTCATTATGAATCTACTGCAACCTGAATGGGCTAAAATGGACTTCAGATGATGAAGTTTGCGTTTGTCCTTTGAAAAAGGAGGCATTTCTTCTAAAAAGGGCCTAAAAGGCTCATTGAAGAATTCACATCGCAAATAGCCAAAGGGAAGGACTTAAAATGGAGGCGAAAGGAACCCATGACTGTGACCTCTAAATTATCACATCGGCGGTAGACCTCTGCCCGATATCGGGACCCCAAGCACTGCGATATGCTGATTGTGATTTGCGATTGGAGCCGATATCGATGTGCAATTTCAGCCGTCGAATCGGGAACAAATGTCAATGGTCAGGATTTAATTGGCGGTCGGGAGATCGGTGATCCTCGATACAATGCGTCGATGCGATAGTGACATGTGATGCGATATCTACTATCCGATCAAGGAGTAGATCAACAGTCAGGATTTAATCAGCGGTCGGGAGATCGGCGATCCTCGATACAAAGGGCTGATGTGATAGCGACATGCGATGCGATATCGATTGTCCGATCAAGGAGCAGATCAATGGTCCAGATTTAATCGGAGATCGGCGATAGGTGATCCCTGATGCCGGCCAATGCGATTGCGATAGCGATATGTTGATAAGGGCCAGACCCGATGGGTTTATAGACCCGATTTCATAAAATTTTAAATCCGCGAATTCAAGATTTCTGTGTATTCTCGTGTATTGAGGTTTTTAGACCTCCTGCCCATGCGATGCGATATGCCAACTAAAGGCGGACCCAATAGTGTTTATAGGGGTGATTCTATAATGTTTGAAGTCTAGATTTCGCGCCCGATAGTGTATTTCCAATAAATCTCTGTGTATTGGAATTTTGTTCCATGTTCGGGTTTTCACTTGAAGGAAGGCCTCGATTCCTTTGTAACTGCCCCTGATCATTGTGCCACACTGCAAGCGGGTGTTTTTACAACAATGATGCATTTGTAACGTGCAGAGCCACAGAGCCAGAAGCCAGAGGGCCAACTAAAGAGATAGAGGAATGATTTCATGTAGAGAAATGGACAGGAAGCCACAGAGTTGGAAGAATGCCTCAAAGAAGCTAGAGAGCTCAACTGATGAGGTAGCAGCTAGAGCGCAGAGCAGCTGAGGGAGTCCTTGGAGTCGCTTGGAGGTCGAGCGGAAAACCAGAAAGACCTGAAGGTTGTTGAAGGTCGCTGGAAGGTTGCTAAAGGTCGCTTAGAGATCGAGCGAACCATTGATGCATGCAGAGGCCAAGAGAGAAAGAGCCAGAGCCAGAGCCAGAGACAGAGCTGAGAGCTAAAGCAAGAGCTAGAGCCAAGAGCCAGAGCCAGAGAAAGAGCCAAAGCCGAGAGCTAAAGCGAGAGCGAGAGCCAGAGTGAGAGCGAGAGCCAGAAAGCCTGAGAGCTTCAGAGCCAGGGATAATATGGTGTTCTAAGCCCATTATTTCTGTGTAATCCAATGGAGTTGAGCATGGAGCTTGTAAAATAACTTATGCCATAATCCCAGAGAGCCTAGTTGAGTTGACTAGAGCTCAAGGAGACGTAGCCCAAGAGGTTTGGGTGAACTCCATATTATATTGCTGTTATGTGTGGTTTCTTATTTGCTGCTTTACTTACTGTCACATTTATTTAAATATCAGCATAAGCAACAGAAATTAAAGCACTTAACAATTTAAAAACAAACACAAGCATACACCTCTTTCAAGCACTTATTTTTAATTTCACAATTGGTTAATCATAAGGTCTTGGGAGTAATTAAGCTTTGGAAGTGGGAGAGGTTCTTGTAAGCTTGATAAGAAGCCTTTAGTGCCCCATTTTCAGATCAGGTGGTATCAGAGCTTGAGATTGATTAACCCCACCTTCAGGAAGGTGATATCAAAGCTGGTTATACCAGAGAAAGTGGTATCAGATTAGAATGATTGATTGACAGAGAAAAGATTGCTTGTCTGAAAGGTGTTTGGGTAGTCAAGGATTGATTGTCTGATTGATTGTATGCTTGTTGCAAACTGACTATTGTTTGAGTTTGCAGAGGTGAAGGGAAAGTTATTGATAGCTCAGTCTAGGAAGGACAATAAGGAAGAAGGGATGAAGGCATTTTTCTCATCCCAAAGGACCTCAAGGCAATCCTTGAAGCACAAGAGGTTTGTTGCAAAAGGTTGCTTAAATAAGCTCTTTGTTAATCTTGTTTGAAGTTCTTTTGTTCATTGGCATAATGACAACTTCTACAAGTGTATCCTCAAATTCCTCCTTCATCACAAGATTCTTTGATGGAGACATGAAGCAAGACTTGTTCACCATGATGGACAAGGTGAGGGAAATGTATGAGGATGGAAGGAAGAGCAACATACTTAGAGATTAGTTGAATTATGTGGAGGAAGAGAAGCAGATGCTTTCTGACAAATTGCAGGAAATGGAGAGGCAACTTCATATTGCAAATATGAACCTGAAAAGGATGCATGAGTTGGAGACACAACTCTTTGTTGCCAAAGAAGCCTTAGTCAAGTATCAGCTTGAAGAAGAGGTAAACCATTCTAGTTTGTCTTCAAATTCTTCTAAGAATGCTTATATTGGTTCTTTTGAAAAGCATACCAGAGGCATAGGTTCCAAGCTAATGTCCAAGATGGGCTATGAAGGAAAAGGCTTGGGTAAACATGCACAAGGTATTGTTGAGCCAATAATGGTTGAGGAAAGGCCTAAGTATTTGGGTCTTGGCTATGGACAGTCTTATGGAGAGAGTTCCAAAGCTGCCATGAAGGCCATTGAAATAGTTCCAAGAAGGAGTTTCATTGTAGGTCCTCTACCTCAGAAGTGTGAAGATTGTATTAAGGAGGAATGCAATAGCTTGAAACATCATTTGCAGGATGCAGGTGTTCAGAAGCACACACTTGAACCAGAGAGTTGTGGAAACTCTGAAAGCCTTGAAGAGATTGATGGTGTTCCAAAGGGAGCCACTTCTTCATTTGCTTCACCTCCTCATGAAGGTAATAAAGGTGAAAGAGAAAGGTATGAGTTTGGTTCTAATCATATTCCTTTTTGATTATGTAAAGCATGATAAATTTCCACATAGATATGGGAAAATAATTGCATGTTCGTTTTGTGGTTTGGATAACCATAATGTTTCTAGATGTTGGAAGAGGATAGCCACATGCAGGAAACTTTTGAAGGAAAGGAAGCAAGAAGCCAAAGGTCCATTGGACAAGGCAAATCATGCTGTCAAGAGGATGCACATTTGTTGCACTTACTGCCATAAGCAAGGGCATCTTGCTGAAAATGGTTGGACTCTGAATCCAGCGATGCTTCCACGAAAGCTGAAGAAGGTGGAAAGAGAAGATGGTAGAAATGGAAAGGAAGTTTCCATGGATGTGTTTCAGGATGATTCACATGTTGATGCTGATGTGCAAACAAAGGAAAGACCTTTGAAATGGATTGGTAAGAAATGGATAGAGTTCTTATCCAATTAATATTGCAGGTTTATTGATATAAGGCATCTATTTTCATTTCTTTGTTAATGGAATGCAAGTTGCAGTATTTTACCAAGAAGGTGAATGGAAAAAGTTGAGTAGGAGACTCACTTTGTTGCTACAACATTATATTCATTTCAGCTTCGAAAGTATAGTGTGCTTAAGCGAAAGTTGAAGGATGAAATGTATGCATGAGCATGAACACAAGGATGCTAATGATTTCCTTGTTTTTGAACATGTGTGTGTGATTAACTTGAAGGGTTGATTGCTTTGACATGCATGTAATGCAATGTTGACTTAGGAGAAGTTAACTTGGTCTCCAAGATGGAGATCATGATGAAGTGTTTCATCTTTTGAAAAAGAGTCCTAATGGTATTTTTCTACATGCTTGACTTGAAGGGTAATTTATTTTAAAGGCATGCTTTGTGGGCTTGTTATCTAGTCCATCATTTGTATGTATATGTAAGACATGGAGCTGTTCACAAGATTTGAAATCTGTTTCTTTTGTTGAAGCAGGAGTTTAGGCCATCCAGTCGTTGTCTGTATTTCTGTTGTTGTTAACAGTTGTTGTTGACAGCTTTTCAAACAGGTACAAATGAAAACTTTGTGGAGCAGATGTACTTCACATTTGTTTGAGCCAACTTCGATCAATAATCAAGGCATAGAAGTTCAAATCACCTTTTGTGACCTTCTCAGTAGGAGTTCTGCATGAAGTCAAGGAGGAAGACAGTTCTTCCTAGGAGGACCAGCACATCCAAGAAGGAAAGTGGTTAGAGACTTTGGTTTAGAGGCACTATGCAGATGCAAGTGTATGGAGGCTGAAAGAAGAGGGTGAGGTACTCTCATTTACTATTTAGATCAGTATATCAGTCTTTTGGAGACCAAAAGTTATTTAGTGGGAAGGAGTGATCCAAAATGGATCTTGGATAGACTTCTAAGGCTAAAGTGTTCCTCACAGAGGAAAATGGAAGTCCAAGGATGCTCCTAGAAATAATCCCATTGTAGATATCATTTCATTCTAAATCTATTGCAACTTGAATGGGATAAAACGAACTTCGGATGATGAAGTTATCGCAGAAGAAGATTGCCTTTGTCCTTTGAAAAAGGAGGCATTTCTTCTAAAAAGGGCCTAAAAGGCTCGTTGAAGAAATTGCATCGCAAATAGCCAAAGGGAAGGACTTAAAGGAGGTAGAAGGAACCCCCAATTGCGACCTTTAACTTATCGTATCAGAGGTAGGCCTCCGCCTGATATCGGGACCCCAGGCACTGTGATATGCCGATTATGATTGGAGCCAATATCGACGTGCAATTTCAGCTGTCGGATCAGGAACAAAGATCAACGATCGGGATTTAATCAGTGGTTGGGAGATCGGTGATCCCCGATACGAAGGGCCACTGTGATAGCGACATGCGATGCGATATTGACCGTCTGATCAAGGAGCAGATCAACGGTCCAGATTTAATCGTCGGTCGGGAGATCGGCGATCCCCGATACAAAGGGACGATGCGATAGCGACATGCGATGTGATATAGACCATCCGATCAAGGAGCAGATCAACAGTCCAAAATTAATCAGCGATCGGCGATCAATGATCCCCGATGCCAGGGCCAATGAGATTACGATAGCGATATTCCGATAAGGGCCGGACCCGATGGGTTTATAGACCGTATTTCATAAAATTTGAAATCCAGGAATTCAGGATTTCTGTGTATTCACGTGTATTGAGGTTTTTAGACCTCCCGCCTATGCAATGCGATATGCTGACTAAAGGCGGACCTGATAGGGTTTATAGGGGCGATTCTATAATGTTTGAAGTCTGGATTTCGCGCCCGATAGTGTCTTTCCAGTAAATCTCTATGTATTGGAATTTTGTTCCATTTTCGGGTTTTCACCTGAACGAAGGCCTCGATTCCTTTGTAAATGCCCCTGATCATTGTACCACGCTGCAAGCGGGTGTTTTTGCAACAATGATGCATTTGTAACGCACAGAGCCACAGAGCCAGAAGCCAGAGGGCCAGCTGAAGAGACAAAGGAATGATTTCACACAGAGAAACAGATAGGAAGCCGCAGAGCTGGAAGAATGCCTCAAAGAAGCCAGAGAGCTCAATTGACGAGGTGGTAGTTGGAGCACAGAGTAGCTGAGGGAGTTCTTGGAGTCACTTGGAGGTCGAGTGAAAAACCAGAAAGAGTTGAAGGTTGCTGAAGGTCACTAGAAGGTTGCTAAAGGTCGCTTGGAGGTCGAGCGAACCATTGATGCACGCAAAGGATGAGAGAGAAAGAGTAAGAGCCAGAGCCAGAGCCAGAGTTGAGATCCAGAGCAAGAGCTAGAGCCAAGAGCCAGAGCCAGAGCCAAAGCCATAGCCAAGAGCGAGAGTGAGAGCGAGAGCCAAGAGCTAGATCCAAAGCTAGAGCCATAGCTAGAAAGTCTGAGAGCTTCAGAGCCAGGGATAAGATGGTGTTCTAAGCCCATTGTTTCTGTGTAATCCAATGGAGTTGAGCGTGGAGATTGTAAAAGAACTTATGCCATAATCCCAGAGAGCCTAGTTGAGTTGACGAGAGCTCAAGGAGACGTAGCCCAAGAGGTTTGGGTGAAATCCATATTATATTGCTATTATGTGTGGTTGTTTATTTGCTGCTTTACTTACTGTCACATGTATTTAAATATTAGCATAAGCAACATAACTTAAAGCACTTAACAGTTTAAAAACAAGCACAAGCATACACCTCTTTCAAGCACTTATTTTTAATTCCGCAATTGGTTAATCATAAGGTCTTGGGAATATTTAAGCTTTGGAAGTGGGAGAGGTTCTTGTAAGCTTGACAAGAAGCCTTTAGTGCCCCATTTTTAGATCACTTGGCAAGATAAGCGAATCAAAGATCTTGAAGTCAAAGGCTGAGTCAAACTTGGAAACTGCGTGTTGCAGTTAAACATAAAAAGCAGAGAATCAAGCGAGCGAGGCACTTAGCTGTTAAAACATGAAATCTCCTGTTTTCTAATAGCAAGTCATAAAGAGATTGGAATATTAGTTATCAATCTTGTAGGTGTCAAATTTGCTTATAGTTTATCGGCTTAAAACTCTTTCGTAGTCATTTTTATCATTTGTATAAATAACAGTAAGTGAGACGAAGAACACATCATTAGTGGCAATTATTATTATTAAGTTTATAATAATTTTGTGTATAAATTGATACTATTTTCTCTTAATACAAGTTCTTGTTACTTTCTAAATGCGTGCGTGAAGAATCGTTGATTGTTAAATCAACCCTGCACTCTGGGGAAAACCCCTGCGAGTTGTGAGGTTTTGTTTTAGTTTTGCATTATTGTTAGCATTAACGATTTTGTTGGAAGTTTACTTGTAGCTTTGCCTTTTGTTACAGTCATTTTTATAGGGTACTCATAAAGCAAAAATACCAAAAAGAATTTACTTATCCTATGCATTTTTTATATCATTGTTTCATTCTTTTAGCATTCAATTTCAACTTCTCTTAGTCATTTCCTCATTCACATTTAACTTCTGATATGATAAATATAGTACATTTTAGAGGTTGATGCACACATTAGTAACCAATCTTGAGTTAAGGTTTCACATTTTATATTTCATTGTCATTCTCTTTTTGAAGCAAATTTATCTTTTGCAATCTAGATTTGGTTATCAGTTTTTTCATATTTGTCAATTAGCTTAAAGATTTCTTTTCAAGAAATACTGCAGAATGAGTTCAATTACATAGAAGTAGAGTTAAATAATTTTCTTTCATGTTCAATTTTCAAGCATTTCCTTTTAATAGTTATAATTAAGCACGAATTTATGCAAAATAGATAAGATCTTTTATTTTCAAAAGATCAGCTTAGATAGGCCTCTAGATTGGATTCTCCCTAAATTGTATAAAAATAATTCATTCATCTTTATGATTAGTTTCATTCTTAGATAATTTAGTTTACAGAAGGAATCCTAGCATATATAGTACACATACATTTCACAAGTACACGAATCCTAGTTGACACTTTATGAAGTAAATTAAAGACAATTAATTTACCAAACAATGTTCCTAATAAGATTGTATCTAACAGAGATGCAAAGTTCACTTCTAGAATCTGGAAAGAGTTGTTCACAGGTTTGGGGACAATGTTAAATTTCAATACAACTTATCCTCCACAGACAGATGGATAGATAGAGAGGGTCAACAAGATTCTTGAGGATATGTTAAGAATGTATATTATGCATCACAACGAAAGTTGGAAGAGTATCTTCCACTAGTAGAGTTTGCATATAATAATGGGTATTAAGAATCCTTGAAAATGAGTTTGTTTGAGGTACTTTCTGGGTGGAGTTGCAATACTCCTATAAGTTGGAGCGATCCAGTGAATAGGGTGTTGATTGGACCAGATATGTTGGCAGAGATGGAATAGGAAATGCAAGTTATTAAGAGGAATTTGAAGACAAGAAATGATAGGCATAAGAGTTATGCAAACCAACACAGGGTATTTAAGGAGTTTCAGGTTGGGGAACATGTGTACTTGCGCATCAAGCCCAAGAGGAGATCCTTAAGGATTGGATCATGTGCTAAGATGACACCTCGGTATTGTGGGAATTTTGAAGTCCTTGAGAGTATTGGACCAGTGGTTTACAGACTTGCATTGCCTCCGATAGTGAAAGTCCATTACGTTTTCCATGTTTCATTACTTAAGAAGTATGTGGATTATCCAAAATGGATTTAGCATAGCCTCTAGATCGAAAATCTTCAAATACAGATGAAATTGGAATAATTTTGAAGTGCTCGTGAATACAAAGCCAACGGTGCAAACAATGTGTAAATCTGAGTTCGGATAAGGAAGATAGAGCCAATTAAAGCTTTAGGTCAAAAGTCAATGCCTACGTTAGCAGGACATGTGGCAACCCAGGAAAGAGTCACATGCTCTTGATGATGTCAGTGCAGAAGGTGATGTGGTAGTCTACGATTGGTTCATACCATAGGTGATGGGGACTAGTGATCAAGAGCAGAGATCGTCTAATCAAAGGAGATCGACGCATATCGTGTTGAAACATGCAGGCAGGTTATCCTAGAAAAAGGACGCGATAAAGTTATGAAAAAGAAGCTAAACTCTTTGAGTTTCGACGGAAGAGCGGTAAATGGTTTATCATGTGCCTTAAACACAGGAAGCGGTTTTCGACCAAGAGCACGCGATTCTACTCAACACTCGACATGTAGCCACCCGAAAACCACTTTCTCGCGTGCCTTCAGAGAATTAGTAAACGTGCTAGTTGGAGCGCAAGACCGCGCGACAATCGTCGGATCCCATAGGACAGATCAATGGTGCAGAACGTCCAGATCAGTTGATGAGCATGACACGATAGCTATCAGATGGTCTGTTCTCGAGATCAGCGCTAGGAAAAAGGCCAGACGGTCAGGGTCCACCCCGTGCTTGCCGGTCCTTTGATTTATAGTCTATTTCTACTATAGACATAGTCTGTTTCTATTATAAACGTATTGTTCCAAGTTTATTGCAATTTGTAACTATAAGTATTATATAAACACCATAACATAGAAAATTTGACAAGGGGAGTGTATTGTGAACCATTCTAGGGGGTCTGGAGGTCAGAGTGACCAGTACAATCGAGTGTATGCTCATTTCGAATCAAAGATTCGAGAAGAACACAACGGTGAGATCCATATTCATGTTGAGACTCTGTTTTTGAGCTCACACTCGTAATAACTATTTGAAGACATAATAAAGAGTTCAACACTGGAAGATAAAGGACCAAGAGACGTAGCTAGGAAGTCTGGTGAACTCCTTTATCAATTTTGGTTGTGTTGATGTGTTTGATTGTGTTTTATAATTGTTTAAGTGTTTATGTTATTTGCAATCTTATCGATCCATTGCACTAAGTAACATAGGAAACTTCACACATAGTTTGTAATACCTTTTTCAATTTCGGATCAAGTGGTATCAAAGCTTAAGGTTTTTAAGGTTTGACAAGTTTGTGTGGAGATTTGAATGCTTACTAGGTTGAGGCTCGGACGAGGTGAAGGTGAACTTGTTGAGGCGAATCCAAAGATTGGAAGGGTCTTTTCACGAAGAAGGATGGTAGATGAAGCTCCAC
Organism: Pinus tabuliformis; assembly: GCA_031772625.1. NCBI lineage: Eukaryota > Viridiplantae > Streptophyta > Pinopsida > Pinales > Pinaceae > Pinus > Pinus tabuliformis. Next base: position 1,180,660,132 of record CM062805.1, on the reverse strand, counting down.
TTGGGTTAGAATCCCAGTTCTTGGATAGTTTCATGACGATACGTGCCATGGTGGAAGAAATGTATCATGAGTTTAAAAAGGGCAAAGGTGAAGGTACTTCATCACCTAGACTAGACAAAGGAGTAGAGGAACCTTTTCTTTTTGGCCCTCCAGAGAAAGAAGATAAAGGAAAAGGAGAAAATCCTCCTCCATCTCCTCCATCATCACCATCATCGTCATCATCATCGTCTTCTTCTCATAAAACTAGTTCTTCTAAGAAGAAGAAAAAGAAAGCCTCTTTGATCAAATTAGATGTAAAATTTGATTTTCCAATTTATGATGGAGAACTTAATGCTGAAAAGCTTGATAATTGGATAAGGCAAATTGATGTATATTGCAGGGTGCAGAAAGTTGATTCAGAAAGGAAGAAGATCCAGCTGGCTAGCCTTCGACTTGGAGGAACCGCACTTGTGTGGTGGGAAGGAAAGACACAAGCAGATCTTCAAAAGCATGGTAAAATCATTTCCACTTGGAATTAATTTGTTTCTGTCATTAAAAAGAAATTTTATCCTTTGGATTATATGCAACAAGCAATGATGAGTTGGCAAACACTACATCAATTGAAAGGTCAAAGTGTTCAGAGTTATACTTAGGAATTTCGAAAGAGAGCTTTAACATTAGGCATATCATTGGACTCACTAGAGACATTGCTAAAATATATAGGTGGTCTTCATATTTATTTGAAGCATACTATACTTATGTTTAATCCCACTAGCTTAGATGATGTATCAGTTCAAGAAACTCATCTAGAGGCTAGAGGTAAAAATGTAACCCCAGATGTTGGGAAATCATCCAAATCTATTGAGAACAAGAATAAAGGCAAGAAGAAACTGAAATGGAAGGAGAGGAAAGAAAACACTGTGAAGAAGGATAAACCTTCATGCACTCATTGTAAGAAGGAAGGACATGATGAGGCACACTACTGGTCTTTGCATCTAGAATTGAAGCCTAAGAAGTTCGGGAGTAAAGAGCGAAAGAATGCTGCTGCTATTCAAAAGGACTTGGGATCAGACTCAGGTGATGAAACAACGGTTACAACTATAGGTATAAAAGGTAAAGATTCTGAAGCATCTACAAGTAATTCTTCACATTCTGTTGATAATGAAAGTTATGAGAGGAAAAGAAATGAGCTATTTCATATTAGAGTCATTTCCAAGCACACTAAAATTGATACTTTATTTGATAGTGGGTCACAAGTTAATTTGATTTCTGAAACAATTGTAAAGAAGTTGGGTCTAGAAACAAAACCTCATAAAAATCCATATCCATTAGGTTGGGTGTGTGATAAAACAAAGCTACAAGTTACGAGACAATGTAAACTTCGTTTTGCTATTGGGTCAACATTTGTAGATGAGGTTGAGTTAGACATAGTCCCATTGGACATATGTGGAATTGTATTAGGAAGTCCATACTTGTACGATAGAAAAGCTATCTTCTATCGAGCTGAAAATAAGTATCAACTCACTAAGGATGGAATTGAATATATTGTAAGGGCTCATAAACTCAAAGATAACTTCGCTCTCATAAATTCAGGATAGATGAAAAGAATTGTAAATTCAAGTAAGCAATTTTTACTAATGATTGTAAAAGCAAAGGATCTTGATAAATCCGATGCATTCCAAGGCTATAATCCTAAACAGAAAGCATATCTAGTTAAAGTTGTTTCCGATTATGATATTCTGTTTCAAGAGCCTAAAGGGCTTCCACCCAAGCGAGAGATAGCACATGAAATTTATTTGCAGCAAGATGCTCCACTACCTAACATTGGAATGTACAGGTTATCAGCTCTAGAGAATGTAGAGATAAAGAAGCAGGTATAGGAGTTGCTCGATAAAGGGTTTATTAGACCAAGCACATCACTGTGCGGATCACCTATTGTGTTGGTGCGAAAGAAAGACGGTTCGTGGAGAATGTGCATTGATTTTAGAGCACTAAATAAAATCACAATAAAGAATCGTTATCCTCTTCCTCGTATTGATGATTTATTAGATCAATTAAAAGATGCAGTTTACTTCTCTAAATTAGACTTGCGAAGCGGCTACCATCAGATCAGAGTTGCAGAATAGGATGTATGGAAAACTGCTTTCAAGACGAAGAAAGGACTTTATGAATGGTTGGTTATGCCTTTTGGTTTAACTAACGCTCCTGCTACGTTTATGTGAGTTAGGAATGATGTATTTAGACCATTTATTGATGATTTTGTAATAGTCTCTTTAGATGATATTCTTGTTTTTAGTAAGACACGGGATGAACAGGTAAAGCATGTAAAGTAGATTTTAGATGTTTTAAAAAGAGAAAATCTCTACGTGAAACTGTCAAAATGTGAATTTGGTAGAACATCTTTAAATTATTTGGGTTATATTGTAGGGGGTGGTGAATTGAAGATAGATCCCTCTAAGGTCAAAGTCATAGTAAACTGGCCTAAACCCAAATCTGCTATAGAAGTTAGAAGTTTCTTAGGGGTAACACAATATTGGAGAAAGTTTATTGCTAACTTTTCGTTGATTGCATCTCATTTACATGCTTTGACAAGTGTGAAACAAGTGTTTCAGTGTGGAGGCAAACAACAGAAAACCTTCGACACACTGAAAGAAAGGATTAGTACAACGCCAGTGCTAGCACTGTCAGATCTTCAACATCCATTTGAGATCGAGACATATGCAAGTGAATATGCCATGGGGGAAGTGTTGATGCATCACAGGAAGCCTATATGCTTTCATTCTGAGTCATTTACATCAGCAATAGTTAACTATCCTACATATTATAAAGAATTGTATGCATTAGTTTAGAGTGTTAAAAAGTAGAAACATTACATAATGGGTAAAGAAACAATCATACACACAGATCATCAATCACTTCAATATTTACACTCACAAACTAAATTGCGACAATCAAGACATTATAGGTGGATGGGTTTTCTACAACAATTTCATCTTGTTATCAAATATATGAAGGACATACATAATAAGGTTGCAGACATGTTATCAAGACAAATTATAAATGCATCCACTATACTTAAGCATAATTCAATAATTCATGAAAGTTACATTGAACAATATGCTCAAGACATAGATTTTAAGGATGTATATGCAACTTAAGTCATGGAAAGTAGGTAGAAGAATTGGATTATTACATAAAGGACAAACTCTTATATCATTTGGGAAAGTTATGCATTCCACAAACTGAAAGAGTTAACATCATTCGAGAAGCACATACTTCTCTCATATTAGGTCATTTTGGTGTAAGTAAAATAGTTGCACAATTACAAAGATTCTGTTATTGGCCATGAATGAATAAGATAGTTTCTAGATATATCAAAGGATGTACAATGTGTGCTACAAGCAAGCCAAGTAATAGAAAATTAGGCTTGTATACTCCACTCCCAATCTCTTCTCATCCTTGGGAAAGTGTTTCCATGGATTTTGTTGGGGGATTGCCAAAGTCTAGAAAAGGTCATGATTATTTGTATGTAGTTGTGGATAGGTTTAGTAAAATGTGTATTTTGATACCATGTAATAAACAAGTCACAGTTGAACAAACTGCAAAGTTGTTCTTTCAAAATGTATGGGTTCATTTTGGATTACCCACTTCTATTGTATCTGATCGAGATTCTCGATTTGTTGGGAAATTTTGGTCAAGTCTATGGACATAAGGTTAAAGAAGAGCACGAAATTTCATCCGCAAACAGATGGCTAGACAGAAGTGGTCAACAAGACAGTTATACAGTTGCTTCGAGGATATTGCAACAAGCATCCCAAACTTTGGTATGAGAATTTGTGTTATGTGCAACATGCTTACAACCATGCAAAACATTCTTCTACTCAGAGATCTCTTTTTGAGACTTGTTTTGGTTTTATACCAAAGTCTCCCTTGGATTTTGTCTTTGGTAAAGACATAGCAATTGATGGACACAGTGATGTGGAAAAAGTAACCAAGTTCATTGAACAAATCCAGGAAATTCACCAAGCAGTATAGGAACAACTGGAAAGAAGCTAAGCAAAGTATAAGGCGTGACATGACAAGCATCGACTTGAGTATAGTTTTCAAGTTGGTGATCAAGTCTGGTTGTATATCAGCAAAGAAAGACTGCAAGGGGAAGGTAAAAAGTTGAAACCAATTAGATATGGTCCTTTCAAAATACTTGATAAAATTGGTGAAAATGCTTTCTGCCTTGATCTACCAGCTTATATGCAAATCTATTCAGTCGTTAATGTTGAAAACTTGAGGTTTTATGAACCTTCATTGATTGAAGATCCTGAAGAGCAAGGTCAGCTACCTTCCATTTAGGATCTGTTGCCCGAGTATCTCTGTTGGGTAGCGGAGTTCCTGTGTAATGGTTTTGGTGCAGAAAGCCTAGAAATTAGGATTAAATTATTGTTAAAATCTCGAAGTATGTGGAGCACGAAAGGTAAAAGGTCCAGTCAAAGGGTTGTCCATCCAAGAAATAATGTAAAATAGTAGGAAGTAAGTCAGTCCGCGGACCATAGGAAGGTATAAATAGAGCACAACTCTAAGAGGGAAAGGTAGTTCTTTTTGAGTATGATTTTGGATCTGAATTGTAATGGGTGGTTGAGGAGAATAGTTTGAAAGTGTCTGTAAGTCCGAGTCAAGGGTTGGGGTAGTGGATAGAGGCTCTGCAACTGTGTGCGCAAAGGCCTGGAAGAGTTCGTAGCTGTGTGCGCGGATCCCTGCAGCTGAGTGCGTAGGGCGAATCTGGATGTATTGGGGATAAGTGGAAATAAAGATAAGTTTCTTCTGTAAATTCTGTGTTCAATCTGAGTTATCGCGGATCTGACTTTATGGTTACTATATCTGTTTAATTTATATGCATATGTTATGGATGTATGTGAATCTGGGTTCATTCTAAGTGCGCGTATTAGTTAAATCTGTTAAATGTTTGCTTAAAGACTCTGCTAAGTAGAACTGATTTACAAACACGTCCTCTAATAGAATAGATCTGAAACCAGCGTGCTAATAGAAAGTAAGAATCATTCTAGATCTATGCGAACACCGAGCAGCGCGAAGCTGCAGACCAGTGCGCGAAACCTCTAGACCACATCTAGACATCCCAAGGGTGCGTTAACCTGGTTCCAGCACCCTCCCCTGCTACCTCAGGTGAGACCTCAGTCCGCATTCCACGGGCTGTTGCCGAAAGGGCTAGTAGCTGCAGGATTTGTTTGGCTAAATAACTCTTCCGAACCTGGGTCAGGCCCATATAAGCCATCAATCTCAATAAGTTATAGGAGGACATAGTTCTTGACAGGAGGATAAGAACTTCGTGATGAGGGAATGTTGAGTACCTGCTAGTTGGACTCAAAGGTACAAATCCAAGTAAAGCACGATGGATAGAGATTGAAAAAGTGAAGGAACTTTATCCTCACTTACTCGATAGCTAAAAACCAACTTTTAGTGGACCAAAAGCTTCTAGTGGGGAGAAGTGATCCAAAATTGATTTAGCATAGCCTCCAGATCAAAAGCCTTCAAATATAGATGAAATTGGAATAATGTTGAAGTGCTCGTGAATACGAAGCCAATGGTGCAAACAGTGTGTAAATCCGAGTTCGGATAAGGAAAATAGAGCCAATTGAAGATTTAGGTCAAAAATCAATGCCTACGTCAGCAGGACATGTGGCAACCTGGGAAAGAGTCACAGGTTCTTGATGATGTCAGCGCAGAAGGTGATGTGGTAGTCTGTGATTGGCTCATACCACAGGCGATGGGGATCAGCGATCAAGAGCAGAGATCGTTCGATCAAAGGAGATCGACACATATCATGTCGAAACATGCAGACATGTTATCCTGGAAAATAGACGCGATAAAGTTATGAAAAAGAAGCTAAACTATTTGAGTTCTGACAGAAGAGTGGTAAATGGTTTATCGCATGCCTTCAAGGCAGGAAGTGGTTTTTGACCAAGAGCACATGATCCCACTCAACGGTCAACACGTAGCCTCCCGAAGACCATTTTCTCACATGCCTTCAGAGAATTAGTAAACGTGCTAGTTGGAGTACGAGACCGCGCGACAACTGTTGGATCCAACTGGATAGATCAATGGTGTAGAACGTCCAAATCAGTTGATGAGCAGGAAACGATAGCTATCAGATGGTCTGTTCTCGAGATCAGCACCGGGAAAAAGGCCAGATGGTTGGGTTCCACCCCGCGCCCGCTGGTCCTTTGATTTATAGTCTCTTTCTATTATAGATGTAGTTTGTTTCTATTATAAATGTATTGTTCCATGTTTATTGCAATTTGTAACTGTACATGCTATATAAACACCATAACACAGAAAATTTGACAAGGGGAGTGTATTGTGAACCGTTCCAGGGGGTCTGGAGGTCAGAGTGACCAGTATGGTTGAGTGTATACTCGTTTCGACTCGAAGATTCGAGCGGAACACAACGGTGAGATCCATATTCATGTTGAGACTCTGTTTTTGAGCTCACACCTGTAATAACTATTTGAAGACATAATAAAGAGGTCAGCACTGGAAGCTAAAGGACTAGGAGACATAGCCAAGAAGTCTGGTGAACTCCTTTATCAATTTTGGTTGTGTTGATGTGTTTGATTGTGTTTTATAATTGTTTAAGTGTTTATGTTATTTGCAATCTTATCGATCCATTGCACTAAGTAACATAGGCAACTTCACACATAGTTTGTAATACCTTTTTCAATTTCGGATCAAGTGGTATCAGAGCTTAAGGTTTTTAAGGTTTGACAAGTTTGTGTGGAGATTTGAATGCTTACTAGGTTGAGGCTCGGACGAGGTGAAGGTGAAATTGTTGAGGTGAATCTAGAGATTGGAAGGATCTTTTCACGAAGAAGGATGGAAGATGAAGCTGCACTTGGGTCAGAATCCAAAAGGGAAAATTCCATCCATAACCACAATGCATAATGTAGCAAAAACAACTCATGCTCTAGAACAAAGAAATTGAGCAAGTTAAAGTGCAATGGAAACACTTTGGGCCCGATGAAGCTACATGGGAGATGGAAGATCAGATGCAGGCTATGTATCCTTCATTATTTGTTGGTTCAAGCAAATGAGTTTTTGGTATATGTATATGTATATGGATGTTGTTGTAGATGCTGCAATGAGCTGTGTTATAAATCTCCAATAAGTGATATGATTGTCATTTTTGTAATGTTGGTCATGGTTTGATGTAGTTGTTCATTGTAAATACTGCATCAAGTTGTGTTATAATGGTCCATGGGTAGTATGTTTTGTTTTCAGCAGTTTGTTGGTCATAAACGTCATTAAACACCGAGGAAAGTGTTCCCCCAAAGGGGATGGGTTTGTAATAGCCCATGGTTGATTTCCCATGTAAATAAAATAAGACCATGGTCATGGGACACGTATTCCAAGATCAATGTTGGGCAAAACATAGTGATGAGTATCACTGGTGATTAATTAATGGTTATGAAAATTGATAAAGGTAGTGACAAAGGCAAAGTGGCATTAATTGGAATTATGAAAGAAAGGAAAATATGAGAAAAGGAAGGCAAAGAGATACATATTTGCATGAGAGGGAAATTCAAGGATAGATGAAGGAAAATGAAGAAAATAGAGGCCTTAGTGATAAAAAGGCTTATGTGGATCAATTGCTAGCCTTTTGATAGTTTTTGGATGGATTTGTTGTCTATTCTGTCATTCTCTCATACTCTTGCACACTTAGAGCATTCTTGGAGCACTCTACTATTCACTTAGATTTGGAGAAATAAGGCAGAGGAAAGTAGGAAAGCACAAGGGAACAGGTGGATTAGGCGATACACCTAGATTGATTTGCAGGTAATAGGTTACATGTGTGATTTCCTTGTTGGTTTATGGATGCATGGTATACACATGCAATTTTCTGGTTATGTGTTTTCATTGACATGGAGATTTTCCTGGATTGACAGTGGTTCTAGCATTGCCTTGCCATTTCTTGGATAGCCATGGTGTTGTGGGTTTTTCCACTTGATTTTTCTTTTGATTGATGCTCCTAATTACTTATGGCTATGGATTGTAACAAACGCTCTGGAAGCCCTGGAATAGCTTGGGTTGAGTTACTAGTCTTGAAGCCTAGGTTGAGACAAACGTTCTAGAGCCCTTGGTGGGTTGAGTTACTAGTCCCTAGAGTCAAGCCAAAAAAACACTCTGGAGCCCTAGAAGGCTATGGGTTGAGTTACTAGTTCCTGGAGCCCTGGACAACTTGGGTAGAGACTGATCTAACTGGTGTTAGTGATGTCTGATTGTGTAGGTAGAATCATTGTGGTTGAGGGTTTAGTTGGTTTGGCGTCTGGAAGCCCTACTTTGGTTTTGTTTTGTTTATTCCATGAGATCAAACATTTATGCTTGCAATATGGTGTGGGGGTAATTGGTTGAAAGAGATATTTTTTGCAGCCCAATCTATGGTTGGGTGGTACATGGAAGTCCCTGATTTGGTTGGTATTTTTATATGTTAATATGGGAAATTTCCTTATTGTGATCTATGAGAATTTGCATTGATTATGTTGGCGATATTATGATTGAGTTTCCATGGTTTCTATTATGGTTATTTTCTGGTTAAATTCTAGTTATATGATGTGCACCATTTATGCATCTTGTCATGAATTGTTTAGTTATTTATTGGTTGATGAATATATGGACTAATAAAGGTTGTTTTAGCTATGTGGAGAGGTCATAGGGCCTTCTTAGTGATCCACAAATGAACCTTAGAATATTATGATCATATATGCATTCATGACCTGTAGCTTACATGTTTTCCATGTGTTTGATGAAATATTTGTTATCATCTAGGCATTTTAGGTCAAGTTATACCTCTATGTTTGAATGTTAGCCTTGTGGTTATGTCATTTATGATTCTGAGAAGTCTTTGGAAGTTCTAGGTGGTGGTCTAGAGACTGAATTGGAATTGTGGCTCAGATGTCGTGACCACACCCTTTGAACTAGGCAATTCCGGTCACAACCACACTCAAGCAATGCTGTGTGTATGGTTGGAGGCTTTCAACTGCACCCAGGCCTTGTCATGCATGCAGTTGGGGGTTAAATTGTGAGAAAAGCAACCCCAGCTCAAGGTTTGGTCACCTGGGTGGTCCTTTGGCCCCTGAGTGATCTGAAATGATCATATGTTAAACTGAAGTAGAATTTATTAATGCCAAAAATGAACTAAATGTTAACTTAAAGTGCTTAAATAGTGAGAACTACTTGATAAGAAATACTTTATGACAGATGATAAACATAAGAAAGATGTAAAAAAAAAGTGAAAAGCAAAAAAAACACAGCGATACCAGACAACACGATTGATTACTGAGTTCGTTCTTGATGGACTACGTCTCCGGGTCTGCTTTCAAGATGGGTGACCACTTTATTAGGATTGAATCCGAGGAGGTCGATTACATAGAAAATTAACAAAACTAATTGTGCACGTAAGCACTTCTGGTCACTTTCATAAGAAATCTCTCTAAACCAACTTTCCAATGCTTGTCATGGTTTCCAATTCCGACTTCGGATTCTCTTGTTACACTGAAAACAAAAACTGCCTATATCCTCTAGAATTTGCATACAAAATTCAAAACCACTCATGTTTTCTCAATGACAACAATGTTGGCTTTATAGCCCTCTAGATGCATCCTAGCTTCGAATGTCATAGATTGGAATGAACTGGTTTGAATTGGCTCGGTCTTATAACAGAGGGACACCTTAGGTACCTAGTCACATGGTGGTTTAATTAAAATAGCCAAAACTTTAATGAAAAACCCAAAAATAAACTTTATAATATCCACAATCCATTGGCAGTTAACTAACAACATGCTCTTGGCTAACTTCCCATGTGAACAACGGGTTTCATTAGCGGTCGACTGGCTGACTGCCACCTGCGCAGTTACCCTCCGGTGGTTCCGATATACGATTGCGGTGCATTCATATGTTTGCAATTTTTATGCTGCGTGTTAGTATCAGTCTTTGAAGCCTTCCACCAGTGATCAAACATGCTCTTACAAAGTGGTCTTAGGGTGTCAAAGTCAAATTTTGTCATTTCAATGAGTCTTCAAGTAAAATTTGGTCACTAGGTATTAGGTCTAGGATTTGTTTTCACTCCTTTAAAAGCTTTCCAAGTTTTGGTCCATGTCACCATTTGGTTGAGTTTACCATCATTCAAAAAGTTTTCATCATCATTTCAGGTTCCGATGGGTCATTTTACACCTTATTCGTGCTTTAGTTGTACTTGGGTAAGGCTCATTTACCTCTCCTAGGGTTTTGAAGGTAATTTTTATTGGATGGTCAAATCATCAACAAAACTTGTATCCTGATGCTAATACACCTTCCTCTGTCCTTAATATACCTTCTTAAGCACTTCCCATCACTGATATCCCTCAAATTCATCATTTTCCCACAAACCCTAGCTTATTGCTACAATTTGAGAATTTTCGAGGCTAGGCCTATGTTTTGTCCTTTTGGACCCCTTTCCCTCACTTAATATTTGAAATTCCACTTTCCCCTACTTCCTAACATCCCTCCCTATTTTCCAAAATTTTCTCAAGAATTTAGAAGTCCCTTATCCCCTTCATTTCCCTTCATTTCTACAAATCCCCTGTTCCACATATCGGGATAGATTTTATTCAAATGATGTTTCTGAGAAATAGAAGATGAATTTGACAGAAGTGAGAGACTTCTTTGTCCATAATTGACCCAAAAATAAAAACTTCTTTCATTTTTTACACAGGTTTCATGGTTTGGGAGAAATGTCGAAAACATCATTTGCCTCAGGAGGGTTGATGCACCTGTGGAGTGACCTTGGTAAAATGAATTTTTCTCCTAGATTGAGTGCCCAAATTACTTTCTTGATGAGTCAACTAATAATTAGACACAAATAGCTTTCCAATGAGCTATTATGAGCTCAATTTGGAGTTGAGGAAGACCTTCAAAAGTTGACTGCAATAGCACTATGCATTTTGGCAGCCTCATTCTGCACATTTTGACTAGTCTTGGGAGATTGGACTTTTGACAGGGCAAATGAACTCCAAATTGAAAAATTCAAAATTTTCGGAAAAATAGACTCGCCAATATTTCCAACGAGCTATCCCACACATAATTTGGACACCAGGAAGGCAGTCAAAAGTTGTCTTGAAAGTGGTGCTGCGCTTTTAGCAGGGTGGCGCTGTGCTTTTGGCAGTGGCGCTGCGCTTTTGGCAGGAGAGCTTAAAAACCCTCAAAACTTTAGGAAACTTCAAAATTTCTCTCTATTACCTTCATTTTAAGTAATTTTACCTCCCTCACTTTGGTTTTGGTTTGCAAGTCAAACTTTTAAGCATCAATTCCCATGGTAAATATGAAACCCTAAATTTGCCCCTAATATGCCTAAAACCCTAAACCATCATTGTTTCTCCTATCACTTATCCCTACAACTCTAAACTCTTTCCCTATCTCTATTTCCCTATCCATATTTTCCTATCCCTTTATCCATTTATCCTTATTACATATCATTCCTATCCCTTTATCCCTCTTCCCAAAGGGCAATTTCTCAAACAAAACAAGCCCTCCCTTTCATTTTTATCATTCCTACTCCCTCATTCATTTTCCAGCCCATAAGGTCATATCCCATCCCTTCACTCCTAAATCACCCATACTCACTCCTTCCATACCTTCTCTAGAGGTACATAACTTCAAAACTTAGCAAACATGGACAAGGAAGACCTTCCAGTAGTGCTCAGGTGAAGACAAATGAGAAGGCCAAAGAGACTAGAATTGCTGAGATGATAGTGTACTTGACATATCAGAGAGGCACAAGGAGACTTTTTGCAGCTGCTAGGTAGGTGTTTTCTCCACGGGAAGTGGAAGGGACCTTGCCTTCTTCATCAGTCCATAGGCAAATGTTATCTCCACAAGGTGTGGAAGGGGCTTTGCCTTCTTCATCGTCAAAATAGGTATAGGTTGAGCAGTTGAGCAAAGGCAAGGAAAAAGTGCAGGAGGAAGATCTTGATGATGAGGAGGAAAGATATTTTGACCTAATTGAGCATGAGGAGCCATAGCAGCACTTTACTCATCGTGGAGTTGGCATCATTGAGTTGGAGGCTCAGGATGAAAAAACTATCAAAGACATCATCATACAAGAAAGGGAAGCTCAAATACAAGCTTTGGCAGACAACTTAGAGAGATCCAAGTTCATCATCAAATATTTAGTACAGGAAAACAAACAATTGAGTGACAAGCAAGTCCTCATGGAGTTGCAAATGATCAAAGCAAACATGCAAATGGCTAAAGAGGCTCATGTCACATTTACTCCTATTGAGCAAGAGATTGAAAATGATAGGGAAACTTGGCTTGAGAGGGTCAAAATACATCTTGAAGGACTAATTGAGAAGGCCAATAGGGATAAGAAAATGCTCCGGCACATGGCCTACCATTACATGACCCGCAACAAAATTTGTAACATGAGGATTAGAAAGTTAAAGGCTAGGCTAAGGAGAGCTTTGGAAAGCAAAAGGGAGCAAGATAGGTTGAATATGTTGGCTGAAGCCTCCCTAACCCATAAAAGCAGCTGATGGTGGTGTTCTATGCCAAATTTGGGCAAATTTTTGCATTTTTGAAAATTTTGAAATTCACAACACAAAATTTTTTCCCAGAAGTGCAGCGCCACCAGTGCTGCGCTTTTTCCTGGGGCATCCAATGGAGAAAAGGTTGAAATTTTTGGATTCAAAATGATGAGGACATGCACCCTAGAAATTTTCAGAAGTTTTGGAGCAGATCTGGTTCACCAAAAGGTCCAAAAACTACCAAAAAATCACCTTTCTACCTCTTTTTGGACACATAGAAGAAGTTTTGGGAGATTCAAGTTTTGAGGGGGCAAATAACCTTCAAATTCAAAAACTCTAGGTGTTCCAGAAACTAGACTTGAAGAAATTTCCAATGAGCTATCATGGGCTCAATTTGGATGCCGCGTAGGCCTCCAAAAGTGACTTGAAAGTGGCGCTACGCTTCTGGCCAGTGGCGCTGCGCTTTTGATCATTTTGCTCAGAGAATCAAAATTTGTCTGTTTTGACCGTGAATCTGATTTCTCTCCCATCATGGATGATTTCACTGATGTAATTGATGACATGGAATGTAAATGTAATGGTAAAATAGTGTTAGAGGGTATATTCATTAGTTAGAGGTGGTTTTGAGGCAAATGAATCAGTTTCCCTACTTTTAGAGGCAAGTTGTTTGACTGCCTAGATTCCTGGTCCTTGTTTGGAAATGGTTGAAACAACTCCTCTTCTCATGGTTTCGACCCCTGATGGTTAGGATGAGGGATTTTAATGTCTATATTATGTATTTTATTTCTCATTTGCAAGGGTTGGATTCACTTGGATGCTCTGAACTATATTGTACATCATTGTAAGCAGTTTGGCAAGGAAATTAATAGGAGTTGCAACTATTTTTATGGGATACCTGTGGTATGGTGATTTTGCATAGTTTCTTCTTTTGTTATCAGTTGTTTACATGTTTTATGTATGCCATCATCTATTTCACTGCTTCTAACTAAATGATATCAAGATAGATAGGTAGAATTCATTGTTTGCAGTGCTCTACCTTGGGAAATCATTCAGTATTCTATGTTTTTTGCTGTTTAATAAGGATACATGATCATTACATGCCCTCTTCAGCTCCTCACTAGTCTTAGACATCTCACCTCACTCAATTTCAAGTGCTAAAGCCTATACCTACCTTGCCCCATAGAACACCCTGCATTCTGACCTAATTTCCTAGACCTAAATTGCCTAGCTCCATCTGATCCAGCAAAAACCAACAAATTCAATCAAAACCTTTTGAGCTACTAGACCTAGCCTAAAATCCCTATCTGATCCAGTCTCCTTGACCGAGATCCTAAAGGAGAGAGCCCTCTCCCCACCTTGTAGGGCTAGCTACAAGGCTAAGCTTGGTTTGTGGTTACCCTGGAATTGCCTCCCTTCAGCCTGAGGTCAATCTAGGTGATAACACTGCGGTTATGTAACCTCCACCCAGTTTATAGCTGACTGCCATGGTTCCGTTACCTGTTCACATGGCAGTGACCCCCGCTATGGTATTTAACATGGTTATGCTGCTATCCACTGCGGTGAATGCTAACTGTGAGCGGTGTTCACATCTGCGGTCTCTCTACGGTCTCCAAGCCCGACAGTTAGGACTGTTTTATATATAATTTGTAATGTTTTGTGGTGTTTATTACATGGTTTGGTAATGTAACTTGTTCCGAGAGGTTTGTAGATTAGGTTTTTAAACTTAGGTTTGATGTTTTCCACCATAGGGTTGAAGTAATAGGTTTAGGCATAGGTTTTAGGTCAATGTGTTAGGGTTTAGGTGTTACATCACTTTGATTTTGATGATAAACCCACACAAACATATTTGTCACAAAGCTACATTTGTGACAAACATCACATGACGACAAACCCTTGTCGACAACCAAACCCTGCAAGGCAGATGACCAACCCACGTTGACTACCAGGTACAAAACCATATCAACTATAATTTGACAACACCGAGGAATTGAACCATAAAAATCACTGTCGAAGATGAAGACACCGGACACTGAATGCTGACGATGAAACTAAACCCGTGCAAATGACTTGACAAGATCCTCCTAGATCAATCCTCTCCACTTGAAAGTGATGACCCTAATGATGCTGATTATGGAACATTTTGAATCTGTGAACTATTCCATCCATCTATAGTATGAACAACTTGCGAAGATGGTTAAACAACCTGTTATGAACATGGAAATTGACTTCTTTCCACGAAGTACCATGAATTAGTGATTCATACACATCTTTGAAAACAATCTCTACAGGATATTGTTCAATACTATTGACATGTATTAACAATCTATATTGTGGAATAACAGAGACAGTCAAAGACATTTTTGACATCATATACGCTATTTGACTTGATATACTTTCCTAATTCCTCATTACTAAGTGAACTTTTTGCAATAAACCCATCAAACTGTAATGTGAAAAGTGCTGCAACTTAGTTTGACTTTGAAAGTATTGAAGTGGCTATTGATTTGTTTGAATCACTGTTTCCTTATTAATTAAATGATGTTTCCATTGATTAGTACTTTCCCCTAATGCATAAGTTTCTCTTAGATGTATTAGATACTTTGACACTGCTTTAGAAAAGGCTTTGATATGAAAACAATTAGGCTTCCTCTCCACTTGAAAAGAGGCTTCCAAACTATTTGAAACATGAAACGGTGACACAATACAAGAGAAATTTAACACTGACTTTCCCCAATACTGACCTGCATCCCTGTAACTGTTAACTTCCAAACTTGGACTGAATTGATTCATTCTGACATTAGGAAAAGGAGCTTTAGGCATCAATTGTAATTCATGTTGTATTCCCTTCTTATGAGTAAGATGTTTGGGTTCTTTAAATAGAACATGAAAAGTTTCTACCTCTTTGATCAAACTATCTTTAAGCTGAGACTCATAACTTGAACATACATCATGTCAACTCTTATGTTGTTCCTTTACACATGATTACAAATATCTTATTTGAACTTATTAATCACTTCATCTGATTAGCAACAACTAAATTCAAGTGATTTTTACTTTGATGTGCCCTGACAATAAATTCAACCCCATCTTTCTTAAGGTGATATTTATGCTCTTTCCTATAAAACACTGTATCACGATCATAAGGATAAGGACTTACCAAGAAAACTCCACATATGTCTACTGGAACCACATCTAATTCCACTTCATCAATGTAATTAGCTATAATGGAAAATTTTAATCGACACTGTTTTGTGACTTTTATTTGAGTTGATTTATTTAGCCATCCTAATGGGTAAGGTCTTGGATGATTCCGTGTCTCCAAACCCAAGTTCTTAACTAAATATTCAGATATTAAATTTGCCTGTGACCCACTATCAAACATTGTATCTATCTTTGTGTGCTTAGAAGTTATCTTTATGTTAAATAATTCAACTCTTTTATCATCATTTCAAGGATTTATGTTTAATGAAGATGCAATAGTATACGAACTTGAACCAGCGTCAGAAGTTTTACCTGTCGAAACTATGGCAGTTATCCTCCTTTCAACACCTGAATCGGAACCTAGATCTTGCTGGACTACTGCAATTTCCTTCTTTTCATCCTTCTCTCTAAGGAACTTTTTGGGCTTAAGTTCTGGATGAAGTTTCCAACACCTAGATTCATCATGACCGATTCTCTAGCAATGAGAACAAGTAGGTCTTTCCTTATGATCTGTCACTGATTTCTTTCTCTTCGAATTATTCTTCCCTTTACTATCTTTGGAATCCTTGATTTCCAACTCTTTTCATGATTGCGGTGAAAATTTGAATGGTCTGCCACCTGATTCAATATGTATGGCTTGAACACACACTACATCAAAATCATTAGGATTAAACATCAATAATGTATGCTGCAAATATGAATGTAAACTACTAATGTATTTTAATAAAGTTTCACGTGTATCCAATGAAATACCAAGTGCCAATGCTTTCTTTTTGAACTCTTGAGTAAAATCCTAAACGCTCTACCCTTTACCTTGCCTCAAATGTTTCCAATCAATAACAACTTGCTGCATGTATCCTAAAGGATAGAGTTGTTTCCTAAGATCTTTTAAAAACTTAGACCATGAAGAGATGACTTTACCTTTTCTATTTACATCTATTTGTGTTTTACTTTCCCACCATATTAAATATGTCCCCCCCATTCTAAGTGTAGCTAACTGAATTTTCGTTTTATCGTCAGGAATTTTCTGAATACAACAATACACTTCTAACTGTTTAATCCACTTATCTAGCTTTTCAGGATTCATTTTGCCATCATAAATTAACTCAAATTTTACATTAAGTTTCAAAAGAGATGTTTTCTTAGGTTTATTTTCTGTTTCAGATTATGAACTGGAAGAAGAAGAAGAAGAAGATGCTGATGGAGATGATGGAGGTGAAGGAGGTTTATCAACCTTGCCTTTACCTTTGTCCTTCTTCGATGTCTTTGAAGAAGAAGTTGCATCTCTCACCTTTTTATCTTCATAAATTTCTCCCAACATCTGCTGCATACTCAAGAATGCTTGCTAAAACTGTTCCTCGCACATCTTAGCTTCTGAATTTTCACTTGCATCAGATCCTGTCATGGTCGACTTATGAGCAACCCTTCACTTTCCAATCTCTTGATCAATCTCCTTAAGGATTCCTTCTCCACGTTGCGACTTTGACTTGGTTAACAGTCATTGACAAATTCTACAAATGCAACCTACTCCGAGACCAAATTATATGATCTGAAATGATCATATGTTAAACTGAAGTAGAATTTATTAATGCCAACAGTGAACTGAATGTTAACTTAAAGTGCTTAAACCGTGAGAATTGCTTGAGAAGAAAGACTTTACGACAGATGATAAACATAAGCAAGATGTAAAATAGAAGTGAAAAGCAACAAAACACAGCGATACCAGACAACAAGATTGATTATGGAGTTCGTCCCTGATGGACTACGTCTCCAGGTCCGCTTTCAAGATGGGCGACTGCTTTATTAGGATTGAATTTGAGGAGGTCGATTACACAGAAAATTAACTAGACTTATTCTGCATGTGAGAAATTATGGTCACTGTCATAAGAAATCTCTCTGAACCAGCTTTCCAACACCTATCATGGTTCCCAATTCTGACTCTGGATGCTCCTTCTACACTGAAAAAAAAAAACTACCTATATCCTCTAGAATCTACATACAAAACTTCAAAACCACTCATGTTTTCTCAATGACAAAAATGCTGGCTTTATAGCCCTCCAGATGCATCCTAGCTTTGAATGTCTTAGATTGGAATGGACTAGTTTGAATTGGCTCGGCCTTATAACATAGGGACACCTTAGGTACTTAGTCACATGGTGGTTTAATTAAAATAGCCAAAACTTTAATGAAAAACCCAAAAATAAAATTTATAATATCCACAATCCGTTGGTGGTTAACTAACGGTGTGCTCTTGGCTAACTGCCCATGTGAACAACTGGTTTCATTGGAAATTGACTGGCTGACTGCCACCTGCGCAGTTACCCTCTGGCAGTTCCGGTATACGGTTGTGGTGCGTTCATATGTTTGTGGTTTTTATGCTGCGGTTATGTAACCTACGCTCGGTTTATAGTTGACTGCCACAATTCTGTTACCTATTCACATGACAGTGACCCCCGCTACGGTCTTCAAGATGGTTATGCTGTTATCCACTGCGGTGAATGCTAACTGTGAGCAGTGTTCACATTTGCGGTCTCGCTGCGGTCTCCAAGCCCGGCGGTTAGGACTATTTTATATATAATTTGTAATGTTTTGTGGTGTTTATTACATGGTTTGGTAATGTAACTTGGTCAGAGAGGATTGTAGATTAGGTTTTTAGACTTAGGTTTGATGTTTTCCACCATAGGGTTGAAGTAATAGGTTTAGGCATAGGTTTTAGGTCAATGTGTTATGGTTTAGGTGTTACATCATTTTGATTTTGATGATAAACCCGCACGCACATCTTCGTCACAAAGCGACATTTTTGACAAACATCACATGACAACAAACCCTTGTCGACAACCAAACCCTACAAGGTGGATGACCAACCCACATCAACTACCAGGTAGAAACCATATAAACTATTGACAACACTGGGGAACTGAAGCATAAAC
This sequence comes from Pinus tabuliformis, assembly GCA_031772625.1. Taxonomy (NCBI): domain Eukaryota; kingdom Viridiplantae; phylum Streptophyta; class Pinopsida; order Pinales; family Pinaceae; genus Pinus; species Pinus tabuliformis. The sequence goes on along the minus strand of CM062805.1, from coordinate 1,180,641,456 downwards.
ATCATTGTCGAAGTTGAAGACACCAGACACTAAATGCTGACAACGAAACTGAACCTGTGCAACTGATCTGACAAGATTCTCTTGGATCACTGAGTGTCCTGTAGCCTTAAGGAATTTTGTGAGTTATGAGTTGGTGGTTTGTTGTAGGTCCCTCTTCCTTAACCGGAGCTTGGAGCTTGGGTCATGTCATAGTAACTCTTCGTCTCATGTTTACCCTAGCAGCCTAGTTGAATTGGGTAAGTGTGGAGGGGTGGTTACAATTATCCCTTCTGGTTTATGAGATCATAAACCAATTTTTTTACCATGGTCCGGGGAATCCGATAAGTGGGGCCTCCCTTTCAAATTCAATCATTCCTAGTTGAAAGATGGGAAATTTGAAACATTGGTTCGAGAATCATGGACTACGCTCAGGATTTCACCCATGATATCCCATATGGATGTGGTGGGTAAAAACCTTTTTGACCTAAAAAGGGAGGTGAAACAATGGGAAAAGGCGAAAAAAAGATCCATATTAAGGAAGTTATTAATATAGGAAAAAAATTGTTGGCTTTATCCGACCTTACGACGTCATATTTTTTCTTTGATTCAAGAAAGAAATTTATTCTAACACTTGAGGAAAGTCGTGGAATTATAAAATCAATTGGATTTCATTCAGTCTAACCAGTGTTTGCTAAGGATTAAACCATAGAACTCGGGAATATCAACCACAAGAAAGTCAATGAATTGAAACACTTTAGGGTTTGATGAGAGTCTAATAGTGAATTTATTGAGCTCTCCTATAATGTCAACTTGGGATTGATCTAACTGCACAATGCACACAACAGATTTTTGAGGCTCAACATTCAATTTCGCACAAACTGTTTGTGGTAGAATCTTAGATGAAGCTCCAGAATCAACTAAACAGTTATGTAGATTCTTGTTGAAAACTTCAAAAGTCAAAAGAAATGGATGATTATTGGATTTAGATCTTCCTCCAATTAGAGCAAGATCGGTAGGATGGATTATGTCTAATGAGGTATTAGGAGGCCTTCCCTTTTCTTGGGCAGCTTGCGAGATTATAGCAGCAGCAAGCGGAGAAGTAGGGATTGCTTTTAGTTCTTTGAGCAATAGCTTCTGTTGATGTTTCAACTTGCTAAGCTCATGAAAGGTAATGTTTGCCCTAGTCCTTTTCATAACTTCTACTATGTCATATTCCATTTCAATGGAGACTATCAGGGTTTTAGCTGGAGGTGAAGAATTTGATTGAGGAGTGGTTTGAGTGGATTTGGGAAAAGATTTCTTACTCGTTGCTTTGTCTTTGGGAGCCAGAGTTAATACTTTCTGCTTTGGATTTGTTTGTGGTAAATCAACAGGGATTCTGCTCCTGGTTGCAACAAGTAGTGCTTCTTATGCTTCTTCATTGGGAAGGATAAAATCCCACATTCCTTGTAACTTGGCTACCTCTTCATCATCTGTTTTCTCTTCAACTGTTGAGACTTCATATTCCTCCACATCCGATTTAGCATTTGATATGGTGCTTGGAGGCTTAGTATCAGAGGGGGGATTTATTTTGTATGGTCTGAAAGATTTCTTTGAGGAAGTCTCTGCTACTTGTTTCTTGATATCAACCATTTCATTGGACATGGTTTTAAGGACCTTTTGTAAACCTTCAATATCAAAAGGAACTTTAGGTCGTTTTTTCTTGGATTCATCCTTAAAAGTTACTTTCTTGGATTTTCATTCTTCTAATGCATTTTTCTTATCTAAGGCTAGAATACGTTTTTCTATAGCTATGGCTTCTTTCATGTTTTTTGCCAAAGTTGGTTTGGCAGCCCTATCGACGAAAATAGTTGTGTTTGAAGGAAGAGCAGAAATGTACCATTCATTTTGGACTTCATCGCTGGGCTTGGATGCAGTTGGGATTTTATTCAATAACTTATTGAAATGAGAATTGAGGTCTCTAATTGGTTCTCCAGGTTCAACTTTTAAGTTGGAGACATCATTGATAAGAGTAGCCGTTGATATGTCATCTCCAAACTTGGTTAGGAATTGCTCTTGAAAGGCATCCCAACTATTAATGGAACGTGATGGTAAGGAAAAGTACCATGACCCTACTGATCCTTGTAAGGTATAAGGGAATAATATTACAATTGCATCTTCTTCGACTACTTCGTTTAGGTTTATGGACAACATAATTTTTTTTATGTGTTCCTCAACTAGTAGGCCATCATCAGGATTGAACTTTGGTAACCACTTTTTTGGATGGGCTGGCAATGGATGTAAGGGTCCCTCCATCTGTACAACTCCTAGATTTGTCCATGGCCTTTGAGGGTTTTGAGCCATTGTAGGTATCTGTGTAGAGGAAGATGTTCCAATAGTTGAAGGTGAATGGTTAGAGGAGACTTGTACTCCAGTACATGTGTAAACCATGATATGGAGTTGTGAGGTGGATGGCTGATTTTGTGATGAAGTGGATGGAATGAATAAGGGTGTCTTAGGTGAGGATGACAGAACTTCACTATGAGCTTCGGAGTGTGTTTTCTTAGTTTTCGTTCGGTTTGGTAGAGGGAATTCAAATGGGGGAATCCCAAATTTTTCACTTTGCGATCTAGTTAACCTTTGAGAAGAAGGGAACTGAGAAGTAACACTAGCTTGGGATAACTCAGATTCTTCTTGAGATATTGAAATCCCCTGTAATGTATGGATCAAAGACTGAACGTTAGGGGTTTCAATAGAATAAGATTGGTTTGGTTTCTTTGAGATCTTAGTAGTGGGTTCTAAGGGTTTCTTTGCAACTTCTCATTTAGGATTGGGAGATTTAGAATGCGACTGAGAAGTTGGAGGTGATGGTGAGGGAGTTTTACTCTTATAATGGCCTATTGATTTGATTTTACTTTCCATTCATAGTTAGGCCCTCCTTTTAGCGCCAAAATGTTGAAGCCTCAAAAATCATTGCTCTAACATGGGGGAAAACCACCCGGTTCGGAACTTGGTTAGCAGCTCCTTTACCGTTTGGTGTAGTGGCTCCGATTGGGGATAATGGGACCAATTTCCCAAAAGAGATTTTGATATTGCTGGTGGGGTGATATATGATGTAACGGGGGAATGATTGAACTAAGTGTAATCTAATCTAAACTACTAAACACATGCATATATCCTAGTTTAAACACTATTTAACTATGAATATACTGGCTATCATGTTGATCTTCATCAATTATCTGGTCATCATACGAGCCTTCAGATGTTAGAAAGCTTATGATATCCGGATCATTATTAAAGACTCGCCAATTGGTGATATTGTCTGGAATGGAAGGCCTAAAAATCAATTCAATAGAAAAGTGATCAGGGCTATAATCTCGTGGTGGAGTGAGCTTGGGTGCCACATTAGCCAAAATATCGGCACTTGCATTTAGGAGTCTTGGGATAAGGGAAATATTAAATGTTGTATAGTGAGAAGTAAGGTTCTCGACTAATGATTGATAATGTTTGAAATGTCCATAAAGGCAGTGTATAGTATTTCTCACCTGTTTTATCACAATTTCTGAATCTCCAAACACTTGAAGATGTTTGATATTAAGGCCGATGGCTTTATACAACCCTTGAACCAATGCTTCATATTTGACAGTGTTGTTCGTGCATTCAAATTCAAGCATGCATGCTAACATAGTTTTTTCTCCTTCTGGGCTAACTATTATGCATCCCACTCTAGTTACATCGTTAGATTTGGATTTGTCAAAAAACAATTTCCAAAACAAAGAGCTAACTACAGGTTTATCTACAAAATTTATACACTTAGAAGTATCTGTTTGAGAAAATTTTTTAACTTGCGATATAACATAATTTTCCAAGAAGGGTGAAATATTTGCATTAAAATTTCCTAGAAATGATTCAAATGAGTAGTTTCTGATGATATTGCTGCTATACATGATTGGCTCATTCTTTCCTTCTAGTTCTATAACGATATACTTTTGATGTTTTTAGCGTTGACCCTTATTTGATTTGGCTTGCCATTATAGGGAAGCCACATGTCGGACCAATCCGTTGCAAAATAGCCATGAAGCTAGCCAACATCATACAAAAGTGCAATAATGCTAACTGTAATTTAGACTTTCACACATAAAACAATTAAAAGAAGAAGTATTGCCCAATACATAAACAAAACAAGACCATAAGATAAAAGTACCATATATGACAAGTCCAGTTGATGTGATTCAGCAATATTGACCTAATTTCAATCTATCCAACACATTCTAAGAGTACAAAAGTGCATTTCAGTAGAGCATGCTAGATATTTAAGAGAAAATAGATCCCGTTCCATTCATTCCCTCATAAACTCCTCAAAAGTGTAGAAGTGCAATGTTTCGAAGAATGTTTATGATAAAATTTCCAGACCCCTCTATAAATGCATGAGAGGGGTTTAAATACTAAACTATAGGTCCTAAAATAGATTATTACAACAAATAGTTGAGGAGCTTTAAACGACCTTCCTCAGATTATGCGAAAATAAAACTAAAATAAAATAAACTAAGTGACTAACTCCTTTGCATTTGATCTTTGAGATTGAAAATATCTGTCATAGGCTTGACCTGCCTTGGTTGGCCGATCGCAGATTTTAACTGCCCAGCAAATATAGTGTCTGTCAGTGTTGGCACCATTTTTTGTGTGGAGGTTGTTAAGCATCTCAAGGTCATCCACTGGCTGTATGGTTTTACTAAGAACTAACAATACGCTTATTAGTTCAGCTTGCTCATCTGTCTGATTACCTCCTCCTTCTCCTTTGCTACCTGCCTCCAATGTTGCTCTAACTATTTAACATTTGGAAGAAATCCTGGTATGGATTATGTAACCAGGTTGGCGCCATGCAAATTTTCATTGATGGCTTCTATTATGCTATTTGCTGTTGTTGCTGCAATCATTGTTTCCCTTTCTACTTGCTTGAGCCAAGAATCCCAATTTGTGAAAAAGATGTCTTTATACGATTCCTCCAGCTTTGGCAGATCATTCTTTCTCCCATCTTCTGATTCTTGCCAGTTGATAAAGTCAGAAATATTTTTATGGATTTTTTCATACTCAAGTATCATGTCGACAACTTGGCTTATTAGCTTATCACTGATCTTGCAATAAGGACTTAGTTGCGAGATTTTCTGGCAAAGAGCTTCCTTTTGCTGCATTAGTTGGGAGTTAAGACTAAGTGCTTCCTTTATGAACTCATCAATTTGTGGATTGTCTTCATACTTATCTGTCATAGATTGTATCCGCGTATCTCTTTATGCTAGGCTGGCCTGATGTTGCATTCACATCTGTTCAAATTCCTGCTGGAGTTGGGCTACTTGTGACGCTGCTTGTCGATTGGATTTCTCCTGAGCTAATTGTTGTTCCAACAGTAGAATCTTTTGTTCCTTTTCTTTAAGAAGCATTTGGAACTCCGTCGCTATGTCAATAGTTGTCGTAGCTTAGGCTCCTGCGAATTGCGAAAATTTTGTGAGATTTTCAGATGGGTCCACGGGCGAGTCCTTCCATACAATGTCCATTGGTTCATTGTCTGGAGTCGTAACAACTGCAACAACTAGCTTTCTTTTCTTCCTCTGTCTCTTGACGACAACTTTGTGGTTAGGACTATAAAATACATCTAATGGAGGAATTTCCTCAATTCTCAAAATAATTTATGAAGTGGGGGTGGCAGGAATGAGCTCAACATCCTGAGTGCCTATAGTTTTCTCCACTGTTGTTTCTTGAATTTACTTTTGCTTAGGATTCTGTGTCTCAGATGTTTGTTCGTCTATGTGAAGCTTCTTGTTGAAATGTTCCCATTCCTTTTCCAAATCAATAACTAGGGTTTTTGCTGACTGAGTGGATGTAGAGTGAACTTATTCCTATTTATTTTTGTAGGAAGAGGTCATTGAAGGTGTCCTCCTCGTGGGTGAATGGTTTCACTTTCACCATAGTAGTGAAGTATTTAGCAGTGCCATTTAGGTCATACTGCCTTCCCGGGAATGTAGCTAATTTCAGAGACTTCATGATCTCTGCTTCTTTTCATGCATGTCCAAAATCATGTAGCACAAACACACCACATTGCAATGGAAAAGTAGGCCAAATGGCCTTCTTCTGCTCTTTCATTCCTTTGCTCAACCGAACTTCCCCTGCCATTTGGTAGGCTATCTCCCTGGCCATTAATTTGTCGGAGACATAGTATGGGAGAACATGCCATGAAGCATTGCTCCCAAATACTCTGATACAGGTAAATGTTTCCTCCCTAAACCATCTAGCTACAGGAAAGACATCCACTTAAGCTTCTTTTGAAAACCTAGGGGCAGTTGTGTTGTAGACTTATTTATGGATGGTTAGCATAACTCCTTGACAAATATTATAAAAATGGGGCTGAAACTGAGACTCACAAAAAATATTATGGTACACATGGATACGAAGCGAGCCTTGCATAGTCCACTTCCATGCCATAATAGGAAATATAGAACTAAAACAGATTGTGTCCATCATAAAGGCACTCATGAAAAACGAGGGATAGACCCTTATAGAGAGACTTCTTTTTCTCCTGTGTTCCATAATGTTTTTTTCCAAATTATTAGACAAAATTTGAGCCCAATTCATTATCGTTGCGTTCACAATTGCATCTATTAATGGAAGCCATTCTATGGAAAATTTAGTGCTATCGGGATTACCGAACAATCTACATAGCATGGTCGCTACAAAACTATAAAGGGGAGAGATAGATGACGTAGAATACATACCCTTCTTATCCCGTTTGATCTTGCCTTCGCTTGCTATCCAGGACCGTATGACATTTGCCGGGTCTTCATTCTCCTTAGAAAATTGCTCGAGGAACTATTTAGTGTAGAGCTTCTGTGGCTCTGGTAAATGGTACATAAGCCGTAGGATGTCTACTGAAAAAGATCCCATAACCTCTTGCCTGTGATTCTTGAACTCTCTGTTCGAGACGTCCACCACAAAATTTATCCACTTGGTCATATCTGTGTATGGGATTATCTTTGGTCTTGCAACTATGCGGTGTAGGAATGAGCATGTGGTCTCGAAGTAGGAGGTGTTAGAGGAATTATGAGCATTGATTGCTACCAACGACCTTGGTTTTTCCTCTTCTAACAAATCATACATGACTTCCCATGTTGAAGTTCCTTCGTCTCTACTACACGTAGTATCAGACAAAAGAGGGATCATTTCTGACTTTTTAGACACATCTGCCTTTCCCCTCTTTGCCATTGCTCCTAACGACTCTTCCTGCGGATTTTTCCTGAAATGGAGCAAAGCGGAAGCTATCAGATAGACACAAGCAAGAATGAAAATGAGAATGAATGATACAGATAACCTTGAAAAGGTGACAAGAAAGGAGTTATAATTAAATGCAGATGAAAATATTATTTCACGTTGAGCCGCTTTTCAAACATAAATGCCATTAACCCATAATAAATACCCACTAATGGTTCCTTATCGCTACCTTTATTGCTCATTAATGTTCTTTATCGTAAGATGGGAAATAAAACTTTTAAGGTGGCGTGATTTAGTTGCGAGAATGCTGATTTTGCAATTGCGAAGCAATATCACAAATCACATTATCACATATTTGATTGTGCACTTTCTTAAAGTTCCTTAGGTTCCTGCGGGATGTGTGATGCGGGATAAGAAATATTCTCTTTATTGTTTAAAGCATAGCTTGTTTGATGGGATTTTACCTTATAAAGTGTTTTTTATTCCACGACAAACTTAAGTGCTACTTTATGACATGGGCTTCAATCAAGTCCGGGCTTTTATTGCATTTTGCAACATCGCATGGTTCGTAAGATTTCAGATCTTTCTTAAGTGTTTCTAACGCGATGCGATAAGGTTGACTGTCTCATTGCAATATCACATTTTGCATGCTTCAACATACTTCGTGAGGGTGCGCCCTTTATGAATGACGATATGCGATACATGCTTTATTTTAATAGGAAATGCCTTAGGCCCTAGTTTTAAATGAAAACACCTAATGATATCTAGGTTAAGCACAATGTTTCCTTTTGATCACTTTTCGCAAGTTTTTCTTGTTTAATAAGGCTTTTGACACACTTGGTCCAGCGATATGCGAAAAGGCAAGTATTGCTAGCTTTCAAAGGGTTTTGACTTGATATCTTGCTTTATTCAAAAAATTTAAAAGAAAGTGTCTAAATGCTAAATTTGTTTTTTGAAGGATTTTATCAAGGGTCCCTATTTATTAATATAATATTAGCTATTATATTAATAAATGGGGGGGTTGTTGAATAGCACAACACACTGCTATGCGGGGGGTGGGGCGCTTTTCCTTTGTTATTCAGAATCCCGCATCTTGGCACTGAATGCACCTTACCTTTAGCTTTTCCCCAAGACACCCGCGATCACCAATCTGCAGAGTGACATTATCGCTTCCACGTGTCACCCTATGAGTGGTGACATGTGTCACCCAAAAATGGCCCCATAGGACTCCTCAAAATGACAAAACTGAATGATGTGTGCCCCCCATATGACCACATCACCCTTCTCACTGTCACATCACTCGCTATACCGCCACATGGGGGAGAGAGAAAGGGTCTGCTTGGCCCTTGTTTTTCAATGAAATTACTTTGTAAATAGTTTTCGGCCTCCCTCGGTGATGTAACACTATATCACAAATTGGTGATAATGCAAGGTTTTGGAGTGTGTGGGACTGTGATGTTATGTGATGCGGGATCACGGGATTGCAATATAGCGATATTGTGGGACCTGCGGGACTACAATATAGTGATATTGTGGGATGTTGTATGAGGGATCTGCGGGATGTGGGACTGCAGGATCACGAGACTACAAGAATATGGGGTTTACTATATTCTGCCATGTGGAGGAGAGATAATGGGGTGGCCCGACCTTTTTTTCCAAATAATTCCTTTGTATTTGAATTTTGGCATTTCCCAAAGCTTTTACAATGATTCACAAAATCGACCCCTGCACAATCTTGGAATGAAAACCTTGCCAATCATCGATTTCCTGGACTTCGCCGATATGATGATGCGCCGATGCCACATGGATGAGAGAGAAGGTGGTGGCCAAATCTTGGTTTTGTTCTGCATTTCCTTTGTAAATGATTATTGACCTCCCCCGACGATGTAACACTACATTGCACAATCGGCCCCTCGCAAGTTTTTTAGAGTGGTAGCCCTTTGCTCCATCCATATGTCGATGTGATGATCGTCGATATTGTGGGATGTTCTGTGCCTGGGCCCCCCGACTGCCTCTATGCCGATAAATTCTCTGCTCGGACCCGCTGACTACTGATATGCGATATTAGCGAATGACGGATCATTGTTTTTGCACCCTACCAACATCCCTTGCCTACCAGAAAGCCTGATATGCGATTGCGATTTGTCTCAGACCTCCGATTGCGATATGTGTTCATCCCTTAGTGTTTTTTTCTTTGTTTTTTGGGTCTTCCAAAGGTAATCTTCAACAGGCTCTAACTTCTGATCCAAGAGTCCTTTTTTAGACTTCTATATACCATTGGAAAGATCTTTCCGAGCAATATGCAATGGAGAGGGTCAAATCAACCTCTGATAGATTTTGTGGCCTAGGAAATGGCTTCAAATTCACTGTTCTTATGAAACCTTAACAATTGATCATTTGCAAAGCAGTGAGTGACAACAGAGTGTCAGTGAGTTGTGCTAAGGAGGGAGTGACATGGTATTCTACACAACACTAATTCATGCTAGAGTGTCAAGGCGACATGTGTCCAAGGTGTGCTAGGTTCCAGGGTGTGCCAACATGTGCTAGGAAGTGTTAGGGAGTGTCAGGGAAACACATGGGAGCACTAGGTCAAAATGCATGGAAATGAATGAATAGGAGTGTGTGACAGGGAGCGTCAACGAGTTCCACGTGTGCCAAGGAGGGAGTGACATAGTATGCTAGGAAACGCTAATTCATGCTAGAATGCTAGGGCGACATGTGACCAAGGTGTGCCAGGTGCCAGGGTGTACCAACATGTGCTAGGAAGTGTTAGGAGTGCCAGGGAAACACAAGGGAGAACTAGGTCAAATTAATGAATGGAAATGAATGAATAAGAGTTTGTGACAGGAAGTGTTAGTGAGTTCTAGGTGTGCTAAAGAGGGAGTGACAATGTATGCTAGGAAATGCTACGGTATGCTAGAGGTTAGGGCAACATGCCAAGATGTGGTAGGTGCCAATGCATGTCAAGGAGTGTTTGGGAGTGCCAGGGAAACACAAGGGAGCACTAGTTTCAAAATCATGGAAATGAATGAATAAGAGTGAGTGACAGGGAGTGTCATCGAGTTTGGTTTTCTAATGAGGGAATGACAAGGTATGCTTGATAGTGCCAAGGAATGCTAGAGTGGGCAACATGCAAAGATGTGACAGGTGCCAAGGTGTGCCAATGTGTGAGAGGGAGTGTTAGGGAGTACCATAGAAACACAAGGGAGAACTAGCTCAAAATGCATGGAAATGAATGGATAAGAGTGTGTGATAGGGAGTGTTAGAGAGTTTCAAGTGTACGAGAGAGTTTTCAGCGTAAATCACATGATATTTCATTTGTTGACGCGTTTCGAACCAACCAGTGTGGTTCATCGTCAGGACAAGTTGAAGAATTAGATCAAGCTTTGCATGTTAAATAGTTAGAGCAAAACCTCCAACGACTATAATTCATGACCAGACAACGGCTATATTGACCAATGACTAAATTTTACTGGGGATCAGTTAGCAAGACCAGGGGCAAAAAAAAAGAAGATAATTTAATATATTAAATTGGAAGAGGGACACATGATTTCACCTTATATATATATATATATATATATATATAAATAATAAAATAAAGTAGATTTTTAAATGGTTATTAAGTTAATAGTTAGTTATAAAAGGCATTAACTATTTAAAAATATAAATAATAGAACAAGTCAAGAGATAGAAAGAATAAGATTATAATATTTTAAATATTCATATTAAATTAATTGTTTATCCAATTGTTAAATAAATTATCCAGATTTAATTAATTGTTTATATGAATATACCTAAAGGTTTTAACTACTTTATATATATATATATATATATATATATATATATATATATATATATATACATAGATATATAGATATATATATATATATATATATATATATATATATATATATATATATATATATATACATACATATAGATATATATATATGTATAATAAATTAATTCTATTAAGATAAAAATTCGTTATAAAAGGTATTAATAGTTTAAAAATAATAATATTAGAATAAGTCAAGGGTTGGAAAGAATAAAAATAATAAAAATATTCAGATATAATTAATCGTATATATAATTGTTAAACTAACTTATTATTATACAAGTAATTATATTTTCTATCAGTTAAATTTATTAGCATAAGCCAAAAAACGAGGGAGGGGGGAAAAAGGGAAGAAAAACGACTAGGAAGAGAGTGCTGGGACCCAGCAACTACTGATCTTCCAGCCATCCTTTCTATTGAGATTGCTCAGCCTCTTTTCAATCTCAAGGGCTTCCCTAAATTTCCGATGATGGAACTGTGAAACTCTAGCAATAACACTGGCCTCCTCAATATGCTAGGCAATGCCAAGGCATGATAGAGTGTCAGGGCATGTCAAGGAGTGCTAGGGTGTGCTAGGGAGTGCCAAAACCTGCCAAGGAATGCAGGGGATGCTAACATGTGCCACATAGTGCCAAGGGATTGTTAGAAGTGCAGGTGTTAGGGCATATCAAGATGTAAACTATGTTGGTTAGTTTTTTTATGGCCATGGTTGGACGTGAGCCTTGAATTAGTAACTGGTTAAGTGAGATGATTTGAGATTGCACATGAGTAGCCTAAGATGAGTTATAGATAGTTCTTAGGTGAACAAGGCATTGTCTCAAAAAAAATAAGGGTAGTTGTGAGAGCATGATAGCTAAGGAGTGTCAGGGAATGCCAAGGAATAAAAAGGCGTGTAAACACATATCATACATTGTTAATGCATATTGAGGAGTGTTAGGGAGTGTCATGGGAACACAAGGGAGAACTAGGTCAAAATTCTTGGAAATTAATGAATAAGAGTTTGTGCCAAGGACTCTCAGAGAATTACAGGTGTCCCAAGGATGAAGTGTTTTAGGAGAATTTCATAATAGGATTTGCAGGAGGCAATCCTATGGTTGTGATAAGGTGTGGAAAAAATAGTTTTATAGAAAGGGGGACTTTGGGTTGGGCACACCATTGTTTTTCCAATGAAATGGTTGGGTTTCGGAGTTGCAAAAAAAGGCTACCTATGAGGGCATGACAGCTAGGAAGTGCCAAATTGTTCTAGGAAATGCGAGGAAGTACTAACACATTCTAGATAGTTCCAAGGCATGTTAGGCATCCCAAGACATGCCAAGTGCTAAGACATGCCAAGGTATGCCAGGAGCAAGGGTGTGGTACCAAATTATTCTAGGGTGTGTTAGGGCCAAGTTCAGGGAAACATAAGGGAGAAATAATTTCAAATACATGGAAATGAATGAATAAGAGTGTGAGAGGGAGTGTCAGCAAGTTTTAGGTGTGATAGGTGTCAGGGAGTGCTGGGATGTGTTAGGGAGTGCCAAAGCATGCCAAGGAATGTAGGAGATGCTAACACGTGCCGTATAGTGCCAACGGATTTTTAGATGTTCCAGGTGTTATTGCATATCAAGGTGTAAACAATGTTGCTTAGTTGTTTTCGACCACGATTGGATGTGAGCCTTGTCTTTGTAACTTGTTAAGTTTTATGATTTGAGATTCAACATGAGTAGCCTAAGATGAGTTATAGGAATTTCTTAGGTGAACAAGGAATAGTCTAGTTGTAGTAACTATAACTTAGTCAAGTTGTTGTAGTCGAGGCGGGATTTGGTTGGGTTTGGAAGTTGCAAAAGATGTAAGGGTAGTTGTGAGGGCATCATATCTAAGGAGTGTAACGACGTGCCAAGGAATGAAAAGGAATACTAAGAAATGATAGACAATGTCAATGCATGCCGAGCAGTGTTGGGGAGTGTCAGGGCATTACAAGGGATAACTAGGTCAAAATGCATGGAAATGAAGGAATAAGAGTGTGTGTCAGGGAGTGTCAATGAATTCCACGTGTCCCAAGGACGAAGTCTGTTAGGATAATTTTAGAATAAGACTTGTAGGAGGCAAGCCTACGATTGTAATAAGGGGTTGGAAAAAAGTAGTTTCAGAGAAAGGGAGACTTTTGGCTAGGCACAACACTATTTTTTCAATCACTTGGTTGGGTTCCCAAATTGCAAAAAAAGTAAGGCTATCTATAAGGGCTTGATAACTAGGGAGTGCCAAGGTGTGCCAGCGAATGCCAAGAAGTGCTAACATAAGCTAGAGAGTTCCAAAGCATGCAAAGACATGCCAATATGTGCCAGGTGCTAGGGTGTGGCACCAAGGCATGCTAGGGAGTGTTAGGGAGTTCCAGGGAAACACAAGGGAGCACTAGTTTTAATTGCATGGAAATGAATGAATAAGAGTGTGTGATAGGGAGTGTTAACGAGTTCCAAGTGTGCTAAGGAGGGAGTGACAAGGTATGTTAGGTAGTGCTAAGGCATGCTAGAGTGTTAGGGAAGCATGCCAAGATGTACCAAGTGTCAAGGTGTGCCAATGCGTGTTAAGGAGTGTTAGTGAATGCTAGGGAAACTCAAGGGAGCACTAGGTCAAAATGCATGGAAATGAATGAATAAGAGTGTGTGACAGGGAGTGTCAATGAGTTCTAGGTGTGCTAAGGAGGGAGTGACATGGTATGTTAGGCAGTGTTAAGGCATGCTATAGTGCCAAGGCAACATGTGACCAAGATGTGCCAGGTGCTAGGGTGTGCCAACGCATGCTAGGAAGTGTTAGGGAGTGCAAGGGAAACACAAGGGAGAACTAGGTCAAATTAATGCATGGAAATGAATGAATAAGAGTTTCTGACAAGAAGTGTCAGTGAGTTCTGGGTGTGCTAAAGAGGGAGTGACAATGTATGCTAGGAAATTCTAAGGTATGCTAGAGGCTAGGGAAACATGCCAAGATGTGGAAGGTGCCAGACTATGCCAATTCATGTCAAGGAGTGTTTGGGAGTGCCAGGGAAACACAAGGGAGTAATAGTTTCAAAATCATGGAAATGAATGAATAAGAGTGTGCGATAGGGAGTGTCAGCGAGTTCTAGGTGTGCTAACAAGGGAGTGACAAGGTATGCTTGATAGTGCCAAGGAATGCTTGATAGTGCCAAGGAATGCTAGAGTGTCAGTGAGACATACCAAGATGTTCCAAGTTCCAAGATGTGTGAATGCATGCCAGGGAATGTTACGGAGTTCCATGGAAACAAAAGGGAGAACTAGTTCAAAATGCATGGAAATTAATTAATAAGAGAGTGTGATAGGGAGTGTCAGTGAGTTTCAGGTGTGCTAAGGAGGGAGTGACAAGGTTATATGCTAGGCAATTCGAAGGCATGTTAGAGTGCCAGGGCATGTCAGGGAGTGGTAGTGTGTGCTAGGGAGTGCCAAAACATGCCAAGGAATGCAAGGGATGCTAACATGTGCCACATAGTTCCAAGGAATTCTAAGACATGCCAGGTGATATGGCATGTCAAGATGTAAACTATGTTTCTTAGTTGTTTTACTGCCATGGTTGGATGTGAGCCTTGTCTTGGTAACTTGTTAAGTGGGGTGAGTTGATATTGGACATGAGTAGTCGAAGATGAATTATAGGTAGTTCTTAGGTGAAAAAGGCATATGTTGAATTTCCACAACACATGAGAATTTGGGTTTGGTCTTAGAATCTTTGATGCAAACACACTCAAGTACCACAACACATCTAATTTAATGCACAACAAAATCTACACACATAAGGGAATCAATTAGTGCACATGACAATTTTTAACTTTTTCAAACCCTTCTTCATTATATTACAAACTATAATACAACATGCTAGAGCTCCCATACCAGGGATCGTGGCCCTTTACAATCACAATGATACAAGGAATACAACTAGGGTTTGGTGTTAGTCCTTTGACAACCAATCTATCCTTAACAAGACAACACTTGACCTACTTACTAATGGTGGCCACACAACCCTTTCAGTCCACATGTCCTGAACACATCTGGCATGTCCTCTTGCCTCCCATTCTGCAACTCCTCAATCTACCTCTATCAATGAGCTCAACTCATTTAGGTTACTGAACTTGGCTCAACAAACTATGCCCTCTAGTTGCCTCCTTTGTCCTTCAAGGTATGCAACACTTAGGGTCTTTGATCAACTATTCACAACTCCATTTGTGAACATCTCTTTGGTCTACCCACTTTTTCCATACTACTGCTCCAATATGACAAGTCTAGGGCTATGGAGGATTCCCTTATTCTCACTAAATCAATCCTCTACAATATAGTGAACTAGGTCTAGTTGGCCGACCCACTTGACTGCCACTTTAGTCCTTCAAAGTTTGCACATACTTAGGCCCAATACACCGGTGCTTATACCACTATTGTTGTCCTTCACAAGTACATGACTTAGTGTTGGGAACGGGTCCCTTGGGGCCATTTTTGGGACTAAAAGCCTAAGTTTGGGGTAGAAAGCCTAGATTTTGTATAAAGGAATGTAAATTCTCCACATTTTGTGGCCGTAGAGCATGAAGATATCAAGAGTCAAAAAGGGTTTCCGCCCTTAGTTTAGATAGCTTGTGTCGGCTTTAGAGATATTCCCTTGGTTAGCGGACCATGGGATTTTATAAAAAGGGAGTCTTAGAAGAGTCTAAGGTAGGGAAGTAGAGTTCTGAGTAAGTTTGAGTTCTTGATGAGTCTGTGAAGAGATGAGAGCGAGAGTCTTAGCGTAGGAAGAGGCTCTACAGCTGAGTGTGCAGAGGCCTAGGGTAGAAGTCCACAACTGAGTGCGCGAACCCTTGTAGCTTTGTGCATAGGGCAGATAGAGTCTATATTGGAAATTTGAATCATCAATAAAGAGAAGTATTATGAAATTACTGTGTATTTTTCCTTTGTGGATTGCATGCGATTATGTTATGTTAAGTTTTGGGTTTATGTTATAATGCTAATTTGATGCATGAATATATATATCTTTCTATCTGCTATATGAACACAAATAAGGATATATGTTTACACGAGGATAATCTTAATTGCATGGTAAAAATGGCGAACACTTAAGATAATTATGGAAATTATGCAATAACACAGTAACAAAGGCGCGTAAGTGCCTGAGTTGCTGGTTAGGGTTGCACGAAGGACGATCGTATACCTTCACGGAGTTCCTAAGAGATGGAAGAGAAAGTACATTGATAAGCCCTAAAGGTTTATCGATCTGCATGAAGGAAGGGTTTAAGGTATGAAACCAACATCATAACCATCTCAGGGTGCAGAAACTTGGTTCCTGCATCCCCCCATACTGCTCCGGGTGAGACTTTGGTCCGTGCTCTATGGACTGCTACTAAAAGGGCCAATAGTGTAGGGATTTTCTTGGCTAACTAACGCTGAACTTGGGTCAGGGCCCATCAAGCCAAAAAATGGTTCCATTGCTGGGACCAGGATCTGCATGAGAGATGTGTGATGTCGTATCATTGAAATCCAACTAAGAAAGAGATTGAGGTCTGGTTAGATCAGAAGATCCACGAATTCATGGTGCAAGAGAACATGAATGCGTGATTGATGAAAGAACAGTGGTTGGAAAAATATCTGTACACAGAGATACACACAATCTTCTTCTGTTCCTTCCCAGTCGAACTATATGAGTGGATTACGAAGTTGGTATATGACCAAGGGAGGTGGAGGCTTGACGGTCCAATTTTCTGGACACCGGAATTGGTGTGAAGATTGGAAGCCTCTGAAGATAAGATCACGCATGTTGTTGATCATTGGTTTGATCGCATAATAGGAGGACTTGTGACAGAGTTCGCGGTCGATACTTCGGTTAGTTACAGCGAAGCAGAGCGCCACTTCTTCAAGGGGCCGCGAGGTAAGTATTTGAAATCGTTAAATACTTGGATTAAGATATTCTTATGTGAAAAGAGAGTTATGTAGTTGCCTTAATGTTTGTAGCTACGTGAAGTGGAAGAACTTTTAGGGACAGAGGAAGAAGAGGACCTGAGTATAGTATGCTGATTGAACCCCCTTTGAGTGACGATGAGGAAGCAACATAGGCGTCTTTGCAGAGTGCTAGTCACCTGATAAAATAGGGGTTCCTGTGAATACCACATCCACCCACACTGCCTCCATCTTCACCTCCACCACTTACACCTTCGCCCACACCACCGCCACCTCCACCAACACTCAGTATGGAAAATTTAGTAAAGCTGCCGGTGTTCAAGGGCCTGGGAAATGAATATTTGGACAAGTTTTGGTTCGTTGTGAAGTCTGTATGGGAAGCTTAGGGTATCACAGATGATGAAATGAAGAAAGCGATGTTGGTTAGTGCCTTGCAAGACCACGCACTAACGTGGTACATTAAGTACTGCACTGATAACCCGACATCCGCGTTGGCAGATATCCAGACTGCGCTGAATAAGGAATTCAGTAGACCTAAGTCTGAAGTACAATCCATTGTGGGATTCAAGGAGATCATGATGAAACTTGGTGACACACCCTAAGATTTGGATCAAATATTGAAGTGTATGATCCATGAAGCTAACATGAATTTGACTGATGGGCAGCACCGCAAATGGTTTGTGGCCTCACTCCTACTCCACCTAAGTGTTGCGCTATCACAACAGAAGATTGGGAACCAGGCAAAAGATATGGAAATCGCGATGAGATTGCACAAGACACCAATGTAGGATGCTAATCTAGGGGTGAAACAGATTCACATGCAGTTGCAGAACCTTTGCCTCAAACTGCAAAGTTTGAAGAAAGACAGAGCAGCTCGTCCAGAAGTGTGTGAAGAGGTCTGGTGCCTGAAATGCAAAGGTTAGGGGCACGACAAAGATCACTGTCCAGTCTTCGCGAATTATTTTGCAGTAGGGGGATCAATGCCTCTAAGGCCAGAGGCTGCAGTAGGGCCAAGTACAAGGCCCACACTATGGTGTGCTATCTGCCAGGTAGCCGGGAAACATGCAACCGACAATTTCCATTTGCTGCAGAAGTTCGTACAGACACCACAACATCTATTTTGCAATTTTTGTCAATCAGTGGGTCATGATTAGCGCAATTTCCATAGTTACAAATTAATGATGGACATGACACCTACATACACGGTGCAGGCAGAAATGCGGCCTCCGGACCAAGGTGTTGGAGGAGCGTGAGGCAAGTATCAGGGGCGTAGACGAGGCCAAGGTGGAGGAGGGCCCCGTAAAGGTTGAGGGTAGCTCATTTTTTACTATTGTCGAGGTCCATTACAATATGTGAGAGACTGCCTGAATCCGACATGGTTTTCATGCCGCTATTGTACTCAGTTTGACCATGCGACGGAGAATTTCCTTATGTTGTTGGCTAAGATTTGTGAAAAGGGGGCGCACCCTCCGCAACCGACACAGAACCTCTAGATTATGAGGGCTGAGCCTCGCAAGGAATACCCTAAGGTAAACATTATGTTGCGAAGTGGAACGAAAAATGGTGAGGATAAAGGGAAGCAACCTGCAGAAGGTGAGCGGGTCTGCAAAGCACCAGAAAAGGAGAGTGGGTTTGATCTGGAGTGTGCAAAAGAAACATTTATGGAAGCAAAGAAAATATTCACTAAGGCCTATACCTTAGAAATTCAGGAGAAACCGGTGGAAGAAATGGACCCATCCATGATTACCACGTTCTTGGAGACCTACATGAAATTACTCCACGATAGTAAGGCTGTGAAGGGACTGCAGGAACTGATCAATTAGTGCGCTGGCAAGGAAAACTCTACTGGCAAACCACGCATAGTCAGAAAGCTTGGTAAGCATAAGGCAAGGACGGGATGTGAGATGAGACTCACCGTGCAGATAGGAGAATATGAGATGGATCAAGTTATTCTAGATCTAGGGTCAGATGTGAATGTTCTGCCTAAGCATACATGGGAGCGGATGGGGAGAACTGCACTGTAGTGGTCTTCAATTCAGTTAAGAATGGAAATTTAGTAGAAGATCATCCCCATGGGACGATTGCAGGGAGTAACTGTAGATATTGAAGGTGCAAGTGCATTGGCTGATTTGAAGTAATAGAAATTGTGGATGACAACAACCCCTACCATGCACTCCTTGGGATTGATTGGGCTACTGACATGAATGGGGTGATCAACCTGAAGAAGTGAAAGATGACGTTTGAAAAGAAATTGCTTCGTGTAGTAGTACCCCTAGATCCTACAGAAGGACTGCGTTATACTGAACCGGTACGCAATTACAAAAGCGATGACGATTTGGACCATATATATAAGATAACAGCACGAGATCAAGATTGGGTGAATCCAATAGTGGATGGCCGTATTGCATGGGACCACAAAAGTTCCTACACATCAGACTCAGATGAAGAATTAGAGCACTGGAAGAATCGATTACATGAAGTATCTACACTGCATTGTAATATGATGACTAAAACGCTACACTGTGTGTCATCGGAGGTAAGGAATCTACCTTCTTATGATGGGTTGACTGATGTGGATATATTTTTGGATGCATTTGAAAGGGAAGTGCCAGAAACGCATTGCTTCCAGGCCTTGGATTGGGCAATGTGCACTACACCTGCAAGATGGTGGGGTATACACAAGGGTAGTTTTGATGATTGGCACGAATATAGGAGGATGATGAGAATACACTTTGGACAACCGAAAGTACAGATGGCAGACAAGTATGATGGGAGGGATGATCCGTGCGATCACTTGGCCAAATGGACTAAAGCTTATGGAGCGAAGCCTCAGCCTGAATGGGTGCATTTGTTCTGTCATACCCTGGATGTCATACCAATGAATTGGTACCTGGAGATAGAGCTCTGCCATGGCACTGAAGAATGGGATATTTTGCGCCAGGGGTTCATAATGACGTTCAGCTTTGAAGACGGGTTTGACTTTATTGACGAAGCACTACAAGAGGTTAAAGCAAAAATCTTTGGGGTACCACAAGATCCTTTAGGATTTGATTCAACCTGATTGGACCACTCTGTTGAAAAGTGTGCAACAAGAAATTCTTGTTGAGAGTGCAACAAGATGATGGAGCTTAGTGAAAAGAGTCGCCTTCACTAAGTGGGCCCGCAGGCTATTTTTGGCGCAAGTCTATTTTTAGACTATGTCTATTTTTAGACATATGGATCATGTCTATGTTTATGGATGATTGATCAAGTTGGGAAAAATAGATGGACTTCTATTTTTGATGAAAGTGTGAGTGATCAAAGTCTATTTTTAGACTGGCTGTCAAAAATAGAAAAGTCAAATATTATTGTCTCATAATAATATTTGGACTATAAACTTGATCTTATTCTCTTGGAGCACTTCAGGATGAGCTACGGATGTGGTACATGCAGATCCCAGAGGGAAATACATGGTTACCTATGGGATGACTAATATTTGCATGCAGGACTTCAGTTAGAACTCAAGTGAGTTGAGTTTAGTGGACTGGAGGTGCAGTTGATGGAGTTGTGTTCAGTTTGACTTAGTTAAACTAGTTGTAGTTAGTCTAACTGCAGATAGACTAATGATGAGTTGTTAAACTAATTATTAACTCATAATACAACTAAAGAATACATCAGTTAACTCAGTTGCATGTCAGTGCATGTTCATTTCAACAGGGACAGGTGGTAGAGAATCAGATTGCTATCAGTTGTGACTATAGTTGTGCACCAGATCTTGCACAATCAAAGGATTGAGTATGCCGATGAGTTTGCTCACGTATTTGGCCCACATTTTAGCCTTTGCTCACGTCCACAAAGAGTGAGTGACTATTTTGCAGGTGAAAAACGAGTTTGGGAAGCCATTCTCATCAGTTCTTGAGCAGGTATTGAGCAATGGAGGCAGGCAAGCAGCGGGGGAGATTTGGAGATCAAATCTGAGCTGTATTGTGTGTAACAGGTGGAGATACTTGTGAGAAGTATTATGCTTTGTAATGTTACATGATTCAATCAATATAATATACAGATAGTGTGGGGTTTTTAGCGAGATGATTTCCCCGGGATACATACTGTGTTTATGAGTTTGATTGATGCTTCTATGTGTGTCTGTGAATGTTTCTGCTTCTGTAAATTGATGATCAACGTAGAGGAGATTATGTATTATACATGTTCCGCTTATAATTGTATGATCAAGATAATCTCTGTGAATATGTGTTAAATTATTCAAAATTTCTACATGGTATCGGAGCTGCTTGATTTGTAGAAGAGATTTTTACAGGATATCAAGTGAGGATTGATCATCAGATCTACTATTCAGGAAGTGTTTACATTCTATTTCTCTAGGCAGAGCCTGTAATCGGGCCAAGTAGCCTCTCGATTCATCCTTCCTTTGGAAGGTGAAATATCCGGTGAAAGCCCATACAATCAATCTCTGTACGAGAAATATTGTGTTCTCACGAATTCTAGATCTGAAGCAGTTGAGTTTTGTGCTGGTGGAATTCGAATTTAATTCCAAAGCAAGAGATAAAACTCATAAACATTCAGTTTGAGAATGGAGATAGTATGCCCCAGTATCTCACGAGGTTCACTCAGTGTCGAGATGAGCTGGGAAGTGTGGGGGTTACTGTTGATGATGAGGATGGTGAGTCTAGGACTCCTTGACCTTCCTAAGAGTTGGCATAGCTACCAGGACTCGGTGAATGGAAGGGAGAAACTGCCAAATTGGGAACGACCATGGTCAGATTTGATGCAGGAGGAGATTAGACGAAGCACCAGAGACGGTTCTTCATCCATGCAGGATGAGGAGAACTGTGCCTTAGCGAGTAAGGCGAAGAAGGGGAAGGAGAAGGTTTCTCTTTTCGAATCTTGTTCTTCCAATGATGGGAAGAAGGTTGACAAGGCGAAGGTGAGATGCTTTCGTTGTCATGAGTTGGGTCATTATGCTACTAATTGCCGAAAGAAGAAGTCCAAGAAGGGATCCGGGGAAGGATCTAAAGGTGAGGCAGCCTCACTTGCTTCACAGTTTGAGTTGGACTTCACACTCTTCGCATGCATGGTTTCATCCATGATGGGAAGTGGTTGGTTTCTTGACAGTGGAGCTTCTTTCCACATGACCGGTGACAAAAGTTTGTTTAGTACTTTGGAGGAGAAAGATCTCCAGATACTCATAGGGATGGGTAATGATGAGAAGTATAGTGTCTTAGGTGTAGGCACGGTTATTTTTCAGAGGGAGCATGGAGCTCGCCTTACCTTGACCGATGTCAAGTATGTACCAGGACTGAAGAGAAACTTGGTGTCGATCGCGATGCTGGAAGACAGAGGCTATGATGTAGTCTTCAGTAAGGGAAAGGTTTTCCTTAGACACATCATCACCAGACAGGTGAAGAAGATTGGTTCATGGGTCAAGAACCTGTATGCTCTTGAGGTTCAAGATGCATGCAAAGCCTTGAGCAGCAAGGCAACTGATGGAGACTTGGTGGTTGAGAGGGAGCGTATATTACCTCTCAACATGCAAAGCCAGAAGAAGTCTCAGACGATTGTGGAGGAGCCACGATTGGTGCAGCAGCCTCAGGAGGTTGTGGAGGAGCCACAACAAGGGAAGCTGAAAGGAGATCGAGTAGAGACATCTACTCATCTAGAGACCTCCAGTAGGGGGAAACTTCAAGCCAGGTGGGCTGAGGGATCGCATGCAGCCATACCTCCAGGTAGGAGGTGGGGTGATGTGGATTGATTGTCCCAAGGAGGAGGGGCAGGATCCTTGAGGTACCCAACCTCTTGGATGAGACCTTGCTACGGGAGCCCCGATGTGTAGTAGCAGGAACTGACTGATTGGGTAGAGACAGATGCAGATGGAGCGGCAGAGAGAGCGACAGTGCAGGGAATCCCAGGACAACGCATAGCTAGCAGGTTGTAGCAATGCGAGAGGCACAAGTGTTTTGCACAGTGCTAGGTGGCACAGAGAGGTGTGCAATGGTGCGAGATGCATGGAGATGTTGCAGTAGCGCAGATGTCAGAGAGGGAGCACTTGTCAGCAGCAGGTAGAGCTTCAGCATCAGAGGGTGTTTCTATCCCAACATGGAGGTCAGTTGGGAGGTGCAGTGCGGATGCAATGCTGGGAGATAGAACCAGCAGCAGCATGGATGCAGTCAGAGATCAAAGTGACAGAGGCTAGAGCAGTCAGATACTGAAGAGCACAGAGATGCAGAGTTTCAGTCGACAGAGGAAATAGCAGTCAGAGACTTTGATGATAGAGCAAGTGGACCAGCCAGATGTGTTGCATGGAGAACATTCCAGAGTTACAGGATCGGGTTTGAGAGGAAGCCTTTCTTGTTGAGAGGGAGTGTTGAAAAGTGTGCAACAAGAAATGCTTGTTGAGAGTGCAACAAGATGATGGAGCTTAGTGAAAAGAGTCGCCTTCACTAAGTGGGCCCGCAGGCTATTTTTGGCGCAAGTCTATTTTTAGACATATGGATCATGTCTATGTTTATGGATGATTGATCAAGTTGGGAAAAATAGATGGACTTCTATTTTTGATGAAAGTGTGAGTGATCACAATGTGAGTGATCAAAGTCTATTTTTAGACTGGCTGTCAAAAATAGAAAAGTCAAATATTATTGTCTCATAATAATATTTGGACTATAAACTTGATCTTATTCTCTTGGAGCACTTCAGGATGAGCTACGGATGTGGTACATGCAGATCCCAGAGGGAAATACGTGGTTACCTATGGGATGACTAATATTTGCATGCAGGACTTCAGTTAGAACTCAAGTGAGTTGAGTTTAGTGGACTGGAGGTGCAGTTGATGGAGTTGTGTTCAGTTTGACTTAGTTAAACTAGTTGTAGTTAGTCTAACTGCAAATAGACTAATGATGAGTTGTTAAACTAATTATTAACTCATAATACAACTAAAGAATACATCAGTTAACTTAGTTGCATGTCAGTGCATGTTCAGTTCAACAGGGACAGGTGGTAGAGAATCAGATTGCTATCAGTTGTGACTATAGTTGTGCACCAGATCTTGCACAATCAAAGGATTGAGTATGCCAATGAGTTTGCTCACGTATTTGGCCCACATTTTAGCCTTTTCTCACGTCCACAAAGAGTGAGTGACTATTTTGCAGGTGAAAAACGAGTTTGGGAAGCCATTCTCATCAGTTCTTGAGCAGGTATTGAGCAGTGGAGGCAGGCAAGCAGCGGGGGAGATTTGGAGATCAAATTTGAGCTGTATTGTGTGTAACAGGTGGAGATACTTGTGAGAAGTATTATGCTTTGTAATGTTACATGATTCAATCAATATAATATACAGATAGTGTGGGGTTTTTAGCGAGATGCTTTCCCCGGGATACATACTGTGTTTATGAGTTTGATTGATGCTTCTATGTGTGCCTGTGAATGTTTCTGCTTCTGTAAATTGATGATCAACGTAGAGGAGATTATGTATTATACATGTTCCGTTTATAATTGTATGATCAAGATAATCTCTGTGAATATGTGTTAAATTATTCAAAATTTCTACACACTCAGCTGAGCCACACGTTGGAATGCTATAACATGACTATTGAAGAAGAAGACGAGGATCCCAGGAAAATTAATATTTCAGAAACTGAAGGTCACTGCGAAGTTGAAGGATTGCAGATAGAAAACCCAGACATAACTGCACCACTCAAAACTAGGTAGGTGAACATTGGCACAGAAGCAAAGCTAAAGTTTCCAAAGATTTGGGACTATTGGGACAATGCGACAGTAGATAAGGTCGCCAAAATACTCTGCAAATATCAAGAATTGTTCCCCATGAAGTTTTTTGACCTGAAAGGAATAATTGGAGAAGTGGGTGTCATGAGGATCACCCTGAAATAGGACGCAAAACCTATGAAACAAAGACCTTACCTCTTCAATCCTAAGTATAAGGAAAGGGTCCGCGTTGAGTTAGATAAGATGCTCACGGTAGGTATTATTGAACCGGTGGAAGAATCTGATTGGGTAAGCCCAATAGTGGTTCAAGAAAAGAAACAGAAGGAAGAAATAAGGATATGCGTAGATCTCAGGAAATTGAATGACGCTTGTGTGCATGATCCTTTCTCGACCCCATTCACCGACGAGGTCCTGGATAATGTAGGTGGCCAAGAAGCATACTCTTTCATTCATGGGTTCTTTGAGTACCATCAGATCAAAATCGCACCTGAGGATAGAAGCAAGATGACCTTCACGACTAAATGGGGATGTTTTCAATACACCGTAATGCTTTTTGGGCTGAAGAATGCACCAACGATCTTTTCACATGTAGTCATTGTGGCATTCAAAGACTTCATTCATAAATTTTTGGAGGTATACTTTGACGATTGGACAGTGTTTGGATTGGTCAAGCGCCATGTGGCAAGTCTGCACTTGATGCTAGATACATGTAGGAGATACCAGATCATGCTCAATCTGAAGAAGTGTTTGTTTTGTGTCCCTTTTGGGATCTTGCTGGGTCATGTGGTATGCAGACAAGGATTGATGGTAGACCTCGCGAAGATCGCGATGATAATCAACTTGGAGGCACCGAGGAGTGCGAAACATATACGCACAACTCTGGGGCATATCGGATACTATAGGAATTTCATCAAGAGCTACGCCAAGATCACCGCACTTATGGAGAAATTGTTGAAAAAGGATGCTACGTTCTATTGGAATGATGAATGTTAGAAGAGCTTGGATGTGCTGAAAGAGAAAATGGTCACCGTGCCGATCCTAGTCTTCCCGGATTGGAAGAAGGAATTTCATGTGCATGTGGATGCATCATGTATTATGATGGGAGTTGTACTGACACAAGCCAGTGGGGGAGAACTGGATCATCGTATAGTGTTCACAAGTAGGAAGCTGTCTAAAGCAAAGAAAAATTATTCCACGACAACGCGTGAAGGATTAGATATGGTGTACGTGCTCCAGAAGTTTAGGCACTATTTATTGGGTTGACACTTTAAGATATATACAGATCATTCTGCATTGCAATACTCGGTCAACATGCCTGTGTTGGGGGGAAAAATATGTAGGTGGCTGTTGTTGTTCCAGGAGTACGACTTCAAAGTTATTGTGAAGCCAAGATGAATGAATGTGGGACCTGATCATCTGTTGCGCATTGAAACTGGAGAGGAACCTACTAATTTAGAGGAAGGACTGCCTGACGCACAACTCTTTGTAGTGCACGTCACAGATAGTCACTTTGAAGATATTATCCACTTCCTGACGACAGGAACAACTCCAGAAGGTTATACAAGTTAGTAGAAGAAGGAACTGGTAGTGTGTGTGACAAACTTTTCTACCATTGCAGGGCACTTGTACAAAATGGGATCAAGAAAAATATTGCAACGTTATGTGCTTGATTTTGAACGAAGTAGCATCCTCGCTGAGGCTTATGGAGGTGCCGCGAGAGGACATTATGCAGGGAAAGCAACATCGCAGAAGATTCTACGTGCTGGGTTGTGGTGGCCGACCCTGCATAAGGATTCAAAAGAATATTGTAGGGCATGTGATGCATGTCAAAGGACTAACATGCTGTCGTGGAGGGATGAGCTACCTCTAATCCCCCAGGTGTCGTTACAACCATTCGCGAAATGGGAAATTGAATTTGTGGGACGAATTCAGCCTCAAGGAAAGAAGACGAGTGCGCAGTACATCATCACTGTGACTGAGTACTTGACCAAATGGGCAGAGACACAACCTGTGAAGGACTACATAGGCGCGACAGTAACAAAATTTATTTTTGAGTATGTCCTGATGAGATTTGGGTGTCCAAAGATTTTGATGAGCGATCGTGATATGTACTTTCTTAATGAAACAATCAGTGCGTTGGCAGAGGAATTTCATGTGCATCATCAGAAAAGTACGCCTTATCATCCACAGGCTAATGGGATGATGGAAGCATTCAATAAGATACTGGAGAGCGCGTTGATGAAGGTTTGAAATGCTCAGAGAAATGACTGGGATGTGTGCATACCTACGATGCTATGGGCTTACAGAACGACTTGCAAGAATTTGACTAGACAAACTCCTTTCAGACTCGTGTATGGCGTAGAAGTTCTGATGCTAATGGAATACATTGTACCTAGTCTGCGCATAGCGGCATTCACAGGAATGGTGGATCGCGAAGCCCTGGAAGAGAGGATCACGTAGCTAACAGAGCTTGAGGAGGACCGATTTCTAGCTAGATTTCATCAACAAGTTCAAAAGGAGCGTGAAAAGGCATGACATGATCGACACATCAAACTGCGCACCTTCAAGGTAAATGATCTGGTCTTGTTATATGACAACAAGTATGATAAATTTCCAGGGAAATTTAGGATGCACTGGGTAGGGCCGTATGTCATCAAGGAGATTATCGATGGTGGAGCCATTCAGCTAGTCAAATTGAATGGAGAACCCTTCCCAGGGAAGGTGAATGGCAGCCAATTGAAGCCATACACTGATGATCCAACTAGGTGACTATATGAGGTAAGCACAGTCTTAGCACTCCAGGCAGCTGAAAGGAAATGCGAGACTATAAAATACACTACCTGGGTTGGAGATCTGTGTGATTGAGGAACTGTGCGGAACAAAGAAAGGTCATAGAGCCCACAAAAGCATGCAGGGAGCTGTGCTACCAAAGGAAAAAATACACAGGACAACCGAAAAGTGACTGTTAAAATCACTGTTCATGATTTGACGATGAAAAAATAGGTAAAATGGAGCGGGCGGGGGGGGGGGTGAAATTTAAGTTTTATGGACCAAATATTTGAAAATCTGCTGCCAATATAGCATTAATGAACCGATTGTGGGGGGAATTGTTAGATTTGAATTCAAAAATGCCTATAAATTACAAAGGGTTTCCCATTGGAAAACACTTTCCATTTTGAGAATTGAGGTGTTGAGCCCTTAGGCACGCATGAACCGTGAATACTTTGAAGGTTTGATAGTGAGTTTAACATTTGAGAAGTTGCCAAAGGAGACACAAGAGTCATTGAATAACATCATATCGACGCTGGCTGAGACTGTAAATGTTGGGGAAGCAATGACAGCCGAAGGAGTTGTTCCAGAGGTAGCCATGGAAGCTGAGTTAGCTACCCTGAAGGTTACAACTGCGGAAGTACCAGATGAAGTACCTAGGTCACCACGGTTGCGTAGGCCGAGGCCTACATCGACCATGGAGAGTCCCAAGAACAAGAAAGGCAAGCAGGCCATGCCACCATAGCCGGTGTGTGCATCACCTAGAAAGCACCCACAGAAGAATAAGCCCACTGCACAGGAAAAGGGCAAGGTGGTTGACCTATAGCTGGAAGAAGAGGTTCAAGAAATCCCCATGGATGATGAGGATATTGTGATGGAAATGGAGGATGTTGAGGTTGAGGGGTCTAACCCCATTTCTAAGCTATCTGAGGACATTCCTTCATGCAGTGGCAAAACGAAGGTGCCGAAGGATATTGATGAGAGTAAGGTCACCCTACACACACCCTAATGTCAGAGAAAATTTTCTTTGAGGGACCGCGCTTGGGGCGTGTCCCCCTTCTAAAATTGGAAGACTGGGATTTAGCTGACACAGAGCATTTCCCTCATTTAGCGATAGACCAACTTATGCACTGTGTCTTCCACAAAAACACTGGAGTGACCACTTTGGAGCCGAGGAAGTGGCTAAAAGGCGTGGACAAGGCAGGCCTACTAAACCTGCTATGGGTGTCACATTACAACCACGCGCCCATCACGATGATCGTGATCAAGAAATTGTTGTGCTTGGTGCATGATGGGTGTCTGTGGCTGGAGGAGCCGATACCCATCACTGACATGCTGATCCATAGGATCACACGTTTGCCACACTCAGGAGAAAATCCAGCCATGGCATTTGGTGGAAAGGCCGACGAGCATGCCCTTATTGAGGCGATGAAGGAAAAATTCAAGCTAGTAAAGAAGTCACGCGGCTATGCCATCACAAGTATCTCTGACCCCGTGGTCAAAGTGGCGACACAAATCTTGGCAGGAAAGGTCATGAGGAAGTGTCGCGCAGATGAAGTGCCAACACCAGTGATAGCCTTGGCGGCCCAGTGCATAGAGGGCGTATAGTTTAACTGGGCATGCTACCTCTGCGGTGAGTTCCTCACAAACTGCCACGAGGTGCAGGATCATAGTAAGACATTCCACTATGCATGGCTACTGCTGTCCATAGTGCTGGTTGCGTGGGAGCTACCCGAGGATAGCCAGTTTCCTCCAGTCGCACCAGACCTATCGGAAGCAACGAAGTTCACTTCACTGTGGGCTACGAAGGATCCTCAACAGATCAAGGATAGCAAGATCTTCTAGATCTTGATGGAGATGAGCATCCATATGGCCATCAACTGCAAGCCGCGGTTGTCACCAACAAATTTTGATAAGTTGCAGGAGTACATGGAATTCAAGGCTGACTTCCACCATGTCTCAATACGTGCACGAAAGGACCCTGAACAAAAGTGGCATGACTTGCCATACTTGGCCATAGATGATGCGATTGTAGCTGTCCTCGACCGTTGGCTGGAAGATTGGCGAACAGCCATGGAGTCGACAGCGGGATCTAGCAAGTCCACTGCACAATGAAAGAAGGAAGAAGCCAAGCTAAAGAAGGAAGAAGCCAAGCTAAAGATGGAACAGTTGACTGCGATGAGAAGAAAGGAGGTCTAGGATAAGGCCAAGGCAGAGCACGCTACCGCGAAGCAGATGAGTGGGTAAGTAGAGGAAGAGGAGCATGGCTATGACCGGAGTCAGAAGTCACCTTTCCTGGAGACAAAAGAAGAGGATGAACAGATGGAGCATGGAGGAATGGACCTAGAGACAACTCAGTTCCGTATCAAGTGCAATAGAGATCCAGAAAACGTAGGGCCGTGGAATAATTCTAAGGTTAGCAAGATGTCTCTCGACCCGATAACCCTAACAGAGGGGGGCTTGAATGACATAGGTGCTATGGTGAGGGATGCCACTGCAAAAATGCTGCAACAGTTCGAGTAGCAGTAGCAACAGGCCTTGTGTGTTATCTAGATAGGTCTACTCGAGCTGTGAATCTACGCATCACTGGTATAGACCGGCGTGGTGTCAACCAGTTTGGCGCCTGGCACCTCAAAAGCTACAAGGATGCTATGCACACGAGATCCCTAAGAAATAGTGCTGCCAGATGGAGCACTGACTACAGAGATAGAAGCTGATAGGCCCAATATCAGCACCCTCAAGGGAGTTGGACTTAACTTGGATGTGCTTCCCAGAGAGGTGATTCACCTTTTACAGGATGGTGTGATTGCGAAAATGTGGGCCCACAAACAACGCAAATTATAGGTATTCAGTGAGCAGAAGGTCAACAATGCCCAGATGGTTGTACAACGAGACTCTTCTATTGACCTCATGAAAGACCTTATGGACAAGAATCAATGCATGGATAAGGTCGTGGTTGAGGCATGCATCTTTGTCCCGGAGCTGGACATTCCTGAGGTTGAGCCAGTATATGTGCGGGTTGGGAAGCTCGTTGCTAGAGAATGCAACACACACACAAAATTGGCAAAGGTCCAGTTGGAACTGAACCTCAAAATCGCAGAGTAGTTGAAGGCCCACCCTTCGGCTCCACCAAAAATCAGAGAACAACGCGAGTCGGCTGTGAAAGACGCTGTAGTAGCAGTGGACAATGCAGTGAAGGACTGCATGAAACTCTTCAAGCAGTCGCTCGAGGTGGTCACCAACCTGCAAGAAGACCCCACTGTGCAGAGGCTAGAAACATAAGTGCGGGAGCTGCAACATCACTACGACGAAGTTAAAGTAACGACGTGCACTATTGCCATCAAATCGCTCGAGGTGGTCATCAACCTGCAAGAAGACCCCACTATGCAGAGGTTGGAAACAGAAGCACGGGAGCTATAGTAGCATTACGATGAAGTGAAAGCGACAACATGCATTGTTGCCATCATGCAGGGGCTAGAAAAGCTGCAAGAGTCCAAGGATTTGAAAGAGCAGGTAGATGCATCTCAACACAAGGAAGTAGTGCTGAAGGCTCACTTAAAGCCTTGGTTGGACGAGGCCTATTTGATCCCGACCATTATTGAAGGAAAGCTAACTAGTCTGTAGGAGACTCAACAGAAGATTCAGTCAAACAGCATAGGGCCAACAATGGAGCAGCTAGTCGAGGAGATGAAGCAGATGGCAACAGAGTGTATTGTTGGAGTTGCAATAGTCCAAGTCAAGCTAGGAGGTCTTCGCAAAAAGACTTCCGTGCCAGCCAAGTGACTCGAGGGCGAGTCACCATGTTTGTGTTGGGGGCTTATTGGGAATGGGTCCCCTGGGGTCATTTTTGGGACTAGAAGCCTAAGTTTGGGGCAAAAGCCTAAATTTTGTATAAAGGAATGTAAAGTCTCCGAATTTTGTGGCCACAGAGCGTGAATATATCAAGAGTCAAAAGGGTTTCCGCCCTTAGTTTAGATAGCTCGTGTCGGCTTTAGAGATCTGCCCTTGGTCCACGGACCATGGGATTGTGTAGGCCCTCCTCCATTTGTGTTGGTCTTTATCATAGACCTTGTAGCTTACTAACCACCACAAGGCAGGGTATCAACCCTCTCTGTTATTTCAGAATTTGATGTGGCCTTCACATAGAGACACCATTGAAATCACATGCCCAAATTCTCATGAGAAACCTCTCTTGAGCTCGATATGACATAAGAGAACCAACAATATGCCATCCTACTTCCTAGGTAAAACTCATCGAGGTATGTGAAATTCTTGTGAACCATCACATGATGATCTTACTCTTGGTGGATGATCATGGCCTCCCTTTAGTAGCCCTTACTCGACCCTCTAACTCAGCCTACTTTAGGACTACATCTCTCCTGGACTCCTTGATCAAATGAGCTCCTTCTCTCTCGATGTTCTTCCCTTCATCCTAAGGCCTCAAATAGATTTTTCCTAGGCCTCTTAATAACCCTCTAGAACTTATGGGTTTTATCCACTTATACCTTATGAAATATTAATTTCCCTTTTTAATTTTATTTTATATTTAAACTCCATATTGGGTCCAAAACCCCTTCACTTGGGTTCTTTGCCCACAAAGAATTTTGTGACCAAAATCACACAAACCCATCTCACTAGGCTTGTGGAGTACCTCCCAAACTACACAATTCAACAACATAGTCTAGTTGTAGTAACTGTAACTTGGTCAAGCTCTTGTAGTCAAGCAAGGACTTGGTTGGGTTCCCAAGTTACAAATTAAGTAAGGGTAGTTGTGAGGGCATGATAGCTAGGGAGGGTTAGGGAATGCCAAGGAATGAAAAGGTGTTCTAACACATGTCAGACAATGTCAATGCATGTTGAGGAATGTTAGGGAGTGTCGGGGAATCACAAGGGGGAACTAGGTCAAAATGCATGGAAAGGAACAAATAAGAGTGTGTGTCAAGGAGTGTAAAGAGATTCAAGTGTGCAAAGGATGAAGTGTGTTAGGAGAAGTTTAGAATAGGATTTGCAGGAGGAAAACCTACAGTTGTGATAAGGGGCTTGACATAGCAATTTTAGACAAAGGGAGACTTTGTGTTGGGCACAACACTGTTTTTCCTTTAGCTATTATTTTTATATGAGATGTGGCACACTTTGGTTGCATTCTCATGTTTTAAACTATTCTAGATAATTACATATTGTACATTGTTGTGTATAAGTTTTGGGGCACTCAGCTTGTGTCAGATTATATCTTGTGTGTCTTGTGCATCTTGTGGTTCTTGCAAACTCTCAGTTAATGCTCTACTGTTTATATGAATTGGGCATACATGTGAAATATTTCATGTGTAAGATATGTTGCTTAGTTGTTTTATGGCCATGGCTAGATGTGATCCTTGTCTTTATAACTAGTTAAGTGGGACAAGTTGATCTTGGACATGAGTGGCCTAAGATGAGTTATAGGCATTTATTAGGTGAACAAGGCACAATCTACTTGTAGTAGGTGCAATTGGTCAAGTTGTGGCTGAAGCAAGCCAATGTCACATGAACTGTAGTAGCCAAGGACTTGATTGGGTTCCCAAGTTGTGAAAAAATGTAAGGCTAGCTAGTTGTGAGGGCATGAGTGCCAAGGCATGCTAGGGAATGCTAGGGCATGCTAACATGTGCTAGATAGTGTGAAGGCATGTCAAACATGCTAAGATGTGCCAAGTGCTAAGGCATGCCAAGATGTGCAAGGGTGTGACAATGCATGTTAGGGACTGTCAAGGCAACAAAAGGGAGAAATAAGTTAAACTACAAGGAAATGAACACATAAGAGGGTTAATAAGTCATCAATTTACCTTTTCCAAGAGGGGAACATTAGGTGCCAATAGGTGAAAAGTGCCAAATCTTAGTGCATTTCAAGTGCCAAATCTTCCTATCTTGCTTCTCATCTACTTTCCAATAATTTATCTCAAATAAATTTAATATTAAACCATCCCAAAGGATACCAAGCCATATCAATACATGCCATACATGCTAAGACTTTCCAAGTGCTAACATGTCCCAAGTGCCAATGTGTGCCAGGGAGTGTTATGCATGCTATGAAGTGGAAGGGCATGTCGAAGAGTATTGAGGCGTCTTAGAGGGTGCCAATGCATGCTAAGGAGTGTTAGGGAGTACTATGACAACACAAGGGATAACTAGGTCAAAATGCATGGAAGTGAGTGCATATGAGCATGTGTCAGGTAGTGTCAATAAGTGCTAGTTGCCATGCCAAGGAGGTAGTGAAAATGTATGCTAAGCACTCGTAAACCATGCTGGGGAATATTAGGGCATGTCAAGAAGTGACAAAGTGTTCGAGGGAGTTCTAGGGTGTGCTAACATGTGCCAAATAGTGCCAAGGCATGCCAAGACATGCCAGGTGCTAAGGCATGTTAGGATGTGCAGGGTGCCAGGGTATGCCAATGTGTGTTAAGGAGTGTCAAGGAAAAAAAAGGAAGAACCAAGATAAAATGCAAGGAAATGAAAACATAATATGGTTAATAAGTCGAGACTTTATCTTTTTCAAAAGGGGCATGCTAGGCACACTAATAATAGGTTCCAATACATGCGAAGTGCCAATGTGTGCCAAGTGCTAATGTATGTCAATGCATGCCAAGGTGTTCCAGGGCATGCTAGGGACTACAGGGCATGCCAACACATGCTAGGAGAGTGCTATGTTATGTTAGGGCATGCCAACATGTGTTTGGGCGTCCTAGTCATGGCAAGATGTTCTAGGTACAAATATGTTCCAAGACATGTGAGGTGCCAAGGAATGTTAGTGTGTGCCAAAGCATGTTAAGGTGTGTCAAGACTATTGAGGAGTGCTAGGTATCTCTCATTAATAGAATTGATAGAGCTTGATTATGTATTAAATAATATAGTTCCTACACACACTAGTGGAACTTTATCTAAATGGAATTTTCTAGATAATAAACCTAATAGAGATGAATCATGTGTTGACTCATAGGAAAACTATATTCTCATTACTTGAGGGAAATGATACACACTAATTACTTCTTAACAAATTGACTGACTCTAACCACTATGGCCTTGGACACATAATGAAAAATACTCTACAACAATAGTCTTAAATTTTTATTTTTCGACAAAAAATATAGTAAGAAGCACATAACGTCATAAAGAACTCATTGAAATGATCAATGATGATGAACCTTTTTTTACCGTCACCAAAAGTAACCAAAAAGAGCATTGGTGAGGGTCAATAAATGATTGTCACTAGAAGTGTCACCAAAGAGAAAATTAGTGATGGGACTTTAATGACCCTCACAAAAAGTGTCATTGAAAATGGCTTTGGTGAAAAACCTACAAACCTTAAAGGATCATCACTATATACACTTACAACAATGCTTCTTTAAGGATTGTTACCGTATGTGACATTGGCGACAAACCTTAAAGGTCCGTCATAGGCATGATCCTCACCAATGACCTTTTTTGTTGTAATGGCACTATGCATTCTCAGTCCTCTAGCTGTGACCTTGCTGCTTGGCACTATGCAATGCACAATTCTTTCCTCCTAGGACTGTTGCACTACGAGGTTTTTGTGCCCAAGCCCTGACCTTGACCTCCAAAATTGTGCAATCATGTCTCCAACCCAGCTTAAACTATGCACTTTGCATTCTCAAGCCTCAATATCATCCCCTGAGCCCTTGAACTATGCAACTGTACAATATCCCAACCTCCATTGACTCCAAGAACTATACAGTTATCTCTCCCAGTGTCCATTTGCACAGCCTATCCCACTGGCATCGGAAACTACACAGTCTTTTCCCTTAAACCTGCTTGAGATGCACACTACACAGTCTTGTCCCTCAAACCTGCCTGAGATGCACACTATGCAGCCTAAGACCTCAAGATTTTCCCCTACCTGTTGGAATAACTCATTGCGCAGTCACTGAATCACTCTTCATAGCTTGTCACTTGTTCCTGGCTTAGTTGGTGGATCATAATCCATCATCTTAGATTAGGAGGTTTTCAGATTTACGTCATCTCGTCATGAGTGAATTGTAGGAACATGTACCTTATCATGTCATGGCAAGGTGATGAAGAAGGAGAAGAAGGAGGGAAGTGATGGGCCTCCAAATTAGAAAAAAATGAAGACCCATCCAACCTTTCTTAGGCACATGAAGCCTATATTAAACCTCTCCTTCTACACTTAATAACATTTTTTAGCTTTAATATGTTCATTAGGAAGGTTTATGGATAATTGCATATTTGTGCTTAATATTATTAATTTTTGTAGAATATTGTGAGAATATTGGGTAGATTATGAAGATTTGGAGGAGGAGATAATTCAAGAACTTGCTCCCTACTACAGGAGGACCAATATTGCATAATAAATCAACAAGATATCATGAAATCATGCACAAATTATGGAGCTACAATGATTGAGAAAATCTAGGATTGTGTTCCCTGTCATTTAATGCAGATTCCTAGTGTTGGGAACCAGATCCACTATTTGCGGGATTTTGGAGGGGAAAGCTTCCTCCTTTCATGGATAATTATTCCTAATAATTTTTCATAAGTACCAATTCAAACTTTCCTCTAGGGGTTAATTTTTCGTAGTCCTCTTGTGGAGAAAACTTGTATTTTTGCAGCTCCACTTTCATTTCTTGCAGGGATGTAATTGCATTGATGGAAATAATGAAGTTTCGTACCATTTTCACCTTCTAAATCTTGGTTCATTCATAGGAATCTGTATTTCCTTGGGCTTCACCGTCCCAGTTGCCTCAGAGCCCTTTTGTATAATTTACTTTTCCTCTTTCGCTTCTTATTCACATGCACCTCTTGTTCTTGTTCTTGTTTCTATTTCTGCCTTTAATATTGATTATTTCTTGTTGCATGATTGGGTTAAATGGTTGAAGTAAGTTATTTTGTAGGATCAAAAGCATAATTTCATCCTTGGAACAAATTTTGAATGTCACAGTAATCATTGAATTACTTGGATTAGTTTGCTTATTCCCAAATCTAAAGATTTGGAATCCCTTGTGGTAAATAATAGTAATTTTCTGTTATTTTTTTAGAACATGCTAATGAGCTTCAATTGAGTTGATTCCACTTTCATTAGATCATGAAAAAATACAAGTTAATAACAAAATTTACCCCTTTTCATTTTCACTTGATTATGTTAGGCATTTGATAGATTAACTATCTCACTAGTTCACAAATTTCTATATTTTAGACTACTAATTTTTTGCTATTTTTTAGCATGTGTTAACAGGGGTATTTTTGAGTGATTCCACATGGAATGGAGATCTAAGACATCCTATTCAATAAAAAAATTTGTTCCATCCAATTTGGATTTTATTTGCTTGGTCATTTAGTGAATTATAACTTCCTGGTAGCAAATCTCGTAAGTAGCAACACCTGTAACTTCCTGTAGCAGTCTTCTAGCACATATATACTTGCCCATATTTGCTCAAAAGTCTTGTTTTTTGTCTCTTAGGCTTGAATCATGACCCCTAAGATCTAAATCAATGGTTGAGGAAGAATAAAGAGCCAATTAGGACATGCCTTTTTGCAATGTAGATTATGCCTATTTATTTGGATTCATGCTCTTAGGATTTCAATTACGAATTGATTTTTCCCCTTGGAAAAATTGTAATTTCCATTATGTGAAAGAAAATTACATGTTGTATATGCATAATAGATATGCTGTAAGAGAGGCGGAGTGCCTGTCAAAAAAAGGAAGTATCCAGTGTAACAAAATTGGTGCCTTATGTCCACACAGGGAGGCACTGTTCTCTCATGAAGTTGAGCAAAAATTAAACAAAATTACTCTACATAGAGAGTGCATGTTTGTTATATATACATCTGATAATTTAAAAGCATGTATGAATATTTACAAATGGTAGCAAAATAAAAACATAACTAGGCTCCCTCTAAGCCATCTAGTCTGTAATGTCCATAAACGACTGGTGGTAAAACTGGTAATGAGAACCATCCCTCTGTTCCTGAATTAGTCAAGTGCCAAGAGGCCTGACCACAACTTCTTTGGATAGTAAATCGGGAGTTGAGTTTCATTCCCTGTAAATATGATGGCATACAAATGAGTCAAAATGAGTGATAAGTTGGTACGCCTCATCCAAGATATGTCTCAGTGAATATGCAATACAGTTTGATGTTTTATTTATCCAGTTACATACAACTTTTGAGTCACCAAACAATTGTAGATCTCTATAATGTTTTTCCAGAGCGAATTGTATGAGGTATTTTGATGTGATTAGCTCAACATAATTGTTTGTGCCTCTCCCCAGTCCCATTTGTAATTTAAAGAAGTGGGATTCAAATAGGTACAAAATGGCACCTCCCCACATCCAACTTCTTGTGCTGATCCATCAAAAAAATCCCAAGGAAGTAGATGGTTTATGGATTCGGGGACAATGGTTCAGGGTCGAGGGATATCCTCATCATCAGGGATGATGTTATAGTCAGTCAGTATATGAGCAGAGATGGAGGGCCAGTAGGGGGCAATGTTCTGGAAGATGAGTCTATTGCGAGCTATCCAGATTGCCCAACAAATAAGAAGGGGTAGGTTTCTATATTTTGTTGGGTCTGCACTAGTCCACCACGAAGACCAGGCCTCCTTGATTTTCAATTCCTGCCATCTGATTTGGGAGGAAAAGGCAAATAAGATCAAGCTCCAAAGATCCTTTGCGACCTAACATTCAAGAAAATGATGGTCAATAGTTTCGTTACTGTTCTTGCACAAAAAAACACCAAAATGGTCCATGCTGAGCTCATTTAAGGAGGTTATCACCTGTAGGGATCTTGTTTTTGAGAATATTCCACATGATAAGTTGGGTCCTGGGAGGCGCTTCGAGCTTCCACAAATGTTTCCACCAGTGATATAATTTTCTAACAACTGGTATCAGGGCCGAGGGTCTATTTGGCTGATAAACTCGCAGGAAAGAGGGTTCTTGGTTCGAGTGGGAGTAATGGTGGAAGATGGTAAGTTTAGGGTCGAGAAATTTAACAGCCAAAACTTCTCGCTGTGGAAGATGCAGATGGAAGATTATCTGTATCAGAAAGATCTATACCTACCATTGGGTGGAAAAACAAAGATGCCGATGGGTATGAAAGACGAAGAATGGAACCTTCTCGATAGAAAGGCACTCAGAATAATACGGTTGTGCCTTGCTGCGTCAGTCGCCTTCAACATTTCGAAGGAAACCACGACAGAGGGTTTGATGCAGACATTGTCGAAACTATATGAAAAACCCTCGGCCTCAAACAAGGTATTTCTTATGAAACGATTATTCAGTATGAATATGTCGGAAGGTGGATCTGTTGCAAACCATTTAAATGATTTTAATGCAGTTACAAGTCAGTTAAGTTCTGTAGGGGTAAACTTTGATGATGAAGTTAGAGCTCTGTTATTCTTGTGCTCATTACCAGAAAGTTGGAATGGTTTGGTAATGGCCATTAGTAACTCCGTTTCTGGATCTAGTACTTTAAAGTTTGATGATGTTGTCGGTGCTATCCTTAGCGAGGAAATGCGACAAAAAAGCTCCGGTGAGACATCGGGAAATGCTTTGAGTGCAGAGTCTAGAGGAAGAAAAATGGAAAGAGGAAAGAGCTCAGGATATCGCAGTAAATCAAGGAAAGGCAGATCCAAGTCCAGATCGGGGATAGTGTGCCGGAAATGTGGAAAGAAAGGACACCTAAAGAAATACTGTAGATCTCGGAAGGGAAAAGAAGGAGATGCACAACAAGAAAACAATCATGAAGCAAATGTGACAGGTGAGGTGTTACAAGATGCTTTGATTCTTTCTTTCGAAAATATTACTGAATCCTGGGTGGTAGATTCAGGGGCTTCATTCCATGCCACACCTGATAAGAAATACTTTCATGACTATGTTCAAGGAGATTTTGGACAAGTTCGTCTGGGTGATTATAAACCCTGTAAAATAGTTGGAATGGGTAAGGTTCTTGTAAAACAGTAGAATGGAAACCAATGGCTATTAAAGGAGGTAAGGCATGTTCCAGATCTAAAGAAAAATCTAATTTCAACAGGGAATTTAGGCGGTGAAGGTTGTGTGACAACTTTCACAGATAAAGCTTGGAAGGTCACCAAAGGAGCCCTGGTAATAGCAAAAGGCGAAAAGGTTGGTACATTGTATTTATGCAATGGTATTTCTAACTCTGTTAATGCTTTAACTTCCAAAGGAGCAGATGCAGCATTATGGCATCATAGGCTCGGACACATGAGTGAAAAGGGGATGAAGATTCTTCACTCAAGGAATTTGTTGCCGGGTTTGAAGAATCTTGATTTGGACTTCTGTGAGAATTGCATTTATGGAAAACAGAAGAGAGTCCGTTTCTCAGAGTTGGGAAAGAAAAGAAGAATGAAAAATTAGAGCTTGTGCATACAGATGTATGGGGACCTGCTCAGGTATCATCTCTCGGTGGCTCTCATTATTATGTTACTTTTATTGATGATGCAACTAGAAAAACTTGGATTTATTGTGTTAAGAATAAATCTGATGTATTTGATACTTTCAAGAAATGGAAAGCTTTGGTTGAGATTGAGACAGGAAAGAAATTGAAGTGTCTTAGATCAGACAATGGAGGTGAATATTGCAGCAAAGAGTTTGATAGGTACTGTTTAGAGCATGGAATTCGCAGAGAGAAGACAATTCCAAGAACACCACAAGAAAATGGTGTGTCAGAAAGGATGAATAGAACAATCATGGAGCGTGCAAGGTGCATGAGATTGCATGCAGGATTGCCTTTACAGTTTT
This sequence comes from Pinus tabuliformis, assembly GCA_031772625.1. Classification (NCBI taxonomy): domain Eukaryota; kingdom Viridiplantae; phylum Streptophyta; class Pinopsida; order Pinales; family Pinaceae; genus Pinus; species Pinus tabuliformis. The sequence continues at coordinate 1,180,601,239 of CM062805.1, read as the reverse complement.
GGGAAGATGCTGTTGATACTGCTGCTTATCTAATAAACAGAGGGCCTTCAAGTTCCTTGGATGGTGGTGTTCCGAAGGAAGCATGGACAGGAAAAAAGGTAAACTACTCCTTTTTAAAGCCATTTGGTTGTGAGGCCTTTGTCCATACTGATAAAGAAAATAGAACAAAGCTTGAGGCAAAGTCAAAGAAATGTACCTTTATTGGATATGGTGTTAATGATTTTGGTTATCGCTTATATGATTACGAAAATCACAAAATCATTAGGAGCAGAGATGTCATATTCAATGAAAAGGTCTTGTATAAGAATCAGTTGCAGGAAAAGAAACAGGAAAAAGAAAACAAGGAATACACAGTTCTTGATGAAATCACTGAAAAGGTAAAGGTGCCTGAAAATAATAATAATAATCAACAACAGCAACCACCACAACAGCAACAGGCACCCCAAACACCTGAAAGTGGTGTTAGAAGATCTACCAGGATAAGTAGACCCCCTGAACGATACTCTCCTTCATTATATTATTTATTGTTGACTGATTCTGGTGAACCTGAATGTTATGAAGAAGCAATGCAGGTTGAAAGCAGGAAGAAGTGGGAGGTAGCCATGGAAGAAGAGATGGACTCCTTAATGCATAACTAGACTTGGGCTTTAGTCAGGTTTCCTGCAGGAAAAACTACATTGAAGAATAAATGGGTTTACAGGCTGAAGGAAGAAGATGGAGGAAAACAGAGGTACAAAGCTAGACTTGTGGTGAAGGGGTTTGCATAGAAGAAAGGTATTGATTTTGATGAAATATTTTCTCCTGTTGTTAAAATGACTTCAATCAGAACTATTTTAAGTCTTGTAGCAGCTGAATATTTGCATCTTGAGCAGTTAGATGTAAAGATAGCCTTTCTCCATGGGGATTTGGAGGAAGAGATATATATGCAGCAGCCACAAGGATATGAGGTGAAAGGGAAGGAGAAACTAGTGTGCAGGTTGAAGAAGAGCTTGTATGGCTTAAAACAGGCTCCAAGGCAGTGGTATCTAAAATTTGACAAGTTTATGTCTGAACAAGGTTATACTAGATGTCACTCTGATCATTGTGTTTATCTGAAAAAGCAAAATGATGGCAGCTATATGATATTGTTATTGTATGTGGATGACATGCTTGTTGCAGGATCTAACATGCAGGAAATAAATGTACTCAAAAGAAAATTGGCAAATTCATTTACAATGAAGGATTTGGGAGCTACAAAACAAATCCTTGGTATGAGAATCACTAGAGACAGGAAATTAACATTGTCTCAGAATGAGTACATACAAAAGGTGTTGAAAAGATTTAACATGCACAATGCAAAACCAATTAGTACACCATTTGCTAGCCATTTCAAACTTAGCAAGGAAATGTGCCCAAAGACCCAAGAAGACATTGATTATATGTCTAAAGTTCCATATGCATCAGCAGTTGGAAGCTTAATGTATGTAATGGTCTGCACAAGGCCTGATATTGCACATGCAGTGGGAGTTGTAAGCAGGTACATGAACAATCCAGGAAAGGAACATTGGATGACAGTGAAATGGATTCTCATATATCTAAAAGGTACCACAAATCAAGCATTATGCTTTGGTGGTGCAAACATTTCTCTACAGGGATACGTTGATGCAGATATGGCAGGTGACAGAGATAACAGGAGGAGCACTACAGGATATGTATTTACTGTTGGAGGAATAACTGTCAGTTGGGTTTCAAAAATCCAAAGTGTTGTTGCACTTTCAACAACAGAAGCAGAGTATGTTGTTGCTACAGAGGCTAGTAAAGAAATGATTTGGTTACAAAGGTTTATGGGTGAATTGGGTAAGGAACATGATAAGGGCACGTTATACAGTGATAGCCAAAGTGCCATTCATCTTGCAAAGAACTCAGCATTTCATTCCAGGACTAAACACATACAACTCAAGTACCATTTCATACGATCAGTGTTGGAAGATGGAGAGTTGAAGCTGGAAAAGATACACACTAGCCAGAATCCTGCAGATATGCTAACTAAAGTTGTAACTAGGGAGAAACTGGGAATATGCTCAGTTTCAATTGGTCTTCAAGGATGACGATGAAGATGAGGAACAACCAGGTCCAAAGAGGAGTCATTATCCAGCAAATGAAGCAGCGGTGGAGTTTCTACAATCATTCTCCAAGTGGGAGATTGTTGTGTGTGGAGCATGATTATTCAGAGGTCTTTGTTTCAGCCAGATGTATACCCCAGGAAGTTTGTACACCCCTCCACGCGGGGGGGTGCGGGGGGGACTTGTCCCCCCCGCGGGGGTCCGGGGGCCAGCGGGGGCTCGGGGGCAGTGCCCCCGAAGCTAAAAACAAATGTAAAATTGCCTTGTAAAAGTATAGTAATTTCTAGTCAATCTGGGCCGTTCATTAGGCGGATGATCTGACGGTAGAACTTATGTTTAGTTTATGGTTTTTTGCCCTAGAAGGCAACCCCTCTCTTTGTATGAGGGTATTGTATTGGAGGCTGAGATATAGATGTGTATTCTGTGAGCGAGAAACATAGAGGTGAGACTGTGAGAAAAAACAGAGGATATTACAACGGATTTGCTGCAGGTTGTGTCTCTTCATTTTTCTGGATAATAGAAAGGAAGGACTGGCTGTTCGGGGTGAACGTAGCCCAAACTGGGTGAACCACGTATATCTGTGTCTCTCTTGTTTTGTGCGTTTTCTGTGTTTATATTTCTGCAATATTTTATGTGTTCCATTGCTCCGTAATATATAATTTTCTAACAGTCAGTATATGAGCAGAGATGGAGGGCCAGTAGGGGGCAATGTTCTAGAAGATGAGTCTATTACGAGCTATCCAGATTGCCCAACAAATAAGAAGGGGTAGGTTTCTAGATTTTGTTGGGTCTGCACTAGTCCACCACGAAGACCAGGCCTCCTTGATTTTCAATTCCTACCATCTGATCTGGGAGGAAAAGGAAAATAAGATCAAGCTCCAAAGATCCTTTGCGACCTAACATTCAAGAAAATGATGGTCAATAGTTTCGTTGCTTTTCTTGCACAAAAAAACACCAAAAAGGTCCATGCTGAGCTCATTTAAGGAGGTTATCGCCTGTGGGGATCTTGTTTTTGAGAATATTCCACATGAGAAGTCGGGTCTTGGGAGGCGCTTTGAGCTTCCACAAATGTTTCCACCAGTGCTCGATAGCTTGTGGTTGATGAGCCTCGACTAATACAAGATAACCTTCCTTGGGAGAGTATTTCCCTGACTTTGCGAGCGCCCATATTATCTCGTCCTCCCCTTAACAATTCTAATGTGTGCTTCTGTTAAGGCTGTTGTGCATTCAACCCATTGTTGTTCCCACTACTGAGGGATGTGCAGGTTGCAGGCAGATTTCCAAGCTTGTTGAAACATGGTGGTATGATCAGGGTCTGCAATATGACAGATGTGGGTGATGCCTTCAGAGCTGAGATGATTTTTAAGCTCTATGGACAGCCTGTGGGCATTCCCACATCCAATCCAGGGATCCTCCCCTATCTGCACAACTGTTCCAGATTTAATTCTCCAAGTAAGGCCTACTCTGATGATGTTCAGTGATTTCAACATTGCCTTCCATATAACTGATATCCCTGTGGTACATCTTAGTGGCTGTCTTAGCCAGTCCATCAGATTGAGTGGTGCAATGTATTTTGAGACGACCACCTTTGTCCACAAACTATTCGTGGTGATGAGTTTCCAACCAAGTTTTGCTGCCAGTGCTGAGGAAAAATCCTCCAGCTTCTTGATGCCCCATCCTCCCCATTTCTTTGGTAGTGAAAGTGCTTCCCATTTGACCCAGGCAAAGATTCTTCCTGACTGTTTACCCTTCCAAAGAAACCTGCAACAAAGGGTTTGAATCCTAGAGAGTATGCCCCTAGGTATCCATGCTAAAGACATCCAGTATACCGGAGTGGCCTCTAGTACTGCTTTTATGAGAATTAATCTGCCTGCCCTGGATAGGTACTTGTGATACCAAATGTTGAGTCTTTTTTCCAATTTGGATATAAGCCATGTCCAGTCTGCTATTTTGTATCCCAGGGGCTTTAGCTTGTATCCCAAATATCTAAGACCATCCTCCATTCACAGTAGGGTAAAGTGGAATCTTTGGAGAGAAAATTGAATCTCATGGGGAGAGCATCCAGGTGCTGTCATCGTGGACTTGTTGTAGTTGACAATCATGCCAGTGGAAGTTTGAAACAGAGAGAAGGTATTCTTCATTATAGTCAGGTCCCCTATGCCTCCATTGAGGAATATCAACACATCATCCACAAATAATAAGTGAGTCAGAATGCATCTATCAGTGATTTTGATCCCTTGGAGTCTGCCCCTGTTATGTTCTTCTTTGATGAGTCTGCTGAGCCCTTCCATGATGAGAAGGAAGAGCAGTGGAGATAGAGGGAATCCCTGTCTGAGACCTCTTTCTGAGTGAAAGAAAGTCAGCACTGCTCCATTTACCAGAACACTGAAAGATATATTAGTAATACAACACATGATCCATTTAATAAACTCGTATGGAAACCCAAGGTGGGTTAGGAGCATTCTTATATACATCCAACTTACTCTGTCGAAAGCTTTTGAGAGATCGACCTTTAAGATCATACCTTTCATTTTCTTGGACTGTAGAGAGTGCAATGCCTCCTGTGCAGTTCCAACCGCCTCATGGATCTGTCGGTCTTGCAAGAAGGAAAATTGCTCAGGTGAGATATGGGTGGATAGGATGGGGCGGAGTCGATTGGCTATGATCTTGGCCATGATTTTATAGATACAATTGCACAGTGATATGGGCCGGAAGTCATCATAAGAGGTCGGATTATCAGATTTGGGAATGAGGGCAATGAACGTAGAATTGAAAGCTTCATACATCTTGCCATTGATCCTGGTATCCTCGATGACCTTGAGGAGGTCTGCTCCAAGTGTCTCAAAGAAATCCAAATAGAACTCCACCAACCATCCATCCAGCCCTGGGCTCTTGTCTCGCTTGAACCATTTAAGAGTGGCTTCAAGTTCACCAAGAGTGACTTCCTTAGTCAGTTCCATTGCATCCTCCTGATCCACAAAATGGGGAAATAGTTGTGCCACTCGAATGATTTCAGCAAGGGTGGCATTTGTGGGAGCTCTGTAAATCTGCTTAAAATGTGATGAGGCCAAGGATGCAAGGTGTGGAAAGGTGTTTACTATGTTCCCTTGCTCATTCATGAGCTGCCATATGGAGTTGATTGCTTTTCGGCCATTTGCAAATTTGTGATAGAATTTCGTGTTATCATCTCCCTCTAGCAGCCAGATTTCCCTGCTTCACAATCTCCAGGATTCTTCTCTATCCTTTAATATTTTGCATCTCTTAGAGTATAAGGATGTGAGCTTTTCCTTTTGTTCAATCGAGGTGAAGACCCCTCCCTGATTGTTTTCAAAGTCAACAATCTCTGCTTCGGTATCCCTTAGGGTTTGGTCATCCTGTACTCTCTTGTTGTGTGCCCAAATTTTAGAGAGTCTCTTCAGCTCTTTTAGGTTATGAGAAAAACCCTCTGCTATATGCCCTCCAGCATCAGGGGGTGGGCCTTCCAGAAATCTGTAACCATGCAGGCATAAGATGCATCCTTTAGCTAGGAAGAGCTGAATTTGAAAGGGCCCTTAGGCTTATCAATCCCCCCTCTTATTTCAAAGTATATAGGCAGATGATCTGATATTCCTCCCGATCCCACCCATTGTCTATAATTAAGACCCATGTTCAAAAGGCCTTCCTTGATAAGGAAATGATCAAGTCTTCTGGCTAGGTTGTCTTCCCCAACTCTGTTGTTCCTCTAGGTGGGCTGCAACTTTGCTGAAGGGATGTCCAGAAGGCTGTGGGTTTCCAGGATGTTCTCAAAGTATGTTGATAGGGGATCAATCTGGGCGTGATGTCCCCAAGATTCAGAGAGGCCTATGGAGAAGTTTAGATCCCCTCCAAGGATTAAGTGATCCCTTTGCAGTATATCAGAGCTCAGAAAATGATCCCAGAAATCTGGTCAATGATGGCAAGGCCCATACACATTAATAATCCTAATCTCAATACCCAGGTCGACTGAGAAGATGTTTGCCCCAATCTGCCCAATGCCTCCCCAACTATTGCGAAGGTTGATGGATTGGGTGTTATACCCCAGTGCAATGCCACTCGATCGTCCATTTGCATCAAGAGCTAGAAAGGACCAACCCGGGAGCATCGATTCAAGTAGATGGGAGATGGATTCAACAGTACCCAAGGTTTCTTGTAGAAAGATAACATCGACTGATTTGGCAAAGATCAGTCTTCAAAGTGCTAGTTTTTTGTTAGGCCTAGCTAGCCCTCTGCAATTGAATGAGAACAACTTCATGGAGGGGGGTCGGCCAGGGTGTTCAAAGCTCTAAGTGCCCTGTGGATGGTGTTTTGTTTCCCAGAAGAAATCTCTTCTCCGGCCTGCAGCTTTGCTTTGGAGAGGGAGGAAGGACGTCCTCAGGGAGGTTTTGGTGGAATAGGGGTTGTATCCAGGCTGATACCAATATAGTCAGGGGCCTGAATTTTCACCTTGGATCGAGTCAGGTATCTGGGGGAAGGTGGCCCAGGCTCAGAGGCAGGGATTATGCAAGGAGGAATGTTTGAGAGGGAAGGTGGGGTGTTAGAGAAAGTAGGAGGGGGGTTATGGAGGGGGCAAGCCAGAGAAATGGGGGGCTGAGTGATGCAGACTGTGTCCTTATTAATAACAAAAGCAGAAAGAGTGATACTTTCAGATGGAGAAAAATTATGAATAGAGAAAGGTAAAGAAGAATTCATACCTGAAGATAACGCAGCCCTGGCAGCCGCCCTTGCCCTGGTGAGTGGAGGAGAGGGAGGTCGATGAGGTGTCTTGCCGTGCTTCTTCGGGGCCTCCTTTGCAGGTGTCTCCTTGGCTGCTTCAGGGTTAGCATGAATCTCTGCATCTCTAGACGGGGGATGCTCCCCTTCTGCTTATGGCTCCTTGGTTGGAATTGCCTTGCATGACTCCCTTGCTCTTGCTTTGCTATTAATTGGGTGGTCTCATAAGAGATGAACAAACTTATGGCATCTACTACACTTGAAGGGAACCCCTTCATAATCCAGAATCTACTGCCAAGAAAAATTCTCCATTGGAGAGTAATGTGTTCCTGTAAGCCCTCCTTGGTATCTAAGTGTACCAGTATCCTTGCGTAAGCCATCATGCCAGTCGAAAGGAAGGATTTTTCATGTTCCAGATATGTACCTAAGGCATTCCTGATGCACCGAAAGATGTCTTCAGACCAAAACTACATGGGTAGTCCTGGTAGGCGGACCCAAAGGGGGCCAGCCCCAAGTTGCTCTCTCTCTGGATCAAAGAGGGGATTCCACCAGCAAAGGAGGACAGGAGCCTGTTCAATATGCCAAACTGAAGACAAGACCCAGTTTGTATGCTTGACTCTTGCAAACCTTAACGTGAACCAGCCCCTGATGAAGGTTTGGACAAAGGGAAGCTCGGCTAGGTGTTTTCCCCATACTTGGACTGTCTATTGTTTCAGCCGAGTCGTAGTATAATTACTTCCTCATACTCTTCCAACCAAAACTCTGTCCGCAGTATCCATGGTGTCTCCCCACTGTATATCCTTGCCCAAACTGAGTATGACGTCCTGTGCTTTAGTTCTTACGCACCTCTACTTCTTACTTGGCCTGTGCCCTGCATCAGAGGGGGCCTGCTGAGAGCCTCTCGAAAGAGGGTTTGAAGGAGGGTTAGGAGGATTTAAAATAGGCCCAGAGGGGAAGGCGCCAGAGATGGGAGGGACCTCGGTGAAACTGCCTGATGGGGGGGCCAAAGAATTCACTACCGGATGAAGCCCAATTGAAGTGGCCAAGGGTTCACTGGATAGTGCAATAGAGGGATTGTGGGAACCGACTGATGGAGGGAAGGATGTGTAGCCTGTGGAGGAGTCGGCTAGGTTAGGGCCTATGGAATGGGCCACAAAATTTAGGGTGGACGACAATGGAGGTGGAGTTGTAAAAGCTGGCCAGGAGGGGGTGACCTCTGGGAGGGTAACAACCAAGCACGAGGGTCCAGAGATAGAGGGAAATGTCTCTATGGTGTCAGTTAGTTCGTAGCTATAAGGGAACATGCCTACTTGGTTTGCTTGGGGAGATGTCCAGATGGGGGCGCCCTCTAATGGGTCTTTCGAATAATCCATAAGGTCCTCCATAACTACCCTGAAAGACCCGCGCCAGTTACTGCCATAAAAAATTGGAGCTTGTCGCTGTTGAAACCGGGATTAGGTAGAGTAGGTCGAGGTGAGGGTAGTGAAAAAAATGGATAGGTAAACCAAACCACAATGGGGGATGACTGAGGTGAAAATGACATCAGGCATACAAAACAGTGTGATCAGAATGACATAGGCACAGGCGCAGGGAGGCAACCGCTTCAGGATTTAGTACTCCAGCCCAAACCCTAACCCTTGTCGAGTCTCCACTTCTGTCTCCTCCGACTCATCTTCATCTCTAATGGAACTTCTGTCTCAATTACGAATTGTCGTTCTTACCCATGGTTAATTTCTTTTCAAAGTAACATTTCCATTTATGCAATTAGTTTAGGCTTTGGTTCCATTACATTCACTCCGTTACATCATGAAAACAAAGGAAGGACACATTTTATGCTGCACATATAGTGACAACGCCTCTTACGTTTGTAAGAACCCTAGGTTGATAATTAAAGTTGGTAGCCTTGGGAGTTGCAGCATTCTTGTTGCAATAGCGAGGCCCATCACCTTTTGGCACCATTGCTAGGGAGGTGTCAAAGTATGCATTGTTTTCTTCCTTAGTTGATTCATTTCTTTTTACTTTTTACAAAAACGAAAAAAATTGCATTAGGCATCTTTCATTTTAAGAACATAAAATTTCATTGTGTTAGCATTATTATTCAAAAAAGAAATCTCCAACACTAATCCCCCCATTTGATCACATGGTGCAGTAAGAGCCATATCACCATTCATTTTTGTAAGAAGAAGAAGAAGAGGTTACAAAGAAGGTAGGAGAAATGGATGGAGATTATGACAATGAGGAAGATCCTCTTGGATTTCCCATTCAAGATATTGATGTTAGTGTGCACATGAAGAACATCCCTCCATCTTTTCTTCTAGACTGTCATGGTCTAAGGATAGAGGATCCATAAATCTTTCTCTTTAAATTTTAATTCCTTTATATATATTATGGTTACTTACTAAACACTCAAAATTTGAGATTGTTTCCGGCAACATTGAAGGATAGAGCTCTTAAATGGTTCATGAGTTTAGGGACTAATTAAATAAGATCATGAAATGATATGCAAAAGATATTTATAGAAAAATATAAAGATCATGATATTAAAGAAGAAATATTTAGAATGAATAAGAAAGAAGATGAGAGACTTGAGGATCTAATAGAGAGGTTCATGTATAATGTTAAGAGGGCAAAATTACATCATTTAGGATCTGACATAGCAAAACCCCTCTTACTTAGAACAACTAGAGATGAGTGGATTGATCTCCTTGATCTCATGAGTATAGGTGATGTATACCATTTATCATTTGAATAAATTTGTGATATGTGCAAGAAGATCTCAAGAGGAAGGGAAAGAGTAAATAAATCAACATCAATATTGGTAAGTCAAGTTGAACTTGGACCTTTTTTTGATAACATTAAAATAGAAATTCCTAGCAATCTAGGCAAATAAGTAGAAATGTTACGAATGCGAGATGAGGAAAAGAAGATGTTGATATTTGAGTTGTCCTTGCAAAATCACAGGATTTTAAATATTTCCTATCATTACCAAGGTTGAAGTAAGTTTACGAAGAGGACAATGGAGCAACTCAATCACCAAAGCAACTATGTTATGTAGCTCCAAGAGGACCATGGAAGCCTAGTCAACCTAGTCTGACGTAAACACCTAATTAATAATTTCAAGGTTATGCACATCCATCTCAAAGTAATTGGAACATGCCTTTTCCTTGGAAACCTTGGCCATCTCAACCACAAAACAAATCTTGGAAACAAGGTTGGCAAGAACATTATGGGAGAAATCCACAATATCCTGAATATTTTACTCAATATCCTCCATACCCAACTCTGTGTTATCCCTACTAGCCACCTCCACCACAACCACAACCCCAACCACATCCATCTCAAAGATCTACTCCCACTCAACTTCTTGTACCACCATTTCCAAACCCATACAAGGAAGCAACTCATCCCACTTACAATGTTGAGGTACAACACTTCCAAGCATATCCTCTTGATCTAAATGGTATTCATCTTAGCTCAGGAAGAGTATTGTAAAAAAGAGATTCTCTTGATGCCATTGAAGGACAACATGCAAAAAAATAAGATTCAAATGAGAAGACCAAAGAATCATGGGCTGCACTTGATGAAGAGTAGACATCAGAATCAGAGATTGAGAAAGTTCCCTCATGTTTACCATCAGATCCTCCATGTGTTCAAGAGAATAATCTACAAAAAGAGGAATATTGAATGTCACAGAAGAAGAAAACATCCAAGATGATCCAAATAAACAAGTGGACTAGGGGCATCACAACTATATCGAAATATGGTTCCAAACAATCATTAAGTTGCAGCAACACACTCTTCTTCAACAATTCCTAATCTCATCTCATTCAAAGCATTTGGTCTCTTACATTCAGGTACATGTCAAAGAATATGTTTCGAGCCTACAGATGATTTTATTTGTCATCTAGTTATGCAAGTGGCTCCATTTGAAGTATTCACACACTTGAAAATGTTTTGTTTTTTTCAAGTAGAGTAGGATAGAAAGAAAAAGAAGAGAAAAAATAAAATCTTGGGTGAAAACCTCATTTGAGGTGCTTGAGATTGGCACATTGATTGAAAACCTCCATGAGGCGGCCAATGGGTTGGAAAAAAGAGAAAAATGAGAAAAAAAAATATCCTAGGTGAAAACCTCCTTTGAGGTGCCTAGGTAGACCTACTATTTGAAAACCTCATTGAGGTAGCTAGTAGGCCTAAGAAAAGAGAAAAAAATAGAAAATGAAAAAATAAAATTTATTTTCTCCATGTGTGTCTCTCTCATGCATGTACGTGCTCTCAAACCTTTCAGAGCAATAAGAACACTTTAGCACCAAAAGAAAAAGTTGGTCAAAATTCTAGTCAAAGGAAGTCAAACTTGGACTTTCTCCTCCTTTTCTTAGATGCTCCAGAAGGACCAAGGCCATGCCAATCCATCATCCTCATCTATTTCCTGCATCCACCCATCATTCCCAAGATTTCCCCATTCATTTTCCTCGATGTCCTAAAATGCTACAGGAGGGCTTTGTTTGGCTATAGGAAGCTAACATACAAAGAGAAGAAAATTATTTTTGTCATATCTTGAAAACCGTGCATCGGTTTGCCATGTTTTTTTAGGGAAAGATGCATGTGGATGATGGTAACATGCCCAAGAAATTTCAGCAAATTCTAGTGCACACTTTTCGAGAAATCAACCTCCATCACCTAAAGACATTTTAAAATTTTCTTGATATCCATGCATCAATTTTCCAAGTTGTTTCATGGGGAGATGCATATGGATGGTGATAACATTCTCAAGCAACTTCAACAAATTCGAGTGCACACTTTTTGCGAAATCAACCTCCATCACCTAAAACAAATTTTAAGTTTTCTTGCGATTCATGCATCCTTTGGCCAAGATTTGTTTATGGGGAGGAGCATAAGGATGATGAAAACATGCTCAAAAAATTTCAGGTCAATCCAGTCTACCATTTGGGGGATATGTATAAAACAAGTATGCTATAGGAGGTTGTCCTGGATTGCTACATGAAGATCCTGTAGCACTACAGGATGGCCGAGAAGAAGTTAGACGAGGTAATCCGATTAGAGAAAGGGGTAAAAAGGTCATGTATTCCTTAGGGAAGGTTGAGAGATGTCCCCCAACACCACTTTCATCATTTATCCACTCCATCTAGCCAAAGTTCATCTTCAAATTCCACTCTGCCTTACATGAAAAAAATCAGAAAAAGCTTTGTCATCAACTTTTATACCACTTACACCACCTCTTAATGATCTTAACCCTGTCCTTATACCTCCTATGAATTTCCATTAGTCCCACATGCAGTAATAAGGTCTTGAAGAGGAATTAAATGACTGCTATAGGAAGAGTATTCCTCTTGTAGCAACCTGCACAGTTCCAACAAGATCTTGAACCAGATTTTTTGCATCTACAAAATAGAAGATCCAGCCACCCTGAGGCATTATGAGGCCATTCTTGAATCTTAGAAGGGCCACACCATCCTTGAAGAGAATATGTAAGGTCATACATAAACTCCAACAATAGTAGATTGAACACCAAAAAGTGGCTTGTACCAAAAAAAAAATATTTCATCCATCAGAAAAAGCATCATGCTATGAAGACCTATGCATCAACAAACAAAGGAAGTCAACACCTTCAAAATCATCATGTTATTAAAATCAATAGAAAAATTTTAGCCAAGGATTTTAAGCAACAACAACAACAACAACAACAAAACCTAGGATACCTCTAGATGCAAGGCTATCAACAATAGGACCTCCAACAGATTATCACGCACAACTTCAAGATCATCAACAACAGCTTCAGGACCACCAAAGACAACTTCAACATTCATATTGGAAACCTCAATATCACCTGCAAAAATACATCAAGGGTAAGGCTCATGTATGCAATCCTTTAAACCTTTCCTCCGAACTTATTTTAGCTTGAAAAACATTGTAAGTGTATGAAGGAAAATGTTTTTATAGCCAAGATTAGTAGCAGAGAAACCTTGGCCTTATCTAGCAATTAACTTCACTTTTTCACCAAGACACCCGCACATGGGGGAGGGGGAAAGACAAAAGGAATAGGACTTGAGAAAGTGTGATGTAATAATTTAGTCATAATTGAAGACAAGGAGTGCGAAGGGATAGGTGAGGGCCAACTCAGTTAACTCAAAGCATTTTGAGTTTATTTTGCATGCAATGAAAAATAGAGAAAAGTTGAAGAACAAAAAGAGAAAAAATAATGGGAATATATATATATATATATATATATATATATATATATATATATATATATATCTAAGAAATAAAAGATGGACCCACCACCTCTTGGCATGAAAATATTAGTTTCTACAGGATTCAGGTTGTGTGCAACTCATGTACTCACCACTCTCCATCATCCTAGTAGCTCAAAAATCAAATTTCATCCCCTCTCTGGATTGCTACAGGAAGACTGTAATTGCTACAGGAAGATCCTGTAGCACTACAAGAACCTACAGGCATGGAAAATTTTAGGGGCTAATATTCACATATGGGCTAAGTTTCAATGCTTTTTCCAAAAATGATTCGCCAATTTCCATTTTTTTCTAAAATGATTCACCCAAATTTTATAATGCACCATTATTTTACCTTAAAAATCACCAAACTATTATATCGACTAATACAAAATCATTGGAACCGACTTCCAAACTTTTCCCAAAATACATAAGGACGGCAGCGATGTCCCGATACCAAGCGCGAACAGGTTTTTCTCATGGCGGCGTCGTCAACAGCTGCAGAGGAAGGGGGCACAGTGTGGTAGGCGGTCCAAGAGGCACGCTCACGAGGGCCGAGGACGAAGATCTGGTCACAAGCCCGTGGCGGAGGTTGGAGAAGAGCAACTGCTTGGTGGAAGCTTGCAGGGTTTTCAACCAAAAGCCCAAACGCAATGGGTATCTTAGCACATTGATGAATGGATCTTCTACAGGGTGTAAGCTCCATGAGGCTGTGGTGAATGCCCTTCTGGATTTTTATATAAAACGTGGAAGGGTAAAGATCGCACGCGAATTGTTTGACGAAATGCCGGAACGAGATGTCAAGAAAATTCTCAACAAACAGATCGGCCAAGATCTTGCAGGGCCGACGCCCCGGATGGGAAATAGCCACGACAGATCTACTCTAGGAAGCATAAGAAGCCCAGGCATGGGGTCAAGGCTAATCTCTGATCCCTTTCAAATCCAAATTTCTCAGCCTACAGGCAGAACCATCATGCAATGGGTCAGGCCTTCAGATCTGGTGCAAGAACTCAAACTGAATCTAGAGCGCCAGATGGGGATCCCATCAAGCTTTCAACGACTTCTCTTTCAAGGTAAACAACTTGAATACCCTCTTCCCCTCTCTTCTTACAACATTTCCAGGAACAGCTCTGTGGTAGTAACCCTTCGTCTGAGAGGAGGTGCAGCGGGACAGTCATCATCTGCTCGACCCTTCTCATACAAAGATGCTGTACACTCTGAGAACCCCAAACCCCCGGAAGCCCCTAAATCTAAGGCCTTCTTGGTTGACATGATTGAAGAAGTTCCCTTTGCTGAACTCACCCATGAATATCTGGCAACCCAACTTCAAGACTTTGCAGAAAGAGCCATCATTTGCAGATTTAATGGACTGTGGCCGCGATCTCAGGATCTCTATGCATGGATCCATGCAAACTGGACACATCACTGTAAGATCTTTTTTTGTTCAAAAGGTTACTTCATTGTATTATTTGATAACAGTAAGCATTATGAAAAGGTCTTACAAGAGGGCCCTTGGTTCATGGGAACTGCAGGGCTCTTCTTGACTCCTTGGTTCCCAGATTTTGATCCAGCTACTGCAGTCATTACCAAGACCCCTGTATGGATCAGGCTTCCAAACTTACCAGCCCACCTATGGAATACTCGTGTCTTTAGAGCTATAGGCGATACCTTGGGCAGCTACATTAAGGGAGATTTTTGGCGGGAAACCAAAGGTCTCTACTCATATGCAAGAGTATGTGTGGAGTTAGACTTGAGCAAAGGACTTCCAGAACAGATCAATCTCAAGATAAACGACTTTGTCTGGACCCAGACACTGGATTACGAGAATACTGCATTTCATTGCCGCCACTGCCACCAATCTGGGCATTTGCAGAACTCCTGCCCATCTCGTCCGACAAAAAAGAATAAGGCCAACGTCTGCAAGCCTAAATCCAAACGATGGGCGCCTTGCTCTCCACCTCCAGTAGTGGATTCAGATTCCTCCAGCTTTGAAGATGAAGATAGCGATGAAGAACAGAATCTGGCCCCTAATTTCATGGCCCCTTCCACCGATGGTCTGGCGCCTTCCTCCGATACAGCCACTACTCAGAAACGCGCCCATTTTTCCTCCTCCTCTGATTCAGAAAAGGAGGGCTCCCCTGTGGAGAGCCCCAATCTTCAAATTGTTACTGCTCATCCACCCCAAAATGGCTGGGTCGAAGTCAAAAAACGGAAAGGGAAAAAGATTCGTGTTGAGGCCTCTACCCCTTCAGGGTAGAAGTCAATGTTTCTTCTAGCTCCCAGCCTCGTGTTGTAGCTCCTTGTTTGTTTTTCTCCTTCTCCGGAACCAAGGTTGATAGTCCTATCATTTCCGGTTGCCGGTTTTCTGTCTCTCTTGAATGTACCCTCTTGTACCATATTTTTGCTTAATAGAATTAGTCCAATTCAGAAAAAACAAAAAAAAAAATACAAAATCATTGGAAATATAAATATTTCTACTAAAATTTCACAATTTGCATATTAGGGACTAGTAAGATAAACTTCCATCCTTAAAATTTTCCCTGGCTACAGGAAGCCTTCAAAAGCTACAGGGAGGCCAAGAAACTGCTACAGGAAGTTAATAAGAGTGTTATAGGAAGGAAAATTTTGTGTTAAAGCCTTGGGGAGCAATATTAGAAGGAAATGGAAAGGGTGCAAACAAAAGGTAAGGGGTATGATGATGGGATTTCACTTGAGTTTGTATTCAATTTACAAGATCCAAGTGGCCAAGAAGATGAACCAAAATCAAGGTGTTTCCCTCAAAAATAGAACTCATTACAATTGAAGAATCACCTGAGAGAAAGAAGCAACCTCAACCTACATTAGGGCTTCCTTGGGAAACTGAGATAGGGAAAAAATATAGTAGCAAGAAGAGCAATAGAAAGAGCATCAAATAGACCAGAAAACAAAGCATGAAACATGCTAGCATACATGAAGAACAACAGGGCAAGGAGGATGGATAGGTTGCTCAGAGGATGAGCAACAATTTTAGTACGGGGTATGATGGGCCTCCAAATTAGACAAAATTAAGGCCCATTTAACCTTTCTTAGGCACATGAAGGCTATATTAAACCTCTCCTTATACACATAATGATTTTTTTAGCTTTAATATGTTCATTAGGAATGTTTATAGATAATTGCATACTTGTGCCTAATATTATTTATTTTTGTAGATTATTGTGAGAATATTGGGCATATTATGAAGATTTGGAGGAGATGATTTAGGGACTTTCTCCCTACTACAACAATATCAATATTGGATAATAAATCAACATGATATCATGAAATCATGCACAAATTCTGGAGCTCCAATGATTGAGAAATTCTAGGAATGTGTTCCCTGTCATTTAATGCATATTCCTAGTGTTGGGAACCAACTCCACTATTTGAGGGATTTTTGAGGGGATAGCTTCCTCCTTTCATGGAGAATCCTTCCTAATCATTTTGTATAAGTATGAATTCAAATTTACCTCTAGGGGTTGATTTTTCGTAGTCTTCTTGTGGAGAAAACTTATATTTTTGTAGCTCCACTTTCATTTCTTGCAGGGATGTAATTGTATTGATGGAAATAATGAAGTTTGGTACCATTTTCACCTTCTAAATATTGGTCTCCTCCATAGGACTCCGATTTTCCTTGCACTTGCCCATCCCAAGAGCCTCAGAGCCCTTTTGTGTAATTTATTTTTCTTCTTTTCGCTTCTTATTCACATGCATCTCTTGTTCTTGTTGTTTTTATATTTCTGCATTTAGTATTGATTATTTCTTGTTGTAAGATTGGGTTAAATGGTTTAAGTAAGTTCTTTTGCATGATCAAAAGCATTATTTCATCCTTGTAATAGCTTTGGAATGTCACAGTAATCATTGGGCTACTTGGATTAGTTTGCTTATTCCCAAATCTAAATTTCTGGAAGTCTCTTGTGGCAAATAATAGTAATTTTGTGATAATTTTTAGAACATTCTAATGAGATTAAATTGATTTGATTTCACTTGAATTATATCATAAAAACATTCAAGTTAATAAAAAAATTTAACCCATTTCATTTTAACTTGATTATGTTAGGCATTTGATAGATTAACTAGCTCACTAGTTCTTGAATTTCTAGATTTTAGACTAGTAATTTTTTGCTATTTTTTAGCATGTGTTAACAGGGGTATTTTTGAGTGATTCCACTTAGAATGGAGAATTAAGACATCCTATTCAATAAAAAAAATTGCCCCATCCAATTTGGATTTGATTTACTTGGTCATTCGGTGAATTATAAATTCTTGTAGCACCACTTGTAAATTCATGTAGCACTCTTCTATCACGTATATACTTGCCCAAATTTGCTCAAAAAGCTTGGTTTTTGTCTCTTAGGCTTGAATCATGACCCCTAGGCTCTAAATCAATGGTGGAGGAATAACAAAAAAATAAATTAGGACATTCCTTTTTGCAATGTAGATTAGGCCTATTTATTTGAATTCATGCTCTTAGGATTTCAATAACGAATTGTTGTTCTTGCTTAGGGTTAATTTCTTTTCAAATTAACATTTCCATTTCTGAAATTATTTTAGGCTTTGATTCCATTACATTCACTCTATTACATCATGACAACGAAGGAAGGACACATTGTATGCTGCACATATAGTGTCGATACCTCTTAAGTTTGTATGAACCCCGAGTTGATAATTAAAGTTGGTAGGCTTGGGAGTTGCAACATTCTTGTTGCAATACTAAGGCCCATCAGGAAGCATGCTCAAAGGCTCTCATCCAGCTAAACTTACAAGTTGATCGATCATGGGAAAGAAAAGGGACACTAGTTTGTGATCACTATCCAAGACTTGATATCATTGAAGATTCCTCATCACCAACCCATGTGGAGTTGAAAGGAAAGCATCTTCAAGAAGACATACAACACTTAGCAACAATAGTGGCTTGACATTGCCACATCATCAATCATTCCATGTCAACAGTGTCATGTCATGTCATGAGTGGTCATATGCCGCATCACTAGTGTGGATCATGTATATTTTATTCAAAATGTATTATAAAGTGGAAGTCCAAACGAAACATATGGAATGTAAAGAGTCATGTAAGTTTAAAAGTCATAGGAAGTCAAAAAATCATGAGGTTAGTCAAAGAGTTATCCATGGTTATATATACTCTCTCATTGTATGAGAAAATGACTTTTCACCTTGGCTCCTCCCGCATGGCATTAGAGAGATAAGCTAGTTCTTCGAGGAGCAAGGAGTTGCTCCAATGCTCCATTACTGGAGCTAGTGATGTACATTGTAAACATGTGTCTTGGAACATTTACTTAATAATAAAAGCCTTCAAGGCCAACATGTTTTTCATGCATGGATTATGAATGTTTGTAAGACTATTCTGTGGATGTTTGTATTTCATGTTTTCTTTCACATGTGCTGATATAGTTGAACTATTTTGGTTATTTTAGTACTTATCTTATGGAGAATGTGTTGTAATGGTTGTTATAGCTGTCCCATCCTTGTGGACTATTCCGCAGGATATTAGACAAATATTTCTTCATTTTTTGGTTGTAACGACCATCACATCCTCTGTGGACTATTCCGTTGGATGTTAGACAGATCCTTCCAATTCATGTGTGTCTTTTCTTGGGTGGTACTACTAGCTCTCACTTAGAGGCTCACTTTTATCTCCTCTCTAGAGTAAAAGAAACTTGACACATTTACATTTGAACACTCTACAGACAAACCTTCTTGCTTTTCGAAGACACCATTGCATACCTCTCTCTCGCTGATAGTTGGAGCCAAGGAAAATCTTTAAGGATTCGACAATTAAGCCTTTATATCGGATGAGAATCCTACACCAAATTATGTGAGGTCTAATTGGGACTTCACATCAGGGAGATCCCCTAAATGTTGGTGAGTCCAGCAATGTCAACATTTATAGGGCTAGAAGGAGGGAAACCAAACTTTTATGGTTGATAACCCCACCAACCCCAATCTTAATTCCTATGGTCAAGGAATTAACATTCCCAACAACTCCCCTGCGTGCATTCCTAAAGTTGGTAATTCTTCTCAACCTGAGATAGTGCAGCCGAACGAACTTACAAATGAACAGCTCTGTGCCATCTGCCCCATCACTCATAATTTTGTGAGAGTTATTGGACTGATACCTGGAATAGAGACTCTTCCTTATTTTATGAAGAAGAACCAAACCACCTCTACTGGGATAATGATTTCAACAATTGAAGAGTTGGTTCTCACCACCCTTGAAGAGTTAGCAGACTCTGAAGAAAACACACAAAAACCAGAACAACCTACAACCTTCAATGGTGGTGACAGTGATAATGTAGTTCTCTCAGAAGACACTTCCCATGGTGTTATAGACAATTTTGTGCCTTACAGCAACAAGCATGAATTGTCAATAATCCAAGGGATCCAAAGTTCCCTAAACATGATGTTCCTACCCCTAGAGGAACAAGGTCAGCAAACCAACAGCTCTCAGATCAGTTCTCCACCTGAAAACACTCAAAAACAAGCAATCCTGAAATCAAAGCAGGTGCTCCACTAGGCTTCTGCGCTGAAACACAACTGCTCCATGGTGTACCTGCGTTGCAAAGCAGGTAGAACAAAGCCCACCTGCGTTGAGCGAGTTTGGACATGTGGCACACTGAGTCATTGCTCTGGAATCTTCCAAAAATGACACTTGGATCAGGGATTTCGCCTTGTGATGAGTCAGAGGCTTTGTTTCTCCAAGTGGAAGCAAGGTTCACCAAGTGGACTCAAGAACTGAAGATCAACTAAAGATTAACTGAAGAGAGAGGGGACACAAGGCAGCTACACATCAGTTGCAAGCTGACTCATCCTTTCTCAATTCATCTATCTATTGAGCTCTCTCCTATGAGCTCAAGAGGAGGCTGGAATTTTGTGCAAAGTAATGATATGCTGTTGGTTTCATTATTGAGTTATTGGGTGATTGTTTGAGAGAGGTGAAGAAGAGCAATTCTTTCTGCTGGGAGGTGTTGCTGGGTTGGAGCCTGCAATGGTTGTAATACTCTCAGAACCTTTATTTCTTCATTAATAAAAGCTATTGAGGTTCTTCTATGTGCTCTTGTTTCAATTATATATTGTGATGATTGCATGTTTGGTTTACACTAATCCATGAACCAGTTATGATTGCATGCCTCTTGTAGTTTCCTTCTTTGTTATTGTGCAGGATCTCATTGTAGCTGGGCGAGCAGAAGAACAAAGAGCTAGGAGCAAGCGGCCAAAGAGAAGAGTTTGGATTCGACATTAAGCGCAAGGCAACGGTTAGTGCTTTCTCCATTCTCTTTTGCTTTCATAAAGAAGTAAACCTTAAGTAGTTTGTTTTACAGTTGTTGCTAAGGAACTGTCACCCTTAGAGTGGGATAGGGTCATCCGAGTCGGATACTTTTCCCTACAACAAACTGGCGACTCCGCTGGGGATCGTATCCGTTTGATTGTGTTTGTAGTATTTTGCTATTCATTTCTTGAACAACAGAGTACCAAATCGAAAAGCTTTTGACTATATCAAAAGCGAAGTAGAGGGCAGCTACTCTTGCTCATTTTCTGAGCAGATTCATGATTTGAAGAGCTGATCTACAAGGATCCTTGTAAGCTCTTAGTGATAGCTTTGCACCTTCTAAATCATCCATTTGAGTGTGCTTGACTGATTGCTTCTGATTTGAGCAAAAACCGTGCATTTTTGAGAAAATTATGACCCGGAAACTGTGAAAACGCAATTCTCGTTTTCCAAAGCAGGTAGTACACAGGCTACGTGCTTTGCAACGCAGGTCCCGAACTAGCTACCTGCGCTGAGAGCCAGTTTGGCTGTGCAGAGCCTGCGTTGGCCCAAATTTGCTTAGTGCATTTTGGGGTTTCCTCCTTTCTCTTGCCTGTTTTCACTTAGTTTTGCTGCTAGGTGTCAGTCTTGTGCCTGTTTTGAAACCAATATTACTTGCCATTATTCTGCCTCTGTTATATAACGAAATTGTACTTGTTCTTTGTATTTCTTGCTCATTTACAATTTCCCATAACGAAAAGTAAACTAGTCATGCTTTTGGCCTCTTAGATCTGAACCTGTGTTAGGCATTTTGCTGGTCTAAAAGAGTTAGCTTGTTTGCTGTCCATAGCTGATTAGTCATTTTACTTTCGTTGGTATGGTTTGATTTCATGTATTTCCAGTGATTAAACAAGTGAATCTTAAGGTGTCTTTTGATTTTGGACAAGCTTGTTTACTTTCGCTTTAAATCGAAATCAAAGTTATATAACCACTTTCTTTTTGTATCCATCCACATTAAGAAAGGGAAAAGAAAATACATGCATTGTGCATTTTGCATTTGACTGTGTGCTTGACGATTTAGGAAAGATTTGCATTTTAGTGTGTGCTCTATGATCTGTGTGAAAAGATTTGCCTTTCTTTTCCCTCAGTAGTTAAGGTTTTCAAAGTTGAAAGATTGAAAAGTTTGCTTCTCATCTTAGACTGCATTCAGGAATTTGTTATATACATCTCGTGGTGATCCTTAAAGGCAAACTGATAAGCAAGATCAACATTAAAATAAATCCAATTTACATAACAACGCTTTGTAACATAACGCAAACACATAGAGGTCTAGGTAGAGACGTGTTCCGGCGTCGTTAAACATAGTGACTGTCGATCTCTACGAAGGTGGGTGATTCCTCCTGAGAGTCGGTGGCACTAATACGGACTTGTGCTCCCACGTACCGTCGCGTATATATTGGGAGACCCCTATAGGCAATTATCCTTTATCCATAGGAAGCCGTGTCGACCGCCCTACTGATCGCGATGCAGTGAACACAGCATTCACGAAGATCGACCACCCGTACCGTAAAACGTATTCTGTGGTTTCGCGAAAAGTTTGGCACACCCTCTGCCTAGAACTCCAGAGCAGTTTCTTTTGGCCTTTTTCAAACTCTATAACTGAAAAAGTCCATCCGAGCATTTGTCACTTCGGGCTCGTTAAAACATCGAAGGCGACTAGAGTCATCTTTAGCTTTTTCTCGACTCTTAAAACATGAAAAAGCAAGTTTGTGTCTAAAAGCGTCGTTAATAAAATTTATTTTAAAGCGGAACATAATCACCTGTTATTCCCACGTTGATCTTTCAGTTGAAAAGTATGGAGCCCACCAACCAAGGAAGTAACCTTGGCGGAAATCCAAATCCCTTCTCCTCTTGGGGAGATGTTGGTGCGCCTCATATGGCAACATTGTCACTTCCAGGATTGACAATTGGCCTACCTGTATGGCTCTTTTCAACTAATGTAGTCCAGATCGCCACTAATCCTGAGCAGTCGAATCAACAGTCAGAACAGTCTAGAGCTACCCACCAGCCTTCCACTTCTTATAATTCTTCCTCTGATCCTTCATCTTCACAAGGTAGAGCCGGAAAAAGTCAGCCTCCCATGGAGAAGAAGGAAAAGAAAAAGAGAGAAAAGAAGCAGAAGGGGCCTATGGCGAAGGCGACTGGGGGCAAGCAAAAGACAGCTGACAAAATCCCACACACCGCACCGACCGGGCCTAAATCACCATGTGTCATTTGCAAAGGGGCCCACTTCCATCGTGATTGTCCCTGTATTCCCCGGATACTAAGGGACTGGTCCCCAAGGTTGCACAATCCGGTAGCATCAACCTCTGGCAGTCATGTTGATTGCAGTCCGTCAACTAGCGAGAGTGAAGGACGAAGAGGGAGACCAAGATCACCCTGTATATTGTGTGAAGGCGACCACGCCATCCACAAATGTCCATTCTTAGATGAGGCAAAGAGAGTTTTGGAAGATCGCCCGGTTTCACCGTTACGACTTCCTCCTGGATACCAAAAACTCGCGCCTAATCCCTCGATAGTTGAAGATCCAGCTGACCCGCTCAAGTGGTCAGCTGAAGTGTCGGTCATTGAGAATGAACCTACTGAATCCAGACCAGACGAAAGTCTAAAGGTCGAAACGGCAGTTGACCCGGTTCTTCCTTCAGAGGTTTCATCGTCCAATGACTCCGTCATTGAAGACCCATCTTCAAATGACACCCTCACTGAAGAGGATAAGGATGACACCGTCCATATTCTTTTCATCAACACAGACTCTGATGAGCATTAGGGCAATGCGCCCATTCCTTTATCGCAAGAAGGAACATCGTCAGGGTCGTATCCGGCCGTATATTCGGTCCCACCACCAAGCAACCTAGTTGTATCCTTTGATTGGAATTAACTAGGCAGACCCCGGTTACCAGCCAGTATCCCATTCAGAATCATAGTCCAAATCTACAGAATGGTGATGGCTGGAACTATCATTGATGAAGGGGCATCTGTGAGTATCCTTTCCTCTGTTGCTTGGAAAGCACTGGGTTGCCCGGAGCTTTTACCTGAGATGAGAAATCTATCAGGTTTTGATAAAGGAACCAGTCACCCGTTAGGGATTCTCCCCAATGTTCCAGTTACATTGAAAGGGAAGACAGTTCGCATGAACATCCTGGTCGTCCAGGGACCCTTGGCATATAACTTACTCCTTGGACGAGACTATATATATTGCATGGAGGCAATAGTGTCCTCGCTCTTTAGAGTCATGTGTTTTCCGCACGAAGGAAGAATGGTCAAGCTCGTAGACCAACTTTCATTTCCAGGATCACGCATTGCAAATAGTCAAATACCATCCCTTAACGGTTTATTCACTCAAGGAATGCCACCGCCCCCAATTCTACTTCCCGATGAATGCGTGTAATTCGAGAAGAAAAGAATGGGGACCCAGGGGGCATGCACCCTGGCCTGCCTCGGGCAGAGAAAACCTTAGGTATAAAGTTAATTTCCGCAGAAGGATGGACTAGTCCGTACCCCGTCCGGCAGAGGAAGAGAGGGTTGTTCTAGGATGAAATTATTTTGTCAAAGTTATGTGAGCGAAAAGATCGTCTCCCTTTGTCTAAAAAAGTAGGCTCTCCTAAGGAGGAGATCCATTTGTGGCAGCAAGTAGCCACCATCTTTGAATGTCAAGCCTCACCCATTAAAACAATATGTTTTGAAGGATAAGTAGGGGCAGTCTCCAAAGAAAGAGATGAAATTGCTGCAACAAGTAGTCACCATCCTTAGCAACCTAATGATAGACATCGCCGAAAAAAGAGTTTAGTTTGCGGCAGCGAACAAAACCATTTTTCGGATAATAAGTAAGAGGGCAGTCTCGAAATTATACTTTATACCTGAGGGCATGCAAACCTTTTGGAGTGCAAGCACGGGACGACTATTTATTTTTTTAAATTTTTAGGTCCTCCCTTTAAACCTGTAGGTCTAACCCGTTAAACTCGTAGGATTAGACGTTTCCAGCTTGCATAAAGAAAGGATGAAGGGCAAAAGTTAAAACCTGCCAAATTGGAGTAATTAGTGAGGTATCACTCCTTAAATAAGATTACCTCACCTAAAGCATTCCTTGTATTAAGACTGGTATAATCGAGCAGTTTTAGCAATGTTCATGCTCGTTAAAAAATAAACGCAAGAATCGAGCAGTTTTTGTGTAGAGTTCATGCTCGTTAAAAAATAAACATAAATTATGAGCAATCTTTCCCTAGCAGTTCAAGCTCATCCAGAAAAAATGAACCGGTAAACAACCTCGAGAAATGTAACCTTTGAAAGCCATATTAAAAGCCCTTGGTCGTGTTTATATGCCATCACCTCCATCCGTTCATTTGGCCAATCGTTCACCTCCATATGTTTGTTTACCCATTTTGAGGAACAGCTGCGAAGAGTGATTTCACTTAGCCATCCTTGTGACACTGCCGTGATTGGAGAATTCCAACCTGTACCTGGAATCTGCTGCTATCCCTGTTCATCACTCGTTCCTCAAAAGACGAGTCTTCTTTGAGCTCTTTTCACTGACTCGTAAAATATGAAAAGTTTGCCGAGTTTTGGCCTTCCAGCTCGTTAAAGCGACCGGAAAGCTATCCCTCCTCTAGATTTTAATCTTTTTGGACCTGAGGGATTATTGCACAAAAAGATCGAGCGCTTGTTTTGTTCGGCTCGTTAAAGCAATCGAAAATTCATCCCTTCTGTATTGTTTTATACTTTTTCGGACTTAAGGGATTAGTGACGAAAAAGGAATTTTGGAGTTAACTTTTCGTACCTTTTCAGACTCTCTAAAAGTCAAAGGACCGAGTTTTCTTTGTCGTTAGACTCGTTAAAATGATTAAATAGCGACAAACTTGTCTTTAGACGAGAATGAGTTTCCCTATCGCTAGGCTCGTTAAAACATAGCGATGGGCTTGCCCGAAGGGCAGGCTATAGAACAAGCATATGTTATCCTCCTCAAGCTTGACAAAAATAAAGAGGTACTGGTCAGCAATGACTGGGGAAAAATTGGGAGAACCTCACAGCATTAATGGTAGCAAGTCGCTCTTGAACATGACACTTTGTCCTCCGTATCACAATGGGTTGGGTTGTTTCATTCACCGGTCTCATAACCATGGTCCTCGCCACACCTTCCACAATTGGGGTAATGCTACCAATCCATCACATCAGTGTCGTTATATGTTCAAGAGATGTGGTTCTGTAAAGAGTCAACCGTGTTCCACCCACTGCCATACATTATCCTTCATCCATTTCATGACCGCCACCCTGAATCATACATCACAGTTTGTTTTCACCTCATCACAATCGCTAGCTCCGTTCCGTGTCACTGATGTGGGATTCATTAAGGCCCTCCTTTGACAGATCGCTCCTTGTCGACATCAGCTCATTATCCAAGGAGTTGATCTAGGAACACCCCCCTCAGTACTTTGAAGCTTGCATGCCTCAATGGCAAGTTTCTCACTTCCGGCGACAGGTATACATCAATGACCTTCGACCAAAAGATTTTGCATGGTGGTCGACGCCAAGTCCTTTTTCCCACCATGTAGATTGTACTGCAGTACCTTGAGGGTCATCATCCTTATCGGTGATTCCTCTCGCGCTTGTTAACGGTTTACATCATTGACCGGTAATCAAGCGATGTCTTTCCATGTTCGACTTCAAGAAATTCTCACATGGATCGACTTGTACATCGAGTGAAGATCAGAAGAGATTGATTCCATTACATTCACTCTATTACATCATGACAACGAAGGAAGGACACATTGTATGCTGCACATATAGTGTCGATACCTCTTAAGTTTGTATGAACCCCGAGTTGATAATTAAAGTTGGTAGGCTTGGGAGTTGCAACATTCTTGTTGCAATACTAAGGCCCATCAGGAAGCATGCTCAAAGGCTCTCATCCAGCTAAACTTACAAGTTGATCGATCATGGGAAAGAAAAGGGACACTAGTTTGTGATCACTATCCAAGACTTGATATCATTGAAGATTCCTCATCACCAACCCATGTGGAGTTGAAAGGAAAGCATCTTCAAGAAGACATACAACACTTAGCAACAATAGTGGCTTGACATTGCCACATCATCAATCATTCCATGTCAACAGTGTCATGTCATGTCATGAGTGGTCATATGCCGCATCACTAGTGTGGATCATGTATATTTTATTCAAAATGTATTATAAAGTGGAAGTCCAAACGAAACATATGGAATGTAAAGAGTCATGTAAGTTTAAAAGTCATAGGAAGTCAAAAAATCATGAGGTTAGTCAAAGAGTTATCCATGGTTATATATACTCCCTCATTGTATGAGAAAATGACTTTTCACCTTGGCTCCTCCCGCAAGGCATTAGAGAGATAAGCTAGTTCTTTGAGGAGCAAGGAGTGGCTCCAATGCTCCATTACTGGAGCTAGTGATGTACATTGTAAACATGTGTCTTGGAACTTTTACTTAATAATAAAAGCCTTCAAGGCCAACATGTTCTTCATGCATGGATTATGAATGTTTGTAAGACTATTCTGTGGATGTTTGTATTTCATGTTTTCTTTCACATGTGCTAATATAGTTGAACTATTTTGGTTATTTTAGTACTTATCTTATTGAGAATGTGTTGTAATGGTTGTTATTGCTGTCCCATCCTTGTGGACTATTCCGCAGGATATTAGACAAATATTTCTTCATTTTTTGGTTGTAACGACCATCACATCCTCTGTGGACTATTCCGTTGGATGTTAGACAGATCCTTCCAGTTCATGTGTGTCTCTTCTTGGGTGGTACTACTACCTCTCACTTAGAGGCTCACTTTTATCTCCTCTCTACAGTAAAAGAAACTTGACACATTTACAATTGAACACTCTATAGACACACCTTCTTGCTTTTCGAAGACACCATTGCATACCTCTCTCTTGCTGATAGTTAGAGCCAAGGAAAATCTTTAAGGATTCGACAATTAAGCCTTTATATCGGATGAGAATCCTACACCAAATGATGTGAGGTCTAATTGGGACTTCACATCAGGGAGATCCCCTAAATGTTGGTGAGTCCAGCACTGTCAACATTTATAGGGCTAGAAGGAGGGAAACCAGACTTTTATGGTTGATAACCCCACCAACCCCAATCTTACTTCCTATGGTCAAGGAATTAACATTCCCAACAACTCCCCTGCGTGCATTCCTAAAGTTGGTAATTCTTCTCAACCTGAGATAGTGCAGCCTAACGAACTTACATATGAACAGCTCTGTGCCATCTTCCCCATCACTCAAAAGTTTGTGAGAGTTATTGGACTGATACCTGGAATAGAGACTCTTCCTTATTTTATGAAGAAGAACCAAACCACCTCTACTGGGATAATGATTTCAACAATTGAAGAGTTGGTTCTCACCACCCTTGAAGAGTTAGCAGACTCTGAAGAAAACACACAAAAACCAGAACAACCTACAACCTTCAATGGTGGTGACAGTGATAATGTAGTTCTCTCAGAAGACACTTCCCATGGTGTTATAGACAATTTTGTGCCTTACAGCAACAAGCATGAATTGTCAATAATCCAAGGGATCCAAAGTTCCCTAAACATGATGTTCCTACCCCTAGAGGAACAAGGTCAGCAAACCAACAGCTCTCAGATCAGTTCTCCACCTGAAAACACTCAAAAACAAGCAATCCTGAAATCAAAGCAGGTGCTCCACTAGGCTTCTGCGCTGAAACACAACTGCTCCATGGTGTACCTGCGTTGCAAAGCAGGTAGAACAAAGCCCACCTGCGTTGAGCGAGTTTGGACATGTGGCACACTGAGTCATTGCTCTGGAATCTTCCAAAAATGACACTTGGATCAGGGATTTCGCCTTGTGATGAGTCAGAGGCTTTGTTTCTCCAAGTGGAAGCAAGGTTCACCAAGTGGACTCAAGAACTGAAGATCAACTAAAGATTAACTGAAGAGAGAGGGGACACAAGGCAGCTACACATCAGTTGCAAGCTGAC
The DNA here is from genome assembly GCA_031772625.1 of Pinus tabuliformis. Classification (NCBI taxonomy): domain Eukaryota; kingdom Viridiplantae; phylum Streptophyta; class Pinopsida; order Pinales; family Pinaceae; genus Pinus; species Pinus tabuliformis. The sequence continues at coordinate 1,180,572,839 of CM062805.1, read as the reverse complement.
TCATCCTTTCTCAATTCATCTATATATTGAGCTCTCTCCTATGAGCTCAAGAGGAGGCTGGAATTTTGTGCAAAGTAATGATATGCTGTTGGTTTCATTATTGAGTTATTGGGTGATTGTTTGAGAGAGGTGAAGAAGAGCAATTCTTTCTGCTGGGAGGTGTTGCTGGGTTGGAGCCTGCAATGGTTGTAATACTCTCAGAACCTTTATTTCTTCATTAATAAAAGCTATTGAGGTTCTTCTATGTGCTCTTGTTTCAATTATATATTGTGATGATTGCATGTTTGGTTTACACTAATCCATGAACCAGTTATGATTGCATGCCTCTTGTAGTTTCCTTCTTTGTTATTGTGCAGGATCTCATTGTAGCTGGGCGAGCAGAAGAACAAAGAGCTAGGAGCAAGCGGCCAAAGAGAAGAGTTTGGATTCGACATTAAGCGCAAGGCAACGGTTAGTGCTTTCTCCATTCTCTTTTGCTTTCATAAAGAAGTAAACCTTAAGTAGTTTGTTTTACAGTTGTTGCTAAGGAACTGTCACCCTTAGAGTGGGATAGGGTCATCTGAGTCGGATACTTTTCCCTACAACACATGGGTTGGTCGGAGAAGAAGAAGAAGAAGAAGAAGAAAACTAATCAGACTTTGAAGAAGAAGGGGGAGACAACGAAAAAAACATGGTAGACCAAGATTTGGACTAGATGTCTTAGGGCCAACTTGCACTACCAAGTGTGTTACACAAGATGCCAAGGCACCTAGAAAAGCTCCTAATGAAGTATGACCCTAATAGAGCGTAAAGGCGAAGGATCATCTAGACAACTTCTACCTACATCTGTAGACACTTGAGGTACGTGATGATGATGTTGCATGTAAATTGTTTCCGTGTACCTTAGATGGTAGAGGAGCTATGTGGTATCATAGTCTTCCTTCGAATTCGATCCAGAACTAGAGGGGGTTTAAGAAAAATTTCCTTGAGAAATGTGCTGATGACAATACCACCTCCATGTTATTGAAAGAGTTGGGTAGTATCAAGATGGAGAAAAAGGAAAAAGTGAAAGATTTTAATCATATGTTTAACCAAATTTTGAATAAGTTCTCAACAAACACTAAAACTCATGACTCCATCACCATCGATTATTACACTTCTACTTTGACGACCACCATTTTGCAGTTTGTAAAGATAAATGCGAAACAAACACTAACAAAAAATTATGAAGAGGCAGTCTCAGTTGAAAAGGACTTGTGTGTGATTGGATTCATTTCAGATGATGAACCAGCTAAAGGTCCCAAGGACATGGGTAAAAGGTCTCAGGCCTCTATGAGTAAGGCCAAAGAGAAAGAAATTGTTGACCTTGAGAGCTTGACTTGTAATTTAAAGACTCTGTCAAATGAGTTCGCTGAATTGAAGCAAAGGTCAAGCGAGACCACCGTGATAAGCAAGCCTCCTAGGTTCAACCTATTGATAAGGACTGCAAGTTTTGGCAATAGTAGCAACCAACCCGCTAATTCTGTGCAAAGTTCCAATGTTGTATTGAATTTTGAAAACTTGGGGCACAGATCAATACTGTTCATATCATCAAGAATATCATATCAAGAAAACGTTCCCACAGTGGAATCAGTCCATGAGAGTTCTTGCTACACATCTTGTTGATGCGGTAATGGATGAGGAGTATACTAAGCCTGTAGAAGAAAACACTTAAGTTGTTGGAACTGAAGAGTGTAGGGCACGTGGTAAACATGTTCAACTACATACTCACAACCAAAAAGAGTACTGTCAATAAAAAACCTTTGAGTGATGGTCTGGCCTAGAAGCATACCAACTGGTACAACTTGAGAAGCCAAGGGCTGGCTACCGCACCAGAGTTGACAAAGAAGAAAATCAAAGAAAAATTGTTAAGAAAGATTAGTCCGCCACTCAACTCGGTACAAAACACTTAGAGAATGTATGGGAACCCAACTACAACTAAAAGTACTTCTGTAAGTAGTAAGAATAAGATTGACATTCTTGAAGCTATAAACCAAGTTACATCCCCTGACACCTTGGTAGTCCTTCCCATTGTAGATTACAATATAGTTGACAACATGAACAAGGTTCCTGTGAACATTTCAATATTTGAGCTAACAAAGATCATGAGCTAGCGAGACATCCTCTTATGAGCACTTGGGTTGTCCACCACAAGTAATGCTACTTCTCCTGACAAGAGATCCAGTACATCTTTTGGTTCCTTCGAATCTGTACTTAATTCTTTAATAATGGATGCAAATACTCTCTGCCCTCCTTTCCTATTAAATTTTGAAATATTTAATTTCAATGTACACAATTTCTTGGTTGAGTATGGTGCATCATTGAACGTAATGCCATTATCTGTTGCCAAGAAAATATATCCAAAATGAGACAAAACAGATGCACAGATTATTTAGCTATACAAAACTCATGTTCATGTCATTGGTGAAATCAGAGATGTGATCATTGGTTTCTCATCCGATGTGCGTGATCTATTGTTGAATGTTATTTTTGTTGTGCTAATTTCAACTTCTGAATTTAAAACAATTACTTATCATTTGCTTCATGTGCATAGGTTTCCTTTATGGTGTTTGTGAATGAATAGGTAAATTTTGTCAAGTTTTATGTCAAATTCATGAGAAAAATAGCATGTAAATGAAATTCTGAACAACAGACAAATATACAACAAACCATCAAATGAAGACTTAACACAGTGTTTTGATGGAGTTCACCCCTCTAGGATACATCTCCTTGGTCCAACTTCCATCGCTTGGGCCTCTGTATTAGCTCAAAATGGAAAAAACATGATATTTACAATGCTCTACTGCTTCTAAAACCTGCTTCAATTTGCTCATAACATCAAACTCATCTAGGAATGACTTTTTCTGATCCCAATTTGGTCGAAAATTGCAAAAGTTATGGCCAAAACAATTTCTCCTAGGAAATATCCACTAAAAATGGAGAAACTCCAGTTAACTATGCTAAATTTGGAGTTAGCACTGGATTTAGGGGTTTCTTCAACTTTTCTGCTAGCTTAACTGTAGGTTAATTAGTGATAAGCATGGTTAATTAATGCTAAACTCTACTTAATCTGTGTGCTTAATATAAAACCTTAATTAGTGGATAAACATGTTTAATTAGCATTTAACCTCCATTTAATCTGCACGGTTATCAAAAGTTCCAACCTCCGGTTTTGAGTGTTTGGTCACATGGGAGGGGGCTGGCCCTCTCCTCCCCCCAAACCTCAATGTCTATCACAATAAATATAATCGACAACCATATACTATTAAGAACTAAAGGTGCGAGTGTAGTGGTAAGACGTTGGCTTTGTATGGGGTTCGACTTCGCTGACCTGCTGTAACATTTTTGCCATAGCTCGCCAATGATACCCGGCCTTTGGGGAGGGACACGTGGTGGCCTCTGGGCTTACCACATGTCTCCTCCTCATTGGTCCTCCTCTAACCAATGAATTAATGCCAACTCACCACACTGTAGACCAACCAGATTGCGCCACTTGGTGAGACCCCATTAGCCATTGACCAACCCTATGACCTTCCCAGTTACCTGCCACGTCAGTAGTACGGACTACTGGTTGTGCAATGACTATACAGTTTTTTGCAAAATTCTTCTGTTTGGCAAAGCAGACAGAACACAATATATTCCTCATAAGAGCTCCGTTTTGAGTGAAATGAGTTGTGTTGGGATCGTATCACTGAGACAGACGCGATCATTTAGGATTTGAGTGATTCTGAGCACTTTGAATTTTGAGCTAAATACTGATCACGTTATCATTCCTCCCTAGTGGAAGCCTTTTTGACCCCAAAAAATACTATCAATTATTCAGCAGGTGTCGGTACAACTCCCTCACCTTCTCAATCTGCATCCATTTGGCCTTAGAAGGATTTTATCCCTTGAGTCCCACTTGAAGGCATTCAACATTCCCTCTCTTTGAAGTTCTGGTTCTTCTATCAATTATGAGATCTTGATGAATTTCATCAAGATATTCTGGTGAAAAATAATCTGTTGATGGAATTTGAACATGCTCTCCTTTATCATCAATCAAAGGAGGCTCAAAAAACCTCAAATTCTCAACATTAACAACAGAGTATATTTGCATATAAGGAGGCAAATCTAGCTTAAATGCATTGTTACCAATCTTTTCTAGAATTTTAAAAGGACCATAACAGATTGGATTCAACTTTTTACCTTCCCCCTGAAGTATCTCTTTGCTAATATATAACCAAACTTCATCTCCAACTCGAGATTTACGATCGACACGGTGTTTGTCATGCCTTGCCTTGTAGTTGCTTTGACTCTTTTCAAGCTATTCTTGCACTGTGTGATGTATCAATTGAATTTGCTCAATGAAATTCCTTGCCTTATCGACGCCGCTATGACCATCGATGGCAACATATTTCTCAAAGATGAAGTCCAATGACGATATTGGAAAGTACCCAAAACATGCCTCAAATGGCAATGTGTTTGTGGAAGAATGCTTTGCTCTGTTGTATGCATGTTGTATGTAATGCAACTGTTGATCCCACAACTTGGGATGTTTGCTGCAATATCCTCTAAGAAGATGAATGACTTTCCTATTGACCACCTCGATGTGTCCATCTGTTTGTGGATGAAAGGTTGTACTCTTCTTCAACTTAGTGTTCATCATGTACCACAAATTTGACCAAAAATTCCCAACAAATTGAGAATCTCGATCACTTACAATGGAACTAGGAAGACTAAAATGAACCCAAATATTTTGAAAGAAAATATGAGTTTCTTGTTCAGCTATAATTTTCTTTTTACATGGCGTTAGAATACACATCTTGCTGAACTTGTCTACAACTACATATAAGTAATCATGACCTTTCCTTGACAATGGAAGACCTCCTACAAAATCCATTGAGATACTCTCCCATGGACGTGAAGGTACCGGAAGTGGAGTGTACAATCCTAGTTTCCTATTGCTAGGCTTACTTATTGCACACAAAGAACATCCTCTAATGAAACGAGATACATTATCAAACATGCATGGTCAATAACAATACCTTTGGAGATTCGCTATTGTCTTGCCTACACCAAAGTGTCCAGCAATCAATGAAGTGTGCGCCTCCCTTATGATACTATTTCTTTCTCCCTGTGGAATACATAACTTGCCCAAGTGATACAAAAAACTGTTATGTACATGGTAATCTAACTCTTCAATTTGGTTTCCTTGCCTCAAGCTTGCATACACATCTTGAAAGTCATTATCATATGCATATTTCTCAATGTAGCTTTCATGTAAAATAGAATTGTGCTTCAGTATAATAGATTAATTTACAATAGGCCTAGAAAGAATATCATCTACCTTATTGTAGATTACCATTTTTTTTTTGATAACCAAATGAAACTGTTGTAGAAAACCCATCCATCTGAAGTGTCATGATCATTGCAACTTTGATTGTGACTATAAGTATTGCAATGGCTAATGGTCGGTATGGATGATGGTATCCTTCCCCATCAAGTAGTGTTTCCATTTTTTAACACTTTGTACCAATGCATAAAGTTATTTTTCATAAGTGGGATAGTTAGTCACAACACCATTAAAAATTTCAGAATGAAATGAAATGGTCTTACCATGCTGCATAAGAACTACTCCCATGGTGTAATTGGTGAGCTCCAGTATTGTAGCAATAATGCTACAACTCCTGGGGCTTCCTGTCTCTCGTTTTATCAACCCGGTAGTTCGTACAAACTTGGAAGCGACGGTGCTATATGCACAAGTACTAGCTCTTGTCGCAGCTGTCACTTGGTCAGCTGGCACAAGTCCGCTAGGGCTCAAGCCAACTTCTATAGGCTCTCAGAATAAGCTTGCTAATTGATGGACGAAAGCTAATCTCAAAGGAAAGCTACTTTACTTGGCAAAAATGAACTGAAAGCAAATCAAAGCATGTAAACCTAGGAAACCCTAATTTAACTAGTCTGACCTCTACAATGCAAGGAATGTAAATGCAACTTCTACCAATGCTGTCACTACCTCTAATAAATGAAAATGCATGGATCTAAACTACTTGCATCATGAAAGTTATGTTTTTGTATTTTTCCTTTAAGTGTGTGGAATGATGGCGATCTTGTGCTAACTAGGGTTTGGTTGTGCAGATGGGATGGAGAAGGAAGGAAAGTGTGGGATAGGTTGGGGAGGCTAGGAGAGGTCCCTAGGGATCCTTAGCACCCATCCACAGAGGTTCCTCGCATTCAGATGCTCAGCAACCGAGAGAGTGGCCTCCTACAGGATGGCTGTGGAGAATCCTATAGGATACTCTGTTTTCTACAGGATGTCTACAAATGGCTACAGGATGACCTACCGTGAGTGTTTGGAGTGATGGAGGAGTAATGGAATGGTAGGGGGAGATGTGTAAGATAGGAATAAGGCTGGTGATGGCTTTAGAAGTGGAAGAATAGGATGGGAAGTGAGTGTAGGGAGGAGGATGGAAGGTAAAGGGCTATGTCAACGAAAGGGCTAGAGAATGGAAGTACGTGAGGAGTGAAAGACTTTGTGAGATAACAGAGCGGAGCAGGGGTCAGAGAGATGTCTGCATGTGTGATCAAGATGGAGGACAAAGTGATGGAACGAGAGAGAGCAGTGTAAGTGAAACAAATGCTTATGACTGTCACTCAACCAAAAATGCATCAACCTAAACTACCTATGCTTGTAAATTCAATGAGCAGCAATCTAAACGTGAAGGAGAATGTGCATGAAGCTGTGGTAAGGGAGTGTGGTACAGGTGTGAATCATGTAGAAGCATCTAACATAACGTGACTGTGTTTGCAGCAATCATGGAATAAAGAAATGCGTATTTTTGGTGGTTAGTCATGGACTTCACTCCAATCCCAGATGAGACGACAGTGAGCCTTAACAACCTTTTTGTTGGAGCTCCAATCGATTATATCTATCCTCTGCTACACTAAGCAAGTGGAAACAAATTCACCATAAGCAATCTCCTATCTAACTCATGAAAAAGACCAACTCAACAACCTGTAATTCGAATTGCATGTGTAAATGAAAAGCTCAAAGTGCTGAAATGAAATGGAAACAACACTACAGCAGAGGGGATCTATGGCTCTCAGGTTGGGCCCTAACCTGAGAGCTATAGTCTCCTTAAGAAAAACTCAGAACTAGATCAGAATCTACCCTCTTTATTCATAATCTGATATCATGCCAAATTGGCTTACAAAAAGGAACGAAAACTGAGCTGTGCTCCAAAATTACAATAGCAATACGAGAGTTTCAACAACCTATCTAAGGCTAAAGCCTCCATATTTATACAAAAACGATGATCCAACAAGTGTCCTTCATTCTAGGAGCTCGGCTGTCCAACTAGAGTTTAACTGCTGATCCTGTAGGATGGTCATAATTGCTGTTCCTGTAGAGCAGTTTATAACTGCTGTTCCTGTAGAACAGCTGGCTGCTTTCTAAGCTCGGAGGGGAGATGGATTAGAGCTCGGAGTTCTTGATGGGAATCACGAGGGATGTCCCTAGAACCGTGGACATCCTCTCCCAAAACCCGTAGTGCCACCTCGTTGTCTCCTTATCTCCTTTTCCGTTGTCTTTTGCTCCCTTTTAATGCCAAAACCTGGAATCATAATGCATTAGTCACGTAGAGAGAGTGCCTACCCTTCTTCCTACAAACAACATGAATAAACTAAGAAATGCATGCATAAGCAATAAAAAATGAATGGTTTGAGCAAGTAGAATAGGCCAAAATGAGCCCAAATTGTACCAAAATTGGGGCTCATCATCACCCCCCAGCTGAACCATTTGCTCATCCTTGAGCAACCTTGCTCCTGCTCCTTGTCCTTGGCCGAGGACTCGGGACCGGAACAGGCTCTTTCTTTTCTGCTTTTGATGGCCCTGCCTTCTTTGCCCCTGGTGGTGATGAGGGTGATGCTTCCTTCCCCTTTTCTATTTCCTTGAGTCGGGCTTCGGAAGGTGACTGGCCTATCTTTCGTGTCCAGGAGGTTATTTTTGGGCTCCCCTTTTCTGGGGTGGCTGATGTTTTAGAGGGGGTCCTTGGACTGGGTGAAGTAGGGACATCCCCTGAAGTGGTTTGGCTGCTGGGTGGAGGCTGTGGCTTGCCCGTGGTCATCCTCTTGCTTCTCCTGACTTCAGGTGGTAGAGGGGTCTCCCTCTCCCTTTTCTCTTTCGGTTTTGGAGGTGTGCTGAGGGCAGCCAGTGCCACTGCTGCCTCCTTCTCAAGAATGCCAACCTTCTCTTTCTTGCGATTTGCTCTCTCGGAGCTCCTTGTAGAGGGCCTCTCCTTTTTAGATTTCGGGCTTCCTATGGAAGACCCTACTTTGCCCGCTTCCGGGCTTCCTGTAGAAGATTCTTTCTTTGTCTTCGGACTCTCTATAGGAGGCTGTTTCTCAATGACCTTCGGGCCTCTTGTAGAAGCCCCTCTTTCCAATCTCGGGCTTCTTATAGAAGCCCCTGTCTCTGTCTTCGGGCTTCCTGTAGAAGCCTATGGTTGCACTTTCGGGCTTCCTGTAGAAGCCTCTTTCTCCGTTTTTGGGCCTCCTGTAGAAGCCTGTCCTCCAATGATTTTCGGGCTTCCTGTAGAAGCCTTGGTTGTTGCTCTTGGGCTTCCTGTAGAAGCCTGTTTTTGTGTTTTCGGGCTTCCTGTAGAAGCCTGTGCTTGCGTTCCTGTAGATGCAACTTCCGCCACCTTTTCTGTCTTGGCTGCATGGATTTTGCTTTTGGCTTTGCCTGTAGGAGCTGACGAGGTGCTTGGGCTGGCAGGGACCACCTCAGTTTTGACTGCCCTGCTTTTCAACCTCTGTTCCCTTGCTGACAGGATGGGGGTGTCCTCTTTTGCTATGTCATCCTTTCCCTCCTCCTTTTCCTTTCGTTCTTTCTTCTGTGTTGGAGTCGGGACCTTTTTGCTTTTCCCTTTCTTACTCTTGGCTACGGGCTCTTCTTCTTCACCGCTAGAGGACTCCGTTTCTTCAAGCAACATTTTTATGTCCCCTTCCCTTGTTAAGTTCCGAAATGATTCCCATGCGAGGGGGACTTTATATGAGTGAAGAGCATCCTCCACAAGCAATTTTATCAGCCCATGATGGGCTATCTGATCAGGGATTCCGTCCTTGAGCTTTGTAGAGCACTCCATCAAGGACTGCAGTAAAAAGTAAGGAATGCTCAGCCTCTGTGCTGCAGGGAGGTCAATCTGGTGTCTTAGTTCATTGAGCAGCCTGAAGTGATACACATATATGATGCTGTAACGACCCTCACAGGTGATATATTTCATAATTTGCAAACAGACTTCGTTCCACGGTGGCAACAGGCTTGTCCTTTTCACCCCATTTTTGTCCTCTGTGAATGATTCTTCAGGTGGGAAGAACTCCTTCTTTGCTTGCTGGCTCTGCTTCCGCTCTTCTTTATCCCACGACAGACCCATGGGCAGTTCTGTGACTCGACTTATATGCTCTGGGGTGAGTTGGAGGCTGAGACCTCTGAAGCTTACCGTGGCCAGTGTCAGGGATTTAGGCTTCAAGGCCTGCAAGAATTCCTCGGCTACTTCATCATCGTAGCCTTGTAGCCTATCACAAAAAGGCATCCATTGTGCCCTGGTAAAGAGATCTACCACTGCTGGATTTCTCCGTAATTTGGCGGAATTTGTGGGTTCTCGCCTGATAAATCCACCCGGCATGATGCACAATTTTTCTTAACCGGAGGTGGTGATGGTGGAAGAGAGTTTGGTTTCGGTGATAGAGTGCAGGACAATGCGTATAACCCACAAAAATTTTACAACACAGTCTAACCATGCAACAATCCTGTAGAATTGTAGTATGGGCACACAGACAACAATTGATCTACTTTCTCCTTTACCCTGACAGTAACTGACAATCCTACCACCTTAAATGAGCAATTGCATGAGAGGTCCAGTGTTACCTCGTTACTCGGCCACCTTTTTTCATGAACACCCGCGTTCCTGTAGAAGACTGCATCCTGTAGGACTGCGTTCCTGTAGAAACTGTTCCTGTAGGAACTGTTCCTGTAGGAGCAGTGTGCAAACTTCGGGGAGGACTGCAATTGGACTGCGGTTGAGGTGCGCTTCGCTGGTGTTCAGTCAGCCGAAAGCTTGGCGTATTAACATGCAGAGGTATTCAGAAGAGTTACTCACGTTCTGAAGTGGAGGTGGATGGATATACGCGCACAATCTAGCCGATTAGATTTTGAATCGGCGCAACTCGTGGCGCGGAGGGTGAGCTGTCCCCGCCGGACTGTTGGGTGACGTCGCCCATCATTTGCCTGCACATTCCCTTGCTGCCGCATTCATTCCCATAGATCTGCCGCCGCCCTTTTCGGTTAAACTCGTTTTTTGGTTGACGGGACTGATCTTCACGTGCGTGCTGCGTGTTCCCTTTGTCGTGGCTGCCACCCTATCATATGACTATCACTTCACTAGCCAACGTGGCCAGTCAACTGGCCTTACGGCCTCTCAACCATTCATTTCTACGCCATGCAAACAAATCAAAGCAATACTCATGTGATTTGATGGAAGGAAGGATTAGAACACTTACTTGCGCGCGTCTGCATATGATTTTCAGGTTTTTGGACGACGGATCTACCTGCTGCATGTGGCTTACACAGTCTTGGAGGCTCGTGGTTACAGGATGCTGGCGCTGTGGTGGACGTTCTGGTTGCATGCGCCCGCGTTTTTCTTGCAGATGGCTGGGCGATGAATGGCATCCACTCCTGCAGGTTTGACTGCTACAGGATTCCCGCGGGAACCTTGCAACAGTCTCACCTCCTTGGGTGCATGCTACTTGATAATGGAGATGACCTGCTAATCGCGCTCCCGAAGCTTCTGATGCTCGTCATGGACATGGTATGAGCTCTCGGTGTTCATTTTTCTCTGACAACTGATTTTCCCACGAGAACTCATTGATCTGGTTTGCTGGTGCAGGGATCTCTGTTGCATGGTGACGAGGATGGTGGAGCAAGATATCAGCGTCGTGCATGGGCCCAAAAGAGGCTTGCATGCGTCCACACCAACCCGTAGTCATCAGATCTGCACGTGCAACGCATTCTGGCTCGTTCTGAGCTTCTACAGGAAGTTTCCTATAGAAGTGCAGAGCTTCCTGTAGACAGGCAGCTCTTCCTGTAGAAATTTTCAGTTTCTTGTAGAAAATCGCACCTTCCTGTAGAAAATCTGTGTCTTCCTGTAGAAGACTCAGTTTATAATAGAAGTGCTCATACCTTGAAGAACGTAGGCATTCTTGGAGGAGGTGCTGGTGAGGTGTCCTGGCTGCATGATAAGGACTTCTGGCTTTGAATTGAGAGGCTTCCTCTTCGCCTTAGAACACCTGCAATCTGCATGCAAATTTCACATAATGACTTATTGATTTTTTTCTTTTTTCTTTTTTTTTTTTTTCCTCTTTTTTTTTTTTTTGAAAGATAGCAGGGGCGCCTCAATGAGGTTTTCACCCCTACCACCTGCCTTAAGCGCCTCAGAGAGGTTTTCACTCAAGGATCTTCATCTCTTTTTCTCTTTTTTCTTTTTTTTCTGAAAGATAGCAGGGGCGCCTCAATGAGGTTTTCACCCCTACCACCTGCCTTGGGCGCCTCAGAGAGGTTTTCACCCAAGGATCTTTATTATTTATTTATTTATTTTATTTTTTTATTTTTAGATGCTTCAGGGTGTGCCCAAAGCAGGGGCAGGACCCTTCTCTATGACCAATACTGCCTTCTCTATTGTTTTGATGAACTCTTGTCTTGAGGGAGGCTTCCTGTAGATCTTCAATCGATGCCCATTGACAAGCATGGGAATGGCTTCCTCATCAATGGTTCGAATGAGGACAGATCCATTGTCATGACACATTTCCACTGAATATGGTCCTAGCCGTCTGGTTCTCAACTTCCCCTTGAAATCTTTGTATCTGGAATCATACAACAAAGCCCAATCTCTCGGCTGAAATTGCTTGTCATGGAGATGTTGGTCATGCCACACCTTCCTCTGAAGTTGAACCACTTCTGAGTGAAGGAGGGCCTGCATGCGGTGCTCATCTAGTCCATTCAGCTGCAATAACCTTTCTTGCTGTGCATGGCTGAGATCTAGGTCCAGCTGAGCTGCCATCCTCAAAGTGTTATACTCAAACTCAATGGACAGCAAAGCTTTCTTCCCATAGACCAGCTCATAAGGTGTGAAGCCGATGGTGGTATTCCAAGTGGTGTTGTAAGCCCATGTGGCTTCAACGAGGCGATCTGCCCAGTCCTTTCTGCTGCTGCTCACCACTTTAGTCAAGATCCCTTCTAGTGCTCTATTGGTGACCTCCACCTGCCCATTTGCTTGAGGATGATAGGGAGTGGAGGTTCTATGCTTGATCTTGTGATGAGCTAGGAGATCTTCAACCAAGTGGGAGGTGAACTGGATCCCTTGATCGGTGACCAGCTCTCTTGGATAGCCAAACTTATAGAAGATGTTCTCTCTCAAGAACTCGGCCACTTTTTCTTCTGTTGCTGCTTTGATGGCTTTGGTCTCTGCCCACTTCGTCAGGTAGTCAGTGCACACAATGATGTAGGATCTTTGCCTCGAAGAGGGATTGATTGGACCCACAAAGTCCATGCCCCACTTCTCAAATGGCTCAAGAGTCACTTGAGGTTGGAGAGGCATCTCATCCCTTTGGGTCGGTTTCCCCATTCTTTGGCATTGGTCACACTGGCTGACATATCTTCTGACATCTTGATGCAGTGTGGGCCAATAGTAGCTTGCCTGCAGGATCTTGAAGGCAGTTCTCTTTGCTGCAAAATGTCCTCCACAAGGCCCATCATGACAGGTGAGGAGGATGTCAAAGACTTCCTCTTCCCTTACACAACGCCTTAAGATCTGATCGGGGCCAAGCTTGAACAGATTGCCCCCAATCCATGTAAATGAGGCACTCTTTCTGATGATTTTTCTCTTCTCTTTTGAAGAGAGGTGCGGAGGGAACTGAGCTGAAACAAGGTAGTTTGCTATATCAGCAAACCATGGAGAGAGTACTGAGATAGCAAACAGATGCTCATCAGGCATCTGGTCATCCACCGTCCCATCTTCATCTGCAGACAAATCCAATCTAGACAAGAAGTCAGCAACAACATTTTCTCTCCCTGGTTTATCAACAATGGTTAGATCAAACTGCTGCAATAAAAGTAACCATCTAATAATACGAGCATTCACATCTGGTTTATTCATCAAATATCTAATAGCAGCATGGTCAGTATGTACAAAAGTCTAGTAACCGGTAATATAATGTCAGAACTTGTTCAGTGCATGGACCACAGCTAAGAATTCCTTCTCGGTTACAGTGTAATTCAGCTCTGCTTTGGACAAGTTTTTGCTAACGAAGTAGATGGCATATGGAAGTTTTTGCTCAACTTGTCCTAAGGCAGCACCTATGGCTTTGTTCGAGGCATCAGTGTGGATGTGGAAAGGTAGGGCCCAGTTTGGACCTCTCAAGATTGGTGCTGACACCAACTTGTCCTTTAACTCATTCAAACTCTTCTGACAATCGTCAGTCCACTTAAACTCCACATCTTTTGCCAACAGACCAAACAATGGTGAGGCTAACTTGCTGAAGTCCTTAATGAATCTCTGGTAGTATCCTGCTAATCCCAAGAAACTCCGGACATCCCTTACTTTTTGAGGAGGTGGAACCCTCTTGATGAGAGCAATTTTGTTGGGATCCACCTGCAATCCTTGGGAAGAAATAGTATGGCCTAGCACGGTCCCCTCAGTCATTAGGAATTCACATTTTTCAGGACTAAGGGACAAGTTCATCTCGGTGCACTTGGTTAGGACCTTTCCCAAGTTGGCCAATGCTTCCTGGAAGTTGGCCCCATAAGGGGTAAAGTCATCCATGTATATTTCCACTGCATCATGGACCAACTCCGAGAAGATGCTCAAGATAGCTCTCTGAAAAGTAGCAGGAGCATTGCGTAGCCCAAAGGGAAGGACTCTGTAGGCAAAGGTACCCCAAGGACAAGTGAAGGTGGTCTTATCTTGGTCTTCCAGGCTGATTTGGATTTGATTGTACCCGCTAAACCCATCCAGGAAAGAGAAGAACTTCTTTCCTGCCAGTCCATCCAACACTTGATCTATGAAGGGTAGGGGGAAATGGTCTTTCTTGGTAGCTTTTTTCAGCTCACGGTAATCTACACAGATCCTCCACTTCCCATTCTTCTTGGGAACCAACACTAGAGGGGACACCCATTCACTATCTGAGATGGGGTAGATGAATCCGGCATCCAACAGTTTTTGCAACTCTTCCTTGACAATGTCCTTGAGGGCTGGATTCATTCTCCTCTAGGGTTGCCTAACTGGTTTACAATCCTCTTTGATGTATATATGATGGGTACAGACCGAGGGATGGACTCCTTTCATCTCCTTATAGCTCCAAGCAAAGGCATCTAAGTGGCTGGCCAATAGGCTACACAACTCCTCCTGGGAAGGAGATAGGGAGGAGCTGATCTTTAATGCTCTCTCAGGGCCGAACTCCACACTTTTGACTCTGGGAGTGACAGGGCCGGTTGTACAAAGGTCCACTAAGGTGCTAGCTTGGGCATCCTCCACCAACTTCTCTAAAGATAGTGCACTGGAAGGTGGATTCTGGATCAGGGTCTCAATCAAATCATCCTCGGTAGGAGTGTCTCTTCTAGTGGTATCTAGGGTGCACAGAGGTGCAGAGTACACCTCGTCTTCCTCTCCTTCCTCCAACCAGAGTGGTAAATCATGCTCTAAAGAAGGTTGGGCAGGAGGGTATAGGACTAGTTGCTTGGACATGGGACCATTTTTGATGGTCATGTTTCCTGCCCGACAACTTATGTAAGCATCTGCAGTAGCTAACCAAGGCCTTCCCAAGATGAGAGGATATCCAGTAAGCTTTGCCTTTGGTTGCAGAACCAGGAAGTCTGCAGGGTATTCCCAAGAATCAATAGAGACCAAGACATCCTCCACAATCCCTTCGGGAGTCACAGTGGAGCGATCTGCTAATTGCAGTACTGTCGAGGTCTTTCTCAAGGAACCCTGAAGATTGAGTTTAAGCATGGTATCCCTGGTCATCACATTGATGGCTGCCCCCAGATCAATCAAGGTGTGGGGGATAATGGTGCCATTGATGTGAACATCTACTACAGGGCTTCCAGGATCTAGGTGCTTTGGGCAGATGACTTGTCCTAGCATAAGGTCAGACAGCTGTCCTATGACATTGATAGTTGAGGCATCTTTCTTCCGTCTGCCTGGGTGTTTGAAACACTTCTCCTTAACCAGCTTGTTATATATAGGCACATCCTTGATGGCTTGGAGAAGTGGGATTTTTACACACAACTGCTTGAGCTCACCCAAAAGCTCATCTTCTTCTGGGTTAGGTTGTGTGGTGGCTGTTAGTCTCTCAGGAAAGGGTGGAATAGGCTTTGGTTCACTCTCCTGATGGTTTTCCTCATCCTCTGGGGGAGGAGGTTGGCGATCTGGAAGAGTCTTTCCAGATCTAAGATTGATCTCCTGGATCTCCACAGCATAGGTAGGGCATGAGGTCTCCCCAGTATATACCTGCTAAGCCTGTCTATTGTTGGGGTTCGGGTTCGGTTGAGCAGGCATCTGAGGTTGCCTTGGAGGAGCAGGAGGTAAAGGCTGAGGTTGAACTGGTGGTGGAGGCAAAATGGCAGGAGGAGTGTTGTATTGGGGCCTCCACCCCGACTAAGGAGCACTCCATTGAGGCTGCGACTGGGTATGTGAGTGATATGGATGAGAAGGAGGTTGAGTAGGGTACTGAGGTGGATAAGACCATGGAGGAGGCATGGACCATGAAGGATGAGCAGAGGGACCCCAGGAAGGCATAGGAGTTGACTGGTTGGGGTTGTAATAGGCTTGAGATGCCCCTTGCATCCCCTGCTGATAAGGTCTAGATCCTTGAGGCCTCCTTTGGTTGATGAAGTAGAGAGGTTCAGTGGGGGCTTCAGTTCCTTGGTACATGGCTTTAAATCCAGGTAAGGTTGGACACTGATTTGTTGGGTGGTCCTCCTCACAAACGAAACACACTTCAACCGAATGCAATGGACATTCGTTCTTAGGGTGTCTTCTGGTGCACCTAGGACAGAAGACAGCGAAGGCTCTCTCAGCTTCTTCTTTCTTCTGCTGGATCCTGAATGTGTCCAGCTGCATGGCAATGGTCTGTCTCACCTCACTCTTAAGATCTTCTAATTGGTTTGTAAAATCATGTTTGGAGAAAGGGACACCAGTGGAGAGGAGATTTCCTCTACCTCGTTTTCTAGCTGCCCTGGAATGATTTCGAAACATAGTCTTGATGTCCTCATAAGGCAGTTGGTAAATGTCCCCCCCAGCTAACATGTGAAGGGTGTCTAAGAGATCTTCAGGGACTCCTCGGAGTAGAACCAACTTGAGGGATTCAGGGTCAAGTGTGCACCTGGCCCGTTTATAGCTAAGTTGGAACCTCTCCTCGTAATCCTCTAAAGACTCATCATTCCCCATGGTCATTCGAAAGATCTCTCCCTTAGTTTCCTTGGACCTACAATAATCCCTATAATTGGTATTGAAGGCTTGCTGCATCTGAGCCCAAGTAGCTATGCTATTCCCAGGTAATCCCATGAACCAGCGTAGGGCTGCATCCTTAAGAGTAGAAGGGAAAAGCTTCATCTTTTGCTCATCTTCAGTATAGTCATAGGTTCTACAAAGGACAACAAACTCAAACAAGAAGGTATCAGGATCCTCAGTGGTCAGTCCATGGAAGTGAGGCAAGGCGGAGGGGCTAATGTTTTTCATTTTCATATCTCCATTGGTCTCATGGATGGGGAAAGCTCCTTCTATTCTCTCATCTTCTCTCCTATTATCAGCCATGGCTACAGATGGAGTGGTCTCTAACTCTTCTTCTTCTATAGGGTCTTGGTATATCTCCGGATGTTCACCTATAGGTTCCTCTGGGTCACTGTCACCAAAGAAGAGAGAAGGGTGACTCAGTGATGTGGTGGGGGTGTTTGGTAGGAATTTGCCTGATCTATCTCGGTTCCTACGAGGCATGAAATGGAAAAGACTTTTCTTTCTTTTGTTTTGAGTGCTTTTGCTTATTCTTTGGTACCTGCAAAACTGAAACAAAGTGATCTACAACTAACTATATTGCTCAAATGAAATTGCAAAATTGGAAAGCTAATCTAGGAAAGCAAGAAAAATTACTCTAGGAAAGCAAGAGATATTAATCTATGAAAGCAGGAAATGCTAATCTAGGAAAGCAAGAAATGCTAAGCTACTTTTGCAAAATGGAAATGAAATAAACTACTGAGCAGAAGTAAGAGTATGGAAGTAGAAGAAAAGCAACAATTACTAATACTCTGACGCTTCCCCGGCAACGGCGCCAAAAAGATGGTGAGCTCCAGTATTGTAGCAATAATGCTACAACTCCTGGGGCTTCCTGTCTCTCGTTTTATCAACCCGGTAGTTCGTACAAACTTGGAAGCGACGGTGCTATATGCACAAGTACTAGCTCTTGTCGCAGCTGTCACTTGGTCAGCTGGCACAAGTCCGCTAGGGCTCAAGCCAACTTCTATAGGCTCTCAGAAGAAGCTTGCTAATTGATGGACGAAAGCTACTCTCAAAGGAAAGCTACTTTACTTGGCAAAAATGAACTGAAAGCAAATCAAAGCATGTAAACCTAGGAAACCCTAATTTAACTAGTCTGACCTCTACAATGCAAGGAATGTAAATGCAACTTCTACCAATGCTGTCACTACCTCTAATAAATGAAAATGCATGGATCTAAACTACCTGCATCATGAAAGTTATGTTTTTGTATTTTTCTTTTAAGTGTGTGGAATGATGGTGATCTTGTGCTAACTAGGGTTTGGTTGTGCAGATGGGATGGAGAAGGAAGGAAAGTGTGGGATAGGTTGGGGAGGCTAGGAGAGGTCCCTAGGGATCCTTAGCACCCATCCACAGAGGTTCCTCGCATTCAGATGCTCAGCAACTGAGAGAGTGGCCTCCTACAGGATGGCTGTGGAGAATCCTACAGGATACTCTGTTTTCTACAGGATGTCTACAAATGGCTACAGGATGACCTACCGTGAGTGTTTGGAGTGATGGAGGAGTAATGGAATGGTAGGGGGAGATGTGTAAGATAGGAATAAGGCTGGTGATGGCTTTAGAAGTGGAAGAATAGGATGGGAAGTGAGTGTAGGGAGGAGGATGGAAGGTAAAGGGCTATGTCAACGAAAGGGCTAGAGAATGGAAGTACGTGAGGAGTGAAAGACTTTGTGAGATAATAGAGCGGAGCAGGGGTCAGAGAGATGTCTGCATGCGTGATCAAGATGGAGGACAAAGTGATGGAACGAGAGAGAGCAGTGTAAGTGAAACAAATGCTTATGACTGTCACTCAACCAAAAATGCATCAACCTAAACTACCTATGCTTGTAAATTCAATGAGCAGCAGTGCCACCTCATTGTCTCCTTATCTCCTTTTCCGTTGTCTTTTGCTCCCTTTTAATGCCAAAACCTGGAATCATAATGCATTAGTCACGTAGAGAGAGTGCCTACCCTTCTTCCTACAAACAACATGAATAAACTAAGAAATGCATGCATAAGCAATAAAAAATGAATGGTTTGAGCAAGTAGAATAGGCCAAAATGAGCCCAAATTGTACCAAAATTGGGGCTCATCAGTAATCACTAGCATTCGTTTGAATCTCAAATGGATGTCTAATATTCAGAAGAGCCAATACCGGTGCTGAACTAATCTTTTGTTTTAAAGCATCAAATGCTTTCTATTTGACATCTCCCCAATGGAAGACTTTCTTGACACTAGTCAATGCATGTAGTGGAGTTGCAATGGAAGAAAAATTAGCAATAAATTGCCTCTAATATTTTGTTGCCCCTAGAAATCTTCTTACCTCTGTAAATTTATTGGGCTTGGGCGAATTCACAATGACCTCAACCTTAGAGGGGTCTATCTTCAGCTCACCTCCTCCAACAATGTGTCCCAAATACACTAAAGAAGTCTTGCCAAATTCACACTTTGACATCTTTAAAAACAACTATTCTTTTCTCAAGACATCAAGTACTTTGTTGACATGCATGACATGTTCATCTTTGGATTTGCTGAATATGAGAATATAATCTAAGTAAACAATGACAAAGTCATCTAGAAATGGTTTCAATACATTATTCATAACTATCATGAAAGTATCTGGACCATTTGTAAGACTGAAAGGCATATCAAGGCACTCAAACAATCCTTGTTTAGTTTTAAATGCGGTTTTCCAAATGTCCTCTTCAACTATTCTAACTTGATGATAACCACTTCATAAGTATAACTTAGTAAAATACTTTGCATACCTCAATTGATCAAGAAAATCATCAATTCTTGGGAGTGGATAAAGATTCTTTACCGTTATCTTATTCAGTGCATGAAAATCCACACACATGCACCAAGTCCCATCCTTCTTTGGCACCAAAACAATGGGTGAACTACATGGCGAAGTAGATGGGTGTATGATACCTTTGTTCAACAATTCTTGATTTTGCTTCTTGATTTTCATACTCCATGATCGACATGTGATACATGCCAATGTTTGGAAGTGGAACATCCTACTATAGCTGTATCTCATGCTGAATTCCCCTCTTGGGAGGTAACCCCTTTGGTTCGTGAAACATCTCGCCACTCTTGCTTTCCACATCAAAAAAATCAGATTTTAACTTATCACAACCTTCAATAGATTCATAATCAATATCATTCTTTTTCTTGATCATGAGAAGCACAAAATTTTTACCTGCATTTACTAGTCTCTTCATTTTCCCTTCATTAACCAAAGAAATGTTTAACTTTTTGCAATGGGCTCTCACAATATACTCCACTCCATCCTTGAGCAATATATATTTATTATCATGGCGATAAAATACCACTTTCCTATCATACTAGTATGGGTTTCTCAAAATGATTCCTGAGATGTCAAGTGGAACTACATCTAACTCAACTTCATCAATGAATTTTTCAGTAATGGAAAACCTGAATAAGCATTTCCTTGTAACCTGTAAATTTGCATTATTGACTATCCAACCCAAGGGATATGGCTTATGATGAGGTACAGTTTCAAGGTTAAGATTTTTGACCAAGTCTTCTAAAATTAAGTTTGATTGTGACCCACTATCAAATAATGCATCAATCTTTGTATGATTTGAATTTATCACTTACATGGGACAAATCTATCATGGATTCTTCATTTGGAGTGTTGTTGTGACTATGTGAGGAAATAGTACTTTATATAGCTTCTTTTCCTTTTGTGACCATGGCTGAAATCTTGGTCTCATCACCAGAATCAGATCCAAGATCATGTTGTGTGGTAGTAGTCGTCTTTTGTTTCCCGTTATTGTTTGATTTCTTAGGCCTTAGTTCAGGATGTAGTTTCCAACAGTGGGTGTCATCATGCCCCACTTTGGAACAATGTTTTCATATAGTTTTCTCCCCTTCTTTCTTCACACTTTCATTCTTCTTTCCTTTCCATTTTTCACCCTTCTCTTTCTCCTTACCCTTGAATGGATTCTTCTTACTACCCTCTTCCTGAATGTTCTTTCCTCTTGCTTCAAGGTGCGTGGCTTGCACACATACCTCATCTAAATTTCTTGGATTGAACATAAGGATAGTGTGTTTTAAGTAGGAATGTAAACCCCCAATGTATTTCAAGAGAGTATCTTGGGAATTCAAGTTTACTCTAACACCAAAGCCCTTTTCCTAAAATCCTCGGTATAGTCTTGAACTGTTTGGCCTTTGAGTTGCTTAGAATTTTTCCAACTCATAATGGATTTTTGCATATAGGCTAAAGGATAAAAATGTCTTTTAATTGAAGAAACAAATTCAACCCAAGAAATGGATATCTTACCATGAATTCACATTTCCTCTTGAGTCTTTGCTTCCCACCAAACTAGTGCTGCTCCTTCCTCAATGAAACCAACTAGATTTTTTATGTCATCTTCTTGAAGGTTCCGAATTCTAAAATAAACCTCCAATTGTTGAATCCAATTGTCTAACTTTTCTGCATTTACCTCACCATTGTATATGGGAAGTTCAAACTTAATGTCCAATTTGAGTAAGGGAATTTTTTCTTTTTGGGTTTTTGAATGAGTATGAACAATTTTTGTGGTGGAAGATGATGTTGCTTGTGATGATGAGGATGATGAATATGATGAGGAAGATGATGAAGATGGTGGAGATGGAGGAGGCTTTCCTCCATTACCCTTTGAATCCTACTTTTCATCTTTTTTATTTATTTTTTTATTTTCTGAGCTTCCCTCTCCATGTGGGGAATTAGAACTCTCTCCAACCATTCTAGTATTCCTCTCTTCATAGAGGACTCTAACCATGTCAGTTAAGTCATAGAAAGATTTCTTGAATGATTCCTCTTCTGAAAGACCTTTAGTGTCTCCTTCTCCAGACATGATGGCTTTGGATTCAAGCTCAACTTATGGTACTGCTTGTACCTCCTCAATCTTAATTGAAGGTAAAACTTGAGGTGCTTCAAGTGCAGCTGGGATTGAAACTTTGGGTGGAGATTGTGGCCTTGTGGCTCTCCTTCTTTTGGGCATTACCTCAAGATTTGCAACCAATAGTTTCCCTTCTCCTCTCTGTAACTTTAACCTTGTAAGCATAAGAAATTTGCAACCCTTAAAACCCTACTTGTACAAAACTCAAGCGATTAAGAAAATAACTTGATCCTCTGATACCAACTTGATATGTTGTTGAATGTTAGTTTTGCTGTGCTAATTTAAACTTCAGAATGTTAAACAATTGCTTATCATTTGCTATTGGTTTGTGTTATATTCTTTCCACAACTAACCCACGTAGTGAACCGGGGAGTTAGAGGGGGGGCGGGTGGAATATTTTTTTTGGACCCTATATTAGGTTGGGCGAACCTACCTATGGATTTTGGTCCATGGTTTTGGATGCAATGGTTTTCGGTCCATGGTATTGGATGCTTCGGCATGTATAAATATGTATTGTAACATTGAAAGGAACATAATGAAAAATCAAGCTGGTAGTCCTGGTTTTGGGATCCAAGGGAAAATCTTTGTGTATATGTGTTTTATGTGTTATGCTCTCGCATTGTTTATTTTTCTGTGATTTAGAATTCGTATGCAGGTAATTTCTGTACGGGGTTAAAACCTACATTTGGTATCAGAGCAGTTTTGGCTTCAAGGGGACGCCTTTGTTGCTAAGGGGTTTTGCTCGGGCCTGTGGTAGACCCTGTTCAGTGGGAGATCTGCGAGATCGATTCTGGTGGTGAAAGAAGATGGTGAGCAGCGGAAAGATAGAGATCGAGAAGTTCAATGGTCAGAGTTTTGAGTTGTGGAAACTCAAGATGGAGGATCTGTTGGTGGATAAAGATCAGCGGATCGTGGTAGATCCAGGTACTAAACCAATGGGAGTGACCGATGAAGAATGGAAGAAGTTGGATGGGAAGGCAAAGAGCACAATACGATTGTGTGTCTCAGATTCAGTATTGCTGAATGTATCAGGGGAAGCTACGGCGAAGGCTTTGCGGGAAAAGTTAGGGACTTTGTACCAATCTAAGTCTCTGGTGAATAAACTGCTCCTGCGGAAAAAGCTGTATAACCTGAGGATGAAAGATGGAGACTCGGTGACAGAGCATCTGAACGCATTTAATACTGTGGTAAGTCAGTTAGCGTCTGTTGATATTAAAATTTCAGATGAAGATAAGTGCATCAGTTTGTTGTGTTCTCTACAAGATTCGTGGGATAGTCGGGTTATTTCAATAGGTAGCAATGCAACTGCTTTGCAGTTTGATGAAATAGTCTCAGCCTTGCTGACGGAAGAGATGAGACGGAAAAATATGGAGAGCCAAAATGGTGATGCCTTGTCTGTACGAGGACGGTCCCAGAATAGAAACAAAAATAAGTCATCAAGTGGGAGATCTAAATCTAGAGGGAGATCTAAATCTCCAGGAAAACCTGTAAAGGTGGTGTGCTGGAAATGCGGAAAGGAAGAGCACCTCAAAAGGGACTGCAAATCTAAAGCTCCTGATAAAGGAAAGGGATCTGATGAGGCGAAAACCACCTCAGATGAAGGTGGGGATGTGTACTTGGCTTCTTCAAGTACACATGTAGATCATGAGGCATGGTTGATTGACTCAGGTGCATCCTTTCACTTCACTCACCATCGAGAGTGGTTCTACGAGTATGAGAAATACGATGGTGGTGATGTCTTCTTAGGAGATGATAGGAAGGCTAGAATCATTGGTCGCGGAAAAGTAAAGTTGAAGTTGCAAGGTGGAAGGGTTAGAACACTTCCGGGAGTTCTGCATATTCCTGCATTGGCCAGAAATCTGATTTTTGTAAGCAAGTTGGATGATGCAGGTGTAAAAACAGTGTTCGATAAGGATACCTGCAAGATGGTTCGGGGAGCACTGGTATTGATGCGGGGAGTTCGGACTGGAACTCTATACAAGCTACAAGGTAGCATTGTTGTTGATGGGTGCAACAGTTCTGTGGTTCTTGAACGTGGAGTTGAAAATCTAGTGGTCTTTGGAGAGAAGACCATGCTGTGACATCAAAGGCTTGGACATATTGGAGAGAAGGGCCTTCAAATACTTCATGGTAAAGGTATGGTAGAAGGTATGAGTAATAGCTCTCTGGATTTTGATTTCTGTGAAAATTGTGTATATGGGAAGCAAAATCGGGTGAGTTTCCCTTCTGGTGCTAAGAGGGCGAAACAAATATTAGAGCTTGTGCACAGTGATGTGTTTGGACCTGTGAAAGTTCCATCACTGGGTAAGTTTGTGTACTATGTATCATTTATAGATGACTTCTCAAGGAATACATGGATATATTTCCTTAAGAAGAAATCTGAAGTCTTTGACAGGTTTAAAGAATTTAAGGCTCTGGTGGAAAATCAAACAGAGAAGAAGATAAAGGTGCTAAGGACAGATAATGGTGGAGAGTTTTGCAGCAAGGAATTTGAAGAATTCTGTAAGAAGTGTGGTATAGCACGGCAGAAGACTACTCCATATACACCCCAACAAAATGGAGTTGCAGAAAGATTGAACAAGACGTTGATGGAAAGGGCAAGAAGCATGCTCAGTGGTGCCGGGTTAGGACAAGAATTCTGGGCAGAGGCAATGGATACTGCATGTTACTTGCTCAACAGGTCACCTTCATTAGCGTTGGAGGATAAGACTCCACAAGAAGTATGGACTGGTAAGAAACCCTCTCTTTCACATCTGAGGGTGTTTGGATGTGATGCATATGTACATGTTCCAAAGGAGAAATGAACCAAGTTGGATAGTAAATCTGAAAAGTGCATCTTTATTAGGTATAAGGATGGTTTAAAGGGTTATATGCTTTGGAACCCAGTCACACGGAAGGTTGTGTACAGTTGAGATGTAGTGTTTAGAGAGGTAAAAGATGTTATTAAACATGAAGTCCAACCAAAGGAACCTGAGAAGATAGAGTTTGAGCTAAAGGAGGAAGAATCAGACTCTGCAACAGAGGAGGAATCAGAAGATGAAGAGCCACAAACTCTGGCTGTGAGAAGATCAGTTCGAGAAAGAAGGAAGCCAGAAAGATATAGTCCTTCTACTTTTTGTTCAAATTTTGCTTTGTCTGTTACTAATGATGATCCCAGAACTGTGAAGGAAGCAGTAGATTCAGAGGATGGAAAACTCTGGAAAGAGGCCATGGTTGATGAAATGGCATCTTTGCACAAAAATGAGGCTTGGGATCTGGTGGAGTTGCCAGCTGGAAGGAAACCCATTGGTAGCAAATGGGTGTTCAAAAGGAAGACAAATGCATAAGGGAAGGTGGAGAAATACAAAGCTCGGTTGGTAGCAAAAGGTTATTCCCAGGTACCAGGAATTGATTTTGGTGATATTTTTTCTCCTGTTGCTAAGGTAACTTCTATTAGGTTACTTTTATCTGTTGCTGTTGCTTTTGATTTTGAGGTAGAACAGATGGATGTGAAGACAACATTTCTTCACGGGGATTTGGAAGAGGAAATCTACATGAAGCAACCTGAAGGCTTTGCGGTGAAGGGTAAGAAAGAATTGGTGTGCAAGTTAAAGAAGTCTCTGTATGGGTTAAAACAGTCACCAAGGATGTGGTATCTGAAATTTGATACATTTATACGGAGACTTGGCTTCACCAGAAGCAAAGCAGATCATTGTGTGTATTTTAAATTAATTGGTGATCGTGTTATTTATCTGGTCTTGTATGTGGATGATATGTTGCTAGTTGGAAATGACAAAGAAATTATCCAGGATTTGAAGACCCAATTGTCCTCCAAATTCGACATGAAAGATCTTGGTGCTGCAAACTATATTTTGGGCATGGAAATTAAAAGAGATTGGGCAAAGAGGAAGCTCTGGTTAAACCAGAGGAAGTATGTCGAGACAATACTGTAGAGGTTTAATATGTAGGATAGTAAACCGGTGAAGGTTCCTATTCCTGTAGGTGTGAGGTTATCTGCTGAACAATGCCCCAAGACACAAGAAGAGGAAGAGGACATGTCCTGTGTTCCATATGCGAGTGAATTTGGTAGCCTGATGTATGCAATGGTCTGTACTAGACCAGACATTACACATGCAGTGGGAGTATTGAGCAGGTTTATGTCAAAACCAGGGAAGGAGCACTGGACAGTAGTGAAGCGGGTTTTCAAGTATTTGCGTGGCACTAGTGATTATGGTTTGTGCTACCAAGGAAGATCAGGATTGGATAGAGTGTTGGATATTCATGGCTTTGTTGATGCAGACTGGGCTGGAGATCTGGATCAGAGAAGAACTACAAGTGGATATGTGTTTAACATATTTGGAGGTGCGGTCAGTTGGATGAGTAAGAAACAATCTGTAGTGGCACTATCAACTATAGAGGCAGAATACATGGCAGCCACTCATGCAAGAAAGGAAGCAGTTTGGTTGCAAAGATTGTGTTCAAGTATGGGGTTAATATAGGGAGCTATAAGAATAGACTGTGATAGCCAAAGTGCAATTTTCTTGGCAAAGAACCTTGCTTATCATTCAAAGACAAAGCACATTGATGTTCAGTATCACTTTGTGAGGGATATGATAGAAGACAAAAAGGTGTTGCTGGTAAAGGTGGAGACTTTGAAGAATACTGCAGATGCATTGACAAAATCTGTGAGCTCTGAGAAGTTCTCTTGGTGTAGAGAAATAATGGGCATTCAGGGCTGGAAAAATGACTAAGCTCTCCTATGGCCCCCTGTGGAAAGAAAACAACAAGTGGGAGATTGTTGGGTTGTGTTATATTCTTTCCACGACTAACCCACGTAGTGAATCAGGGGGTTAGAGGGGGGTGGAGCCCCCCCTTTGTTGCGCCGATTGCGTAGCAGGGGGGTCACAGGGGGTTTGAGGGGGGCGGGTAGCCCCCCTCTATGGGGTCCGGGGCAGCGCCCCGGGAATTTTTTTTTGGACCCTATATTAGGTTGGGCGAACCTACCTATGGTTTTCAGTCCATGGTTTTGGATGCGATGGTTTTCGGTCCATCGTATTGGATGCTTCGGCATGTATAAATATGTATTGTAACATTGAAAGGAACATAATGAAAAATCAAGCTGGTAGTCTCGGTTTTGGGATCCAGGGGAAAATCTCTGTGTATATGTGTTTTATGTGTTATGCTCTCGCATTGTTTATTTTTCTGTGACTTAGAATTCGTATGCAGGTAATTTCTGTACGGGGTTAAAACCTACATTTGCTTCATGTGCATAGGTTTCCTTTATGGTGTTTGTGAATGAAAAGGTAAATGTTTTCAAGTTTTATGTCAAATTCATCAGAAAAATAGCATGTAAATGAAATTATGAACAAAAACAGACAAATATACAACAAAACATCAAATGAACACTTAACACAGTGTTTTGATGAAGGAGTTCACCCCTCTTGGGCTACATCTCCTTGCTCCAACTTCCATGGCTTGAGCCTCTATATTAGATCAAAATGGAAAAAAATATTGTTTACAATGCTCTACAGATCTTGAAACCTACTTCAATGTGCTCGAAACATCAAAATCATCTAGGAATGACTTTTTCTGATCCCAATTTGGTCGAAAATTGCAAAAGTTATGGGGTCCTAACCCAGGTTCAGAGTTAGTTGCGCCAACCAAAAAAACCTACACTACCGGCCCTTTTGGAAACAAGCCGCGTAGTGCAGGCTGTAGTCTCACCCAGAGTAGTATGGGGGGATGCAAGAACCAAGTTTCTGCATCCAGAGACAAGTGGGATGTCTTTTAATGTCCTAGATCTGCCTTCGCGTAGATCGATAAGCCCTTAAGGCTCGGTACTGCAACTCTATTAAATGGTCTTCAGACCTTCGCAAAGGTCTAGGATCAGCCTTTGCGGACCCTTAACAGTCTATTTATCCACTTACGTGCATCGAAGAACAACCGTTAATTAGTGTTCATGCAGATCTACTTAAGTTAATTAGTAAATGTAATAGAATTTATCATAGTCTTCGCGAAAGTACTTAACATGCATTGTGTACATTTGTTAAGACTTATTCAAGAGAATCGCGCATCATTAGATCAATATTCCATAAACACATTATTCATCAACAACATATATCATAAACAGAAGTAAACATAGATAAACAAATATACACAGGAATTCTTCAGGAACTTTCTTTATTGATCTTCAGTTCAGATTTACAGACCCAAAACTACCTTGCGCACTTAGCTACAAGGGTTTGTGCACTCAACTGCGGACTCTACTTAGGCCTTTGCACACTTATCTATAGAGCCTTTCTTCTCCTATCTGACCCTCTGCGCTATCACATCTCTTCTATTGACCCATTACTAACATGATATGCCTTAGAATCTCTAAGACACACCTATTTATAGCCTTTTTCATACAATCCCATGGTCCGTGGACCATGGGTGGATCTTAAAATGACTCATACTTTACATAAACAAGGGGCTAAAACCCCTTTGACTCCTAATCATTTACATGCTCCGCATCCACAAATTGCAAAGACTTTACGATAGTTATAAAAATATATGAAAACTTGGGTTATTTTAACCCCAAAACTTACCGAGGGGACCCCACCCCAATAGGCCCCCAACATAAAGATATTGACTAACCCTCGAGTCACTCTGTTGGCGTTGCGATCTTGCTACAAAGAGCCCCCAACTCCACCTAGATTACTGCAACCTCGACAACGCTCTGCGTAGTTGCCTCTTTGACTTCCTCCACTAACTTTTCTGTATCTGGGCCTTCTACAGTCAACCTCATTGTCTGTTGTGTCTGCTGTAAGCCTTTAAGCTTATCCTGGATGATTATTGTGACTTGATAAGCCTCTTCCAACCATGCCTGCAACCTGGCCTTTAACAAGGCCTCCTTGTTCTGTGCTTCCTCTACCTGCGATAGGAGATGCTTTCCCTCCTGTAATTTAGTGAGGCATTGCGTGGGTGCAATGGAGTGCACGATTGCCTTGACCTCATCATTCTGTCACTGTAGCTCCCTTATTTCCATATTTAGCATCTGCAAGTTCAGATCCTCCTACAGGTTTGTTACCAACTCCATGGCTTTCTCAAATAATGTTGTGCAATCAGTAACTGTGGCATCCAGAGTGTCCATTCCTTCCTTGATCGCGGCTCCATGTTGCTCCTGGACCTCAAGCAGAGTCATGGGCTGCAACTTTAATTGCAGCTCGGTGATCTTCATGTTGAGTTCAAACTAAACTCGGTTAACCTCAGCTTTGGCTTCATGCACACCAGCAACTAGTTTTCTGATCTTTTCTTCTGGCTGTGCATCCTCGGGGATATGAAGCTTAGGCATTGTCTTGCATGCCTCAATGAATACTGACTGTAATCATGAAATGTGCACTTGTAGTGTCTCCTTCTGCTTCAGAACCTGCATCTTTTTAGCGAACAACTACTGATGATTGACTTTGATTTCACTAACAACACCGAGTGCTCGTTATTCCCTAATGCGAAGCTCTTCCATGACTCCTTGGAGTAATGCATGCAGTGATTCAAGTGATATCACGACAAGGCTCAAGCCCATTTTTGTGACCTTTTCAAGGAGGGTGCACTGTTCCTTGGTGTCACTGCGGACTGAACCTTCAGGAAAGGGGAAGACTCGCACATCCTGTAGCCAGGCCATCTCTGCGACTGTACTTTTACCCCATGCCAAACTACCTTGTGCGCTGCTCACCTTCCCGACGTCTTCTTGGATCTTGGTTTCTTGGAGCTGCAACTCTTAGAGGTCCTTCTGAACTCCTACCAATGTATGCATGTACTTTTGCTCAAACTGTCACAGGAATTTTGTTGTGGTGTCACTGAATTTATCACCGATCTCACCCAGATAGATTTCTGTGAGAACCATGGGAGCATTCTGCTTTTTCTGAGCTTTCTACTTCTTCTGCGATCCACCTTGTTGCTCCAGTTCACGTCTTTTCAGAATGAAGGGGGTGTGTTGCCTTTCCTTGCCTTCGCCACCTTGTCCTGTGATCTCTTTTGTTTCTATTTCCAGTGAAGGTGACTTGTTACCTTTCTGGGACTCGTGTTTCTCCTCTTCTACCTTCTCCTTGGCAGTGCATTCCTTCTCAACAGTTCTTTATGAGTTCATAATCTTTCTTCATTCTTTCTGCAAGGTACTTCTCCCCCTGTCTTTCCAACAAACTCCTTGGCCGGGTTCAGACCTTCATATGGTAGGTGCGTAATCCTGTGAATGAGCATATCTGTGATGGGTATAGGCCCTCCTAGCCATAGGCACCCATCGTGCACCAATGTAAGCAGCTGGTGCACACAAATTGTGTTAATGGGGGTGCAGTGGTAATGTGGCACCCATAGCAAGTTGAGCAACCTTGATTTCTCGACACTGCAGACCCATTCCTTCATTTCTAGCACTGTAACATTAGTCTCTTCATAATAAACTCTCTTCATATATTTTTCTATTTCCAAGTGTGGGAACTTAGCGTGATCCATGAGGTCCCAATCCACCATCTTCAATAGTGGGATCTGTGCAAGCTGAGGACCTTCAAATGGGACCTACTCAGGTAGCAGGGGCGTGGAGATGGTGAATTTCTTAGAGTCTGGGTCCTTTGTGATATTTTTCTTTCCCTTCCTCGGAGGGATATACCCAGGTAGCTTCGTTATAGGTTCCACTCCTTCGGTGTTAATGTCTTATGTTCCCTAGCCTTCTTCCACCTCCAGGTCCACTACCTTATGCTTATCTTTTGTTGGCTGCTTATCTTTCTTCTGTGTTGGTGTCGCGGTATGCTTCCTTGGGGAAGCGCGTACTTGCACCAGCTTTTTCTACTTTTCCTTTGCTACAGGTTGCTTCTCTTTCGTGGCAGGTTGTTTATCTTTCGCCATGGTCTGCTTCAGCCTTGGTGACCTCGGTGCCATGGGCACCGCAGGCATAGCTTCTACACTAGATACTTTTGGTTGTAAAGCGTTGGATACAACTACTTCTGAACTCAGGGCTTTGACGAGGTTGGTGGTAGTCATCCTTTCCATAAACAACTCATGGGCTTCAAGAGAAATGTCTGTGTGTGCCAGGAATTCCTCCCAAAATTCTCGGCTCATAAGCGACAAAAATAAAATTTCAACAACAACTCTAAGGGCACAAAGTGTTCTCGGTTGGACTGGCACGTGTAATTTATAGGGGGTTTTAAATTCAAATCTGACCGTTCCCCCCAAATTTTGACAATAAATGTTTTTTTGGCAGCAGATCTTCAAATATTTTTTTCCTTAAATGCCACCAGTACACTCCTCTTAATCATCTTCTGGTTTTCCAGTCATGAATAGTGACTCCAACAGTCACTTTTCTGCTGTGCTATGTGGCACCTCCCTCCTTGGTGTAGCTTCCTGCACACAACTCCCTAGGTTGCAAATTCATTATTTTCCACGTAGCCCACGTGCTGCGTAGTCCTCCAACCCTAGTAGTGTAGTTTATAGTCTCACGCTCCCTTGTAAATGCCCGAATCACTAAGACTATCCTGCTTCCATATAGTCATTACGCAGGATCCCCTGTATACAGCTTCAAATGGCTCCTTCACTCTTCCCAGAAAAGGTTCTCCATTCAGCTTCGCTAGCTGAACTGCACCTCCATCTGTAATTTCTTTGATAATATATGGTCCTAGCAAATGCATTTGGAATTTTCCTGGAAACTTAGTGAATTTACTATCATATACTAGGACAAGATCATTTATCGTGAACGTGCAAAGATTGATGTGGCTATCGTGCCATGATTTTTCACATTTCTTTTGTACTTGCTGATGAAATCCAGCCAAAATTTGATCCTCTTCAAGCTCCATAAACTGCACAAGCTGCTCTTACAAGGCCTAGCCATCTGCCATACCTGTGAAAGTTTCTATGCCCAGATTAGGCACATTATACTCCATTGGAATTACAAGTTATACACCATATACCAATCTGAACAGTGTTTGCCCTGTCAGCTTCTTGCAAGTAGTCCTATAAGCCCATAACATTGCAGGTACGTGAACATCCCATTCATTTTGATGCGCATTGTAGATCTTTGTCAACGCGTTCTCCAAAATATTGTTGAAGGCTTCAATAGTTCCATTGGCCTGTGGGTGATACAGTGTACTCTTTTGATGGTATACCTGAAATTCTTTAGTGAACGCACTGATCATTTCGTTCAGAAAGTGCGTACCTTTGTTGCTCATAAACACTTTCGGGCAACCAAATCTGGTTAAGACATACTCAAACAAATACTTTTTTATTGTAGCCCCTGTAAAATCCTTAACCGTTTGTGCCTCTGCCCATCTGGTTAGATATTCCGTCATGGTGATGATATAACGCGCACCAGTTTTCTTCCCTAGGGGATGAATGGGCCCAACAAAATAAATAGCCCATTTTTCAAATGGCTACAAAGATCAATAGCAGTGCCATGGTAGAGATTTGTTTCCAAATACCAGTTCATGGGAATTGTACCCAAAGTATGGTAGAATAGGTGCACCCACTCTGGCTGTAGTTCGGTCCCCCATGCTTTAGTCCATTTCATTACGTGATCACGCGAATCATCCTTCCTGCTATATTTCTCAATCAATCTAGTGTTAGGATGCCCAAACCATAACCTCATCATTCTTCTGTAATCCCGCCATCCATCAAAGCTATCCTTGTGCGTACCCCACCATCGTGTGGGCGTAGCACATAGTGCCAAATCTAATGCTTGGAAGCAGTGATCCTCAGGGACTTCACGTTCAAATGCATCCAAAAACTTATCCATGTTAGTTAAACCATCATAATAGGGTAAGTTCCTTACCTCTGATGAAACACAACGCAACGATTTTGTCATCATATTGCATCGCAGCGTGGATACTTCATGCAAATGATTATGCCAATGTTCCAACTCTTCATCTGAATCAGAGGTGTAGGAACTCTCCCAGTCCCATGCAATCCGCCCATCTGCCGTCAAATTGATCCAATTCTTGTCTCGCGATGCCATTTTATAGATCTGATCCAGTTCATCACCACTTTATTCATAGTCGCGAACTGGTTTAGTGTGCCACGCCCCTTCTGTAGGGTCCAACGACACTACAACCCGAAGAAATTTCCTTTCAAATGAAATTGTCCTGTTCTTCAAGTTGATGACCCCATTCATGTCAATGACCCAATCAATTCCCAAGAGTGCGGGGTACGGATTACTATCGTCAACGATATCTATCACCTAAAAGTTAACCATCGTGCTCGCACCTTCTATATCAATTGTTACTCCATATAATCGTCCCATAGGGATGATTTTCTGCTAGCGCAGGTCTCCCCATTATTTCCCATGTTTGCTTTGGTAGTACGTTCGCATCGAACACCAGATCCAAGATGACCTAGTCCATATCATAATCTCCTATCTGCATGGTGAGCCTCATCTTGTGCCCCGTTCTTGCCTTATGTTTGCTAATTTTTCTGACCACCCATTTGTTTATTAACTCTTGCAGGCGTTCCATAGCTTTTCTATCACACAACAGTTTTATGCAGGTCTCAAAAAACGTAGTAAGCACAGAGGGATCAACCTTTGCAGGTGCGCTGGTGTCTTACATCTTGTCTTGACTTCTTGAGGTTGATGTCTCAATGAAGCTTTTCTTGGCCTCCATAAATGTTTCCTTCACACGATTCAGATCAAAACCCATGTCCTTCTTTGGGGCCTTGCGGACCCATCCGTCCCCTTCAGGTTGTTTACCTTTATTATCACCAGTCGTTATTCCACTTCTCAGCACTATATTCAGGCTTTGATCTTCCTTGCAGGTCTCAACTCTCATCATCTATAAGTTCTGCGTAGGTTGCTGAGGCTGCACCTTCTTCTCCTGCATATTAGCTATCAGCACTAGACATTCTTCTATAGTGTGGTCAAACTAGCTGCAATATTGACATGACAGGCATGTCTGATTCTGACACTCCCATGCACAGTGCTATGGTGTTTCGCAATTGTAATAGATAACTTGCCCCTGACCTCTATTAGGTCCTCCTCCTCCTCGGCCTCATCTTTGTCCCTGATATCCTCCACGTGCTCCTATAATGCCCTGCTCTAAAGATGGATTTTCTGTTTGCATCCGGTATGTAGGTGTTCTTTCTATCATCAAATCATAGCTGTGACAATGGTGCTCATCATGGCCCATTGATTTGCAAAAGTTACAGAACAACTGCTGAGGTGTATGGATGAACTTTTGAAGTAAATGACAATTATCTATCACTTGTTGTCCAACAACCTGAAAAATAGCGCACCATAGCGCATCCCCCACACT
The DNA here is from genome assembly GCA_031772625.1 of Pinus tabuliformis. Lineage (NCBI taxonomy): Eukaryota > Viridiplantae > Streptophyta > Pinopsida > Pinales > Pinaceae > Pinus > Pinus tabuliformis. The sequence continues at coordinate 1,180,539,107 of CM062805.1, read as the reverse complement.
CGGCCATGTTGGAGCTTCTAGCCTCAGGGGAATTGGTCCCCCTCTTGTAATATAATTCGAGTATATGGGATAGTGGTATTTATCATGCTCCTGGCTCTTACACTTCAGACGCTAGACTTCCACGCACGCCTCTGGTTTAGTCTCCTTGTCTTTCTTCAAGCTCTGTAATTCTAAGCATAGGCTCTGTAACTGAGATTTAATCTGCTGTACCCCCAAGGTCGCATCCTAAAATGGCGTTGCATGCAACCTCATCGTGATTTCCAGGGATTCTGCTTGAGTTCCTATCTTCTATTGTGACAGAGCAATCCTTAGTTGGGGCAGAAGCGAAGCTATAAACCAATCACCATACTGACCATCTGTGAGTTGCGTGTTAGCTTCTCGGATTTGACATTTCAACCTTTGATCTAATTCCTAAGGCGTCTCATCAACCCTCATCATGATTTCCTTAAATCCAACTACTAACTATGAGTTAGACTTAGGCTTACTAAATTCCTTGTTTAAAGCAACCTTAGTTTCTGCTAGTGATGCCAGAGGATTATCAGAACAATACTTAATATACCAAGTCAGCGCGTGATCCTACATAGTGGTAACCAATTGTGCCTTCTTTATATTGTCATCAGCAATCTGCTATGCTGACCACACATCATTTGCAACAAACCATAACTGATCTGTATCTTCACTCCCTATGCCCTTGAAAATCGATAGATTCATTTTGTTCGACATGTTGAATGGTGGTGGTGGTGGTGGAGGTGTAGGTGAAAATGTATGTGGTGGAGGTGGAGGTGGAGGTGGAGGTGGAGGTGGAGTGGATGGATGATGTGTCCACAGAAAACCTTGTTTTATCAGCTAGACAACACTCTGTGGTGAGGCATGTACCGCTCCCTCATCATCGCTCGAAGGAGGTCTGATCAACGGGCTATATTCAGGACCTGATCTCTCTCAATATCTAAAGAGTTTTCCACTTCGCGTAGCTCCGAACATCAAGGCAATGGCATAACCCGTTTTTCACATAACAACATTTTAATCCAGGTATTCAAAGATCTTAAATACTTACCTCGCGGTCCCTTGAAAAATCGTCGCTCCACTTCGCTATAGCTGATTGAGGTATCGACTGCGAATTCTGTAACAAATCCTCCTAGAATCCGATCGAGCCAATGATCAACAGCCCGTGCGATCTAATTTTCAGAGGCTTCTAATCGTCGCACTAATTCAGGAGTCCACACTATAGGATTATCAAGCTTCCACCTTCCTTGGCTAGCTTTCAATTTAGCTAACCACTCGTATAGTTCAATGGGAAAAGTGTAGAAAAATATTTCGTGTATCTCTATATATAGATACATTTTCAACCACTCTTCTTTTGACAGGTGCAGATTCTTGTTTTCTTGCTTATCTTTCTTCTGTGTTGGTGTCACGGTATGCTTCCTTGGGGAAGCGCATACCTGCACCAGCTTTTTCTGCTTTTCCTTTGCTGCAGGTTCTCTTTTGTCATAGGTTGTATTTCTTTCACCATGGTTTGCTTTGGCCTTGGTGACCTCGGCATCGTGGGCACCACAGGCATAACTTCTACATTGGATACTTCTAGTCGTAGAGCATCAAATATAGCTTCTTTTGAACTCAGGGCTTTGGTGGGGTTGGTGGCAGTCATCCTTTCCATAAACAACTCACATCCTTCAAGAGAAATGTCTGTGTGTGCCAGGAATTCCTCCCAAATGCTTAGCTCATAAGTGAGAGACAGAAAATTTCAACAACAACTCTAAGGGCACAAAGTGTTTTTTGTTGGATTGGCATGCGTATTTTATAGGGGGTTTTAAATTCAAATCCAACCATTTCCCCCAAATTTTGACAATAAATGTTTTTTTGGCAGTAGATCTTAAAAGATTTTTGCCTTAAATGTCGTCAGCTTTCTCTTCTTAATCGCCTTCTAGTTGTCCAGTCATGAAAATTGACTCCAACGGTCACTTTTCTGCTGTGTTGCGTGGCACCTCCCTCTTTGGTGCATCTTCCTACGCACAACTCCCTAGGTTGCAAATTCACTATTTTCCACACAGCTCACTTGCTGCGTAGTCCTCCAACCCTGGCAGTGTAGTTTATAGTCTCGCGCTCCCTTACAAATGCCTGGAGCACTAAGACTGTCCTGCTGCCATATAGTCATTGTGCAGGATCCCCTGTATACAGATTCAAATGACTCCCATTCACTCTTCCCAGAAAAGGTTCTCCATTCAACTTCGTGAGTTGAACTGCACCTCCATCTGTAATTAATTTGATAATATACGGTCCTAGCCAATGCATTTGGAATTTTCCTGGAAAATTAGTGAATTTACTGTCATATAGTAGGACAAGATCATTTACCGTGAATGTGTGAAGCTTGATGTGGCGATTGTGCCATGATTTTTCACGTTCCTTTTGTAGTTGCTGGTGAAATCTAGCCAAAAATCGATCCTCTTCGAGCTCCATCAGCTGCGTGAGCCGATCTTCCAGGGCCTCTCAATCCGCCATACTTCTAAAATTTTCTATGCCCAAACTAAGCACAATATACTCCATCAGAATTACAACTTCTACACCATATACCAATCTGAACAATGTTTTCCTTGTCAGATTCTTACAAGTAGTCCTATAAGCCCATAGCATTGTAGGTACGCACACATCCCATTCATTTCGATGCGTGTAGCAGATCTTCATCAACGCGTTCTCCAAAATATTGTTGGTGGCTTCAACAGTTCCATTGGCCTGTGGGTGATACGGTGTACTCTTCTGATGGTAGTCCTGAAATTCTTCAATCAATGCGTTGATCGTTTCGTTCAAAAAGTGTGTACCTTTATCGCTCAACACTTTCGGGCATCCAAATCTGGTTAACAAATACTCAAACAAAAACTTTTCTATTGTAGTCCCTGTAAAATCCTTAACCGGTTGTGCCTTTTACCATCTGGTTAGATATTTCATCGCAGTGATGATATAGTGCGCACCAGTTTTCTTCCCTGGGGAATGAATGGGCCCAACAAAATCAATCACCCATTTTTCAAATGGCTGCAAAGATACTTGAGGTTGTAATGGCAATTCATCCCTTCGCGATGGTTGGATCATTCTCTAACATGCATCGCATGCTTTACAATACGCCTTGGAATCCTCGTGCAGTGTTGGCCACCATAGACTTGTGCACAAAATCTTCTGCGCAGTCGTCTTTCTTGCATAATGTCCTCCTGCAGCCCCTCTGTGAACTTCAGCGAGAATGATATCTCTCTCAAAATCGGGCACATGTCTTCGCAATATTTCATCTGCATCCATCTTATAGAGATGTCCCACAATAATCGAGAAATCTTTTGTGCACACTACGAGTTCCTTCTTTTGCTGACTTGTATACCCTTCCGGTGCCATCCCCGTAGTAAAGAAATGAATGATATCTACAAAATGGTTATTTGCTACGTGCACTGCAAAGAGTTGCGTATCTCGAAACCCTTCCTTCAGATTACTGGGCTCCTCTCCTGTTTCGATCCATGACAGATGGTCAGGTCCCACATTTAACCTCCCTAGCTTCACAATTACTTCAAAGTCATACTCCTGGAATAGTAGCAACCATTTGCAGATCTCCCCCCCCGGCACAGGCTTATTGGCCAAGTATTTCAAAGCAGAATGATCCCTATACATCTTGAAATGACCTCCTAACAGATAGTGCCTGAATTTCTGTAGTGAATATACCATGGCCAGTCCTTCGCGCTCAGTCATTGAGTAATTCTTCTTGACCTTCAATAATTTCCTACTCGCGAAGGCTATAGGGTGGTCCATTTCTCTTTCACCGGCTTGTGTTAATACTACACCCAATGCAATACAGAGGAATCCAAATGTATGTGAAATTCCTTCTTTCAATCCAGGAATACCAAGGTCAGTGCAGTGACCATATTTTCTTTCAAGACATCTAAGATGCATTGACATTCTTCGTCCCAATAGAATGTTGTGTCCTTATTTAGGAGTTTCTCCATAGGCATGGTAATCTGAGCATATGCTTTGATAAATTTTCTGTAATATCCCATATGTCCTAGCGTCGCACGCATCTACTTAACATTTCTCGAGGCCTTCAGATTCACTATCACTCCAATCTTGGTAGGGTCCACCATCAACCCTTGCTTGCACACCACGTGGCCCAACATGATTCAAAGGGAATAAAGAAGATGCATTTCTTCAAGTTCAGCGTGATCTAGCATCTACGACACGTATCCAACATCAGGCACTTTACTACATGGCACTTTACTAGTTCAAATACTAACCATTCATCAAAGTATACTTCCAGGAATTTATGAATGAACTCCTTTAATGCTACGATGATTACGCGAGAAAATATCACAGGCACATTCTTGAGTCCAAATGACATCACAATGTATTGAAAACAACCCCATTCTGTCGCGAAGGTTGTTTTGCTCCTATCCTCAGGCGCAATCTTAATCTAATGATACCCCGAAAACCTGTCACTGAATGAGTAGGCCTCCTACGCTCCAACATTGTCTAATACTTCATCAGAAAACAATGACGGGAATGGATCATGGAAACACACATCGCTAAGCTTCTGCATATCTACATAAATCCTTATCTCGCCCTTCTGCATCTTCTCCTGAACCACCATCGGGCTCACCCAATCAGATTCCTCAACTGGTTATATGATGTCTACTTCCAACATCTTATCCAACTTGAGGCGAACCTTTTCCTTGTATTTAGGATTAAGGTGATATGACCTCTGTTCCACAGGCTTCACGCACGAATTTAGAGTGACTTTCATAACACCCAAATCACCAACTATGCCCTTCAAATCCGAAAACTTGGTAGGGAAAATATCATGATATTCGCGAAGTAACTCAACAACCTTATCCACAGTAGCGTCGTCCCAATAATCTCCAATCTTTGCAAACTTCGGCTTGGCTTCAGTACCAATGTTTACTTGCTTTGTCTTCAATGGTGTGGTGATGTCCGGGTTGACTATTTGAGGGACCTTGACTTTGCGATGCCCTTTTGCCTATGGAATGTTAATATTTCTTGAATCTTCATCCTCCTCTTTAGTGGTCACATTATAGCATTCTAGCAATTGGCATAGCTAGGTCCTCCAATCTGGTTGGACCCACTCCATAGGTTCTTGTGGCATTTTGAAGATATTTGCCTTGATCTCCTATAGAGCTTCATTGATGCTTGCAAAGCAGTCTTCAAAAATAAAGGTAAATAACAATCCTTCCATCAATATATCCCACTCTGCAGTGCCATGGCAGAGCTTTGTTTCCAAATACCAGTTCATGGGAATTGTATCCAAAGTATGGCAGAATAAGTGCACCCACTCTGGCTGTGGTTCGGTCCCCCACGCTTTAGTCCATTTTGGTAGGTGATCACGCGGATCATCCTTTCTGTTATATTTATCAGTCAATCTAGTGTTAGGACTCCCAAAACATAACATCATCATTCTTCTGTAATCCCACCATCCATGAAAGTTGTCCTTGTGCGTACCCCACCATCATGCGGGTGTAGCACGTAGTTCCAAATCTAATGCTTGGAAGTAGTGATCCTCAGGGAATTCACATTCAAAAACTTATCCATGTTAGTTAAACCATCATAATAGGGCAAGTTCCTTACCTCTGATGAAACATAACGCAACGATTTTGTCATCATATTGTATCACAGTGTGGATACTTCATGCAAATGATGCTGCCAATGTTCCAATTGTTCGTCTGAATCATAGGTGCAGGAACTCTCCCGATCCCATGAAATCCACACATCTACCATCGAATTGTTTCAATCCTAGTCTCATGATGTTATTTTGTAGATCTGATCTAGTTCATCACCACTTTCTTCATAGTCGCGAACTGGTTCAGTGTAGTGCACCCCTTCTGCAGGGTCCAATGACACTACAACCCGAAGCAATTTCCTTTCAAACAACATTATCCTCTTCTTCAAGTTGATGACCCCATTCATGTCAATGACCCACTCAATTCCCAGGAGTGTGGGGTATGGATTAATATCGTCAACGATCTATGTCACCTCAAAGTCAACCATCGCGCTCACACCTTCTATATCAATTGTTACTCCATATAATCATCCCATAGGGATGATATTCTACTGGTTTTCCATTATGAGTTGAATCGGAGACCACTGCAGCGCAGGTCTCCCCATTATTTCCCATGTTTTCTTTGGTAGTATGTTCACATCGGACCCCAGATCCAAGATGACATGGTCCATCTCATAATCTCCTATTTGTGTGGTGAGCCTCATCTCGTGCCCTGTTATTTCCTTATGTTTTCCAATTTTTCTAACCACCCGGTGTCCATTAGAGACCTTCTCTTTGCTGGCGCATTTGTTTATTAACTCCTGCAGGCCTTCCATAACTTTGCTATCACACAACAGTTTTATGTAGGTCTCCAAAAATGTAGTAAGCACATAGGGATCAACCTCTGCAGGCGCACTGGTGTCTTGCATCTTGTTTTGACTTCCTGAGGTGGATGTCTCAGTGAAGCTTTTCTTGGCCTCCATAAATGTTTCCTTCGTGCGATTCAAATCAAAACCCACGTTATTCTTTGGGACCTTGCGGACCCATTCGTCCTTTTTAGGTTGTTTACCTTTATCATCACCAGTCATTATTCTGCTTCTCAACACTATATTCATGCTTTGATCTTCCTCGCGAGGCTCAACTCTCATGATCTGTAAGTTCTACATAGGTTGCTGAGGTTGCGCCTTCTTCTCCTACATCTTAGCTATTAGCACTGCGAATTCTTCTATAGTGTGGTCAAACTGGCTGCAGTATTGACATGATGGGCATGTCTAATTCTAATACTCCCATGTGTAGTGACCTGGTGTTCTGCAGTTGTAACAGATAACCTGACCCCGACCTCTACCAGGTCCTCCTCCTCCTCAGCCTCGTCCTTGTCCCTGATATCCTCCATGCGCTCCTTCAATGCCCTGCTCTAGAGGCTGAGTTTCTGCTTGCATCTAGTATGTAGGTGTTCTTTCCATCATTAACTCATAGCTGTGACAATGGCGCTCATCGTGGCCCACTGATTTTCAGAAGTTATAGAACAACTGTTGAGGTGTATGGATGAAATTTTGAAGCAAATGACAATTATCTATCGCATGTTGTCCAGCAACCTGAAAAATAGCATACATAGTGCAGCCCCCACGCTCGGCCCTACTAGAGCTTCTGGCCTTAGGGGATTTGGTCCCCCTCTTGTAATATAATTCGAGTATACGAGTTAGTGGTATTTATCGTGCTCCTGGCTCTTAAACTTTAGACATCAGACTTCCATGCATGCCTCTGGTTTAGTCTCCTTGTCTTTCTTCAAGCTCTGTAATTCTAAGCATAGGCTCTATAATTAAGAGTTAATCTGCTGTACCCCCAAGGTCGCATCTTGAATGGGCGTTGCATGCAACCTCATTGCATTTTCCAAGGATTCTGCCTGAGTTCCTATCTTCTGTTGCGACAGAGAAATCCTTAGGTGGGGCAGAAGCGAAGCTATAAACCACTCACGATGCTGACCATCTGTGAGCTGCATGTTAGCTTCTCGAATCTGACATTTCAACCTTTGATCTAATTCCCAAGGCGTCTCATCAACCCTCATCATGATTTCCTTAAATCCAACTACTGACTATGAGTCAGACTTAGGCTTACTAAATTCCTTGTTTAAAGCAACCTTAGTTTCTGCTAGTGATGCTAGAGGATTATCAGAACAATACTTAATATACCAAGTCAGCGCACAATCCTACAGAGTGGTAACCAATTGTGCCTTCTTTATATTGTCATCAGTAATCTGCTGCGCTATCCACACAACATTTGCAACAAACCAGAACTGCTTTGTATCTTCACTCCCTATGCCCTTGAAAATCGGCAGCTTCATTGTGTTCGACATGTTGAATGGTGGTGGTGGTGGTGGAGGTGTGGGCGAAGGTGTATGCAGTGGAGGTGGAGGTGGAGGTGGAGTGGATGGATGATGTGTCCATAGAAAACCCTGTGTTATCAGCTAGACAACACTCTGTGGTGAGGCATGTATTGCTCCCTCATCATCACTCGAAGGAGGTCCGATCAATGGGCTATATTCAAGACTTGATCCCTCTCAATATCTAAAGAGTTTTCCACTTCACGTAGTTATGAACATCAAGGCAATGGAATAACTTGTTTTTCACATAACAACATTTTAATCTAGGTATTCAAATATCTTAAATACTTACCTCGCACTCCCTTGAAAAATCACCTCTCCGCTTCGTTGTAGCTAACTGATGTATCGACTACAAATTTTGTAACAAATCCTCCTAGAATCTGATAGAACCAATGATCAACAACCCGCACGATCATATTTTCAGAGGCTTCTAATCGTTGCACTAATTCAGGAGTCCACACTATAGGATTATCAAGCTTCCACCTTCCTTGGCTAGTTGTCAATTTAGCTGTCCACTCGTATAGTTCAATGGGAAAAGTGAAGAAGAAGATTTCATGTATCTATGTATACAGATACCTATTCAACCACACTTCTTTTGACAGGTGCAAATTCCTGTTTTCTTGCGCCATGAACTCGTGAATCTTCCGATCCAACGACTTTTCAATTTCTTTCTTGGTCAGATTCCTGTGATGCAACATCACACATCTCTTTCAAGAAGATCGCGATCTAGACAACGAAACCATTTGTTGGCTTAGGGGGTCCTGACCCAGGTTCAGAGTTAGTTGTGCCCACCAACAAATCCCTACACTATTGGCCCTTTCGGCAACAACTCAAATAACATAGGCTACAGTCTCACCCGAAACAGTATAGGGGGATGCAAGAAGCAAGTTTTGCATTGAGAGACGAGTGTGATGCCTTTTAGAATCTTAGATATGCCTTTGTGCAGATCGATAAACACTTATGGCTCGGTACTGGAACTCTATTAGACGGTCTTCAGATCTTCACGAAGGTCTACGATTAGCCTTTGCGGACCCTTAACAATCGATTTATCCACTTACGTGCATCAGAGAACAACCCTTAATTAGTGTTTGCATAGATCTAATTAAGTTAATTAGTAAACATAACATAATTCATCACAGTCTTCGCGAAAGTACTTAATATGCATTGCGTACATTTATTAAGACTTATTCAAGAGAATCACACATCATTATATCAATATTCCATAAACACATTATTCATCAACAACATATAACATAAACATAAGTAAACATAGATAAAAAGATATACACAGGAATTCATCGGGAACTTTCTTTATTGATCTTCAGTTCATATTTACAGACCCAAAACTACCCTATGCACTCAGCTGCAGGGGTCCACGCACTTAGTTGCAGACTCTACCTAGGCCTCTGCACACTCAGCTACAAAGCCTTTCTTCTCCTATCTGTCCCACTTCTCTACACTATCACTTATCTTATATTGACCCATTACTAACATGATTTTCCTTAGACTCTCTAAGACACGCATATTATAGCCTTTTTCATCCAATCCCATGGTCCGCGGACCATCGGTGGATCTCAAAACTAACTCATACTTTACATAAACAAGGGGCTAAAACCCCTTTGACTCCTAATCATCTACGTGCTCCGCATCAAAAAATCACAGAGACTTTACATTAGTTACAAAAAATATCAAAACTTTGGTTATTTTAACCCAAAAACTAACCCATGGGACCCCATCCCAACAACTTGGGCCTCTGTAGTAGCTCAAAATGTCAAAAGTGTTGTTTACATTGCTCTACTACTCTTGAAACCTTCTTCAATGTGCTTAGAACATCAAAATCATCTAGGAATGACTTTTTTAATCCCAATTTGGTTGAAAATTGCAAAAGTTATGGCCAAAACAGTTTCTCATAGGAAATATCCACTAAAACTTGAGAAACTCCAGTTAACTCTATTAAATCTAGGGTTAGCGCCGAATTTAGGGGCTCCTCCAACTTTTCCGCCAGCTTAACTATAGGTTGATTAGTGCTAAGCATGGTTAATTAATGCTAAAATCCACTTAGTCCACACGATTAACATAAGTGCTTAATTAGTGGCTAAACATGTTTAACTAACATTTAAACTCCATTTAATCTATGTGGTTAACACAAGTTCCAGCCTTTGATTTTGAGTGTTTGATCACATGGGAGGGGGTTGGCCCTCTCCTCCCCCCAAACCGCAATGGCTATCACAATAAATATAATAGGAAGCCATATACTATTAAGAACTAAAGGCGCAAGTGTAGTGGTAAGACTTTGGCTTTGTATGGGAGAGGTCGCGGGTTCAACTCTGCTGAATTGTCGTAAAATTTATGCCATAGCTCTCCAATGATGCTCGACCTTTGGGGAGGGACATGTGGCATCCTTCGGGCTTGCCACATGTCTCCTCCTCATTGGTCCTCCTCTAACCAGTGAATTAATTCCAAATCACCACACTATAGACCAACCAGATTTTTCCACTTGTTTAGAACCCATTAGCCATTGAATAACCCTTTGACCTACCCAGTCCCCTGCCACGTTAGCAGTACAGATTACTGACTGTGTAGTGAATGTAATTTTTTTTTTTGGCAAAATTCTTCTCTTTGGCAAGGTGGACATAACACAATATCTTCCTCATACGAGCTTCGTTTTGAGTGAAACATGTTGCGTTGGGATCGTATCGTAGAGACAGATGCGGTCATTCAAGTTTTGAGTGATTCTGAGCACTTTGATTTTTGAGCTAAATATTGATCACCTGTTCAGGGCAAGTCCACGAATGTATCAACATAGTGATTATGGACATTCTAGAAGAATATGGAGTGTTGTTGAGCAGAGACTAGTCCAACAAGCTACAAGGGTACTTTTCTATGGGCTGGTCACATTTGTGTCTTCTATATAAGGGCATAAATAATCAGATCCGGGTGAATTTAGAAAGATACATGAAACATATTGTCACTCCCTTGAATGGAAAAATGAACCAGTGGCTTTTGCAAAACTTATCTTCGACAATTGCTTCCTAGAAACCCAACTAGGGTTCTATCTTGCACAACCATCCCCAATCCCACCAGATACGCAGTTGGAGCTCCTTCATATTCCAACTGGTGAAAATGACATTTGTACAACTAGCAATATTAATAATATTACTAGTGTAGTTCCTAGTCCTTGTACATATGATATGTGGACTTTGTACTTCAATGGTTCCAAAATGCAGGAGGGCTCTGGAGCTTGTTGTGTTTTAATAGACCCACTACAAAGAAATCATGTGATCATTATCTGCTTGGAATTTGAGTGCATGAAAAACACTGCAAAATATGAAGCACTTATCTTGGGCTTACAAAGAGCCATTGACCTCAATGTTTCCATCCTGAAAGTATTAGGTGACTCATAAATTGTGGTGCGACAGGTACAAAATACCGTACATTGTGTGTCACCTCATCTTAGAAGTTATCAATAAGAGGTATGGTGTCTGATTTCACATTTCCAAGCTTTTAATATCATTTATGTTCCTAGAATGTGTAACACAGTTCCAGATGCATTAGAAAATGCCACTGCTAGGTTGTTACCATTGAGGGATGGTTTTTCTGTTGAAATTCTTAATAAGCCATCATCCCTGATAATATAACTAATTTACACATTTTTTATGATGAACAACATATAGTATGCTTCACAACGAACATTGATGTGTTCAAAGACACAACGATCAATGAGGACGATCACAAAAAGGCATTGCAGGATGTAGCCAGTGCAAGTAAAGGAAATATCTTCCCAAAGGGTGTGGTATTGTTGGAAAATAGGTATGACCTATAGAATCACTTATGGGCACCTATTAATGCTAAAAACCATAGTTCTACACTGTCACATGGGTAGATTAACTTGGGAACAAAAAATGGATTCGAAGTATGTCAATCTTGGTACTTGATGTACACCACAAGAGCGGAAAGCCTTTATCTATATATTCAAGTAGTACCAAGATGTGTTCATGTGGACATACGATAAGCTTAAAACCTATGATACACAAATCATCCAATATGTGATACCAATAAAAGAAGGGGCCAACCCATTCCAACAGAAATTGAGAAAGGTACACACAATGCTTGAGCCTCTTATTCAAAAAGAGTTGAGGAAACTGTTGGATGCCCAGATCATATACAGAGTGTGGCACTCAACTTGGGTGTCAAATTTGGTCCCAGTGAGAAATAATTCCAGGGAAATCCTCTTGTGTGTTGATTTCCAAAATCTCAATCGTGCCTCGGACAAGGACAACTACCCCGTGCTGTCCATGGAACAAATACTACAAACGATATTGGGGTCATAAATGTTTTCATTGTTAGACAACTACTCAGGATAAAACTAGGTTCTAGTTTTAGAACCTGACCGACTTAAGACCACCTTCCACATGAAGTGGGGCACGTTCACATTCTGGCGAATTACAATTGGGTTAATCAATGCTGGTGCAACATTTCAATGCGAAATGGACATGGCTTTCCAATAGCTGATTGGATGGAGCATAGTGTTCTATCTTGATGACATAATGATGTTTTCCAAACAAATGTTAGACCGCATACACCACCTAAAGAAATTTTTTGAATTATGTCGCAAATATGGGATATCCTTAAAATCCAAAGAAAAGTATATTCCCAGTGTTCGAGGGTAATATCTTGGGCCACATTATTGCCAAAAGTGGGATTAAGGTAGACACAGACATGGTAAAAAAAATCACGCAAATTCCCTTCCTTGTGAATAAGAAGGTTGTGAAGTCTTTCTTGGGGAAAATCAATTTCCTCTGCAATATCATCTCTGACTACGCCCATATTATTAAGCCAATACAAGATATGGTGAAGAGGGATGAAATTTATAAACGGGATAAAAGGGAAAAGGATGCATTTTCCCATATTAAATAGGGTATCCTAGAAGCACTCACATTATACAACCCATACTTCAACAAATACTTCTTCCTCTACACCTTTGCTTTTGAGACTTCTATCGCCTCTGTACTCACCCAAAAGGATGATCTGAACAATGAGCATGCTATCTCTTTCATGAGTGTGAATCTACAAGGACCATAGCTTAACTACCTCACCATGGATAAACAATCTTATGTAGTATACAAGGTGATAAAACAATTTTGGCCTTATCTTTGTCCCGCACCCAACAGTCAGATCACTTCTTGTGCAATAAGAGCTAGATGAAAGGAGAGCGAACTAGATGACTAGGTTGCAAGAATATGATCTAGAGGTCAAGCCAGTTCACACAATCAAGGGCCATGGTATTTTTCAACTAGCAGCAGAAGCAGTGAATGCAAGGAAGAAGAAGAATATCTTTTAGGATGGGAGCAAGAAATTGATATGTACAATGTCGAATGAGCCTCCCCCATTATTAGAACAAAATCTTGGTATGCTGATGTGTGCCAATACATTGAGCATGACACCATGCCCTCCCACTTTTCCACACAGCAGAAGAGGGCACTTAGACTTAAAGAATTATCCTACTAGTTGGTGCATGTGGTGCTTTTCAGAAAGCACCACAACGAAGTACTACTCAGGTGTTTGGAAGCACGTGATTTAGGAAAGGTATTGCATGATCTCCATGATGGATCAATCGGGGGTCACTTTAAAGGAAACACAATGACACATAAAGTCATGTGGGATGACTTTTACTGACCTACATTAATCATAGATGCTCATGCTTACGCCCGCAAGTGTTTGGTCTGTCAGAGGTGTGCCGAAATAAAGAAGAAGTCAACCACCCATTGCATCCCATTGCAGTGGAAGAACCTTTTCAATAGCAGGTCTTGGACATTATTAGAGAAATATTTCTAAATTCATCAAAGTATCACCACTATATCCTTACTGCCACAGATTACTTCACGTGGTGGACATAAGCAGTTGCACTCAAACAGGTGAATGATTAGGAAGTCATTACATTTCTACAACAGAACATCATTTCCAGGTTCGACATTCCTACTTCATTTGTTTTTGACAATGCAACATACTTCTCATCGCTAAGACTTTATGATTTTGCATTGGAAAATGGTGTTGTATTGAAACATTCAACTAATTATTATCTGCAGTGCAATGGTCTTACTGAATCCACGAATAAAACTTAATTCACATTATCAAAAATACCATATTCTTTGAGCAGCGAAATTGGCACTCCACTTTGGTAAATCCCTTATGGGCTGACCAAGTCATGCCAAAGCCTTCCTTGAGCACCTTCCCTTACTTCCCAGTATACAGAAAAGAAGCCATCCTCCAGCCTAACATCTACTTGCCTTTTGTCCAACTCTCACAAGAATCCCAAGGCAAGTCATGACTGTTAGTGCAGTGTAGGATGGACACCTTTCGCAAGCTATGAGAAGAAATGTAGAAATCAAAAGAAAAAATTTCACTTCACCATAATAGTATCAAGAGATGGTTTAACAAGAAGTTTGCAGGGAAGAACAACTTCAGTGTGGGTTTCTTAGTCTTGAAGTGGGATAAATCCCATGAGGACAAAGGAAAAAACACTAAGTTTCACTCCCTATGGATTGGGCCATTCACAGTACATGAACGACTTAGCCAACACGCTTATCATTTTCAATAACTTGACGGGAATATTGACTCTCCCCATGTCATTGGCCAAGACTTAAAACACTATTTCCAATGAAGATATGGGGTTGTGCCCTACACTGTGTACATAACCTTTTCTTTCTTGTTTGCTTGAGTTTTATTTTTTTCGTCATGTGAATGTACATGTTGTGGCTTCTAAGTATGTGTGTGGCTGAACTCTAAAGAGGCTTGTGACACTTCAACATTTAGATAGCCTTCTTTCCATCTTCCTTGTGTTGGTTATAACTTTTGGTCATTGAATTTCCGACAGAAAATACGATTTGTCTGTAAGGAGTGTTTTGGTCCAACCATGAAACCATGTCTCTTCCGGAAACCTCATGCCTACAGTTGATCTTTATGTTTCAGTGTATTCATTCTTATCCAACTAGTAGAAGTAGAGAAGGGGAAAAATCTAAATGATCAAAACTAAATTAGAGGTATCTATATGCTTCTCTGAAGGAACAACCTCTCCTACTCTCAATAAGTCGAGACCCCTCTTCTGCCCAAAAATAATAAGTGTCAATGTGAAGTTATCTTTAAAATAAATAAATAAAGGAAAAAGGAGAGAAAGGCTTGCATGTGCACAAAGAGGTGAAGTAAGAAACTCCTCTAGGGTACTGTCTAGGCTCACTGGCACTGAAGAAATGTTTGTGGTTTTGCGTGACTATCCAGGTCTGCTGGCAGCAGACAAACACCAAAGATAAAAAATTATACTATGAAAATATTAATCTCGCGAGATACACTACCCTTCCCAACTTGAAACATTGTGATATCACTGAATCTTATGTTGTGTTCAACTGAGAAGGTAAAAATGGGACCGGGTCTGTTTGTGGGGTAAGTGGGAAGACCAAAGTAATATGCACGATGATTCAATACTCCCTAAAGAAACGAGGCCCTACATAGAAGAAGTTAATCGAGATAGAGAGGATGGAATTCAACCAATGTGTTGCCAAGTGTTGTAGCTGCTACAACACCCTTCAAAATTTTGGCTTACACTCAATTTCTGAGCCTTCCTTGGTCTTGTATATTTTTTTCACAAACATAGAAGCTTATTTCATGAGATTTCTTGAAGTGTTGTGTTCCCTTTTGAATGTTGGGTAAATTTTCATCTTTTGGCATGTTTGGTTGTCACACAATATGTAAAATCCTATTCTGATGGTTTCAAGTGTCTATATTTGTGTATATGAGTTTTTCTAACTATGAAAACATTGGTTGCACTCATTCGCAAAGTTCTAAGCACTGTCGCACAAGTGTCGTCAGTTCATCCTAAAGTCTACCTTAAGTGTCACACTTGTCATAAATTTCCATAAAGATGTCATGTGGAGGGAAATTATATTTTCATGTGTTCAGATGATCTATTTCAATGTGTAGTTAAATTATTCTATGTGTGTGATCACAGTCAAAGTTCATCACTGTTACAACAATATCACAAATTCCACACTTAACCATTTTCGGAAAAACTTCCCGACCGAGAAACTTAGCTTCACTGGGCCTCTCCTGAGCTACATATTGTGTAGTCTCAGTCCTCTAGCTATGACCTTGTTGCTTGGAATTGTGCAATGCACAATTACTGTCTCGCAAGACTGCTGCACTGCACAGTTTCTGTGCCCAAGCCCCGACCTTGGCCTTCAAAATTGCGCAATCATGCCCCAACTTGGCTTAAGCTGCACACTTTGCATCCTCAAGCCTCAATATCATCCCCTGAGCCCTTGAATTACTCATATTCATAGTAGCCCAACCTCCATTGACTCCCAAAACTATGCAATTATCTTTCCCAGTGTCCATTCCCTCATCCTGTTCGACTAGCTCCGGAAACTAAGTAGTCTTGTCCCTCAGAATCGCCTGAGCTACGCACTATGCAGTCTCAAAGCTCAATATTTTCCCCTCGCTATTGGAACTTTGCACTGTGAAGTCACTGAGTCCCTCATCCCAACTTGTCGCTTGTTCCAGGCTCAGTTGGTGGATCAAAATGCATCATCTTAGACTAGGGGGTTTTCATTTTGATGTAGTCTCATCATGAGTGAATTGCAGGAGCAGGTACCCTATCATGTCATGGAAAGATGATGAAGAAGGTGAATAAGGAGGGCAACATGCTCAAAGTCTCTATTCCAGCTGAACTTACAAGTTGATCAATCATGGGAAAGCGAAGGGACACTAGTTTGTGACCACTATCCAAGACTTGAGATCATTGAAGATTCCTCATCACCAAGCCATGTGGAGGTGAAAGGAAAGCATCCTCAAGAATACATCTAACACTTAGCAGTAATAGTGGCTTGAAATTTCCACATCATCAAGTAGTCCATGTCAGCAGTGTCATGTCATGTCATGTCATGAGTGGTCAAATGCCGCATCACTATTGTGGATCATGTATATTGTATTCAAAATGTATTGTAAAGTGGAATTCCAAAGGACACATATTGAAGGTAAGGAATCATGTAAGTTGAAAATTCATAGGAAGTCAAACAGTCATGAGGGTAGTTAAAGAGTTACCCATGGATATATATACTCCCTCATTGTATGAGTAAAGGAATTTTCACCTTGGCTCCTCTTGCAAGGCATTTTTGAGATAAGCTAGTTCTTTGAGGAGCAAGGAGTGGCTCCAATACTAGAGCTAGTGATGTACACTGTAAAATTGTGTCTTGGAAATTTTACTTGATAATAAAAGCCTTCATGGCCAACATACTCTTCATGAATGGATTATTAATGTTTGTAAGAATATTATGCAGATGTTTGTATTTCATGTTTTCTTTCACATGTGCTAACATAGTTGAACTATTTCAATTGTTTTAGTACTTATCTCATTCAGAATGTGTTGTAATGGTTTTTATAGATGTACCATCCTTGTGGACTATTCCACAGGATATTATACATATATTTCTTCTTTTGTTGGTTGTAATGGCTGTCACATCCTCTGTGGGATATTCCGCTGGATGTTAGATGGATCCTTCTAGTTCATGTGTGTCTTTTCTTGGGTGTTACTTCTACCTCTCACTTAGAGGCTCAATTTTCTCTCTTCTCTACAGTAGAAGAAACTTGAAACATTTACAACTGAACACTCACCAGACACACCTTCTTGTTTTTTGAGGACACCATTGCATCCCTCTCTGTTGCTGAGAGTTAGAGCCAAGGAAAATATTTAAGGATTGTGCAACTGGGCCTTCATATTGGATGGGACTCCTACACCAAATAGTGTGAGGTATAATTGGGATTTCACATCGGGGATATCCCTTGAATGTTGGCAGGTCTAGCACCATCAACTATGAGAAATGGAAGATCAGAGATGAAGAACAAAATGGTGGACTACAATTGGCATGAATCTCCTTAGAGGTCTGATGTGAATTCACTGGAACGGGAAATATTAGTTGAGCAACAAGGAGAAGAGTATTCTTCTAATCTAGTAGATATACTAAGAAGTCTAAGGGAAGAGATCAAAAGTTGAAAGATAGATAATAACAGGTTGATTGAGGCATAGGAAATGCTTGCAATAGCTCAGGAAAAGTAAGAAGAATTTAATGCAGTAATCCTTCAGAGTATTTTAAATTTGCAAAAGTACAAAAAAATGGTGATTAGTTATGGAAAGGAGGAGAAGAATAATGGGGCATATGGTAGTAGGTTTCATAGAGGACACATGACATACATAGATGATATAGTTAAAGGTGGTAGATATTTGAATACACCCGACAAGAGGGGTAGCACTTATGGATTCCACTCTAGTTCCAGTTCTGAGAGACATCATTGCCATCACCACCATCATCCTTATAGGAGGATTGAGAAGGGATATTTACTTCAAGAAAGCTAAGCCTCCCACATTTGATGGATAGATGAAGAAATTAGAAGATGTAGAGGCATGGATGCTTGGGATGAAGAAGTTATTTAGATTGCATGATTACTCAGAGAGCTTGAAATCCAAGATAGCTACCTTCAGTCTCAAAGGTAAAGCATATATCTGGTGGGAAGATGTGAAGAATGTCAAAAGAATTAGATAAGAAGCGCTGATCTAGGATGAGTTCAAGAGACTCTTCAAGAAGAAGTATCTATCTGAAAGGTACTATGATGACAGGGCCATGAAATTCTATGATTTGAAGATGGGTTCTATGACAGATCATGAGTACACTAACAAGTTATTGGGTCTATTGAGGTATGTTCCTTATTTGAGTGATGAGAAAGAAAAGATTCAAAGGTTCATTAGTGGGTTTCTAGTAACATTTAAAGACTAGATTGAGTTTGATGAGCCTCGACCATTGGAGGAAGTCATTAGAAACTGAAGCATTGTTATGAGTAGTAAAAGAAAATGCCCGAACTTAAGCAATATTGGAAAATAAATAAGAAGACTAAAGGAAAATGGGCTCAGAAACAAGGAATACATTAGGATGTAGGTGATAAGGAGAATGTGGCACCTTATAAGAAGTTCAAAGTAGTTGAGGCAGGACATGGGTCTCATCCTAAGGAGAAGAATAAGGGAGAGGGAAGGAAGACTTTGAGGTGTTGGATTTGTGGTGGAGAGCATGGAAAGAGAGATTTCCCATCACACTAGGTTGGAAGACCTCCGATTTATAGTGCGCAAGAGGAACAAATAATTGGATATGTTGGTTAGAGTATTCCTCGTATTTATGCAGTAATGGATAAAAATAATGAAGATCATCAGGCATCCATTATTGAGATAGAAGGTAAGATTTGTGATGAAGTTTTTTCTATGTTGATTGATCCTAGATTGAATTATAGTCATATCAGTCCTGACTTTGTGGATAAGTGTTGCTTGAATAAAGAAGTACATGTAGAATATTTTTTGGTGTTGTTGGCTATAAAGACCAAGAGAAGAGTTCATCATTGGGCGAGATCTTGTGCATTTGAGCTTAATGGTATGCCTACATCAACACATATAATTTTCTTACTTTAGGTTCATATAGTATTATTATGGGCATGGAATGGTTGTTCATTCATAAGACTAAAGTGGATTATTATGAAAAGGCTATTGAGTGCTTGGATGATGATGGAGAAAAGAGAATCGTGTAGAGAAAGAAGAATCCTACATTAGTAAGAATGGTTACAACTATGAAAGAAAATCATAGCCATAGGAAATGATGTTTGTTATTTTCAATGCATGTTTCTAGTGAAAAAGGGAAGGATGTTGAGGATGATGAAGTCCTGAAGAAGTATTCTGTTTTGAAACAATTTTAGGATGTGTTTCCTACAAAGATTCCAGAGTTACAGTCTCATAGGGAAGTGGAATTATATATTGAGTTGACGTTAGGAGCAACACCAATGTTGATTTTTGGTAGCTTGGGAGGTACTCCAATCCCTAGGGTTAGGGGTTTGGAGGATGGAGTGCCACAATAGGGAATTGTGGGCTTGGAACCCAAGGTGTGAGCTTTGAACCTAAGCATGTGGGTGTAAGTCCATAAGGCCTACTAAACATGTGATGGATGGAGATCATAAAGGATGTCAAGATGAATCCAACACATCAATAATCATTGAATTCCGAGTTGTCTATGTGGAGATATGAGTTTTTGAAGTTAATGTTGGGGTTTGGTCAAGGTTAGCCTAGATGTTGGTGACCTCATGACAAGTAGAAAATCTGTTTTGATGAAATTGGAGGCACAAATAATTGGATATGTTGGTTAGAGTATTCCTCAGACTTATACAATAATGGATAAAAAGAATGAAGATCATCAGGCATCCATTATTGAGATAGAAGGTAAGATTTGTGATGAAGTTTTTTCTATGTTGATTGATCCTGGGTTGAATTATAGTCATATCAGTCCTGACTTTGTGGATAAGTGTTGCTTGAATAAAGAAGTACATGCAAAATATTTTTTGGTGTTGTTGGCTGCAAAGACCAAGAGAAGAGTTCATCATTGGGTGAGATCTTGTGCATTTGAGCTTAATTGTATGCCTACATCAACACATATAATTTTCATACTTTAGGTTCATATAGTATTATTATGGGCATGGACTGGTTGTTCATCATAGGACTAAAGTGGATTATTATGAAAAGGCTATTGAGTGCTTGGATGATGATGGAGAAAAGAGAATCATGTAGAGAAAGAAGAATCCTACATTAGTAAGAATGGTTACAACTATGAAAGAAAATCACAGCCATAGGAAATGATGTTTGTTATTTTCAATGCATGTTTCTAGTGAAAAAGGGAAGGATGTTGAGGATGATGAAGTCCTGAAGAAGTATTCTGTTTTGAAACATTTTTAGGATGTGTTTCCTACAAAGATTCTAGAGTTACTGTCTCATAGGGAAGTGGAATTCTCTATTGAGTTGACGTTAGGAGCAACACCAATGTTGATTTTTGGTAGCTTGGGAGGTACTCCAATCCCTAAGGTTAGGGGTTTGGAGGATGGAGCGCCATAATAGGGCATTGTGGGCTTGGAACCCAAGGTGTGAGCTTTGAACCTAAGCATGTGGGTGTAAGTCCATAAGGCCTACTAAACATGTGATGGATGGAGATCATAAAGGATGTCGAGATGAATCCAACACATCAAGAATCATTGAATTCCGAGTTGTCTATGTGGAGAAATGAGTTTTTGAAGTTAATGTTGGGTTTGGTCAAGGTTAGCCTAGATGTTGGTGACCTCATGACAACTAGAAAATCCGTTTTGATGAAATTCATTTCAGCCCTCATATTGGATATAAATATGAGGTGATTAAATCTCATTTGAGGCATCCTAGGTGCAACAAATTATAGGATATAATTATCTGAGGTAGTCGTGGTTCAGAAAAGAGGCCGAAGTTGGAGAAAGAGAGCTATTTGGGTATGAAATTGTGATTTTCTAGAGGCCGAGTAAGAACAAAGCCAGAACGAGGCCTCAAGGGACATTAAGTCTAGGCTATGTGAAGGTGTGTTCGTGGCATATATAATATTTTCTTAGGGCTATGGTTGGGTACAAAAGTTTTCACAGGGATTCGAGGTCTATGCTTTAGTGAACAATGGCGTTTTTATGAGAATAATGGCATGAATTGAGCCCTACAACTCAATGAGGTACAATATAAAGGAGAATGGACGATGCCACAACTGTAGGAGGTTATTTGAAGGTGTAAAAGAGGGTTGATAGGTGGTTGTTGGAAGCCCTAACCAGGTAGCCTCATTGACAACAATATACACCAGTCTAGGAGCATTCAAGGTATGGTTGGTTGATGGTCTAAAGTTGATTTTTACTAGGAGGATAGAGTCCTAGTGTGGAAAATTTTGGTAGCCTGTAATAGCCAAAGAGGAAGTGCTGGTGTGGAGGTTAGAAGCCCTATCCAGTGGGAAATTTCTACAGTGATTGATTGATAAATTTATAGGGCATCTTTGGATTGTTGGAGGGTAGCTTGTAGATGTCCAAAATATAAGCCCTTGAATAATAGTCATAAGTGGAATTTGACAACTAACGATGGGTGAAGTTTTTAGAGGCCTTAGTAGTTTTTTTATGGATAAAAAAAGCTATTATGAAGGAAGTTTGATGCTCAAGGATTGGTCAGCATAGAGGAGTAGAATGAATGAGCCAAATTTCATTGTAGCAGAAGTGACTTGCAACAATGATAACAGAAAACCCTCCTGGAGTCTCTATGTGTTGTTCCTTGATGGACTAAGGAGTAGCTAGTGAGTAGATTGGGAGCAGAAGGACCAGTAGGTTACACGTTATGTAAAAGAAACTATGAGGTGCACTACATCAGCTAGACCATAATATCATCTTGTATTTGTATTCTTGTACCATTGGATAACTGAGGGCCATTATCCCTAGTATGGGAACCCTAGACTGTTGTATTATTCAGTTGGACTAGTATAAAGAAGATCGGGTTATTCTACATACCTGTGTAAAAAAAGTTGTGTATATTTTGTGCACTAGTAAATTTACTATCGTTTATGTTCCGCTGTGTAAAGTAGCTTCATTGTGATTCTTAGTTTGGTAGCGCCAGTGATTTAAGATTTTATCCTAGAAATCAACGTCATGGAAAAACAACATGGTATTGGAGCGTGTCTGGCCTAGTTTGAGGGACAGTGAATGAGAGTGTGCATAGTGAAGTAAAACTTAAGAGGGAGTTGGTCACATTGTAGGTGAAGGGATCACTGCAATATCGAGGTTGTAGGTTGGTCTTTGGTATGAGGACAGGTTGGAAGGTTTGTCCAACTTTACTCCATGGAAGGAAAGGATCAATTTGGTCTTGTAGGTCAACAGGATCTAGGAGTTCACTAAGAAATACATCAAGAAGCCAAATGACCTTAAGGAGCTGGAAGTGTACGAATACTTGGATATGAAGGCGAGATTGATCATCTTAGAAGGCGCGAAGGACTCCCTAATGACACATTTGTCCAAGAAGAACACTGCACATGAGATGTGGATGGCTCTTTATAATTTGTTCCAGAATAAGAACGAGAACTAGGTGTTGGGCCTCTACAATGTCATCCATTTTCGTCTTCATTTCCATCATTTTACCCTCATTTCATAACTCTATAGCCCCATACACTGACATTCAGTAACCATTTTCATCATCACATGGGTTTATTATTATTATTTTCCAAGTCATTGATTTTAAGTATTTTAAGTGAATTTGTGATTAAATATTAGGAAATTAACATGTTTTCATATATATCTAAAAGTGTTATGAGTTTTGTGATATTGTAGGTCTACTTGGATATTATAGAAGGGTCCTACTTGGCCGTCCAACCACAAATTCGAATTTAAAATTCCAAGTCATGAGGATTTGTGGCATAATTGTAGAAGGTGTGGATCATTAACTATGCACATCCAAAGGAGAAGAATCATAGATTAGAGGATTTTGAGAGGAATTGTATCTTACATTTTTAAGAGATTGGTTGTAACCACAAGAGATAAATGTGGATTTTTGAGAGATCTAAGGATCTATATTAATTGAATAGTTATCCTTAATTTTTGTATAAATAGGAGTGCACCCTTCATACAAAGGCTTGCTAATTGTTGTTAACTAATCCGTCATTAGAAACTAGTTGCTAGTTGTTAGTTGGAGTTTCTAAGTTCTTAAGATGTGATTTGTAAAGTGAGGATAGAGAATTCTTGTAATATCTTGTAACTCATTTTATGAAATACATACTGCCACTTTGATCTCCAAGATGTGATAGTTTGTTTAGTGTGCTTGCTGAGGAATGGAGGGTCCCCATCAACGACAATTTTCACATCTTTGTACATATTGGTAACATAGTATAGTTATGTTATTTCATTTATTTTCAGCAAGTGTGTTTTCATTTTATGCAAGTGTGTTTTTCCTTTCAGCAAGTGTGATTTCATTTCAGCAGGTGTGAGTGTGATTTCAATTCTACAAGTGTTATTTCATTTATGCAACTGTGGTGTGATTTCATTTATGCAAGTGTGATTTTCATTTTCATGCAGGTGTGATTTCCTTTATGCAAGTGTGATTTCAAATTCTTTATGTTTGGTTTAGTTTGGATTGGATTGATTTAATTAACTTTGTAGTTTTTTTTTCCCATGGAAAAAAGTCATAATTTCTATTAATATATAAGAAATTACATTTTGTAGATGCCGAGGCATATGCATGTGGAGGAAGGATTACCTGTCAAGATACATAAGACTATCCAAAATTAGATATAAAAGCTTAATTTCTGTTACTCCACGCAGGGAGTCTATTATCAACTATATTATGTCTATGCCTTCTCTCAACAGATAGAGAGAAACAGTCCAAAATTGTATTGTCTCTGCGCAGAGAGAGATAAACTATGTACCAAAACCAAAAACTGTATGTGCAAAGTCATATATACGAACCACTAAAGTAGATATAAGAAACATAATTTATACAGTGTGAGCAGAGAGAATTTGGGCTTATAGCCCAATTTGACCAAGTTCTACAAAAGGTCTGTGGTAGTATTGATGGTAGGAACCATCAATTTCCTCCTGTATCAGCCAGTCATTGCCCTGTATATGCGCTGCCTCTTTTGAAAGTTGATCTGCCCCCGTGTTTTGTTCCCTGTAAATGTGGCGACAGACAAAGGAGTCAAAAGAGGATATCAATCTTTGAGCTTCTCCTAGTATATGGCGCAAAGAAAATGCATTACAATGAGATGCATTGTTAAGCCAGTTACAAATGATTTTGGAATCACCAAACAACTGTAGATGGCTGCAGTGCTGTTCTAAGGCAAAATGTATGAGATGTTTTGCCGTACTGAGTTCAGCAAAATTATTAGTACCCCTGCCTAGATTGATTTGGATCTTAAAACAGTGGGTATCATTTAGGAAAAGAATGGCTCCTCCACCACATCCTGCCTCCTGTGTAGAACCATCGAAATATGCCCACGGTTTTGATTTGTCTATGATTTCAGGAATGATGGTGCGGGGAGGGGTGTTGGTATCCTCCTCGGGAAGGAGATCAAAGTCAGCGATGGTATGGAGCAGTATAGATGGCCAATGGGGGGCTTTGAGGTTGAATATGGAATGGTTTCTAGCAATCCATATAGCCCAGCAGGCTAGAAGGGGCATGTTCCTGGCTTTTCCCATATGGTTTTGGCACCAAGAAATCCAAGCATCCAGAATGTTGTGTCCATGCCAGGCTTTTAGGGATGGATAGTGTGCAATGATGCAATTCCAATATTCTTTTGAGGTTGGGCAATTTAAGAAGAGGTGTTCAGTACTCTCTTCATCAAGTCAACACAGATGACATCGAAAAGGGCCATGAAAGGATCTTTTCATCAGATTGGCACCTGTAGGAATCTTGTCAAACAGTATGTTCCACAGTAATAGATGGGTACGGGGGGCAGCCTTGAGCTTCCAAAGTAATCTCCAGATCGGATTGATGGTCTGAGGCTTGTAAGGTTCCATGAGCCTGATGTAGCCTTCTTTAGGGGAGTATGTTCCGTGCTTTGCGAATGCCCAAATAACCTCGTTTGGTTCATCAGTCAGGCGGATATGTGCTTGAGTGAGTACTTCGGTGTATTGCTACCAATCAAGTCGCCATTGTTCGAGAATGTCCAAGTCATGAGCCACTTTCCAAGCCTGCTAAAGAAAGGTAGAATTATTTCTATCCCCAATGTGTTTAATGTGGGTGATGCCCCTGCTGTTTAGGAACCTAATCAAGTCCACTGGCAATCTGTGAGCATTGCCACAACCCACCCATGGACCCGTGCCTATGAGAACAAAGTTTCCTTCATTAATTCTCCATGTGATGCCTTGTCGCAGGAGAGGTAGTGCATTCATCATCGCCTTCCAAATGTTGGAGATGTTGTTATTTGTTTCATGTATCTGTCTAAACCAGTCCATCAGGTTCATGGGCCAGATGTATTTCGCTTGTGCAACCCGGGACCAGAGACTGTTGGAAGTGATGAGTTGCCAGCCAAGCTTTGCTGCCAGTGCTTTCGAAAACAGATCAAGCCTCTTGATGCCCCACCCTCCCCATCTTTTTGGTATTGCAATTCTGTCCCATTTGACCCAAGCGAAGATTTTCCCCAGTTGGTTACCCTTCCATAAGAATCTGCAACATATACTTTGGAGCCTGTTCAGAATGCCTTTCGGTATCCATGCTAGGGTCATCCAGAAAACAGGTGTGGCCTCGATCACAACCTTACTAATCTACCAGCACGGGAAAGGTATTTATGGTACCAGATCTGTAGGCACTTTTCCACTTTAGCAATAAGCCACATCCAATCTGCAATCCTGTATCCAAGGGGTTTGAGCCAGAAGCCTAGGTATTTAAGTCCATCTTCCAAATTCAGAGCGGTGAAAGGGAAGCGTTGGGTGGTGAAGATGGTCTCATGTTGAGAGCATCCAAAGATGGTAATAGTGGATTTTCCTTCATTAACTATCATCCCAGTTGCCTGCTGAAAGAGTTTGAATATATTCTGTAGGACTGTGGAGTCTCCAATGCTGCCATTTAAGAAAATGAGAACGTCATCAACAAACAATAGATGGGTCAGATATAGATTCTCCGAAATCTTGATACCAACCAGTTGATTTCTATTGCGGGCAGCAATGATGGATTTACTTAAACCTTCCATTATAAGTAAAAATAGGAGAGGGGAGAGAGGACATCCCTGCCTGAGTCCTCTCTCAGATAGGAAGAATGGAGTGGCTTCCCCATTTAGTAAAACACTGTAAGATACATCCTTGATGTAGCTCATGATCCACTTGATATATGCAAAGGGAAACCCCAGATGAGTCAATAATAATCTAATATAGAGCCAATTTTCTTTATCGAATGCCTTTGAGAGGTCCACTTTCAAAATCATGCCTTTCTGCTTCTTCATCTCCATAGTGTGAAGAAGTTCCTAAGCAGCGGAAATCGCCTCATGTATCTGCTGGTGCTGTAGAAAAGCAAACTGCTCAGAAGATATATGTCTAGACAGGATTGGCTTCAGGCGATTAGCGATGATCTTTGCAATAATCTTGTACAGACAGTTACAAAGGGAGATGGGTTTGAAGTCATTGAAGGAGGAAGGGAAATCAGATTTCAGAATGAGGGCAATGAAGGTGGATTTGATGGCCGAGGAAATATTGCCACTTCTTCTACAGTCCTCCACAATCTTGAGTAAATTATCCCCAAGGATATCAAAGAAGGCAATATAGAATTCGATGGTCCACCCGTCAGGTCCAGGGCTCTTATCTTTCTTGAACCATTTTATAGTAGCTTCAAGTTCTTCCTTCGTCACTTCCATCATCAGGTTCTCCGAGTCTTCCTGCTGCACAAACCTGGGGAAAAGTTCAGCAACCCGCATAATTTCCAAAATATTCACTTCTCTGGGCGCCTTGTAGATGCTCTTAAAGTGCTCATTGGCTAATCTAGCCAAATCCTGCTGAGTTGATACCGCTTGACCCTGTTCATTGTGAAGTTCCCAAATAGTATTTATGGCTTTTCTTCCATTGGAAAATTTATGAAAGAATTTAGTGTTGTTATCACCTTCAGAGAGCCAAATTTCCCTGCTTCTAAGTCGCCAGCTCTCCTCTCTTTCTTTCAGGATTTGGGAACGCTTCGAGACAAGGGTGGTATATAGGTCCTTGTTTTCCTGTGATAAGAAGGTACCATTAGATGAGTCCTCATATGAGGCTATGGCTCGTTCTGCCTCCCTCAAGATATTGTCATCATTTTTCCATTTCTGGTGTGCCCAATTTCTAGAGATCCTCTTAAGTTCTGTCAACTTTCTGATAAAGCCAACAGTATGATCCTCGCGTTCCATGAGAGGGTTAGATTTCCAATAATTGGATACCAGTTGAATATAGGAGGGATCCTTGAGCCAGGAGGCATTGAACTTGAAGGGGCTTTTAATCCTCTGGTTGGTATCCGACAGTTCCAAAAATATTGGCCGATGATCAGAAATGCCTCCAGTACCAACCCACTGCCTAATACGAGGATGAGCATTTAAGAAGGCTTCTTTGATAAGAAATCTGTCTAGTCTCCTTGCAAGACTGTGGTCACCACTGCGATTGTTAGACCAAGTATACTGAATCCTGGCTGAAGGAATGTCTACCCACTGATGCTCCTCGAGTAAGGTAGAGATAGTGTCGGAGAGGCTATCAACCTGGGCCGAGTGACCCCAGGATTCACAGTATCCCAACGAGAAATTCAAATCCCCTCCCAGGATGATGTTGTCAGCCTGCAAGAGCTCAGAGTCAAGAAGGGACCTCCAAAATGTTTCCCTATCCACACATGGGCCATATACATTCATAATACGGATTTCAGATTCAAGTGTGTGGGCATATATGTCTATACCAATGAAACCTCTGCCTCCCCATAAGTTCTTGAGATCCATAGACTTATTACAGAAGCCTATAGCAGTACCTCCTGATCTCCCGGACGCATCCATGGCATGGAAGGTCCAGTTCGGCAGCCATGAGTTAAGAGTGGAAATAAGAGAGACAGCCGAGCATAGGGTTTCTTGTAAGAAAATGATGTCCAGCTCGGTCGATGTGAGCAGTCTTCTGAGTGCTAGTTTTTTGGGAGGGCTAGCAAACCCTCTGCAATTGAATGATAAGAATTTCATGGAGGGTGAGGCAGAGGGCCATTCCTTGCTCTAAGGGCCCTGTCAATGGTTTTTTGTCTCCCGAGGGCAACTTCTTCACCCGCAGTGTGTCTGGCTTTAGTTATCTGAGAGGGGCGTCCCCTGGACGATTTAAGGGAGGCCAGGGGAATCACAGGGTCCAGACCAATCACATCAAAACCCTTATCCTTCGATCTGGAGCGGAGAGGGTACCGAGGGGATACAGGGGGGGAGAGGGGGGGGATAGAAGGGAGGGAGGTTGAAATCAGGGATGGGATGCTGGGGGTAGTGATGGGAGGGGGAGGGGGGAGGGAGCAAATGAGGGAGGAAGGAGGGATGAAACCCAGGGATCACGGGAGAGCCAAAGAGTCTGAGGGTGGAAAAAAGGGGGGGAAGTACCCATGCATGTATGCGATGCGATATATTTAGAAAAGATAGATATAGGAGGAGAGAGAGGGGAAGTAGGAAATAACATACCCGATGTCGCGATGATCTCCTTTGCTAGACCGGAGCATGTTGGAGGAGGAGGCGAGGTAGGAATGAAATCAGCGGGACGCTTGTCAGATGCCACTTTGTCAGGAGATCTCCGAGGTTCCCCTGCTTCTTTTTCCATATTATCTAGTTCAGTATCTTCCTCGCGCCGAGTAGGGTTTCCTCCAGTCTGCTCAGTCTCCAGTCTCTGATCAATGCCCCTATTCTTATGCAAGAGTGGGCAATCCTTGTACAAGTGCCCTACTTTGTGGCATCTGCGGCAATGATACGGGATGCCTTCATAGTCAATGATCTGCTTGCAGGATGTGTCCCTCCACTGTATAGTGATGAACTCCTGTAACCCTCCTCGAGTGTCAAGATTTATAAGGATACAAGCATATGCCATCATACCCGTGAGAAGATAGGACTTGTCGTATTCCATGTAGGTGCCAATAGCGTTGCCGATCCGTCTGAATATGTCTTCAGACCAGTACTGTAATGGGAGACCCGGGAGCCGAATCCACACTGGTCCTATTCCAATTTGCTCAGTCTCCGGGTCGAAAAGAGGCGTCCAGCGTTTCAGAAGAACCGGGGCATGCTCAAAATGCCAGTAGGAGGATAAGACCCAATTTGTGTGGTCGGCACGAGTGAATCTCAAAGCGAACCATCCCCTCACAAAAGTCTGCACGAAGGGGATGTCTACCAGATGGTGACCCCAAACCTCTGCTGCCCAGGTCTTCAAATGGGCGGCCGTGTAGTTTTGGCCCCTGATGCGACCGACCAAGACCCTGTCAGCGAAATCCATAGTCTCTCCCCACTGAATGTCCTCTTCTAATCGCAGGAAAATGTTGTCCGCCTTTGATTTGTAGCACTTGTACTTCTTCTTGGTCCCTTGAGGAGGAGGCAGATGCTGTACCCGGCCCTTTGGAGGGTTCGAAGAAACAAGGGGAGGGAAAGGGTTTGACGAGGAGGGGGGGAGGCTGTCAGCCGAAATAGGCAATGTACTGGCAAGAGGCGGGACGATGGTGAAACTGCTAGAAGGAGGAGCAAAAGAGGCTTGAGGGTTTATACCGATAGTACCCACGGTCATCGGTGGAGGAGTAATCAGCTGGGTCTGTGTACCTGTGGTAAGAGGGTCTAAACCAGGGTTAGGGTTTAGGTAGTCGGAGATGAAACCGAGGGTAGCCGGGGAAGCCGGGGGGGTAGAAAGCGATGGCCAGGTAGGAGGGTCATCCGGCAGGACCACAGGATGTGTCCGAGACGGTTCCGCCAAAGAGTAACTAGAGCTAAACAGTCCAACCGACGCGGGAAATGAGGAACGCCAGATGGATACCCCCTCCAGCGGGTCTTCAGAATAGTCCACGGCATCAATATCCTCCATGTCGACAGCTGCTCCTTGGAATGGAGGACACCTCGTAACTGCAGGAAAAACGGAGAAAAACCAAAACCCTCGGACCGGACAGCCAGGATGCAGGAGTAAACTGTAGATAGAGATGGCCGGGAACGGAACAACAATAAAACCCCGAAAAACTCAACAGGTCAAACCCTCGGTAGAGAAAAACCATAGTAGAGCGTATGCAGTAATGGAGACACAATAGTAAATGTCAAAATAGGTTCCAGCGGCCATCCATGGTTAACTTCAGAAAGCCGGAAACCCTAACCGTAACCCTCGTGAGCCTTCTCCATCAGCTCCCACTATTCACTCCTCCACTTCCTTAGCAATTAAATTTGTAGTTAGTTTCAATTGTATTAGATTAATTTATCCTGATAAATAACTACCTTATACATATAGTATAGGTATACCTCATCAGTTCTACGAACCCCAGGTTGACAATTAATGATAGGGATTTAACTCACAATTAAATCACCCAACATTTTCGTGTCGTTGCTGGGGAGGTACACATAGGTGTTTATTTTGAAAGTTTAGTCAACTCGTGATAGTTGCATTCATTTTTAAATGGATGGTTAAAAGCATAGTAAAATCATTTAGGATGCATATTATATTTCAATAATTTTTCAAAAATTTGTACTAATCTGTATGCATGACATGAATTATCAACCAATTGGAGTAATTCATAGACAATTAAGAGTTTGAAGAATGTTCTTCCAAGAAATTTCCCGAATCTTAGAAACAACTGGGATATCTACCTCTTAGGAAGAGTATATTTTAACTGCATGCAGAAACTTGTCTATCTCTCCACCTCCATAAGAAGATCTTCAAGTTTCTTTTGATTCCTCTTCTCAATCAATTGAAGAGACTCAAGAATCATGTAATACTTTTGATGGGGAGCAACCAATATAATATAATATTGAGTAATGCATAATAAAGGAGGATATTCAATGTGATCTAAACCAAGAAAGGAATCAGGAATTTCATGAACTTATTGAAATATGGTTCCAATCAAGGATCAAGTCACATCACTCTTCCATTCTTCCTTACTTCTTAATTGCATTATCAAAACAACTGGTTTTTCATGCTTTGATGTGTTTTAATGCATATTTTTCAAAACTAAGCATGAATATCTTTTTACTCCTGTTACGCACATGGTTACACTAGAAATATGCATACACTTGAAACAATTTTTCTATTTCTAGTAGAGTAGAGTAGGATAGAATTAATGAATAAAACCAAGTTTGGTGATGTTTTTTTTTTTTTAAGTTAGATTTCATTTATTTTCAGTTTTATTTATTGGTGGTGTAGTAAGAGCCACCCAGCTCACTAATCATTTGCAGGAAGATGTAGAAAGAGAAGGAATATTTGAGAAGGAGACAAATAGAGTTTTGAGAGCCATAATTTGAAGTTAGAAATCAAATCATTTTTCTTTGCTTTTAAATAAAGAGTTTCAATAGTTTTGAGTATGCTCTCTTCTTGCGCTCTCTACAACCTGGAAGATCAAAAAAGAAAATTGGAAAAAGTTAGTTTTAAAATTTTGCAACTAAAAATGGATAAGAGATCTAAATTCATAATCAAAAGTATAATTATAGGATTTTAGTAAGATCAAATAGTAAAAATAATTCCTCCAATGGATCCATCACTGTCAAGAACCCCTGTTTTGACTCTTTTTGCACCTCATTTGGCCAAAACGTGAGTAAGATATCATTGTTTTAAGTTTTTACCCAATTCTCCTATTAATAATCCTACAATTCAGACTAAACCCAGCCTATGTGCCCCGAACGTGAAAACTGTATGCAAACCTGGCCTATATTCCCAATCCACGGTCAAAATTGTAGGATGGTTAAAAATCACACTTAGCCTCTTTTTTTTTGTTTTTTTGTTTTGTTTTGTTTATTTATTTATTTTTTTCTTTCGTCGGTGTGGTCATATGGAGGGCCATACTACCTTGGGCTAGTTCCATTCTCCACTGGCTCCTTTAATCTTAGTGTTGGTCACCTGCGCACTGCATGAGATTGTGGGCTGGGCTAAGACCTAGCCCTCGGCCCTCGCCTATGGTCCTATGGCATTAGAGGGCTAGGGGCTAGGGCTTAGCCCCAACCCCTTCCCCAAATGCACACAGGTTAAAATTTAAAAGGTATTTGGAAGGTTTATTTAACAAGAAACAACGGTAGGTGAGTTCGTAAAGGGATTTGTTGTTACACATGAGGTCGTGAGTTCAATTCATGGGGAGGTTGTTCACCCTCATAACATTTTAGTCCGCCACGAGGATGCCACATGGCACTTCCTCGATGACCCACCACAACAACCCGAGAACCAGTAAAAGGTAGCCATGTGTCAACCAATAAAACAGTGCCAAGTGTAAATCGTATATTGGTTGATGAGAACTAATAAAAACTTGCCAAATGTCATGACCCAGTCAGCGTAAAGACTATTGACTGGGCATTCTTGCAACACAAAATTCGTTTTTTAGTTGTTTCACAAAATGATCAGAATGCGATTTTGGGAGAATCCGAAGTCGGATTTCAGTAAAACAAATTGCGTTGGATTTAGAGTGACAAGATCTACGCTTTGGCGCTAGTTTCAAGTTGATCCAAGAGTTTTAAATTTTGAGCATTTTCTTGATCCACGAGATCATGGACAAGGGAAGAGTGCTAGAGAAAAGGAACAAACACAATTACAAACTTAGACTTTCACAAAAACCATAAATATTACAAATCCAACTGTGATAATTAATAAACCACCATTCGATTCTAATTGGAAGTTGTAAAGTAGCAAGGCAATGCAACGATCCATGTTTTTGGTACCTACAGAATTGGCACAATTCAATAGCCTATCCAAATTTCGTTTATGGTCTATATATAAAGTATTAAGTTTTGGAGAAGAGGTATCAAGCTAAAAATTGGTTAGAAACAAAATGAAGAAGTCACCAACAAAACAATAACAGGTGATCCATGGTACTGCTTTCCAATCAGGTAAAAATGCATTTAATTTTTCTTGAGTTTGTTTATGGAATTTGTTTTATTAGTACTATTTCTGAATTTTTTGTGTATATATCAAATGAAGAGAGACTAATCATCTCTCTCTCTCTCGATAGTCTTACATTTTATTGCAGAAATCAATAAGTTTTTGCAGGTTCCAAGGCGATGAAAGAAGATCACCATATGCACAAGTACCTTTTTAAAGACCAAGTTTCTTTTAGAATAGCATGATCATTCAATGTAAAATCAGATCCTCTACACCATTGCTACTAAACACATACCAATTTTACCATTTCTACACATTTCAAACCTGTAGTCAATCCATAATTTTCCATCTCCCTACTAACAAAAACTCGTTTCCCTTGCAACCTTCATACTTTCTTGCCTCATTTTCATTCACCCTTAACCAAAAAAAAAACTCATTCAACTCCTTGAAAAAGTTGAGACACCCCATTTTCCTTTTCCTTTCTGTCAAATAAACCTTGCTTCAATGAAAATTTTCCATATATAGTTCTTCAAATTATTATTTAATACTTATGTTAGATGATGGAGGATTCATTAAGGTCTCCCTTCTAACAAATTTTGACCCATTGACTTCGACACATCATTTGGGATCAAAACTATAGATCTTTTAAGTACCTTGTGTTAGGTCCCTATACTACTAGTGTAACCCCTTATTGTTATTAGTGCGATCCCCTTATTGTATTATTGTGCCCATATAGTCCCCATGTTGTTATTATTATGCCCCATAGAAGCCCACTATTGTTATTGTTGTGCCCCTACAATATTATTGTTATGTGGGCTCTGATTGTATTGGGACCCCTTAGATTCCTATATATAGAAAGGAGGTCTTGTCATTTGTATCATCCAAGAATTGTTCATTTGTGTAATGTAAAGGATGTTTTCCCCTCGAGGAGGATGATTTTGAAGTCGTTGATCAATATTTTCTATCTTTTTGTGAGCTAGTTTCATAACATTTGGTATTAGAGCTTTGGATTATAGGGTTTCACTACTCCAAACAGGTCATCGTGGAATTTTCACTATAAATTGTCTCTACGAAGTTTCAGAAGCTAACAAAAAAATGGATTTGAGCCGAAATCGTTTTGAACCTCGGGTCTGAATTTCAGATCTTGTCTCGCTATATTTTCAGGGATATGATTTGAGGAAGTTTGGGTTTTTGCAAGCTCCAAAATTCCATCTCAAACCGGTCATCGTGGAATTTTCGCTATAATGTTTTTTCTACGAAGGTTCAGACTCTGAAATTAAAACCCATTTGAGCTGAAATCTTGGTAAAGCACGAGCCCAAATTTTAGATCTTGTTTCACTACATTTTTGGAGATACGGTCCAAGAAATTGAGGGTTTTTGTAGGCTCCTCAATTACATCCCAAAAAGGTGACCTTGGGAAAATCATCATAACCTTCTTTTTGAGCATTAGATTGAAATTTTGTAAGAAGTTGCAAAAATAGGACGAATTGTAACTTTATGTGTTATTTTTTAGGTCTGAAGGTTGAAACAGTGACACATGGCACTTCATACGAGTTCGCTCTATTGAAAAAGTATATAATCAGGTCATCTTGGGAGATTGGGCATAACTCGTTCTTGGAGAATCCAATTTCGATCAGAATGGTGGCATTGAAAATAGGAAATAGAGGGCTACCACAGGTCGGAATTTCAGACCTTGGAGATCCAAAATTTCAGAGATACAATAGATTCAAGATTGAGATGCCAAAATAAATAAAAAGAATGACCCGAATCAAGAAAATAGAAACTCCTAGTAAAAAAATTGGAGGGATGATTTGAAGAATTTGATCGAAGATATGATCAATAAGATAAATGGTATGGAAGAAAAATTGAATGGAAACTTGGAATATTTGAAGAAAGACATGGAAGGTTTGAAGGAAGGGGGACAAAGTCACTACAAGAAAGGCTTCTTAATGCCAAAAATGTAGTATAGGAAACTCATGATGAGAACAAAAGAAATGTTAATCATGATTTCATAGACTCTAACATTGGATTGAAGACCCACCATATTCCAAATATAGATATGAGGAAAATTGATGGCAAGGATCCAGTAACTTGGATACTATAGATGGAGTAATATTTTGATCTACATGGTGTGAAACCACCACAAAAGGTACGTATTACATCTTTATATTTAGAACCGAATCAATTTTTATGGTATAGAGGGATTTTTTTCTCGTAAACAACTTGTCACCTTGTCAATTTTCATGAAGGAAATAATAGCACATTATGACGATACAAAGAGAAATACCTTCTTTAGCCAATTGATAAATCTCAAACAAAAGGGTTCAATGGTAAAGCACATTGAGGACTTCCAAAAATTGAATATAAGGGCAAATGATATTCTAGAGAAGCATAGGATTGAAGTCTTAATAGGGACTTTGAATGATAACATACAACATGAGGTTTTCCTTTGGGAACCTGATTCATTGGAGAAGGTATACAGGTTGGCAAGAAAAATTATGGCAACAAGGAAGCCTACCGCTCATAACTATAAAGATGGAAGTGTTGTTTCTCTTAGCCTTTCACGACCTACAAGGTTGACACCACAACAATTGGAAGAAAAAAGAGAAAAAAGGCTTTGTTACAATTGTGATAGAAAATACACTAAAGGTCATAAGTGTGCTGAGAAGAAATTAATTTACATAGATGGGGAATAGGAGAAAGAAAAGGAACAAGAAACGTCAAAAGAAGAGGATATACACCAGGAACCAATCCCAAAGAAATAAGAAATGAATCTGACTATATGTTGTAATGCATTGGTAAGAATTACCACTCCTCAAACTCTCAAGATATAAGGGCATATCAAGAAGGAAAATGTAATAGTGTTGATTGATTCGAGTAGTAGCCATAATTTAATTCATTGTAAGATAGAAAAGGAATTGAATTACTTCCTATATCCAACACCAGAGTGTCAAGTAATGGTTGCAAATGGAGGAACCACAAATTTCTCTGGAAAGTGCCATAATATCAAACTACCCATGGGAGAATGTGTCTTGAATAGTCCAATGCTTTCCATTCCAATGGGTGGTGCAGATGTTGTACTAGGAGTCCAATGGCTACAGTCCTTGGGTACAATAGCTTTTAATTTTCAAGAAATTTTCTTGAATTTTTTTGGGAAGGAAAGGAAGTTGAATTAAGGGGTATCGCAGGGAAACCAGGAGAGTTAATAAACTCTAACAACATCACAAAGCTTCTAAAGAAAGAACAACGAGGAGTAGTTGCAAAATTATGTTCACTAGAGGTTCCCACATCGAAATCATCTATTTCTCAAGATCTCCAAAACGATTTGGACAATCATTCCAAAGTATTTGAGACTCCCAAAGGCCTCCCACCTATTCGTGATCATGATCATGCTATTCATTTGATTCCAGGAAGTGTTCCCCCAAAGATCAGGCCTTACAAATATCCATATGCCCAAAAGAGTGAAATTGAACATATGGTTGCATAAGTGCTAGAGTTTGGTATAATTGAACCTAGTCAAAGTTCTTTCTCTACTCCAGTGGTATTGGTACACAAGAAGGATGGATCATGGTGCATGTCTCCAGATTATAGGGATATCAACAAGCTTACTATTAAATATAAATTTTTCATTCCTATCATTGATGAATTATTGGATGGATTACATGGAGCAATTTAATTCACCAAGTTGGATCTTCGTTCAGGATATCATCAAATCAGAATGAAGACTGAAGACATTCCAAAAACAACATTTAGAACTCATGAAGGTCATTATGAATTTTTGGTCATGCCTTTTGGCCTTACCAATGCACCTTCTACATTTCAAGGTTTGATGAATTCCATTTTCAAACCCTTAGAAAATTTGTGTTAGTATTTTTGAATGATATACTAATCTACAAAAAGTCTTGGAAGGATCATGTTCAACATGTTGACAGGGTGTTCAAACTATTGGAGGAGAAATAATTATATGCAAAAGGCTCCAAATGTTTCTTTGGAGTACAAGAGGTGGAATATTTGGGTACTCAGTTAGCTCATAACTCATCTTATCATCTAATGGGCAAACTGAGATAGTGAACAAATGTTTGGAAGGATATCTTCGTTTCTTTGTTTATGATAAATAGACACAATGGGTCAAGTGGTTGCCTCTTGCTGAATGGTGGTATAATACTTCCTTCCATACTGCAAAAAAAGTGACCCCATTTATGGAACTTTATGGATATTATCCACCATCCATCACATCATCTTTAAAAGAAAATTCTAAGGTTCAAGTAGTGGAAGATCACATCGAGCATCAACAACAAGTTCTCAAACTCTTAAAGGGTAACCTCATTTTGGCACAGAATAGAATGAAACAAAAGGCATATCAACATCGCACCAAAAGAAGTTTTTATGTAGGTGACTGTGTATTTTTACGACTACAACCATACAAACAAATGTCCCTCAAGAAAGCTAAGAAGGATAATAAATTATCACCAAAGTATTATGGTCCATACAAGGTGTTACAAAATATTGGTACTATGGCATACAAATTGGAGCTTCCTGCATCTTCCTGAGTGAACCCAGTTTTCCATGTTTCATGCT
This sequence comes from Pinus tabuliformis, assembly GCA_031772625.1. Classification (NCBI taxonomy): domain Eukaryota; kingdom Viridiplantae; phylum Streptophyta; class Pinopsida; order Pinales; family Pinaceae; genus Pinus; species Pinus tabuliformis. The sequence continues at coordinate 1,180,501,254 of CM062805.1, read as the reverse complement.
TAAAGAAGCTTATAGGTGAGAAGATCCCAGTTCAAACAATATTTCCAGAACTTGACGAGGAAGGAAAAATCATATTGGAATCGGAAGCAGTCACAAATATAAGAAATCGACAGCTATGAAATTGATCAATTTTAGAGTATCTCATCAAGTGGAAGAACTTACCCATTGAAGATTCCACATGGTAGGATGAGAAATTTATATAGAAGCATTGAGAACTACTCAAGCCTTGAGGACAACACCTTTTGAAGGAGAGGGGAATGTTAGGTCCCTATACTACTAGTGTAATCCCTTATTGTTATTAGTGCAACCCCCTTATTGTATTATTGTGCCAATATAGTCCTCATGTTGTTATTATTATGCCCCATAGAAGCCCACTATTGTTATTGTTGTGCCCCTGCAATATTATTGTTATGTAGGCTTTGATTGTATTGGGATCCCTTAGACTCCTATATATAGAAATGAGGTCTTGTCATTTGTATCATCCAAGAATTGTTCATTTGTGTAATGTAAAGGAGGTTGCCCCCTCGAAGAGGCTAATTTTGAAATTGTTGATCTATATTTTCTATCTTTTTTTGAGATGGTTTCATAACACCTTGAGGCTTGCATGCCTTTATGGCAAGTTCTCTCACCAATAAATAGTGAGAATACATCAATGTACCCTGTTTGTTGGATCTTCTAAGTGACTCGACTACTACACATCAATTTGTACCTAGTAAGATGTACTTAGGCATCTTGACTCTCATTGACATAAATGGTGAGTAGTCTCATGTTGGTTAATGGAATTCATTAATGGCCAGTAATCCAACAATTTATTTTCTATATTTGACATTGACACATATATTCACATAGATAAGAATTATGCCATCGAGTGGGAATGAATGAAGACTACACGATTTCAACAGTTTGCAGTAGGACTCAATTCAATAGCCATAACAATAAAGATTCCAATCTCATCCTAAATTCATACAACCAAGAGAAAGAAGAAGCAAGATCAGATTATTTTACTTCATATTCCATGTTCCAACAACATCAGCCACACACTTCTATATACATATCTTGTCCACTTTTCAGGTAGGTGAAGGTATGTACTTTTCTAATCTTTAATCATGTAATTCCTTAAATGCTAAAACTGTGATTTTGGAAAATCCCTCACCACATTCATATTCCATTTCTCATTTTCCAAAAACTGAAAAAACTGTTAGCTGGGGGGAAGGGATATTCACATTTCATGCCACATGTAACATTTCATTTCATCCTAACCAACATATTTTTCCCAATCAACTATTATTGCATTTTGATTCAAAAAGTTTATATGTTTTGCAATGATCAATTGATGAGCACATTAAATGGCTGACAATCGCTATGGGACTTAAAAATAAATTCTCAATGCTTTCAAGTATTTTTATGCAACAAAAAATAACAAAAGTATTGTTACACAAGAACCAATACTCATAAAATTTTGGTTGTCACACAAGAACCAACCATAAAAATATATATGTTGTAATCAAATATATTTCAAATTACACTTTGAAAAAAGAATAAAAATGCAAAATGATATGATTATGAAAAGTTAAAAGAGAATCAATACAAAGCCAAAGCTCATATACAAGCAAATTTTTTTAAGAAGATCAACTTATGATTAAGGGAATCAATGCAATAGTTGCATGAGGACATGCAACATCTTTAGTTGGGGGGTATGTTGGGCCTCCAAAATGTCATCCACTTTCAATTTTATTTCCATCATTTTACCCTCATTTTGTAACTCTATAACCCCATAACCTACATTAATTAACCATTTTCATCATCAAATTGGTTTATTATTCTTATTTTCCAAGTCATTGATTTTAAGTATTTTATGTGAATTTTTTTATTAAATATTAGGAAATGAAGATGTTTCATATATATCTAAAAATGTTATGAGTTTTGTGATATTGTAGGCCTACTTGGAGATTCTAGAAGGGTCCTACTTGTCCATCCAAACACAAATTCGAATTTAAAATTCCAACTCATGAGGATTTTTGGAATAATTGCAGAAGATGTGGATCATTAACTATGCACATCCAAAGGAGAAGAATCATGGATGAGAGGATTTTGAGAGGATTTGTATCTTACATTTTTAGGAGATTGGTTGTAACCACATGAGATAAATGTGGATTTAGGAGAGAACTAAGGAGATATATTTATTGAATAATTATCCTTAATTTTTGTATAAATAAGAGTGCACCCTTCATACAAAGGGTTGCTAATTGTTGTTAACTATTTAGTCATTAATAGCTTGTTTCACGTTGTTAGTTGGAGGTTCTAAGTTTCATTAAAGATGTGATTTGTAAATTGAGGACAGATAATTCTTGTAATATCTTGTAAATCATTTTATGAAATACATATTGCCACTTTGATCTCCAAGATGTTATAGTTTGTTTAGTGTGCTTGCTGAGGAATGGAGGGCCCCCATCAACCACAGTTTTCATATCTTTGTACATATTGGTAACATAGTATAGTTATGTTATTTCATTTCTTTTCAACAAGTGTGTTTTCATTTTATGCAAGTGTGCTTTTCCTTTCAGCAAGTGTGATTTCATTTTAGCAGGTGTTAGTGTGATTTCAATTTCTTTATATTTGGTTTGGTTTGGATTGGATTGATTTAATTGACTTTTTAGTTATTTTCAATTGCATTAGATAAATCTATTCTAATAAATAAATACCTAGTACATATAGTACATGTATACCTCGTCAGTTATATGAACCTCGGGTTAATAATTAATGACAAATATTTAACTCACAATTAAATCACCCAACACCGTGTACTGGTATTGGAGGATAAGTTGAATTCTACCAATATGATGCAAGGTGGAGTGACTTCATATATGACAAGGATGTCTTGGGTCAAAGATGAGCTTGATACTGTCGGTGTGACTATTTTAGATTCTGATATGGTGAGGATTGCTTTGAAATGTTTCACCAAGGAATGGGATCCCTTCATCAAGGGGATTGTTTCTAGAGAGAATTTTTTTAGATTAGAATAGGCTATGGGATGACTTCATTCAGGAAGAGTTACGAGACAAGGATCTTCATACGAAGAAGAAGGCTTGAAATGATGATGTGTCACTTGTAGCATGAATGAAGGGAAATCATAAGAAGGACTTGAGTAAGATGAAGTGTTTCCACTATGGTGAGATGGGTCTTTTTTTTACGAGATGTCCAATGAAGAAGAAGATGGGAGATGATGAGAAGAAAAAGGGAAGCAGGTCATCAGGATTGCCATTTTTGCTGAGATAGATTCTCTCACTAGGAGATTGGAGGAGGAGCAATTTTCCTTGACCTTTCATTTCTCGTAGGGTACCATCGATGAGGATGCATTGTATGTGGATAGTGGGGTGTCAAAACATATGACAGGGTCATATGAGGTATTCAAGACTCCAACTGAGTGGGACACGAAGTTGCACATGGTGTTGGGAGACAAGAGTAAGAAGGAAATTCGAGGATCAAGAGTTGTTCCGTTCAGGATGGAGTCAGGAAAGGTGATGCAAGTCTAGGATGTATGTTTGTACCAGGAATCAGATATAGCATGATATTTTTCTTAGGACCGAGAAAAAATGGTTTGAGGTCATGTTCCAGGATGGGAAGGAAAGACTAAGGCCTAAAGTCTCTAGCTCCACAAGTGTTGTGATTTGAGTTGGAGATAATGTTCTATACACGCTGACGGGAAAGAAGAAACAAGAGGACCATGTGTAGGTTCTAGAGAAGTAGGTGTAGATGCAGGCTGAAGAGAAGCATGTACAGTTTCTAGAGAATAAGGTCCAGGTTCTAAAGGCTCAGAGGAAGTCGATTTCTAGAGGGGGTTTGCAGCTTCAGAGGGAGACTTTGCAGCCCAAGAAGAGCGCGTGGTCAGTAGGGCGCAAGGGTGCTCCTACAACTACCAAGAAGGAATCATGGAGAGAGTGGAAGACATTTTAGGAGAAGAAGAAGAAGCAGGATGCTTCTAGTGAAAATGACATTTCCGAGAGAGGCATAGTCCATGCTACAAGGATTGTTGCAGTTGTGGGTGTCAAGAGTTGGAGGATGTTGTGATTGATGATGATGATAATGAGCTGCTTCCTAGCCTTCGAAGTACATCCCTCGATAAGAGGGAGTGTTGATTTTTGGTATCTTGGGAGGTACTCCAAGCCCTAGGATTTAGGGTTTGCAGGTTGTAGCACCATAATAGGGCATTGAGGGCTTGGAACCTAAGGTGTGGGCATTACATCTAAGCATGTGGGTGAAAGTCCATAATGCCTACTAGACATGTGATGGATGGATATGATAGAGGATGTCGAGATGAATCCAACACATCAAGAATCATCAAATTCTAAGTTGTCTATGTGGAGATATAAATTTTTGAAGTTAATGTTGGGGTGTGGTTAAGGTTGGCTTAGAGATTGGACCTTATGATAGCTAGAAAATCCCTCTTGATGCAATTTGTTGGAGCCCTTATATTGGATATAAATATGAGGTGCTTGAATCTCATTTGAGGCATTGCAAGTGCAACAAATCATAGGATACAATCATCTGAGGTAGCCACAGATCATAAAGGAGGTCGAAGTTTGAGAAAGAGAGTTATTTGGGTATGAAATTATGCTTTTCCAGGGTTTGAGTAAGAACAGGGGCAAGACAAGGCCTCAAGGAAGAAATCTGGTCTATGTGAAGGAGTGTTTGTGGCACATATAATATCTCTTTAGGGTTGTAGTTGAGTACAAAAGTCTGCACAAGGAGCCAAGGTCTATTCTAGTGAATATTGTGTTGTCTTGTGAGAAAAGTGGCATGATTTGAGTCCTACAACTTAGTGACGTATAGCAACAAGGAGAAGGGACTATGATGCAACTGTAGGAGGCTATTTAAAGGTGTAAAATAGCCTGGTTCATAGGTGGTTGTTTGAAGCCCTAATAAGGAAGCCTCATCAACAAAAGTATACACCAGTTGTGGAGTAGTTAGGGTATGATTGGTTGATGGTATTTTATAGGAGGATATAGTCCTATTGTAGACAATTATGGCAGCCTGTAGCAGCCAAAGTGGAAGAGCTGACATGGAGGTTATAAGCCCTAACTAGTGGGAAGTTTCTACAATGGTTGATTGACACAGGTATTCGACATCTTTGGAATGCTGGAGGGCAGCGTGTAGATGTTCAAAGTAGTCATTGAACAATAGTCATAAGGGGAGTTTGATAGATAACAATGGATGAAGTTTTTTGAGGCCTTAGTATCTTTTGGATGGAAAAAATAAGCTACTAGGAAGGCAATTTGATGCTCAGGGATTGGCTAACCTAGAGGAGAAGATTGGACGAGCCAAAGTTCATTATAAAAAAAGTAACTTGTAGTAGTGATAATAGGAAACCCTCCTAGAGTCTCTATTTTTTTTTCCTTGATGGACTAAGGAGCATCTAGTGAGGAGATTTGGAGCTGAAGGACCAACAGGTTATAGGGTATGACAAAGAACCTGTGAGGTGCACTACATCAGCTAGACCGTTAGATTATATTGTATTTATATTCTTGTACCATTGGATAATTAAGGGCCATTATCCTTGGTACGAGAGCACTAGACTATTGTATTATTCAGTTGGACTAATATAATGAAGATTGGGTTATTTTATATACTTGTGTAAAACAAAGCTGTATATATTTTACGTACTAGTAGATTTACTATTGTTTATATTCTATTGTGCAAAGTAGCTTTGTTGTGATTCTTGGTTTGATAGCATTAGTGATCTAGGATTCTATCCTAGACATTAGGGTCATGGAAAAACAACAATTAGCATTTAAGGCACCATACAGGATGAGCACTCCAAAGTTGGTGGAATTGAAATTGCAGCTCAAGGAAATTCTTGATAAAGGATACATAAGGCCAAGTGTATCTCCTTGGGGTTCACTAATGTTGTTTGTAAGGAAGAAGGATGGTACTCTTAGATTGTGCGTTGATTATAGGCATCTTAATAAGGTGACCATCAAGAAAAAGTATCCATTATCACATATTGATGACTTGTTTGACTAATTTAAGGGAGTAGTATTATTCTCAAAGATTGATTTGGGATGACATAAAGTGCGAATCAAAGAAGAATACATTTACAAAACTACATTTCGCACGAGGTATGGACGCTATGAGTTTTTGGTAGTTCCTTTTGGTTTTACTAACGCCCTAGCCACTTTCATGTGCTTGATAAACAATGTGTTGTGTCCTTATCTGGAAAAAAATTGATAGTCTTTGTTGATGATATATTGGTATACTCCAAGAATGAGGAGGAGCATGCAGAGCACGTGGAAAAAATATTGAGATTGTTGAGAGAGCATCAGTTGTATGCAAAAATCAGTAAGTGCAGTTTCTTTTAGTCTTAGATTCATTACTTGGGACATGATGTTTCCAAGGAAGGGATAATAGTAGACCCAGAAAAGATTAAAGATATCATGGAGTGGCCAACTCCTAGGAATATGGATGAGCTCATATTATTCATGGGGATAACAGGTTATTATAGGAGGTTCTTTAAGAACTTCTCAAAGCTTGGCTATCCTATTACATCCTTGTACAGAAAAGGAAAGAAGTTTGAATGGATTGAGGAATGCACAACTAGTTTCGAGCAGTTGAAGCATTTTCTTACAAATGATCTAGTTTCAAATATTATAGATCTTGATAAGGAGTTTGTGATTTGTAAAGATGCTTGCAAGGAAAGACCTGGTATAGTCTTGATGAAAGAAGGATAGGTGGTATTCTTTGAGTTAAGGAAGTTGAATGAACACGAGCATAACTATGTGACTCATGATTTTGAGTGGGAAGCTATCATTAATGAAATGACAGTGTGGAGACATTATCTCCTTGGTAGGAGGTTGGTTCTGATGAGTGACTATAGTGGACCGAGGTACTTGTTTAACCAACCTAATCTGAATACTATGAAGGCTAGATGGTTGGCTACCCTTAGTGAGTTTGAATTTGAGATTAGGTATATCAAATGCAAGGAGAAAAAGGTTGCTGATGCTCTGAGTAGGAGAGTGTAGGCGAATCATATTTTAGTTGTGATCTCTTATGGGATAGATTTACAAGAGTGGATCTTGCATGTAGGGAAACATGATGAGAAGTATCAACATCTGAAGCAGATATTGCGGTAGTAGGGTGAATGAGGAGTATCACCTCATGGAAGATGGTTAGGTGAGATTCATAGATAAGATTTATGTGCCAGATAGTAGTGATTTGAAGAAGCTTATCTTGACGGAGTTTCATGTCAACCATATTTAGGCCACTTGGGGTATCATTATACTTTGATAGTTGTTAATAAGTTCTATCATGAGACGAACTTGAAGAAGGAAGTGGTTGATTTTGTTGCAAGATGCTTGGAATGTCAGCAGGTAAAAGTTTAGTGTAAGCACCCAACTAGTTTGTTGAAACCTATTATAATTCTAGATTGGAAATGGGAGGCAATTTCCATGGACTTCATTACAAGTTTTTTGAGGACACTAAGACAACATGGTTCCATCATGGTTGTGGTTGAAAATTTGAGCAAGATAGCTCAATTCATTGCAACAAAGTCTACTAATACATTTAGTGAGGTAGCTCAAATATTCATCAAGGAGATAGTGAGATTCCATGGAGTTCCCAAGAAGATCATATCAGATATAGGTGCCAAATTCACTTCCAAGTTTTGGAAGGAGTTGTTTGCAAGCTTGGGGATAGAGTAAACTTTCATTACAATTTATCATCCACATAAAGATGGGAAATAAGTGTTGCGTGTGGGAATAACCTAGGGTATTGGGTTGAAAACCCAAATGGAGCGGAGGGCATACAACAACAAGAAATGCACAGACAAACAATATAAATGCTTAAACTACTGAAATGGGAAGAAGTGGCCTTACCAAGAGGTCCTACGTTCAGGGTTGATCCCTTTAGGGTCCAAACCCTCTGCTTCTTCTAATGCCTTTAAAGGCTGTAAATTATTCAAGTAAAGAATATACAACAACAGTAATGGAAAGCACGCTCATGATATACATGTTAGATCATATAAGCAAATGAACAATTATGCCTTAATATAAGATTTATAAGAAAATCACAACATACATTAATGCGTAAACATGATAAATATCAGGAATAGAACAACATTTGTCTATTTATGTAAGCTAAATGAAAGGTAGATGTTGGGCATGGAATCCCCACAAGGCATGTTTTGGGGCTTAAAGCCCAAGTTTTGACCAAGTCTTTTGTAAAAGCTCTGAGAATTGCAAGCGCAGAGCGCGAAGTCATAATAGAGTCACAAGGTTGTCCACCCTAGTTTTGTAATGTAATGTCAGCTGGATAAACCTACTATTGGTTACTTGGGGCCTGACCCAGGTTTAGCAATGAGGTTAGCCAAGTAAATCCCAGTACTACTGGCCCTTTCAGAAATAGTCCGCGGAGCGCAGACTGAGGTCTCACTCGAGGTAGTATGGGAGGGTGCTGGAACCATGTTTCCGCACCCTAGGGATGTCTTGATGTGGGAGATTTGTGCCCGATCCAGCCTTCTCGCTCATGGGATTACGCGTACTCAACAGTATCTGGTGTTCTATGGAGCCATGCAGCCTTAGACGCAATGCGATCTAAGTTGATTACCCAGTTCTTCCTTAGTTAAGGTTTGTTCATTAATTATTTAGATATCTTTACTCATAAACATACATATAAGTGTGCGCAAATAAAGAAACAAGTATCATCAACACATAACATTCAATTACAGATCTATAAATCTGATGCATGATATACTAATCAACTGATCTTTATTATTAATATCTTCAAAGATGATCCAATACAGACTTGATTCCTTCCCTACGCACTTAGTTGCAGGGGTCCGTGCACTTAGCTGCGGACTCTACTAGGCCTCTGTGCACTCAACTGCAGACTCTACTAGGCCTCTGTGCACTCAGCTGCGGACTCTACTAGGATTCTGTGCACTCAGCTGCAGAGCCTCTACCTTCCACTATAACCCAAGACTCGGAATTACAGACTCAGAGCTGTTTCATCATCCCAAAAATATCATAAGAGTTAAGACTACCTTCTACCCATAAAGCCTCAATCTATTTATACAATTCCATGGTCCGCGGACCATGGGTAGGCTGACACACTTTATATTAAATTTACAATATTTTAGGGCGGACTACCCTAGACTCTTCCACTCCGCGCCCACATTTCGCGGGGTATTTACATTACATGGACCAAAACTCGGGCTTTAAGCCCCAAAAACTCACTATGGGGGCTCCGCTGCCCAACAGGCCCCCAACACAATCAACGTGACTCGTCCCGAGTCACTCGGTTGGTGCGCTGATCTTCACATGAAGTCTAACCAACTGGTCCTGGGCTGCACGAAGGTCCATGGCGTACCATTCGGCCGTCTGCTGGATCTGCTCCATAGCCACTGCTGCATCATCTGCATCGAACATGATTCGCTTCTCTAGTGCTGGCTTCTAGCAACTGTGTTTATAGTCCCTCACCCTTGTCCAGCTGTTCGGGTTGCGAAGACCGTGCTTTGGGCAGTTAGTCAGACAACCGCCCCACTCGTGTAGGGCTTCAGGCAACTGCCGTTTACTTTTTCTGGGAAGGGTTCCCCATTAAGTTTGACGAGTTGGACCACGCCTCCATCGGTGATGTCTTTTACCACATATGGTCCCAACCAATGCATTTGGAACTTTCCGAGGAAACTTGTCAAAATTGCTATCATACAGCAGCACTAAATCGTTTGCTTTGAATGTGCCCAACTTGATATGGTGGTTGTGCCATGCTTTCTCACGCTGTTTCTGGACCTGTTGATGGAATCCTGCTAGAAACTATTCTTCCTCGAGCTCTTCTAGTTGTGCGAGCCTATCCTCCAAAGCTTCGCGGTCCGCATGCCTGTAAGTGCCACTATTCGTAAACTGGGTATGATGTATTCCATTGGCATGACTGCTTCCATGCCATAGACTAACCTGAAGGGCATCTGACCTGTCAATTTTTTGCACGTAGTTCTGTATGCCCATAGTACTGCAGGTATGCACAGGTCCCAGTCATTTTGCTGTGTGTTGCATACTTTGGTCAATGCATTCTCCAGTATCTTGTTGAATGCTTCTACTGTCCCATTAGCCTATGGATGGTATGGTGTACTTTGCTGATGATACACCTGGAACTCCTCAGTGAGCGCACTGATGGTTTCGTTCAGGAAATGCATTCCACGGTCACTCATCAAGATTTCTGGGCATCCAAACCGTGTCAGCATGTTGTCAAACAAAAATTTTGCAGCCGTGCAATCCTTAACTGGCTGTGCTTCCACCCATCGAGTCAGGTATTCTATCACGGTGATGATGTATCATGCACCCGTCTTCCCCTCAGGTTTGATTAGCCTGATAAAGTTGATCGCCCATTTTTCGAATGGCTGCAGCATCATCTATGGATTAAGTGGAATCTCATCCCATCGTGATGGTTTTTCGGTCCTTTGAAATACGTCGCAGGCCCGACAGTATGCTTTCGAATCTTGGTGTAGGGTTGGCCACCATAACCCAGTGTGAAGAATCTTCTGTGTAGTCACGTGCCTTGCATAGTGCCCTCCTGCAGCACCCCCATGTGCTTCCACGAGGATCTGTCCTCATTCAAATTCAGGTACATATCGTCGCAATATTTCATCATTTCCCATTTTGTAGAGGTGCTCCACAATAACAGAAAAGTCCACCATGCGCACTACTAGTTCCTTCTTCTGCTGGACTGAATACTCCTTCGGCGCAGTCCCTGTGGTTAAAAAATGGATTATATCTTTGAAATGGCCATCTGCGATGCAGACTGCAAACAACTGTGCATCGGGTAGTCCCTCCTCCAAGTTTGTGGGCTCTTCACCTGTCTCAATTCGTGATAAGTGGTCTGGTCCTACATTTAGGTGTCCTGGCTTGACGATGACCTCAAAGTCATATTCTTGAAATAGTAACATCCATCTGCATATTCGCCCCCCCAACACAGGCTTATTCACCAGGTATTTCAACGCGGAATGATCGATATACATTTTGAAGTGCCCGCCAAGTAAATAGTGTCCGTATTTCTAGAGCGCATACACCATTTCCAATCCTTCACGTTCAGTAGTAGAGTAGTTCTTTTCGGATTTGGATAACCGCCGACTCACGAACACAATTGGGTGATCTATGCCTTCTATGCCTTCCTGCGTGAGTACAACTCCTAGCGCGATGCACGACGCATCAACATGTACATGAAATTCAATGTCCCATTTTGGGAAGACCAGGATGGGAGCGGAGGCTAGTTTCTCCTTGAGAACATCCAAACTTTTCATACAATCATCATTCCAACAATAGGTAGCATCCTTCTTCAAGAGTTTTTCCATGGGCGCGGTTATTTGGGCATAACTCTTAGTAAACTTTCTATAGTAACCCGTGTGCCCCAATGTGGCGCGTAGTTGTTTGACGCTGCACGGTGCTTCCAGATTCAAAATAACAACAATCTTCGTAGGGTCCACCATCAGACCTTGCTTGCAGACCACATGGCCGAGCAGGTTTCCAAAGGGAACGAGGAAGGTGCACTTTTTAAGGTTCAGTGCAATCTGGTGTCATCGGCAAGTATCCAACATCAATCGTAAACTCGCGATATGGTGTTTAATTAACCCAAAAATAGTCCAATAGTCTAGATAGACCTCCAAGAACTTGTGAATGTATTCTTTGAATGCAGCCACCACTATGCGTAAAAATATTGCTGGCACGTTCTTCAGTCCAAAGGGCATAACAGTGTATTGAAAGCAGCCCCATTCTGTTGCGAAAGTTGTCTTGCTCCTATCTTTCGGTGTGATCTTAATCTGATGGTACCTAGAGAAGCCATCTGTGAATGAGTATGCTTCCTGACCGCCCACATTTTCTAATACCTCATCTGTGAATGGTGTCAGGAATGGATCGTGAACACAGGTGTTGTTAAGCTTTTTGAGGTCCACGCATATTCTAATTTCGCCCTTCTATTTTTTCTCCTATACTACCATAGGACTGACCCAGTCGGATTCTTCCACGGGTTCAATAATTCCGGCTGCAAGCATTTTGTCTAATTCTTCGCGGACCTTTTCTTTATACTTTGGATTCAAGCGGTAAGGTCGTTGCTTCACCGGCTTCGCGTCTAGTTTCAGGGTGATCTGCATCACCCCTAAGTCACCAATGATCCCCTTTAAGTCCATGATTTTGGTCGGGAACAAGTCTTGATACTCACAGAGTAACTCGATGACCTTATCTACCGTAGCATCATCCCAATAGTCTCCAAGTGTCACGTACTTCGGCTCCGCTTCTGTGCCAATGTTTACCTATTTCATTTTGAGTGGCGCGGTGACGTCAGGATCCTCAATTGATGGTCCTCGAACCTCGTGACAACCTTCAGTTTCTAGAATATTAACCTTTCAGGGGTCGTCCTCATCCTCTTCTACCTGCATGTTATAACATTCTAGGGCACTACTTAACTAGTTTGTCCATGCTGGTTGAAGCACTTCCATTGGCTCTGGTGGTATTCTGAAGATGGCGGCTTTTACCGCTTGCAGTGCGTCGTCAATAGTATCCGACCACCGGTCTTCAAATGTGAATGTTAGCAAAAATCCCTCGCACAAGACATCCCACTCGCCCATACCATGTTGGAGTTCTGTCTCAGTATACCAGTTCATGGGTATGACATCTAGAGAATGGTAGAACAAATGTACCCATTCAGGCTGTGGTTCCTCTCTGTAGTCCTTGGTCCATTTTGCGAGGTGCGCGCATGGGTCATCTTGTCCGTCGTACTTATCTTCTATCCGTAGTTGTGGTTTCCAAAACCGTATGTGCATCATCCTTTTACATCCGTGACAATTCTCAAAAATTCCTTGGTCTATTCCCCACTAGCGCGCAGGTGTTGCGTGCAGTGCCCATTTCAATGCATCAAAGCACTGTTGTTCTGGTACCATGCTCTCAAACTTGCTCAAGAATTCATCCACCACTATCAGTCCATCATATGTTGGTAGATCTCATGCCTGTGTTGTTACACAATGCAGCGATTGAATCATCGTGTTGCAGTTCAGTGTTGTTACCTCCTTCAACTGATTATGCTAGCACTCATCTTCTTCGTTCGAATCTGAGGTGTAGGAACTTGCGCATTCCCACGATATTTTTCCATCTGCAGTCAGATTTACCCAATCCTGATCACGCGTAGTTATCTTGTAAATACACTCCAACTCATCGTCGCTTCCATTGTCGCGCACGGGTTTAGTGTACCGTGCTCCTTCGGTGGGGTCTCGCGGGACTACTATGTGTAAGGACTTGTTCTCGAATACCATCTTTCGCATTTTCAGGTTGATGAATCCATTCATATCAGTTGTCCAATTTATTCCTAACAACGTGGGATACAAATTGCTATCATCGACAATTTCTATTACTTCAAAATCCATCTGTATGCTTGCACCTTCAATATCAACTGTTACTCCTTGCAACCTTCCCATGGGCACGATCTTCTATTGGTTCACCATGCGTAATTGAATAGGGGACCACTGCAACATGGGCCTGCCCATGCTTTCCCAGTCTGCTTAGGTAATACATTCGCGTCTGACCCCAGGTCCAAGATAACCTAATCCATTTCATATTCACCAATTTGCGCCATCAGTCTCATCTCCCTCCCTGTGTGCAATGTATGCTTTCCCAACTTCCAGACTACGCGTGGTTCACCTGATCCCGCGCATCGAGTGATCAACTCTTGTAATCCTTTAACTGCCTTATTGTCACACAACAGCTTCATGTAGGTCTCCAGAAAGGTAGTAAGCATGGAAGGATCCATCCCCGACTTTGGTTGGTCCTTACTACCTGAAGTGGAGGCTTCCATGAAGCTCTTCTTAGCTTCCATAAACATCTCCTTTGCGCGTTCCAAGTCAAACTCGGGTTCCTTTGTAGGAGCCTTGCGAACCCATGTATCTTCCACATGTTGCTTCCCCTTATCTTCCCCTATGGTTGCGCCACTTCTAAGCATCATGTTTACGTTGGGATCTTCATCGCAGGGTTCAGATTTCATCATCTGGATATTCTGAGTTTGAGGAGGCTGGAGTACTCCTTTTTCATGCATCTGTGTGATTAACGTAGGACAATCCACTGGTTCATGATCAAACTGAGCACAATACGAACAAGATATCCTCGTTGGATTGGTGCAATCACGGGCGTAGTGCCCTGGTCCTCCGCAATTGTAACAAATCAATTGTCCGCGGCCCCTTCCCGGTCCCATTCCTCCTCATTCTCGACCTCGGCCCTGAAATCCAGTGCGCGCCATCCCTGCAGCTGGGTCGAGGCCTCGCATCTCCATTTGCATCCTATAGGTCAGAGTCCGATCCATCATTAGCTCATAAATGTGACAAGTGCGCTCGTCGTGTCCTACCGAAGTACAGAGCTTACAAAACAATTATTGTGGAGCTTGTGTATACTTTTGTAATAGATGACAATTGTCTGCCATGTGTTTCCCTCCTACCTGAAAAATCGTGCACCATAATGCTAGTGTCGCACTTTGCCTTGCCTGTGCTTCTGGTCTCAATAGCATTGGCCCCCCTCTTGCCAAATAGTTCACGAATATGGGACAATGATCCTTGTCATGACCCAAACCTTTACATTTTATACACCATACTTCTTCTCGTGCCTTTGGTCGCAGTGCCCTATCTTGCTTCAGACTCTGCATCTCGTTAATGCGCGATCCTGAAACGCGGTCACCAATATAGCCTTCTTGATGTTATCATACATGATCACTTGTGCTTCCCATACTGCTCTTACCATGAACCAGAACTGATCTAGGTCCTCATTTCCTACTCCTCTGAATACAGGTAGCTTGATCGCGTTCGCCATGCTGAACTGTGGGGTTAGTGGAGGTGGAGAGGGTGAAGATGGAGGTGAGGGAGGTGAAGTGGGTGATGGCATGGATGGGGGTGGTAACTGTGGAATTCGCTGCTTTATCAACCGGACCGCACTTCTCGGGGAGAACCGAGTGAGCTCCTCCTCACTTTCTCGCGAAGGTGAAATCAGGGGATTGTTCTCTAATCCCTCGCTACCTTTGTAGATCTTTCCACTCCGCATTGTCCCAAACATTAATGTATTCACATAACCCTCTTTTCACATAACAACATCTTAATCCAAGTGTTCAAAGATTTAATGTACTTACCTTGCGGTCCCTTGAGAAATCGTCGCTTTGCTTCGCTGTAACTCATGGTTGTGTCTATCGTGAACTCAGTGATGAATCCCCCTATTATTTGGTCGAGCCAGTGGTCCACAGCTCTCGCGATCTTGTCCTCTAATGCCTCTAACTTGCGCACCAACTCCAGAGTCCACACTATCAGTTAGTCAAGCTTATATCTTCCCTGCCCGTCGGCTAATCTCGCAATCCAATCATATAGTTTTGTTGGAAAGGATGTAAAGAAAATCTCGTGGATTTCCATATATATGTAGCAATCTAGCCACCTTTTCTCAGATAGCAGTGGAGTTCGGTTTTCCTGTGTCACAAACTCGTGAATCTTCTGATCTAACCACTCTGCAATTCCCTTCTTTGTTGGGTTCCAGTGTTCCAACGTTAGACATCCCTTAAGCAGATCCCAGTCTTGACAACAAAACCATTTGTTGGCTACTTGGGGCCTGACCCAAGTTCAACAATGAGGTTAGCCAAGCAAATCCTGGTACTATTGGCCCTTTTGGAAACAGTCCATAGAGCGTGGACTGAGGTCTCACCCGAGGTAGTATGGGAGGGTGTTGGAACCAGGTTTCCACACCCTAGGGATGTCTTGATGTGGGATATTGGTGCTTGATCCAGCCTTTGCGCTCACGGGATTATGCATACTCAACAGTCTCTGGTGTTCTGTGGAGCTGCGTAGCCTTAGCTGCGGTGCAATCTAAGTTGATTACCCAGTTCTTCCTTAGTTAAGGTTTGTTCATTAATTATTCAGACGATCTTTACTCATAGACATACATATAAGTGCGCGCAGATAAAGAAACAAGTATCATCAACACATAACATTCAATTACAGATCTATAAATCCGATGCACAATATACCAATCAACTGATCTTTATATTAATATCTTCAAAGCTGATCCAATACAGACTCGACTCTTTCCCTGCACACTTAGCTACAGGGGTCCGCGCACTCAGTTGCGGATTGTACTAGGCCTCTGTGCACTCAGCTGCAGAGCCTCTACCTTCCACTATAACCCAAGACTCAGACTTACAGACTCAGAGCTGTTTCATCATCCCAAAAGTATCATAAGACTTAAGACTACCTTCTACCCTTAGAGCCTCGCTCTATTTATACAATTCCATGGTCCGTGGACCATGGGTAGGCCAACACACTTTATATTAACTTTACAATATTTTAGGGCGGACTACCCTAGACTCTTCTACTCCGCGCCCGCATTTCGGGGCCAATCCCATTTAGAGTGAGGCTCTAAGTGTATAGGAAAAATAATAGAAGAGGATGAGAAGTCTAGGTGATTGAGTTGAAGTGTAAAGTGTGTCTGTGGGTCATAGAATAGGAGAAGGCTTTGCAGCTGAGTGCACAGAGGCCTAGTAGTCCACAGCTGAGTGCGCGGACCCCTACAACTGAGTGTGAAAACCCCTTCAGCTGAGTGTGCAGAGTAGGTTGAGTCTATAACCATTGGGAGAATCAATAAAGAGAAGTTTTACTACATTTATGTGTATCTTTTCCTGGTTTATTGCATGATTGGATATAATTTGCAAGCATACTGTTTCTTTACTGTGCGAACTTGTATGAATGTTTTGTATAACTAATTATAACTTAAGATAGTCAAGTAGGCGGAGGTAATTAACTAGGATTGAAATATAAGTAAGATCTCAGGTAATAGCACAGAGCACGGCGCAGGAGCTCCACAACCCTTGGTTAGGGCTGCACGAAGGCAGTGTATCAAGCCACGAGGAATGAGAAAGTGTGCGAAGCAACTTGCGCGTAGGAAAAAACAGTGGACTAATTGAACTTCTCAGACATCTCAAGGGTGCAGAAACTTAGTTCTCGTACCCTCCCATACTACTTTGGGTGAGACCTCAGTCCGCACTCTGTGGACTGTTGCTGAAAGGGTCAGTAGTACAGGGATTTTTTTGGCTAATTAATTCCAAACCTGGGTTAGGCCCCAACAAGCCAAAAAATGGTTCCATTGCCAGGACCGGGATTTGCATAGAGATGTCTAATGTCGTATCACTGGAATCCGACAAACAAAGGAATTGAAGATTGGTTGGACAGAAAGATTCACGAATTTTCGGCGCAGGAAAACAGGAATCCATGACTATCAAAGGAAGAGTTGTTAGACTGCTACTTATATACGGAGATCCATAAAATTTTCTTTGCATCCTTCCCCACTGAGTTGTATGAGTGGATCGCAAAGCTAGCAGATAGCCAAGGAAGGTGTAAACTCGACAAACCTATTGTGTGGACTCCAGAATTGGTGCACATAATAGAATCATCATAAGATCAGATCATGCATGTTGTCGATCACTGGCTCGATCAAATCATAGGAGTATTCATCACCGAATTTGCGGTAGATACTTTAGTGAGCTATAGCGAGGTAGAACGACGCTTCCTCAAGGGACCACGAGGTAAGTACGTCAAAGCTTTGAACTCTTCGATTAAAATGCTACTGTGTGAAAAGCAGGTTATGTGAATAAATTGATGTTTGGGGCTACGTGGAGTGGGAGAATCTACAGAAACGAAGGTAGCACAGAACTAGAAACTAGCCCCTTGATTTCACCTCCACGAGGGGACGAAGAAGAGCTCGCGAAGGTCTCGCCAAGAAGTGCGATCAATCTAATAAGGCAGAGAATTACGCGCATACACCCCCACCCACACCACCACCAGTTTCACTATCTTCACCCCTATCTTTGCCCATACCACCACCGCGAAGCAATATGGCAAGTGCGATAAAGCTACCAGTGTTCAAGGGAGTAGGCAATGAAGATCCGGACCCAATTTTGGTTCATCATAAAAGCTGTATGGGAAGCATAGGGTGTCATGGATGACAATATAAAGAAGGCAATGTTGGTTAGCGCTCTGCAAGATCACACGCTGACTTGGTACATTAAGCATTCCAATGACAATCCGAATGTGGGGATCGCAGCTATCCAAGCTGTGCTAAACAAAGAATTTAGCAGGCCAAAGTCAGAGGCATAGTCGCTCATTGGATTCAAGGAAATCACAATGCTACCAGGTGAGACCCCGTGGGAATTGGATCAAAGACTAAAGTGCACAATTCACAAAGTGAACATGACATTAATAGATGGGCAACACTATGAATGGTTTGTAGCATCGTTAACGCCACATCTATAGAATGCGCTATCACAACAAAGGCTAACCACTCAGGCTGAGGCTTTGGAGATCGCGATGAGATTACATGAGTCTCCAATACAAGACCCTAACCTAGGAGTTCAATAGATTCACGCGTAGTTGAAAAACTTGTGCCTGGAGATGTAGAGTTTGAAACAAGACAGGACAAACTACCCAGAGACGCATGATGAGGTATGGTGCATAAAATGAAAGGGCCAGGGGCACAACAAGGACCACTGCCCGGTGTTCGTGAATTACCTTGCGGGAGGAGGGCCAATGCCATTAAGACTAGAGGTACAAGCAGGACCAAGCACGATGCCTGCATTATGGTGCGTGATTTGCTAGATAGGAGAAAGCATGCTACAGATAACTGCCATCTATTACAGAAGTATACACAGAATTCACAACAGTTGTTCTGTAATTTCTGTAAGTCAGTAGGAAATGACGAGCGCACCTGTAGAAGTTATGAACTGATGATGGATCAAACTCCTACCTACGGAGTTCAGGCCAAAACACAGGAATGACGTGCACTGGATTTCAGGGGTGTGGACGAGGCCGAGGTGGAGGTCCCGGACAACATATATGTTACAATTGCGAAGGGCCAGGGCATTATGACTGTGATTGTATGAATCCAACGTGACCATCATGCTTGTATTGTACATTGTTTGACCATGAAACAGAGGATTTTCCCACACGGATAGCGAGGTTGTACAATAAAGGAGCACTCCAACCTCCCTCTTCTCAAAACCTGCAAATGATGAGGTCTAAGCTGCGCGAGGAAGATCCTAATGTAAATATTGTTCTCCGGAGTGGAATTGTGACAAGAGATGATAAAGGCAAGCAACCTGAAGAGAGTACCTGGGTTCGCAAGGCTCTAACGAAGGAACCAGAATTTGATTTGGAGCACGCTAAGGAGACCTTCATGGAAGCTAAGAGGAGCTTTGCTTATGCCTCCACTTTAGGAAGTAAAGACAGATTGGAGCTAGACATGGACCCATCGATGCTCACTACGTTCTTGGAGACATGCATGAAGCTACTGCGCAACAACAAGGCTATAAAGGGGCTGCAAGAAATCATAACTAGATGCGCTAGGACCATGCTAGGAGAACCGCGCATAGTCTGGAAGCTCAGGAAGCACACAATGCGAACATGAAGGGAAATGAGATTGACCACGCAAATTGGAGAATATGAGATGGACCAAGTGATTCTAGATCTAGGTTCAGACGTGAACGTCCTTCCAAAACAGACATGGGAGCGCGTACGTAGGCCTGTTGTGAAATGGTCTCCTATCCAACTGCGAATGGCGAACCAACAAAAGATCCTACATATGGGGAGGTTGCAAGGAATCACGGTAGATATTGAAGGAGCAAGTGCACTAGCAGATTTCGAAGTAATAGAGATTGTCGATGACAACAATCCCTACCCCACACTATTAGGAATAGATTGGGCCACTGACATGAATGGAGTGATAACTCTAGAGAAGTGCAAGATGATCTTCGAGAGAAAGTCTCTGCATGTAGTGGTACCTTTAGACCCTACAGAAGGATTACGCTACACAGAGCCAGTGCACGACTACGACAACGATAATGATCTGGGCTGCATCTACAAGATAACCATGCAAGAGCAAGACTGGGTAAATCCAACCGCGGATGGTCGAATTTCATGGGAGCCTGAAAGCTTCTGCACATCAAATTCTGAAGAGGAGATAGAATGATGGCAGAATTGGTTACACGAGGTAACCACGCTCAACTGTAACATGATGATGAGATCGCTGCACTGTGTAGTAATAGAGGTAAGAGATCTGCCTATGTATGATGGGTTAAGCGAGGTGGATGAATTCCTGAACAAATTTGAAAGAGAGGTGCTGGAACAGTAATGCTTCGACGCTTTGAAGTGGTAACTGTGCACTATGCCCGCAAGATGGTGGGGTATGCACCAGAGAAGTTTTGAATACTGGAACGAATGAAGAAGGATGATGCGCATGCAGTTTGGGAAGCCTCTGATGCAATTAGCAGACAAAATTGTTGGACAAACCGGCCCGTGCACCCACCTATCTAGGTGGGTACAGGCATATGGTGTGAAACCTGCACGAATGCATACCATCCTCGCGATAGGAGACATGATCAATAAGCAGGTGCGGGTAAGGAAATGATGCGAATGACCCCTCCGATTAGGACCACGAAGTATGGAAAGACCAAGTGTGTAGAAGAAAATCCACGCAGAAGCTCTTAAAAAAGTACACAAAGCACTGAACAAGGTCCACAATGTGAAGCAGACTGACTGGGACCTACACGTACTAGTGGTTCTATGGGATTATAGGATTGTGTGCAAGAACCTGACTGCACAGGCACCACCAAGGCTGGAGTATGAAGCAACCGTTGTAAACCCTATAGTACTTGGAGAGCTTAGACCACGCATGATAGAACCAGTAGATATGACGGTTCGCGGAACCTTGGAAGTAGAAATCCAATAGGGAAATTTTAGGCTCCAAGAACTTGAAGAAGAAAGGGTACGATTAAGGAAGAAAAGCGCTCTGGTGGACACGGAAGTCAAGAAGCTGGAGGATGAGATAAAGGAAGATTTTCTTGGAAAAAGACCAAGGTGATAAGGCAGGATGTGTACAATCACGATGACAAGTTTAAGGCCTATCACCGTGAATTGATCAGTTTGATGCCTTGGCTTGGACCACACATTACTCAGCAAATTGAACAGGGTAGCGCGTTGCAGATGGTAAAGTGCGCAATGACGATTGTAACAATAAAAGGAGGGTATTTTCCAGAAAACGTGATGGATGATAGGATGAAACTTTACATGGGTGGTGCGACCACCTGACTAGCCGCAGGAAGTACAGTCTTAGCACTCCATGCAGTTGAAAGGAAGTGCGAGACTATAAACTATTCTTCCTGGGAGCTGCGTGATGTTGGAGCTGTGTGCAGAAGAAAAGGGTCACAAGGTCCACGACCGCGCATGGGGGGTTGCGCTGCCACGCAGGTTGGCCAGAAAGTGACCGTTGAAGTCACTATTCACGATGGGATGCTCGACTTAAGACCAAATGGAGCGGGCGACAGGCATTTAAGATGCGATTTATGGGCAAGATTTGGGAAAATCTGCCACCAAGGGAGCATTAATGAACCGGATTTGGGGGAATGGTCAAATTCAAATTCAAAAAGTGCTATAAATTACAAGGGGTTTCCCAGCAAACAACACTTGGTCATTTTTGAATTGAGCTATTGAGTAGAGCCTTGATTGTTGTGTCTCAAGCGTTGATTGAGCTCCTAAGTTTGCAAGTGCTAGATTTATGGACGGACACGATGGCCACAACTGAGGAATTTATGGAGATAAAAGAAATGACTGCCGAAGAGGCCGCACATGCCCTGACTGTGGGAGACGCTCTGGAAGGTGCCGGGATTATGGAAAAAATCCCGAAATCACCACGTATGCCAAGACCCAAGAAGGAAAAACAAGTGATGGTTCCCGTACGTGTGTCCATGTGAAACCCGCTACGCACCAAATTGTCAATGGAGGAGAAGGGGAAAGCCGTCACCATAGAGAATGATGAAGAAGAAGAAGACCTGGAGGACCTAATCATCGCAGAAGATGAGGATGAAGGCATGGAGGAGGAAACTGAGCCTGCGCACCCCCCGTCAAAGCTACCCGCCTATGTCCCCCCGCAAAAATTAAAGGCTAAAGCACCTAAGGACCTTGACGAGACCAAGAGCTTGCTCTAGACCCCGCTCCTCCCAAACAAAATTATTTTTGAGGGCATGCACCTGGGACAGGTGCTGAGCTTAAAATTCGAAGATTGGGACCTCGCTGACCACGAGAAGTTCCCTCACCTTGAGATCTCGCACCTCATGAAGCCCAAGCTAAACACTGCGGTGGGGTTTACAAAATTAGAGTCACGAAAGTGGTTGTGGGGAGTGGAAAAGGCCGAGCTACTTAACCTGCTCTGGGTGTCGCATTTCCACCATGCCCCAATAACCATTTTCGTCATCAGGCAGCTGCTCTGCCTGGTGCATGATGGGTGTTTGTGGCTGGAGGAGCCCATCCCCATCACGACAAACTTGATTCACCAAATTTCTTGGCTTCCATGCAAAGGAGAAGACCCCGCGGACATCTCGAAAGGGAAGAGCAGTGACTTGGCCATCGCGGAGGCCATGAAGAAGAAGTAAAAGCTGGCAAAGAAGAAAAGGCACTATGCCATATCCAACATCAATGATAAAGCAGTGAAAGTGGCAACCCAAATACTGGCCGGTAAGGTTATGCACAAATGCCATGCAGACAAGGTACCCATGCTGGTGGTCGCACTGGCTGAGCAGTGTGCAAAGGGGGTCCAGTTTAATAGGTTTGAGTTCCTCTACAAAGAGTTTTTGGAGAATTCCCGCGAAGCTCAGTAACAGGGAAAAGCACTCCACTATGCATGGATTCTACTGTCTATAGTGCTTGTGGTAGGGGAATTACCGAGGATAGTCAATTCCCCACAATTGATAGAGATCTGCCAGAGGCCGCAAAGTATGCTTCACTTTGGACCACAAGGGATGCCACTAGGATCCACGATAGTAAAATATTCTGGGTGTTCATGGAGATGAACGTCAGAATGGGGATCAACCACAAGCCGCATTTGTCGCCCACTGTCTACAATATCCTTCAGAGTTTTGCAGAATTTAAAGTGGATGTCCATAGCATTTAAATCAAAGCGCGTAAGGACCCAACCAAACAATGGAGGAAGCTACCCTTTGTAGCCATAGACAATGTCATCTTTAATGTCCTGGAAACATGGCCGTAAGAGTGGCACGCTCCAGACATTACATAGATAGAGAATTTGGCAGCACAGAGGAAGAAAGACGAGGCCAAGCTGCGCATCACACAGTTGGTAGAAAAGAGAAGGAAGGAAGTAGGAGTAGCAGAATTATGGGCAGCATGGGACACTGCACAGACAACAACTGAGCAGGGAAAGGCCGCAGCAGCAACAGCAGCAGCAGTGTAGGAGGTAGCCGTGAAGGCGCGCGAGGGCCAAACGTCGCCTTCACATGGGCATGAAGCAGAGGAAGAAGAGGGAGGCGTGGGCCCACAAACCACATCAATGCAGTTGAAGCGCCAACACCCAACTGAGCAAAAAGGGTCACACAAGAAGGTCAAGGCATTGAAGTTGTCTATTGACCCAATCACCCTAACAAAGGGTGATCTGCACGACATCGATGAGACAGTGCGTGATGTCACCTCTAAGGCCCTCCAAAATTTCATGTAGGAGAACCAGAGTGTGTTGGGGGTCTACAGAGTGTAGCTGTAGGAGTTGCAGGTGCACCCTCCTTAGGATGGTACCCTTTCGACCAACTTCATAGTCGAAACAATCGCAGCAGAACAAATGTTGCGTGCTCGGGTGACAAATACCATAGTGCTACTAGAAGGGGCACTAGTGACAACAAATGAGGTCGACAGGCCTACGGTTAGCATGTTGAAGGGTCTTAGTATCAATATGGTTGCACTCCCACGAGAGACCTTATATGTTTTTCAAGATGGGATAACTATAGAGCTGCAAGCTAGGGAGAGCCATGCACTACAAGTCCTCAACGCGCAGAAAATCAATATGGAACAATTGAGCTTGCAGCACGACAAAGTGGTGTCATAGAATCGACAGCTGGCACAAGTAATAGATGAAGCTTGCCAAAGCGTCTCGGAGCTGGCCATTCCAATAGACATACCAGCAGAGGCGCGCATCCACAGGTTAGTAGCAAGTGTGCATGAGGCAAGGGAGGAAATGACAAAGGTTCAGCTGGAGCTGAACCTTCATATCACCGAGCTGTGGTTAAAGGCACAATCGTCCACCCCTCCGCAAGTTAGAGAACAACGCGCTAGCGCTATCACAGTGGGACTGAACGAAATTGGTAGTGCAGTGTGAGACTGCACCAACATGTTGGAAGAATCATTTTAGGTCCTCACAAATCTACAGGAGGATCCCAACATCCAGTGCTTAGAGACAGAGGTGTGAGAACTCCAACAGTAGTATGAAAACATCAAAGGAACTATGCAGATGGTGGCCCTCACTTAGAGGCTCACGTGGATGCAACAGGCCAAAGCGCTGAAAGAACAGGTGGATGCGGCATGACACAAGGAAGCAGTCTTGAAGGTGCGTGTTCAGCCTTGGATCAATGAGGCCTTCACCATCACAGTAGAAATTGAAGGCAAGCTCATACACATGCAGGGGATACATGCACTGATGTAGAGAAGCACTTCTGACACAGCGGTCTCGGAACAACGTATGCAACAAATCTAGCAAGCAGCAGCTCAGTGCGTTGCTGACCTTGCCCCAGTTTGAGCACAGTTGGAGGGACTCCGTGCAAAGATCTCTGCATCGACAGAGTGACTCGAGGGCGAGTCATGATGTTTGCGTTGGGGGCCTGTTGGACATGGAATCCCCCCAATGCATGTTTTAGGCTTAAAGCCCAAGTTTTGACCAAGTATTTTGTAAAAGCTCCGCGAATTGCGGGTGCGGAGCGTGAAGTCATAATAGATTCACAAGGTTGTCCACCCTAGTTTTGTAATGTAATGTCGACTGGATAGAGCTACCCATGGTCCGTGGACCATGGGATTGTCTAAATAGAGCTAGGCTCTAAGTGTATAGGAAAAATAATAGAAGAGGATGAGAAGTCTACATGATTGAGTCGAAGTGTAAAGTGTGTTTGTGGGTCATAGAATAGGAGAAGGCTCTGCAGCTGAGTGTGCAGAGGCCTAGTAGTCCACAGTTAAGTGCACGGACCCCTGCAGCTGAGTGCGCAGGGCAGGTCAAGTCTATAACCATTGGGAGAATCAACAAAGAGAAGTTTTACTACATTTCTGTGTATCTTTTCTTGGTTTAATGCATGATTGAATATAATTTGCAAGCATACTGTTTCTTTACTACGCGAACCTGTATGAATTTTTTGTATAACTAATTATAACTTAAGATAGTCAAGTAGGTGGAGGTAATTAACTAGGACTGGAAGATAAGTAAGATCTCAGGAAATAGCGCAGAGCGCGGCGCGGAAGCTCCACAACCCCTGGTTAGGGCTGCGCGAAGGCAGTGTATCAGGCCGTGAGGAACGGGAAAGTGTGGGAAGCAACATGTGCGTAGGAACAAACAGTGGACTAGTTGAACCTCTCAGACATCTCAAGGGTGCGGAAACCTGATTCTAGCATCCTCGCATAATACTTCGGGTGAGACCTCAGTCCGCGCTCCGCAGACTATTGCTGAAAGGGCCAGTAGTACAGGGATTTGTTTGGCTAATTAACTCCGAACTTGGGTTAGGCCCCAACAAGCCAACAATGGAAAAATACAACCTAAGTCTTCCTCTAGCTCCAAGCAAAACCGTCCTCTGGATCCGTCTTGTCCCGACCTCAACAATATTCCTCCATCGATACACATAAGGATGTCATAAGAGGGATGAAGGACATCTCAAAAGAGGAAACAAGGGTTTCCTATAACTTGGGGAGTGCAGGAGGCACATGGATTTCTTCAGACTTGATCAGGGATCAATAAACTATAATATCAATATCTCATTTCTTCTCCCCTTAGGCCTTCCCATGGAGGTTTATTTATACTTCTCCAAATTAGTTTTTTTAGTTGGGAAACAGTTGGGCCACGGGCTATAGTAGGTGAGTAACAGGTAAAACCCATAAACTCTGCCTGAATTTAAGGAGATTTATTATTTTTTAGTGTTTTAACACATATATGCGGGTTGTGTAGATACTAACCTGTATTGACACGCTTTTAACACAGGGAAAGGTAGCATATGGGAAATAAAACACTATTTTTTAGAATTTGGACCAAGTCTGGAAAGGAAGGGTTGCCCTAGGCCATAACCAGAGCATCAGATCTACCAAGAGTGGTAAATGGTGCTATAACATATGCCCCCTAATATATGAGGTTAGAAGGGGTACATGATGGCCGAAATGTATTAAGTGTATAGAAGGAATCATGCCGAGACCGGGGAGGAGTTCACCAGAATTCAGCCTGCCAAGCTAGTGAAAGAGATCAGAAAGAAACTACTGTCTGAGGCGGGCATACCCATGCTTAGAGATAATAAAGCATGTCTGCATGTCAAGTACAAAAGTAGATCCAATATGCATACAAGTATAAAGGAACTAAAAATACATAATGGATCATCCGATCATATCCAAATAAGTACATGTTTCAATATCACATATAAAGAACTTATCAATGATGCTAAAGTAGGAAGCAAATCACTTAAGTCATAAAGATGATCCAAAAAAGTACCAAGTCAAATGGTGGAATAAATGGTTTTACACTGCAACTCGGGTGCCAACATATAGGTTTTCCCTGTAAGGAACTACAACATATAAGGTGGATGGTGTCAAATAGCATAAACAGGAGCCACTGGTGAGTGAACCAAGAAATGCTGATGCAAACCCAAGGTCTTCACCGACCGCCGTGGTACATTTCTACACAATGGGAATAAATGATCTGAAGTAGACAATGTGAGAAATCATTTGATTACTGTTCATTGATGTATACCGTTAACAAATGTGAGATTACTCACTAATAACGATGATGAGAGCCAAGGTACCTAGTATAATCTAACAAGTGCGAATAAATGAGCTGTAGTCGAACACTTGGAAGAATCCATCAATCAAGAGACAATGATATTTTCCCACTGTCGATAGTGAAGGAGTCTACCACTGATGACTACAAACCCTAAGGTACTGACAAATGGACTATAGATCTCGTTCCCAGAGCAATGAGTTGAAGTCAATGGGAAAAGATCCGCTAGAAGGAAGGCATTAAGGCATCCTTCATCAATCTAGGGCGAGTGTAACCCGTAGGCAAATATTGTGGAAGGAATCAGACAAATAAAGATGTAGTAACCCAATAGAAGAACTTTTCCGGCGTACACAAGATGTATCTAGCTCATGATAGAAACCCTCTAAACCAACCAATAATGAAAGCTGACACAGAGGCGAGGAATCCATTGATAAGGTCAAATGGAAACCAAGGCACTACATGAATCCCAATGTGTGATAATGAAATCTGATGTTGAACATAAGGGAAACCACTTATAGTCAAAGACCCATGATACTGATTGATGCTGAGCACAAGGTGAACTATCAATAATGAAAATAGGGCCAGTGTGCGGCTCTATATCTTCTCTCTAAGCAATTTTTCATAGTCGATAAGAGCAAGACCCACCAACAAGAAGTAAATGGAGACCTTCTCAAACAAGCACGAGCAAAGGAATAAACAACTAATGTTGTAACGAACATGACTCTGACAACTAGGAATGGCCGACTAAAAAGTAGGTCAAGGGACACCATAGAGAGACCAACTCAAGTTAACTTCCCTTGAACAAAAGTGAAACTCAACTGTGACTACATGGAAGCATATAATAACTTTGTATAAGTTTGTCATGTAGGAGGCATAAGCAAACTCTCCATATGATTGGAAGAGATAACCAATCGGAGGAGTACTGACTCAATAACAAGGTTAAGGCTCTCCTAAGTCAAATTAAAGCCCATCCCAATGGAGGAAAGACTTATTTTTTGAGTGCTTTGTTCAAGGGCAACACAACTGACTCTAGCTGCCATCAATTATGGAAATAATGTCCTATTCCCGCTCTTTTTGGGATATATATATATATATATATATATATATATATATATATATAGATAGATAGATATATATATTGTCTTTCTCATACTCATGAAGCCTGAAAAAGAATAAAAGAATGCTATAATACAGTGGAAAGAATGAGTATCCCGATACAGATGCGTTAGTTCCTGGGAGGGGAACATTCCTATGCTCAATGCAAGGTGACAAAACTGGTCAATGACACTCAAAGGAAAGTTCTTTCCATGGGTAAAAAGGTGTGTCAAGTTGCAGAGGCTAAGTGATTGCAAGGTTCATTTTGTAGAAGACATGGTCAAAAGGTGGCTTAACCATGAGTCCAAGAGAATCCGGATGAAGGCCAAAAGGTATAAATGGTAAACATCAAATGCGGCAGTACAACCCAACACAAAGGAGCCTCTAGGGTATAAAGCCAAAAAATAGTGAACAAGAAAGAGAATAAGTCTCCAACGCACAAGTCATGGCGGGACTAAATAGGACTCCCGAGCCTATTCAATATAGCAGCATGGGCAACATATGCTAGCGAGGATCTAACTAAGATGATAATGTAAAGGTTGGCTCTACCATCATATCATGATTTTATAAGTCGGTGAGTGACAATGGTTTGTGAATCAAGACAGAATGGGGTCGACCCTATGGTGAAAAATATCGCAGTATGGAGGCTAGTATGAAAAATGCAGTGGAAAGTGATATTCCCTAACCTATATGCTAGTAAGAAAGTGATACCTACCATGACGGGTCTGCAGTCATGGGACCAAAGAAATTTCTCAAAAAATATCCAAAAAATCCTATAAAAACAACCCATCCCAACACTCCAAGCCAAAAGGTCAAAAAGTCCACAAAAGAAAAACCAACTTTAGAACAAACAATTTTCATTTTTCAACCAATATAAGGACTTTTGGACTCACAATTTCTCATTTGTGTTCTTAGCATTTGGGTGAAGGCGCTGTGGAGAATAACCCAAGCAAGCTTCCTCCATCAAATTCAACTGTTCAAATTACTTCAAATCTTCCAGGTAACCTTCTAATCATACTTTTGATAATTTTTTATGCTTTTTAGATGTTTTTTCATAAATTTGACCGTAAGGAATTATTTTTAAAATTTTTGCTTTGCGTACACGCAGGTTGGATACATGTGACCCACATATAGGAAGGCCCTATACGCGACTGTGTTAATAACAAACCCGTGTGTGCACGAGTTTAAAATTAAAAACATGGATTTAATGATTCAAAACATCATTTTTTGTAGGATGACAATTACCTGGCATGAAAGAGAGCATAGTGCCATTGATAATCAAGTGATGGAGGATCAAAATGCATTAGATGCCTTACGAGGATGCGATTTGTTAAAATTCTTCAAAATGTCGAACATGAAGGAAAATACTCGATTGCTTGAGCTGTTAATCCACTACTGGAGTGCAGAATAAGATGCTTTTGTGATTGATTAGATGCCCCTGAGGATTGAAATAGAGGATATCTATTTCATTACAAGTCTTTCTCGAAGGGGAGAGAAGGTGCACTCAACCAGAAGGACAAGAGGTAGTCTCAGTGTAGAAGACTATGTCCGCATATACTGTCCTGGAAACCTTGAAAAGGTTGGAAGTCAGATTCCAATCAAGTATGTAGAGAGTTTATCACTATGAATCCTACTATTTACCATAGCAAGGGTAAACGGTTTTGTTGCTCTACATTAGGCTTTGCGTGTTTCCATGAGCCTTACAGTGGATTGTCTCACTACAGTCTTCGATTGGTGCACACCTTTGCTAGCCAACATAAAGAAACAACTTACTTCCATCCAGAATATTCAAACAAAGAATTTTGGATACGAAACCATCTTATATTCCTTATTTTTTGAGAGAGTACCTGAGCTTCATCCCAAGGTATTATCCACCATTAGCAGCCCAAGAGATCCACAGATGGGCAGGTGGGCTGACTTGATGAAACAACTAGGGGGCAGTGAGGTCCCTAGGACTACATTTGATGATGAGCTTTTCCTTTGGTGGGAAAAACAGGTCATTGCAATTGAAGACTACCCTTATGCTGAAATGGATTTCTGAGGAGATCTGGATCTAGTATTGCCACCAGACGCAACATGGGGTGCCATAGGTATAAATGATTTTTAATTTTTTAATTTTAATATTTTTTGGATTTTCAATATAAATGAATTAAAAAATTATTTTTTGATGAGACAAAACATTTACAAAATTATTGATCATGACACAGACGTTGGACCAATGAGACTTGATGGGCTTCCTCAACATAGGTGTCATGGAAGAGATGTTGAAGGGGCCGCAGCTGAAACTTAGAGGACCCTCCATGCATTCTAGAGAAACTTGGTGAGGTTGGCTCACCAAGTACCCATGGTGGCCATAGAGGATTTACCAGAGGAGATGCAATGATGCATGGTGGGAGTACCACGGGATTAGGTGCGACTATTTCGGCAGGTGGCTAATGCCATCGTTTTATTTCTTGTTGCTCATCCTAAGTAGTATCGTAGATATATGATCAGATATTTTTGATTAGACATGATGATGGGCATAAGCCCAAATTTTGTAGGACATTTCGTCTTGATTTTGTATATTATTTTGGACACAGAAACTATATTTATATACAGATGATTTTATGATGATCATACATATATATATATATATATATATATATATATATATATATATATATATATATATATATATATATATATACAGATGATATTTGATTATTTTTTATGTTTTAATGTGATGGATGATTTATATGCCAATTTAATGCTTGATTAGCGATAGAATATGCTAAGGAATTTTTTGATCATGGAATATGAACAAATGTGATGTAAACAAATGATATTTGCAATAAACACACTGTCAGAAATTGGCGATACAAATAAGGATCTCTTACTGGATATATGTTATTTAGTTGAGATACCACGAGTTGTGAATCTAAATAAACTACTAACGAATCAATATCAGGAGATATCGCCTCAGATAGTAAATTAATAACAACAATATATTCAACAATATTATTTGAAGCAGGACCGATACATACTCCTCTTGAAACCATCAACTAGCCAGATGGATAATAAATCACCCAAGCCGTGGAAGCAAGGTTCCGGGTGTGTCTACTGGCACCATCGGCGAACCCTAGATATATCGAATCGTCCATCAATACCTGCCAAAGCAGATAAAAAATATCGACATCAATAAAACTAATAGATATATATGTACAACAATTATACAATATATACAAACAAGTAAATGCCCGACCAAATCCTAAGCAAAGTAATTCTTAAGGTAGAGCCCATTTATCGGCTTTACCAGCTCGTTTCCTTCAAAATCAATCAATTCATAAGCTCCCTTTCCAAAACTCTTTGAAAATGAAGGGACCGTACTACATAGATTTAAACTTGCGTGCCCCCAAGGCATCTTTGTCTTGATCATAGACCAAGACAAGGTCACCTTCAGAAAAATTTCTAGGATAGACAACTTTATCGTATTGAGTTTTCACCCTCTTCTTATGAGCTTCGTTAATTATGGCAGCATCTCGACACTGCTCATCGAGATGTTCTAAATGAATGAGACATTCTTCAAGACTAGAAGTGTCGGGAATAAGTTCAACAACCAGTTTAAGGGAAGGAATCTCACATTCCACAGAAAATATGGATTCCAACCCATAAACTAGTTGGAAGGGAGTAAAACTGGTGGTAGTCTTAACTGACATTTGGTATCCCCAAAGTACTAGATATAACATGATGTGCCAATTGGATCTAGCTTTGTTAATCATCCTTTGTAGGACGTTTTCTAGGGATTTGTTCATGACGTCGACCTGCCCATTGGACTGAGTATAAAATGGAGGCGAATGCTCTTGCCCGAAACCCAACTTGAGAGCTG
This sequence comes from Pinus tabuliformis, assembly GCA_031772625.1. Classification (NCBI taxonomy): domain Eukaryota; kingdom Viridiplantae; phylum Streptophyta; class Pinopsida; order Pinales; family Pinaceae; genus Pinus; species Pinus tabuliformis. The sequence continues at coordinate 1,180,469,460 of CM062805.1, read as the reverse complement.
ACTTAGACATCATTTGATTTTAGAAATGACTACCATGGTTAGTGACAATCTCTTTAGGAATACCAAACCAAGAAATAACTTGATTGAAGAAAAACAAGGCCATTGTTTCACCATAATTCTTGAAAGTAGGCATAGCCTCAGCCCACTTAGTAAAGTAGTCTATGACCATGATGATATACTTGTGATTTCCTGCCAAAGGCAGATTACAAGTAGTAAAATCAATGCCCCACTTTGTGAAAGGAACAACAATGATCACAGGGAAAAGTAGAGCTAGATGTGCGCACATTTTCCGAGTATAAACTTGACAAGGATGGCATCTCTTGACCGCTTCAATACAATCTTTGAAGATCAAAGGCCAAAAGTAGCCTACTCGCAAAATCTTTTGAGCTGTAGCAAGCCTAGATAAATGACCACCACAAGCTCCAATGTGGAAGTCATTAAGCACTGACTCAATTTCTTACAAGGTTAAACAATGTCTAAGGATTGAATCAACCCTGTGATGATATAAAGTGTCACCTATAATAATATAACTTTTAGCAAGGTGATGCAATTTTCTACGTTCATCCTTGGAAAAAGAGGGTGGAAACTTTGAAGTCTGGAGATATATAATAATATCCCCATACCAAGGATTTTGTGAGGAAATATGAAACAAATATTGATCAGAAAAAATTTCCTCATAAATGATTTCTTCCTCACAAGGAAACTCTGAGATCAAATCTGCAAATACTAAAGATTTCTTAGACTTAGCCGACATGAATTCGAGGTCAAATTCTTGTAAAATGACAATCCATCTATTATATTTTCCCCCAATCACTCGCTTACTGAGAACAAACTGAAATGGATTGACGGCTGCTAAGATGAAAGTTTTTCAAAGAAGAATATAATGTCTAAGCCACTGGACAACATGGACAACTACCAAAGCTAATTTCTCAATGGGATAATAGCACAGTTCAGGACCTACCAAGCCTTGGCTTAGACAGTAGATTACATGCTTACATAAAGTATCATCTTCCTGAACCAAAGCCATACCAATGGTCGATTCTGCTACAACGAGATACAAAAGGAAGTCTCTGCTATAATAAGGTGGACTCAACAAAGGAGCAGAGGTTAATGCCTTTTTCAAAGAATAAAAATATCGTGGCATGAAATCATCCCATAAAAATGGGACCCCTTTCTTAAGAAATCCCACAAATCCTTTTGTGATCTTGGCATAATTGGCTATAAATCTCCTTAAGAAATTTTCTTTTCCTTGGAGACTCTGAAGTTGACGTATAGAGGATGGGGGAGGCAACTGAAGTATTTCCTCAACCTTGAAGGGATCTACATGAATCCCCTCCATCGACACGATGAATCCCAACAACCTACCGATGTGACGGCGAAAACACACTTATTCGGATTCGACCAGATTTTATAAAAACAACATTGTTCAAAAATCAATTGAAGATGTTTAGGATGATCAATTCTCTTTCGAGAACTAGCAACTAAATCATCCAGATAAGCTTTGATAATGTGCTTGATATCGTGAAAAGCACATGACATGGCCCGCTGAAAAGTAGCTCCAACATTTTTGAGGCCAAAAGGCATCTTTTTGTACGAAAATGAACCCCATGGACAAATAAAAGTTGTCTTTTGCTGATCTTCCGGACGGATAATAATTTGATTATAACCAGAAAATCTGTCCATAAACAAAAAAATCTCATTACCCACACATTCATCAATAATATGATCAATAAAGGGCGTGAGGTAATTGTCCTTAGGACAAGCCTTATTTAGGTCCCTAAAGTCAATGCATATGTGGATCGTTCCTTGCTTTTTGTCTACGGGGATTGGATTAGAGACCCACTCAAGGAATGGGGTATATGAAACCCGCCTTAAGCAAATTCTCAACTTCAGCTTTGATAGCTGCTGCTTTTCTAAGATTTACCGGTCGAAGTTTCTAACGAATAGGTTTTCATTTTCATACATCTTGATCTCATGCTGGACTATAGATGGATCTATTCCAGGAATTTCCTCATAAGACCAAAATACATCACGAAACTCTTTAAAGATATCGGTATAAGTTTGAATTTCTTAAGGGGAACAATCAACTCCAAAGACATTTTCAATAATGTTGAGATTCCTAGAGATGTTCACTGGAACAGTTTGTGAGATAACAAACATGTTACCTTCAACAGAAAATTGTGATGGGGCCAAAGGGTTTAAAAATGCATGAACATAACTAGTAGAAGGGCTGGACAAACTTGATTCTACTTCCCACAAATGAGGGAGGAAATACAAACGATGATGCGAATCATTCCATGGTCTTTCAACACCTGTCATTGCTTCTCGAATTGATTCTTTAGATGGCAAGAAAATATCTAAGTAATCTTGAGCAGAAGTCGAATCTAAAGTCCAGGTCGGAGCCACATCCCCATCCAGCTCCTCTAGTGAAAAAGGAGTAGGATTGGAGTCTGCAATGTTAACAATAGACTGATAAGAAATTTATGCTGCAGACATAGGACATGCCATTCCACCTACCTTCCCTTCATCTAATGTGGTGGTAGATGAGGGTAAGGGCCAATGATCTGAAAAATAAAGAGTTCTAAAGAACTTTCTTCGAGAAGGTGCCTTGGAGGATGAAATAACATTGATTCTAGCTATAGGAGCGGGAAAATCAAAGTTACCCATTAAGGAAGAGTACATTCCGACTCCTAAATTTTGTATAGGCTGCTTGGGATTATCCACTAATGAAATAGTAGATTCAGAAGATGTATGGGAATCACCTAGAGAATAATCCATCTAATCAACTTTTACAACTCTCCCTTCATGAGGAAAACAAAGGATGCGAAATAACGACGATACAATAACATCCATCTCATAAATCCAATTCCTTCCTAAAAGGAGGTTGTAATCCAGATTCACATCGACTATCTCTACTTCAATATTTACCACCTTTCCCCCAACATAGATGGGAAAGGCTGGAATAATCCCGTGCAACCTATGAGAATGACCATCAAATGTTGTCAATAGAGTAGGTGAAGGAACAACTTGAGGTGATCAAATATCCTTCCAACATGATATGGACATTACACATGTGGAAGCTCCCTCATCGACTACAGTTCGAAAGATATTGGTCTTTTGATATGTAGACTTTATCTAGAAAGCCATATGATGTGGGAGTATCTTCTTAATGTTTGACATATCGTAGTGAGTAATTCACTCCTTTGTGCGGGGCATGCCTGGAGTACCTCTAATGCCAACATAGCACAATGAATTTGAGCCAGATCTTCTACAATCGAGTAGTACTGGGCTGCCTTAGCATTAGGGTTAATGGTTGGGCATTTTGTGGAGCCTTTCAGCATCCAAGGTATAGACTCAACTGTGGGCCTCTTGATGTGGAGTGGCTCTAAAACATCAGGAGCATACTTAGCCTTGGATGATTCAGATTAACCATAACCATGTGATCGTGTAGCAACGTCAATATGTGAACTCATCATGTGAACATTTGATGTAGTTTCCCCCTCTTGGTTGCCCCCCGAGGGGGTACTAGTACTAGAGTTGGCATTAGAAAATAACTGCTGCCCTTGGGGAAAAGGGTTAGTTAGCACAACTTGGGAGCTAGAAGACCCCTGCTGAACTAATAAGCACTGAGCATATTGGATATTAGGGCAAATATGAGTCAAATGATCTCCATTGCACAACTTGCATGGAAATTTTACTTTTTTGTTAGACTCTTTTTTACCCCCTCCAACATCATTGTTGGGTTTGTTCACATTACCTTTACCATCTTGGTTCTTTTGCCTACCTTGTCCTTTCATCTTCCCATCATATTGTTGGTTTCCTTTGGGGTTACAAGTTTGGATGACATTTATAGATGTAGGTTGACAAGGAATAGGCATTGATTGCGATGCCTACATAGAAGAAGCAGTTTGTAAAGACAACTGCTGCAATTGATTTAGCAGGTTAGCTTGTCAGCGTGGGGTTCTGGCTTCAGCTCTGCTAAATCAACCTTGGACCTAAGAGAATCAGGAAAAAATTTCTGAAGAACCCCAGATTGAGAATATATAAGTTCTAACTTCTAGGCTCTAAAAATAGTCTGTTCTTCAGTGAACACATCAGAGAGCGATACATCCTTAGAGATCTCAGGTTGTAAAGATTTAAGAAACCATTATAGAAGGAATTCTTGTGGAATATCAGCTTTAATGAGCCTCTTCCTTCTCCTCCATTCTTGGATGTTATCTGAAATGTGTGTTTCCTAGTCGTGGTGAAAATTAGCCAATAGCTCAGTTCCAACATCATAACGGACATGCAACTGAAAATGGTTCAAAATATTGTAGCCAAATCACTGAAAGAAGTGAAGGACCCCCAGGAGATCAGTGTACCACTTAGCCACATTTATAGTTAGGGTACGTTGGAATAATCTCAAACTGATTAAATCATCTATTAGGGAGTTTGACAAACACCATAAGTGGAAAGTGGTTACATGGTCACTTGAATCCTCACTGGTCTTCCTTTCAAATTTAGGTATATCTGAGGGAAGTTTGGTTGGGACCGGAGGCCAGGTTGGGTTATATCTAATCAGATCATTGGTTAATTTAGAAAGATATGTCAAGTTTAACGTTGCTAGAAAAGGTAGTCGTGGAGGACCCTGAGGATTCCACCTAGCCTGGACAGAATTCTCAACATTCTGAAAAGAATACCTTGGATTTGTGAAGGCACCAGGTTGCTTGAAGTAATTTGTAGACCCACCTAAACCATAAGGAGCTCCTTGTGGTCCAGAAAAAATCAGAGTTTGACCAACTCCTGTTGCAAAATAATCGTATCCAGTGAAATTGACCCATAGAGAGGTGTTAAAAGGAGCAAAGAGCCCTTGGTAAGGGTTACATGCATGAGCATAGGGAGAAAAGCTCTAGAATGAACTGATAGAAGAATATGGCATGTTCCCTCGTTGGCTGAAATAGAATTTATTCCCGATTCCAAGTTCACTAACCACAAGGTTTTTCCATCCTTGGAAAGGATTATAACTTTGACCCATAGAGGGAAAAGGTACTGATACTAAAGATGGGTTGGAATGTGGTATATGAAAAATCCCAAAAGGGAAACCCTGAAAAAAAGTGTTTTCCTACTTGCCATGGAAGTCATAGGCATGGAGGCAGGTGATGGAAAACTTAATGGAACCAAAGGAATTCGCTGGTCGACATTCCAAAAGGGAAAAACCCAGTGCTAGAGACAAAAGATTGGGTGCACCCATTCGAAGAGGGAATGGAGGTAGAGCCAAATATAACAGTGATAAGAGTAATGAAAGGTATGGAAATCATTCCCCCTCCTTGTGCAGATACAGGAGTTTGCATACTAGTAGCACTCACAGTGGTTGCCATGCTCCTAGTAGTGGTCATCGAAGGAAAAGATCGAAATAAACCTGGGATTGAAGGCCTATTGGTCGGAGTCCCGACATATAATAAAACGTCTGGGTGATCGGGAGGAAGAGGAGAATTAGGAGTCAAAAGAGACTCAAGAAGCTCTTCAACCTCAATAATGTCTTTCGACTGGAAGAGGACTCTAGAAAGGACTGGAGTGTTCCTCTCCAACTCTCTACTTGTACCAGGTCTATCCTGTAAATCAATAACTCCAACCAGAGGATCAATCTCCACTGCATCTACTGCCACTGATTGAAAATCACTGGCAGAATTTCTCCTACACCTTCGAGGAGAAGGCTCAACACTCGTAGGTGAAAGCCCACGAAGCCTCCTAGACCGACGAACTGGTTGATCAACCACTTTTAATTATTTTTAAGAGAACTAATTAAAGACTCAAAAAATTTGTAAAGCTAGGCCAACTAGGAGAAAATAGCACTCTCTATAAAATCCCTAAAGATACAGTCAATCAAACTACTTCCAAGTATTTCCGCTTCGGGTGATGAGGACTAGACACCAAAATACAAGAAAGAAAAAATCAAGGACCTTCCGAAAATAGTCTGGGGTAATGACAGCCCAAGCCTACTAGCGAAGGTAATAGAAACAGTTATGCTGACCTCCAGACAATAGCCTTTGCCGATGCAAGCACCCAAGCTTCGTAAGTGTACCCTCCAGAAGTACTGACGAATGTGATGCAATTTCTGCTTCAGGCGCTAAGGATTCCCCTCCGCAGCCACCTATGTGATCCCTAGGAAAGGAAAATATGGGCACCATTTCATATAAAAATCCGGGCGGAACAGTCGTGAGGTGGGATCCAACAAGTAGGAGAGGGGGTATCTCTCTTCCTTGTCTTCATTCTCCCTCGTACTTAACTCCCAGTCATGGAGCTTTCCTGGTCTTCCTAACGACATTGGATTTCACTCGTTATTCAACTTCTATGTTTGATAATTTAAGCGGCCTTGGAGAGTTAACTCTCCACTCACCTATTCCAAGGCCTTAAAGAACATAAACTTGTTGGTGTTTGTTAATGACAAATTAGAAAGTTCTAGTTCTTTTTATTAAATCGCTTGATTTTAGAGGGCTGTTCTTTAAGACAAAGGTATAGCAAGAGTGAAACTGATGATGTTTTTGACACAAAATAAATGAATAGAGACTTAACTATATGCATGCATTTATTTTATTTTGATGAAGATGGATTTATACTTGGTTCTATGAAAAAATTGTATAAGCAAAATATTTATTTTCTATTTTCTTTTCAGAAACATTCAACACACTCTCAAAATCTAAAAAGGACTAAAAATACTTATGATGCAAACTAACCTAATGCAAATTTAAACGACAATGCAAGATCTTATGAATACTCATACTATAAGAAAATGTGCTTCTTTATAAGATCAATAAGCCAACTTGATAATAAAGAGGGAAAAAATCTAATAAAAAATTTCCCTCAAAACCAAGCAAAACAAATTGAAAAAGTTCACAATCGCTCAAAAATGAAACAAATGAAACCAAAAAGCCAAAATCCTGGAAAGAAAAAGAAACATAGAAGCTATGTTTTTGTCTTTTTCTTTTTAAACAATCAAATAAATTTTCGACGTCACAAAAAGAACTACTAAATTCCAAAGATCAAGAAACAAGCACAAAGAGTCCTTATACCTTGCAAGTTATAAAAATCATTAATAAATGAAACTTGAAACAAGAAGGACTGCAAACTCATACAAGCTGATCTGAACAGTAGTAAAAGACTTCAGCAAATCGACAAACTGTCAAGAAAAAACTCTCAAGATTTCCAAAGAGAAACTCAAAATAGCACGAAAAGCAACAAAGTCAACCAAAAGGGAAAGAAAAAAAATTTGAAATCTAGGTTATAAATGAAATCAAAACTAATTTCTTGTTCTGGAAAACCAGAACATCCAAGAACTTCAGACAGTAGCCTTGAACCCAAGACAAACCAAAACCTTACTCAAAAAGCAATCCTAGGCCAATTAGGCTTTTCACTGAGATTCGAAATCGAAAACTTGCAAGAGAACAAAGTTCTTCAAACAGTGGATGACCAGAAAAAAGCAAAAGTCACCAGGCAATAGACCTAACTAGGTAAAATATTTTGAAAAAAAATTCAAAATTATGTATACGTGACTGTGTAAAAACATAGAGGCATGCACACGCGTTTCGAACACATGAAACTTGCATATATGCGAGTCTATTTGAGGAAACTTGCACGTATACATGACTGTATCTCAAGAAAAACATGTATAAAAGGCTCAATTAAGAAAAAAAAATCAAGGCCTGATCTAGAAGATCAGACTTGATGCCTGGTAAGCTAATAAGGCCATATCACTGTAAAAGCAAGAAATCAAGAAAACAAGCCCTGATCAAGAACAAACAACCCAAACTAGGAAAAACAACAATGTTTTGGCTAGTGGAGTCGCCATTTCTGTTGCGGGTGGGAATACCTTAGGGTCTTGGGTTGAAAACCCCAACAGAGTGGAGGGCATACAATAGCAAGAAATGCACAGAAAAACAATCTAAATGCTTAAACTACTGAACTAGGAAGAAGTGGCCTTACCTGGAGGTACTATGTTCGGGGTTGATCCTGCAGGGTCCAAACCCTCTGCTTCTTCTGATGCCTTTAAAACCTGTAAATTATTCAAGAAAATCATATACAACCACAGTAATGGAAAGAACGTTCATGATATACATGTTAGATCATATAAGAAAATGAACAATTGTGCCTTAATGTAAGATTTATAAGCAAATCACAACATAGATTAATGCATAAACATGGCAAATATCAGGAATTAAAAAACATTTCTTTATTTATGTAAGCTAAATGAAACATGGAAAACTACAACCTAAGTCATCCTCCAGCTCCAAGCAGAACTTTCCTTCGGATCCGTCCTGTCCCAGCCTCAACAATTTTCCTCCATCGATACACAAAATGATGTCATAAGAGGGATGAAGGACATCTCAAAAGAGGAAACAAGGGTTTCCTATAACTTCGGGAGTGCAGGAGGCACATGGATTTCTTCAAACTCGATCAGAGATCAATAAAATATAATATCAATATCTCATTTATTCTCCCCTTAGGCCTTCTCATGGAGGTTTATTTATACTTCTCCAAATTATTATTGTTATTATTATTATTTATTTATTATTATTATTTTTTTCATTTGTGAAACAGTTGGGCCACGGGCTATAGTAGGTGAGTAATAGGTAAAACTCATAAACTCCACCTGAATTTAAGGAGATTTATTGTTTTTTAGTGTTTTAACACATATATGCGGGTTGGGTTTATACTGACTCACGTGTACACACTTTTAACGCACAAAAAAGTAGCATATGGGAAATAAAACACTGTTTTTTAGAATTTGGACCAAGTCTAGAAAGGAAGGGTTGGCCTAGGCCATAACCAGAGCATCAGATCTACCAAGTGTTGGATTGTGTTATATTCTTTCCACGACTAGCCCATGTAGTTAACCGGGGGTTAGAAGGGGGGTGAAGCCCTCCCTTCGTTGCACTGATTGTGTAGCAGGGGGAGTCACAGGGGGTTTGAGGGGTGCAGGTAACCCCACTCTATGGGGTCCGGGGTTGGGCGCACCTACCTATGGTTTTGTGCATGTTTTTCGCACATGGTTTTGGACGCGATAGTTTTCGGTCCATGGTTTTGGACGCGATGGTTTTAGGTCCATGGTATTGGATGCTTTGGCATGTATAAATATGTATTGTAAGATTGAAAGGAATATAATGAAAAATTGAGCTGGTAGTCCCGATTTTGGGATCCAGGGGAAAATCTCTGTGTATATGTGTTTTATGTGTTATGCTCTCGCATTGTTTATTTTCTATGTTTTAGAATTCATATGTAGGTAATTTCTGTATGGGGTTAAAACTTACACCAAGAGTGGTAAATGGTGCTATAACAATTAGAGAGGGTTAACAAGATTCTTGAGGATATGTTGAGGATGTATGTCATGCATCAACGAAGGAAGTGGGTGGAGTATATTCCATTGGTAGAGTTTGCATATATTAATGGGTATTGGGAATGCTTGAGGATGAGTCCATTTGAGTCTCTTTATAGGTGGAGTTGTAATAATCCTATCAACTGGAGTGATCCAGTGAAAATGGTGCTAATTAGACTATATATGTTGGCTGAGATGGAGAAGGAGATGCAAGTCATTAAAAATAATTTAAAGGCAACTCAGAACATGAAGAATATTTATGCGAATCATCAATATAGAGAATTCAAGGAGTTTCAAGTTGAGTAGCATGTGTACTTGTGCATCAAGCCTAAGGGGAGCTCCTTGAGGATTAGGTGATGGGCCAAGTTGGCACTTCAGTATTGCATGCCTTTTGAGATCCTTGAGAGGATTGAACTAGTGGCCTATAGACGTGCACTACCGCTAACAGTGAAAGTCCATGATGTTTTTTATGTTTCATTGCTTAAGAGATATGTATAGGATGTTGATCATATGATTGATTGGTGTGTATTTCAAGTGGAGCCAGAGGGAGAGTTCCAACCAGAACCTTAGTGCATTTTGCAACGGAAACAACTCATGCTCCGAAACCGAGCAATATAGCAAGTTAAATTACATTGGAAGCACTTTGGGCTTGATGAAGCTACATGGGAGATAGCTAATCAGATGTGGGCCTTATATCCTTATTTGATGGTTGAGTAGATGTATATGTGTGTGTGTGTGTGTGTGTGTGTGTGTCATAAATACTACAATGAACCACTTTATAAAGCTCCAATAAGTAGCATGTTGTAAATACTGCAATGGATTTTGTTAGAATGCTCCAATAAGTAGTATGACAGTCATGGTTTTTCAATAGTTTGGTATGTTGTAAATGTTGCATCGAGCTGTGTTATAAAGCTCCATTGGAAGCATGTTTTGCTGGTTATAAGAATCATAGAACATTGATGCCAGTGTTCCCCCAAGGGGGAGGGTTTTGTAACAACCCCTAGTTGATTTTCCATGTAAATAAAATAAGACCAAGGTCATGGGACACGTATTCCAAGTTGAATGTTGAGCAAACATTGTAGTGGGCATCACTTGTGGTTTATTAATGACTATGGAAATTGTAAAAGACATTGGTAAAGGAAAAGAGGAAATAATTGACATTTAATTAAGGAAACAAAGGAAAATAGGAGAAAAGGAAGCTGAAGAGACACAAATATGCATGCAAGATGAATTAGAGAGAAAATGAAGGAAAATTATAGAAAAAGGAGATATCAATTATAAAAAGGCATTAGAGAAACAATTCAAAATTTTTGTTTCAGTTTTATCTTTTTCCAGTTTAGTTTTGGTTCTCTCCTTCCACGCTCTTATGCTTTCATACACTTTTTCACACTTAGAGAATTCTTGGAGCATTCTAGCATTCACTTGGACTTGGATAAATCAATAAAGGGACAAATAAGGAATTGGTGGGTAGCGAAAGAGAAGGTTGGATCAACAAACTACAATAAGGGATACTTTGCAGGTAATAGGTTGCATGTGTGATCCTTGCTAATATTTGGATGCATGGTATATGCATGTGGTTCCTTAGTTATATGATGTCATTGGCATGGAGATTTTCCTGGATTGATAGTGGGTTCCCCATTTGGATTTTCTGATTAGTTCTCAGGTTCCCTATGGTTGTGGGTTGGGATAGAATCTCTGGAGCCCTAAAAAAAATTAAATCCTTGGAGGCTATGGGTTGAGATGGTAGTCCTCTAGAGCCCTATAACAAATTGGGTTCCTGGAGGCTATGGGTTGAGATAGGAGTCCCTGGAACCCTAGAAATCTTAGGAAGAGACTGATCTCATTTGGTATTAGTGATTTATGGACCAGTTCTGTGAAATGTTGTGGCTGAGGGTTGAGGTGGTTTGGCTTTTGGAAGCCTCGATTGGTTCTACTTTGGTTTGTACGTTCTAATTCTACATTCAAAATTGGAATATGGCACAGAAACTAGTACAAAATGGCTAATTAGTTACTTAAAAAATGAATAAAATTTGCATATAAACGACCATTTTTTGGTCGGTGACCAATAGTAGCTAATTTATAGTATCTTATAACGTGACCAAATTTTATTCGTTTTTAGCTTAGTCATTAATTGGTTATCTCAATTTTATTGTCTAGTAGTATTTTTAGTCATAAATTTGGTCATTAATTTAGTCATTGATTTAGTCATTAATTGCCACAATTAATCCCAAATATACAACAAAGTATATTACTATATGATCACCCGAGAAATCAATTAATAACCAAAGATATATGACCAAAATGTTGGTCGTGTTATAATATACAACAAATAAGCTACTAATAGTCATATGTATGAAAACTTTAGTCATCGTTTGAAACCAATTAATAACTAACGAAATATATCTAAATTTTGGTCATATTATAAGATACTGTCAATTAACTACTAATAGTCATATATATGCAAAATTTAGTCATCATTTGTAATCACAAATTTATCATTTGCAGTAGTCATTCATCTTTTCTTGGTAGTTTCATATTCATTGTATAAATGATTAGTGTAGTAGTTTATATTCATTTCATTTACTTTCATTAATAATCATTATAAACAACTAATTTGGTTGTGTATTCATTTTATTTGTGTTCATCATTAATCAATATAAAATACTAATTTAGTAGTCTTAGATTTATTTCATGTGTTCATTATTAATCAACATAAAACAATTAGTATGATTTTGCGACTAAATTAAAAAAATGTCATACAATGTGCAATTTCATCTAATATGAAAACACAAAGTTATATGTGTTAATTACAATACTAAATAATATCAAGTGAAACAATAAATAATTTCAACCACATAAATTATTTTATATAAAATGTCAAGTATTAAAATATGAGTTTCCAACTTAATATTGGTTGGACTACAATTTAGACATGAAATATTGTTTCATTACTTCAAAATGTTATCGTTGTGTTGCCAACGCATTGCAGGTAATTTCGCCAACTCTGAAGACTTGACCACCAGTCTCAATGTGTGTGTCTTATGCAGGATATTGGCTCTATGGGTATCACTAGACCAATTCTCTTCTCTCCCTTTTTTTGCATTTGTTGCTCTAGTGTTATTGTTCTCCTCTTTCTTAAATTCCCACTTCTTACCATCAATACTGAGTTCTTTTTCTAAAAATTAAAGAAGATACAATGCAAAGTATAAGACATGAAAGACGATGAACACTAGAATATAAACTAAAGTAGACTATAAAGGATTTATACAACAAATACCTCAACATCAGCAATGTCAATGTCATTTTTCCCTATAAAAGAAGGAAACTTGAACAAGTTTTCTTCAGTTGGGCGATAGTGACCATTATGTTGCCATATGACCTGTATATACAACTTGAGTGGGCCTAATGGTTAATAGCATGTGTTTCCTCCTAAGAGGTCATAGGTTCAAAACCAGAGGGGGGTAGAGTATGTATGCCTTCGAAGACTTAGCAGTCAAATCGCTGTGCAGAGGTGGGTCCCTTGTCCCACAAACAAGGGGGTCTCATACACCAATTTGGTGTCTGGCTTGGCTGTGACCTTAAAAATAGATATTATTATTATTATTATAAACAAATAAAATAAAATGTCACAATAAAAAACAAAAACTTAGTAAACTTAGTATTCGACCTTCAAGGAAAGCTAATGACCAATCATACCAACTAAGTTACATGCTAAAAAGCTCAAGTTGTATATTACTTATACAATGTGGGAGTGCAAATACAACTCCTATAAAATGCCACACCTAAGTCTAAAATAAAATGAAATGAAATAAAAAGGACACAATAATAGGATAACCTCGTATACATGTATATAACCATATAATGTATAAGGTTAACTGAATAAGTCCAGGGCTAGAGGTTGATGATGTCAACAATGCCCATGTCTGATGAGAATTTCTTTAGATAAGAACTACCATTCGGGTTCATTATCACATATGAATAAGCCAACTAGTCTATATCAAATTATTAATTTTTTGCTTATATTTATGGATCACTATAGTATAAGTGGATAAATTTCAAATAAAATCCCTTGTGTTCCTAACTTGTGGTACAATACATTAGTTGTGATTTGGAGCAAATTTACAACATCGAAAATATATTGCAATCACCACTAGTTATCTCCCAAATAGGCATCCAAAATATGTAGCAATCACCACTAGTAATCTGCCAAATAGGATTATTTTGGAACGTAATTTTCAAATTTCAGTTGCTATATGATTCTTGAATGGAAAATCCACATTGAATTCCAACACCAAACTTCTAATTTAAGGGAATACTTGTGGCCATCCTAATGTATATTGGAGGCTACATATTTCACTCCCTTGAGACAATACCTATATATTGATTAAAAAATTCGAACATTCAACTCAAAATATCAGTGATCATTATAATAAAAGGATAAAATAAGAGTATTTTTGATCTGTTTTGCAAATCTACATGCAAAGAACCAATAGTTTTCCATATTTACCATACTTGTAATTTCCAAGATATAACACATCGATTGATATTTTACAACAAATACTTGGTTCAATACAAATAAGGAATTAACATATTACAACAATACCACCAATGTTTGATCCTCAATTAGTTCAAAGTAGTTAGCACAAAAACTTCAAGAAAGAGCAACAAGTAGAAATAACAAATCCATCAATTAATAATCAATTAAAAAAGGATAAGCTTTTTGCTGAAGCTTTATAAACAACTACAAATATTGACAATCCACTACAATTAGTGGTCTTGTTCAAAGAAAAATACTACCTGGAGAAATCATCTTCCAAATTCATTGCTCTATCCATGAAGCTTTTTGATATCCTCAAAATAGAATTCACATTCAATCTTTTAGCTTTCTGAAGCTGCTCAAAGGCCCTCCCAGATGAAGTAGTGAATTTCATTGATTTTCATAAAATGTTTCTTGTACTAAAAAATATAGTTTGAACATGTGATAGAAAATTCAAGCAAGACACTAAGAATTTGTGTACAATAATTCTTAGAAGACTTCATGTTAAAAGGAAAACTTGCATATTTTGGATAGAAAAAACAACTTAACAGAGAGGTCGATATTACAAAACAATAGACTGGATATAAAACAAGAGGTAGAACTAACAAAATCCTAATTTTAATATAGTTAATTGATTATTCTAAATGAATCCAAATAGATATATACAAGTTTTCATTTTTCAGCTTTCTTTCCCATATCTTTATTGGAGGTGGAAGCTAACTTGCATACATCTCGCAAGATTGTTTTAGCAAGAGTATATGTTGCTTTCTCATATTCCACAATTTCTTTTCCATGAACAATTACAACATGTATTGGAGGAATTAGTTGCTACATTAGCCGAGTTCTTAGCTTTAACCTTCTCTTTACTTGAGGTATTGATCCTTCCCCTTCTTCTTGGTTATCAATCTCATCTTTATCATATAGTCAACATAGAAATAATTTCGGTTCAGGAAGAATAAAGATACTCATATGATGTCTTCAAATCTGAAAGGATGCATTTTTCATTAGGGGAATTTTAAAGACCAAAATTGGTTTCCTAAAGAAATTATAAACTAACAGTGGTAATAATATAATAATATTAGATCACATCATCACATTTTAAAGGGAAAAAATAAAAAACTATTTTTTCAACTTATCTCCCTATGGGTTTACTCAAATTTTAAGTGGCAACACTCGTTGGATGCATAATTTGATTCCTCATATAGGGAGTACCCATGTTGCATACTTTCGATGGACCCTCCTACACAAAAAATGAGAAATACATGAAAAATGTGATCGCAATAACCTTTTTTCATGTATTTCTCATTTTTCGTGTAGCAGGGTCCATCGAAAATATGCAACATGGGTACTCCTTGGATGAGGAATTAAATTTTGCATCCAAAGAGTAATCTCACTTGAAATTTGAGTAAAACCTTATGGAGATAAGCTTAAAATACGAGTTCAAAAAGTAGTTTTATTATTTTATTATGTTTTAACCTTTTTATTTTTTTACTCCAAAAATGGTGAATCATTCCCCATGGTTGGCATCATCATCTTGAATCCCATTAGTTCTTATAAATTTTATTTTGGTTGTACATTTTTCTTAGGAGACCCATTTTATACCTCAGAATTTCTCTAATAATGATTTAACTATTGGTAAAAAAGTGATAGGAAGACCTTAAATATAACCATACCTATTCTGTGAAGCGGTTTGTTGCATATGCCCATGCTAGCACAACATCACTGAAAATAAATGGTCAAGAATATATTTTTTTTTCCATATCATGAACATTGGCTTAGTCTTCATAAAGAAACATAAACCATTTCAATCTACAAGGAATAAACAAAAAGAACACCATTGATATAAATTCACTGAATACTTACAACAAAAAAATAAGTTAATTTTCTAGGTAGTAGCTCAAAACCTTGTAGTGGGAAGATGCCTCAAATTTGAGCAATATTTACATGCCAGGGAATGAGCTATGTCACTTGTTTCTTACGTTTACTAGGTAGAACTGCAACTGGATCTCCAATGTATGGTTTAGATAAATAGTATTGGTGTTGATATGTAGTGTGGACCTCCAAATTGGAAATGACACATGTATTTTGTAGATTCAACGTCTTTCATGTATGAATGACTAGTGTGGCTGGTAATTAGTGGTGTTAATCTTGAGCCGAGGAACAAAATCTCAAGATTTCTCCCTGAAGGATTCTATTGCGAATTTAAAGTTCTAGAATTTCAAGATTCACTCAAACTCTTATACATGGGAACAACTTGCAAGGGTAAGAGTCTCTCACTAGTATGAGGTCCAAACTACATTAATTTGGAATTAAAAATTTGTTGATTGAAATGATTTCTATCACCCACTCCTGAAGACTATTATGACGATCCATAATATTATGATTGCAACCTTGATATTGTGACTAATTCTGCATAATTGAATCCATGCCTTGATTGGAGGCTTCTTCATGTCTCTCTTTGATTCCTTGAGAAAAAGGAAGTATCCTCACAATTGACTGGAAAATATACATGTTGTTGTGTTGTCCTGTGTGTAGTCCCAAATTTGAATTGTCCTATCCCATAATGAGAGTTCATTGTTTGATCGATGGATTTTTTCTTCTAGTTTGTATCAATACCACAACTTCCAACATCTGAAATCTTTAGCCTTTTCACTGCTTGTCTATCAAAATCAATCTACATGGTTTTCATTGGTGACATCCTGCTAGAAGAAATATATTGATGGTGAGGAGCATCAAATGGTTAAGAGGCTTGATGGTGAGGAGCATCAAATGGTTAAGAGGCTTGGCTATCAACAAGATTATCACTGCAAGAATCACTTTTCTATTGGGTAGGTGGACATGTAGCACATATATTTACTTGCGACAGGGAATATTTCCCAGATGTGGGATTGCTTTTCTCTTACTTATGAGAACAAATACTTGAATGAAAAAGGGAAGAAATAGATGTAGTTGTGCCTGAATGACTTTTTGACAATAAAAATTGTCTTTGATCTTGTCCTTGAGACTGTAATATAGACAACTGTGGACTTTCTCCAAATTTCTAAAGTGGCAATGTGGTTGTTGCTACTAGAAGACCCATCATTAAGGTTTAAGGACTAGGAATCACACTCAATTCAATTCTATCAAAAGGCATCTGCTAAAATGAACTTTATTTTTTTGACAACACTCCCACAGAGGGTGGCTACTGAGAATTAATTATAGATGGTCTGACAATTTGGAAATGAACTGAAGCTATTGGATTTCCTAATATGTCTAATTTCATCTAACTATCCAAACATGACATATAGGGTTGTAAATTATTTCCAGGTCTGCCAATTGATGGTTGAAATGAGTCAAAACTATTTGGAAATACCCTCTTAGCTCCCATCGACATCTTTTTCATATTTTCCAAAGTATTTTTGAGGGCATTAAGTAGATTTGAAAACTCAGCTATCTGAGGCCTTCCAAAAGGTCATGGTAGATGATGTACAAAGTTTTATTGAGACTCTTGCAGTGCTTGATCAGAACTGCTTGGGTTAGGCAAGTTTTATTTATAGTCCTAAACTAATGGATTCGGCCAAGTCCATCTTGAACAAGTAAAGCATTTTGATAATTGATTTGACTAAAAGGTCGAGTTGAGCAAGTGAGAGAGACCTGCATCTTAGTTTCCATTTCTATATAGAATTTAAGGAAGAAATTATAGATGGTGTTGTTGAATGGAAATTTAGTAATATTTTCCATACAATAGCTACATTTTGTGAGACTTGAATTTGATGAGTGGTGATCATGTTACCCTTCATGTTAACCTATATTTGGATGACTACACGTAGAACTATTGATTGAGGAATTGAAATACAATGTCCAGTGGAATCTGGGTGTTGAATATATTCAAATTGAGTTAAAGGATGAATATTAGAGGCTATGAAGTATGGAGGTTTGTACAAATTTAAAACATTCTCTTTTACACATGTTGGCGATGATCTAGAGGGAAAACTTAATGGCATTATTGAGGTGGTCACTTGCAATATTTTTACTTCAGCTATGTTGGATTAGACAGTTTCATCAAAATAGGGTGGTGTTAACTGACATCCCTAGAGGATTGAGGTAGAGTCAAAGGCTAAACAAGGAAAAGGGTGATACTAATGATGATGATCCCAATATAAGAAATGGTAGAACATTGTTTTTCAATTATGCTTTTCATTTAAATGTTCTTACTCAACTATTCATAATGCTTTGTTTTAAAATTTCAATATTTTTTGTAAAAAACATGGCTTGGAATCCTCAAAATATAACTTGTTGGGTGTGGATCTTGATTATCTTCTTTATTCATAGGTATCGCCGCATTGGACCCCAGTTCGTATTGTAGTGACAATGCTGCCTGTCTATGTGCATTGCCAAGGTGGTTCAGGGGGGTGAAAACGATTATTTGGAGCCCCCCCGGTGAGGGATCAGGGGCAGCGCCCCCGAAGCTAAAAATAGATGTAAAATTGCCTTGTAAAATGTTGTAATTTCGTAGTCAATCTGGGCTGTTCATTAGGTGGAAATCTGACGGTACAGTTTATGTCTAATTTAAGGTTTTTTGTCCTAGAAGGCAACCCATCGCTATATAAGAGGGAATTATATTGCGACTATGCAGATCTGTATTTTCTAAGCAAGAAATAGAGAGGAGATTGTATGAGAGAGAAGAGGTAATTACAATGGATCT
The DNA here is from genome assembly GCA_031772625.1 of Pinus tabuliformis. Classification (NCBI taxonomy): domain Eukaryota; kingdom Viridiplantae; phylum Streptophyta; class Pinopsida; order Pinales; family Pinaceae; genus Pinus; species Pinus tabuliformis. The sequence goes on along the minus strand of CM062805.1, from coordinate 1,180,450,890 downwards.
GCTGTAGGTTGCATCTCTTTATTTTGCTAGATAATATAAAAGGAAGGACTGGATGTTTCTCCATGGATGTACCCCAAATTGGGTGAACCACATATTTCTGTGTCTCTCTTGTTTTATGTGTTTTCTGTGTTTATATTTTTGCAATATATTTTATGTGTTCCATTTCTCTGTAGTATATAATTTTCTAACATAACCTTTTCATTAAAATTTATTATTTTAGTAACCAAATCATTGATATCAGATCGACCTGAGTCCAAGTCCAAGGGAACCCTCCACCAATTTCATGTCAGAGCCCAAGTTTTAAAACATTGGTTAGAATAGCAAATTTTCCATTGTTTATTCCTCCTGATTGAGTCTTATGTCCAAGATGTAAGAATCTAAGAGAGAAAAATAATATTTATAACAACAAAATGGTGGAATGGTGCAATGGGGTTGATAAAGAAAGTGCAATAAGGGACTAAAATTGCTTGCCAAAAAACCCAAATATTTGCAAAAGAGGTAGGAATGTCACAATATTAATATAGAGTTATTTCTCAATATTTGATGTATCACGAGGCAGTGATTATTATGGTGTAGGGACTATCATACTATATTATGTTTCTTATAATATATTGGTATCTGTTAACTCTATCTATGTTAAATATGACTGCTATGTAGTAGTGCAAAGTGACATTGCATATATAGGGGAAGAACTTTGACCTGCAATTTGGGATTTTGAAAGTCATCCATAGCTCCAGCAAATGTAGGAAAACTTGATGATATTGTTATTGCAAATCTGGGCCTAAATCAGTTGACAATTGACCAATGGCATTGATGGTTGCTCATTGTACATGAGGATGCGGATCTTGGAATGACTTCAGAACCATCAAGACAACTTGTTCAATGTTTTTTAGCATCACTTGTTTGCATATAAGAAAAACACAAATAAACCTTAATACTATGCACATTGTTCCACTTTTAAATGCCACAACAAAGTATATAAAGCCAATATTAAAAAAATGAAATGTCTTATTCCAAAAATCAAAATATTTGAATATGTTATTTAAACAAAAATAAATCCATATAATTATGACAAAAAATGAAAGGATCTCTACTACTTTCCCTGCAAATGTTTTCATTAAACATAAACAAAATTGATGATCACATTTACAAAAATCATGTTGGGAAAATTACTCGTCAAACTAGTCCTAGTTTATAGTAGTTTTTTGAAAAATCAATAGTTGTTTGAATATTTTATCATCTTGTTTATGCATTTAAATAAGGGGCATTATTATTTCATATATCAATGAATGTTGCAATATTTTTATGAAATTCAAATTTTCCATGTGTTTTATTGAATCCCTAACGTAGGATTTCATACCAAGGGAAATATCAAGAAAGGGATACTACACAAGGATCCATTTTTCTCACATTCTATCAAATTCGTTTCATTCACATGATTATTGTTCTTTTAGAAATTAGAATATTTCAATATGTAATTTATACATAAACAAATAAATAAAGTTGTGACAAACAATGGAAGGATCTCTTCTTTCCTACAAATTCTTTCTTCTGAAACAAAATTGTTAGGCACATTTATTGAAAGCATGTTGAGCATATTAGAGTGTCTACAATAATGTGAACTACCAATCAAAGGATCCTTTTTTCTAACATTCTATTGGATTCATTAGTAGCATTACCATTTTTGGAAACTATATTTTAATATATTAATTTGATTTGCAAGATTATTGTGTTTTTAGGCATGTGAGAATATTTGTGAAAATGTTTTATTTTATGAAATTGCAATAAATTCCATAACAACTATATTTTTGGGAATTTTATTACAAGAAAAGACTAGGCACTAAGGAACTTATAATATATTCTAAAAAAAACCAATAAACCATTACACTTAAAGAGGAGGGGTGTTTGGTCTAGGGGTTTAACTTCTTAACAAAATCATCTATCCAAGGGGGGCCTTAAGAAAATCATCCATCCATTGGTTTTTTCATTCAACGCATTAAGGAACTTATAATATATTCTAAAAAAATCCAATAGACCAATATGGTTGAAGTCAAGGGTGGAGGTGGGTTTGGTACAAGGCTTTGAGAAAATCATCTTACAAGGGGACCTTAAGACAATCATCCATCCATTCGTTTATTCATTCAAGACTAAATGTGAAGGAAAATATAATGGTACTTTGGGTAACTTATGTGATGGATGATCATTAATGATCACATAAACAAAATTGATGATCACATTTACAAAAATCACGTTGGGAAAATTACTCGTCAAACTAGTCCTAATTTATAGCAGTTTTTTGAAAAATCAATAGTTGTTTGAATATCTTATCATCTTGTTTATGCATTTAAATAAGGGACATTATTATTTCATATATCAATGAATGTTGCAATATTTTTATGAAATTCAAATTTTCCATGTGTTTTATTGAATCCCTAATGTAGGATTTCATACCAAGGGAAATATCAAGAAAGGGATACTACACAAGGATCCATTTTTCTCACATTCTATCGAATTCGTTTCATTCACATGATTATTGTTCTTTTAGAAATTAGAATATTTCAATATGTAATTTATACATAAACAAATAAATAAAGTTGTGACGAATAATGGAAGGATCTCTTCTTTCCTACAAATTCTTTATTCTGAAACAAAATTGTTAGGCACATTTACTGAAAGCATGTTGAGCATATTAGAGTGTCTACAATAATGTGAACTACCAATCAAAGGATCCTTTTTTCTAACATTCTATTGGATTCATTAGTAGCATTACCATTTTTGGAAACTATATTTTAATATAGTAATTTCATTTGCAAGATTATTGTGTTTTCAGGCATGTGAGAATATTTGTGAAAATGTTTTATTTTATGAAATTGCAATAAATTCCATAACAACTATATTTTTGGGAATTTTATTACAAGAAAAGACTAGGCACTAAGGAACTTATAATATATTAAAAAAAAACCAATAAACCATTACACTTAAAGAGGAGGGGTGTTTGGTCTAGGGGTTTAACTTCTTAACAAAATCATCTATCCAAGGGGGGGCTTAAGAAAATCATCCATCCATTGGTTTTTTCATTCAACACATTAAGGAACTTATAATATATTCTAAAAAAATCCAATAGACCAATATGGTTGAAGTCAAGGGTGGAGGTGGGTTTGGTACAAGGCTTTGAGAAAATCATCTTACAAGGGGACCTTAAGACAATCATCCATCCATTCGTTTATTCATTCAAGACTAAATGTGAAGGAAAATATAATGGTACTTTGGGTAACTTATGTGATGGATGGATCATTAAGCCATTTGGTTTTCCCATTCTGGTTGTAGTTTGTTTTCTTCCCCACATAAATGGAAATAAATAAATTTTAGTGCCTGACACCTGAGCCAAAAGTGTTTTGTGTTATATGACACATCCATTAATCATGATGTGTGTTTCTAGAGCCAACTTTATACATAAGAAAATATGAAAAAGAAATATTCAGTGTGGGCATACCTTGGCATAACCTTCTGCGATCTCGGTGAGAGTAATGAGAGCATCATGATTTTTTTGACAATCAAGATCAGCCAAATACGTAGGAAGGAACTCAGAGGCAATGGGAACGATGATATTTCTCCTAGAGAAATATCCAAAGCGATCCAAAAACTCTTGACCAACCCTGTAATTACTTGATTCATGTCCTTGTGAATGTTGTATAAAATATTTTCTTTAACCTTAATTTTTAACATTCGGGGTGCCAGGTTACGAGAAGACATTTCTCATATACAATAATTATTTATGACTCGACAATGATTGAAATAAAAAAATACAAATTTAATATTCATAAGTGGTATTTTCTTTCCTGCGAGAAACCAAGAAGGTGCATGGAAATTCAATAATGCTCTCTTTAAGTCACTTCCATGCCCACCTTCAAGAAATTATAGCTCCACCTCCCTTACCCATTCATAGTAATGAGAAGTTGGAATTTTAAGTCTGACAGGAAACCAATGATTTTTTTTTTCTTAGAGGTCCCACCATTTCACCCTGCCTAAAAGCCGAGTTGCTTCACAGCTACTAAGTATGAAGGGAGGGTTTTCAAATCAAGATACTTTCTAACTTTCTGAGAGAAAATTTCGCTGAAAGTCACTGTGAAAACTAGGTGAACCAGAACTCCAAAATAAATCCACACACACCTTTTGCATAGCCTTGGCCCAATTTGAGCGAAGATAAAACTTAATCTTGATACTAATTTAGCGGTGGGAAGACCAATCTTAATTTTTTTTTCATGTCTAATTTGCGATTGACTTTGTGTATATCTCGTGAAGCCAATGGTCGATGTTAGTATTGCTACTAGATTTGCAGCCAATGCATTGAGCAATTTTTAAGTGACCTTTGGAACAAAGTTATTCAAATTTCCAAAAACATCATTTCTTTGCCTCATGCTATCACTAAATAGGGAGCGCATCATTTAGGGGGTCTGCTCCCAGGCCTTTACGAGGGTGGTAATGAAATCTATGGTGATATTTTGAGTGCCCTCTTCTAGAGTCTCCACCTCAGCAATCTATAGCATGCTTCTGCCCACGTTAACAATCTGCTAGTGGAGGAACCATGGCTCGATGTCGACCAACACGATAAACACCTAGAGAGCCTCTTGGGATGTGGCCTCCTCATTCCTATTAAGTGCTTGAGTGTCATGGGAGGGATTAGGTCCTAGTATCGCTCACGGTTTTATGGGGTCTTGATCATCTAGATGAAGTTGGTCAAGTCTAGAGCATGCAGGTGCTCCTCCTTGCAAATGTTGAACAACACCTCCGCCTGGCTTCTCTACTCATTGTCGGAACTCATGAGGTGCATTATCAAGGTTGAACATCAAAGAAGAGGGTTTTTATAAACGCCTCCTACATGCTTAAATCTCTGTGAAGTTCCCACTTAAACCCCGTTAACATTTTAGCCCAACCACTTTAATTTTCATTTTCTTTGTTTTGGGTTGGTTTTGGTTTTTCTGGGTTCATCGTGAAAGCCTAAAATTTGTTTGGGTCTTATTTTTTTCTCCACATAAAATAGGTTGGAGGGTGGGTCGAGGGAAAGTGGTAAAAGTGGACCATTGCTTTTAATTTAAATTAAGACTTTTCATACACCATTGATTAAAGTAGGGAGGGGAGATTATGGTATTGAACCAATAATTTTTAATTAAAATTTATAAATTATGTAAATAGAAGTAAATTATCTAAAATAATTAGTGGTGATTATTGCCTATGGGGCATAGAATATAGAATATACTCATTGATGTTAAGCTCACCAATTCGAAATTCTATAAGAAAAAATCTAGGCATGTTAAGGGCTAGTGTGGCCCAACTAAAGTGCGATCCCCTATTGATTTTAGTGGCTTAGATGTGCCTAGGTCTTGATTAATCAAGGAAAAGGTTCAGTGTGAAATCATCTCAAGACTCACATAACTTAGCAAACCAAAAAATATTAGTGTTGATTTATAAGGAAGTCAATTTCACCTTTTTATATATCTTTGTATTTTCAATAGTTAATCCACCCTTTTATATTAAAAAATACAAATGTTCAATCAATCAAAAATCATCAATATTGTGTTTTCAACTTAAAAGTATTTATTTATTTATTTTTTTAATATTGCCAATTTTGTTTTATGGTCAAGCATTTGAAGGGTATTACCAATTGCATTCAATGTTCAAGTTAAGGCAGTATAATGAAAAATGTTTGACCTCCAAGAAGCACAAGAGGCCATGCTTATGTGAGATCTAAGATAAATAATGTTATTAGAATATGTGAAAGAGATCAAATAATATGCAAACAAATCAAAAGGGGTTATTCCTTCTTACTCACCTACAATCTCATGATCCTCCTACAAAGGAGAACAAAGGTATTTACATCTCCACACATACATATAACAAGAGGAAATTAGCAAAATGAGGGAAAATATAAATCTAACTAGGATATAAAAGATGCCTTTGGCCTTTGGTAGAAGGATACCAATATCACGCCTCGCAAACATGATTAAAGCCTTCCTTAGAGGTGATAATTTAAGGAGAGGATCAAACAATGTGTGAAGAAAGTATGCTCCCCAACACTCAGATAAGCATGTGACTGCAACATGTCATAGTAGGCTTGAAAATAAATCTTCCACTTCTTACAGGCTTCGGCAATAGAATTCAACTTGTTGTCATAGGTTGGGTATCTATGAAAACCATCATAGAGTGTCTGGCTATGGTAGGCCATCGAATGTCTGTGGTGTGTGGACACTACATCAACAACATGAATGATCATCTCATAGGGTTCCTAATGTGGAGCCACTCATTGACGAAAGCTACTTCCCCCATGGGATAGAAGTAAAAACTAATAGTTTCAAAGGTAGGAATAATGGCATCATAGATAATATTGTTTCCATAAAGAAGAGAACCAAAAATAGGCTCATGAACACCATCAATATCTACTGGAGGTGTTGCAATGAAATAAATAATGAATACAAAGTTTGTGGTCAATACGATAGTGATCATCAAGATGTTGAACCATCCAATGTAAAGATGGTTTCAGTGCTAGTGATCTAGTCACATAAAATACCCATAAATTTGCACTTTGGGATATCCCCAGGATTCAATAAGTAATCCAAAGTGAGAGGATTCACTGCTAAGGTGAAAGTGGAAACAACTATGAGTTGGACCAAAGTGGCACCATTACTATTTTTTGCATAATAATAATTAGTATAAGGGAAGGATAAACAGCCCTTTGCTTCTAAAATGAAGCGTCTCATGCTTAATGGCCATGAATTTGGCATTGAAAAACCACATATATCCTCTCTAAATAATCTTAGGTATATATGGGATATCAATTCCATTAGGAATTTTTTCACACCATGTATAGGATTCAATGAATGTACCATGGGTAGGGGAGGTAAACAAGGGCAATAGACCTTACAAGAAGCTTTTTAGTCTCAAGGGTTATGAGTTAGGCGTAAAAATCACATACATATTCTTTAATGGATCTTTGGTCTTAAGTTGGGGTTTGGGAACCATAGGATGTATTTCTCACCACACATAGGAGTTAGTGTCCATGATATGGTTAGGAGAGTAAAACAAGGAGCTTAGCCTATAAATTATTATTTTTCTTGCTCAATTGCCATTAATAAAACCTCCACTTGGGAATATGGCATTTAGTATGTTTTGCATAATAAGAATGGGTTTCATGGCCTTTATTATGGGCAAGGAAGGAAATTAAAAAAGAGGGAATTGAGTCCTAAATAATTAGTGGCCATTAAAAAGGTTTCAAACCACTACATTAATTATATTATTGAAGGGATATTATTTGGCCTCTGGGAGGTATGTGTCTAACATTCAAACGTTTTTCACAACACGATTGGGTCTTGGAGCCTCATCATTGGACCTTTATGAAATTACGAGGCTTTCAAATCACATATGATGCTTACAAGTGTAGGCTTGGTCAAAATAGGAACATAAGGGGATTAGGCCTTATTTAAATATTTAATGATTAAGCTTTGTGAAATAGTTCTCAAAGAACCACACATGACCTCTATGGGGGATCTTTAGTGTCATTAGTATGTTTTACATATTAATAATGAGTCTTAGGATTGTACCATGGCAAAGGGATGAAAAACAATGGCCTCAAGCCCAAAATGAAACTTATTTGGCTTACACTGCATCAAAAATACCATAAAGAGCAATATAAATACTCTTTGAAGGATTTTAGGCATCCATCTAGGATAAGGGTTCCATTATGATGTTTTCCACATCTTATATGGGAGTTAGGGATTATATCTTTGCCAAGGAATGAAAAAGGACCTTATTCATAAAACAAGTATTTTTCATGTTTAATGTCCATGAACAAGATATTAGAATGGGAATATGGGCACAATTAGTATGCTTTTCATAATAAGGATGGGTTTTATGGACTCTATGATGGATAGGGAAGGAAAACAAGATCCTTAGTCCCTAAAAAAAACTTTTCAAGTTAAATGGACATGAATAAGGCCTCAAACCACCACGCATATCCTATCTAATATATATCTAGGCTTCAGGTGTGTTATGGGTTCTATTTGAAGGTTTTGTGTGCCATATTTGGGTCCTGGGGCCTTTAAGTTTGGCCTCAATATCAATATGAGGTTTTCTACACCATGTATGGCACTTGGGGCCTTAACCATGGACATGGAACGATCATAATGTGCTTGGGTCATATTTGAATCTTCCAATGATCAATTATTTTGAAGAAGTATTTGAATTACCACACAAGACATCTCTAGGGTATATTTGGCCTCTATGGGGTATCTTTGTCACCTTGGTATGGTTTAAATGATAATAATGGGTCTTGGGGAATGTACTATCTCAAGGGGAGGAGAGAAGAGGGCCTTAGGCCCTACATAAAGCTTCTAGAGTTCAAGGAAAATGAAGTAATCCTAAACAACGACATATATACTCTCTAAGAGATATTCAAATTTCAACTTGGATGTGGGAGCCATGGAATGTTATTCTACATAACGATCCATAAGAATTCTTAGTATGTATGGTTTTCTAATAATAGTGTGTGCACATTATAAGAATGTAAATGTGCTATTAGAATTTGTGCACATTTTTGTAATGCATGTATCTATATAATTATTTATAGAATAATATGGCTTTAGAGTAATCTAGATTATATTAATTAACGAGGTTTAAATCAACATACTTTTTCATTGAAAGGGAAAGAGAATGATGGAGGTCCTAAAGCACGACAACGATGGAGAGTACGGTTGACAGAGCATGGAGCCAGATCACTGCAGTAGGTGGCAGGCACCGGATCGACCACGTAGGCTAGTCCCTGGGCTGCGGTTTTCTCCTTATCTCAGCTCTTCTGGCCTGCTGCGATTTTACCACGGTTTACTGTATAGGGTTTACCTCAGCCGCGACCCTCCGTTTAGGGTTGTCTCCCCTGTTTCCACCTTTCTCTATCGGTTACAGGCAGCTGGCGATAACGTTTCCCGACAGCTATGGACCTCGAGTTGGTAGATTACTCAGAGGATCCCCTGCTAGAAGGCTCTGTTTGGACTACTCCGCATTCAGCAAGGGCTAACCGCACTCCGTTCACCTGTGAGTTGAATGTGACCATCGCCAATCTGCCTCTGATCTCAGGGCTGTTTGGTCGTCTGGTCATCCTACCGGACGTTCCCCCTACCTAGCCGTCCCTCTCCTCCTCACTGTCCTCCCCGTCCTCGTTAGGGTTTGAATCTAGCTTCCTAAACCCTAACCCCCTGGAGCCATGGGCTGACCCCCCCTACATCCCCCTCTTTGGTGGTCCTTCCTCTGTACCTCTCACGTCAGCCCCATCACCTCCGGCTCGGCCGTATCAGTTTCACGATTCTGCCCCTCCCCTTGATATCCTCAGCTTCCCCCCATATCCCTTTGACACCCCTTTACCCCCCAGCCCTTACGTGAACTCATCCCTTGGGATTAATTCAGAGGCAAGGGTGACACCTCCTGAGGAGGCGAGACCTCGAAAGAAGATGAAGTGTTTAAGATCGAAGACCGACGACGCCATCCTTCGGTTGGAAGAAGACATACAGTTGGTGGAATCCATGGATATAGCAGATCGGGTCTTAGTTGGAAGGATTCGAGGCAGGAATTACTCAGCGAAAAGACTAAAAGCGTGGGTATCTGAGGTTTGGGGCCATAGACTCACTGATCTCCCCATCGTATAAACATTCGTGCGGGGATGGTTTGCCTTCAGGTTTGCGCAACCGGATCATACTAATTGGGTGCTTTCCTCCTATTGGAATTTTGACAATGCCCCAGTTCACCTGAAGAGATGGTCGCCGCTTTTTGGTCTGGAATCGGAACAGCTCGGGATAGGACCTATTTGGGTTAGGCTTCCTGGGCTTCCCCCACATTTTTGGTCAGAAGAAATATTCAAGAGAATTGGGAATGCTCTCGGCTCATACATGGGTTTGGATAAGTCCTACCTTGTCATGGGGAAGATGTCCTATGCTCGAATCCTGGTGCATATGGACACTCGTGGGGGACTGCAAGAATACATCACCATTTAGTGGAGGAACCTTACTAGGAAGCAGATACTGGATTATGAGGGCATGCCCTACAGATGCTGGTGCTGTCATAAGGTCAGCCATGTTTATAGAGACTGCCCCCTCAACCCTAACAGGGGCCAGAGACAGAGGGATCATGAGCAACATTTCCAGGCACCCCCGGTGTCTACCCCGGAAGAGCAGTCGATGAAGGAATAGCCGACACATGATGTGGCTGAAAGAATAGATGCTGCAAAACCTGGTCCTAGCAAGAAGCGGGGGAAAACTCCACCCAGGCCACCCTCTCCACCGTTGACGCGAGCTCGGGTGGCTTCAGGGGAGGCTTTCACTGCGGGTACGACTCCCTCTATCTCTCACTCTGTTAAATCTGCATCTGATATTATTATGTCTTCTGCATTGCATTCGCTTGGTCCTTCCCCCTGGTGGTAGATCTGGTGCATTCCCCCTTCCCTCTTGTATACATTGCTCCCGCCCCTTCCCCCTCATTACATCCCCTCCCCTATCTACACTGCCCCATGGCGGTCTCCCCCTCCGCAGGCTCTCCTCCCCTGCCCTCCCTACCAGGATCCCTTCCCCTCTCCCCCCTGAGGCACTCTCCCTGTAAGGACCACCGTTACTCGATGCATTCCAAATTTCGCTCGCTTGGCAAGGATGCGGTTGGCTTCGGGTCTATCTCTTTCCCCTATCTCCCTAAACTCCCTCGTGGGTAGCCCTCCCACCTTTCAAAGGCTAGGCACTAGGTGGGAGCAGAGATAGTTTCTGGCAGACAATCACAAATTCCCTGGGGTCTTAGAGAAGAAGGTGCCCCATCCCCTCTCCCTCCATGAAGATCTTGTCCTTCAACTACAGAGGGCTGGCTAGCCCGGGGAAAAACTAGCCATGAGACGCCTGCTTCATTCGAAACCCATGGACATTATATTCTTACAAGAAACTCTTGGACCTAACAGCTCCATCTCACCCCTCCTAGAATCTTGGCTCCCCTGTTGGACCTTCTATTCACTGGACGTGATAGGTCGCTCAGGGGGTGTATCTGTAGGTTTCTGCAACCGCTCCATTAGGTTGCTTAATGTTTGGGAGGGGTGGGTTTTCTGGGTATCGACATCTACTCATCGACCCTGGAGTCCAATATAAGGCTTATTAACATCTATGGGCCCTGCCAGGACCGGGAGGTCTACTGGCGGAAACTGCTCTCCTCCACTACCTTCCAAGAAGACTATATCATCCTCGGAGGTGACCTAAATTTCTCGATGGGATTTGCGGAGTCTTGGGGACCTAACACTCAGGCGGATCCTCTGTCAGTATTCTTTGAAGACTTTCTGGACTCCCATAACCTTATAGACATCCCCTCGGCTAAGATCCAGCCAACTTGGAGGAATAATAGAACTGGAGCAGCTAGTCTGGCCAGGCATTTGGATCGCTTCCTGATCAGAGAAGCCTTAGTCAATCGAGGCTATCAGGTCAGGCAGTGGATAGGCTCGGGAGGAGTCTCTGACCATAGGCCAATCTATTTGGAGCTGACAACTGCCCATAACAAGCCCAAAGCCCCCTTTAAATTCAACTCTACATGGTTAAAGGATGCAGGCTACATAAAGGCAGTCAGTGATTATTGGAAGGCCCACCTGGTGGATTCAGAAGGACTCATCGCTGAAGGATTTTCCCGTAATATGTGTGAGCTGAAGAAGATCTCTATAGAATGGGCAAGGAGGAAAAAGGAGCAGGATGAGCAATTACTCAAATCAGCTGAGGAAGGAATCGCTAAAATGGAGGAGGATTCAGAGGGGATTCTTACCTCGCAGGAACAAAAGGATAAGCTGGCTAATCTACTCCACAAAAGGGCTCAAATTTTGAAAGATAGGGAAGAATGCTGGAGACTCCGCAGCTGAGCTATTTGGCTCAAAGAGGGAGATGACAACACTAAGTTTTTTCACAGACACGCAAATGGGAGAAAGGCGATTAACACCATCTGGGAACTCAAGAAGGAGGACGACACTACAGTTAACACCTTCCGAGGGCTCGCATCTTTAGCTACCACACACTTCAAGAAGATATACAAGGAGCCTCCTCATGCCACAATGGCGAAGATCTTGCGCATTGCACAGACTTTTCCCAGATTTGTGGACAAGGAAGTGGGGCTGGATCTGACAAAGGAAGTTAGCATGGGAGAACTGGAAGCAACTCTTAAATGGTTGAAAAAAGATAAGAGCCCTGGACCGGACGGTTGGATCGTAGAGTTTTACTCTACTTTCTTCGACATTCTGGGAGCTGACCTACTGAAATTGGTTGAAGAATGCAGACAGAGTGGCAGAATGTGGGATAGTTTCAACTCTAATTTATTGCCCTCATTCCCAAAGTGGATAAACCCATTTCTTTTGAAGACTTCTGCCCCATTTCCATTTGAAAATGCATCTATAAGATCATTGCTAAAATCATAGCAAACCGCCTCAAGCCTATTCTCTCAGCCCACATCTCCTCGGAGCAATTTGCCTTCCTCCAAAACCGACAAATCCATGAAGCTGTCGGCACTGCACAGGAGCTCCTCCATTCAGTACAAACCCAGAAACTAAAAGGCATGATCCTGAAGATTGACCTCTCCAAAGCTTTTGACAGGGTCAACTAGCTTTACCTTCGTATGTTGCTGACCCACCTGGGATTCCCCTATTCCTTCATCAAATGGATCTTTTGTTGCATATCGAATGTATCCTTCAATGTGCTGATAAACGACTATGCCTCCCCTTTTTTCCATGCGGAAAGAGGTTTGAGGCAAGGATGCCCTCTTTCACAATTGCTCTTCCTACTCATCATGGAAGGCCTTAGTCGAATCATTGGAGAAGAATGTAAAATGGGGTGTATCAGGGGAATCAAAATCACAGACGATTGTACCCTCTCCCACTTGTTGTTTGTAGACGATGTACTGATCCTCCTTAATGGGGGCATTGGGGACAGAATCACTTTTCACCGAGCCCTTGGCATCTTCCATAAGGCCACAGGCATGGTTATAAATGAAATGAAATCCACTATAACTGCCACCGGCTGCTCCCAACATGAGGTTCAATTTTCTCTCAGAAGATTTTCTTTTGTCGTAGTTCAACTGGAAGATGGACTCAAATACCTGGGTTACAGGCTCAAACCCATTGGATACAAGATTGCAGATTGGACATGGCTAATATCGAAGGTGGAGAAGAGGCTCAATATCTGGTACCATAAATATCTATCCAGGGCAGGGAGGCTGGTACTCATCAAGGTAGTCTTAGAAGCCACCCTGGTTTATTGGATGACTCTAGCATGGATTCCCAGAGGTATACTATCGTGCCTACAAAACTTGTGATGTAGGTTCTCATGGAAAGGGAACCAACTAGGGAGAATATTTGCTTGGGTGAGTTGGGATTCTTTGGCCTTACCAAAGAGCTGGGGAGGATGGGGCATCAAGAGGCTAGGCTCCTTCTCACAAGCACTGGCTTCCAAATTAGGGTGGCAACTACTAAACAATAACAACCTTTGGATGAAGGTTGCAGTATCTAAATATATTCATCCAGTAAGTGTCCTCGACTAGATCAGACAAGACATCAGGCAGAATAACATTTCTATTATCTGGAAGGCTGTCAACAACACGAAGGAGCTTATCCGCAGTGGATTGACATGGAGAATTAGATCCGGGTCTAAGATTTAGATAGGTACCGACCCCTGGGTGGGCTATGGAAACGCTCACACTCTCTCGGATGGCCTATGAGGACACCTTCAGGCCATTGGTATTATGCATATTAACCAGATTACAGATGGGGTTCACTCCACCATCTTACAACAAGCATGGAAATCTGCTAACGAACTGAATATTCCTGGATGCTGGCTACAAGAATGGAACAACTATACAAATGCATTGATGGAGGCCCACATCAAAATTACAGACGGGGAGGATGAGCTAATCTGGGTGCATGCTAAACATGGAACATACTCCCCCAAGGTAGGCTACCTGGTACTGATGGAAAGACACAAGCCACCGGATCTGGCCCAGTGGTGGAAACAACTATGGAAGCTGAAGGCACCCCCTCGGACAAAGTTGCTCATGTGGTCAATCCTTCACAACAAAGTCCCAACTAGGGCTAACTTGATGAGAAGATCTTTTGCTGGGCCATTCTGGTGCCATCTCTATAAAAGTGATAATGAGGATACTGAACACCTCTTCCTACATTGCCCGCTCACTCAAGAGCTTTGGAATGGCTTCCTGCACTCGATCTCATCTGGTTTGAAATGGCAGGGTCCTTATCTCTCGGATGCTTGGAACGCGTGGTGCACCTGCAACTCAACCAAACTAAAAAACGTTCCACTTCTTATTAGCTGGGCCATCTGGATTGCTAGAAATCAAGCCATATTTCTACAAAGACCTCCCCACTGGCCTTCCATCACTTCAAGGCTATTAGCTGATTACAATTCCATCCCTGATGAGGAGGATCACCCGAACCAAAGGATTATTACCCCTGAACCCATTGATCATTCCCACCCTTGGGCTTATTTTGACGGTTCAGCGCAGGAGATGGGCTGTGGGGGTGGGGCAATACTTCATTTATCTGATTCCCATGTTTTCAAAATACAAATGGGTCTGGGAAGGGGAACAAACAATTTTGCTGAACTCGTTTCGGCAAAAAACATCATTCTATTTGCATTATCCAAAAACTGTCATCAATTACAACTATTTGGAGATTCACAAATTATATGTAATTGGTTGAACAAAACAGCACACTGCAATTCATACACACTACAACATATTTTGGATGAAGCACACAGACTCATATCACATTTTGATATCTTCTCTTGTCGTCACATTTACAGGGAACGTAACACAGCCGCTGACAGCTTATCCAAGGAGGCGGCGCTCAGGGACGACACTAACTGGTTAATCATGGAGGAAAGAGACGGTAGTAGCTATCAGTATTACCACAGGCCGTTCATAGAGCTGGAAATATGAAAGCTCAATAGAAATTGAAATTTTTATATTTTTTTCATTTTTGTTTTTTGGACAGTAGCCGACAGTCATATGTAAATATCCACTGCTTATATTTCAATAGTACAGACAGTTACATAGCTCTCTGCGAAGAGCAACACTTATATTTATAGACTCTCTATGTTTTTTCCAAAAGCCTTAAATGGCGAACATAGTTTTGACTGGGCATGAAGGATAGGCTATGCCTGAAATATTGTATATGCAACGCATCTGCAAAATACAGTTTCTTTATTAATAAAGGAAGTGAAACTTTTTCCATGGGAAAAAAAATCAACATACTTTGGATTTAAATTAATAAACTCATTGTTTTTATGTATCTAGTGCAATAATCAACCATGGTATATAAAAACACCACAAAACCCCCACAACAAAAGTGTGTCATCCCTCTAGTGTGTGAGGAACAAATTCCTATTAAATCTTAAAACCCTTCTATATCAATTTCAAACTCTCTTTCTTGTCCATCCTTCCAAAGGGAATATAAAACTATTAGATATTGTAAACTTAGACTCTATATTGTATAAAATTGTTATAATTTTAGCATTATAGATGAATTCATAGACCCCTTTTATAAGGGGGACGTTGAATCCATCTACCTAAATTCTAACACTATAGACAAATTGAGAGACCCCCTTAAAGGTGTCTCTAAATTTGAACACTATAAATGGATTCAAAGAACCCTTTGTCTCTAAATTTTACCATTGCAGATGGATTTAGACACCCTTAAGCGAAAATTTGGTGAAATGTAATATTTCAGTACCAAAATTGCAATTTTCCATTTCCAGAGTGACACAATTAAAAATGAATAGCATAAATGACTAATTCATATACTTGTTGTACTTGTTAATTGGTCATATTTTTGTTCTTGGACTATAGTAGTCATTTAAGTTAATCATTTTAATTTTCTCACTTATTATCTAGTCATATATTTTAGTCCTAGACTAAATTGGTCATTTAAGTTAGCAACTTTTATTTGGGTCACTTATTATCTAGTCGTATATTTTATCCCTAGACTAAATTATTCGTTTAAGTTACTTGTTTTTATTTGGGTCACTTAAAATTTCTCAAATTTAGTAGTAATACACTTGAAATAATTGTGGTGACTGAATTTTTTAGTTGTGTAGTCACTAACCTCTGATTTTGTATTAGTCGGGGGTGATTAGATGAAAGAGAGATTTGGTTCAACCCAATCTATGGACAAGTGATACGTGGAAGTCCTTGATTTGGTTGACATTTGCATACATTAATATGATATATTTTCTTATGGTGATTAATGAGCACATGTACTAGTTATTATGTTGATATTATGGTTGGTTTGTCATGGAATATATTATGGTTATATGCATGGTTATATGATGTGCTCTCATTATGGCTCTTGTTCATGATTTTATAAGATATTAAATGGTTGATGAATGTATGGGATAATAAATGTTGTTGCAGCTAGCTTGAGAGGGCATAGAGCCTTCTTGGTGATTCTCAAATGAAGATTAGAAGTTTATGATCATATATGCATTCATGACCTGTAGCTTCTATGTTTACTATATGTTTGACGGAATGTGTATCATATATTAGGCATGTCTTGGTCAATATCTTGCTTCAGTATTGATTGTTTAGCATTTTCATCATCTTAGACTTGTTTCTAGAAAGTTATGAGCACTTATGGGTAGTGGCTTGAAGGCCATCCCTAAAAAAGTAGCACAGATCTCGCAACTACTGGCACAAAACTGAGGAATTTGGGTCATAACTGCATGGAGACAGGCTTATGGGTGCGGTTGTAGCCTCCCAACCACATGCATGATGTGTTATGGGTACGGTTGGGGTGTCAACTTTGTGAATGTTGGGTCCCTATAATACTAGTAATTACCCCATTACTATTGTAGTTGCATCCCTTATTGATATTGTTGTTCCCCTATTATCCCCATATTGTTATTACTGTGCCCCATAGAATCCCTCTATTGTTATTTTTGTGGCTTTATATTATTATTGTTAGGTCGGCTAGGTTATATTGTGACTCCTTAGACTCCTATATATAGAAAGGAGGTTTTGTCATTTGAATCATCGAAGAATTGTTCATTTATGTAATGTAAAGGAGGTTTCCCCCTCAAAGAGGCCGAATTCTAAGGCGTTGATCTATCTTTTCTATCTTTTCTTGAGCTGGTTTCATAACATTTGGTATCAGAGCTTTGGATTCTAGGGTTTCACTGCTCCAAATAGGTCATCGTGGCATTTTCACTATAACTTTTTTTTTTACGATGTTTCAGAAGTTGAAAAAAAAACCCATTTGAGAAGAAATCACGCTGAACCTTGGGTCCAAATTTTAGAGCTTTTAGCGCTATATTTATGGAGATATGATCTGAGGAAGTTGGTCTTTTTGTAGACTCCTGAATTACATTCCAAACAGGTGACCTAGGGAAAATAGTCATAACTTTCTCTCTGGAGATCGGATTGAAATTTCATAAGAAGGTACAGAAAGAGGATGGACTGTAGTTTCTTGTATGCATTTTTTAGATCCAAAGTTTGAAACAGTGACTCGTGGCACGTCGTACAAGTTCACTCTACTGAACTAGTCTATAATCAAGTCACTGTGGGAGATTTTGCATAACTCTTCCTTGGAGAATCCAAATTGGGTCAGACTTGTGGCATTGGAAAGAGGACATAGAAGGCTACTATAGGTCACAAATTTAGAACTAGATGATCGGTGTTGGAAAGGTAAATCCCCTCTGCGGACAGAGGCGATCCCTACTAGCCCAGGCTGGATCTAGCAACAATCAAACAATGCTACCACGCAAGTTCCTAATTGCAAATTAAAGGTGGATGATGAGAACCTACTTAGATTCCAACGCTAATATTCATAGAAGAGACGTCACCCTCATTCCTTTGCTTTGGCCGGTCACGATCCCCACGATCTCCGTGAATGGACACCTGCACATGCAAAGAACAACACAAATATAAGCATAAAATCCAATAGATGCAATTATATGTCAGTCAGAAAAGATATAACTAAACATCAGTCATTACAAAGGACAATGAGAGTGGAACCATAATGATAGTCATCTATTATTAATAATCAACAAAGAAGAATACAACCATAGTTCTGACATCAAATCCTCCTTTGGCTGGGTGATCAGCTACACAAGTCCTGCAAAGCTTGTTGGGGTGGGAAACAAGCCTCTCTCTCTCCTTGGTGACAAGAATCTCCTCACTTAGATTTGGCCTTATGGGTGCAAAGAAGGCTCTTGCAACTTCAATCTCTTGAACTCCTGGAATTCTTACTATCACAAGAACTAGCTTGCCCAAGGCATAGAGACAAGCTTTTATAGATAGAGGGGAAGGAGATAAGATCAATCACAATTTCCATGGGATTGGCTTTATCACTTAGAAGTTTCCATGAAAGGTGGCAAACCACTTCCCTTCTATGGAGAATCGAAGCCAAACCATCCTAACACAACATGGATTCAGTTGGTGAATGGGTTAAGGAGAACCTTCGGAAGTTTGTTTGTTAAAAACTTTACCCAACTGGGTTGGCGCGAGTGCGACTCTGAGACAGAGCGCCAACTGGCGCGCCCTCTTTAGAGGATTT
The DNA here is from genome assembly GCA_031772625.1 of Pinus tabuliformis. NCBI lineage: Eukaryota > Viridiplantae > Streptophyta > Pinopsida > Pinales > Pinaceae > Pinus > Pinus tabuliformis. Next base: position 1,180,432,286 of record CM062805.1, on the reverse strand, counting down.
TCCCCATTGGCGCGGGCAATACACTGTGGACCCGCGCTAATGCAAAAAGGGCTATTTTTACGGGTATGCTGCAGGAGATGTCTTTTGGGCATATGAAGCTCACACTTAGAGGAACATAATGCAAGTGGTTTCAGGTTATGTCACTTCTCACAAGTCTCAGAATGAGTCCTATAGTGTGCGGGAGAGGGGTAAGAGGGACGGTGACAAACGGTGACAAATTACTATGTAACAGATGCCCCCTAAAGCATGAGGCCCGAGAGAGAGAGAGAGGGGTGAAATGCTTTACAAGAACATGCACAACTGAAAACACTGCCGCCGGAGAACCTGCATAGAAAGGTACAACTGATATCTCAAGTACATGATATATGTGGTATGGGCACAGCCATCCATAACAGAGTACACAATAATTGAGATCCAAGGCATGGGCGAAGCCATCCAGTGAGGATCGATAAATAGACTCAGGCATGGTCGCAGCCATCCAGTGAATGAGTCATGTAATAAATATAATAATCCAAAAATCGCAGCCTGGATTTTAACAGACAAAAATCCAGGGTCTTGCGCTCCATCTCGACCCGAACAGAGTACAAGTCCAAGCATGTGAATACATGAGTTGAAGTCGAACATGCATGAACATCGTTTGATTACCAGCCAATAGTGAAAGCTGTTAACAAACGCGAGAGGTACCACCAATAATGACAATGGCCCTCAAGGTACTATAGGTACAATCTACGGCGTGCGAATGAGTGAGCTGGCGTCGAACACCCGTAGAATCATTTGATATGAGGCCAATGATGAAAACCTCTTGTCGAACACGAAGAACCTGCCATTGAGGCATGCAGGCTCCAAGGCACCGGAAGGGAGTCTCTAGATCAGCTTCCTGGATGATGAGCTGAAGTCGATAGGAAGTGACCTTGATCTAAGGTGGGCCATAGTGTTTCCCACATCATCAACACGAGACAGAGGAAGAATGTTGTGGCAGATCAGAATTATGTGAGTTATCAGAGGGAGGTCGTTATTCTGCAGAGATCAACTTCTCTTGAACATATCGGCGGCACGACAGTGGATGTGGTAGTATTTGACATCAAATGAGCAGAGGTCATGGTGACAAGACAATGAGTAGATCAGAGGTCAAATAGGATTACCCAATACCCACGGAGGCAAGTGAAAAGTGAGATGAGATATCCCCACCCAGACACGAAAGCAAACAAGTGCCATGTTCAAGAGTGACATACTGCCGACACAACAATAATTATGGTTCCACTTTCCCCACCATTTCTGGCGAGTACCCCAGTTATTTTTAACAAGCTTGACGGGGATAGCATATGCTTGTGAGGCTTCATTTCGACGAAATCCGATGTCATCAGATTTTAACGAGCCTGACAAAGGAAGAACTCGGCATATTTTCATGTTTAGAGAGTTTGAAAAGACAACAGAAAAGAAAACTCCAGGGGTGTCCTTTTTCGTAAAGTTGTGTCTCGCGAGCCAGAAAAAGTATAAAACAATGCTCGAAAGAACTGCCCGATCATTACGATCGAGGAGTACTTTTCATATGTAGTGACGTCGACCTGAAAAAGTAAAAAAACGATCGATATCACATCGTTTCGGAACCATTAACGAGCCTGAAAAGACAAGGGGCCGACAATGTTTTTGCTTTTTACACGATCAGAAAAGAGTTTAACGACGACCACCTCTCATTTCCGTTTTAACGAGTCAAGAGGGAACTCGGCAATCTTTTCATCTTTAAACGGCCGGAAAAGAGCTGAAAGCAGACCTCAAAGTGACTTTTTTGTGTGTTTACCGAGCCCAAAAAAGTGTAAAATTCAGCTCGTTTCGTCGCCTAAGTCGCACAAACACCTGTTGCTGCACAAAAACCGGTGTAAAATCCACTTTTGACACAAATATATTCATGAAATGACTTTTCAAACCTATTAAGGGTCAAAAAAGCTATAAAATAGGTGAAATAGTAAAAACAAAAATTACTTTTCACTTTTTACCTTTTGAAAGTGACGTTGGAGCTTTTGGTGTGCGATCTTCAAGCGACGATTGCGACAAATCCGGGTGACCAATCGGGGCGCCGTTAGCGACAGGTAAGAGGCCTCTTTTCCTACTCCATTTCTATCCACTTTTCATTTCATTTGCTTCTTGTTTGAGCCCTTGCAAGAGGATATTGCAAAATCTAGGGCTGCGCCCATTGGCGCGGGTATCCGGCACGGACCCGCGCTAATGGGGCGATTTTTCTAAAGGGGTCGCGTCCATTGGCGCGACTATTTTAGAAACAGTCACACCAATCGCGCAACTCTATTTTCCTTTAAGATTTCCCACATCAATTTGAGATTTTCCTGGATTGTGAGATTACCAGGGATTTAATTGTGTTTTATGTGTGCTTGTGGGTGCAGGAAAGCAGGCACAATGGTGGTGGAATGGAAAGAACGAGAACATGATGAGGTGGATGCTCTGGCTCTTGAGGATGAGGGCTGCATGAATGCCCTAAGAGACTGTGGGCTAAAGAAATTTTTCCTTACTCCTTACCTTCGAGCTCAGCCCGAGCTGTTACAGTTCATAATTGATTTAAGGGATGTTGATGAGCAAGTGTTCCGCTTACGGGACCAAGTACTTGAGCTAGATGCATCTGATGTTTATTTCATCATGGGGCTATCACGGAGAGGGGCAAGGCCCATTTTGACCGGAGGCAGACCTTCTGGAAAGAAAATGATTGAGGTGGTGGACTGAGTGTGTCCATGAGCACAGTTTGGGAGGAACAGTGCGAAGGTGGATATCCCTTCCATTCTGGACTTGATGCTTAGAGTGATATTGTTCACCATTACTCGAGCTGCAGGGGTGGAAGAGTCCCATGAGGCGAGCAAGAATCATCTTCTACTATCCACAAAATGCCTGAATCCCACCATATTTGATTGGGCTTCAACGGTGACCACCAACATCAAACGACAGCTTACAAAATGCAAGAGCAGAGGGGTAAAGCAGTTCGGGTATGGCTCAATTGTGGTATCATTCTTCTTGGAACGATTACCAATTTTTCAGGGACAGGGAGCTATAGTGGCTGATCCTTTGCCACGAGAGCCTAGGATGGCTCGCTGGGCGGCATTGATGCCCAGGGGAGGAGGGGGCCAGCAAATGTCCTGGAGGCTCGAGTTCTTTGTATGGCTATGCCGACAGCTAATTGTGGTGGAGGATTGGCCATATGCGGGAACTAACTTCACCGGAGACCGAGATCTCCCACTGCCCGAGGGAGAGGAGTGGGACGAGGACCTAGGTATGATTTCTTTTTGTTTTTGACTTTTTATGTGTTTTTTTGGTAATACATGTTTGTCCTAACAACAATTGTATGTATATGCAGATGTTGGCCAAGAGCGACCAGCCGGCATGTCTCCGATTGCCCGGAGGAACTAGCCCGCAGTCAACCCTCAGGAAGAGGGTGGTGAGGGAGATGAGCTGATTCAGAATCTTGAGGGACTTGCCCGAGGGATTCCAGATTATGCTAGACTGGGTGATATGCCACTAGTGTACCAGAGGCACACAGTGGGGGTGCCTAATCGTGTCCATCGTCTGTTGAGACACTTGGTGTGCGCGGTGTTGTGCTATCATGAGCACCACCGGGACTAGACTCCTAGGTTTCATTTTCATGCATATTTTTTGAGAGACATGTCGTCTCCGGATGTATCAGGATGAACATGTATTATTTTTTGAACTATATGATGCACGTGGTGCAAACATTGTGACACACATATATATATACATATGCCTATTTCTATGGTTTTATTGTGCTTTATATGCTTTCTTGTATGATGTTTTATCTATTATGCAAATGTCTATCTAATACATGATTGACCAATGCATCAGTTAATGTGTTCAATCGTCTTGGAATATGCTGATATGTAATGAAATCAAAATTCCCTTCTAACAATCTCACACGTAAATACAACCTTAGAATGCGATGGTCTCTGACGGAATATTGCCCGTTGAGCTAGTGGATGACAAGTTGAGAGTCTAGGTTCACCACCAATGCACGAATGTCGAGATTAATTTCCTCAACAAGTAGTTCAATTACAGCACTATATTCGGCGACATTGTTGGTGGTACAGCCCAAACACACACCTTGAAGATCTATCAACTCACTGTGAGGATCGTAGATCACCCACGCCGCAGAAGACAAATTGCGAGTGCTGTGGTAGGAACCATCAGCGAAACCAACGTAAGGTGCACCAGACATCTGCACAAGAAGCAGAAGGCACAATAAGCGGCAATCACGCCTTCACACCAAACCAAAACATGAAAACATACACATATAACACACCTGCTAAAACACACGTATGTACAAGCGAAGTGCATGGAATCATGTTTGGTAGTACATGTTTGTCCTAACAACAATTGTATGTATATGCAGATGTTGGCCAAGAGCGACCAGTCAGCATGTCTTCGATTGCCCAGAGGAACCAGCCCACAATCAACCCTCAGGAAGAGGGTGGCGAGGGAGATGAGCTGATACAGAATCTTGAGGGACTTTCCTGAGGGATTTCTGATTATGCTAGACTGGGCGATATGCCACTAGCATACCAGAGGCACACAGTGGGGGTGCCTAATCGTGTCCATCGTCTGTTGAGACGCTTGGTGCACGCGGTGTTGTGCTATCATGAGCACCACCGGGACTAGACTCCTAGGTTTCATTTTCATGCATATTTTTTGAGAGACATGTCGTCTCCGGATGTATCAAGATGAACATGTATTATTTTTTGAACTATATGATGCACGTGGTGCAAACATTGCGACACACACACATATATATACATATGCCTATTTCTATGGTTTTATTGTGCTTTATATGCTTTCTTGTATGATGTTTTATCTATTACGCAAATGTCTATCTAATACATGATTGGCCAATGCATCAATTAATGTGTTCAATCGTCTTGGAATATGCTGATATGTAATGAAATCAAAATTCCTTTCTAACAATCTCACACGTAAATACAACCTTAGAATGCGATGGTCTCTGACAGAATATTTCCCGTTGAGATGGTGGATGACAAGTTGAGAGTCTAGGTTCACCACCAATGCACGAATGCTGAGATTAATCGCCTCGGCAAGTAGTTCAATTACAGCACTATATTAGGCGACATTGTTGGTGGTACAGCCCAAACACACACCTTGAAGATCTATCAACTCACCGTGAGGATCGTAGATCACCCACGCCGCAGAAGACAAATTGCGAGTGCTGCAGCAGGCACCATCAGCGAAACCAACGTAAGGTGCACCAGACATCTTCACAAGAAGCAAAAGGCACAATAAGCGGCAATCATGCCTTCACACCAAACCAAAACATGAAAACATACACATATAACACACCTGCTAAAACACACGTATGTACAAGCGAAGTGCATGGAATCATGCATAGTACTTTTTCAAGTAAAGCCTATTGCGGGGCTTATCGAGAGGATTACCTTCGTTGTCAATCAACTCATATGCCCCTTTCTGCAAAACTTTCTTTACAATATAGGGTCCTAGCCACATGGGCTCGAGTTTGCCTGCCCCCAGCTTATCCTTCGTTTGATAGTAGAGCAGGACTAAATCTCCCTCAACAAAGGAATGAGGATGGATGGTATGGTCGAAGTGAGTCTTAACTCTCTTCTTCTGTGCTTCGATAGCTAGAGAGGCTAAGCGATGGGTCTCGTCCAGCCGTTCTAGATAAAGAAGGCGTTCCTCTACCGGAGTAGTGTTGGGAAGCAACTCGACGGCTAATTTTAACGAAGGGATCTCACATTCGATAGGAAGGGTAGCCTCCAGTCCATAAACTAATTGAAATGGAGTGAAACCGGTGGCGTCCTTCACAGAGGTCCGGTAGGCCCACAAGGTGGGGAACAACATTAAATGCCAATTAGACTTATGCATGCCAACAGTACGTTGAAGCATCGTGACCAAAACTTTGTTAACGGCTTCAACCTAGCCATTGGATTGAGGATAGTACGGAGTTGAACTATCATGACGCAAGCCTAGTTGGGTTGTTAGTTCTGTCATCATGTGATTACGGAAATGCTTTCCGTGATCCGTGATGATGGCCTGAGGAACTCCAAACCATGTAATAACATGGTTAAACAAAAATTGCGCCGCTGTGTGACCGTCTTCATTTAATGTAGGCATCGCTTCAGCCCATTTGGTGAAGTAATCAACGGCAACGATGATATACCCATGCCCCCCGGCCGAGCGAGGGTTACAGGATGTATAATCGATGCCCCACTTTGCAAAAGGGCCCACGGTAACAACAGGGTGCAATGGTGCAGGAGGCGCACGCATCTTCCGTTGGTATATCTGGCACTCATGACACGAACGGACGGCAAGGATGCAATCCTTAAAAATAGAGGGCCAGAAATAACCAGCACAGAGGATCTTTTGGGCAGTGGCATATCCGGACATGTGACCACCACAAGCGCCGGAGTGGCAGTCATTCAAAACACGCTCAGCCTCCTCGAGAGTTAAACATCGGCGGAGAACAGAATTAGCGCCGAGGCGGTACAGGGTATCCCCAATGATACGATAGGGTTGAGATTGGTGACGGATCCTTCGTCGAGCGTCCTTGGACACAGCGGGACGGAAGGAGGATGTTTGCAGATATATGATGATGTCCCCGTACCAAGGGTCGAGGGTGCTAATGAGAAACAAAGTCTCGTCTGGGATATGATCCTTTGAATGAGATGGTGTGGAGGAGGATGGCAAGGAGCAAAGTAGCTCAACAAATACAAGTGATTTCTTGGACTTGGCAGTGGTGAATTCCAAGTCGAACTCTTGGAGGATGACAATCCACTTCGAGTACTTGCCCCCCAGCAATTGTCGTGACAAAATGTATGTCATGGGGTTGCAATCCGAAATCACGGTAGTAGTGCGCAACAGGATGTAGTGACGGAAGCGTTGGACAGCACAAACGATGGTGAGAGCCAACTTCTCGACGTAATCGTATCGAGTTTCCGTGTCTAAAAGGTTGCGGCTGAGGTAATATATGACATGCTCAGTGTCATCATCGTCCGTTTGAACAAGAACCATGCCGATGGTGGTGTCGGCAGCGGCCAAATAAAGAGTATAATCGCGATGATAATTCGGAGGTCGCAATAATGGAGCAGAAACAAGGAGACCCTTGAGACGCTCGAAAGACTCCTGAGCGACGGCATCCCAATGAAAAGGGACATCGCGCTTCAATAACCGTGTAAAGCCTTTAGCCACCTCGGCATAGTTGGGAACGAATCGTCTCAAAAAGTTTGCTTTTCCCTGCAAGCTTTGCAATTGCTGTAAAGAAGCAGGGGGAGGAAGATTCACAATAGCCTCGACTTTAAGGGGATCCAAACGGATGCCCTCTCGGGAGACGATGAACCCGAGAAGTCGGCCAGATTCAACACAGAAGACACACTTGTGCAGGTTGAGCCTGATACGGTAGTGTCGACAGCGAAGAAAAATATCGCGAAGATGGATAGGATGGTCCTGGCGTTTGACTGAATGAGCTGGAAGATCATCCAGGTATGGTTGTACAATGTGACAAATGTCATGAAAAGCATAGGACATTGCACGTTGAAAGGTAGCACCGACGTTCTTCAAACCGAAAGGGAGCTTTTTGTAGGCAAAAGTGCCCCAAGGATAGATAAAGGTGGTCTTATGCTGATCAGTGGGCGCAATATTGATCTGGTTGTACCCAGAGAAGCCGTCCATGAATGAATACATTTCGCTCCCCACGCACTCATCAATAAGCTGATCGATGAAGGGTGTGGGGAAGTTATCCTTAGGACAGGCCTTGTTGATGTCACGATAATCAACACAGACTCGAATGATACCATGTTTTTTATTCACAGGGACGATATTGGAAACCCAGTCCGTGAGTGGAATGGGGTAAATAAAACTAGCCTTGAGAAGCTTTTCAACTTCTGCTTTAATGGTCGTAGCCTTTCGGGGGTGCACGGGGACGCTGACGAACAGGCTTAGCACCCGGATACATAGGTATCTCATGCACCACTATACTAGGGTCAATGCTGGGCATTTCTTCATAGGACCAAGCGAAGACATCCCGAAATTCGCGAAAAAGGTCAGTATAGAGCTGAATTTCCTTCGGAGTACAAGTGACTCCAATGTGAATGTGCTCGACAATCCCTGGTTTCGCAGAGATGTCAATGGGTTGGGTCTGCGTGATGTTTCCCATATTGCCTTCAGAGGACACTTGATAAATCTGGATAGGTGTTTGAAGGGGTTGAGATGGGAGACAAGGAGCAAACCGCTCGAGACAAGTAAGCATATCCTGATGGGCAGGGAGAAACGAGGAACGATGGTGATGATCAGACCAAGGAGGTTCCTCGAGAGTATTGGTCTCGATAATGGCTTCATCGGAAGGAAATATTTCCTTTAAAGGATCCGAAGTAGCGTCATCTCCAAGCCAAGGGGAATGGACATACGAGTCAAGATCCCTACTCGAAAGAGCAAGTTCAGGAGGAGAAGCCGATGCAGCAATGATTTCGACGTAGTTGAGCTCGGCAGGACTCAACGGCATCATATCGCCCCAAGATTCTATCTGATTAGCGGGGGGAAGAACCCACGGATCAGAGTGTACAGAAATCATATTGATAGAGGCGAGATTGGGAGGTGGGAGGGGAAAGACACCCATTAGGGTAGGGTCCTTAAAAAGTCCGGCTCCCACATTCTCACATGACTTGGATGTATGCTCCACAAAAGGTATGTTGCCTTCGGAAGAGGAGGCGAAGAAGGAGAGCTGGTCCACGGTGAAAATCTTCCCCTGATGACGGAACCGAATGCCATGAAAAAGAGATGAAGCCACGGCTTGCATGGCATATGTCTAGCTACGTCCGAGGAGGAGATTGTAGGTAAGATTAGCATCAACAACTTCAACTTCCACTTCGACCGTCTTCCCTTCCAAAGAAATGGGAAAGCATTGGAGTATACCAAAAGAACGAGACTCTCTTCCGTCAAAGGCCTCTAAGGTTGTAGGAGACTAGCTCAGCGTCATAGAACCAATAGCCTTCCAACAGGCAACAAACATGATGCAAGTTGAAGCACCTTCATCAATGACTATTCGATGAATCGTTTTAGTGTTGATAATGACCTGTATGAGGAAGGCAATTTGGTGAGGCAGTCTCGGCGTATGGCCCTCGAGGTCAAAAGTAATCAGATCCGAGTCGGCCGGGTCTATGCCATCGATGGCCGATAGCAAGGACTTCCTCTGGGAGGGGCAGCTCTGGAGTACTTCCAAGGCGGACATAGCAGACGGAGCCTGAGCTAAGTCCTCAACGATGCTGTAGTGCTGGGCAGCACGAGCATTATGGTTGTAGGAAGATTTTGGGAGTACACCTTTTGGAGGGGGTCGGATGGGCATCTCAGCACTAGGTCTCTTGATATGGAGTGGGCCAGAGCTGGATGGAGGAGCGCTGGAGGGGACCTCAGCGCTTTCCCGGCATGCGATGGATATTCTTTTTCTCGAGTAGTGATGTGGACAGGGATTGTCCCAGCCATAAATACTTGAGAGCCAAATGAAGAAGAGGGTGGTGATGGATCAACCACCATTTGAGTTTGCTGTGAGGGGAAAGGTTCTTTGAGCACAGCAGGAGTCGCGGAAGCACCTTTCAATAATTGACTAACCTCAGATCGCCTCGGGCAGTCTTTGGTATAGTGATCCTCGTCACAGATAAGACAAGGATACTTAGGCTTACTTTTGGCTCCTTCCTCGGATGGAGGTTTAGGGGAGTCCTGCTTAGGCTGTTCAGATTTATTCTTCGCTTTCCCCTTCTTCTTTCCTTTCTAAGCTTTATCCGCTATGGTGGACTGGACGGTGTTGACCTTGGAAGTATTTCCGGGATTAGATACACCCTGAGAAGTGTTTTCGTTTGAAGCATTCGATTTTTGCTTCCCAGGGTTCATGGATGATTTCTTGGAAGACGGATTTATAGAGCCAATAACACCGTCAACAGATGGCTTTGGCGGAGCTTTGGATGTTCCGGGCCTCGGGGCATCAGGCAAATAATCATATAAGGTACCTGACTGAGAATACACTAAGTCAAGGTACTGAGCACGCGCTATAGCTTGCTCTTCAGTTACACAAGCTCCCATAGCAATGTCTCGCACGATCGCAGGGACGAAGGAGGTTGTAAACCAATCGGTCAGGAGCTGATCAGGAATCCAAAATTTGATCAAACGACGACGCCATCTCCATTCATGTATATGATCGGATATGTGCGTGGCCGTGTCCTGTTTAAGAGAGGTGAGGAGATGCGATCCCGTCTCATACCGAATGGGCAACTGAAAGTGAGTTAGAAATTCCATTGCCAACGAGTTGAAATCTTGAAAGGATCCGCGATTTAACTCAATATACCACTTAGCAGCCGAGCCAGTAAGAGTCCTTTGGAAAAGGCGGAGCCGGATGGAGTCATCAAGCCACGAATTTGACGAACACCAAAGGTGATAAGTCGTAATGTGGGCTTGAGGATCTTCTCCAGCTTTACCATCGAATTTGGGACAATCACCGGGTATCTTGGTTGGAACTGGTGGCCAGTATGGATTATGAAGAATGGGATCATTAGTCAATTTGGACACATCTGGCAATTCCAATGTTGCTAAGAAGGGTAACTGAGGATTGAAGGACATTTGTGGCCGCGGATAAGAGGTAGTACCAGAGTTCCAACCAGGTGGTGGTTGCCCCCATGGACTTTGTCCGGATGGTCCTGGCCCATAAGGGTTCTGTCCGTAGGGATTCTGTCCATAGGGGTTGTAGCCATAAGCGGACGGTTGACTCTGGATCTGCCCCCCAACACCCCATTGGTTACCAACTTGACTCGCAGGAGCAACATACTGTTGCTGGTAATTCTGATAAGGAGTGACCTGCATTTGTTGATAATTTTGATACGGGGTCATTTGAGCTTGCCCCTGGGGTTGCTGGTAACCATACGGCTACTGAGCTCCATACTGAGCCTGGGGACCAGGCTGCGCTTGGTAAGAAGGTTGGGATTGGAACCCACCTTGCATCTGAAGACCAGTTTGAGTCTGGGGCCCAGCCTGGGACTGAAAACCGGGTTGAGCTTGAGAAGCAACTATCATTTGAGTGCCCGGTTGAGCAGGCCCAGAAGGATGTCCTTGAAAGGATGGAGTTTGGGCCACCTGGCCGGAAGGTTGCCCTGGTTGAGTTTGGGATGGACCCGTTTGCCCAGAAGGACGAGCTTGCTGGGTATTAGGTTGTCCTTGTACAGCCGAGGGTTGTCCTTGCGGAACAGATGGTTGGGCGGACTGGACGGCTGGTTGACCCTGGGGTCGACCAACTTGTCCAGATGGCTGGATAGGCTGGGCAGTGGGTTGACCTTGTTGCACGTAAGGCTGACCACCCTGCCCAGAAGGGTACCCTTGCTGGATTCCAGGTTGACCTTGTTGCACATAAGGTTGTCCTGTTTGTTCAGATGGATAACCTTGCTGGACACAAGGTTGACCTTGTTGCATGTAAGGTTGTTCTGATTGCCCAGATGGGTAACCTTGCTGGACGCCAGGTTGACCTTGTTGGATGTAAGGTTGTCTCGGTTTCCTAGAAGGATAACCTTGCTGGACACCAAGTTGGCCTTGTTGGATGTAAGGTTGTCCTGGTTGCCCAGAAGGTTGAGCAAAATAAGTAAAAGATGGACCACCAGAGGCCAAAGGTTGTCCCTGATAGGGTTGTCCTTGTGGTCCCCCAGGTTGCCCTGGGGGAAGCTGACCGTAATGCTACTTCCCTTGAGGGTTTTACACATAAGGTGGCTGGCCCTGATTAGGCAGTCCCTAAAGCTGTGCAGGCATTGCTTGGCCACCATGATAAGAGGTGGGGCCCCAGGCAATGGATAATGGTACCGAAACCTCAACAGCAGGTTGAGATGGCAAGGGGCTGGAAAGATAAAGGTTCTGACCAGTGGAATCATAGTAATAGAACGGGCCTTGCGCGTTTGGATCTTGGACAGCTTGCAAATAGCAATCGTTTGCCCCCCTGCTGGAATGGGACCAGAAGAAGGTGGGGCACTTTGTGCAGGATGAACAACTCGGGGTGTAGGTGTCGGTTGGCTACTACTGACTGGGCCGTGAGATAGACCAGTGGCGATAGTGACGGTCGAAGATGTCGTAGTGGCACTAACAACCGGGGTTGAATATGCTACACAAACAGTCGGAACAGTTGGAACTAAAGTGACGGGTGTAGTGTGAACTTGTGAAACAAAAGATCCCGTAGTGGGAGTGATATGGTGATCCCACATGGTAGTTGAAGGACGGTTCCTAGCAGCCATATTATCCCTCAAAGACCTATAGCATGAGGGTACCGGGGATGTGGCCGGGATAGGAGTTTTGATACTCGACAAAACCGGTGTCTCACTTACTCCAGGAGATGTGTCCTCCATGTCAGAGAAGACATCAGGATTGAAACACCAGTAGGGGTAAAAGGAATATCGTCCTCGTAAGGCTCCCAAATAGGGTTCCAGTGATATCCGTAAGCCTTGTTGTCTGGAGCACGAGAGTTGAGCGGTTGGATACTCGGGATAACAGGGAGAGTATCACTCACAACTGGTACCTCAGGAGCAACAGAAGAAGGAGACCCTTGGTCACTTGGAACGGGAGACAGGATCGATGGATCTGCCAGGATGGCAAACTTCAAACAAAATCCTAGGGGAACTAATGAGAAAGGACCCTACTCAAACTAACGCACATAAGATCTAACCGGGTAAATTTGAACGCAGCCGAATAAATTTTAAGACAAATGAATTGAACTTGACCTTTTCATGTTTTAAGAGTCGAGAAAAGGACCAAAAGGTGACTCTAGTCGCCTTCGAATGTTTTGTGAGCCCGAAGTGACAAACTGTTCAAGTGAGCCTTTTCTTTTAGGGAGTCCGAAAAGGATCAAAAGTGACTACTCTGGAGAAACTAGGCAAAGGGTTTACTAGACAATCCGTAAAACTGCATATACACCTTGGCAATCATATGAAAACCAAGGACTTTCCGTACGACAATCAATCTTCCCAAATGCTGTGTTCAGTGCGTTACGGCTTGTAAGGCGGCAGACACGATTTCCTGTGGATCAAGGATGATAACCTAGTGGGGTCTCCCCATATACTCGACGGTACGTGGGAGCACAAATCCGTGTTAGACCACTATCGAGTCACAAAAGGAGGAATCACCCAACCATAATGTGAAACAACAGTGACTAGGTTTAACGACGCCGGAACACGTCTCTAGCCTAGACCTCTAGATGTTTGCATTAAGTTCCAATGCGTTGTTAAGTTTATTCAGTTCATTTTATAGTTGATCTTTGATTAGGTTTCGGTTTCCAGGTCCTACCGTATGTAATCTCTCACAATTCCCTAAATGCAAGCTATATGCCAAAAAGTATCATTTCGTTCAATGAACACTAACTACGAGAGAGTTGAGAATTTTCAATCAAACAAAATGACCATAAAACAATCAACAACCAATCTAATGCTGCTAATGGGAATAAACGAAACTTTTCTTTAAAGTCACTAATCAATGAAAAGCTCTAATTTCCATTAGCTAATTCAACGCAAAAGAGATTGTTCATTTTCTTTTCAATGGAAAAGTGCACTAAACAAATTTTGAGAGATAATAACACCGAGTAAAAGAGACAAACTTCACTCAATGAGAACACAAACAAGTCCTCAAAGCACCAAGGCAGTCTTTCAAACCCAAAAAAAACACAAAGACCTCTATGAGCTATGTGATCTAAGCCCAAACAAAGCCAAGCGAAATCCAAGCGGAAAAGAAGCAAATCGATCGAATAACAACAAAAAGCTTTGACAACCACTGAGCAAGTGCAAAAGAGTAATCACAAAGTCGACTGGACGATCAAAGAACCCAAGACTCCTACGGAAGGCTCGATGCACAAAGCCACTAGATGCCCTAGGGCTGGAATGTGAAATCGATGGAAATAGGCGAACACCCGAAGGATGAAGGTCGAAAACCAGTCAAACAAAGCTCAAATACACTCCAGTAATTGAAAAAGGTGTGACAAAATACAAATCCAAGCTCAGAGGGCTTGAAAACAAGCAAAGTGGAAAATTTGACAGGCCTGGCGTGACTGTTAGGCTGTAACTCGCGCTTTAAAGGGATTGGCGCGGGTTGTCTTTGAGCAACATGCGCCAACTGGCACGACTGTCAGGGAAAATAACGCACTAATCAAGTTTGCTAGGTCAAAAATAAAAACAAGCGGTCCAAGGCTTGGTTAACAGTATCCAGACAGGCCAGGAAGCAAGAGACAGCAAAAAAAATCCAACCCAGAAAGCTATCTAATCAATCAAACAAGAGAACCAAAGAGACAAGACAACTCCAAGTTGTTCAGTTCGTAAAACAAACCGGAGATTGACTGAAGTGGCGTTGATCTACTTCACTAATGCAAAGCAATAGTGTTTCGAAGGCTATCTGGCCATACTTCAGGCTCCGTCTAAAGTTTACAAATCAAACAACAAGCTAACTCCCCAGTATGGCCACCAAATTGTTGGAGAGGTAAATACCGTCTGCAAACTGAGGCGATCACTACTAGCCCAGGACAGGTCTAGCAACAATCAAACAATGCTACCACGCAAGTTCCTAATTGCAAATTAAAGGTGGATGATGAGAAACTACTTGGATTCCAACGCTAATATTCGTAGAAGAGATGTCGCCCTTGTTCCTTTGCTTCGGCCGGTCACGATCCCCACGATCTCCGTGAATGGACACCTGCATATGTAAAGAACAACACAAATACAAGCATAAAATCCAATAGATGCAATTATATATCAGTCAGAAAAGATATAACTCAACATCAGTCATTACAAAGGACAATGAGAGTGGAACCATAATGATAGTCATCTATTATTAATAATCAACAAAGAAGAATACAACCATAGTTCTGACGTCAAATCCTCCTTTGGCTGGGTGATTAGCTACACAAGTCTTGCAAAGCTTGTTGGGGTGGGAAAAAAGCCTCTCTCTCTCCTTGGTGACAAGAATCTCCTCACTTAGATTTGGCCTTATGGGTGCAAAGAAGGCTCTTTCAACTTCAATCTCTTGAACTCTTGGAATTCTTACTATCACAAGCACTAGCTTGCCCAAGGCATAGAGACAAGCTTTTATAGATAGAGGGGAAGGAGATAAGATCAATCACAATTTCCATGGGATTGGCTTTATCACTTAGAAGTTTCCATGAAAGGTGGCAAACCACTTCCCTTCTATGGAGACTCGAAGCCAAACCATCCTAACTCAACATGGATTCAATTGGTGAATGGGTTAAGGAGAACCTTCGGAAGTTTGTTTGTTAAAAACTTTACCCAACTGGGTTGGCGCGAGTGCGAATCTGAGACAGAGCGCCAACTGGCGTGCCCCCTTTAGAGGATTTTCCCCATTGGCGCGAGCAGTACACTGTGGACCCACGCTAATGCAAAAAGGGCTATTTTTATGGGTATGCTGCAGGAGATTTCTTCTGGGCATATGAAGCTCACACTTAGAGGAACATAATGCAAGTGGTTTTAGGTTATGTCACTTCTCACAAGTCCCGGAATGAGTCCTCCAATGTGAGGGAGAGGGGTAACAGGGAAGGTGACAAACGGTGACAAATTACTGTGTAATAATCGGAAAGTACAGAGATACATCAGAGGCAATATCTAGCTCCTACAAAGTAAAAAAAGGTGTGTAGATTTTCTTAAACTTTTGCTTAAGCTTGGTTTGAAAATTTATTTTGAAGGAATTCAAAGGGCATAGTAGAGCATTATTATCGGTAACTGATGCCTCGAGGAAAGAAAATGCAAACACCTAGTACGGAACCTGAAAGCTCTAGCATGACTCATGAAGAAGAGGAAGAAATGCTACATGATATATCAAAATTACAAGAACAAGTGCAACAAATGTCACTGTCACAAAAGCTAACAGAAGATAAGATAAATGGCGTGGAAGCTAAGATGAATGGCATAGAAGCTAAAATGAATGGCATGGAAGCTAAGATGGACAACTTGAAGATAGATTTGAACACAAATTTGAAGACAGGCATGGCAGATTTGAAGACAAAATTTGACAAATTTTCTACAAGAAATACTTACCAATGGTGAAAAGGTAGTAAAGGAAACTCATGATGCGAACAAAAGAAATGTTAATCATGATTTCTTAGACTCTAATGTGGGATCGAAAACTCACCATATTCCAAAAATCGATATGAGGAAGTTTGGTGGCAAGGATCCCACAACATGGATATTACAAATGGAGCAATTTTTCGATCTCAATAATGTGCAAAACACACAAAAGGTACATATGGAAACTTTATATTTGGAACCAAATCAGTTTGTATGGTATCAATGGCTTTGCTCTCGTAAACAATTTATCACTTGGGCAATTTTTACGGAAGAATTGATAGCACATTATGAGGATACAAAAAGAAACACTTTTTTTAGCCAATTGATAAGTCTCAAACAAAAGGGTTCATTAATGGAGCACATTGAGGAGTTCCAAAAATTGAACATAAGGGTAAAATATATTCCAAAAGAGCATAGGATTGATGTGTTCATAGGGTCTTTAAAGGATAATATCCAACATGATGTTCGCCTTTGGGAACCTGATTCATTAGAGAAGGCATTCAGTTTAGCAAGAAAAATGGAAAGCAAAATTATGGCAACCAAGAAGCATACCACTCTCAACTATAAAGATGGAAGTGTGGTTTCTCCTAGTCTTCCACAACCTATCAGGTTGACACCACAACAATTGGAAGAAAAAAGAGCAAAAGGGCTTTGTTACGATTGTGATAGCAAATACACTAAAGGTCATAAGTGTGCTGAGAAGAAATTATTCTACATAGATTGTGAAGAGGAAGAAGAAAAGGAGCAAGAAAGGTCAAAAGAAGAGGATATACTCCAGGAACAAAGCATAGATAAAAAAGAAATGAATCCGACCATATCTTGTAATGCATTGGTGGGAATTACCACTCCTCAAACCATCAAGATAGAAGGACAAATCAAGAAGAAAAAGGTACTAGTGTTGATTGACTCAGGAAGTACCCACAATTTTATTCATTGTAAGGTAGAAAAAGAATTGAATTGCTTCTTATACCCAGCACCAGAGTGTCAAGTGATGGTTGCAAATGGAGGAACAACAATTGCTTTGGAAAGTGCCATACTATCAAGCTATTGATGGGAGAATATGTATTGACTAGCCCAATGCTTTCCATTCCAATGGGAGGTGCTGATGTTGTACTAGGAGTACAATGGCTACAATCCTTGGGTACAATAGCTTTCAATTTTCAAGAACTTTTCATGAAATTTTCCGTGGAAGGAAAGGAAGTTGAATTAAGGGGTATTGCAGGGAAACCGGGAAAGATAATTAGCTCTAATGGTATGACAAAGCTTCTAATAAAGGAACAAAGGGGTGTAATTGCACAATTATGTTCGCTAGATGTTTCCACATTGCAATCATCTATTTCTCCAGATCTCCAAAAAGCCTTGGACAATAATTCCAAGGTATTTGAGACTCCCAAAGGTCTCCCACCTATTCGTGATCATGATCATGCTATTCATTTGATTCCAGGAAGTGTTCCTCCAAACATCAGGCCGTACAGATATCCCTATGCCCAAAAGAGTGAAATTGAATGTGTGGTTGCAGAAATGCTAGAGGCTGGTATAATTCAACCGAGTCAAAGTTCGTTCTCTGCTCCAGTAGTATTAGTGCACAAGAAGGATGGATCATGGCGCATGTGTCCGGATTATAGGGAGCTCAACAAGCTCACTATTAAAGATAAGTTTCCCATTCCCGTCATTGATGAATTACTGGATGAATTGCATGGATCAATTTACTTCACCAAGTTGGATCTTCGTTCAGGATATCATCAAATCAGAATAAAGACTGAAGACATTCCAAAAACAACATTTAGAACTCATGAGGGTCATTATGAATTTTTGGTCATGCCTTTTGGCCTTACCAATGCACCTTCAACATTTCAAGGTTTGATGAATTCCATTTTCAAACCATTCCTTAGAAAATTTGTGTTAGTATTTTTTGATGATATACTAATCTACAAAAAGTCTTAGAAGGATCATGTTGAACATGTTGACATGGTGCTACAACTATTGGAGGAGAAACAATTATATGCAAAAAGATCCAAATGTTTCTTTGGAGTACAAGAGGTGGAATATCTGGGTCATATTGTATCTCATGAAGGAGTTAAGGTAGACCCTAGAAAAATTAAAGCCATTAAGGAATGGAAAATCCCCACATCCATAAAGCATCTGCGAGGATTTCTCGGGTTGACAAGGTATTATCGCAAGTTTGTTAAGAATTATGGGAGAATAGCAACACCTCTAACAACATTATTGAAGAAAGATGCATTTTCATGGACTCCAGAAGCAACAAAGGCCTTCGAACATCTTAAAGAGGCAATGTGCCCAGCACCGGTCTTAGCTACACCGGACTTCACAAAAACCTTTATTATGGAATGCGATGCTTTAGGAAATGGAATTGGTGCTGTTTTAATGCAAGATGAAACACCCATTGCTTTTGAAAGTCGTCCAATCAAGGGAAAGTTTTTACATAAAGCTATTTATGAGAAGGAAATGTTGGCAATACTCCATGCACTTAAGAAATGGCGACCCTACCTAATGGGAAGACACTTCAAGGTAAAAACAGATCATGACAGCCTTAAATACTTTTTAGAACAAAGATTATCCTCTGAAGAGCAACAAAAGTGGGTCACAAAGATGTTGGGTTATGACTTTGAAATCTTCTACAAAAAAGGGAAGCAAAATGTGGTGGCAGATGCACTCTCAAGAAAGGATGAGGATGTGGAAGCATTGTTGTGCATCATTTCTATTATCCAACCAGATTGGATAAACGAAGCAAGGGAGGAATGGAAGAATGACAAAGAAGTATGGGCACTTATTCAAAAGTTACAACAAGATTCCAGTACGTCTGATACATTTAGCTGGAAAAATGATTCTTTATGGTACAAAGATCGCTTATACCTCTATAAGAATTCCCAACTAAAACAAAAGATTCTTATGGAATTGCACACTTCTCCCTTAGGAGGGCACTCAGGATTTTTAAAAACTTACCACAGGGTTAAGAAGGAATTTTTTTGGGATGGCCTTAAATCGGATATTCAAAAATTTGTGGCAGAATGTTTGGTTTGCCAACAAAATAAAATTGAAACAATTAAGACACCGGGTCTATTACAACCTTTATCCATTCCAAGCCAATGTTGAGAGGAGGTTTCAAATGGATTTTATCACAGGTTTACCCAAGTCTAAGGGAAAGAGTGTTATCATGGTGGTAGTTGACAGACTTACCAAGTATGCACACTTTTGTGCATTATCACATCCATTTAAAGCCAGTATGGTTTCTACTGCATTTATGGAAACAATTCAAAAGCTACATGGAAACCCAAAGATTATTGTAAGTGACAGAGATCCCATTTTCACTGGACATTTTTGGACAGAATTATTTTCTTGTCTTGGTACTCAGTTAGTTCATAGTTCATCTTATCATCCTCAATCTGATGGGAAAACTGAGATAGTAAACAAATGTTTGGAAGGATATCTTCGTTGCTTTGTATCTGATAAGCAAACACAATGGGTCAAATGGTTGCCTCTGGCTGAATGGTGGTATAACACTTCCTTCCATACAACAACAAAAATGACCCCATTTATGGCACTTTATGGATATCAGCCACCATCCATCACATCATATTTAAGAGAAAATCCTAAGGTTCAAGCAATGGAACATCACATCGAACATCAACAACAAGTCCTCCAACTCTTAAAGGATAACCTCGTGTTGGCACATAATAGAATGAAACAATAGGTAGATCAACATTGCAGTGAAAGAAGTTTTGATGTAGGTGATTGGGTATTCCTACGGCTACAACCATATAAGCAAATGTCCCTCAAGAAAGCTAAGAAGGATAATAAATTATCACCAAAGTATTATGGTCCGTACAAGGTGTTGCAAAAGATTGGTACTATGGCATACAAATTGGAGCTTCCTGCAGCTTCTCGATTGCACCCAATTTTCCATGTTTCATGTTTAAAGAAGGTTATAGGCGACAAGCTCCCAGTTCAAACAATATTGCCAGAACTTGACGAGGAAGGAAAAATTATATTGGAACCAGAAGCAGTCATGGAAACAAGAACTCGACAGCTACGAAATCGATCAATTTCAGAGTATCTTATCAAGTGGAAGAATTTATCCGCTGAAGATTCCACATGGGAGGATGAGAATTTTATACAGAAGCATCCAGAACTACTCAAGTGTTGAGGACAACACTTTTTTTGAAGGAGAGGGGCATGTTGGGTCCTTATAATACTAGTAATTACCCCATTACTATTGTAGTTGCATCCCTTATTAATATTGTTGTGCCCCTATTATCCCCATATTGTTATTACTGTGCCCCATAGAATCCCTCTATTGTTATTTTTGTGGCTTTATATTATTATTGTTAGGTCGGCTGGGTTATATTGTGACTCCTTAGACTCCTATATATAGAAAGGAGGTTTTGTCATTTGAATCATCGAAGAATTGTTCATTTATGTAATGTAAAGGAGGTTTCCCCCTCAAAGAGGCTGAATTCTAAGGCGTTGATCTATCTTTTCTTGAGCTAGTTTCATAACAGTGAAAATGAGTTCCAGCTTAGGGATTGATCATCTGGCGTGGTTGTGAGGCTCCCGAGTGATTTGTAGTCCCCGAGGGATGGAATTTTTCTTTTGGTTAGTTTCCCCACTTCCATAACTGGAACTTGGAGGTCAGGTCATATCATAGTAACACTTATCTCATGTTTACCCTAGAGAGCTTGTAAAAGTGGGTAAATGTGGGGTGATGCCTTACATATGATGTTGATCAAGTTGCAAATAATCTAAATCAGGGAATCTCTCATCTTCTATTTTGTTTTTCGTAAGTATTATACTTTATTATGATTTTTTCCATGTTGGCTTAATTTTGAAACAAAAAAAATTGTAAGGAGAAGGACCCCTTATTTAACTTCATTTTTTCCTTATAGTTGTTATTCAAATTTAGAGTTTTTATTTGAATTAAAAGCCTAATTACCTATACTTTGCAAGACGTAGATCATCAAAATCTCAACTTAAGAAAAACATATATTCTTCCCTCATATTTATTCTTTTGTTGAGACATTTTTTTTATAAATCGCCTTGTTGAAGTTTTCTTTCAATTTTGACTTTTCATTCAACTTTTTTCTTTTAGTTTGCATTTCATTTTTTTATTTTGCAATTTTTGGAGCGTGATGATTTCACTTTCACTTTGGATTGGATTTCGTGATATTACTAAGATTTATATGGAATAATTTTTATAAGCCTTTCTGGATTTTCTCTCCTTGATTTAAATGAGGGAACACTTTTAATGTTTTCGGGTTCTACTTAGCATAATTATTGGGAAATTAGTTTATGTTCTATTATCCGTAAACACAATATTATCTTTAAGGAATATTTCTATAAAGATGATATCATTATGTTGACTTTCAACTTTCATAACTAGTCAAGTCCCTAGCAAAGATTAGTTATCTAAAAAAATTACGCCATCCCTTGCTCTTAAGGAGATGATCTGCCTCCCCATCTATTAAGTAATCTCTTGGAGATTAACAATAACCATAGTTGAACCTAAAAACACAAAATAGTTAACTAGAGGATAAGAGGTCTCATCACAAGTTGACCTACCATGATCATAGGCCCTAATATAGTGACATTACTATTATTGGTCGCCAAGCTAGGGTAATGGCTTTCACTTCGCTAGTTCTTGTGAATAGCACTGTCATCAGCTAGTAACCAAGCTAGGATAGTGATCTTCAGTTGACATCCAAATAAGTTTTTAAAATGATCTTGTAACTATGTATTTATTTCTAATAGATGGGACACTCACATTTGGAGGGGTTAAAAGTCATCCCGTCGAGGCTATAAATGCCTGCTGGCAGCAGTGTCCATGCATATGGTATAAAAGTTAATTCATTACTATGATTTACTTGATTACCTTGTTTTCTCAAAACTGACTGCTGATGAAGTTTATTGTTGCATATACAAGATTTGCTACAACTCATGATTCATGGGATCATATTTTAATAAGTTCATGGACAGTGATGGACATAATCCTTATCTTTTATCTCCAAATGTTAGGGGCAAAGCTATTAGGATATTTGATATTTGGCATTTTATATCTTCTAATCATCATTCATTCATTTTTTATAGGTTTCGTACCTTTAAATAGAGCTAGTTGTTTCACCAAGTGTGCCACCAATCATTGTGGCAAAACACCAACCCTCATTTTTACATTATTATCTTCATAATGGTAATGAGGACCATTTATGTAAATTTTGATCATATCACCTTTCATGCTTTGATTTTATTAATTTTGTGGGATTTTCACTTTTCTTGGTTTTCAGCTTTGATTGCTTCATTGTGTGTGATTTCTCGCTAGTTTCCCAACAACTCAATTTTTGTTGAATTTAGACTTACGGTTTGAAAATAACGCTTGTTCAAAGTTTAAGTGATTTTCACCACCTAAACTTAAATATATACAATTTTTTATGTTAATTTAAATACGTAAATAAAATTATTTATTTAATTTATTTTAATTAATTAAATTTATTAATTTGTAAATATTATTATTTAATTAACTTATTTAACTAATCTAAATTAATTAAATTGATTGTAATTTATTTAATTAATTAGTAAATAATATTATTTAATTAATTTTTATTTTAATTATTTATTCAATTAATAATTATTTAAAACTACCTGTGATATATATATATATATATATATATATATATATATATATATATATATATATATATATATATATATATATATATATAAGTATCAATAGTTATGAGGATTTGAATATCGTGCAAAATAAATCTTCATTTAACAACAAAGCAGATCTCTTAGACCAAACCTCTTCTCCGACTATCTTCAAAAGGACGAACACAAATGATCACGAAGCTAAGACACCATTGTCTCAAGAACCAGAAGAGATGAAGGAGATGCAAGATAAAGGAAGTTGGAAGACCGTAGAGAAAAAAAAGAGAGCTACAACACCAATCTCGCCAAGAAAGACGAGGAGCTAGACAATTAAAAATTAAAAATATTATAGGTCCGATAGACCAATTTGGTCTCAGTGGACGATAACGATCATCATCATCATCATCATATATATATATATATAAATAACATCATCCCGATTTGTTTACCATGCAAGTTCAACTTACAAACATTTTATTACTTCGAGGGGCTCATCCCCAAAATGACATAAAAGAAGCCTTGAGTGGGAAGTGTTGTAAGGGTTTTTGTATAACTGGCATTCTTATTGAATAAGCAATGTACCTTTTTTATTTCCGAACTATGGGAAGGAGGTCTGACTCCCACATGGCTCTCCTCCCACGTTCTATTCTCATAATTTCTTTTCATTAAGACTTCTAACCTCACATTGATTTTAAAGGAGAACCTTTCTTTCAAATTTTGAAAATTCATTTTTTATTCGTTTTTATATTATTTAATTTAAAATTTGTTTTAGTATTTTTAAATTTATAATTTAATGAATTTTTATTTTTATTTATTTTCAGGATTATAAATTTATTAAAATTAATAAACTTTAATTAAAATAGGGATTTATAATAAATTACTTAGATTTTTGTCTAAATTGTGTATTTTATACTAAGTAGTTAGTTTTGAAATTCAATCTTTGGAAGATTGTGACTTGAGTTTTACTCACGAAATGAGGCTTAGGATGACTTGATGGAAAGCTAAAATCATGGAGAACAATATCGAGGCATTAACTCAAGAAATTATGAAGATTTACTATGTCTAAAATTTAATAGAAGTTGAAGCTCTGAATTTGCAACCAAAAACTAGTTTTCTGAATCTTGTTTTTAGAATTTCATGAGCCAAAAATTTTGTTGTTGCAAATTCATTCAAAGATTTCCCTCTTGGACTAGGGAAGCTTTGACAAATATCAATGGGAAGCATCAATTTAAATTAATTAATTTATTTAATTACATTTTTGTTGAAAAGTTTGTTTTTCCAATTTTTGTATTTTAATTTTGATGTATAATTTTAGTTGGTTTCAATTTCAATTTTAATTTATTTTCGCAAGAGATTTATTGGAGAGGATGAGATAAAGAAGATTTGGAGCAACAAGATTGATCTAACAGAGAAGAAAAAGATGCTTTGCTGCTCCAAATTAGGTGATTGAAAACTATTTGTAACAACTCTCCATTTTTGGATTGATTTTTGTAATCATAAATTAGATTTTGGGAGAAGAAGTAAGGGTTCCTATTGGTTGCAAATTAGAGACTCTGAGCACTTTTGTATAAGAGAATTTTAGTTGTATGTGAAGAGGAATGCTCATATAAAAGATTGAGGATTTTCCTTTTGAATACTAAATCTTTGTTGTAAAGGTTATGCTTGCACTAGTGCAGATATATTTTCTACGAGCAGACTTGAAGATTTTGGAAGGACTACTGGAGATTCTTTGTATAGGAAAACACAAAAGTTTCAAGTTTAATTTTCATTCAAGTAATATTATTTGGTAATGCAAATTATGTCCTTTTTAATGACAGATTTGTGCTAGTTAGCTCATATTCCGCAGTGTTGTTTAATATGAGAATGATTGTCCTTTTGATCAATTATCTAATCTAATGGTATCATAGATATATTATTTTTATTTCCGATTTTCTCTTATGTTTAATATAATTTTTGAGTAACTATTTACTCATAAATTTTCCATCTAAAATAGATTTAATAGTTATTGAAATGTATGAACTATTTCTACTCTTTGATGGCTTATCTTTCACTAATATAATCTTTGAACAAAGCATGTATTTCAATAACAATATCAATTGTTAGAAATACTTCAACATTTTGATATTTATCATACAAAATATATTAAATCGCCTTTTTAAAAAAAATCATTTTTCTCTTGATTCAGATAATAACTATATATTTTTCTAATCAAGATAGGATAGACTGATCTTATTTTACTACTTGTATCCTAGTGTAGATTTGCATTTAAATTAATTTAGTGCATTTCATAATGTCTCCTTATGCAAGAGCAATTGCATTTGTGGTTTGGATGAACACTTGTTTCTACTTAAGGGTTGCTTTCTTGCAAGAGATCTGCAAGAGGGTAAATCCAATATTTCAGTTTTTTTATTATAAGTAATTAGAGACATCACAAGTCAGCAGGAAGGGTGAGGGGGTAACTGGATCCAATAGAACCAATCAGAACCACCATCCAAAACAAAAAAGGGTATGATTTGGTGCCCTGACTGGGTGGTCTCCTTAATGTTGATGGAGGCTATATTTAGCCATCAACATGCCCATAGTGAGGCGAAATATCAGTGAACATCTATTTAATATTTTATATCTTAATTCACTATAACTTTAGGCATATGCTCTAAGGAATTCCAAGTTACTTGATACTCCTAAATTTCAAATAGATTAATTTAGCATTTTCAGAATAACTTTTCTAGGAGGTTTTAGATAGTGAAATTTGGACCATATTGAGAAAAATATTGGGGAACATTTGGTTCAATTTTCATAATTTGGCTCACTATACTTCAAGTTTATATCTTGTGGAAGTTAGGGTTTGTGAACGATACTAAAACAAATTCTAAATATGTTGGCTTAGTAATTTTATTATATATTATTTTCTGGGACTTTTCAAACTATGATTTTTTTTTGGATATTTAGGAGACATATATAATTATCTCATGTATGAATTTCAAAATTATATTTTAAGATTTAGACACATGGCATAGTGTAAAAGTTTTTCTCATATAATAGAAAGTTTTGGGTAAGTTACCATAACTTTCACTTGGCACATCAAGTTCTATTCGCACCTGTGGAATTACAAAAAGACATGTCAGAGTAATACAAACCAAATTTTTAGATCTAGAAGGACTCAAATGTTCAAGATGTGTCAAGAAAAACTCCATTCATATACTCTCCAAATTAAGATATGTAACTTACAAGCGACCTTTATATTGATTAGAAGATCTCACTTTTTTAGTGCCTTAAAGTTGTGATAAAGAGGAATAATATCATGATTTTCCAACATTCCTCCGAAGAAAGCTACTACACCAAGAAAATCTATTAAAGGTTCATCATTGATTCATGAAGAAAGTGAAGACTTATAAGTTAAGTTACTTCAATTAGAGAAGATAGTTAACGAAATAGATGGTAGTATGTAGAAAAGGGTGGATTTATTAGGTTCTCAAGCAAAACTTAAAAGAGAAATAGAAAAGAAGAAGAATGAAAATAAGGAATAAATGCAAAAATCCATCAAATAATTCCTTAATAGGGTTCAATTATAGAGCACATTCGTCTATTCAAAAGGTTGATTCTCAATGTAAATAATATTTCGTGTGATAGTTTCTTAAACCTATTTATGAGAATTTTAAAGGAAATCTTTCAACATGAGGTGCATCTCTTTGAACCTAAATCTTCAGAGCATAATTTTATTCTCGAAAGGAAAGTTGAAAGTAAAATTATGTCCACTAGAAAATAAATCACTAATAACTATATTTAAGATCATGCCCCCTCTCCTAAACTAACAAGTTTGAATCCTCAAAAAATGGATGAAAGAAGAGAAAATGGATTATGTTTAAACTATGATAACAAGTATAGTAGGGGTCATAAATGCAGTGAGAAGAAATTATTCTACATAAACTTTGAAGAGGTAGAAGATCAAGAAATGGAATCATCACAAGATCTAGAGCTAGAAAATATTGCTCCAACAAAATCCGATCATGCATTAGTTGGTATCAATACTTCATAAACCCTTAATATAGAAGGATATATCAAAAAGAAAAAGGTAATATTTTTGATTGATTCAGGAGGTGTACATAAATTCATCAATAACAAATTAGCAAAGCTTTTCAATTGTTTCATATATCCAACACCATAGTTTCAAGTAATGATTGCAAATGATGGTGCCATAAATTGTTTAGGGAAGTGCCATAGCATTAAGCTCAATATCGAGGAATATTTGTTGGATAGTCCCATGATTTCAATACAAAGTAGTGGTGCTAATGTGGTATTAGGGGTCCAATGGTTATAATAATTGGGAATAATTACCTTTAATTTTCAATATCTATTCATAATATTTACCTTGAAAGGAAAGGAAAATGAACTTAGAGGTATCTAAGGGAAATCATTTAAAGTGATAATATCTAATTGAATGAAACAATTACTCAAAAATGGGCATTGAGGTGGATGGAACAATTATGTTCACTAAATTTTCAAATGTCAATATCATCTATGTCAAGGGATCTCCATAAAACTATCAACAACCATCCCAAGGAATTTGGATTAATGGCTCAGGTTCTTCCACCTAATTGAGATCATGACCATGCTAATGATTTGCAATCAATGAAGAAGGGAAAATCATACTATAAGTAGAAACAATCCTCAAAACAAGGATTAAGTAGCCGAGTAACCCAACAATTGTGGAGTACATCATCAAACAGAAACTCCTACCAATGGAATAAGGGAAAATCATGACCATGTTATTCATTTGTTATTGGGAAGTGTACTTGAGATAAATGAAGAAGGGAAATTATAATAGAATTAAAAACAATCATTCTAAATGAAGAAGGGAAATTATAATAGAATTAAAAATAATCATTGAAACAACGATTCAATATTCAAGTAACTTAGCAATTTTGGAGTACATCATCAAACAAAAGAACCTACTAATGGAAGAGATTACATGGGAAGATGAATTATGCTTGCAGAATCACCAAGAATTAGTCAAGTGGTGAGAACAACACTTGTTTGAAGTAGAGGGGCATGTTAAGCCCTATATAAGGTCCATGTTAACCCTATTATTTATCCCTAGATATTGAGTGATTATATTGCTATTGTTATATTGTTATGTATTCTAGAACCACTCATGGTCCCATTTTATTATAGTTGTACCCCTTGTCGCTTATATATGTACTAAGGAGACCTAGTCTTAAAATCCTCAGCTATTGTCTTGTACATTATATTCATGGTAAAGTGAGTTTTCCTGCTCAAAGAGGATTGTAATTATTGGTTGCTTATCATTTTTAAGGTGCAAGGTTCATAATACCCTCCCTTCCTTCCCTCTCTCCTCCCTTCTTGTCTCCTTCACTCTCTTCCTCTTTCTCTGCCCCCCACTCTATATATATTTACTTACATTTAAATATTTGTGTATGTCCTCTATCTATTCTTCCCTCTCTATCTCTATCTCCATACCTTTCTCCTTATATCTATTTCTCCCTCACTCCCTCATTATCTCACTCCCCCTCTCTCTCTTTCTCTCTCTTATTCCCCCTCCACTCTCTCCATCCCTCCCTCTCTCCTTCTCTCTCACTCTCTATCTCTACCTCTCTCTCTCTCTCTCTTCTTCCCCATTTATCTCTCTCTTATTCAACTCTCTCTCCTTCTCTCTCCTCTCTCAATCTACCTCTCATCCTCATTTATCTCTTCACTCCATGTTTCCTTCCCTTCTCACTCTTTCTCCCCCCCTCGCCAACTCCCTATATCTCTATTTCCATTTACATATTTTCTTGTCTCACTGTATCTTGTTCCCTCTCTATTTATATCTCCCTTCCCCTCTCCTTCTCTCTCTCTCTTCCCCTCACACCCTTAATATCTCATTTGTAAATGAGATCTAAGACAATAATAAGGTATTATAGACTTATGTGCATGGATTATTCTATGTTATTTTATGCAATCGATCGATAAGATTTCCAAATTCACAGACAATGAAGTAGTAAAAAAAACATAATAGATAATACATGACACAACAAATTTAATAAGGAGTTCACCCAATACTCCTAGGCTACATCTCCTGGTCCAGCCTTCAGTGGTGGCCTCTCTATTATGTCTTCAAGCAGAGTTATTTTTACAACAATGAGCTCAAATTGAGCCTCACATACAATAAAGTACAATAACAAGAGCTTTACTTGAACCTCTCAAGTTTTCTAGGAGTACACAGACTCCCTCAATGCTCTTTGTCTCTATCCTAACTCTATCTCGACATTTGCCTACAATACTACCCTCTTTGATGTGCTCTATGTTTGTGGCTTTAAAGCCAACGCTGCCTGTTCGTTTCAGGTTCCCGTCTCTTGGTCTCCTCAGCCTCTGCATGCTTTGAATCCCTCTTCCAGTGTTATACAATCATTGCTTAACGCATGGAGAGGAGGTGGCCACCCATTCTGTAACGCCAGAGTGCCTTGGGCCTCTGCAACTCCTAAAATGACCGCACTCTGTTTTCATAGTGAAAATGTATTTTCACAGAGAAATTCTGCCAAAACTCAATATATCGAACTTCAAAAGTCCTTAAATCCTCCCTATCCTCCCATCAGGTCCACCTATTGGTCGATTTCGCAAATTGCAATGGCTTTGTCCCTTGTGTTTCATAAATGTATTAAGAACTGTGATAATGCATTAGGGATGGCTTTCCCCGGACATGAAATTATATGTAATGGCCTTAAGGTACCCTTTTGGGTCCGGCATATTGCATCGGCACCTTTGTCTTCACTTTTCGTTTAACAAACGAAATTGCGAAAACATATAAAAAACTGTAAAATCTCGCACACTAGACTTCAAAAGATATATGCTATCACCTAATTGTCCATCAGGTCTCGCTATCACAAGCTATGCTGGAATTGGCCCCGCTCCGTTAGGCTGTTCCGATTACGATATCACAATCGCTCATCCCAATAACCCCTGTGCCGTTGTAAGCGCTTTTGCAATCCCCAATAGTGATCCTGCAATATAATATGGGCCGTCGATCTATGGTCCATATTAAATCCGCCAATTGTTGTCACCATATATATGTGTTAAGCATTGATATCCCTATTCTGCGAGTCCCGATTGTGATTGTCAATCAGATCTGGATTGTTGATCGGCCACATTTGATGGCTACTGTGCATCACTTATTCCGCCTCCGTTACTCTGTTTTTTTCCACTGATTCACGAGTTTTTGCCTCCCGATAGTGTTTTGAAAGGCTTCCTTATGCAAATTTTCCTCGGTTTTTTGGCATGATTTCTGAGTTTTGAAGACAGAGAGAGTGTTTCTTGGATCCATTTGGATCACGGCTTCCCACTGAAAAGGCTTTTGGACCACCAAAAGTTGGTTTTCAAGCATTGTTTAAGTGAGGATACAACTGCCTCACTTGCCCAATCTCTATCCATTTTTCACTAGTGGGCTTTCAACCTTTGAGTCCAATTCTAAGGTACTCTACGTCCCCTCTGCGCGTTGTCCTCACCTTCCTATCCAAAATTGTATCTTCCTGCAGCTCATTGAGGTATTCAAGCAACAGATCATCAATGGAAGGCAATTGACTTTGCTCTTTAGGATCTTCAATTAATGAAGGTTCAAACAGTATTAAATTTGGATTTAAGACCTTTGTGGTTTGTTACTTTTGACTGAGTTACCGAAGAATCCATAGTAAGAACTATTTTTTGCCAACGTTTCAAATCCCAACTAGGATCCATCATCAGGACAACAAGAATGTTTGATAGAAGAAGAGCTTAATTAAGGGATTAAATAGTAATGAGGAGATAAAAGATGAATGTCGGCTCTCAATTTTGAATAATTTTTGATGAGATGTCGGCTGCCTCTAATTAATTAATTAATTAATTAATTTTAATATTAATTTTTTTTGTTTCATAATTTTTTTTTATTAATATTAATTTTACTTAATTTTTAATCTAATAATAATTAGCTGCTTTCAAATTTAATAAGATAGTTCTTATTAATATTAATTCTATTATTAATTATTATTAATAATATAATTTTGATAATAATAATAACTAGAATTATGATAATTAATAATAATAAGAATTAATGATATAATATTGATCATAAATATTAACCCTAGAATATTGAATTAATATTAATTTTACTTAATTTTTAATCTAATAATAATTAGTTGCTTCAAATTTAATAAGATAGTTCTTCTTAATATTAATTCTATTATTAATTGTTATTAATAATATAATAATTAATAATAATAATAACTAGAATTATGATAATTAATAATAATAAGTATTAATGATATAATATTGATCATAAATATTAACCCTAGAATATTGAATTAATATTAATTTTACTTAATTTTTAATCTAATAATAATTAGCTGTTTCAAATTTAATAAGATAGTTCTTATTAATATTAATTCTATTATAAATTATTATTAATAATATAATAATTAATCATAATAATAACTAGAATTATGATAATTAATAATAATAAGTATTAATGATATAATATTGATCATAAATATTAACTCTATTATATTGAATTAATATTTATCATAAATGTTTGATTATTAATATTTATTATTATTTATTATTTAATTGTGTACTACTTATTATTATTATTATACTTAAATTAATAAAGCGAGCTAATTTTTCTGATTAGGGGAAGCCAGCTTCCACTAATCTCCATACCATTGTCTCTGTTGAGATTATGCGGGTGTTTGATGATTTCAAGAGCTTCTCTGATCTTTCGTCTATGCTGCTGCTCTTCCCCAGCGATAATTGAAGTGCTTTCCAAGCATACATGGTGCTTAGTTTTTGAGGAGTGTTATGCCAGGGCGGAAGTACGAGACCTTTCATTCTTAATATCAGCTCCATGTTCTTTGAGTCTGGTCTGCAGGGAGCAACATGTTTCACCAATGTAGCTTTTTCCACATGAGCAATCAATTTTATAGACCCCTTTAAGTTGATGTCTATCAATATTGTCCTTGACAGATCTCATACTTTGTCTAATAGTTCCAGGTGCTGAGAATTGCCTGCTTATGTTTTTCCTTTTTAGGATTTTCGCAATCTTATTTGTGACTCCATGAATGTAAGGTAGAAAAACCCTACCATCCTCAGGTTGATTTCGGGCCTTAGGTTCATGAGACAACATCCTTTTCTCGGCTTTCTGAATTGCTCTTTTAATCTCATTTTCTTTGTAGCCTATACCCTTAAATGTTGAGACTAAATGCTTCTTTTCTTCATTCAAATGATCAGCGTCAGAAATTCAAAGGGCCCTGATAGCAAGAGTGTTTATAACACCAAATTTCTGGGCAAGATGATGATGAGAATTAGCGTGGAGGTAGTTTTCTGTACGGGTTGACTTCCTGAAGACCTTATTCCATATGGAACCATCCTCTTTTCTCATGATGAGAATGTCTAAAAAAGGGATGCTCATTAATACTTATTATTATTAATTATCATAATTCTAGTTATTATTATTATTAATTACTATATTATTAATAATAATTAATAATAGAATTAATATTAAGAAGAACTATCTTATTAAATTTGAAGCAACTAATTATTATTAGATTAAAAATTAATATTAATTCAATATTCTAGGGTTAATATTTATGATCAATATTATATCATTAATTCTTATTATTATTAATTATCATAATTCTAGTTATTATTATTATTAATTATTATATTATTAATAATAATTAATAATAGAATTAATATTAATAAGAACTATCTTATTAAATTTGAAAACAACTAATTATTATTAGATTAAAAATTAAGTAAAATTAATATTAATAAAAAAAAAATTATCAAAAAAAAAAAATAATATTAAAATTAATTAATTAATTAATTAATCAGAGGCAGCCGACATCTCATCAAAAATTATTCAAAATTGAGAGCCGAAATTCATCTTTTATCTCCTCATTACTATTTAATCCCTTAATTAAGCTCTTCTTCTATCAAACATTCTTGTTGTCCTGATGATGGATCCCAGTTGGGATTTGAAACGTTGGCAAAAAATGGTTCTTACTATGGATTCTCTGGTAACTCAGTCAAAAGTATTAAATTTTCTGCATTTACTACTGAATAGATGTGCATGTTTATTGGAAGATCAAGGCGGAAAGCATTCTCACCAATTTTCTCAAGTACCTTAAAAGGCCCATACCTTATTGGCTTCAGCTTCTTTCCTTCACCTTGAATTCTGTCCTTACTGATATACAACCAGACTTGATCGCCAACTTGGAAGCTATGCTCCACCTTATGTTTATCATGCCTTGCTTTATATTTGGCTTGGCTCTTTTCCAGCTGTTCCTTCACTGTCTGGTGAATTTCTTGGATCTGTTCAATGAATCTAGTTGCTGTGTCTAGCAACTGCTATGTCTTTTTCAAAGACAAAATCTAAGGGAGACCTTGGTATGAAACCAAAACAGGTCTCAAAAGGAGATCTCTGTGTAGAAGAATGTTTAGCATGGTTGTAAGCATCTTGTACATAACATAAGTGTTCATCTCAAAGCTTGGGATGCTTGCTGCAATAACCCTTGAGCAACTGGATCACTATCCGGTTGACTACCTTTTGTTTGGCCATTTGTCTGTGGATGAAAGGCTGTGCTTTTCTTCAGTCTAGTGTCCATTAATTCCCACAGACTTGACCAAAACTTCCCAACAAATCGGGAGTCTCGATCAGATACTATGGAAGTGGGTAACCCAAAATGCACCCAGACATGCTGAAAGAACAATTTTGTTGTTTTCTCAGTTGTAATATGCTTATTACAAGGTATTAAAATACACATTTTGCTGAACTTATCCACAATAACATATAAATAGTCATGTACCTTTCTAGATTTTGGCAATCCCCCAACAAAGTCCATGGAAACAGTTTCCCAAGGATGGGAAGGAACTAGCAGTGGAGTATACAGGCCTAGTTTTCTATTGCTAGGCTTGCTTTTAGCACACATGGTACAATCTCTTACATATCTAGAAACTGTTTCATGCATTTTTGGCCAATAGCAGTATCATTGCAGCTGTGAAATTGTTTTACTTACCCCAAAATGACCGGATATCAGAGAAGTATGTGCCTCCCTAATTATGCTAATTCTCTCTATTTGTGGAATGCATATCTTTCACAAATGATACAAGAGTTGGTCCTTAACATAGTAATCCAATTCTTCTACATTTTTTTCCATTAATTAAAGCTTCATATACATCTTTAAAGTCTATATATTGAGCATATTGTTCAATATAGCTTTCATGCATTATTGAATTATGCTAAAGTATAGTAGATCCATTTATGATTGGTTTGGACAACATATCCGCAACTTTATTGTGTATGCCTTTTTATATCTAATGACTAAATGAAACTGTTGTAGGAAACCCATCCACCTATAGTGTCTTGATTACTGCAATTTAGTTTGTGAGTGCAAGTACTGAAGTGGCTGATGATCAGTATGTATTATTGTTTCTTTACCCATTAAGTAATGTTTCCACTTCTTCACACTTTGAACTAATGCATACAATTTTTTTTATCATATGTAGGGTAATTAACTACTACAGAATTAAAAGTCTCAAAATGGTAGCATATGGTTTTACCATGTTGCATCAACACTGCTCCCATGGCATAATCACTAGCATCTATTTCGATCTCAAATGGTTGTTGAAGATTTGGAAATGCTAGTACTGGTGTTGTACTAATTTTTTATTTCAAGGTGTCGAGGGCTTTCTACTATTTGCCTCCCCACTAAAACACCTTGTTCAATCCTTTCAAAGCATGTAAAGAGTTTAAATTAAGGAAAAGTTAGCAATAAACTTTCTCCAATATTGTGCTGCCCCTAGGAAGCTTCTAACTTTTGTAGCAGACTTGGGTTTAGGCCAGTTTATAATGACTGCATCCTTAGATGGATCTATCTTCAGTTCACTACCCCCTACAATATGACCCAAATAATTCAAATATGTTTTACCAAATTCACACTTTGATAATTTAACATAAATATTTTCTTTTTTCAAAACATCTAGAGTCTGCTTTACATGCTTCAAATGTTCTTCCCATGTTTTACTGAATACAAGAATGTCATATAGATATACAATTACAAAATCATCAATAAAATGCCTGAGTCCGTCATTCATAACCCTCATGAAAGTGGCCGAGCATTAGTTAAGCCAAAAGGCATAACTAGCCATTCATATAGCCCTTGCTTTGTTTTGAAAGCAGTCTTCCATGCATCTTGCTCTGTTACTCTGACCTGATGATAACCACTATGTAGGTCCAACTTGCAAAAGTAAACAACCTCCTTCAGCTGATCCAATAGATCATCAATGCGAGGAAGGGGATAACGATTCTTGATCGTTATTTTATTCAGTGCTCTGTAGTCAATGCACATCCTCCACGAACCATCCTTCTTTCTCACCAACACTATTGGAGATCCGCATGGCGATGTACTTGGTCTTATGAACACTTTTTCGAGCAGCTCATGTACCTACTTCTTGATTTTTGCATTCTCTAAAGCGGATAACCTGTACATTCCAATGTTAGGAAATGTGGCATATTTCTGCAAATTAATATCATGTACAATTTCCCTTTTTGGTGGCAGACCTTTAGGTTTTTGAAATAAGACATCATATTTTAAAACAACTCTTTCTAAATCAGCTTTTGTTTAGCATCACAGGCCTCAAATACATTGGTTTTTTCAGGTTTCTTTTCCTTTACAACCATCAGTAAAAATTGTTTGCATGAATTTACAATCCTTTTCATCTGCCCTGAGTTTATGAGAGTATAATTATTTTTGATTTGGTGAGCTCTTACAGTATATTTTATTCCATCTTTAACAAGTTGATACTTATTTTCAACTCTATAGAAAATGGCTTTTCTATCATACAAGTAAAGACTTCCTAAAACAATTCCACATATATCCAAGGGAATTACATCTAACTCAACCTCATCTACAAATGTTGAACCAATGGCAAACCTAAGTTTACATTGTCTAGTCACTTGTAGCTTTGCTTTATCACATAACCAACCCAATGGATATGGCTTCTTGTGAGGTGTGGTTAGTCATCCCAGTTTCTTTACAATTTATTCAGAAATTAAGTTTACTTGTGAGCCAATATCAAAAAAATTATCAGTCTTTTGATGCTTGGAAATAACTCTAATATGAAAAAGCTCATGTCTTCTTCTCTCATTTTCTTCACTATCAATAGTTTGGGCAGAATTACTAGAAGATGCTTTAGAATTTTTACCTTGTATACCTGTGGCTGTGATGGTTGTTTCATCACCTAAGTTTGACCCCAAATCTTTCTGAACAGTAGCAACAACCTTCTTCTTCTTGCCATCGAACTTCTTGGGTTTCGGATCCAGATGCAAAGACCAGCAATGTTCATCATCATGTCCATCCTTCTTGTAGTGAGTGCATGAAGGTTTGGCCTTTTGTACAACATTTGCCTTCCTCTCTTTCCATTTCTTCTTCCTCTTTTCCTTGTTCTTGCTTACAGTGGGTTTTGATGATCCCCCAATCTTTGGGTTCACATTCTTGCCTCTAGCCTCTAGATGGGTAGCTTGAACAGATACTTCAGCTATGCTAGTAGGGTTAAACATGAGAATGGTGTGTCTTAAATAATGAGTCTAAAGAAATTCCTAGAATCAAAGCTCTTTTTCTAAATTCTTGGGTGTAGCTTTGTACACTTTGCCCTTTTAATTGGCGAAGAGTTTGCCAATTCATCATAGCTTGCTGCATATAAGCTAGTGGATAGAATTGTTTTTTAATTGCAGAAACAAATTCACTCCAGACAGAAAGAATTTTACCATGCTTCTTCAAGTCAGCTTGTGTCTTGCCTTCCCACCATACCAAGGCAGTTCCTCCAAGGCATAGGCTAGCCAGTTGAATCTTACTCCTGTCTTAATCAATGCTCTACACCCTGCAATACACATCAATCTGTCTAATCCAATTATCTAGCTTCTCTACATTTAACTCTCCATAATACATTGGCAAATCAAATTTAACATCTAATTTAATCAAAGATGTTTTCTTCTTTTTATTTTCAGGGCTATCAAGAGGTGTGGGAAGCTTTTCTTCTTTCCCTTTGCCTTTAGAATGGCCATCTAGAAGAGATTCTTCTATTCCTTTGTCATGTTTGGAAGTTGAAGAATCTTCACTTCGACCTTTCTTGAATTCTCTATACATTTCTTCTACCATGGCTCTCATGGTCATGAAACTATCCATGAACTGAGAGTTTAATTCCAAGGGATTTTCTTCTGCCATTTTCCTCCTAGGATAGACACTACCAATTTCTGGGTTAGTTTCAACCAATTCTCCTTCTCCTAATTTAAGCTTTGATCTAGTTATCATTCACGAATAGTCCAGCATAAACTTGTATAACCTTAGCAACCTAAAGCTCTGATACCACTTGATCGGTAAATGAAATCTAAGACAATAATAAGGTATTACAGACTTATGTGCATGGAATAGTCTATGTCATTTTCTGCAATGGATCGATAAGCTTGCGAAATGCACAGACAAAGAAGCAATAAACAAAACATAATAGATAACACATGACACAACAAATTTAATAAGGAGTTCACCCAATACTCCTGGGCTACATCTCCTCATCCAGCCTTCAGTGGTGGCCTCTCTATTATGTCTTCAAGGAGAGTTCCTTTTACAACAATGAGCTCAAATTGAGCCTCACATACAATAGAATACAATAACAAGAGCTTTACGTGAACCTCTCAAGTTTTCTATGAGTACACAGACCCCCTCAATGGTCTTTGTCTCTGTCCTAACTCTGTCTCGACATTTTCCTACAATACTTCCCTCTTTGCTGCACTGTCTGTCTGTGGCTTTAAAGCCAACGCTGCCTGTTCGTTTCAGGTTCCCGTCTCTCGGTCTCCTCTGCATGCTTTGAATCCCTTTTCCAGTGTTATACAATCATTTCTCAACGCATGGAGAGGAGGTGGCCACCCATTCTGTAATGCCAGAGTGCCTCAGACCTCTGCAACTCCTAAAATGGTCGCACTCTGTTTTCACAGTGAAAATGTATTTTCATAGAGAAATTCCGCCAAAACACAATATATCGAACTTCAAAAGTCCTTAAATCCTCCCCATCCTCCCATCGGGTCCACCTATTGGTCGCTGTCACAAATCGCAGTGGCTTTGTCCCTTGTGTTTCATAAATGTATTAAGAACTGTGATAATGCATTAGGGATGGCTTTCCCTAGACTTGAAATTATATGTAATGGCCTTAAGGTACCCTTTCGAGTTCGCATATCGCATCGACACTTTCCTCTTCACTTTTCGTTTAACAAACGAAACTGTGAAACCATATAAAAACACTGTAAAATCCCGCATACTAGACTTCAAAAGATATATGCTATCACCTAATTGTCCATCGGGTTCGGCTATCGCGAGCTATGCTGGAACCGGCCCCGCTTCGTTAGGCTGCTACGATTGCGATATCGCAATCGCTCATCGCAATAACCCTTGGGCTGTTGTAAGCGCTTCTGCAATCCCCGATAGTGATCTTGCGATGTAATATGGGTCGTCAATCTGCGCGCTTGATCAACGGTCCATATTAACTCCGCCAATTGTTGTCACCATAAATATGTGTTAAGCGCCAATATCCTTGTTCTGTGAGTCTCGATTGCGATTTCTGATTAGATTTGGACCGTTGACCGACCAGATCTAACGGCTATTGTGCATCACTTATTTCGCCTCTGTTACTCTGTTTTTTTCCACTGATTCATAGGTTTTTGCCTCCCGATAGTGTTTTGAAAGGCTTCCTTATGCAATTTTTCCTTGGTTTTTTGGCACGATTTCTGAGTTTTGAAGACAAAGAGAGTGTTTCTTGGATCCATTTGGATTAATATCTCTCTCTATCTCTTTTCCTCTCACTCTTTCTATTTTTCTCTCTTCTTGCATCTCTCTCTCTCTCTCTCCCTCTCTCTCCTCCTCTTTCTCACTCCCTCTTTGTATCTCTCTCCCCCAACTCTCTCCATCCCTCCCTCTCTCCTTCTCTCTCACTCCCTATCTCCATCTCTCTCACTCTCTTATCCCCTCTCTATCTTTCTCTTCTTCCAATATCTCTCCCTCTCTCTCTCCCTTCTTGATCTCCCTCCCATCATTCTTTCTATCCTCCCTCCCTGTCTCCTTCTCTCTCTTTGTCTCTCCCCCACACTCTCTATATTTTTATTTCCTTTTACATATTTTTCTATATCTTTATCTCTCTTCCCTTTTAATCTCTATATCCCTCACTCTCTCCTTGTCTCTCTCTCTCTCCCTCACTCCCTTAAGATATCTCTCCATCTATCCCTATCTCTTTCTCTCTCTCTCTCTCTTCTTCCCTTGTAATCTATATCTACTTCTTTCTCTCTCTCTCTCTCACTCCCACTTTCCCCCATCTCTCTCTTTCTCAATATTCATCTCTCTTCCCTTCGACTCTCTCCATCCTTACCTCTCTCTTTCTCTCTCACTCTATATTTTCACTTCTCTCCCTATTATTCCTTCTCTATTTATCTCTTATTCCACTCTTTGTCCCTCTCTCTGTCCCTTCTCTCAATCTCCCTCCCTTTTAATTCTCCTCCCTCCATGTCTCCTCCCTCTCTCTCTTTCTCTCCCCCCAATATATATATCTCTATTTCCATTTACATATTTTTCTATGTCTATCTATCTCATCTCCCCTATCTATCTCTATATCCATTCCTCTATCCTTATATATCCCCCTCTCTCCCCCATCTCTCTCTCTCTCTCTCTCTCTCTCTCTCTCTCTCTCTCTCTCTCTCTCTATTTTTATATCTTGTTCCCTCTCTCTCCCCTTTCATTTCCCAATCACCACTTCTATCCCTCTTTCTCTTCTTCCATGTATCTTTCCCCTCAATCCATGTGTCTATCTCTGTCCATCTCTCTCCCTCTCCTCACT
Organism: Pinus tabuliformis; assembly: GCA_031772625.1. Classification (NCBI taxonomy): domain Eukaryota; kingdom Viridiplantae; phylum Streptophyta; class Pinopsida; order Pinales; family Pinaceae; genus Pinus; species Pinus tabuliformis. The sequence goes on along the minus strand of CM062805.1, from coordinate 1,180,392,615 downwards.
TCCTCACTATATCTATCCTTCTCTCTCTACACACACACACACACATCTATATATATTCCCTTTCAACTATGTTTCTATCTCCCCCCTCCCCTTCTCTATATTACCCCCATCTCTCCTTCTCTCTCCCTACCCCCTTCCTCTCTCTCTCCATATCTATCCACATCTCTCTCACTCTATCTTCCTCTCACTTTCCATCCTCTCTCTCTCCCTAAATCTATTTCTCTATCCCTCGCTCCCTTAATCAGTCCATGCTTCAAAAAAAACCCTCCATCTATATCTCTCTACCCTCCAACTCTATATTTATCTCCCTCTATTTATCAGTTTGTATCTCTCCCACCCTCCCTCTATCTCCCTCACTCCCTCCCCTCTAGCCCTATTTCTATCTCCCCATTCTCTCTCTCTCTCTCTCTCTCTCTCTCTCTCTCTCTATATATATATATATATATATATATATATAGATATATATATATATATATATATGTATATATATATATATATATGTATATATATATATGTATATATAGATATATCTCCCTCACTCCATATACCCCCATATCCCTCTCACTCTTCATCCTCCCTCCCTCTTTCTCTTTATCTCTCTCTTTCCCTCACTCCATATTCCCCCATATTCCTCTCACTCTTCATCCTCCCTCCCTCTTTCTCTCTATCTCTCTCATCCTCCCTCTCTCTCTCACCTCTAGCTCCATCATTTTCCCTCATTGTATTCTTATCTCTCTCTCTCTTTTTCCCTCCTTGTATTCTTATCTCTCTCTCTCTCTCTCTCTCTCTCTCTCTCTCTCTCTCTCTCTCTCTCTCTCTCTCTCTCTCTCCTCCCTCGCTCTCTCTCCCTCTCCCCCTCTCTCCCTCTCTCCCTCTCTCTCACGCTCTCCCTCTCCCTCTCCCCCCTCCCCCCCCCCCCTCTCTCTCTCTCTCTCTCTCTCTCTCTCTCTCTCTCTTGTACTCTCTCTCTCTCCCCCCTACCTCTCTTCCTTTCTCACTCTCTCACTCTCTCTCCCTCTCTCCCTCTCTTTCTCTCTCTCTCACTCTCTCTCTCTCTCTCTCTCTCTCTCTCTCTCTCTCTCTCTCTCTCGCCCTCTCTCTCTCTCTTGCTCTCTCTCCTTCTCTCCCTCTCTCACTCTCTCTCCCTCTCTCCCTCTCTCTCTCTCTTGATCTTGCTTTCTCTCTCTCTCTCCCCCCATCTCTCTCTCGCTCTCGCTCTCTCTCTCCCTCTCCCTCGTGCTCTCTCTCTCTCTCTCTCTCTCTCTCTCTCTCTCTCTCTCTCTCTCTCTCTCTCTCTCTCTCTCTCTCTCTCCCCCTTGCGCTCTCTATCTCTCTCTGTTGAGGGAATAAGTCCCCTAGGGCTTTGGGTAAGAACCTTAGCAGAGCAGGAGTATTCGATAGTAAGAAACAAGCATTCAACTCATGCAACATGCTTAAACAAACTAACTATGCGAGGATGAACATACCCGGATGTCCTTCGTTTGGGTAGTTCTAGCTAGGGTTCAAACCCTCTGCAACTCCTAATGATCTTCGAACCTACAAATCAGCCAATTCGAATACACATAACAACATATAGATAAAGCAGTATAGTGAAATCAACTTTATATCATATATATAGATGGTTAGTTATACAATGAAATAGTCATTCATATATAAATCATAACAATAACATCAGATGCATAGACAAAGTTGATATCGGGAACAAGACAACATTTCTTTATTGTAGAAAACTATAATAAAAACATGGAAAGAGTTCACCTGAGTCTTCCTCTTCCAGCTCCAAGTGGAACCGTCCTCCAGGTCCGTCTAGTCCCAGTCTTCAACAACCTCCTTCCATAACCAATACCATGATATCTCCAAGCATATGAGAGAACATCAAAACTCAAGGAAACAAGGGTTTCCTGAACTTGGGGAAGTGCTTGAAGCACAAAGATTCTTCAGACTTGATCAAGGGATAATCTCAGTATAGTAATTCTATCTCTCCTCTCCTCCTTAAAGCCTTCCCATTGAAGTCTTTTTATACTTCTCCCAAATTAGTTTTTTAGTTGGGAAATAGTTGGGAACGGTTGGGCCACAGGCACTAATAGGTAATCAACAGGTAAAACCTGTGATCTCTGCCCATAGTTAAGGAAATTTAATTTTTTTAAGTGTTTTAACACATATACGCAGGTTGGGTATAGACTAACCCACGTGTACATGCTTTTAACACAGGGAAAAGTAGCGTACAAGGAGTAAAACATTGTTTTTAAAATATTTGGACCAAGTCTGGAAGGAGGGGTTGCCCTAGGCCATAAACCAAGCATCAAAAATACACAAGGTGATATTTGGAGCTATAACAGATGCCCCCTAATATATGAGGTCAGAAGGGGAACATGATGGCCGAAATGTATTAAGTATATGGAAAGGAAACCTGTCAAAAACTGAGAAGGACTTCACCAGATTTCAGCCTGCCAAGCTAGCAAAAGAAGATCAGAAAGAAACAACTGTCTGAGGCGGGCATACCCATGCTCAGAGAAAGTAAAGCATGTCCGCATATCAAGTACAAGCGGATCCACTATGTATACAAGTATAAGGAACTGAAAGTACATAATGGATCATCTGATCATGATCGAACAAGTACATGTCTGAATATCACATATAAGAAGATGATCAATGAATCTGAAGGATGAAGCTGATCACTGATGTCAAAAACTGATCCCAATAGTACCAAATGAACATGATGGAATAAGATGATACTACATCGCAACTCAGATGCCAACATATAGGATGTCGCTATGAAGGACTGCAACATATAATGTGGAATGGTGTCAACTAGCAGCAACAGGAGCATCTGACAAGTGAACCAAAGAATGTTGATGCAACTCGAGGTCTTCACCGACCACCGTGGTACGTTTCTACACAGTGGGAATAAATGATCTAAAGTCAACCATGTGAGAAATTTTTTGATTACCGGTCATTGATGTATACCGTTAACAAACGCGAGATTACTCACCGATAATGATAATGAGAGTCAAGGTACCCAATACAATCTAACAAGTGTGAATAGATGAGCTGAAGTCGAACACCTGTAAGAATCTATCAATCAGGAGACAATGATGGTTTCCCATTGTCGATAGCGAAGGATCTGCCACTATGACTGCAAACCCTAAGGTACTGCCAAATGGACTCTAGACATTTTCCCCAGAGCAATGAGTCGTAGTCAATAGGGAAAGATCCACTAGAAGGAAGGAATTAAGGCATCCTTCATCAATCCAGCACGTGTGTAACCCATAGGCCAATAATGTGGAAGGAATTAGACAAAAAAAGATGTAGTAACCCGACCAAAGCACGTTTTCGGCGTACACAAGATGTAGCTAGCACACGATAAAAATCCTCTGAACCAACCAATAATGAAAGCTGACATAGAGGCGAGGAATCCACCAATAGGGTCAAATTGAAACTAAGGCACTGCACGAATCCCAATGTGTGATAATGAAAGCTGATGTTGAACACAAGGGAAACCACTCAGTCAAAGACCCATGATACTGATCAATGTTGAGCACAAGGTAACCTATCAATAATAAAAGTAGGGCCAAGGTGTTTCTCTAGGCCTATCCTCAGAGCAATATGTCGTCATCGATAAGGACAAGACCCACCAGCAAGAATTCAATGGAGACCTTCTCAAACCGACACAAGTAAAGGACCAATATAACTGATGTGATGATAGACAAGACACTGACAACCAGGGATGGCCGACTGAAAAATAGGTCAAGAGACACCGCAGAGAGGCCGACTCAGGCTTACTTCCCTTGAACAAAAGCATGACTCAATGATGACCATGTGGCAACATATGATGACTCTGTATAAGCTCGTCATGCAGGAGGCATGAACGAACTCTCCATATGATTGGAAGAGATAACCAATCGGAGGAGAACTGACTCAATAACAAGGTTAAGGCGTACCTAAGTCAAACTAAATCCTGCCCAAATGGAGGAGAGACTTTCTTTTGAGTGCTTTGTTCAAGGGTGACACAACTGACTCTAGCTGCCAATAATATATGGAAATGTTGTCCCATTCCTGCTCTTTTTTGGAATATGTAATTTTTTTTGTCTTTTTCTTTAAGCTTGAAAAAGAATAAAAGAATGCTATAGTACAGTGGAAAGAACGAGTGTCAGTGAAACAGATGATCTAGTTCTTGGGATGGGAACATTCCTATGCTCAATGCAGGGAGGCAAAGCTAGTCAAGGACACTCAAAGGGATGTTCCTTCCATGGGTCTGAGGGTGTGTCAAGTTGCAGAAGCTAAGGGATTGCAAGTTTGATTTTTGCAGAAGACATGGTCAAAAAGTGGCTTAAACACGAGTCCAAGTGAAGCCGGCTCAAGGCCAAAAGTTGCAAATGGTCAAAATGCAATGTAGTAGTACAACTCAACACAAAGGAGCCTCTAGGGTATAAGGCTAGAACAAAGTGAAGAAGCAAAGAGGAATGAGTCTTCAATGCACAAGTCATGGCGGGACTAGAGAGGACTCCCGAGCCTACTCAATGAAACAGCATGGGCAACCAATGTCAGTGAGGTGCTAACTATGATGCCCATGTAAAGGATGGCTCTACCATCGTGTCATGATTTAAAAAATCAGCGAGTGAACATGGCTTACTAACCATAACACGATGGGATCGACCCTATGGCAAGTATATCGACAAATGGAGGCTAGTATGAAAAATGCAACGGAAAAAATGGTTTCCCTAACCTATATGCCAGTGAGTAAACAATACTTGCCATGATGGGTCAATAGTCATGGAACTGACATGAAATTTCTGAAAAAGCATCCAAAATGTCCTGAAAAACAACCTATTCTCGGCAATCCAAGCTCCCAAGTTAAAAGATTCATGAGACGAAACAAAATCAAGTTTTGAAAAAATTTGACATTTTCAAAGCTTATAAAATGATTTTTGACTCACCATTTTTACCATTTGTGTTGAGAGCAAAAGCTGTGGAGAAAAAAAGGAGCAAACTTGCCCCCCAAAGAATTGGACCGCCCAAATTGCATCAAAATCATCAGGTAACCCCCAATTCTAGCTTTCATTGATTTATGATTGTTTTTAGAAATTTTAATTGGGATTTTACCATAGGAATTTATGTTAAAAATTTCAACGTGGTGTATACATGGGTTGGGTATTATGAACCCACGTACACGTAGGCCCTACATGCAACTGTGTATGAAAGGGACCCGCATATACACGATTTGAAATCAAAACACAAAACTAACGGTTGGAAATTAATTTTCTTTCAGGATGACAATCACTCAGAGAGAAAGGGAGCATGCTACCATTGACAATGAAGTTATGAATGATCAGCATGATCAGCATGCCTTAGATGCATTGAGGGGATGTAGTTTATTAAATTTCTTCAAAATGCCATATATGAAGGCCAATACCTGCTTGCTTGAAATGTTGATCCACTATTGTAGTATCGAAGATGACGCTTTTATGATTGATCAAATTCCTTTGAGGATAGAGGTAGAAGATATTTACTTTATCACTGTCTCTCTTGAAGACGAGAAGTGGTACATTTGACTGGCCGAACACGAGGTAGTCTTTCAGTGGAAGACTATGTGCATATATACTGTCCGGGGCATCCAGAGAAGATTGGAAGCCAGATTCCAATCAAACATGTAGAGAGTTTGTCCCTGAGGATCTTACTGTTTACCATAGCCAGGATAAACAGATCAGCCTCATTGCACCAAGCGTCATGACTATCCATGAGCTTGGCCGTGGAGTGTCTCACTACAATTTTTGATTGGTGTACACCTCTTCTCACTAACATGAAGAGCCAGTTGTCCTCCATTCAGAAAGGACAGACCAAGAATTTTGGATATGGGACCATTTTGTGCTCCTTCTTCTTTGAGAAGGTTCTAGGGCTATGCCCAGAGTATCATTTTCTATTAGTGCCCCACGAGATCCTCGGATGGGCAGGTGGGCTGACCTGATGAAATGCCTAGGAGGCGGAGACGTGACATAGACTGCTTTCGATGATGAGTTCTTCTCCTGGTGGGAACAATAAATCATCGCTGTGGATGACTATCCCTATGTTGGCATGGATTTCAGGGGAGATCCAGATCTGATGCTACCACCCAACGCAACATAGGGAGAGATAGGTAACCATTTTTTAAATTTGATCAAATTTTAAGATTTTTTTTGTGTTTTTTAAATATGAAAATGAACTTAAATATATTTCTGATGGGATTAAAATACTAATATAATGATCATGTTCCAGATGTGGGTCCGGTGCGACCAAACGGATTTCCACGGCACATGCGTCGTGGAAGAGGTGCTGAAGAGGTGGCTGCAGAGACTGAGAGAGTCTTATATGCAGTCCAGTGAAACTTGGTGAGATTGACTCATCAGGTACCGATGGAGGCCGTAGAAGATCTACCAAAGGATATGCAGCGCTGCGTGGTAGGAGTGCCACGCGACTGGGTTCGCCTTTTCCGGTGTGTGGCCAAAGCAGTAGTCACCTACTTAGCTGCTCATCCTGAGCCGGGTCATTAGATGTACTGGACATGATTATGGGCATTTTAGTCCTGATTTTGTATATTATTTTTGAAACACTTTATGTACACATGGGCGATTTTATGATATATATATATATATATATATATATATATATATATATATATATATATATATACAGTTCCATATTTTTGATGTTTGATTTTATCTTGATGAATGAATGATATGCCAATCTAATGCTTGATTAGCGATAGAATCCGCTAATGAATTGTCAGATCGTGGAATGTGCAAATAAGTAATAAAAACAAATGATCTTTGCAACACCCTCACTCTCAAAAATTGGCGATATAAATAAGGATCCCGAACCCGATAAATGTTATTCAATTGTGACACCACCAGTTGTGAGTCAAGATACACTACCAACGAATCAATTCCATAAGAAATAGCTTCGGATAGTAAATTAATGACGACAGTATATTCGGCAATATTATTTGACGCAAAACCAATACATACTCCCCTTGACACCATCAACTGACCAGTTGGATAATAAATCACCCAAGCTGTAGAAGCAAGATTCTGAGTGTGCCGACTAGCACCATCGGCGAATCCAAAATAGACCAAGTCATCCATCAACACCTACCAAAGCAGATAAAAAAAAAGTGTCAATATCATAAAAACTCTCGATAAGATATGTACAAAAATACAAAATATACAAAGAAGCCATTGCTCGGCCATAACCTAGGCAAAGTACTTCTTGAGGTAGAGCCCATTTCAGGGCTCCGCCAACTTGTTCCCTTCAAAATTGACTAATTCATAAGCCCCTTTTTCTAAAACTCGTTTCACTATAAAGGGACCATACCACATAGACTTGAATTTTCCTACCCCCAAGGCATCTTTATCTTGGTCATAGACCAAGACAAGGTTGCCTTCAGAAAAGACTCGAGGATAGACAACTTTATTGTACTGAGTTTTAACCCTTTTCTTATGAGCCTCATTGATTGTGGCAACATCTCGACGCTGCTCATCGAGATGTTCCAAATGAAGGAGGCGCTCTTCAAGACTAGAGGTCTCTGGAAGGAGCTCAATAGCTAGCTTAATAGATGGAATTTCACATTCAACAAGAAAGATAGATTCCATCCCGTACACTAACTGAAAAGGTGTAAAACTGATGGCAGTCTTTACCAAGGTTTGGTACGCCCAGAGAGCCGGATACAACATGAGATTCCAATTGGAGCAATTTTTGTCAATTGTCCTTTGCAGGATCATCTTGAGGGACTTATTCACGGCTTCTACTTGGAAATTGGCTTGACGATAATATGGAGATGAATGCTCCTGTCGGAAGTCCAATTTAAGAGCTAATTTGGACATTAGTTGGTTCAGGAAATGACTGCCATGGTCAGTGACAATCTCTCTCGGGATACCGAACCGTGAAATAATCTGATTGAAGAGGAATAATGCCGTTGTTTCACTATCATTTTTATAAGTGGGCATGGCCTCAGCCCACTTCGTAAAGTAGTCTATAGCCACAATAATGTACTTGTGATTCACCGCTGAAGGTGGATTACAAGTAGTAAAGTCAATACCCCACTTTGTAAAAGGACCGACAGTGATAATAGGGAAAAGAGGAGCTGGATGCGCGTGCATCTTTCGAGTATAGACTTGACAAGGGTGGCAACGTTTGACCGCTTCAATACAATCTTTGAAAAGCGAAGGCCAAAAGTAGTCGGCACGCAAGATTTTCTAGGCTGTAGCAAGCCCTGAAAGATGACCACCACAAGCTCCATTGTGGAAATAATTAAGCACAAACTCTACTTCCTTTAAGGTTAAATGACGCCTAAGGATTGAATCAACCCCTCGGCGATATAATGTATCACCAATGATGACATATTTCTTAGCCAGGTGACGTAATTTTCGACGTTCATCCTTGGACGCAGCAGGAGGGAACTTTGAAGTCTAGAGATAAATTATGATATCTCCATACTAGGGATCTTGTGAAGAGATGAGGAATAGATGTTCGTTAGGAAAACTTTCCTCATAAACAGTATCTTCTCCACAAGGCAGCTTGGAAATTAATTCCACAAAAACCAATGATTTCTTAGACTTGGCCGACAAGAACTTGAGATCGAATTCTTGTAAAATAACAATCCATCGATTGTATTTTCCCCCAATCACTCGCCTACTGAGGACAAATTGGAAAGGATTGATCGCCACTAAGACAAATGTTTTGCGTAGCAGAATATAATGGTGAAGTCGCTGGACAGCATGGACAACTGCCAAGGCTAATTTCTCAACCAAAGAATAGCGTAGTTCAGGGCCTACCAAGCCTCGACTCAAGTAGTAAATCACATGCTCCATAAGAGCATCATCTTCTTGAACTAGAACCATACCTATGGTTGATTCTGCAGCTGCAAGATATAAAAGGAAATCTCTACCATAATCTGGTGGACTCAAAAATGGGGCAGAGATCAACGCCTACTTCAAGGCATCAAAAGATTGTTGCGCAAAGTCATCCCATAAAAATGGAACTCCTTTCCTAAGCAAACGCATAAACCCTTTAGTTATATCTGCATGGTTCGCTATAAACTGTCTCAAGAAATTTACCTTCCCCTGAAGATTTTGAAGTTGTCAGATAGAAGACAGGGGAGGCAACTGAACTATTGCCTCCACCTTGAAGGGATCCACTCGAATCCCTTCAGTTGAAACAATGAATCCTAACAACTAACCAGATGTAACTGCGAAAATGCATTTATTTGGATTCAACCGGATCTTGTAAAAACGACATCGTTCAAAAACCAATCGAAGATGACTAGGATGATCAATTCTCTTTCAAGAACGAGTAGCTAAATCATCCAAGTATGCTTCAATGACATGCTTGATGTCATGGAAAGCATATGACATGGCTCGTTGGAACGTAGCTCCAGCATTTTTAAGACCGAAAGGCATCTTTTTGTACGCAAAGGTACCCCAGGGACATATCAAAGCTATCTTATGTTTGTATTTTGGATGGATAGATATCTGATTATAACTGGAGATTCCATCCATGAAGGGAAAAATCTCATTACCCGCACATTCATCAACTATCTGATCAATAAATGGTGAGGGGTAATTATCTTTCGGACAAGCTTTGTTTAAATCCCTAAAGTCAATGCATACATGGATCATTCCTTGTTTTTTATCAATCGGTACTAGATTAGAAACCCAATCCATTAGAGGAATGGGGTATATGAAGCCCGCCTTGAGCAACTTTTCTACTTCAGCCTTAATAGTTGTTGCTTTCCTAGGATTGATTGGCCAAATCTTCTGAAAAATCGGCTTAGCGTTTTCATACGTCTTGATCTCATGCTGAACGATGGATGGATCAATACTAGGCATTTCTTCATAAGATCAAGCAAATACATCCCAAAACTCTTTAAAGAGGTCGGTGTAAATTTGAATCTCTTTAAGGGAACACTCAGCTTTGATGAAGACATTTTCTATCACATTAGGGTTCCTAGAGATGTTTATCGATATGTTTTTTGAAATGACCGACATGTTATCTTCGGCACAGATGTGTGTTGGAGCCAAAGGGTTTGAAACTGTACAAACATTGCTAGTGAGCAGATTGGAGAACCTAGATTTGACTTCTTGCAATGGGGGAGGAAAGTATGAACGATGGTGTAAATCTTCCCAACGTCGATCTACACCCATCATTGCTTCTAATATTGCTTCCTCATATGGTAAAACTGTATCTAAGCAATCCATAGCAGAAGTAGAGTCAAGGGTCCAAGCTGGGGCCACATCACCATCTAACTCTTCCTCTGAAAAAGGAGTAGGATGGTCATTTGCAGAGTTAACGATAGACTGATATCTAAGCTCTGCTGCAGACATAGGGAATGCCATTCCACCAACTTGTCCTTCATCTAATGTGGTTGTAGGTGAAGGCAAGGTCCAAGGGTCTGAAAAATAACGAGTCCGCAAGAACTCTTCCTGTGAAGACTCTTTGGAGGATGAAATGACATTGATTCTAGCTATAGGAGTGGGAAGATCAAATGTACCCATCAATGAAGAATACATCCCAACTCCTAGATTCTCGATAGGTTGATGGGGGTTATCCACCAATGGAACAGTAGAATCCAAATTTGCACGAGGGTCAACTGGAGAATAATCCAATTGATCAACCTTAACAATTTTCCCCTCATGAGGAAAACAAAGGACTCGAAATAGAGTCGAAATGACGACATCCATTTCATAAATCCAATTTTGTCCTAAGAGGAGATTGTAATCTAGGTTGGCATCAACGATTTCTACTTCGATATTAACGACCTTTCCTCCAACACATAGGAAAGGCCGGGATAATCCCGTGTGGCCTATGAGAATGTCCGTCAAATGTTGTCAAGAGTGTGGGTGAAGGAACAACCGAAGGTGATCCAATGGCCTTCCAACATGACATAAACATTACACATGTGGAAGCTCCCTCATCTATAACTATTCGAAAAATGTTAGTTTTCTGGTAAGTAGACTTTATTTGAAAAGCCATATGATGAGGAAGTCTCTTTTTGACATTGAGCATGTCAAAAGTGAGCACTAAGGAATTGTTTGGATTAACTGCCCCTATCACTGAAAGCAAAGCACTTCATTGAGTTGGACACGACTGGAGTACCTCTAAAGCAGACATAGCACATGGACTTTGAGCCAGATCCTCAACAATGGAGTAGTTCTAGGCTGCCCTAGCATTAGGGTTGATAGTCATGCATTTGTCAGAACCTTTCAGTATCCGAGGTATAGAATAAGCAAAGGGTCGCTCAATATGAAGTGGATCCATAGTTCCGGGAGTAGATTTATCCTTGGATGTTTCAGCTTCACCATAATCACGTGACCATGTAGCCACATTGATGTGAGAACATATCATGAAAACATTTGAGGAATTGTCCCCCTCCTGGTTGCCCCCTGCAGAGGTACCAGGGTCTGAATTCATGCTAGCAAGCAACTGCTACCCTTGGGGGAAAGGCTTATTGAAGACAGCTTGGGAGCTAGAAGACCCTTGTTGCACTAACAAGTGCTGAGCATCTTGAATTTTTGGGCAGAGATGAGTCAAATGGTCTCCATTGCATAACTTGCATGGAAACTTAACTTTCTTCTTAGACTCTTTTCCACCCTCACCAACATTATTTCCAGGCTTATTTGCATTACCCTTCCCATCTTGATTCTTCTTTTTACCTCGTCCCTTCTTCTTCCCATCGGAATTTTGATTTCCTTTGGGGTTAGAAGCCTGAACGACGTTTACGGAAGAAGGTTGAGAAGGTGGAGTAGTCGGTGTAGCCTAATTGGAAGAAGCAGTTTGTATAGACAACTGTTGCAATTGGCTCAGAAGGTTCACTGCATTCGCATCAATCGATCCAACAATACCATCAACATGCGATCCTGGCTTCGATTTGGCTATATCAACCATGGATCTAGGAGCATCAGGCAAGATTTTCTGAAGAGTCCCAGACTAAGAATATATCAGTTCTAATTGCTGGGAGAGAAAGATGGCCTGCTCTTCGGAATAAACTCCAGACATAAACACAGCCCTAGAGATCTTGGGTTGTAATGATTTTAAAAACCATTCGAGATGGAATTCAGGTGGAATTTTGGCTTTAATGAGCCTCTTTCTCCGTCTCCATTCCTAACTATGATCTGAAATGTGAGTAGCCGTGTCCTGATGAAAATTGGCCAGAAGTTCAGTTCCGGCTTTGTAATGGACACGCAACAAGAAATGGTTTAAGAAAATGTTATCCAAATCAACAAAAGATGTAAAGGTGCCCCTAGAAACTCTATATACCACTTAGCCGCATTCCTAGTTAAAGTGCGCTGAAATAGTCTCAACCTAATCGAATCATCGATTAGGGAGTTAGATGAGCACCATAAATGGAATGTGGTTACATGGTCACCCGGGTCTTCACCACTCTTCCCTTCAAATTTTGGGATGTCCAATGGAAGTTTGGTTGGGACCGGAGGCCAAGCCAGATTGTATCTGATTGGATCATTCGTCAACTTAGTCAAGTCTGGCAGATTGAGCGTGGCCAGAAAAGGAAGTCTTGGAGGACCTTGGGGATTCCACCCAGATTGGGTGGGATTCTCAAAATTCTGAAAAGAATGACCTGAATTTTGAAAGACTCCAGGTTGCCTGAAGTAACTGGTAGAACCTGATAAACCAAAAGGTGACCCTTGTGGTTCAGCAAAACTTAGAGTTTGACCAAATCTAGCTGAAAAACCCCCGTAACCGGCAAAGTTCCCCCCTAATGAATTATTGTAAGGAGTGGACAACCCCTGGTAAGGGTTCCAAGCATTAGCTAAGGGTGTAAAACTTCAAAATGAATTGATCGAGGAGTACGACACATTCCCTTGTTGGCTGAAAAAAGGATTCCCAGTTCCGATCCCACTAATCGGAGGGTTAGTCTAACTCTGAAAAGGATTAGTACCTTGATCTGTGAAAGGAAAAGGCATAGACCCTACCGTCGGATTGGAATGTAGTATATGACCACTTCCAAAAGGAAAACCCTAAAAAGATGTTGATCCACTCATCATGGACATGAAGGCAGTTAATGGTACACTTAATGGAACTAAAGGAATACCTTGAGAGGGCATTCCAAAAGAGAAGAATCCAAAACTAGATGCATGCACTTGGGAACTTCCACTCGTCGATGGAATGGAAGTAGACCCAAACAAGCATGTGCTAGCAGTAGATCCAAATAAAGATGTAGAAGGGATGGAAATAGTTCCTCCCCCTTGTACTGATATAGGAGTTTGCATACTCGTAACACTCGTGGTGGATGCCATGCTTCCAGCAGTGGTCATTGAAGGGATGTTTGTATGTGGACCTAGGCTTGAAGACCTGTGTGTCGAAGTTCTGACATATAACAATACATCTGGATGATCTAAAGGGAGAGGAGAATTCGGAGTCGCAACCGACTTTGAGAGCTCTTCTACCTCAATATTATCTTCTGACTAGAAGAGTACCCAAGAAAGAACTAGTGTGTTCCTCTCTAACTCTGTGGTAGCACCAGGTCTACCTTGTACACTAATGCCCCCAAGCGGAGAATCAATCTTTGATGCACCAGCTACAACTAGTTGAAAACCACTGGCAGAATCGCTCCTGCGCTTTCTAGGAGAAGGCTCTGGACTCGCAGGTGAAGGCCCACGAAGTCTACGGGACCGTCTAAGTGATCAGTCAGCCACTTTGAATTATTTTAATAAGATCTACTCAAAGACTCAAGAAAATTGAAAGCTAGGCCGACTAGGAGCATAAAACACAAACTAAAAATTTCCCTAAAGAATTTAGCAGTCAAACAACTTCCAAGTATTTCCGCTCCGGGTGATTAGGATTGGACACCAAAATACAAGAAAGTGAATAAAAAGGGCCTTCCGAAAATAGACTGGGGTAATTATGCCCCAGGTCTACTAGTGAAGGTATCAGAGGTAGTTACGCTAACCTCCAGACAACAACCTTTGTCGGTGCAAGCCCCCAAGCTTCGTAAGGGTGCCCTCTAGAAGTATCGTTGAATGTGATGCAACGTCAACCTCAGGTGCCACGGGATTCCCCTCCGTAGCCACCTATGTAGATCCCTAGGATTGGCAACTAAAGACACCAACTCGTATCAGAAGCCAGGCGGAACAGTCGTGAGGTAAGATCCGACAAGTAAGAGAGGGGGTATCTCTCGTCCTTATCTTCACAAACCCTCATGCTTAACTCCCAGTCATGGAGCTTTCCCGATCTCCCTAACACTATTGGATTTCACTCTTTATTCAGACTTCTATGTTTCACAATTTAGAGTGACCTTGGAGAGTTTACTCTCCTCTCGCCTAATCCAAGGCCCTAAATAACCTAAAACTTGTTGGTATATATGATTGACAATATAAAAAGTTATAGTTTATTTTATTGATTGCTTGATTTTAAGTGGTTGTTCTTTTTAAGTCAAAGGGACAATACAGAAGTGAAATTGATGGTGTTCTTATGACGCAAAAGAAATTAATGAAAAACTAACTTATATGCAATGCACTTGTTTGTTCTTCGATGAAAAGCAACTTCTACTTGGGTTCTAAGAAACTTCTATAAAGCAAAAACTTTTTTCCTTTTCTTTTCTTGTAGCAGACTTCACACTCACAAAAACTAAAAGACTATTGATGCTCTAATGATGCAAAACTACCCTAATGCAAGGTGTACATGATAATGCAAAAATTCTATATTACTCTAAAAAGAAAATGAAAGCAATTTGTTTATAGGCCAACTTAAGTGTTTGAAATGAATATGAATTTTGAACACAAAATCTTTCCCAAACAAGAAGGACTAATAAAAAAGATCCCAAATCACTCTCAAAAACCAAAAGAAACCAAACTCAAATTCGGCAAAGAAAGAAAAAACAATGTTTTTGAAGGACTTTTCTTTTTCAAAAAACAATAAAAAAAAACTTTTCAAAAGCACTCAAAATGCTACCAAAGACTCAAAAACCGAAAGTAAATCACAAGGAAACTTTGCAAGTTATCAATTCAACACGAATGAAAACTTGAAAAATAAGTGTTTCAACTTGCACTAAACGATCCAAAAGTAGCAAAAAGAGCTTTGAGAAAACTGATCAAGAAATCAGCAAATACACGCTTTCAAATTCACCAACAAGAAACTTTTGAAAAGAAAGAAAAAGTGAATGGACACAAAATCAACGGGAAGCAAAGCAAGCAAACAATAAAAATGAAGTTGGACACAAAGATTGGAAACAATCTTCTATTCCGGAAGACCAGAACAACCAAGAACCTCTATAAGAAGCCTTGTGTGTTCAAACACAAATCATGAAACTCACTATAAAGCAAACTGAGACCAAAAACTTTTCAAAGTAGGAGAGAATTTGTAACGGTAAGCTCACTGAAAAATTAAATTCTGACAATAGAAACTGACCACTCAGGGACCACCCAGACCAAGAAACAAATCTTTCCAGAAAGAAAGATTTGAGAAAATCATGCAAAAAAATTGTATACGTGACTGTGTCCCTACACCACTGCGTGTACATGTGTTTCTGCCAAAGGAAACTCGCGTATACGCGGTTTCAGTTCACAGAAACAAGCGTGTGTATGCTTTTGTAAACAAGAAAAGATGCGTATATGAAGTTTTACAAGAAAAATAAATAATGCGGCCTGATGAACAAGATCAAACTTGAAGTCTGAGTTCCTACAGGAGCAGGCAGTACAGTGACAGCAAGCAAACTAAAAACTGAGCCTTGATTGGTACTAAATAACCCAAACTAGGAATAACAAGATTGTTATCCCCAATGGAGTCGCCAATTCTGTTGAGGGAATAAGTCCCCTAAGACTTTAGGTCAGAACCCTAGAAGAGCAGGAGTATTTTACAGCAAGAAACAAGCATTCAACTGAGGCAACATTCTTAAACAAGCTAACTATGCGAGGATGAACATACCCAGATGTCCTTCATTTGGGTAGTTCCAACCAGGGTTCACACCCTATACAACTCCTAATGATCTTCGAACTTGGAAATCATCCAATTCGAATACA